>OY728142.1:1712758317-1714092317 GCA_963277665.1 Viscum album | reverse complement strand
CATAGTTTTATAAGTTAAAAAATTAAATTCAGAAATACTATAAAATTAAATGGATATAATTGAAAAAAAACAAAAAATTTAATTTAGAAAACATATTTATCAAAAAATTATTGAATTAAAATCATTCATTTATTAATCAAAGAGTTAGTGACATAAAATAACCACACCTATATGCCCCTTAAAAAATCAATATGTACAAAAGTGTGGGGTTCTAAGATAGAAACACATGAATTATGTTTATAAAATTTTAAAAGATAAATAAAACCTCTATAATTAAGTAAAAAATTTAAAACCAATAGTAAAAATTTCAGAAACCTTATACCTTTAGTTAAATTCTGAGTAGTCATTATACATGTGTCTCGAGCAATGACTATCCACGTAAAAAATAGCTCCATGTTATTTTATCATGAATCACATTTCTAACAAAATGATTAAGAAAATGAACATTTTAATACAAAATATTGTGTCCTACATGTGATAGCTATAATATATTTTGGAATCCGTACATGTTTATTATAATATTTTCCAAAAAAATTAAGCATATCATTAGAATGGAGGTGTGTCAATTTAGTCCTACTTTAATTATCATTTATAAAATCTTATTCATAAATTACTTTCTATTATTATCTATAATAATTAAAAAAATTATCTTCACAGAATAATTTTACAAAAGTATTATTATTTTTTAGGTGATTTATTGATTTTTAAAACTACAACCGGTGATATTTTTTACATGTCGCTAAGAAAAAAAAATTATTTAGATTTTTTAGCTTTAGGATAATTTAGAAATCGATTTCATAACATTATTAATGGTTAATTATATATTTTAAAACTTATGTTTATATTTTTATTTCAAATATAACTCATGGTTTTTTTATAAATTTTATTTTTCTCTAACACAACATGATTATATTTATTTTCGAGATATTTGAAAATTATGGTAAGTTATGAAAATCCATCCGAGATTTAATTTCTATTATATTTAATATTTTTATATTTTAAATGAAAATAATAACGACAATAGTTTGAATAATGTCAATGTGGAGAAATAAACACAACACTTACCTCTTTTTCTCCCTGATAAATTTTTCACTATCATCCCATCTTTTAAAAGAGGAGATTGAAACATCGCTTACACTCCAAGTAAAAACCTTTTAGATATTTATTACCTTTGTTATTTTATTTCATCTTATTTTTCTATTTGGGGAATTCCAATTTAATTTTTCACTTATTTTGTAATGATAATATGTTACCTCATGTTCTTTTCATTCATTCTTCCTGGTGTCATGTTGTAAGGAAATCTAGCCCCTCACAATTTTGTTCACCTTAGAGATCAACTATTAAGTTTTGGTATCACATTTAGATGATTCATCATTCATTTATTTAATGGTAATTGTATTTGAAACTTAATAAAAAACATTTTATTATTTTTCATACTTTCATTTCATGTTGAGTTTATGTTTCATGATAGAACCAATGAGTTTTTCAATAATCATGTTCTTGATATATTTTTCTATTTCGATTTAAGTTACCTTCGGTGCACAAGTACTTGTAAAGGAAAAAATTATTTTCTTCATAAAAGTTTCTATATTAAGAATATCACCAATAGACTTTATTCCCTTATATATGTTAGTAAATTGAGTAAATAACTAAGTAATAGTTTTATTTTAATGCATGATAAAACTTTTAAAATCTTATTTACAAATATTATGTCTCGTATCTTTATCATTATTAGTGAATTAATGAGTAACATCAATTAATTTACAAATTTCATGTGCAATTTTACATGTTAAAATCATAATAAATTAATTACTATATAAAATACAATGAATAGAATTCAAAAAATTTCCATATAGTTGAATAGCTTCAAAATCATCAGGAGTCCATTTTTATTTTGACTCTTTAGTTGGCGTGTAACCACGTATAAAAACTTTCCAAATGGGACAAATATTTTAACTAAGAATAGTATACATGTGAGTTTTCTAATAACCATAGTCCATTACATAACAAAAAATGGAACAACTAATTACAGGTATTTTGGGAGAACCTTGGGAGGTAGTGATAGAATATATTTTTTAAAGATCATTATTTTAATTGATTAAAATTGTAAATAAAATTTTGAAAAAAAGTCTAAAATGTTTTTTTGAATACCAAGTGTAAAAAAAATTGAAAACAAGGACTCTTTTCATACCAAATATTGTTCATCGTTACAAGGAAAGTGTGGGTTTGTGAATTTATTTTCAAAATTAAAACAAAATAAGGAAATATAATTATGAAATAAATCAATAAATTGAAGTAAAAAAATTGAGTTATGATGTCTTAAAAAACATATTTCAAATTCAAACAAATAGAATATTTGAAAAAATATATTAGTTAAGTGAGATATTGAATAATATAAATTTAGATATTATGTCACCGATATTATTTAAAAGTAATCTATCAATTTATTGATATATATTAAAATATGAAGAAATAAAATTAAATATAAGGCACAAAATTTATCAAGGTAGTTAGGTGAAATCTCAATTTTTACCTCCTAGGTCTCTAGACCAGTTATATAAGTGTTTATTAAGTTATAGTCATTGAATTTATTGGTTTCCAAGAGACCAAAAAAATGAATATATATATATATATACATTTTTTATTGGAATAATGAAAGAAAAATAAAGACACCTTCTTTTTATTTGAAAAAATAAATGAACCAAAACAACCCTGTTTTTAAGTGTAACTAAGAACCACAAAGAAAGGAATAATAAGAAAAAGAATGTTAGGAAAAAACCAATTAAAGTACAGTACCTATTTTCATGAAAATAATGAAAGAGAAGACTAATAGAGATGGGGTGAAATTATAGAAAAGGGAGAATAATATTGTAACAATGAATTATAAAGTCTCTCTCTTGATATGGTGAAAATTTTTAAATTTAGTCATATAGAATATTCATAGGATGATTTCCTCCAACATTATTCATGGATGGTCGAAAATTCCTCTTGAGAGACCATATATTTCCTCTAGGGGTTTTAGGTTCTATATAGAGGTGTTAAAGGGTCAGGTAATCCATTTAAGATCATCCTAAATTTATCATTTAACTTGAAATATCAATGCCACCGAACTGGCTAACTAGTGGGATTTCTGTAGGCTTAAAGAACACTTCAAAATCCACTAGGTAGTTATTATCTTCCACTAGGTATCTAGTGAGATACAAGGTGATATTAATTTATTTTTTAAACCTCATTGGGTGCCCAATGAGGACCAATGAGTATCCCATGTGCTTCTAGTATCTCTACCGGTTCTGTCCAATTCCACTAGTAGGCTGGTGACACTTCATATGGTAGTTGGTGGTAACAGGATATGTGAGGACCTCTATTTGTCTTATTCATTAAATTTAAATAATATATTGATATATTACCTTAATAAATCAATATTAAATACAAATAAATTAAATATGATCTATTGAAAAAGTTATAAATATAACAGCAGGTTGTGATAGCTAAAAAAGTATAAGAGAGTGAGGTATGCCAATGGATTCAACTAGATAGAGCTAGTATAAAAACCCCTTCAGGAGGTGGCCACAAGATCATTTTGTACTAGGTTCTTTACCAAAATTCATGATAGATATTTTTGGAGATACTTTTTACCTATAGTAAAGTTCATTAATAGTGGAAAAACTAAGTCTCAAAACATGACCTGAGCTTCATAGAGAGTAAATTTTAAAGGATGGACATTATAAATCCTCATGTTATATTCCCTTCAATTATTGAATTGTTTGGGTGAGAATATGAGCTACAATAATTTTTATTTATATATTTAACCAACCACATAGGTTAAGGTAATGGATGAATTTTCAAAAATAAAAAAGGCACTATTGACTCACCCCTCCCCCACCCCATAATCTCACTAGACCTAAGAACTATTTCATTCCTCCATGTTAAAAAAACAATTTTCTAAGATAATAAACTCTTGATGATAACATGGTAAAGTTGAACCAATATTTTTTTTATAACATCACAATAATTTGAAGCACAATAATTATATCCAGACAAGTACTTTGAACTATTGTTGTATTCTTACTCAATTGATGGAATACATTTTCTGACTTGATATTTATTTTGAGGTATTTTTTTAATACCTATGTAAATATTATTTATTTTTTTATCCAAATATTTTTTAATATTATGTGTATATTATATAATTAATGAACCATCATAAAAAATAATTTCTAGAAAAACTTTTATAAGATACTTTGTTATACTTGTATACTTATTAATGGTGTTATGTATGAAATCATATAATTTATTAACCAATAATGATAAAATTTATCTCATACCTTTAATATTATTTTATCATTGATTGATAACTAATTTTATTACATTACATGATCATGTTTTAATAAATAAATAAATAAACCATGCATTGCATAAATAAACAAATAAACAATAATATATAAATAACATGAAAATGTGACAGGATTGTGAGTTTTTATCCACTATTTTGTATTTCGAGAGGTGATAAACCAACCTTGACCCTAATGTAGTTAATTCATTGAGATTACACTCATCTTGAGTTCTAATATTTCTCTATTCTCTTGTGCCCCTCCTTAATTCAATTCACATCATCTTTGGTCTGAAACCATCTTATTTTGATAGGAACTCCATCCTTTAATCCAGTTTACTCATAAATAGCTGAGGGTACCATAGATTTATGGTTATATAAAATAATCCATGGACACATAGTCTTGTACATAATAAATAAGGTAGGTATGATATGTAGATCATCGTATTTTATTTAATAAGATATTACCACATAAACCCATGAAAAAATAAGTAAATTAATTAAATCCAACACATACGTAGGTAAATCAATCAATCATAACATGAAATGATAAATTCCTTTTACATTTAAATAATTTATTACAATTAAATTTAAAATAAGATAAATTTACTTCAATTAATAAATAAATTGAATAATTATTTATCCTAGTATTCCTTCTTAATGGTTCCTAAGACAAAAGAATTCCATCCGTTATAATTTTAAATAAATTTAATTTAAGTTAATTTAATTTAATAATTATTTGAGTACATAGTGTATACATGAAGTCCACGAGGACTAATTCTTCTATATAAAACTAAATTCCAATTTCTATAACTTTAATACTTATATGGAATGTATTTTCACTCGACATTTTATATGACACGCACCTTGTACTGTCCTTATATGGTATAGTGTACTTAAAAAACATGTAATCCTATACAACAAGTCAAGATATACATGATGAATAGTTCAAGGGTCAATCCCTCTAGCCTTTATGTCATTTACCTATACAAGAAATTCTATAATATATATGGTATATACTATAAAAAATATTTATGTTAGTATTGGCATGTATGATGACCAATAAATATATTGAAATGAATGATTTTATATAATATATAATTTTAATCATGTTGATCTACATGACACCCTAAAAATCACTAAGTTTGTGCCAAGTGATGATAACTCATGACAGATAATGTTAAAAATAATATCCACACCATGATGTCATATCTATCTTTGATTAGGTCATGTGTTGATGCACAAAACATGTTAAAATACTTTTTGTAACCCTTTTTGGTGTTAAAAATTGTTACACAATGGGTTCATCCTATTTACACACTTTATAATAATAACTTGACTATTTATATTTGTTGATAGTCAATATATGATGTGTAATGAAATCGTTGTCTGACTACAAGGAACAACACATTCTACACAACACCAAATATATGTATGATTAGATTACTTGTACACAAGATACATGTCATATAAGCACTATAAAATGGAATTCCATGATAGCGGTCAACATATAGTGTGTAATGATAATTTTATTGTCTCCATGATAATACACTTTATCAATTTAACTTATTTCTATTAGTGTGTTAATTTTTATGGTGGATAATCTAATAAATGAATCCTCTAGATATATCCATTCATGGTCTATAAATATTTTAGCGGTGTTCTTGAAACTATGGGTACTATAAAAACAGTATCTAGTGCTTCACATCGTTCATTATTGATTGTAATAAAAAAAATATTGTTCTCTCTATGTTCTTTATATGGGTTGTAGGATTAATTCCTATATACTTGAGGGAATTATAGAGGTTTTCATTATGAAAAAAAATTCGCACACACTCTAAAGTATTTCCCATTTCAAATTATAATATTTTTATTATTTCCATTATATGTGTTTATTTAATCGTTATTTGTTAAATAGTGTTATATTTATTTAAATGAAATGAAATGAAATATTTCTTTTTCATTGTCCCACTAACTCAACCCATTAATCCTCTTTATAATTTATTAAACCTTGAATAATAATAAAAATTCAAATAATTATTATTCATATAATAAATTAATAAATAAATATTATATTCACTAGACTCGGGAATAATATTTATTTTTATATACATATAACTAAATAAATATATATTTTAATATATTAATTATATATATTAATAGGTAGATATTTATTTACTTCTACATGAATAATTAAACAATTGGTAAAATTTAAATAAATAATTCTAAACTTTATTATATCATGACTATATTTATTTGATCATATTTCCTTGAATAATGCTTATATTCTAAACTAAAAATATTATTTTTTATTTATATTAAATTCAAATAAATTTATTAATATTTTGGATACACTTTCTGTGCAACCCTCTAGGTAACTTTATTAATGGAACTGAGTGAACTTACACAGAGTCTATGACCAATATGATACAACTCATCAATAAACTCAACTTCACCTAAGACATATTGCCTCTAATGTTTAATGTTTCCTATTGAAAATGACATAAAATATGAGGACACATTATTCAATAATTTTTTATTAATGATTAAATTTACCTAAGAAAACTAATTGTAAATAGTTTGATACTTGGGGTATTGGGTAATGGAAAAACATTATTTAAATTATTTCTTATATAGTAATTGAAATATTTGGTTTTAAGTTTAGAAGTTATCAATTCATGAAATTTATAATTCTAAATTATTTTTAGGCTTAAAAACAAAGATTTTGATTTAAAATAAAGGTGTAAACATTATTTATATTTTCAAACATATTTCATCTTGATGGAAATTGATTTTTTAACTTAATTAATATTGATTATGTAAGATATTTATGTTTCTATTATTTTAACCATTGTTTAAATAGTTCTTTATTGGGGTGCTTTTAATTATCTTATTTCATGTTTCCATGGTCACTTTTACTTGTCATTTTATGGGTTTTTCATGATTTTATGAGTTATTTATTTCTTAGGTTTTTTAGTTTAAAGATGAAATTGGGAATTTGATGTTAAGTGGAATTTTATTATTAATTTGGGGTATTAAGTTTATTATAGATATGGTAATGGATTATTTAATATTAAATAATTATGTAAGGTTTCTTTTCTTGGAATTAGATTGGGATATTTTGGTTTGGGTGGTTATTTATTTTATCCCTTTTAAGATGATGTTAGGGGTATAAATAGAATGAGAAAGTAGATTCTATGATGTATAACTAGTTTAATCATGATATGTAGTGAATTATGGTAATTTAAAATTGATTTATATGTATTTTATCTTGAATAGATGATTGGGATGTCATTAAATTGTCCCAGGATAAGAATAGTGGTTTTGGCTACTGAGGTTGTGAGGAATGATTGGAATTCTAATGGATGTTGATATTTTAGGAGAAATAAATTTAAAATATCATTCATTTTCTATTTCTAAAATTAAAACTAATAATTTATTTTATATATCTATATCATGGTATATAGTTATTTTCACTAAAAATAATTTTGTAAAATGTTAAATGGTTTATAAGATGTAAGCTGTTTACTATTTATAGGTAAATTTTAAATGTTTCACAGTTTATTTAGACTTTATTTTGTTCTAAATAGTTTGAGTATCTTTAGGTCATTTTATATTCATTTAATTAATTTTAGTTAAATTTTATTTCATTCCATTGGGTATGGATCCAATTTAGTGGGGTCAGTTAGATTTATTTTGGGTTTATTTGTGCTGGTACATAATTAAACATAATTTTACATAAAAAAAATACCCATTAGATCTCATTCTTTGACATTTTAGTTCACCCCAAACTGTAGAAATGATGTTTATATTCATTTTTCATATAATGATTCTAATAAAATAAAATTTAATAATGATAAATAAGGAATTTATACAAATCAAAATTGGGTTTAATAAAAAACATTAAATATTAATAATATATTATATTCGTTACACATAATTTAAACAATAATTTCATGGTTCTGTGTTAATGAAAACTCAACAAAGGTTTTTATACCCAAAAAATTATAGCCATCTCTATTATCCCAACCATTATACTAATTATTCTTATATTCTCTATATAGCTCATCAAATTCCAACAGTCATGCAACCCTTTTAGCTTCCCCATTGAGAAAATTATATCAAAGTTTATACCAAAATATTAATTCATATAAATAAATTAATAATAGATTATTTAATATAACAAACATTATTGAAAATATCTTATCCCATGAATCATCCTTTATTTCTTTCTCAATGAATCTCTAGGAAATAGTTATCACAAGAATGATTCCACAATATTTGGAAAGTTTTTCCATAAAAATTTTACATTCTATCATAGATTTTTCTAATAATATTATTTTCTTCAGTATACATGACCATCACATATTTTTATAAGTTCAACACTTCACACATGTCAGTACAACCATTCCTTTTAACAGTGGAATATTCAATAATGAATAAAATAAAACTATTAAATAAGAACATGTTACTATGAAAGTTATTGTTAAAACATTTACTATTTGTGTATACATATACAAAATCTATCTTGATAGGTGGGATATAATGGATATCTAGGTTATAAATTATTGGCATCATGTTCGCTCTACAGGGTCCAATTTATTCTTAGGGTTATCTAAAGTCATCGTATTTGCAATCAAAGGATCACAGACAGCAAATCCATGAGAGAAAAGAGAAGTATGTAATGGAGGTTGTGACATCAATGTCTATGGAGAATGAATATAAATATGGGTAATGAGAATTTTAATTAGATAAAGAAATAATATATGATGTGGATGATTAGAATATAATAGTTTTAATAATATATTCAGTCTAAAAATTCATGATTTCACTATGGGAACTATGGGAAAATAATAAATGGTATATGGTATATCTAGTGAATATTCCTGTCTTTATTAGGTGTAATTAGTGTTGGGATTAGATTTTGTACCTCCCCCCCCCCATCAAATTGGTAATATGGTCACCATTTTAACTTTTCTATCTTTTGAATAATTTTCCACTTGATAGTGAAACTGAATTAAAATTTTAAAATGATTAATTAAATTACATTTTACATTTTTTTTAATTATAATGTATACACATATATTTTAAATGGTATACACATAAGGAAAACTATATGAGAAATTTTAATCTCTCTCATTTGATGATCATTTTCAGACATTCTTTTTCATCATGAATCTTCAAAATTAGAAATTTCCAACATTTGAAGATGAAAATAAATTTGATTATAAATTTGAATCTAATTTCATAAAAAAAATAAAGACATACTAATTAACATTCTGTACATGATTAATATGTCCTTTCAGGCATCTATGTTCAATTTGGTCCAATAAATTTTGTGTTACAATTTATGGTTATTTTTTAATTTTATATTTTTGGCCATTTGGTTATCTAGTTCAATTTCTAGATAGGTTATTTGGTAATGTTTTCAATCAATTCAATCATTTGGTGTATTTTTTGTTAGATCAATGGATTCTTTTTTTGTGAAGAAATTTTTATAATTAATGAGTTAAGACATTTGGTTCATTTTTGTGTTATGTTTTTTGTTTTTTGGTTTATTTGGTCATTTTTTCATTTTTGGGTTAAGTCAATTGTTTCACTTGTGGTTAGGTTATTTGGTTTCTTTTGGGTTATTTCATTTTTTTATTCTATATTAGACTATTTTTGGGTCAGTTCTTTTGGTTTATTTTGGTCATTTGTAAATTGTTCCATTTTTTGTTATGTTTTTTGTTCATTATTCATTTTTATTAAAGTTAATTAGATCATTTTGGGTTTTTCTGCTTTTTAGTGAGCTTATTTAGTTCATTTTGGTTTAGGATATTTTGTTCATTTGGTTTAGGTCACTTTAGGTAAGGACGATTATTTCACTTTAGGGTTATTTTATTTTTTGATTTGCATTATTTGGTTCACTATGGGTTATTTTATTTGGTTAATTTTGATTTTAGACATTTTGGTTTAGGACATAAGGTTTATTTTAGTGTAAATTCATTTTTGAGTATGGTCATTTGAATAATTTTGGGTTCAATTATTTAGTTTATTTTTAGATTATGTCATTTTTTAGGTCATTTTTTCATTTGTTCATATTTTTATTAAGGTTAACTGTTTCAATAGGGATTTTTTATTTGTCTTATTTTAGGTTATTTCATTTGGTTCATTTTGGGTTAAGCAATTTGGTTCATTTTTGGGTTATGTCTTCTTTTTATCAGGTTATTTTGATAATTTCAGTCATTTATTCATTTTGGGGATGGTTATTTGATAAATTATTCATTTGTTTATAGGTAAATCGATACTTCTTGGGTTAGGTTATTTTTTTTATTCTTTCTTTGGTTACTTGGTTCATTTAGGTTATAATATTTAGTTTATTTTTGGTTAATTCATTTAGTTCACTTATGGGTTTTTTTAATTTTTTGAGTTAGTTCACTTGGATTAATTTAGGTTAAGTCATTTGGTTAATTTCATGGTAATGTCATTTTTTTATTTAGCTAATTTGGATTATTTTAGGATAATTCATTTGGTCCATTTCTGGGTTATGTCATTTTTTGTTTGGTCTTTTTGTCATTTTTTAATTTTTTTTATGTCAATTGGTTCAATTTTTGTTTAGTTATTTTATTATATTGAGTAATGTAATTTTTTCATTTTGGGTGAGGTCATTTTCATCAATTTTGGGTTGTGTCTTTTTTGGGTTTTTTGGGTTATCTCATTTTTTCATTTCGATAATTTATTTATTTTATCATTTTGGGTTATATCACTTGACTAATTATTTATTAATTAGTTAGTTAAATTTTTAAATTTTTAGTTAGGTTTTTTTTTATTTTAATTTGGTCTATATGGTTCATTTTGGGTTACTGTATTTTATTCATTTTTTGTTTAAGTAATTTGGTTCACTTTTAGGATATTCTATTTTAGGTTATATTCAATATAGATTGGGTTTATTTAAATATACTATATGAAATTATATGTAATTATATTCAACAATTTAAATGTAAATGGTTTATTAAAATCATTTTATAGTTTACAAAATGAAAACAATATAATGCAATTTGAATAGAATAATCCATAAAGACTCATGTCTAGTTAAACTGAATGAACTGAGAAAACTTTTCATTTATTTTATATATTACCCTCCACAAATTTCGGTTCAAAATAAACTAAGACATCTAGACTATTTTATTCATCATGTGTAATATATTTATCAGTGGAATTAAGGTATTCAATAGTGTCAACTTCATCCCCAATATCATCAGAAATATGTCATGATATTACTTTACTAATGACCTCAAATTCGTTTCTCAAATGATATTTTACTTAAAATACTTATTTTTACATTGATGAGAAAAATATATACCACATTGATAGTCTAGAGGAGAATCATTTCAATAACTATAAAACCATATTCATCAATAAATGTTTCATATTACATCATTGAATCAAACCACTTGCATTCTGTCATGATTATTTGACCATTTGAGTAATAATCCAACATTATTATTTTATCAACAATTATATATCAAAATGTGTTTTTGTTATAAAGCCTAATATCTAATGTATATGAAGAAGAGTTTTCCTTTTTTAACAAAACACCTCTATATTGTGTTCTCTTGTTCAATACTCTATTTTTTATAACACATTTGTAACCATTTATGATCAAAAAATTTCATTCACAAACTAAAGAATTGAGACTGAAACTTAACCCCCTTATTTCACCAGAGAAAAAGTATACTAGTAGACTTAATACATTTAATAAAACTGAATATTAAAATTATATAAATATAAAATTTTAATATTTTATTAAATTAATACTTGTACCATTTATTTCAACCGAATAGAATACTCTTTTGTATAAAAATCCTCTCCCCTACTGAAAGAAAATGAATAATGAGTTCTAATTAAAATGTTTTTTTGTTCACTACATAAAAGATAAAATATATATTTAAGATATATGTGAAACTAATTATTATGAGATAACATATACATGTTCAAATGACTTTAATAATGTAAATCATAGTTAAAAATACTATGTGATGTTCCATCTATCGCTCATCAAGTATCAATGTAGTCAATATATATGATCCAATAATTCCCCATGTTTTTTGATGTGATGGAAAAGTGGGTTCAATTTTGTCATACTGAAATTCTTTATATCTGATTGGTCAGTTACATCTTATTCTCAAATCACCCAAATATATTGAACAGAAATCCATACATTATGTATCTTTGTAATTGTTAATGATGGTATATTCTGGAAGAATATAGTTCTACAAATAAGTCATTATTGTGAACATTTTTCATTCATTCGAATAAATAAAATGAAAATAAATATTCCACCCATAAAGAATCAAAATTGGAAGATGTATAGTTAGATGAAATATTAAAATGAAAAAAATGGATGAATATTTTTCTCTATCTCAGGAAGAAAAAATGGTGTATCTTCTCACTTTTTTTAAAAAAACAATAATTTCAATCCCATTCATCACATGGATATCTATTAAAATGTAAAAAATGAATCACTTTATCACATTAATTATTCCACAACAGTTGGAATATTTCTATTATATTAAATTCATATAGATGGATGTGGAATTCCTTAGTTTAAAAAAAACTGATTCAACTCTCTTTTACTGATTCATTTTGATATATTTCTTGAATATACATCCAAAACCTTTTGATTTTATAGTACTTATAAAGATTTTTTTTTGAAAGTTCCATCACATAAGAAGAATGAGGAACTATCCAATTATTTTCACTAATAAAAAATGGATGTAGTTATGATCTGATACCCTAATCCACCAAGTCACATTTATAGTGTATATCATAATTGGGCTTCCCTTAACATTTAAATAAAATTGAAAGAAACATTTTTCATATTATTTTCTAAATTTTAATTAAATCTAAATAATTATGTAAGAAATTGGTTAACCAATAAGATAAATAAAAGTGAATAATTTTCTTCATCCAATTATACTTGTATTTTGTGGAAATATTATTCCTCTTTTTAGAAGTTTTCTAGCATTACCTATGTAAATCAAATTGACATCTTTCAGTTGTTTAAGCTTACAAGTTCTAGAACTATGTTGTAGTGGCCACATGATCTTTAAGGACCTGTCATTAAAACATTATATTATATTGAATTAAATGAATAATTCACATTTAGGATCTTGTCAGGTTTAGAGTTTTAGAGAATTAGGACATAACTATTACATCTCAAAAGATTACAAAGTATTCACTTTTACTCAGTTTCCATTTTTTCGCAAAATAAAAATGCTTGAAAAAAAGAGTCATGTCTAGTTCCAGGTTTTAGATAACATGACATTTCCTTGATCCCATCCTTCACCCTATTCATTTTTATGTCATGTCAAAAAACATTTCAAAACATGGGATGAGAATAAAATGTTCAGTAAGTGTTACTCGTCCAACGTCCTGCTCCGCTGCGACGGTGCATCCTCTGGTGTCGCTCGATCCCAGTTCTGATCGGATGGCCGGTGTTCCTCTTCCCAGTAAGGGTTCGGGTTATGGGGATCCCCTCCCTGTCATTGGACGGACATCCTTGTCCTTCAAGGATTCGCTATGCAGAAATAAATCAGGTGGGATGGATCTGTGTTTCCTGGAGATATCCCTTTTTTCTCACTCGATTATGAGGGACGGTGATCGAATCTCATTGACGGAGCCTATATCGATGTACAACAAGGAGGTTTCTGGTGATAAATAGTCTCTATTGGCACACTTTGGACAAGAAAAACAGTATCTCTCAGCCTTCAAGAGCTTCGTAGACTCTTAGGGTCGGCGAGATGAGGTTAGGGTTTCAGTTCATCACAGAGTTTCTTTTTGTCTCCTTTTTAAGTCGAAGGAGGACTTTGTGAAGTCTTGATGTCTGGCCCCACGTGGGATGGGTCCCTAGCATTTCAGTTTAACCCGTTGGTCGATCGAGGCTCACAGGGCTAAGGAAGGGCCTCTGGCCGCAGTTTGGTTGGGTTTTCCTGGACTCCCTTTACCTCTTTAGAACCGTACCATTCTGAAGGTGATGGGGGGTGTGCTGGGGGGATTCCTGGGCTCGAATGCACGCAATTATAGTGGTGCAGAGATCATGGATCCTCAGATTTGTTTTGATCTAGACTTACCATCTCATGTCCTAGAATCGTTGTCTATACATGTGCCAGACTCTATGTTTTGGAAACAAGATTTAGTGTTCCTGGTGTTCCCCAGGTATTGCTCGTCATTCCATCTTCAAGGGAACTCGGCACAATTATGTAGGTGTGGATTCCAAAAGGTTCATTCAAAAACCGAATGGCTTCCCAAATTTAAAGGTTTGTCGGCCAATCATATCTGGGGTTCACTCCCGCCCCGTCCTTCACTAGTGGCTTTAGAGGTGATCTCTGGTTGTGGGGATGCTGGTGGTTCCAGGCCGGAGTCATCTTGCAAGTTTTAGGCTTCCAATGATGATAGGTTGATTTTGGGATCTGGCAGGGAGTTAGTTAATTTTTCTTCCAGACCTAGGTGGTCCTTTGGGAAGAAGGCTTCCTTTATCTACACCCCTGGGGCCTTCAAAGACTAGCTGGACTGTTTTTTGTCTTCTCTGCGGAAACGGCTGGTGTTTGATGTTGAGGAATTCTCCCTGCCTCCAGGCATGGGGGAGGAGAGTTTGGTTAAGAAGAGTGCGGATCTGATGGCCTATCCCTCAGGGCCAATGTTACTCTCTTCAGATCAAGAAGGAGGACTGGGTTTTGAGGGGAAAAGGGTCAAGGAATCTGTGGGTCCTTCCTATTTGTACTCATGCAAGAGGTTGAAAGGGAAATCTATCTTTCCCAAGTCGACAAGTACTCCAGTTTCATCAGTGACCATCCCGGGTAGTTATAATGCAGGCACAGTCGAGAAATCATAGGGAGGCTTCCACTTCTATCAGAAATTTGACCAAAACTCTTGGGGCCAATGTCGGGCCATGTGTTTTTTTATTGTCGACCATCCTCATTTGGAATGCAAGTGGTCTGGGGGCTCGGGTGAAGTCTGATTTCATTGCTTTGGAAGTCAATAAAAATGATATTTTTATAGTTTCGGTTCTGGAGCATAAACAGAAGATTGATAAGATCAACTCCTTTGCTTGTAATCTTCGCACGCATGGGTCCATGCATGCTGACCCGGTTAACAAGCACATATGGATTTTTTGGAATAAGGACTGTTCGGTGGATTTGGATGATTCGGGAGATCAATTTATCACTTTGATGTTTAGGAGGGAGATGGAGTGTTTCTTTTTCTCGTGTGTGTATGAAATCTGTAATCTCCAGGAATAGAAAACTATGTGGCATAGTCTTGGGGCCTCTGATCATATGGACATACCATGGATTGTTGCTGGGGATTTTAACTCTATTTTGGACCCCCAAGAGATAACGGGTAGATGTGCGTTCCCTCAGAAATCTAGCAAGGGATTTGCCCAGTTTATGGCAGATAAAGTTTTAATTGATCTAGGCTTCATGGGAGATAGCTTCACATGGTGTAATAACCAAGTAGGTAGAAGTCGATGTTAGAGTAGGATAGACTGGTGCCTGGTAGACAACAACATGATTTGCATGTTTCTGGATGAAAAGGTTAAACACTTAGTCCGGTTGTTATCTGATCATTCCTCGATTTTAGTTTATTTAGATCCCAGGAAAGAACGACATGAATTGTTTCGCTTCAACCCCTAGTGGGATCAAAGGAATATCTATATTTGGTTTGTCGAGGAGTCTTGGGAGGAACCAGTTCTGGGGCACATGTGGGTGGCTATTCATAACAAGCTCAGGAGTTTGAAATAAGGTCTGATGTCCTGGGCTTGGGAGATTCCTCCTTTTGATCAAATACTGGAAACTCTTAGACAATGTATAGAATGTTTGGAGACTACCTTGGAGGAGGAGTGGGATGGATTGGATTTTGAGGATCTCGTGGAAAAAAGGAATGTTGGGATGTGGAGCTTATCAAACAGGAAAGGTTGGCTCGGGATTGCTCTCGGGTGAGGTGGCTTCATGAGGGGGATCGAAATTCGGCTAACTTCCATGAATGCATCAGAGAGCGAAAATGCCTATCCTTTTTTAATAGGCTGATGGATGATGGTTTTATTCGAATGATAGGGATAGAGTGGGGGGTTTGATGGAATCTTTCTTTAAACATCTTCGTTCTGGCACTAAACTAGGGATGCTCTCGGGGTATCCTAGTAGCCAGAGTGTTTTGTGGGAGTTTATTCTAATGTGGGATTCCTTTACAGATAATGAGGATCTTGAGGCTATTCCAGAGGAGAAGTGTATTTTTGCCTCCATGCACCATCTCAACCCGGATAGCGCCCCCGGTCCCGATAGCTTCCCAGTATCCTTCTATAGGGGGAATGGGGAGTGGTTAAAGATGATATAATTTCCATGGTCCAAGACTATTTTTAGGGTAGAGGTATCCCAAGGGTGGCTAGTGAAACTACATTGGTGCTTATACCCATGGTTAGTAATCCTTCATCCCTATCTCATTATAGGCCAGTGAGCTTATGCAACTTTCCATATAATATTTTGGTGACTATCATTAATCAAAGGATGGCCAAGTTTCTTCCTGTTTGGATTTGTCTAGATCAACATGGGTTTGTGAAAGGGCACTCTATTCAAGGAGTGATAGCGCTTTCTCAAGAGATGATACGGGATATTGAGATGATAACACATGGCTCGAACTTGGAAATCAAGGTGGATATGAAGAAGTCTTGTGATAGGATTGAATAGAGATTCATTTAACAGTGTTCTATCATGTATTGGTTTATTGGAAAAGGTGGTGAACCTTATATTCAGGAGTTTTAGCTCCCCATAGCTGGCGGTGGCTTTTATGGGGAAGGTTCAAAAAAATTTCAAGTCTACTAGAGGTCTATGGCAAGGATATCCTCTATCTCCCAGAATCTTTATCCTGGAACAAGACTACCTCAGCAGGCTCATTAATATTGGTTTAATTCAAGGGAGGATATTTCCTTTCAAGGGGATAATGAAGGTCCCCTCAGTATCTCATCTAATGTTTGCGGACGACACCATCATCTTCTTTAACGACGGGAGGGATTCAGTGAATGGAATCATGAACATTCTGATGAATTATTTTCACTGGAGTGGACAGATGATAAGCTCTTCCTGGAGCAATTATTTTGTCCCAAAACAGAGCACTGACAGTCGGGTGGACTCTTTATGTAGGCGGTTGGACATGCAACGTGGGGAGTTTCCTCTGGAGTACTTGGGAACTCTGATTTCCTCGGGGAGACTTTGGGTTCATGACTTTGAAACTATTGTGTGTAAGATATCAAATATAATATTTAATTGGACAAACAAATTTCTATCGTTTGGTGGTCGGATAGCTCTGGTTAACAACGTCCTCTCCTCTATTCCCATGAATGCGATGGATGCCTCCAATGTACCTCAAGGGGTGATCAAAGCTGTTGAAAGGATTCTTTGTAACTTTTTTTGGGATTCCAAGGTAGAGGGTAAGAGGAACTGGGTCTCTTGGGATAATATTGTGAGGCATGTTGGTGAGGGAGGGATGGGTGTTATGATCCTACGTAATTCGATCAACTACATGCATGCAAAGCTGGCTTGGGAAGATCTGGAGCAGCGCATGTTATGGGGGAGTTCCATTTCGACGATTGGTGGGGAGCACAAAGTGGATACTCATGGATATAGGTCTCCCCTGTGGGAAAAGATCTACCCCCTGATTTAATGTCTTCTTTTGTATGCTTGATGGATTGTCGGTCTAGGGTATTTTCTTTTCAGGCATAAGAACTAGGCTGGTGTAACATTAGCCTTCCCGGGGTTTCCTGCTCCTATGATCATGGTGAAAGAGTAAATTCTGCATCCCAAGTTTATGGAGGCAGTGCTGAGTTCAGATCAACAGGATCTCCTCGCGTCCATTGATCTGACTTCAGGCCCGGATCTTTGTATGTTTTCTCCTTCGACCTTGGGAGTTTTTTCTACCAAGGAGTTTCGAAGGTGGGCTTTGGAGCAGAGCTCTCACGATGAGTGGAATAGAGTGGTGTAGTGCCATTTTATACCTGCAAAATATAACATTCTTCTATGGTGCCTTAGGAGGAATGTGGTGGCCAGAGATGAGAATTTCAGGAAACTTGGTTTGAGTTTACCATCAGCTTTCCATTTTTGCAAGAGCAGGAAGGAGGAGAGTGTGAACCATTTATTCATTGATGTGGATGGGGATTCAGTAGTATGGAGGTGATTCGGAGGCCCTGTTTTTAATAGTTCGTGGTAGTGGGATGTTTCTTCTTTCATAAGGGAATGGTTTCAGGGATCTAACATGTTGTTGAAGGAGTGCATGGCTAGATCGGGGATTCTAAGTGCAGGGTGTTGGAGTTTGTGGCAAGCCAGGAATCAGGCGAGGTTTGAGGGTGTATGGTCTTTGGAAAGATCCATTATAGAAAATATGAGGTTCTTGATCCTGAACTGGATCTCTCTACACAGGGAATGGAGGGATGCCCCAGTGTTTGGCAGGCTTCAGGAAAGGGACCTTCAGTTTTTTACTTCTAATGTTGAGGTGCGGGGGAGTTGGGTGTCTTGGAATCCACCTGCTTCTGGCTTCAAATTTAACACTGATGGATCTTGTCTGGCTTGTGTCATGAAATGAGGGGGTGTGGTTCGGGACTCTCAAGGGGATGTTAGGTTGTCCTTGTCTACTCATTTTGGCATGGTAAATCCTCTTATGGGAGAGACCATGGCTATACTCACGGGGTTCGGGTTGTGCATTCAGGAGGGTGTGGTTATCTCCCAGGCCGAGACGGATTCCCTTATCCTTCATGATTGTCTTTTGGGTAAGTGTTTTGTTCCTTAGTCCATATCATATCCAGTAAGAAAGTGCAGATCTCTAATTCGGGAGTCCATCTATGTTTCCCAGTCACAGCGGGAGGGAAAGAAAGTGGTTGATCACATGTCTTCCTTAGCGGATTATTCGGTATACCACAATAGCCTCATTCACCCTAGTAGTTTGAAACTCGAGATAGTGAACTTAATTAGATGGGATTTCCTTGGTTTACATTATTTTAGACCACCTTAATCTGGGGGGTTTCCTTGTGGTGTTTTTGGATCTTCCCATAATAAAAATTTATCTTGGATGGACGTAGGGAGTTACATTTGGAATAAGCATCACAGTATATTCCCTAAATCTCTTAGGATAAACATTCGCATTTACCTCCATCACGTTACCCAATTCATTGGAGATCTATCTCAGGCTCACCTTCCCTACGATTATCACGGAACCACCCGTATATGTAAACAATTTCCAAGAACCATAACATATTCATAACACATAGAATAAACATAAAGGAAAGATAACATTTCCACATTCAAATCAAAATATATCATTTAAATATATTGACATAAAAAACAAATTATCAAAACCATATTCAATACCAAAATACATAAAATAGTATATGGTATTTATTTTCCTTTTTAAAAACATTTTGGCTTGTTAAGGACGCCAGAGATCAAATAATACTCGCAGCGGCGGAAAATTTAATTATTACTGCTTACGTTAAAAAGAAACATTCATTTTTTTTGTTAAGTAAAATGCCTCTTTGGAAAATATTCCCTTTGAATGAAGTGAAATTTTAAAGGTATTCATACACCGTGTAAAAGAAAGTTTAGAATAAAACAAGATATTCCTCAATGAAAGAGGATTGAGACGAAGCCCTTCACAAAGATGATTTTGTAAATAAAATAGATCGATTATGATTATTAACTATAAATACACATAAAGAAATTATAAATACAAGATAAGCTGTCAAAATTCATTCCTCACATAATCATAGCATTACAGAATAAAAAAAGTAGATGATTAACCCAAAGAACGAAAATTGGATTAAGAAGATCGCTTACCTCGTGTCTGACATGACCTGATCATTCTTTAATATTTTGAATAACAAACTGAGGTTAATTTCTAATTGATTAAGAACCTTTTTCAAGTTTATTATTCCTTTTATATCACTTATTACCGTTTTATAAACATTATGTAATCATTTATGTTATTAAGAGTTGTTTTGTCGATATTTGGTACTTGAGTAAAAATGAACACCTTATAATTATATGGTGTCCATGTCCTCAAAAATACATTTTCTCTATAATGATATTGGAGATTTAGACATCTTATAAAACATATATATCCAGTATATATATGTATTTATAACAGTACATAATATTTAGAGATAAGAAATGAAATGCACCGTTCATGGAGACGGTAAGTCGTATGTATGCATGAAAGATACTCCCATTTATATTTCTTATTTTATTGGAATTAAAAAATAATGACACATAGTTATGTTATAATTACAGTATAATATCATATATAATATTATTAAATCTATCCTTTATACATCCCACATAAGGCATTGACGAGTCATATCACTTTGAGGGGGCGGTAGTCCGCACTTCCTAAAATGAAATTTTCACGTTTACCCATTATGGAAACCATAAAGGTATGCTATAAATGAAAAATACAGAAGCTTAAAGAAAATATAAACATAATATATATCATATATAAATACAGTTCTATCATAATGTCTACCATTAGAGGTGTTATGAGTTAATTAAACAATCATCATTTCTTGAGGTGTCAGTTTCCCATTGACAGAAACATTGTGTTCTTTACCAATTAGATGGAGGTGTGTGTAACTGTAGTTCAAATACTTCTCATAAAAACATCCAAGTAAATTTAGTATACTGGTTTTTTATAAAATAAAGTAATAATAATATTTTAGGGGGTTGGATAAGCAAAATAAAACAAAAGAACTTAAGATAAGACCTTACCTTTAAATCCTGTAACTCCCTTTGGTTTGAACCAAAAGGGTTTCTTGAAGTGATTCCTGCCTAAGGTAAGGCTTATAGGATTAAGATAGGGATCTTGGGAGCTTATTGGAGCATAGTTTGTACGAGACAAAGGCTTGAGAAGTGTGAGAAATGGGTTGGAAGTGAGGGATTTTTATAAGGGAGAGGAGGGTCTTTTTAGGAAAGTTTGAAACAATTATTTTATTATAAACTCCTCTTCAATTTCAAAAGGTCAACTAATAATTAAAATCAAATTTAATAAGACTCATGGTAGAAATAAAATCATCCAATAATAATTTTACAGGTTTTGGATATTTTTTTAATATTTATAATCTTATTTTCTAAAATCATTTATTAATGAAGTAGATATTGCAGCATTATTATGTCATAAATAATTTAATTTATTTGATGTCAAAAAATTATAAACAAAATACTATGATGTAGGAAATATTTTTATCTTTCCAAATAAAATTTATATTCAACAATATAGCATATATAACCCCATTTAAAAATTTATTTACTAAAAGATATTTGTTTATGTCATTTTTGTCATTACTTTAAATTAATTAATATAAAGTGTCATTATTTCTCCCATGTGGCTCCATGGGGTCCCAAATTAGACCCAAGGATTCCCATGGTTAGATATGTATCAGTCAAAAGTATTAAATCACATGATAGGGAAATTTAATATTATTATAATATTAGATTTTACCCTAATTTACTATATTTACTTTTTAATCATGGTAAATAAAATATTTACTGAATAAATATTTAAAATGTCTAAAAATAAAAGTTACATATTTAAACAATTTGGACATAATGATTACAAATATGGAATCCATTTTTCTAAATTCAAAACACAGAAGTGGTAGAAATTAATTTTAAATTAATTCCCATTGTCAAAACAAAAAAACTTGTTTTTAAGATATAATAACTATCAAAAGATTGACACTTGTTTATGTCCAATTTCAAAGTCAAATTAACTCCAATATCCAAAATTGGATTAAATAGTAAAAATATATTCTAATTAAACTTTATAACCAATTAAAAAGATAATCTTTCCATATAAATATATTATATTAAAAGGCACTTTTAAATTAAAATACAGTATTTTTTACTATTCATTATAAAATAAACTTTATTAGAAAAATACCAAAAATTTACCCAATGTAAATTTTGATGTCCAAAATCTAAATAAGAATTTTATTGTTTCAAATAGAACATATAAAAATGACCAAAACTATATTTAAAGAGGGTTCACCATCAAAAGGTGGTAAAACGGCCTTTTAATGAATATTACAGTATTTATGCTTAGATTAATTCACATTTTAAGCCTCTAACTTTTATTAGATTTATATAAAAACATTTAACAAAAATTTATAATCATATTTTAGTTATTTATATTCATTCTCTCCGATACAATTTCTAGCCATTAACTACAATTTAAAATAATGTTATTATATTATTAGTGTGCAATGTAAGATTTCAAAGAAACCCGTTGTTGCATATTGGGTATGCTATCGGACATAGAATCCCCTTTAAAGTAAAATTAATATTTAATTCACAAATATTAATCAACATTAAATTTTATTATTCTTTATTTATATGGGATGTCAGATGATCCCAATGGTATTATCAAACCTTGGGTGATTATTTGGGTATATATGATCCATTGGAAATATTCAGTGACATCCCATTAAACTAACACTAAAATGATATTTAGGCATTCTAAATCCAAAATCTTTCATATAAATATAACTTTATATTTTTACCATTTTTCTCCATACATATATCATTACATAAATGGGAAAATCATTTATTATTTACATAAAAATAACACACATCAGAAATATGACTTTAAGAGAATAATTGTATGTGTGTATACCCACATTCTGAAGTTGCTCCATCTATTTTATTAAAGGTTCCATATCCACATCTATATCACTAATAGGATCAGAAGGACAAGATATGATAATGATTAAGAAATTTTGTGAGTTTTTCAAATATATCTATTTAGGAATGTTATAAATGTGAATGAAACTTTTCCACATGTTATATGATGTAAACATCTAACCAAGTGGATTAAAACCATACCTTGATAGACCCAACATGACATTACTCATCATAGCTACAAAATAAGGATACCTCGAATAAAATTTCCACCATACTGATAGATCTACAAGATAAAGTAACTCATCATTGTCTTTAATTCTCTAAGATTCATGTGATCATATATTTTTTTAGATCTCATCATACTGAAAGTGTTTTGGATCCTAGGAAATAATGGAAAGCTCCATGTTAATTTTTATGGTATAAGATATAGTGTTCTGTCTATATTAGTCTTTTATCGATATCTACCGCATTATTTAAAATAATTTATCCCCATGGTTTCCTCCCAAAATAAGATTCAATCTTTCACGCCAGGGAGAATATTATATATCGAAAAACCAAGTTGGTTATTTAACATTGATTCTATATAATGATTTAATGGAATAAATGAATTATTAGTAAATAATTCATTCATAAATGTAAGTATATAATTGATGATATTATTTTAAATTCCATATATGATTTTCACATGAAAATAACGCATTGTAATTACCATATTTTTCATTTTTCCACATTATTAATATATTGAAGTCCTAGAACGAAACTTAAAGTTTTTCACCCTCTCAATGTTATTATTTTGGATATTGGAATCATGTGTTCTCATATAATTATCTTATTTCATTAGAATACATTATTTATTTTGGTGATAAATAAGTAATAATTGATAAAACATCAAATTATTTATTCAAATCCTTTAATTTTGATCACGGACAGCCTGATCTTATCTTTTATCTTCATTATGATACCAGAAAATGTAGTTTGTTTTAAAACCTAACTTTTTTATATATTTGATAATATATGACATAAATAAGGTTTTATAATGAAAATATAAAAAGGTTATTGTATAATACCTCTATATTAATCATTATTCAATGAAAAATCTAAAAAAGCCCAACTTATTTTGAAACTTGGTTGAGATCCAATATGTATCTTGCATCCGAAATCTACCAATCCTATTAATATAAACATGTTTATATTAGTATCATCATAGTAAACTATAACTAAAAAATCATCATAATAGAGAGTATGCTATCGGATTTTCTAATAAATCTAATGAGGCATTTCATTTTCAACAGACATGGTCTAAGTCATCTTCACCAAACGAACAATGTAGTATATTGATATAATCATCCCACTAAAACTAGGTACTAAAAAATTCAAAATTTATTTTAAAAATTCATATGAAAACTTGAAATGTATATTATTAGGATCGGTCATTCATAATATAAGACTTGAAAAACTGAAAATATGGGATTATCAAATGGGAATATAGAAAACATTTTTTTGAGATATTCTTATATTAAATAATCAATAAAAATTATAAATAAGTTAAAAAAAATAGACCTTATAAACAAATCTAAACCATAAAAATAATCTTATATAGTGACACAAAACACAGTAACAAAACATCTTTATTGAAACCATGAGAGTAAAACCAATTAGAATATTGGTAATGCTCGTATTCTTTCAATAATTCTAAAATAAATCTAGAATTATTTATTCTCTATATATAATATCATATCACAATTAAATAAAACATTTATTTATAACACATATGGAAACCATCCATGATTTATTTTATAAACCAAATTTCATTACCAAATCCAAAATTTAGTTAAAGAAATGAGTCATGTTCACTTTACATTAATCACTTTTAAAATCAATGAAATAATATTGAATTAAAATCTATTTTACATCACTCTCCATTTCCATGTATAAAAAAAAATTTAAAAAACATGAATACATGATTATCAAAAACAACTTAATTTATCACGAAAAATAATTAGATGGGAAAATTCCATTTGTAAATAATTAAAACATTAGATTTATCACTTAAATATATAACTCCATAATTATATCCCATGATATAACATCATACCACATATATATAACCATAATATTTAAATAATTCCATAAAATGACTAATAACAATACATAATTCAATGAAAAAACACTAATACCCATAAAAATACATATTAATTATCTAAAAATTATCATTTCATAACATATAATTTCATTTTTAACCCAAACGTTCACATAATGGCATCTCAATCTTGTCGTGTAATTTAAATAATAAGTTATTTTTTATATGGAATTTTAAATCCCATATAAAAACTAAATCAATGAAAATTATCCTTAAAATAAATCTGTCAGAACCAAAATATTAATTGAAGCATACCACTATCAAAAAAATCCATTATAAAACATTTTTCATATGTTTATGTTGATTTATAATAAAAACTAATAATTACATTCAATTTTAGGTAATTCATAATCTATGGTATGAAAATGAAGAATGAAAAGGATAAAATAATTGTAAAGGGGAACATAACTAACATACATTGATTATTTAACAAAAATTAAAATAATATTTCATAAAACACTAATATAAAATTCTTATTCATAAAAAAATAAAAAAAATTCTGAATTTATTGTTCATTTCTAAAATTGTTAAACATAAGTTTTTAACTCATAAATAATAAAAAAATAATCTTAATCATTTAATCTCAAAGAGAAACATGTTTCAATTAATTCAATCATTCATTGTTCTTAAAATTAATGGGTGAAAAATGGTGCCTAATATTATTCCTCTAAGAGAAAAAAATAATGTTACTTTGTTAGATATTTACAAAAACTAAATATTAAAAACCCAAATAAAATCCATTCAAAAAAACCCAAGGCACCATTAAAGTCTAGGGAATGAAAATTTATAAATAAGATAACTAAATGAAAGGGAAAGTAAAAAAATATACATTAACCCATCACAAAAATTATTACAAAAACCTGTAGGAGTAGAGGAATTCCCAGTATAATTGGCAGGGATATATAACACTTCTAAAAGGATCTAAAAATAATGGGATGGTGGGGGCTTGCATGACTCGTAACTATGGGGACCTAATACTAATGGTTTTAAAACCCCATTAGGGAGGGGGCTCGCGCAACTTGAAATTGTGGGGACCTAAACCAGTGGTTTTGAAAAAACATTTCTATATTATAATATTATAAAAACTATTTGAAATTACTATTGGTATAGGCCTATTGATATATCATTGGATTCAAATAGTGCATGGAATTGCAATTTGATGGTTCTTTCAAATGAAATCCTTTCCCAGAGATCTCCAAGTGTAAACTTCATGAGAGTAATTCTTAATGTCATATGAGCCCCCAACACTAGACATTCAAACATCTACTTTGTTCCATCATATGGGGGTTATCTTGACAATTGGACATATCTGAAGAAAATTTTCTTTACACCAACAGGTTCTAATTATATTAGTGAACTACCATAACCTTTCGATGTGACAAATAATTTATTGAAATTATCACATCAATGTTATAAAAAATAATCATTATATGATTAAATGTTTATTTATATTTTGGTCATCATAACTAAAATTCCAGTTGTCTCTAGGGAACTAACTCGAGCATAATGAATCCCAGTGAAATTGAATGTCTTCATGACAATGGATGATTTATGAAATGAATTGGTTGGTGTATAGGTGATGGATATCTCTATACACAAATAACAACAATTTACTGGGATAGAAAAAACCTATATCAAGCCCATTAATATAGTAAAAAAATTTAGTAACACACTTTTAATTGAACACATTCCCTAGATCAGCATCAATTAAGGACCATGATATCCTTGATAAAAATGAATGTATTGGGTGAAAATGTATGAACCATTAATATAAATGGTTTTGTTAGAACGTTGTATTTTTATAAATCATGAATTAAACCCATTTGAATGTATAATCTATCTTCATAAAATAAATATACCAAATGCTGAACATAAATAAATAGGTGTACATCAAGTTCAATGTTCCCAAGCTCAGTGGAGTATATGACAGACCTATGTTGGAGTGAAAAAAAAAATATTTATATTTTTCCTAGATTGGTAAATTTGATGACCAGGGTCATCTCTCTTGAGGATCTTTTGTAGTTAGTCAATCACTACTCTAAAACACTATTTGTACTTTCTATGTTTTATATTTAGAAAAAATAAATAAAGATATGGGGGTTTGATAATTCAATTCAAAATAAGAAAATTAAACATTAAATGAAAAATGATTACATAATGAATGGTTAGTATGAGAGGATTTGGTCCTAGATTTTTCTACTAGGGTTCCTTCATTATTCATTATTATTTTTAATTTATATTAAATATTCTATCCCATCATACATGGAACACTACTATCATCATTGAGTGTGAATCTTATTATTCCTAGGAAATCACTTTGTCACACCAGACATCACAACCTCCAATAGTCAAGAATGATGAACACACCTCAACTGAGAGTGTGAAACCTTCCAATATATGTCCTCGTAATATTTCATTTAATCTCTCAAGTACCCTCAACTCCATTTTATGAATATTATTATTGATATATGGGTGTTGTTGATTGTTTCATATAGAATATAATGAGTTTGAGATTCATTCCATATGACACCTCGTGTCACCACGGGTTTTGAAAACTGAGAACATTTGAGCCTTCTTGTTTCAAGTAGTTTATTGGGTAAAATATTAAATTATTCTACAAGAAAATCTAGGATAAATTTTTTGGCCACTCAATTTTTCCCCATATAGGTTGTTTACACTAGGGTGGGCTTTTAGTGAAAATTTGATTCACTTGAATTTTTATAGATTATTTTTTATTTAAATAATTAAATAATTATTAATTCATGCATGATGAATTTATCATATCATTCAAAATTATCATCAGATTGATATTCTATCAATTTAGATTATTCTAGAATGGGTTATTTTTCCTAGGAGAGGCTTAACCTTATGTCGACCACTAGGGTCGGGCCCAGACCAGTTTTCTTTTAAATTTCATTTTTTTCCTTTTTCCCCTATCCCCATTTTCCTTCTTGTGCATACCCCTATGGTATTTCCTTCATATATATGGGAGATGGATACATAGATAAAATAGAGACAATGAGAATATGAGGTGTATATACAAATCTCAGTTACTGTTGCATTGTCATGGGACACCTGTGGATCATGGATCGATGTGAAGTTTCTTTGGTTTCCACCCTAAGGTTAACTTGTCTTATTTTTTATACTAAAAATAACCATAGTTAATATTCTTAAAATTTTAATACCCTTTATAAATTTTTGGGGACCTCTTTATTTTCAATCTAAGTTTTTTGCAAAGAATTCATGGGTTTCGAGGTGTTCTGGTGTTTTTTCATTTGAGAAATCCTGTGTAAAAAGTTTGTGGTTTTTTTAAGATGCATCATGTATTTTTCCTATTTGGGGAATTTTATGTTCTTAAAAGTAAACACCTTGAACTTTAATTACACTCCATGTAGTAGTACTTGGATATGTAACAGGATATATGGAAGAGTATATTGGCTAAAAATGATATGAAAACTACACATCATGAATTATGGGTATATGAATTATTGTGGGACATGGCCATGTGGCCATTCACATGGGAAGACACCTCATGTGTGGTGTTTATGGTCATGTAGAAGGTCATCTGTTGACACCATATAAACCTAGGCTATTTTAGTACATGGGTAGATCCCATATCAACTCTATCCATAGAGAAGTACATATTCATGTCAGGTTTGGGATTACACATTGTGTACTTAGAAGTATATGTCATATACTTTTTATATATTTGGGTTTTTTCTTTCTTTTTATTCCCTTAAATTAGACTTGGACTTGTGAGTCACCAATTATGAGAATTTTCCATATCGATCATGATGGTATAATCCTTTCAATGTTTAGAGGTCATCTAGATGGTGTTTTGGAAAGTGAGAGTTTAGCAAGAGGATTTTCATGAGTTTTAGATTTGTAATCCTCCAATGGGGTGGGTTGTGAGATGGGAGGGAAGGGTGAGGGTTTTGATCTTGATGGTGGTCTTGGATTGTGGATTATGGCATGGGTTGTATGAGGTTCTTTCACATGGATATTGAAAGGATATATCATGGAGTATCTCTGAGGAGGTATTGGTATTTACCTTCATGTTGATATCGGCTTATAATGGTTAAAAATGCTGAGGTTTAGCTCTTGGGTTTATATAATATAGCTATTAGATCCTATGTAATAGTTTTATATTGTGAGATGGGGGTTATGGTTGTGTGTATTTGATATACTAAAATGATTCTGAGTAACTCTTGATGAATCCCCTATTAGTTATTTCTAGTCAAATGATCAGTGGTGTTTATGGTCAATGGTTGAGAATGTCAGGTGGTATGGTTTTGATTTTGATGAGGATCTCTTATAGGTTATGGCTTTTGATGTGGCTATGGAGGCCATTTTGAATTCCCATATTGGTGTAATTTTTTCTTTTTGATTCCCCTTGGGTTCATTTTCTATTGAGGATCAGTTGAAGTCCAATGAGGTTCTTTTGGGATGTTTCTTCACTATGCATGTCTCATGATTTTGGATGAGCTAGAGGAACCCCTTATTGGGTTTCCATATTTTTCTATTCCCATTGGACTGGTTGTAGATCAGTAGATGGTCGTGTCCTAAGAGCTTGGGTGAAGCAGGGGAGTACAATGGAGTATTTCTCTTTATACTCTGCCCTAGGGACTGTTGTAGACCCATGTTTCGATGTGGAACTAAGTTACGTTTCCGTGAGAATATAGTGGAAAATATTTTGGGATTCGTAGATATAGGGAGATGGTGGAGGCCCCATATATGTTGTTCGAGAGTGGATCATCACATCTATTTTAGCTATTTTGACAGTGGGGTCGAGGTTGGATCATCCCATGTTAGTTTTTCCATTGGCCGTGATTCTTTAAGTAGTTTCTTCTCAGGATAATGGTTTATGGAGGTGTGACTTGGGTCATTTTGGATTAAGAATTTGGTCTAAGTTGTTATTTGGATCTAGCCTCCACTGATTGGATGTGGTTAGATAGGATTAAGGATCAAATGATCAATCTAGATAAGTGATAACCCCTTTTAGTTTAGTTTTATGCGCTAGATATATTGGCTTTTGTCTCCTAAGGTGTCCAGGAACTTAGATAGTTGGTTTTATTATCCAAGGATACTATTGTGCTCCCAGTTTCATGGATGTTGTTCACGCTCCCTATTTTAGGTCTACAACCCACCTTGTTGCCTCCATAGCTGGAGCCTGATTCATTATACATGACCTTCAAGAAGGACAGGTTCTCTAGGTTTTTCGACCTTGATGTTCTGGTTTCCAGTTCAAATCATTACATTGGAATCTTAGAGACCGGTAGAGAAATTTTGTCCATGCGGATCCTATAGTAATGCCCTAGGTTTTGACATTCATTCCTTTTTTTTGTTGACATCACGGATCAGCTATGTAAATCTAGAGAACGTGTCTATTTTCATGTGATAGTGTAAGCATCATTTTGTAAGTCCTCAAAAAGGGGCCATATGAAGGGTATATTTGACTCAGGAATCAAGCTAAAACCTATCATTAAAAATTTGCATTCTTACCCCTTTTTATTTTAGTAACTTGGTTTATTCCCTCTATTATTTTATCTTGTCTAATAATATAGCATTTTAATGTACTTATTATGATTAAATATTATAGGTTAACCATTTGTAGAGGCATACTGAGATTTATTTCTCACCCCCTATACATGCACCTCGTTGAGAAAGTAGGAATGATATCTTATTCCAAGTTAGATCGAATGGTTTATGATGGATGGGGATGAAACTCAGTGTTGCCCGATCAAATAGAGATACTCATGTGGACTCTCATGATTGGACTGATGCTGCTCAAGCATCATGGAGATTAGGTATGTGGTTAGGATCCAGGTTGTTAGTAGTTTATATAGTAATTTATTTTTAGTTTTTATTTTTTATATGTGTTCAACCTTGTGGAAGAAAATATGTTGTATGTTCATCATATTTTTAATCAGTAGGATTTTATATTTTATTTCGTTTATTATATCATGATCTCATTATTTTTTTGTACTCTAATATTGATCCCTATGTATAATATTTGTTGCTTTTCAAAACAATTTCACTATTACCAGATTTTATAGTCTCCCCACTGCACATTTTAGACCCTCTCAACTAGTAAAAATCCTCCAGCATTGGGGGAGGTACACTTGAGCCCTTGTGGTGGGCCAGATCGGGTGATGTGTCAGGAAAGACTGAGTTGGTTTGTTAGAAAATAATACCAGAGATTTTTGGTTTTACGACTAAGAGAGTTATTAGACTTGTTTTCTTGGAATCTACTAGATCATTTGATGGATATTTCATTGGTGTGTCGTAAAAACTTTTTTCATAGGAATTCCAAGTTTAGAAGGGTTGGTATTTTCATCCTTGGTTTCAGTTTTAACAATTGTGTCAATTGAACTTGTTTGATACACTTGATTTATTGAATTTATAAAATTTTGGTTTATAGATCTTGGAAGAAAGAAAATAGGAAAGTGTTTATACATCATTCTAGGCACATAATGATCCCTTGAAAAATTCTTGTCACTTGTGTTCTTTTTAGGGTGGTGGTATAGTTGTTTAAAGTGTCAAAAACTTTTTATTTTGTGTTTTATATTATAAGTTCTTAGTGTTAATAAACTCAATAGAACTACTTGTGCATGTTTTTTTCTAGTGAAAAGTCATGTGGACCATGTAACAATAGGTTTTCTGATGACAGAGATATATTTCCTTCATCGATGGATGCATTGAAACCCTTGTCATTTGGTTTGGGATCTGAGTTCCCTATTAATGGATGGATGAGGGAAAAGATGCCTAATTGATATTTGTATTGGGATCAAGTTTCCAAGAGGTGTTGGATCCCCTTAACTCCAAGGTACTTGTTACATGGGAGGGAGTTATTCTTACCATGTTTTATCTATTGGGTCATGTGTTGGGGCCTATGTGCCTGCTACAGCCAATGGCTTGGCTGGGCATGAATGCACTTCCAAGGTGGGGCCTTTCAGGTCTACATTCACCTGTATGTGGTCAAGAATGAGGATCCTTGGTGTTTGAGATGTGGAGCATTGTGATTACTCTATATCTTATGAATGTATTGAGAGGACATGTCTAGTTGGTTTTGTAGATCTGTTCATTTCGGTTGCAGGTCGGGCAGTGTATTGGAAGCATGGTTGGACACTTTTGTACTTGGATTAAAACCCAAGTGGAGGGTGGTTATGTGGTTGATATTAGAATGATGAGGATTATTTTTTTAAGAGTAGTACAAATGGATCTTTGGTCTGATAGAACAGACATGTGTGGCATGCATGGTAAGTGGTTTTAAGCGTGTTACCCTAGTTTCGTTACATATTGGCCCACGTGTACAGAAATTTGAATTCTAGTTTATGATTGGTTTATGTAAATACTTGTGGTGGGTATTTTACCATAGGCTAATGGAGGTTATCATAATTTTTTGTGGTTTTTTTAGCACCATGGTTTCTGGTTTTGTTTTATCACTGATGTGTTAGTAGTTTGGTCTTGTCTATCCATTCTGTTTGGTGATGAATGTAGCATGAGTTGTATGGATTTTCATTTATGTAATGGGTGATGATAAGGATACTCCTATGGTGGTGAGTATCAAATAATTCATGGTATAATGTAACTCATTTTTGTAGAGAGCTTTCGATGATATAATATCAGTTGTTTCATAGTCTATATAGTGTCAATTACTCTAGTTCTAGCTGGAAAGAAGGGTTGTTGGTTATCCAATTAGGCTTCTCAAGGGTGATAATCATTTATAGAGGGGATTTGGTGAGGACTCACATCAGCATAAGTTGTGATAATTATGAGAAATTTGATCTGTTTTGTCCCTAAGAGTGTTCTTGGTAAAAAAGATAAATTCTCCTAAAATTTAGTCTCGAATAATTTTTACGACCACTACATTATTCTCATTATTGGGTGTTTACCAAAGGACATGAGTTTTGTGGAAGTATGATTCATTCAAATTTTTATAAAATATTTACTATTTAATTGATTAAAGATAAAATTATTTATGCAAGCTTGTTTTGTTGTATCATTCAAATGGAGAATTGGATTGATATTATTCCCCCAATGATGTGTCTGAAATTGGGGTTTTTCTTAGGTGAGGAATAACATTATATCGGTTGTTAGAGCCAAGCCCATATCCCTTTTCTATCAACTTATTTTATTTTTCTTTTTATTTTTCCTTTTTTCCTTTTCCAAATTCCCCCTAAGGATTCCTATAAACACCCCATGGTTATCCATTTTCGTGGATAATGGAGTGAGAAGAAGATAATAGAGGAATGGTGAGACGAGGAGGCACTACCATAGAGCTCGGCTCATGCCAGATCATCATGTGGCAGTTGTGGATCATTTATCAGAGGGATGATTCAATGGTTTCTATCTGGTCGTAGGACCATTTTATGTCTTACTAAAAAAATACCCATAGTGTGGTAGTTTTTTTATGTTTTAGTCACATTGATGGGTCTCTAGGGACTCCTTGGGGATTGATCTAAATAATTTACATAGAAATTTGGGGTTTTAGATATTTAGAGTACTTTTCATTTGTGAAAAGGCATGTACACACTGTCTAGTTTTATGAACACGCACCATGTGTTCTTCCTATTTGTGAAAGATGATGTATTTATAAGTACACATCATGTACATTAAGTACAAATTGTTTGGTAGTACTTATTCATGTACATTTCCCTGTGTTAGAGTACATAGGAAAATAGAGTTTGGAGAAGTACATGCCACATACACTTCGTAAATTTCATGTAGTGTGACAGGGCGGTGTGGAAATGTACATAGGAATACACCTTTTGTGAGGGGTTTGTGTCCATGTAAAAGTAAACTGGATGACCCCATGTATTCCCTAATATTGTTTTATTACACAGAATACCCCATGTCTTCTCTATCCTGGCATAATCACATTTCTAAGTGAATATATTATAGTGCATGTTGTGTACATTGAACTACAAACTATTTACTTTTTTTAGCATGTTGTTTTTTGGGTTATTTTTTCCCCATATTATTAATTGTACTTGTGAGTATTCCATCATGAGAATTTTTTCATGTACATCATGATAGTGGAATCATTTATATGTTTATATGATTTCTGGATTTCTCTTTGGATTTTGAGAGTACATTAGAAGGAATTCCTTGTGGTTTGGATTCATAATCCCCCAGTGGGTTGGGTTGTGAACTATGTGGCCTTAGTGAGGGTTGTGAGATTATTAGTGGGATTAAATTTTGGAAGACATCCTTTTTTGTTTGAGGTTATTTTAGATGGATCTCAAAAGGTGGGATTGATTACTAACTCTAAGGAGATATTGGTTTTTTTCCTGAATGTCAGGATTGGTATCTCGATGTTAGAGTATTTGAAGTTCATCTCTTGGTTTTGTAGACAGAAGTTTTTGGAAATTTTGGGTTGGGTTGATGCAATGGAATGAAAATATGGATGAATACCTTTGAGATGCTGAGATGAGTCTTAGGGTCTCTTAAGTATTCCCTTGTGGGATATTTTTTGTTAAGTGATCAGTGGTATTAATAGTCAGTGGTTGAGAATGTCATGTGAAAAAGTTTTTCTTATGCTAAGGTTCCCTTGTAGGGTCCCGTATTCATGGTTTTCATGAGGACCATTGTGAATTCCCCTATTCATATTCTTTTCTTAGATTCCCCTTGGGTTTTATAACTAATAAAGGATCAGTTGGAGGAAAAATGGGGTTTTTTTCCACAGTGGGTGTTCCCCCATAATTTTCTATGAGATATAGGAACCCCCATAGGGTGTCTACCTTTTTGTGTTGTCTTTTGGATAGTTTTTGGACTATGGATGGGTGTGGACCTATTCTATGAGCTCAGAGATCATGGTACGACTGATATTTGGTATGGCCTTAAGGTGGATCATCTTGAGGCCATGGTGGATGATTTATTGGACGATGAGATCCATGGTTAGGCTATGTGTTTATTCGATGAAAAATGATAGAAAATCCTAGTTAAGATATGGGTTGTTGGGGTTTAAGTTAGATCATCCCAAGATTTTTTGGTTATTGTCCATGATGTTAGAGGTAGTTTCTGCAAAGTAGTATGGTTTGATGTAGACACCATTGGGATATCATGGATTGGGTGTAAGCCCCGAGTTATGATTTGAATCTCTCCTCTGCCAGTTGGTTATGGTTACATGGAATCAGGTATTTAATGGACAATATATATGATCGTAACCCCCTTTTAGTTTAGTGTGACTCTATGTCTAAGGAGGCTTTGGGATTGTGAGGAACCAAGGAACTCATAGAGTGGGTTTTATTAGCTGTGGATGTTTTTGTGATCCTAAAGTCATGGATGTTTCTCATGCTCCCGGTTTTTTGGATACATACCACCATCTTGGGTACATATTTTTTTTTCTGATTCATTCTGTAGGACCATCGGGAATGACATGTTATCTTGTTTTGTTAACCAAAATGTTCATGTCACTAGTTTAGATTGTTCTATTGGGGTCCAAGATCCTAGTATACGTTGTTTGTCCATTTGGATGCCCATTGTTATTCCCTAGGTTCTAGCATTCTTTCCTTGGTGGTTAGATGTCTTAGAGATCCTATGTATATCTAGAGAAAGAGATGGTTTCCATGTGACTGGGTGAGCTATGTGTTATAAATCCTCTGGAAAGGGCTGGTGTAGGGGTAGATTAACCTTAGGTTTCTAAGTATAACATATGGTTGGAAGTTTTCCATTTTTCATATCCATTTTATAAAAATAAATTTTCATATTCCAATTGTTTAGTATTCATATTATCTAAGAATATCACAAGTGCATTCCCTTGCTATAACAGTAGATTATAGGTTCACAATAAGGGGTGACCTACTATGATTTATTTCTCCACACTTGTAGGTGAACCTAATTGTGTGTAAATAATTTGTGTCTAATTTCTAGTTAATGAAAATTTTCATGATGGATAGGTTTGAGGACTAGTGTTACTTGATGAAGTAGAACTGCTTGTTTTTAGACTTAGGATTGGGCTTCTATAGCTCGATCATCATAGAGATTGGGTTTGTTTTTGTGCCCAGTGTTTGTAATAGAGCTCAAAATATTCTTTTTTTATTTTTTTATTTTGTATTTTTGGTAGACCTTGTCAGTGGTCGTTCTTTTTATGTTCGGCACACTTTCAGTGAGTAACATTGTATGTTGCATTTAATTTATTACAGAATTATGGGTTTTAGTTTATTTATTATGTGTAATCTAATATTGATCAATGTGTATGATTTCAGATAATTTATTCATTTCTCGCACTCTTATCATAGGATATATTCTCCCCACTACACCTTTTAAACCCTCTAGGGAGGAACACTTGAAGCCTTACAGTAGGCTAGATCAGGTGACTTGTTAGGTCAACCTAGGCTTTTTTGTTATATTTTAAGGAGTTGTGGATAATCTATGCACCATCCAATAACAGGGATCTCTCCCTCAGCATAAATAAAATATAAGTATGAATAATCATAAATATAAAATTTTTGAATTCTAAGAAAACATTCCCCAAGATTAATAATTTGTTCAGATACACACCATCTTGAATGTAAGAGATCACATCGATGAAAGGGTAATAGTGAAAGAGATATAGAGAATAGAGGAAGGAAACAATTTTCTAAAAATATATAACATCGTCTTATAGGGAAGAAAATAAAATATTTTTAAAATTCATAATCTAAAATCCCAATGTTTCATAAAAACATAGTATACATCAACCTCTACTTTCAAAGGTAAAAAATAAATCTTTATATAGTGAAGGGGATATAAGGATACAAAAATTTAAAAAAAGAAATTTGAGAAACTAATCAGAAAATAATAATATTTTTGTATAATACCTTTTACTAACCAAAAAAATTATATTTTTATTTAGTAGAAGAAAATATTTAGTTTTTTTCCTTTAATTTTTGTCAAATTTTCAACCCAATAAAAGTATATAAGAAAAAGTTTTGGAACAAACATTTAAGTTATAGCTAGATTGAATAATTGATCCCAACATTGACTTTAGATACCATTACCTCTATAAAAAATTATTATTTAACTTTATATTTTCAAATAAAATATTAATATAAACATGTTTTTTATTCAATGAAAACAAATTGACTTAATATTCGACCAAAATAATTGTTTATGATAAATATGTTGGAAAGTAGTTGAAATGGAATAAATGGTATATCCATAAAATTTCAAAAACCACATTCTAATTTGAAATTACTATTAAATACTCCACTAAAATCAAAAGTATGAATTTAGAAATTAATACCAATGATGAAAACACATAAAACCAATAATTTATAAATTTTTACAATTCATCCCAAATTAATCTTTTAATAAAAAAACATTAAAATTAACCCTTAAATTAACAAATTTATGGGATCTATAACATTAAAATTAAAAGTGAAAAATATTAAAATATTCAATCTGTCAATTCCCCCACATGTAAATATTTCACTCACATGAAATAAAAATAATTTTACCAAAAAAATATTAACCACTCTATAAGTCTTATGCACTACACCTCTTAAATGTAATCAAAATTTCATGTTCTGGTTTTTTAAATAGAATATAATTTAGTGGAGTTATATTTTAACAAGTTTCACTATCATAAATTACCCTTTCCTAAGTTACATTCACCAAATATTTATTCCCCAATCCCATGATGCAACCCAAATGACATTATTATAATTCTATTTCTCACTTAAATGATAAAATATCTCATAAAATCATATGGGATCTAAATTTACACATTAACTCTAGTCTCAAAGGAATTTTGTGAATGTATTTAGATTTGGATCTGTAAGGTTTTATTTTTCACAATAAAAAAGTTTCTTAAATTATAGATCAACATTCTAGTTTCCTTATTTTATAATTTTGAATATTCTAAATTCTATCATTTTACTAATGTTTTCCAAGTTATAAAATATTAATTTCTATAAAATAAATATAATCATTAAATAATCAATCAAATAAGTTGAACATATGTGAAATTAGTGAAATGTTCAGATATAACGTTTCATTTTTCAATAGGTTGGATAATATTTAGATATCAATTACCTATCCTATAAATGCATAAGATTTTAAAAGTAGAAAACAAAACAAGAAAAACCTATACAATTTTCTTACACTCACCAATAATTATACTTTCAATACTACATTTTTTTATTCAAATATGGTTTTAGTAGCTTTTCTTGAAAAATTAAATTATACTATAAAAAATAAGGTAGAAAAATGTAATAAAATATTACTTATTGGTAGTGGAATCCATGAGTTAATATCTAAGATATTTCTCACTAAAAAATTATAAATATAATAAAGGAATAAAGCATATAAATTAATTGAAAAACAAAAAAAAAAGAAAAATTGAAAGAAGGGTGAAGGGATAATGTAACACCCCGAGATTTGAGGAGATATATTATTTTTAATTTCTTTGATGTCTTCTATTATAAACTACACCAAGATTATCATGTACTATACGCAACACCGTATTAGTTTGCAGTATACGTAACACTATTCTTGCCTCGAGAAACTCACAATTTCAAGTTTGTTTTGTGGAAATAATTCTACCCAACATTAAGTATAGATTTTGTTTAATGTAAAAATGAAAAAAGTTTTGATTATGTTATATGCAACACCAAATGGAGCTTTCACTACATGCAGCCCAGACTTGGCTTGCATTACACACAATCAATGCCTTCTTCGATAGCATGTGTAGTACGCAATACCAAGTTTCACTAAGTGAGATATTATTATAATATTATTATAAACTAGCCATTATGAATGGTAATAGCCAATTTTTGAAATTTTAAAAATTTTATCTTTCAAAATGGACTTCATTTTTGGATTCAGAATATCGAAATTGGCCTAGGGTGAAATTTTGTTATTTTTCTGAAAACATTTAATTTTTGATGAATAGTGAAAACACTCGGTTACTATTTAAAAACAAAATTTTTATTTAAATAATTATTTATTTTATTTAAATTTATTATTTGTCAAAATTGATACATAATACCAATATAATGTTAATTTAATTTGTAACACCCCGACAATAGTTACCTAGAGTCGGTGCATTATTACAAAACATTGGCATGATCACAAGAAAGATCAAATCTCGAAAGACCGATTAGTTTAGTATCCTTGGAAACAGTAGATATATTAATAAAGTTTTACATTACATCATAAAAATGAAAACTGAAAAAACATAGTCTCCACAGTCTACACTCTTATCCCCTCATACTATCCCTGCAGGTCATTCATAATTTACTTCTTCACATCCTGGGAAAAATAAAACATTGAAAAAGGGGGTGAGCTCAAATTCCCAGTAAGGATAACAATATAGTGGAAACTTTCATAAAGAGGAATAAACATTTAAGGCAATGTATAACTAAAACAAAAGCCTTTTAAACTTGAACTTCAACATATTATGGAAAAAATAAAATGAAATAATGCCATTTACTTATTCCCGTGGATATTCTACTAATTGAATAATCACATGAAATATCAATAACCACTTTCATAATGATGGAATGCATAATTCCATACTATAATAACCACATATCCAAGGCCTCGTGACAAGAACACAAATAAGATTTTTCCAAGGCATTGTGCCAAGACACTAGTTTGTCTCATGAGACCTACCGATGCATCGAGGAGCTATAGCGGGCTCCACCCATCACATATTAAGTCCAATGCATTCCCATATGAAAAGGTTTAAACATAACATAAACATTTGTATTAAAACTAGCATACGAAATGTAAATACTATTGGAACCATGGTTGTTCTGTGCGTGAAATACTTGAGCTGGGTGCAAAAAATAGCGTGGTGCGTGAAATAGCGGAGCGAAGTTTTTCGTGCAAATCTTGTTTCAGAATCAAAACGTCAAAAAATGGAAAATGCATGGGATGCGCGAAATTTCTGGAGAGGTGCTCGGAAAATGATACCTGTGTGAAATATTATGCCCCAGATGAGAGGTTTTCGCGCCGAGGGGGTTTTTGCACGTGGGGGTCTCAGACGCCTAAAAATATTAGGTGACCCCCTCATTCCGTATGGTTGAAGACTTAGAGAAGATCTGAGGTCTTATGCACGAAAAGGATCGCGTAAAGGGGTTTGCGTGAAATATTTGGCATTGCGCGGAAAATTTCGGGATGTGCAAAAAAGGGGTTTTTTGCGCGAAATTTTTTTTTTCTCGTGCGAAAAGTAAAGTTTGCGCCCAATATGAAGGTTTTGCGCGCAAAGGGTTGGTGTTGCGCACAATTGTCAATGAAGTTTTTCTGCACGTTCTAGTTATCCAGTTCAGTGGTTCTGTGCGTTCTAGTACATCAATTCTGGTCCTTGATGCAAGAAAAGTCTCGTGCTAAGAGGAGACAAAGACTTCAATGCAAATATATTTAAGAGACCTTCACATCTATAAACTGAGTGGGAATTCACCAACGGCAGTGAGCCAGGGGGAGTCAACGGGAGTGACCCGAGGGATGTAGTGTGTTATCCTTGAACTGTTGTAAAGGCAGTGAGCCTGGGACAGAGTGACTATGCTCAAACCCTTGTAATCTATAGCTAGTGAAGCATAGTGGAATTAGGTACGACCGACAACTTGTCGATGTATGCTCCTTGGACATAGCCCTTAGTGGTGAACCAAGTAAAATTTTATGTGTCACCTCTTTTGCATGTGAATGTTTGACTACTGATCATATCCATCATTCAGGTTCAACTAGTTCATACCAACGTGGGAACAAGATCCTTTAATTTAAACGAAAAATTTTGACACCCTGATTCACCCCTCCCCTCTCAGGGTGTCCCAAGGTCCTACAAATACTTCATCCATAAACCATGAATGTTATAAAAATAATACATCCACAGTCAAACATATCACAAAACCTTCAATAAAATATAGAACGTTTGTATCATAATAAATCAACTTCAAATAAGGGTAAAATCCATCAAAAGATGTTGACATAGATGAAATCAAAACTCCTTTTAGAGAAATATATATTTCTATTTTGAAATCATTTAAGATTAATATATTTATAAAATAAAACATTTTATTTTAAAATATTCTTATAAGATTGTAAGGGAAACTTTGACTATTTTATAACGACAGAAAATAGCCGCACCCGCCGTATAAGTTAAAAAAACATTCTTACCTTAATTCTATCGAAAAGGTTAAAAAGCACCTTATTTGGAAAACAATGGAAAGATTCCATTATAAAACAATTATAAAAAGTAAAACAAGGGTATAAATGACTTTAACCCATATTCTTGTAAATATTGAAAATGCTTTGAAATTCATTTTTAAGAAACATGGATGTGGATGATAAAGAAATCCCAGTATATTATTATGTATAAACAACCTTGGATAATGAAGAGATTGCGAAATAAACCAATACCTTGCACATTTCCTTCGTTGAGGGTAGGTTAACCTCCTGTATAATGGTGAAATAATTGTTATTAAATTATACAAGAATCATATACATTAATATGATATCATATATGATCTTTTAACATTGATTTGTTAATAATATCTTAGTATTATCGTTGTTTCGGGTGTTAACATACTCATTTTATTTTATATGATTTGTTACATAAGCCATGTTTGTCATTGTTAGGTTGTATATTAATTATATCCAGAATGATATCAAGTCCTTAGATACTATTATTAATCATAAAATGAGAATTAGACTTGGATGGATACGATGGAGAATGAATCTCTTCGCGTTCGTGGAGAAGGTAGTTCGTACGTAAGCATGAGCGACAATATCATTATTTTGATATTAAAATAATATATAATTGGATGGTATATCTTATATAAAGAATCATTATCATGTTATATTTATTATTTACATTAATTACACATCATTATTATACCCATACAAATAATAATATATTGAATAACAATTACACCACGACGTGGAGACAGTAAGCCGTACGTACGCGCGTAAGGTGGCATGTCATTCAAAGGATGGATAGAATACTGAATATGGCTGTACCATATTTATAATAATATTAAATTATATAGGAGATACTGGATTTATTATTTTATAATGATAATAACAATGAAATAATAAGTTGAAGAAGAAATGAATTTGAAAAGGGGTGGTGAAAACATTTCCTTTTCTTCGGGTTCTTTCTTTTGATTTGATCAAAAGGGCTCGTTAGGTTGGCTTTCTGATGAAAATAAGGCCTCTAGGTTGTATTGAGGGAAGTTTAGAGATTATTTGGTCATGTTTTGGCCGAACCCAAAGGCTTTGAAGGTGTGAATTAATGATAAGGGGGAGTGCCCTTTTATAAGAGGGGTGAGGGGCACCGTTGGAAAAGCTATAAATATTATTTTATAATTAATTCATATTTGGTTTTAATGGCTCCAAAGTAGATTATTTAAATTTTAAGGTGGGGATAGGTCAAAAACCACTCAACCAATAGAATTTATACAGGTTTGGGTCATTATATTAACCTTATCTTTTAGTTTTAACTCTAAGATAATTAGTTTGACACGTACCATGTCACTTTGTATTTTTATATTATATAGTTAATAAACTTACTATATACCTCCAAGAGACCCCGAAGTGGTCCATTAATGATACACCTATCAGGATATAAGTCTCTTGGACGAACCTTAGATTTTTAGGAATTTAATATCAATTAATAATATAATATTTCTTTTAAAAAATCTTTTTTGTCAATTTTGACACTATTCAATAATTGATTTTTGTTAAAATCACAAAAGAATGATTACTTCATAAAAAGTTAATGAAACCATTACTAACTTGTCATATTAACCTATAAAATTCGTGTAATTCATAAAAAGTCTGAAATTATATTTATTTGGGTATTTATAATATCAATTATTTTAATTTTTCACTATTATGGTAATTACTGCATCATCATTGTGTCATAAATAATTTAAATTATTTAATGTATAAAAATTATAAATAAAATATAATTATGTAGGAAATATTTGTATATTTCTAATAAATATTTATAATCTAATTTTTCTTATGTGAAACCCTATATTAAAAATGTTTTAGTAAATAAACTTTGATTTTAACTCTTTTAACTCTTCTTTGAATAAAATAATAATAAATGTCCTAATCTTATCCAAGTGGACCTAAATGATAATATCTTATTCCTAAGGTTGTTTTTGGTTGATATATACTTTTCCAATAGAATTAGGACATGTGTTAGGGTAATATTAATATCATTTTTACCCTTAAATACCCAATTTACTTTTAACCGTGGTAAATAAAAGTAAAAAGTTTCTATTCACCAAAAATTATTTTCATCTCATTGAACCAAATTTTACTCCTTAATATTTACTGTGTCTCTCGGATTTTCTAAATTCCACCCATAGAAGCGGTAAAATTATGTTTTATGAAAAATTCAGTTTTTTAACTACCACTTAGTGGTTTCACTATTCATCAAAAAATTAAAGTTTCCAGAAAAATACCAAAAATTAGGCCTAATCTATATTTGATATTATGAATTAAAAAATTATTTACTTTTTACCAAATTCAAAACTTATCATTTGAATTAATTAATTTAAAAATTAATTCACGTCATCAAAACAAATAGCGTGTTTTTAAGAGATAATAACTATCAAAAGATTGACGTTTGTTTATGTCTGGTTTAATTGTAAAATTATGTACAATGACCAGAATTGTATTAAATGGTAAAAATATATTCTAAATATACTTTAAAACCACTCAAATTCATAATTTATCAATATAAATTATTTTGACTAAAAAAGATGTTTTTAATTAAAATTTAGTAATTTTCACTATTCATCAAAATATAAATGTTATCCAAAAAGTTCCAAAATTTCTCCTTAGGCTAAATTCGATACTCTGAATACAAAAATTATGTCCATATTGAGAGATAAAATTTATAAAATTTCAAAAATTAGGTATTACTATTCATAACGGCTAGTTTGATTGGTTGTGGTGTGTGTTAGAAATCGAAATTGAGTACAACACAAGCTACTATATTATTCAAAGGAAAGCATACTATGGAAGCTTGGGATGTTTCATTGTAAATTTTTGATGTCCCCATTCTAAAAAGTAAATTTATTTAGTCAAATTGAATATATAAAAGTTTAAAATATTGGATTTAAAAAGGGTTCACTATTAAAAGTTGGTAAAAGTGCAATACTGAAAATGAATTTGTTCTTACATTATGTCTAAGAAACTCATAATATGGATTCTAAAATTATAAGGATTATATAAAGTTTAAAATTTAGTTAATACTATTCATAACCCCTTTTAAACGGCTTGTTTGGTAAGTCATGGTGTGCTTGAACTCGGTGTTACGTGTAGTGCAAGTTATTGAATTATTTTGAAGAAATAACACACAATGAAATCTTGGGGTGTTACATTCTCCCCTCCTTAAATACATTGCATCCTCACAATTTGAAATTGTTCTTTTAAAATAAAAGGTTGAATATGGAAAATATCTTTGTTAGAAAGCCCACATCAGAAAGTGGGTTAATAAAATTTAGTCTTAATAAGAGGAAAATAGAAATGAAAGGGTCACCACCAAATTATGATCTCTATTCGGAGAACATGGATGGAAATTAGAGAGATATAATTTGATGAAAAATGTAAATATTTATAGGTACTGATTGAGGTTATCAATCACAAACAAGTGTAAAATTTAGGGCCTTAAATTCATCAATATATGATGATTTAAAATACCATCGGTTCAGCAAAACATATGGTATTCAGATAACACATTTTTTTATGATACCTTCATAAATTATAAGAATTAATTTCTTCATTGAATAAGAGAAGAAGAAAAATATATACTTGACATGTAGAGTCTCATCCTTTAACTAAGTTCTACCACAAACTCGTCTTTCACTCTAAAAGATAATAGAACTTAAAAATAGTATTCTATTTATTCTATTCGTATAGGGTTAAAAAATGAATTTATAAATCATCTAGTAGAACCATTAAAAAAATGACATTATTCAATCCAGGATATCACGTGGTTCAGTGGTAGGTGATAAACCCTTGTCGCCCTTCGGTTGTAGCTTCAAGTCTCACGGCCTTTCCGGACGCGACGAGTTGTCGCCCGACCTTCGAGTTGTCCTTTTATGGAAATCCATAATAATCCAACCTAGAACTATTCAAAATACTTCAGTCCAAAATTTATAAGGAAGGTAAACACAATGAAGATCCTTTTTTCCGCATAATAACATGTGAACACCTTCAACATGTATTCTTTTAAAACAATGCAACATCCTAAGTTACCGTAAAACCTTATTGATTACATTCATGATCCCATATTCATTAAAGAATAATAGATATACTCCTTCAATCCAAAAATTTTGTAAACCCCAAAAATGATAGAATATTCAAATCTTTAATCAGTTTCAAGGTAGTCAAGAATATCCAATATAATTTATCCAAACCAATCATGTATTATTCTAAAATCACTACCTCGGTATCAGAACCATATTATGGTTTATCTTTCTCTCAACCATATATTTTCCAAAAATTTAACCTGCTATTGAGTCACTTTTCTTTGTTCCACACAATCTCAATTCCTTAATGAAATAGTACTGGAGTACAATCCTTATATACTCCATAATTATTATAACAATTACATCGTTGATACAACACTCAAATGACATAATCAACATAAGAACTCTAATCATTCCTCTTCATCTGTGGTAGTATCATAACTTGGTTATTGTCCAATAGCATCATTTGTGGCATAGTCTGATGATTGGAACATAGGTTCACGTAGTGTCCAAACTTCTTTCAAATAACGAATTGTACATTTGAAACAATTTTCTTACCCTTGCAGTCATGTACTGTGTGCCCTTTTCCTCCACACTTATAACAAACTCCCATTCTTTCAGGCAAGTTCCAGGGTGTTTCTTTCTACAGTTATCACATATGGGAAAATTCTTATTTTCCCACATCCCTTTATCTATCTTTCTCTCTTCCATCCTTTTCTTCTCTTGCTTCTCTTCAAAGCCATAGTACTCAGTAAACCTTTTACTTATCTTATCAACACATGATATTATTTCTTCATATGATGATAATACATGGGTGACTATTTCTCTTATAAATTCTTTCTTAAGACCATGAAAGATATGATCCTTCTTTCTCTTTGGATCATGTGCATTGCTGGAATTATCATTCCTTCTACTGGGCACCATTTCTAAACAATGGAATACACTAGATTAGTTTATGAATAACAATACTTAATCCCAAACTTTTAAAACACATAACATAAATTTAATAGGTTATGGATATAATCCATAATTATAAACATGTCTCATTTGAGGATGTATATACTCATAAACCATTCATAATGGTTTGTAAAGAAAATGAGAATTATCCTAAGCATATCCCTCGAGAGTGTTGTAACCAAGAGTGCAGCAAGGCCCGTTGTCATGCACAAGTTCCTGTTGGAGTCTAGCTCAAAGTGGTGTTTTCGGGTTTTACCCCTAGGTACATATGTGCCATAGCCACCTCTACCTGCTCGTATCCATACTGTGATGTATTGCTCGGAAAACTCACAAAATTTCTACAATACCAAAATTCTAGGAAGTTCTTCTATTCTGATCCTCGAAGTCCATCTTAGATCTATGAGCTCTAATCAGAGTTTATCTAAATCTAGCTTCCATGGTTTGTACTAAACATCCTCTGATACCAAATTTAACACCTTGACCCCAGTTACCTAGAGTCGGTGCATTATTACATAACATTGACATGATCCCAAGAAAGATCAAATCCCGAAAGACTGATTAGTTTAGTAGCCTTTGAAACACTAGATATATTAATAAAGTTTTACATTAAATAATAAAAATGAAAACTACAACAACATAGTCTCAATAGTCTACACTCTTATCCCCTTATACAATCCCTTCAGGTCATAAATTAATTTACTTCTTCACATCCTGGGAAAAATAAAACATAGAAAAGGGGTGAGCTCAAATGCCCAGTAAGGATAACAATATAGCGGAAACTTTTATAAATAGGAATAAACATTTAAGGCAATGTATAGCTAAAACAAAAGCCTTTTAAACTTGTACTTCAACATAATATGGAAAAAATAAAATGAAATAATTCCATTTAATTATTCACATGGATATTCTACTAATCGAATAATCACATGCAATATAAATAACCACTTTCACAATGACAGAATGCATAATGCCAGACTATCATAACCACATAGCCAAGGCCTCGTGCCAAGACTACAAACAAGATTTTGTCAAGGCCTTGTGCCAAGACACTAGTTTGTCTCATGAGACCTACCGATGCATCGAGGAGCTATAGCGGGCTCCATCTGTCACATATTAAGTCCAATTCATTCCCATATGAAAAGGTTTAAACATAACATAAACATTCGTATTAAAACTAGCATACGAAATGTAAATACTTCATCCATAAACCATGAATGGTATAAACATAACACAACAAAAGTCAAACATATAAAAAAACCTTCAATAAAATAGAGAAGTTTTGTATCATAATAAATCAACTTCAAATAAGCGTAAAATCCATCAAAGGATGTTGACATAGATGAAATCAAAACTCATTTTAGAGAAATATCTCTTTCTATTTTGAAAACATTTAAGAGTCATATATTTATAAAATAAAAAATTTTCTTTGAAAATATTCTTATATGATTTTAAGGTAATCTTCGACAATTTTATAATGGCGGAAAATAGCCACACCCACCGTATAAGGTAAAAAACGTTCTTAACTTAATTCTATCAAAAAGGATAAAAAGCACCTTGTTTGGAAAACGACGGAAAGATTCCTTTATAGACCTCTTATAAAAAGTCAAACAATGGTATAAATGACTTTAAACAATATTATTGTAAATAGTAAAAATGTTTTGAAATACATTTTTAAGAAACATGGATGTCTATGATAAAGAAATCCCAGTAGATTATTACGTATAAACAACCTCGGATAATGAAGAGATTGCGAAATAAACCCTTACCTTGTACTTTTCCTTGGTTTAGGGTTGGTTAACATCCTTTATAATGGTGAAATAATTGTTATTAAATTATACAAGAATCATATAAATTAATATGATATCATATATGATCTTTTAACATTGATTTGTTAATAACTTTTTTGTATTATCGTTGTTTTGGGTGTTAACTTACTCGTTTTATTTTATATGATTTGTTACGTAAGCCGTGTTTGTCATTGAGAGGTTGTATATTAATAATATCCAGAATGATATCAAGTCCTTATATACTATTATTAATCATCAAATGAGAATTATACTTGGATGGATACGATGGAGAATGAATCTCATCGTGTTCGTGGAGAAGGTAGTCTGTACGTACGCACGAGCGACAATATCATTATTTTGATATTAAAATAATATTTAATTGGATGTTATATCTTATATAAATAATCATTATCATGTTATATTTATTATTTACATGAATTAAACATCATTATTATACCCATCCAAATAATAATATATTGAATAACTATTACACCACGACGTGGAGACGGTAAGCCGTACGTACGCACGTATGGTGACATGTCATTCAAAAGATGGATAGAATACTGAATATGGTTGTACCATATTAATAATAATATTACAGTATATAGGAGATACTGGATTCATTATTTTAGAATGATAATAACAATGAAATAAGAGGTTAAATAAGAAATGAATTTGAAAAAGGGTGGTGAAAACATTACCTCTTCTTCGGGTTCTTCTTTTTTGATTTGATCAAAAGGGATCCTTAGGTTGGCTTTCTGATCAATATAAGCCCTCTTGGTTGTAGTGAGGGAAGATGAGAGAGTATTTGGGTAGGGGTTGGACGAACCAAAAGGCTTTGAAGGTGTGAATTAATGAGAAGGGTGAGTGCCCTTTTATTAGAGGGGTGAGGGGAAACTTTGGAAAAGCTAGAAATATTATTTTATAATAAATTCATATTCGGTTTCTAATGGCACCAAAGTGGATTATTTAACATTTAAGGTGGGTATAGGTAGAAAACCACTCAACCAGTAGAATTTAGACAGGTTTGGGTCATTATATTAACCTTATCTTTTAGTTTTAACTCTTAGTTAATTAGCTTGACACTTACCATGTAACTTTGTATTTTTATATTATATAGTTAATAAACTTACTATATACCTCCAAGCGACCCCCAAGTGGTCCATTAATGATAAAATTATCATGATATAAGTCTTTTGGATGAATCATAGATTTTTAGTAATTTAATATCAATTAATAATATAATATTTGTTTTAAAAACTCTTTTATGTCAATTTTGACACTATTCAATAATTTATTTTTGTAAAAATCAGAACAGAAGGATTAATTCAAAAAAAATTAATTAAATCATTCATAACATGTCATATTAACCTATAAAATTAGTTTAATTCATAAAAGTCTCAAATTATATTTATTTGGGTATTTATAATATCAATTATTTTAATCTTTCACTATTATGGTAATTACTGCATCATCCTTTTGTTATAAATAAAAAAAATATTTAATGTCTAAAAATTATAAATAAAATATAATTATGTACGAAATATTTTTATATTTCTAATGAATATTTATAATCGAATTTCTCTTATGTGTAACTCTATATTAAAAATGTTTTAGTAAATAAACATTGATTTAAACTCTTTTAACTCTTCTTTGAATTAAATAATAATAAATGTCCTAATCTAATCCAAGTGGACCTAAATTATAATATGTTATTCCTAAGGATGTTTTTGGTCGAGATACACTTGTCCAATAGAATTAGGACATGTGTTAGGGTAATATTAATATCAGTTTTACCCTTAATTACCCTATTTACTTTTAACTGTGGTAAATAAAAGTAAAAAGTTACTATTCACCAAAAATTATTTTCAACTCATTGAACCAAATTTTACTCCTTGATATTAACCATGTATCTCGGATTTTTTAAATTCTACTCATTTAAGCGGTAAAATTAAGTTTTATGAAAAATTCAGTTTTTTAACTACCACTTAGTGGTTTCACTATTCATCAAAAAATGAAAGTTTCCAGAAAAATACCAAAAATTAGGCCTAAGCTATATTCGATATTATGAATTAAAAACTGATGTCTATTTTAAAAAATTCAAAACATATCAGTTGCATTAATTGATTTAAAAATTAATTCCTGTCGTCAAAACAAATAGCGTATTTTTAAGAGATAATAACTATCAAAAGATTGACACTTGTTTATGTCCGTTTTAATTGTGAAATTATGTACAATGACCAACATTTTATTAAATGGTAAAAAAATATTCTAAATATACTTTAAAACCACTCTAATTCATAATTTATCAGTATAAATTATTTCGATTAAAAAAGTTGTTTTCAATTAAAATTTAGTAATTTTCAGTATTCATCAAAATATAAATGTTATCCGAAAAGTTCCAAAATTTCACCTTAGGCTAAATTAGATACTCCAAATACAAAAATGAAGTCCATTTTGAAAGATAAAATTTATAAAATTTCAAAAAGTAGGTATTACTATTCATAACGGCTAGTTTGATTGGTTGTGGTGCGTGTTAGATCTCAAAGTTTCATACAACACACGCTATTGTATTATTCAAAAGAAAGCATACCGTGGAAGCTTGGGATGTTTCATTGTAAATTTTTGATGTCTCCATTCTAAAAAGTAAATTTATTTAGTCAAATTGAATATATAAAAGTTTAAAATATTGGATTTAAAAAGGGTTCACTATTAAAAGTTGGTAAAAGTGAAATACTGAAAAAATTTTTGTTCTTACATTATGTCTAAGAAACTCATAATGTACATTCTAAAATTATAAGGATTACATAAAGTTTAAAATTTTGTTATTACTATTCATAACCTCTTTTGAACGGCTTGTTTGGTAAGTCATGGTGTGCTTGAACTCGGTGTTGCCAGTAGTGCAAGTTATTGAATTATTTTGAAGAAATAACACACTATGAAATCTTGGGGTGTCACATAATTCATTGGTTTCATTTTATAATAATTTTAGATATATAAAAATTTTATTGAACTTTTCACCGTCTTTTACCCACCTCCTAGGAGATTTTGAAAATTTACATAAAACTTAATTTTACCGCTTCTGTGAGTGGAATTTCGGAAATCTGAGAGACACGGTTAATATCAAAGAGTAAAATGTGGTTCAATAAGATAAAAATAATTTTTGGTGAATAGTAACTTTTTACTTTTATTTACCACGGTAAAAAGTAAATAGCATAATTAAGGGTAAAAATGATATTTTTATTACCCTAGCACATGTCCTAATATTATTGGACAAGTTTAATTCGACCAAAGACAACCTTAGGAATAAAATATTACCCTTTAGGTCCACTTGGATTATATTAGTTCACTTATTATTATTTTTTATAGAATAGTTAAAATAGTTAAAATCAAAGTTTAATAACTAAAACATTTCAAATATAGGGTTATACATTAGATAAAATCGACTATAAACATTCATTAGAAAGCTAAGATTATTTCCTACATAATTGTATTTTATTTTTAATTTTTAGACATTAAATAATTTAATTTATTTATGACACAATGATGATGCAATAATTACCTTATTAATGAAATATTAGTATAATTGATGTTATAAATACCCAAATAATTATAATTTGATACTTTTAGTAAATTCCAATAATTTATAGGTTAATATGACATGTTATTATTGATTTAATTAATTCTTTTCGAACTAATCATGTTGTTATGATTTTCACAAAAGTCAACTACCAAATAGTATCGAAATTGACATAAAATAGTTTTTAAAACAAATATTATATTATTAATTGTTATTATATTCCTAAAAAATATAAGGCTCATCCAAATGACTTAGATAAGGTTATATATATTAATAATGAACGACTGGGGTTTATTTTTGCTTGTTATAGTAAATTTATTAACCATATAGTGTAAGAAAACAAGAAGACATGGTAAAAGTTAAATTATTTTACTTAGAGTTAAATCTAAATTATAAGGTTCAAATAGTAACCTAAACTTATCTAAAACCTATTGGTTGAGTGTATTTCGACCCATACCCACTTTATCTTATAAATAAAGTAATTTTGATCTATTATACACCGAATATGACATATAAAATAATATTTTAATATTTTCCAAAGGTTCCCCTCACCTCCCTTATAAAAAGGGCACCTCTTCCCTCTTATCTTTACACCCTATTGAGCCCTGAATCTCGGCCAACCCCTTAAAATTACTCTTATAAAACTCTCTAGTTATATCATATAGGTTCTGGTCTTCTCAAAATACCAACTCTAGTGCCCTAAATGAGGTGTGTCGAATAAGAGTTAATCTCTTCTACCGATTCTTTCAAGTTTCTATCTTCTTCAACATCTTCTTATTTAGTTGTTTCAATATAAAGTGATAACATAATTAGCACTCATATACTTATATGTTATTATAAATATGAAACAACCCTATTTCATCTTCTATCCATCCTATGGAAAACGAAATCATCGTGCGTACGTACGTAAGGAATACCGTCTCCACACCGTGGTGTAATCTGTTTTCCACCACCAACTTACTTGGATGGGTATAATGGTGTAAAGAATAACTATATAAATTTATTATTACATAATACTGATTCTGAGATATTATATCATCCACTCCAATTCAATTCAATAATTATGGGAACGATATCATCGCTCGTGCGTACGAACGGATTACCGTCTCCACAACGCGATGAGATTCATTCTCCATGTTAACCACTAAAGAATGATTATAAAGTATATGTAATGAATAATAATGAAATATATTACATGATAAAGACACTTGATTTATGTATATATATATATATATGTCAACTACTTAACTCCATTCGATTCAAAAAGGAAACAAAAAACAGTGTTCATGCGTACGTACGGCCTACCGTCTCCATGAGCGGTGTATTACTTTCGATTTATCGATATATTATATATATGTATATTATAAATATATATTATATATAAAATATATTATATATTCTGGAATTAAGTAATCATGATCTATGTAACCATATTAATAATTACAAGTCGCAACACGTACGATAAATAAACCGATTTTACCCAAAACGCTACTTTAACGTGGAATTTACAAAAGAATGAGGAATATAAAGTCATAAGTGAACCATATATGATATCGTAACAGTGAATATGATTATGTAATAAGTTAATGAAATTATTTAAAATCATTATACAGGTGGTTCGGATACGTACGAATCTTATCAGACCTAAGTTAAGGGATAACTATTCCAATCTCGTTCTTATCTGAGATTGTTATTCGTAAGTATTTACCGGGGTTATTGTTATCATCCATGTCCATGTTCTCTAAACTTTTTTCATGTATTTTTAATATCCCTTTAACACATTTTTACTTTTAACACATGTTATGGAATGAATCTTTTTTTTACCATATGAGGAACTTTTTGACTTTTCCGGTAAAAGTACGAGGATAATGTTTTTTTAACTTATACGGCATGAACGGATTTTTAAGGTTTCATAACACCTTATTTTCATGAAGCTTACTATTCAATATTTCATGACTATTTTCAAAACAATCCTCTTCTTTTAAAATTTCATGGAATTTTGTGAGAAGAAAATAATTTTTAATAAGAAAGGATATTTTCCTCAAGAATTTATTTCAAGTGTTTTATCAAAACGATTTTCCATCTAAGATGACATTATTTTATATGTGTATGTTTCAAGTATAATTTCCCTATGATTTACATGGTCTCAAATTTCTTATGATGAAATGATATCCATTTTTTTGTATGGATTATGTTATGATGGGATGATGTTTATGAAACCCATTTTATACTTTGGGTAATGATGAATGATTTATGTTCATGTTGTGTCACAAGTAAGAATGATTTCATTTTAAGATGGGTGGGACCTATATCTCCCTCTAATGAATTGGATAAAGATTTATATCTATGATATAGAGATGGATGTAATGGTATGTTAATCTGGTTCAGTGTTACAGGACTTTAACGAGGAGTGAACTCGATTCAGAAAAGGACTTTGTCCACTAAGATGGTCTTGGCAGCAATGCCTTGGCTACAATGGAAATCATAACATGTGCTTAATGGTTTCCACAATTACATGTTTTATTCCCATGCTATTTTATCATGATTAATGTTTCTTTATGATCTATGCCTTATGTACTCCCATGTTTTATGTCATTGCTCAAGATTTAGATGTTTAAACATTACGTTCATGTTTTTTTTAAGTTCAAATGTATATGATTTGTTTTTATCCATGGTTACCCTTACTGAGAATTTGAGCTCACCCTTTATATGTTTTCTTTTCCCCTGGATTTAAATAAAGGTTTTAGGTAAGAAAACAAAAGGGGAATATCTTTATGGGAGATGTTGAAAATATTTCACCATGATTTGAAGATTATATTCCGAGTTTTCAAAGACACTAAACTATTACGGTCCTTGTATGTCTGTATTTGTTATGTAATAAGTATTCCACAAAAATTAATGTAATTTCCATGTACGTCAAGCTTTGGGTCTCTACATTTGGTATTAGAGGAAAGGGTTTGTCAACCTTTGGACACTATGATGCAAAAACATTAGTGAAATCCCTAGAGATATTTCTAAGGTATGTCTAGGGATGTCTCTAAGGTTAATTATAAGTATAATTTATAGTCCTAGAATTATGGTAATGATATTATAATTAAACCTAAGATGTTATATATAGAAGGTACTCCCCCTTGATTATGATTTTTTCCACACACACTATTTTTTGGGGTTTTATAAAATGGCTGGAAATTGGAAGATTCACAATAATGGAGGATATGATGGACAATGGGATGATATTATTCATGACCAACCAAATGAAATTCGATCTGCAGGTCCATATATCATTATTATGCCTAATTAGAAATCTCATAATATGATCAATAAACTCAACTTTGGTATGTATCCTGACTCATCTAATAAGAGAAAGTTGGAGTTTCATGATGATCATAGAGGAAAGAAAGTTCAATTTCCCACATGTAAATCATGTTGGAAGAGGCATGAGGGAGAATGTTTCAAAGGAACTGGAAAATGCTTTTGGTGTGAAAAAGAAGGACACAAAGCCAGTAATTGTAAAGGAAAAGTTTTAGTTAACACCATGGACAAGGATAATGGTAGTTCTAAGACATCAACAATGGTTAAATGTTTTAAATGTGGAATGTACGGGCATTATGAAAACCAATTCCCTAAGGGAAAGTCTCCTGAAGAGAATCAGCATGGTCATATGGGTTGTATTTATGTTGATGATGATGAAGAGACTAAAAATTATATGTGAGATGAAATAATTTTTCATGATCGCTCAATGGTTTAAGAAGGTAGTGGAATGATTACATATTTATCAAGAGTAATGTTGTATAAGTAATCTCATGGTACTATGGAATAAAAAGACATCTAATGATTGTTACACTATTATTTTTCCTTATGTTTTTGAAAGTATATGTTGAATGGTACTGGTAACCATGAAATGTTATTCTGATATTTTTGGAAATCACCTAATATTCACATAAAGAAGGGATAAAAAGATAATGAAATGTTTGATAGTATTAATGAGATCATATAAGGAAAAGTGATATCATGGTTTGAGTAAATATAATTTTTGGGATTTTTGTTTGTGGAAAGTGTTAAATTTTGAAAGCATTCATGTTTTCACTAAGGTTTAATGGGTATTCATTTTTCAAGAGAATACATGATTAAGGTATTCACATGTTTGGAATGTGACCAAAAATATATATCGTATGGTATATGGGGGATAAATGATGGTATTCACATGCTCGATAGATGACATTTCTAGTAATTGTTTTCTTTATATGATGATCTTGGACAGAAGTATTTTTGATAAGCTTAAATGCTGGAATGAATTAAGTTAGACATAAGATAGTATTTTTTAAATCTTGAACTTTTTTCAATATTATTTTTGGAATGTTATATTAGTATAGTTTTAGAAAAAGGACCACTCGTAGGACGGGTGACAACCCGTCGCGTCGAACAAGGATGTGGGAATCAAACCCACAACTGATGTGTGACAGGCCCTTATTTCCTACCAATGGCCTACAGGAAGTCCCTGGTTAGTATAAATTAGTTTCAATTTATTATGTGGTATGATATCCGAAGTTTACGTCCATTTATGGAACCATATACGATTAATCTCACCATAGATGGACATATGTATATAACTTTTGCTAACCTTATGTTTGAGACAGATGGAATGACCTATCATTCTATCGCATGATCTGCTAACTCTTCACAGAATACAAATTCAACTTCATTTGTTTAAGAGATGAAGTGGAAATTGTTCAAGGTACAAACAATAGTGAGATGGTAACAAAATCATGTAAGTATTTCTTATAATTCAACATTTTCAACTTTAGGGAAATGATATTGAAAACCAAAAATGTTGTCCTAGTGCTCTTATATCTGATGAATCAGATGGTACCTTAGATCATCACAAATTTATGTCTTTGTGATTGTTGGATTTTTCATATTCATGTTCTCTACCACTCTCCATCAGAACTTGATGGTTAGATTTCTCTTCCATATCCATATTTTCACATGTGTTCTTCTATGTGGAAGCCCAGTGATTAATTAATTTGGGTAACTGTTACGTTTCATAATTTAGTTTTTAAAGGTTAGTTTTTGTATTCCTTTTTACGATGTGGGTTTCTGTAAAAGAAACTTTCATGTAGTAAACCATTTATAACCCCGACAAATTTCGAGGGAGAAATTCATTTTAAGGGGGTATAATGTAACACCCTGAGATTTTATGAGATATATTATTTTTAATTTCTTTGATTTCTTCTATTATACACTACACCAAGATTATCTTGTACTATACGCAACATCGTATTAGTTTGCAGTATACACAACACTATTCTTGGCTTGTGTTACTCACAATTTCAAGCTCATTTTGTGGAAATTATTCTACGTAACATTAAGTATAGATTTTTTTTAATGTATAAATGAAATAAGTATTGATTATGTTATACGCAACACCAAATGGAGCTTTCACTACATCCAACCCTAAATTGTCTAGCAGTACAAGCAATCAAGACCTTATTCGATAGCGTGTGTAGTACGCAATACCAAGTTTCACTAAATGAGATATTATTATAATATTATTATTAACTAGCCGTTATGAATAGTAATACCCACTTTTGGAAATTTTATAAATTATATATTTCAAAATGGAATTTATTTTTGGATTCGGAATATCGAAATTAGCTTAGGGGGAAATTTTGGTATTTTTCTGAAAACATTCAATTTTTGATGAATAGTGAAAACACTAGGTTACTATTTAAAAACCGAATTTTTATTTAAATAATAATTTATTTTATTTAAATTTATTTTAGTTCAAAATTGATAAATAATACCTATATAATTTCAATTTAATTCATTGGAGTCAGTTTATAACAATTTTAGATATATAAAAAAATTATTGACCTTTTCACTGTATTTTACCCACCTCCTAGGAGAATTTGAAAATTTACATAAAACATAATTTTACCGCTTATCTGAGTGGAATTTTGAAAATCCGAGAGACACAATTAATATCAAGGAGTAAAATTTGGTTCAATAAGAAAAAAATAATTTTTGGTGAATAGTAACTTTTTACTTTTATTTACCACGGTAAAAAGTAAATAGGGTAATTAAAGGTAAAAATGATATTATTATTACCCTAACCTATGACGTAATTCTATTGGATAAGTTTAATTCGACCAAAGACAACCTTAGGAATAAAATATTACCCTTTAGGTCCACTTGGATTAGATTAGGACACTTATTATTATTTTCTTTAAAGAATAGTAAAAATAGTTAAAATCAAAGTGTAATAACTAAAACATTTTTAATATAGGGTTATACATAAGATAAATTCGACTATAAATATTAATTAGAAAGATAAAATGATTTCCTACATAATTTTATTTTATTTATAATTTTTAGAAATTTAATAATTTAATTTATTTATGACACATTGATGATGCAGTAATTACCTTATTAATGAAATATTAACAGAATTGATGTTATAAATACCCAAATAATTATAATTTGAGGATTTTATTAAATTCCAATGATTTTTTAGGTCAATATGACATATTATTATTGATTAAATTAATTTTCTTCTAACTAATCATGCTGTTATGATTTTCAGAAAAATCAATTTCCAAATAGTTTCGAAATTGACATAAAATAGTTTTTAAAACAAATATTATATTATTAATTGTTATTATATTCCTAAAAAATCCAAGTCTCGTCCAAATGACTCAGATAAAGTTATATATATTAATAATGAATCACTTGGGGTTCTTTTGTCTTGTTATAGTAAGTTTATTAACCATATAGTGTAAGAAAACAAGAAGACACGGTAAAAGTTAAATTATTTAACCTAGAGTTAAATCTAAATGATAAGGTTAAAATAGTAACCTAAACTTCTCTAAGACCTATTGGTTGAGGTTATTTAGACTCATCCCCACTTTAGCTTCTAAATAAATCAAGTTGGGCCTATTATACACAGAATATGACTTTATTATAAAATAATATTTTAAGATTTTTCAAAGGTGCTCGTCACCTCCCTTATAAAAAGGGCACCCCTTCCCTCTTCTCTTCACATCCTTTTGAGCCTTGAAGCTCGGACAACCCCTGGAAATTACTATTATCAACCTCTCTAGTTATATCATAGAGGTTCTGGTATTCTCAAAAGACCAACTCTAGTTCCCTAAGAAGAAGTTTAAAAGAGGTGTGTTGAAGAAGAGGTAATTTCTTCTACCGAATCATTCAAGTTTCTATCTTCTTCAACTTCTTCTTCTTTAGTTGTTTCATTATAAAATAATAAAATCAGTATCACTCATATACTGATATGTCATTATAAATACGAAACAACTCCATTTCATCTTCTATCCATCCTACAGAAAACTAAATCATCGCGCGTGCGTACGTACGGAATACCGTCTCCACGCCTTGGTGTAGTCTGTTTTCCAATGTGTTACTCATAAGGTATAAAATCATATTATTCTTAACTCTATAATGAAATTAATGATTTGGATTAATATAGAAAATTAAATAGGTTTGAGTTATAACTTAAATTAGTTTCAATAAAATTAAACAAAAATGATTTCAGGAAAATATTGTCTTTATGAGTTATCTCAACATCAAGTTATTCTTGTTTTAATAGCTTCACTTGGAATTGAGTTGTTTCAGTTTTATGTAGGTAGTAAATATTGTCTATATTCCCCCCAAATTCCACCAACATAGTGGTTTATTTTTTTAATATCATAAACCGGTAGAGTGGTCTTTATTATTCTTATTTCAAGATAGGACAACCATTTTGTAGGTCGCTAAAAAATATTTAATTCCATAATTCTTTTAAATTTGGTTGATATCCCACATGAGAATCAGTTGGAATATTTCCTTAAGTAACCACCACTCTCAAGGGTTGAGTGAGGTTTGATGAAAATAAATATTCAAGTAATATCTTTCTGACCTTCTTGGGATTATTATCTTGAAAAATAAGCAGGAATTTCACTTGTACCACATGTTTATGTTATTGTTTCTCTAAATGTGTTCCTAATATTAAAGGAAGTATTTAGTTAAAAAATTTATTTGACAAATTACCTTATGAATGAATATTATGACTTATTATAATTGAGATTTGACTTCATCATAAATCTTTTCTTGTGGTGTAACCTAATAGTAGTTAGTCCATGAAAAATAACAAGAACATGAATGCATTATGAATGAAGTTATTTTATATTTATTTTTTGAAAACATAGAAAATTATTTATATGATTTGAAAATAAATAATGAGTAAAAGAATAATTTGATCCCTAATAAAAACATAAAGTTTTAACATTGAGTAACTCACTTTTCTTAAACACTTTCTATATTTTTTGTGTTTTTATATTAATGAAAACTAAATAAATAAGTGGTGGTATAATAACTAAAAAATGAAAACTCATCATATAATAGAAAATGAAAACAAAATGATTGGTTAGTAGGAAAGGTCTCAATCATAGTTTTGGCTCCTTGGTTTCATTAATTATTCATTATTATGGTCAATATTTTTTTTGAGATTCCATATAATCATTCATGGACCAGTACTCCCTAATTTTACTTTGAATCTTCGAATTATGAGGAAATATATTCAATTCACCAATACCCACCACCAGTATTTATCAATAATGATGAGCACTCCTCTTTTTAGAGCATGATACCTTCTAAAACAAATTTCCATCATATGTATTTTAATCTCTCAAACACCCTTAAATTCATCATATAAATATTATACATGATATAAGGAAGGTAATGGTTGTTTAGTGTACAATAAAATTATTCTGATAGTCATTCCAAGATGTGGTGAAAAATTGATGCACCAACCCATATTAATTCTCTCTCCATTTCCACATATAGAAAAAAAAGTGAAGTATCATAATATGAGAATTAAATAATACCCTGAAAACCTTCATGTGGCTAATACTTGGTACTTCACCCACCATCATGAGTTTAATAGATAATCATGAATAAAAAATAAGGGAGATATAGAGAGATATAGGGGGAGAAAAAAATTATTAAAAATATGTAACATGAGATTAGTGGGAAAGAAAAGGAAATGTAGTATAGTTCATAATATAAAATCCGGAAATATTATAGAAATTATTAATTCATGAAAGTTACCCTCCAATGGTAAATAATAAATATTCATTGAGTTAAGGGGATTATAGTGTTATAAAAATTAAAAAGTGTAATGTTGAAAAGATATTTAAACAAACCTTATTTTTATGACATATATTTGAAAATCCAAATGACCAAACTATATGTTAATCCATTTGAATGAAATACTAGGCTTAAAATTTAGATATTTTGTAAAATTTACATCCCAATACATGGAAGGATGAAAATTATTAGATAAATAATAAATTTATGTTTATTTTGATGAATGAAACAACCTAAACTTGGAATTTATTTTATTTTAATTGTTTATTAACATTGAATTCTTTTGATTGAGTTTCAGTTTGAGTCCCCTATGAAAATTTTTTAGTTTTGGAGCATTCAGGTGGTCTTTAACCCTATTAATGACTGGTGTTCATAGTTTGAGGTTAAACCATATAGTTGTTTAAGGCTAATTGATTTTTCAATTCAAATTTTCATCACACAGTTTACTTTTCATGGCCTATGCACAGTTTGGGACAACCTGTTCAACACCCAGTGGAAATAGTGTGGCTCTTGGGTGGTGTCATGGATAAGGAATAAAACTTTCACATGGTCAAGACACACCATGTGGAAACTATGTGGGGGACACTATAATTTTTGACGGGGCGAAGGTGCATGGTTGGCGCAAGGTTTCTAAAACCTCGAAATCAGCCCATACAGGTGTTGTTCCCTTCCAGAACAGTTTCTATAGTTGGTGTAAGGTTTGGAAAATCTTGTGGAAAAACTATGTGAGTTTACCAGGTTCTTAAAAAGTTGTATTTTCTACATTTCACCTCTAATTTTTTAAAACTATATCATCTTTCCCCACCTTGGATCAACCTAGGTGCACCGAGGAACTCCTGAAAACCCTCCTCCCTTGTGCTACTTCTTCTATTAAAACTACACAAAGGATCTAAGGTGGGAATGAAAAAAAAATTGGTAAATTTTACCTAATTCTTCTTTTCCCCTCTTGGTTTCCTGGTTTCTTTGTGGTGGTTTATCTATTATCTAAACCCTAGGGTAGAAGGATGATTTTGGACTTGTGTTTCTTAGATGTTTGGGTGCACTAGTTTTTACAAGGGATTTATTCTACCTCCTCCAAGAGTTTTTTCTCATAAACATGTCATTGAGGTAGGTGTTTTTATTATTTTCCATTCTATAAAACAACATTGATTCTTGAGCTTCATAAATTGTTTTTCAAATGTATTATTCATGCTTGTGATTTTCTTGTATGAATTGTTTGGGTGTTCCTATATTGTAAATTTGGTGGAAATGAGTTTTTTAAAGGATTTCTCTAGCCATACCTATATATATTCCTAATATTTGTTTGAAAAATGTCAAAAATGAAAATCAGAGTGTGTTTTCTTAGTATTTAGTTAGTGACGCTTTTGGAAATAAAATTTTGATTTTAAACTGGTAATGGACATATATAGTCATACCAAGCACAAATTTTATTGTATTTCGATGTGGATTATTCCTATAAATCACAAATAACACATGGATCATTTTCTTAAAGTATCAAAACAATCAGAATTAATTTTCTTAATTTTAACAAGGTGAGTTATCTTTTTTACTACAATTGATGTTGATTTTCAATAAAAAGATGTACTTAGAGTCATAATGGTCACACCATGCATCATATTGTGGTGTGTATAATTTTTACACATCTCAAATGTCTTATGGATAATTAGTAAAATGTATCTATATAATATGAATGTGTTTACTCAGTTTTGAGTACTTCTCTTTTCATTTTTACTAAAATGTAATTTTAAACTCAAAGCACACACTTTGACACATACTGATCTCATATTGTATCAATTAGACATTATAATTATTCCTACACACCAAAAATGACTTATGAATCAATTTCCCAAATTATCAGTAAATTATGAGAATGTTCACTCTGTTTTCTATGAGTGACATTTTTTGAACTAAACTATCAATTTTAAACTAATAACTGACACGTTGAGTCATACTTGGCATATTGTGCATTATTCTGGGGTGTAGATGATTACTACACAAAAAAGGACATATATATAGTTTACCTAAAGGATAAAAGAAGACTAAATGTGTTTTCTCAGTTTTTAGTAGCTCAGTTGTCCTTTTTACTAAAACTAATGTCAATTTCAAAAAAAAAGTGAACTTTGAGTCATATTAGTCACAAAATGAATCATATTAAGGTGAGAATAATTATTACAAGTCCCAAATGTCTTATGGATCATTTTAATAATTTATCAGAACAATATAAATTCATTTTATTAGTTTTGATAATGTCACATGTCTTTTTTACTAGAATGTTGCTTTGAATAGGAAATACTCTCTTTGACTCATACCGATCACAATGGGTATTGGTTTGATATGAGACTAATTCCTACACATAAAAAATGACTTTTTAATAAATTTCCAAAATTATCAAAAAAATATGAGTGTGTTTTCTTAGTTTTTAGTAAGTGATGGTTTTTGAACTAAACTGTCGATTTTAAACTGATAATAGAAACATTGAGTCATACTAGGAAAATCATGTGTCAGATTGAGGTGAGGCAGATACCGACACAACAAAAATTAATTTTGGTTCATTTATGTAAAATATAAAAACAATATAAATGTGTTTAATCTATTTTGAGTAGTTCATTTGTCCTTTTATTAACTTTAATGTCATTTTTTAATAAAAAGATGCAATTGGTGTCATACTGGTCACACCATGTATCAGATTGAGTAATGATAGATTCCTACATATCTTAAATTACTTATGTATAATTTAACTAAATTATAAAAACAATAGTACTCTGTTTTATCATTTTTAAGTACATCACTTGTCTTTTTACTAAAACATCATTTTAAACTAGAAACATGCACATTGACTTTAACTGGTCACATTGTGTACTTGTTTGTTGTGAGACTTATTCCTACACATCAAAAATTAATTATGAATTGATTTCCAAAATTACTATTAAAATTCATGTGTGTTTTATTTTTTTCAGTGAGTAACATTTTTTTAACTAAACATTAAATTTTAAATTCATAATGGACACATTGAGTCATAGTGGTCACATTGTGCTATTAATTGAGGCGAGGATGATTTCTTACACATCCTAAATGAATTATGGATCATTTCCCTAAAGTATCAAAATAATAATATTTTTTTATTGGTTTTTAGGATTTCATTTTTCTTTTTTACAAAAATTTATGTAAATTTTAAATAAAAATAAGCACTTCGATTCATACTGGTCACATTGTGAGTCCGATTGAGGTGTGGTTGATTCCTACACATTACAAAGTCTCCAAAATTCCTAAAAACCAATGTGAAACCATTTCCATCATCATTATATGTCGAACTAACAACACTGTATATTGACTCGATGTTATTAGTCAAAAAATGTATCTCGTTGTCAAATATCAGAAGAATAAAGGAATATCATATGCCCATTATATCATTATAAGTCACCAAAATGGGAACATAATCTTTCTATAATATCCAATATTACAACAATGAGAATGGTTTCTCAACTAACAACCTTGAATCAATATACAGTGTGCGAAGTCCGATAAAGAAATGCAATGAATATGGAAAACAAGGTGACGTAGGAATAAATAATCATTTTATCTCTTTTGTGTCTTGTTACAGATAATTGGAATCAAAATAATACTTTGTAAAAGATCTATAAAAAACGAAATAAATATTATATAAAAATGATAAGCAAATTAACATACCAATAGTATATAAAATGATGATAAAATTAATTAAATAAGTAGTAATAATTCACATTTTCCTGATGTTTGTATGAATTATTGATGTATTTCTTTGTTGTTAGTATCTCAATCGTAGGCTCGAAGTCCAATCCCTCACGAGAATGAGGAACATTGAAAAAACCACCCCAACTTGAAAAAAAAAGAATCCAATTGTATAATAAAACAATTATTATATGAGAAATTGTGAAAATGAAATAAATTAAATGTAAATATGAAATAATAGATCAATTATATGGATAATGATTTTAATGTGCAAAATTTGTTTACCAAAGGGATATACCAACTATAAAAAATGAATGATGATAAAAAATGAAAATAGATCTCATCAAACAATCATTCAAGGAGAGAAAAGGATAATGATATCATAATATGCATTGTATTGAAGCTTTGAATTATCCTAGAGAAAGTAAATATAACCTATTAGGTTTATAAAATATTCATTTTTTATAATAAAAAAATACACATTAGATATTCATTATCAATGGTGAATTCATCCTATTTTTAAGAATTCTGTAGATTGTAATCAGAGATTACTAATGGTGGAACCAAAATTCAATGTTAGAAAATGATATATTTTTAGTTGTATTACATTAAAACAAACATAGTGCTTATTAGATGTGTGATGAAAGAAATTAAGTGATTTTTAAGAAGTATTAATGAGTGGGTTATCATTTCAAAGATGACTATATTTTTATCAATATTAATAAATAAAAGCGTGGATGAAATCAAATAATAAAATATCATTAGTGATCAGAAATATTTTGTGAAATCTCAAAGGAGGACTCTTCAAAAAAACCTCATTTTTACAAAGTAGATCCTAAATCATTTGGAGAGGCAGAATTGGATGATAATTGGAACAAATCTATGCTTGAGGAGCTTGATCTGGATAAGAAAAATATGATGTGGGAAATTGGTCCATGGTTGGAAGACATAAATATTACCAGAACCAAGTGGGTGTTGAGAAATAAATCCATTGACTAGGGAAAATTGATCCAAAATAAATAATGGATAGAGTTTTTTAGTGTATCTTTCATGGTTTCTAAATTAATCATTTTCAAGATTTTGGGTTTTTTTAGTCATATTTTCTTTTTGAAGAGATTTAGGATCATTTATAGATACGTTGTCAGTCTGAAGACCACTACTATTTTTTAAATAAATATAATAATACAGATTTTTTTAGTTTAGTGGTTCACGATATTTTACCCATATCTCAACCTTTGATATGTCTTAAAAATTATCACATTTTTTACTTATATTTTTTTAACCTGTAAGGTATTTTTTATTTCTCTAAATCATGTAAAGACTTTTGTGATTCAAATTTATGTAGTATTTTTTGAAACATTCCCTTGAACTCATATTTATAACCAAAATTTCCATCCTATTATCATAATATGAATAGTGGCCTAGATTATTGTTGAAATTCAAGAGGAGTGGCTGTTCTATGCACTCCTTTCTCTCACTATGAATGGTTTGGTTGTTAATGGAAGCCCTAGTCATAGTTATCTAAAAATGGATAATATTTTTTTATTAATTCTATGTCCATTACCAACTAATTTGGAATTATCAAGGACATAGGTAGGTATATCAGAAGTTATTAAATGTGAATTTTAATTTAAAAAACATTCCCCTATGATATCATTTCTCTATAAGGGTCTTTTTAATATTTTCAGTAGAGAAACTAGTAGAATGATCTTTATTATAGAGAGAAATTATGGTTTCCCTCCTATAAATCTTACGTCACCTAGAATAATTATGCAGTGAATTTTGTTCTATTTTGTTAAAAATATGTTATAGTTATTACACAATTTTATCACTACTTTTCTCTATATAATACTACTCTATAAAAGTTTATTTTTATGGGATTATACTTTCATAAAATGTGTCTATATAAATTTTTGGTCTAATATTTTTAATTGTTACATTTCATAAGTGACCCCTAAATATATCCCCATCCTCCTAAAATAGTTCACAATCCTCCTAAATAAATCCATTAATTTTACACCATATATTATTGCTCATTATCCTATGAAAACATTTCATGAAAAAATCATTATATAGTTGTTCCCATGTGTCCGATATTTCATCATCCATTTTTTGGAAGTAACATCAAGAATAAACTTTCAAACAAAAGGGGATAACACTATATTTAAGTCCATACTCACTCAACCCTCTCAATTCCAGTTTATTTCATGCCATAATATAATACCCCAATGATGTTAGATATTTCATCGCCCAAGTGATTTGTAATGTAATATTCCAAACCAATGATAATTCTGACCACTATATGGATAAATATTTCTAAAATATATTTCAAAGAAGTAGATGTGATGGAATATAGGTATTGGGGGCCTATTATACCTCACAACAACATGACCCAATAGTAGGTTTGATAAATTTCTTATCGCACAGTACCAATGTTGTGCCAATGAGGTCCACATGTTATCGGGGAACACGATACTTCAATATATCTAAAAAATAATGAATTTTGGGTTGTTTTATTATAGAATAATGCAGTTAGACTTGTTGGGAGACACAAATGTGAGATGAGAAGGTCTGGTGGACAACTGGGGTATATTATAGATATTGAAAAACATGGATTGCATTCGATTCATGGTTTCATTCAACCCTTGAATCGCTTGAGGCTTGGATTCGAGCCTTGGAATTGTTAGAGCCATGATTCTTAATGAGATTCAATGTTTGATTTGACAATGAGGAGTGTCGGTAGCAAGTATCTCCCACAAAGATCTTTGGATATCGAGAACGAGTTCGCGATGGTTAGAGTTATTAAAATAGATCGTGACACTTTTATCAGCACTTCAAAAAAGCACCGATAATAATACCTTATATCAGTGCTATTTTGAAAAGTGATGATAAAATGAGTCTTTATCAGCACTTTTTTTAGCCCTGGTAAATATAGAGATTTATCACCCCTAAAAAGTACTGATAATATTAATCTTTATCAACGCTAATTTTTTAGCACTGATACAGATTGATTTTATCAGTGTTATTTTAGCACTGATAATTTATTATAATACTTTTTATAAATAAATAATACTTTTAAAAAAATGTATAATTATTATATATTATCATTATACTTATAATAATTTTCTTATAAAATAATAATTTTATAATTCTTTGAATATATAATTATTCATTTATAATTATATAAATACATTTTAAAAAATATATTTATATCATTATATATATTTATATAATTATATATATATATTAGTAAATATATTCATTATTTAAATAAATTTTTTGTAAATTTATAATTATTTATTAAAAATTATTTATTTAAAAGAATATAAAAACTCTTAAAACAAATATTATTTTTTCATTTATAATTATAAATGTATAAAAAAATTAAATATAAATTTATAAATATTTTTATATATAAATATTTTTTTACAAAAGTATTTTTAACATTATTAATGAATATTTAATCTTAAGTTCATGCATGTAAAAAATTAGTAAAATTAACTAATTAAAAATGAGTTCAATATCGAAAATTTAGATAATTTTGATTAATATAAATCATTAAAAAATGGATATATATTGAAATATAGATGAATACAATTTGAAAATATTAGAACATAGTTAATATATATATATATAATAAATTGTTTAAGTTGATTAAATTCACACACAAAAATATTTATGTGTGAGTATATATATAAAAATTCATTAACTATGTATATGTTAAATCAATATTATACGTTTGGTTTATGTTAAAAATCAAACCACATTCAATTATATACATTACCTTATGTAATTTGTTAGTATTTTTAATTACCCTTAATTTTTAATTATAAACCATTATTCAAATAACTTATTTTTAATTTTTAATTATTTAATTTTCATTTTTCATATATTTATATATTTAATACATATTATTTATTAGTATTAATAATTCATATATAGTATAACCAATTTATTCATTTTTATCAATAATTATTTAATTAATAAAATTTATAATATAATTTTTAATAAACTCATTTTTTTATTTTTTTATTTTTTTCATTATTTCATTTTATTTATTCAGACCTTTATCAATGCTAAAAAGTAATTGATAAAGGGTACCCTTTATCAATGCTAAAAATGAATTATTAATAAAGTGTATCCTTTATCAGTGCTAGAAATAAATTTCTGATAAAGAGTTAAATTTATTAGTGCATTCTTTTGCACAGATAAAGATGTCATTTATTAATGCTTTTTACTAGCACTGATAAATACCAGTACTGTTAAAATCCTTTTTTGCAGTAGTTCTTCCCTCTTTCCTTTTTTATATTCCATTCACCTCATCCTTCAAAAGTTTCTCAAGTGGATCATTGGTTTATAAATGTTTTAAAACGTAGATTTAAATGTTAATTTCGAAATCTTGGGCCATTTGGAATCTTTAAGGAATGTGATGGTAATTAAATAAAAATAAAGGCTCATTTAGAACCTTTAGAACATATTTTGTGTTTTACCTAGGTTTTTGAACTGGTTTTGTAAGTGGTCTTGGATTGTAAATGTATAGGCTTGGTTATTACCTTTTGGAATTTTGAATGTGATTTCGAAACTCATGAAATGTGTAGGACCAGTTGTCACTTTGAAATGGTTTGATTTGTGATGGGAACATCTATGGTTTTCCCTCTGATATGAGGGTCATCGCATGCGTGGTGTCGGAGTTTGTTCTAGGTAGACATGGTGTCATTTAAGGGTTATTGTTACATTCCATGTGTGTCAGGACCTCCACATTCTTTATGTACGATTATTGTGGTATTCTTCATAATCTTATGGAGGGTCAACCGATGGTTTCTTGTTGACCCTAATTAAGCGGCTGGGTACCCCCTATATTTCTTAAGAGAATGGGTGGGAGGTTCCTCTGGTGAGGCCAGTTTAGACCAAATGGGTTTTTTTATTTAATATAGAGTTGCAACATATGTCTGTAGTTGAGTCCTAATAGAGTATGTATATGTGTTTCTTCTAGATATTTTTAGGAAACACGCATGATTATATATCTATATGATCTATTACTTTTTTTGTACTTGACTACCTACTATGCTGGTTTTCTCCTATTTGTACTATTTATTTATTTATTGTATTTCTCTTTGATCCCCTTGTTTGGGTTCCTTATTTTGGTTTTGGTTTAATAAAATTGGATCCTTGAAATAGGAAACAGTTATAAAAATGAATGTTGTGTGTGTTTTGTTTTAAAAATGAAATTTATGAAAATTTTTGTTTCATTCTTTAAAATGATAAAAACTATATTTTCTGTAAAGTATTTAAATCTCATGTTTATGTAATTTGTTCATGGAATAAAATTTATGGATTATGTGGTATTTACCTACAGATCCATTTTCTGCTCAAACCCTACTTGTGTCACTTTATTATGTATTCTCTGACTATTTTTCAAGTTCATGTTTCTCATTTAGGTTCTCCCTTGGAGAGGTCAAGTTCTTATGGTTAGTGGTGACCAAGTGGTCACATGGAGATTTCTTAATTCCATAATAGTTTAATTTTTTTAGAATTTTTTATCATTTTTTGTTCTATCTAGATCTTATTTATATATTTATTTATTCCATGTTATTATTGGTTTATTTGTTTGTTCTCTATTATCTTTATTTTACCTTGGTTGTTATTGGGATAAATTTCTCCCGCTGAGATATTTTTTATGATCAGCTCTAGTCTCCTGACTAAGTGAATCAGAAACACCTCTCAGGCCTTATTTCAGACCAAGTCATGTTTTGGTTTGGATGGCTACCCAACCCAGTTCATGATAATAAATTTAGTCAAGCATAGGATTCATGGAATATTATCTCCATGAAAAATTATAATCGAACTCAAGCTCTTTTAATAATATATATAGAAGAAAATATGTTCTATTAATTCAAAAAAATTCAAATTAGGATTTGATACATGTAATCTTTTAATAAAATAATTACATAGTGATATTTAAATGAAAAAAATAAAATTTCAATGTAATTTAAAAATTCATGTTATAATTATAAATTACAAAAAAATCATCACCTAAAACCTAAAGTATGGTATTATCAATTAATACCAATTTAAAAAACATATCGCAATCAATAATTTATCCTTTTTCACTATTGATCCCAAATTACTCTTATAATATAACTATTTAATAATAATCCTTGTTTTGAAAAATTGTTGGGATTTGAAACATTAAAATTCTAGGTGAAAAATATGAAAATATTTACACATCTAGTATGCTTGAGATATATCACTAAGAAAAAACCCTTGGTATCTTGCCTCCATAGGTAGTTCAGTGGTCATTAGAATCTACATACACTAAAAGGGGATCCCAGGATCTCAAAAAGGTTTCATAACACCCTCTCCTAAAATTTTAATAGAGAATAGAGAGATTTAGTTCTTAAACATGGGAAAAATCACCACCCTTTAAATGGAAAAGATCACATCCTTTATATAGACACTTTTTAATATATGAAGAATATATCCCACCATCTTCAATGCTTTGAATCCATCATATATTACCCGTAAAAATTACTCATTCAATTTTTATGTTATTTGAATATTTTAACAATAGTATAACAATTATGAAGCTATAAATGAATCATCTAAATGACCCATAACCAAATACTAATCATTTGGTATTTCTAGAATCATCACATTGAACAGAATATATTATATTATAATTCATTTTTTCTATCATATGTTGTAATATAAAAAAATCATTCTTATCGCAATATATGATCTAACCCAATACAGATTCCTATGATATGAATCACATACATATCAAAGGGTTACAACATAATAGTGAATCACACTATATAATTTTCCTATTTTAATGCATATCTATAAATATTCAACTTGAATTTAAATTCAATAATTAGTTCATAAGAACTTCACAGCTTTATGTGAATCTATCCGAACTCCTTTGTATTTGATTTATCAGACTCTCTTAATTTTGGAGAAAAAACTTTGTCTAAAATTTAATCATTATTCCAAGGCATTACTTTGTGAACAAACAAGACTTTTCAATATTAGTAAAACAAAATATAAATTATATACATTTTAAATAAAGGAAAACAGTATCCTTTAGAAAAACATCATTTCTAATCAAACTATAACATTTTCTAGTGTTATCTTTAACAAAAATAATGATATCTCGATACAAAAATGTTCACCATATGATGTATGAGATACATTATACGCATACTATTGATTACCTCTATATGAACATTGGAAGATCAAATTGGTCCAAACAAAAAAAATGAGTACCATTTTGGTGCAATGGTATTTAGAAAATACCCTCTATGTCTGGATGGCATGACCACTTGAGGGTCATGCAATCAAGTAATGTGATCATGTAACCCTCAATAGTTAATGTGATTTGGTAACATTAAGAACTCTTTATTATAATTATAAAGGCAAGGTCATTGATTACAGAAGGTTCTTACAACCACTATTCTATAAGATACACCCCTGTTAAAATGAAAACGCATAATCCCAAATGATTCATATGTCCAATTATATCAATGAAGGGATGATATTGTGACCTCCCTTTGTAATGATATACCACTTTGGGATGTGTGTCTACCACACCCCAAATAGATCACATGACCAGGTCTACCCATAATGAAATGGTCTAGAAATCAATCTTTTTAAAGAAATCTCTTAAAGGATGTCATCAAAGACATGAGGCTAAGTCATGCGATGCACGTTATCTCATTCAAACTTATACATACATATTCCGCCGCCTCAAAATAGTGTATGTGGTTATATTTTATAAAAACGTTTCACATATATAGGTGTTATAGTCCCATAAAACCCCCTTGATAATTGAATAAGATATAATTTAAGAATGGGATAAAGGGAAAAATGATACACAAGAAGAACTAACGGGGTTCATAGAACTTCAAAGTATTTCATTTTGATATTAGGTAAGTAACTTCAAATAATAGGAACTTGAAAATATAAGTGAAAAATTATCAATCATATGAACGACACATAATACTTTTCCAAATAATCACTTATGCAAGAGATGATCAAACAATGAACCCTCGGTTGCTTGATCATGTGATGACCTGTTGGTTTCAAAATTGTGTGATTATCTCTTGGTTATGTAACCATTAATTATTAACGCCAAACCCAATAATATTTACATGATCATGTGGCCTTAATTCCTTCGTGGGATAGCATGAATCCACTACCCTTATGCAATAACATGACCCGTAGTTCCTTTACATGATCGTATGACCCTAGACCTTCTTGTGATTGCCCAAATCCCAAGAGTGCCACTTGAACCCACTTAAGATTATATTTTATCCATCTACCATATGCTCATCCAACATGGAGTAAGTCCCTAATATTCTAATTTTTTCTAACTCATGAGTTAATGATCCTTATGAGTTCAATTATCCATTTTTTCCACCAGTGGGTGAGGAATTTATAATCTAAAGGGACTCTAATTTCTTTAAAATAGTATTCATATGATGCATTTTTGTGGCTCTAGATCCATATAAAATATATTTCCTTTGGTATTGTTACATGACCTTATTACCTATAAATACCATAATACCACCATATAGATTTCGCGTTACCATACCCCTTATGAAAGCTTTTGTCTCCTCTCAAAGAGACATATTCTCCATGGGACTCATGACTATAAGCCCCATAAAAATTCAATATTTTCCCATCCATAAATTTTTTTATAATATTATATCTCTTATTGATGACATATATTATGACTCATGTGGGATTATAGATCTATATTGATGATATAGTTAGCATGAAGGAAATGCCTCCATTTTGGGCCTTCTTTTAAGGTGTGATTCCTGACTACATTTTATTTTACATAAAAGTTCCATACTCACAATTAAACATCTCTAAACAAAATTATATATATAATATATTCTCACAAATCTATTTTGGACCATTTATGAAATTTATTTCATTCACATTATAATTACATGGACTCTGTTGGGAAATAAATCCCTCAATGTAACTTTTCAATCTTTTTGAGATGATTGGGTTTGTTGATAGAGAAGGTTTCAAAGTTCTATTGTGGAGTTCCAAATAGATTTATGAAAAGGTATGTTAACAATGACCCAATACAAGGGAATGGATTATCTAAAAGTAGTACAGAAAATTGTGTATAAAAGGTGGTGGTGTATCCCTATATTTGTCCAATTTTTTGGGACCAAAATTTGGAAGTGGTCTCAAGTTTTGAAAAAGTAGGACTTACAAGGATTAATCATAAAAATATAGAAAATTTATGTAATTAAAATATGTTTTTTGTTTAATAAAGGTCTAGTGTTTTGCGAAAGAAGGGTGATTCACAAAGGTTTGTAGGTTCATGAATGATTTTTGAGTCGTGAATAAAATATGGTAAGTTATGAGACTAAGAGAAGCTTCATAATTGGGAATATTTCCCTGAATGACTCGTGAAGATATTTAGGTTCATGATCAAGAATGAAGATCTTCACAAAAAGGTGATGGAAAGTTTGGAAGCTTCATAATAGAGAGTAAATGTCTATAAATAGATTACCCACCCCCCTAATTTAAATGTTTTCAAAACATAAAAAAAATTAAAATTATCTCCATTCACAATGTTTGTTCAAAAAGTATATTTCTTATGTGAAGGTTTTTGTAATAACATCTATTTCTTGGAGAAATAAAGTTTCATGAAATCTTTATAAGCCAAGAGAAAGTTGTGAGAATGAAAATAGTTTTAAGCGTAATAAAAGTAGAGAGCTTCATGAATATAGTGAACTTTATGAAAATTGGAATCATCCAGAAAGAATATTGTTTTGTGTAGAATTTTAAGTTTCAAGAAGGTTGGAAAAAGTTTTTTTACAAAATAAAATCATGTGATATTTAAAATGTATTTCTAATTAATTCTTTAGTAATGTGGTATTCATCAATTGGATTAGAGTAGAACTTAATGATTCATTAAATGAGATGTAAAACATGTTGATTCAAGTGATCAAAAATGGTTTTTCTGAAGGAGTAGTGAGAACACTTCAGTAGATAGAGAATGATCTTTCAAATTTTGATTGTTTGTAAATTAGGAGGGACAATGACTCCTATATGAACCTTGACTAGAAGTGAGATTTATTGGATTTGGTATATCAGTACATTACCATTGTGTTCTCCTTGGATTTAACCCAGTGAAGGTAGACTAAGTAAAAATATTTCTATCCTTATGCTTTTATTATTTTTTTACTTTCTATTCATTATCATTAAACAAAATTGGAATGTATATGATCAATATAAACACTAAAGAGAAAATGAAGTTTCCCTCATAATGAAGATTTCAATAACTAGTTGGGATGAATGAGGTTTATAAAGAATATCCATACCCTGATTCACCCCCCCCCCCCCACTCAAGGAATCTAAGTTCATTTTTTTCCTAAGATACTCCGATTCAAATCATTATAGGATCGGTGTAACGACTTAAATAGTTATAAATAAAATTATCCTTCTGATTTAATTAAATATATTATTATGTATTATAGTTATAGAAAACACATTAAATTATTTGGTTTTTTATATCCTATCATTTTTAAAATCCTTTTAAGCATCATTTCCATTGGTGATATAGCAATTGGACAGTGATCACCTGATTAGTATAAATATAGGGTTTTGAAAAATCTAATTGAAATGTTAAATTAAATCATGGCCTCAACCAGAAGGATTGTATTATATGATTCCCATTTGTTAAAAATTACAAGGGAGATAGAATCGCAGGGATTCACCCTTGAAAATTCCATGTTTAGATCCAACAACATAAGCATTAGTGAAACCGTTTATGGGAGAAGTTCACACTCATCAAGATCACGACCCAAACTATGTTTACTGAAACACCCAATGAAAGTCCCACCTCCACGCACCTTAGCCTTAGGAAATTTCTGGATGTATTAAAGAGACACATATCAAGACTCTGTAAATATGATAATGTATATTATTTTTAATAGAATAATTAATATACTTTCATTATATTATTGTAACATTGTAAATGTTTTTTATTTTTATTCAATAAAATGAAAACTGTATTTTTGGTTAATATTCACATTCAATTAATGAATTTATTTTTATAAATTAATTTATTCTTGTAATTAATAAAATTTTAATTAAATATTATTATAAAATAGTTTTTATCAAATATAAATGATCATATAATTTTTATGAAATCAAATGTGACTTTTTTATAAGGGTTCAAAAACTGTTATTGTCAAAAAAAGATCACATTTCTTAAGAAATGTCACTTTTATTTTAGAGGTAAAAATTTATTATTTTTAGAAAGTACAAATTATCCCATTGGTGAATTTTTCATAATTTTCTGATAAGGTCAAATTTTAGAGTAAAAAATAAATGTCATATAAATATAGTTTGTGTATTATGACATCATTATAGAACAAAATTGATGTAATAAAAACAATAAATGGTATTCACAAAAATTATTGGATTTATCTATAATATAATGTGATTTTATGTTTATTTTTTTAATTTCATAAATCCTTTATGAATCATACAGAACCATTAATATATTTTTTGGTTTTAAAATCATTTCTTTAAGAGTATGACTCACCTCCACATAAGAAATAGAATTATTTATTTATGTTTTTTCATTGACCATATAAAATAATGATAACAAAACCCATTTAAAAAAAATTTGGGAAAAACTAGGCGATGGTTTTTGTTTTCTATAATTTTATTATGTAGAGTCCAAAACCCAAAAAATAAACAAATCCCCATCGTTTCTTATATAAACCCACCCAAACTCCCATTTATCTTAACTCTAACTACACGGTGCACATACATACTCTTCCTTCCACTCTCTTTAGACCTCCCAAGTCACCCACCAACTCTCAAGAATCCCGACCAAAGCATTTGGAGTCAAAACATTAATTAATGGGTTCCTCTCCTCTCATTAAAATTATAATACCTCTTTTGAAATTAGACCTATTAATTTCAATTTGTTATATTTCCATTAATTTATAAAAATTATATAACTATAAAATTGTTTTATAATGATATATCATTTATCATATCTGGTTTTTTATGCTAACTAATCTGTTACTATTCCAAAATTCCGTAAGGGATTTCTCTCTTCTCATTTCCATTCATGCACTTCTTTTATATTATATATCTTAATGTCCATTTTATTATGTTGGGATACGATATTGAATATTAACCTTAACTTATATATATGTTATAAATTATTATATCCCCCTTTCACTCTCATAAATCCTACCATTATCCTTTATGTACACTCGTTACCATGCCGAAATATAGTTAGGTTTCTTTTCTTTATTCAAGTTTTTTCATTACGTTATACATTATATTTCAAATTTCTATTGTTAGGATATGTTTTTCCATGTCCTTATTACTTTCCATTTAATAAATATGTGATTATAGACCCATTTTCCCCTCATCAGCCCAATTTTATGAATCTTTAAATGATGCCCTTATGCTACCGAAATATCATTGTGATTTTCCTTGACAAAACAATTGTGTAGTTAATACCGTAATCATTTCCTATCAAGGGTTTACACATTTATGAACATGTAATTTCAGATTTAGGACTTACATGTATTTATTTTACACTCCTTACTTGGGTAATAAATTTTTATGATTAATAAATCCATGTTGTAGGATATATGCGGCACACTTATGCAAGATAATGAAATGATTGTGATAGGTGTGCCTCAAATTAGATACCACTCTAATGAATTGAGTAATGTTTATTACCATAATGTGTTATATTGATACATGGAGTGAACATTATTCTTTTATGGTGATTTTCCCACCATGATGTCATGGTGGTTCATCCTTGTCCTATGTTTATGATGAAGTGTTTCAAGTTATTTCCACATTTCCCAAGTTATCATTATCATGGAATATCATGAACCATTATTCATGTTTTTTATTCCTACTCTTTTTATGCCCCATTGATATACCTATTGTCTAACTTGTATCTTCTTATGACATGTGTATTCCCTTACTGAGCTTTATAGCTCACCCCTTTCTAATGTTAGTCCCTAGGTTATCCCATGTTGTTTTTAAAAATCCATTGAATTTTAGAATCATGTTAAGGATGTTTTAAATAATGATACTGTATCCCATGTTCAACATGTTATGATATCTAACTAATTATTAAAGATATTATACATATTAATAATTTGGGTTATATTAATTGTAATTTTATTTAATAAATAATGTATTAATGTTAAATAAAGAGAAGATATATTATAGTTGGAATCAGAGAAAAAAATATTAATATTTAGGATTAGGATTAACAAAACTCTAGTTAAATCTATATAGGTAAGAATAATTATAATAAAAGATTCCTAATTTTGGTAAGTATAGATTAAGTGGATTATCAAGAAAATACCTCCCAATCTGGATACTACAAGTGGACATTGTTCTGGCATAGATATACCTATGGGTAACAACTCCGAAAAGGTGTGTTGGGCCAGACTCGATGTAACCCGGTACAAGATAATGAGCATGGCTTCCCACCTAGTTTGAAACTCCTAGGGGATGTTGTTTGGTAAATTCATATGATTATTATGAACCATTATTAATGGAAGAAAGAATTCCCATAAGAATATATGTTATAAAATAGATCAAGGATAACATATATTGAAGCAAATAAATTCCTGAGTTAAGGAAATAAATGTAATTTATAATTTATAAATTTAATGTCATCAGATTCCACTTTATGTGTTTCATAGATAAAAATATAAATCCCAAATTTTTATTCTATCAAATGGCTGGAAATGTGAGGAATCAGGTAAAAATAATTGTGATGAGAAATGTGATGATTTCCCCAACAAGATGCTCAACTTGATGGGAGATGTAATCAAAAACGTTTTCATGATACTGTCTCAATTCACTTAGGATATGAATAGAAACCTTGATCAAGATTAGCATCCAAATACCACAAAGATAGAAAAAAAAACTATGATTGAGAGCTTTTTGTGACAGAGTTCTCAAGATTTCAACGGATCATTTGATCCCATAATGGCTGAAAAATGGATCAACTCCCTTGAAAATATCTTCTATGTCCATAAATGTTCTAAGTAAGAAAAAGTTCTTCTACAATTTTATTAAATTTAGGTATAATTTTATTTGTGGTGTACATTGATCAATAATATGAATCCCTAGGAAGAGATCGAATTGATGGAGTGGAAGGAATTCCAGAGAATTTTTTTTGATAAATATTTTCCTCACACTCTCTAACATAAAATAGAAAGGTATTTCCCTACCCTCGAGAAAAAAGATGATGAATCAATTGGGTAATATGAGGAAAACTTCACAATACTTGCATGATATGCCACCATCTTTGTTGTTACCCCCAAATTCAAGGATGACCACTTCTTTGGTGGGCTAAAACCAAGTATATGAAAATCATTGGCGATCCAAGACTTTGATAGTTGTGAGAAAATTGTTCAATTTTCCCTCAAAGACGAAATAAATATTAGAAAATCTCATGGTTATCCTATGGATAAGAATCATAAAGTGGAGTTTAATTATAGTGGTTTTATGTATAAATTTAACAGTACTAATAAATTGTAGCATCCCACTTATCAAAGGTGTGGGAAGAAGAACCTCAGAAATTACCTAAGGGGAATGAAGAAATTATTTTGTTGAGGGAAGAAAGGAAACCTAGCTATCAATTGTCGAAAGGAGAACCCCACTAATGTGATAAAGGAGATGAATTCTTCAGTAAACTATAAGTTCATTTTCCATTGGATAAACTACATTGAATCATGTCACCTTTCAAACCCATTTACTAAGACAACGGTTTTCAGAGATAACCAAAAACCTCCAAGGCAACAATGGTGAGTATTGTCCATCATTACCACTAAAGTGGATCCCGACAACAAAGTGCATATAGGTACACTAGTTATTTATTCAATAATAGTGAATATACTTTTCTATTCTAGTTCTATACATTCCTTCATATCACGATGGTTTAGCATAACTATCCAAACACCACCACAATTCTTGGAAACAAAGATCTTAATAAAAATGTAAAATGGGGAGATTATTGCTTCCTAAGTATATAAATCTTCAACTATCAATGTTTTGAGATGAAATTTCTATAAAAATATTTCATACTAACTTTTTTAGAATTTGATGCAATTATGGGATTGGATTGTATTTCCCTATATAAAAAAAATATAAATTTATGTGAGAAAGAAATCACTCTCCATATTGTTATTAGATTACAGATATATGTTCAACTATAAAGAGGAGGATGAAAAGTATTTAGCGCCATCAACACAATCATGGATATTATTTCCCTTAAAAAAATGATATCTAGAAAAATGATTAATTCTATGTAAAGATACATCTTCAAAGACATGCTGATTCTGAGGGAATACGCTAATGTGTTTCTCAAGGAATTTCCTCATACTCCTCCTAATCAAGAAGTTGAAAATTCTATCAAACTTATACCTGGGGGATTTCCATTATCCAAGACTCTATATAGAATGGTTGTTGTGTAACTTGAAGAGCTGAAGAAAAAACAATAGAAGAATCTCAATTAATGGATTTTCCGCTCAAGTGACTCGCCATGGGGTGCACAAGTTCGGTTCATCAACAAGAAGGATGGCTCAATACACCTTTTCATTGATTATCATGAGATCAATAAGATCAGGATAAAGAACAAGTATCCTCTTCCACAGATTGATGACTGGTTTGATCAGCTATGTAGATCACAATAATTCTATAAGTAGGATCTTTGGTAGGGATATTATCTACTAAGGGTGAAGAAGGAAGATATCCTCAAAATAACTTTCCCTACAACGTATGGGCACTATGAGTTCATAGTGATTTCATTCAGATTCACTAATGCTCCAGAAATCCTCATGGACTTGATGAATGGAGTCTTTATATATTAACATGAAAAAATTGTGGTAATCTTTATAGAAGATATTATAATGTACTCCAAATGAAAGGAGGAGCAAGAAGAGAATCTGAACACTGTGCTAAATACCCTATCAAATGAGAATTCATTTTCCAAGTACATAAAATGTGAATTATGGTTAAAGGAGGACTAGTTATTGGGGAATGTCATTACAAGTAATGGGATATTGGTGGACCCTTTAAATCCATAAGAAATTGAAGGATTGATGATTCCAACATCTGTGATAGACATTTGTAGTTTCCTTAGGTTAGATGGGTATTATTATCGATTTTTGAGAAACTTATCACAATTTTCAACCCCTCTAACCAAGATATCTCGAAAGGGAGTAAATTATATTTAGAGTGATGAATGTGAAGAGAGATTTATGGAGGTGAAAAAGAGTCTTATCACTACACATGTAATAACACTGCCTGAGAGTGGAGAACCTTTCATGGTATTCATAGATTCTTCAAATAATAGATTAGGTTGTCTATTAATATAGAATAACAAATTCATATCCTGTTCTTCAAGGAAGTTAAAATTTCACAAACATAACTACTCAAATCTTAAATCGGAGTTCACTATAGGGATATTTGATTTAAAAATATGGTGGTGTAATCTCTCTGTGTAAAAGTGTGAAATGTATACAGATCACAAAAAGCTTAATTATGTATTCACATAGAAAGAGATAAATATTCACTATTGAATATGGTTAAAGTTTATCAAAAACTATGACTACTCAATTCATTGCCATCCTAGGAAAGTGGATAAAGTGGTTGATTGTCTAAGTGTAAAGGATCCAGTAACTTTACCATAGATGATAATTGGGAATGATCCAACCTTCACACACTTAAAGAGGATGGACATGGGAATCATAAAGAAAAAACATCATCAATCCTTTCACAAATAGTTGACTAACCATATTTTTTGAAAAGATAACTTATGCACAAAGGAATGTTGTGGGAATTGAAGAGATTGTGGAAACTATAATAAAAGGGAAATCCTTGGAGTTCCATGTTAATAAAGAAACAATTATGTGATTTAGTTCTAGACTATATATTCCATCAAATAATGTGTTGAAGAAGGAACAATTTTGCGATGCACATAGTTCGAATTTCTCCACTCACCTTGGACACAAAACTATGTATCGAGATCTCTAATAGAACTATTGTAGGGAAACCATGAAGAATAAAATCCTAGAATATACATAAAAGTGCCGGGTATGTCATCAATTAAAGAATTAAAGGAAAATGTGAAATGGGATGATAGAACCATTAACCATACCAAAATTTAAATGGGAAAACGTCACCATATACTTTTTCACTGTACTTTCAAAGATGTTCAAAGGAAATAATACTATCTAGGTTTTTTTGTATCATCATAAAAATACCGAACACTTCATTGTTATTTGATAGGATTTCTCACCATATCAACTTGCACATATATACATCAGAGAAGTGGTGAGGCTGCGCGGAGTACCACTATCGATTGTATCCAATCAAGATCTATGATTCAAGATAAAATTCTATAAAATTATGCAACATGCTCGAAAAACTAATCTAAACTTCAATACAGACTATAAAAACTTAATCTACTAGCCAATCTGAGAGAAATATTTTGACACTTGAAGACATGTTGAGATCAAGCACAATTGACTTCAAATGAGGATGGGATCAACATCTTCTGCTGTTTGAGTTCTCTTAGAACAACGGTTTCCACTCAAGAATCCAAATAACTCATTATACACTATTTATGGGAGGAGTTATAGAACACCTACATGTTGGGATGAATTTGGTGGAAGAAAACTTCTAGTTCCTGAAATTGTTATGGAAATGGTGTGAAAAAGGTTAAGACCATTCAGCAGCACATCAAGGTTTCAAAGAGTCGACATAAGATCTATGCATTCAATCATCAATGAGACCTAGATTTTGATATTTGAGACATGGTATTACTCTACATATATCCAGGGAATAAGTTGATGAGATATGAGATTAAGGGAAATGTTATTCCAAGATACATCGCTCCCTTTGAGACCATTAATCACATCAGAGTGGTGGCCTATCGACTAGAACTCCCACAAAACCTATCTCAGGTGCATGATGTATTCCAAGTATCCCCCATGAGGAAGTACATAACATACCCCTCATATATACTCAATTAAATGTGGTTACCATTATAGAATGATCTTTCCTATGAAGTGTAGTCAGTAAAGATCTTAGATCTTAGAGAAAAATTTATAAGAAATAAAACAATGCACCTAGTCAAAGTGTTGTCAAGAGACCACAATTTTAAAGAAACAACATTAGAACTAGAGGAGGTGTTGAATAAAAGTTTACCTAGCCTATTTTAGTGTGGGAATAGATACTTTCAAGTGTAAATTTGTTTAAGGGGGATATTGTAACGACCCGAGGAGTTAAAAATAAAATTCCCCTTCTAATTTAATTAAATGTATTATTATATATTATGGTTATAAAAAAAGTAATGTGCTTTTTTGGTTTTATGATATACTATCAGTTTCAAAATACCATTAACAATTATTACCATTGGTGACATAGTCATCAAACAATGATCACATGATTAGTATAAATATAGGGTTTTGAAAAATCCAATCGAAACAGACCAAAGAAGTCATGCCCTCAAATTGTAGGACCATATCTTATGAATCCCATTTATCAGAGTTTCTGAAGGATATAACATCACTAGGCTTCACCATTGACCAAGAATAATCTGATATCTAACAACTTAATCATGATAGAAACTATTTATGGGAGAATATCAAGCTCATCGAGATCACAACACAAACCATGTTCATTTAACCACCCCATGAATGTCCCACCATTGCACACCTTACCTTTCTATAATTTTCAAGTGTATAAAAGATATATGTTTTAAGGCCCCAGAAATATGAGTACGTGGATTATTTTTTATATATAAATTAATATATTTTAATCCTATTATTATTACTTTTTAATTCTTTTTATTTTGATACAATAAAACACAAATACAGTTTCTTATTAATATTTAAATTCAATTTATGCATTTATTTTGATGAATTAAATAATTTTTTAAATAAAAAATATTTGAATTTAATATTATTATTAAAAAAATTATCAAATTTAAATGATCATTATTTTTTTATGAGGACAGATGTAGTTTTTTTTAGGGTTTGAAAACTATTATTGTAAAAAACCCCAGCATTTCCTAATAAATGTAAATTTTATTTTAAAAATGAAAATTCACAGATTTCAAAAATTATTTAGATAAAATTAATATTATTTTTGGAATCATAATATTGAAATTTTTCAACAGTGAATGTTTTATAATTTTTTGAGACAATCGAATTTTTGGGTAAAAATTAAGTATCGAACAAATATATTGTGTATTATGACAACATAATGACCCAAAAATGATGTAATATATAATATAAATGGTATGAAAAACAAAATATATGTTTCCACTTTAAAATAATGTAATTATATGTTTATTTGGTTAATTTTATAAATCCTATATTAATCCTCCAAAACCATTATTATGTTTTATGGTTTTAAAATCATTTCTTTAAGACTATGAATCACCTCCACATAAGAAAGGGAATTATTTAACTAATTTAGAACCTTTTCCACATAAAATAATATAAAACACTCCAATTTGGTAGAAATCTTGGTAAAATCCATGGTACGATTTTTGGTTCTACTTATTTTATTATGTAGAATCCAAAACCACAATAATATACAAAATGTCTCACATTTCCAATATAGACCCGCCCAAATCCCATTTATCTTTAATAAAACTCTTTTTAGAACATCCATACTCTGTAATCCACTATTTAGAGTCCTCAAAAGGTTCCTTAAAGCTATCACGAACCCCATACCAATCATTCAGAGTCACACACTCATGAAAGAGATTTATCTTCTCTCCTTTCACACTTCTACAAATACCGCTTTTATCAGTGCTACAAATGGCCTTTAAGAGTGATATAAAAGTGTTGTTAAAGCCAGAGAAGATAAAGGGGGGGTCCCCTTTATCAGCGCTCCAAAAAGCACTGATAAAGACCCCTTATTATCAGTGCTAAAAATAAGCGCTGATTAAAGGTTCCTTTATCAGCGCTTTTTTTAGTGTTGATAAAAGAACCCTTTTATCAGCGCTTTTTGTTAGCACTGAAAAAAGTAAAAAAAAATTAAAAAAATTAAAAAAACATGCCAATCGGGGGGCTTTTATAGCGCTTGATACCCCTTTTTACTGTGCTTTCCATCACCTCCAGTGCCCGCACGCACCCCCTCCACCCTTTATCCGCAGTATCCCTCCCCCAATCCAGCCCCATGCATGCGCCCCTACCTCCACCAGGTTTTGAACTCGAAACCTCCCCCTTGCGTGCCTAATCCCTTACCACTCCTCTATTTTGATTTTCTTTCCATTTCATGATATCTCTATTTATATATATATATATATAGTTATATTTATTCGTATAGTAATATATATTTATATTAATATATATATATAGTAATATTAATATATATATATATAGTTATATTAATTTAAATATTTATAGTGATATTAGAATATATATTTATAGTTATATGAATATATATATGTAGTTATATTAATATATATATAGTTAGATTAATATACTGGTATATAAATATTCCTATATTTTTATTTTAAATAAAATTGATATTATTTATTATTTAGATAAATCTAATATATTTTATATGTTAATATATTTTATTATTTATATTAATAATTAAATTTTTAAATGTGAATATATAAAAAATATGTATATATGGTTATATATTTTATTATAAATAGCATTTCGTTATAAAAAATGATAAAATTACAAAGTAATAAAATCAATATGAATGTAATACCCTCGAATAAATTTAGTCCCCACTAAAAAAAGCCAATAATACCCCCTTAAATGAGGCTGAAAATCAACAAAATGTTAAAACAATCGGGGTATCCCGACTAAAAACTCAATTTTGGAGGCCTTCTGGGCCATTTTTGGCTATGAAAAATGTGGAAAAGGATTTTCTCAAATAACTATCACGTAGATCTTGTCGCAGGCTGTGATTTGATATGCGGTAGAGCTCAAACGGACACCCGGAACAAAAGGTATGGTCGTTTGAAGTTCGAGTTGTGTTTTCAACATGTTTTGGATCTTTTTTAATTTTTTTTATTTTTTAGTCTTAAAATTGTTATTAAATGACTATTACTCCATAATAATTATAAAATTATTAATTAAAGATATTTTTTAATTTTTTTATGAGCTATTCTCACTAAATATCCTATATATTATGTATATTAAGTGTAAATGTATATTTATACTTATCTAAAATATATTTAAAAATTATATATTATATTTATATCAATGTAACTATATCTATATATTTAATTATTAAAATATTTTTTTCATGATTTCTTTTGGAAGTCGACCCTTTATAAGCGCTAAAAAAGTTTTGTTAAAGGGGGTACCTTTATCAGTGCTAAAAAAAGCACTGATAAAGGGGTACTTTTATCAGTGCTTTTTTTAGGGCTGATAAAAGTATCCCCCTTTATCAGCGCTTTTTTGTTATCGTTGATAAAGGTTGGTGCTGGTCTTTCCTAGTTTTGTGGTTGTGTCAGTTTAAGCACCAATTTTGAAATAAGTCCTTCTAATTACAATTGATTATATTCAAATTCATTTATAAAAACTATTTTACTATACAAATTTTTTTTTGAATGGGATATAATTTATCCTCTATCATTTTTTCTGCTACCTAAGTTGTTACTATGTCGAAACTTCGTAAGGGATTTCTATCCACTCGTTTCCATTCAAGCACTTAATTTATATTATATATCTAAAATTCCATTTTCTTATGTTAGGATATGTTCTTCCATAATACCCTTAATTTCTCTTTAATTTATAAATTATGAGATCCCCATTTCACTCTCATTAAGAATCCCATGATCCTTTATGTACACTTGTTACCATGCCGAAATATAGTTAGGATTCTTTTATTTATGCATTTTTATTTATTACCTTAATAATTTTATTTCCAATTTATAATGTTGGGATATGTTTTTCCATGTCCCTATTACATCCCATTTTATGTATATTTGATGTGATACCCCTTTATTTCCCAAAAACCCTTTTTCAAGTATTGTTAAGTGATGTCATTATACTACCGAAATATCACCGTGATTTTCTATGCCAACCAATTGTGTAGTAAATACCATAATAATTTCCTATCAAGATTGTTCACCATTACGCACATATATTTTTTGATTGAGAAATTACGTGTATGTATTCCATAGTCATTAATCATGGAATAAATTATTATTATTAATGAATCCATGTTGTATGATCTATGTTGCACACTTAAGTATAAGAATTAAATGAATGTGATAAGTGTTCCCGGAATTAGATAGCCCTCCAATGAATTGGGTAATGTTTAGTATCATGATATTATGTTTGGATATGGAGTGAACCTGATTAATTTATAGGAATTTTTCCTCTATAATTTATTGGTGGTTTATCCTTAAACAATGTTTAGGATTCTGTGTTTTAAGTTGTTTTCATGTTTCCCATGTTATGATTATAACGCCATATCATGTATCATTGTTCATGTTTATCATTCCAATATTTTATTCGCAATTGATTTTCCTTTTTTCTAATATGTATCACCTTATTCCACGTTTATTCCCTTACTAGTCTTTATAGCTCGCCACTTTATTATGTTTGTCCCTAGGAAATCCCATGCGGTGTTAAAAATCCATATAATTTTATAAGCATGTTTAGAAAGCTTTCGATAATGTTGTTATATCCCATGTTAAAGATGTTATGTTATGTACATGAATCCAAAAGAAAGTATAATTCTCAGTATTTTGGGTTTTATTAAGTGTACTTTTTTGTAATAAATCATTTATTAATGTTAACTAAATATTAAGGTTGTTATAATAAGTAAGAAACATCTCCAAGGATAAAGTACCCCAAATTTAATATTTGGATCTCCCTATATACGTCATTATCACACTCAGCACATGCCTTCCCAGCAACGACGTCAAATTTTGATATGTTTTGGAGTTTTTTCAAAACACTCAAAATTAAAATTTATAAACCTACACTTGTATAGTAGTAAAGGTTCGAACCTAAAGGAATGAGGGTGAGTGATCTAGGGGTTTACAAAATAAAATGCACTAGTGTCAACAATGGGGGAATAACTTTTTTCAAAACATTTATATATTTTTTTATGAAAAAATAGTAATGAAAAGACTAATTTTAAATGATAGATAACTTTGTTGATAAAGGTGAATTGATAAGCAAGCATAGAAGGCAGAGACAGAGGATCAAAATTCTATATAGATGTTTAGGAAAAATTAATACTACTGGTCTAATGTCATCTTTACTTAAATGAAAAATGAATTTAAAACCTCGTTAAGTGAATGGTTTAATCTTCCTCACCAAAAGATTTAAACTATATTAGAATGAAACATTGAAAGTTTCCACCTGAAGAAAATTCATAAAGAAAAAGTGTTTGAAGACAAGTCGACCGAAATAGTATCCCCGATAGTTTCTAAAGATTTAGAAAAATAAAAATTTTAGAATTGTTTCCTTGACCTATCTCACCAAAAGATCATGGAGTTCTGAATTCATAAAAATGAGGTGAAAAAAATAAATCCATATGATTCATAATCAACTTCGCCAGTTGATTCCAATAATTTTTTGAAAGAATTAAGTAAAGAAGATTAAAGATATAACCAATAGATATTAAATTTTCAAAACTAAAGGAATTAACCAAGATTCAACACAATAAAAATATCTAAAAATTCAGATTACATAGGATCAATATAAAATAATTTGGGATAAAAATCCTCCCTTGATTGGATGAGTGTTTTCATGATCCTCTTGGTGTCTCCAGGTCTCTCTCCTCTATCTTGAAGGGTGTCCAGCTTCTGCTCCTAGTTGTCTCAGATAGAAATGTTGTGAATGAGGTATGTCAAATCAAAGATCAATCCCCGGAATCATCCTAATTCTATGTTTTTAAAACACTTTGTCATCTGTTGCTTTGTCAATTATTTCCGGCCCCAACTCAGGTAATTCCTTCACTTTTTCACCATAAAAGAGCGTTTTTTCATTACAACACTCATCACATTCATCATTTTCTCATAACTGAATTCTTTACGGTTGGAATTATGAATCTAGACACAATATTGTATCTTCTTGTACCAGAAAATGAATGCAAAGCCAAAAAAAATATAAGACAAAACACTATTAATGGAACAAAAGAATATTAGTAAATTAATTAAAATGTTAGATATAAAATTTTAAAAACGGAATTATTATGAAATAATTAAATTATTAAGAGTTATTTGTTATCAGTTAATTTATTAAATTTTACCTAATTAATATTATTATTTTATTTTATTTAAAACTATTATTGATTATTATATATTTTATTAACATTATTAAAGTTGATATTTAAAAAAATTAAAAGATTACAAATAATATTATTATTTTAAGATTAAAATTTTTTAATTTACTTTAATTATTAAATATTATTATTACTGCTACCAATATTATTTTATTTTAAAAGCTAAATTATAATTTTTATAATTACTATGTTATTTAAATTAATTTATTAATTTTATTAATTTTTTTAAAACTAAATTATTTTAGTTAAAAAATAATTTTATTTTTAAATTATTATTATTATTATTATAAAAAATAATTTTATTTTATTTATTATATTCTATTTATTTTCTTATTTTAATTATAAATTATATTTTAACTTTTATCTCCCCTCGTTCTATTCTGTGCAACACAGGGGTCTCGGTTTCCTCGGGAAGAACCTATCGGGCATCCTCCTTCGTGGTGGTTCTCTCCAGTGGTCCAACTCCAGTGACTTCATCCCGTAGATCAGTGGTAGTAGCTGGTTCTCCATCTAGTTTACCCCATATCGATGAATGATGGCTCATGGCTTCTCCGATAATGGCAGAAGCGGCACTGGATGATTCGGACAGTGGTGCCTCCTTAAATCACGGCTGTAGATGGCAGCACAATAACGGACTCATCTGCAATAGTAAAATAATCAAAAAATAATAATTAATTAAATTTTAAACATAAAAAAAATCTAAACTAATTAGTTAATTAAAAATAATACTTAATAAAAAATAAAATAATTGACTAATAGATTATTTTTGAAAATAAAAACTAAACACTTTACATAAATTAAAAACATACAAAGTTATTAAAAATAATTAAAGTAATAATAATAAAAAAATTATTTTATAAAATTTAAAGGATATAAATTATCTAATCAAATCAAATCAATTTGAAACAAATAGATTCAAATAATTAATAAAGTTAACTTATTTTAATTATTCAAAATTTAATGATTAAATGTTAAATTTGAGACTAAGTTAATTAAATATAAATAAACTGGTTAGTTTATTAATTAATAAAAATAAAAAAATGAGAAATTATTATGACAGTAAAATAAAGACTTAAAAGTTATAGGTAAAAATAACTAAATAAAAAATTAGAGAATAAAAATATTGAAACAAGATATTAATTATAAAAAATGATTAAATAATATATTAAACATTGACATAATTAAAGTGTAACTAATTAGTAAAAAGTGAACAATTAATTAATAAAATGATTAAAATCTTAATAAAAATAAGGGGAAAACTAAAGAATTTAGAGCCACATCAAATTCCCCCACACATAAAATTGAATGTCCTTAATCAATTCTAGGATTAATTGACTTTTGAAAAGAATAATTATTTTTTTATTGATTATTTCCAAATAAAGTATGCCAGTAAATTTAAAAAATCAGGATAAGAAACTATAAGTAAGGTTTTTAAAATGCGACATTTTCAAATGAAATCTTGCCTAACTTCATAAACTTACTAGGGGATCAAGAGAGAAAAGAATCATTCACTTTTGAGGATGTCTGGAGTCATTTATGACACTTCCGACTAAATTAATTCTATTTAAGTTCAAGATCTATATTCAAGAGTGAAAAATAGGTCAATAATAAGTGGAATTAAAAATTTTACCAAATACATGTTAAACTTTGACTTTCTCCCAGGTACCAAAAAGCTAAAATAAAGTTAATTTTTTTTAATCACCTTATTGATACAATATAAATTATTCCATAAAAATCAGTTGTCCCATTCTTAATCTGGTGTTCATTATTACCCTCACTTTAATAAACTCATTTTTTACCCGAGACACTTTGTTTTATTTTTCCCATCCATTTTTATTGTGAAAAACACTATGCATAGTACTTATTTAAATGGCTTTAGTTAGCAGAAACACACCCAATGCATAGAGTCTTAGATATTGACTTTTGGTTCCATAATGCCCATTTTACTCCATTTTCAAGAGATATATATAAAACCCATTTAAATTGGTTCACTAAGGTTTTTATTTAATAATTTAAATTATGTCACCATATATAAAGTTCAAAAATCAAGTTCCTAAATTTATGATCTCAATTAAAAAATATGTATCCTAAATCACTCTCAAAAATAGTTCCTGAATAAAATATTCATAAAATCAACAATAAAAATCATTCATAAGTCATTCATCCTCAAAAGTTTTAGATTCATAGAAACTCAAAGCAATCATTAAAGTATCATCCTTTAGAAAGATAGAAATGGAGTTCAAGGTAAATCCTAAATAGATTAAAATTGTAAAATAATTTTGAAAAATTTATGACATTTTTTCTCTAAACAAATTTATAGGAAAAGGGATTTGATCGGTTAATAATAAATCATAGTTTATCTCATTAACATTAAAATTTATGTGTTTTCCACAATAAACATATTATATTACAACATATTCTCATGAAAGTACATGAATTATCATTTAAGATAATGACATTTATTTTCAATTAAATTTAAAAAAATCATGTAAAATAATAAAGTACCGTGTGAATTGGTTATAGAAAGATTAAAAAAATGATTCCAACTGATTTTTAATAGCACACAAAAATCAATGCTAAACACCCCTCAAACAAATTCACATTCAATTAAAAACAAACTTCCATTTTTAATATACCCCCCCCCCCCCACACATACTTAATTTTTAAAAGTAAAGATATTTGAAAATAGTGAAACTTAATTTATGTAAACAAACCCATAAAATAATAATATTTCCACAACACCAACACATGAAAAAAAATCCAACAAAGATATATAAGCAGAAACATTACCAGCTATAGTGGAAAACTATTGACTCACTGTTAGCCACATATCAGCGAGTAACCATTAGTTGACTCACCAAGATAAGTGTAATGGTGCCTCAACTGCAATAGTAACTAAAAAACATCAGTGAATCAATAGTGAATTTTTTTAAGCAATACTTTGAAAATCATAAAAAGCATAAAAAAATGAATGTAGAAATTAAAAGTAAGTACTTACCTGAATTAGAGAGGCCTTCACAAATAGCAATTTGTGATTTGAAAACATGAGGTAATTCTAATCCTTTAATGACACAACATCATCCTTCTTACAAAACAACAATACCATGAACAAAGAATAAATAGGAAATTCACAAAAAATAGGGAAATCATGCATTATTAAAAAACAAAACATGAAAAAAAAATAAGGATAAAGAAGAAGCATGAACCATGGGTTGACTCCCAAGAATCTGTATGTTTTAAGTCTTTAATTACAATTTATTTAAAACATAAAAATTTATTTTATTGAAATCAGATGGAATCATGGGTTAACTCCTATGTAGTACTAGGAGGGTGTGGTTTATTATCCATAAACAACCATATATTGACCACCCAATTGTTTTTAACATAATAATTAATTTTGTGATCTCTTATACATTTAAGGGAAAACTTGACTCACTTAGCAACTAAAAAGATCACTAAGAAACACCCTTTATCATTAAGGAACTGCTTAATGTAGTCTTCAAGTTGAGCCGAAAAATTATTACCTAAACCCACCTTTCTAATGGTTTCAAATAAATACAGTCTATGTGGAAAGTATTGAACTCCCTCAAGTTCTACCAAGAAACTTTTAAGCTCAAAAACATAAATTGAATTATTAGAATCAATCTTGGCAGGTTTGTTGTCCACTTCTTGGTTATGTTCAGAATTGGAAAAAAAATTAATTTGGGGCAAGGGGGAACATTGAAATGGTCACTCTTAAAGGTGTGTCATTATGATCAAATTTCTACAACTCACTCTCATTCATAGAAATCTCGTGATTATGGGTGATAGTTGCTAAGTTCTGAAAAACAGGTTCAAAATGGGGAACAAGAGTAACCTGAAAATTTTTATTCTCATTGGGACTCAAGTGAAACTCCCCTTCTAAACAACTCTTGGCCTCTAGATGGTCTTTTTCACCCACCTTAGTTGAGGAATGATATAAAAAATTGGGAAGAGAATTAATTTGACCTTTAATAGATTCATGTTTAATAATTTTATAAATCTCTTCCAACAGTTTCTCATTAGAAAATATAAATTATCAACCATTGCTTTTGAATAATCAATTATAGTAGAATTATCATGTTTGTGTCCAAATTTTACTAGATGTTCAAAACCAAAAAACAAACTTTCAAAATCAATGACTATTGATTGTTCTAGTTCAATTTCAGTGGATGATTTATTCAATTCACCTTCAATAAATTCAAATTTTGGATTTTTCAAATTCAAACAATTATCCCTAGGTTGGTCGACATCACACACTATCAAACTACACAAAGCTTTAGAAAAATAATTACTGTAAAAACAAGAAAGTGAAACCTCATCAGTTAATCTACCTTCAAATATTTTTCGTGCAACATTATCCTCAAACATCATTTCAAAGTTTGATTTGTTTAAGGTTTCAAAATAGGGAAGATAATTTTACAACACATGATCAAAAATTTCAAATTCTACATTTTCCAGTTTACTTTTCTTTTCCAACATTTCACCAATTTCATGTTCATAAACATTATTCAAAATTTCATTAAATATGGGTGAATATTTTTTAACATTCAAGTTCTCAATTTCAAGTTTCTCTTCAATCCAAGTGATTACGTTTTCAAAATTACTAAAATAGTAAATGTTTTCCATGTTAGGAACTATATACAGGATAATACAAGATTCTTCAATCTCTTTTAGTTATTTCTTAAAATTTTCCTACTCAACTCCATTTGTGTTCTTGATGGGATCTTCAATGTTTTTTTATTTATTCAATGAGTTGATAATTTCCATATTTTGTTCATCAAAAACATATTCTTCAAATTATATGGTTTGTTTCATAATTTCATATTCATTCTATATGAAAATTTCATTTTCAAATTCGTCAAAAACATTTTCTTCATAATTTTATTCAAATTGTTATTAATGTTTTATGTTTTCCTGTGATTCCCATGGAATATTTTGAAGTTTTTGAATTATATCATTATGTGAGTCATTAAATTCATCAAATGTTTTGAAAATTTTTGACAACATTTGATCTAGTTTGGTATAATAAATGGGTTCAGGTTCTTGATAGTAAATTTTTTCTTCATATTTTTCCTATTGTTAGGGAACATCGTAGACACACTACCATGTAGTGTGTCTATATTAACCACAACAGACACAAAAACTATTACTATCTTGATTCCAATCCCATTGATAATCCATTTTTTTAAAATATTTATAAATAACAACAAAACAGTTTTAACATAGAATACAAGTCACATTAATAAAATCAACACAACACTAAAACAACTTCAAAATAGTGAATTAGATTAACCGAACAAATTCAAGAAAAACAAGAATAATTTTTAAATAAACTGAAGAAGAATATTTTTTAGTAGTTTTTTTGTTATATATATATATATATATATATATATATATATAATTCTAAACCTAATACACTTAGTACATGCCTTCCCCAGCAATGACGACAAGTTTCGATATGGTTTAGAGGTTGTCATAACCCTTAAAATTAAAATTTAAAAAGCTACACTAGTATAGTAGTTAAGGGTTGAACACAAAGAAAGGAGGATGAGTGATCTTATGGTATAAAAACCCCACTAGTTTCAACAATGGAAAACATTTTTTTAAAAAATTATATTGTTTCTTATTTTGATTAAAATATTGTAATGAAAAGACTAATTTTAAACAATAGAGGAACTTAGTGTATAAAGGTGAATTGATAAGAAAGAAGAGAAGGTAGATAGAGGAACGAAATTCTATACAGATGTTTAGGAAAAATTAATACTACTATTTTGTTAAATATCATCTTTAACTAAATGAAAAATGAATTTGAAACCTTGGTAAATGAATGGTTTATCCTTCCTCTCTGAAATATTGAAACCTTAGAAGAATGAAATATTGAAATTCTACACTTCAAGAAAATTTTTAGAGAAAATGAGTTTGAAGACAAGTCGACAGAAACAGTCTCACTGATAAATACTAAAGATTTCGAATAATACAATTTAGAGAATTGCCTCCACAGTCTATCTCACTGAAAGATCCTAGATTTTTTAATTGATTAAAATGAGGTGTAAAAACATTTGAAGCTCTAAGATTCATAATCAACTACACCAGTTGATTCCAATTCTTTTTTGAAAGAATTAAGTAAACAAGGTTAAAGAGATATCCCTCAGACATTATATTTCATGAACTAAAACAATTACCAAAGATTAATTGATATTAAATATCTAAAAAATCATAAGATAGAGGATCAAAAGAATTGAAGGCGGGAGAAAAAAATCCTCCAATGATTGGTTGAGTGTTGTCACACACCTCTTGGTGTTTCCAAGTCTCACTCCTCTATCTCCAAGGGTATCCAGCTTCTACTCTTGTTCATAGCGAATGGAAGTGTCATGAATAAGGTATATCAAATCAATGATAAATATATGGTATCCTACTCATGCCCTATTTTTAAAACCTTGTTTCAATTATTGTTTTATCACTGCTTTCCTGCAACAACTTAGGAAGTCCTTCACCTTTTCACTGCACAAGTGTGTTTTTTCACTACAATATTCATCACATTAATTTTTCCAATGTAACTAAATTATTAGTGGTTAGATTCATGAATCTGGATGTGATCTTGTATCTTCTTGGGTCATCAAATGAATCAAAATCCAAAAAAAAATTGATGTTAAAACACTGTTAACGAAACTAATAAATATGAGTAAATTAATTAAAAAATTTGATATAAAAATTTAATAATAGAATTATTATTGAAATCATTAAATTATTAAGAGTTATTTGTTATTAATTTTGTTATTAAATAATAAAAAATTAATATTATTATTTCATTTTATTTAAAACTGTTATTAAATAATAAATATTTTATTAACATTATAAAAGTGAATTTTTTATAAACTTTAAAAAATATTGTTAAAAATATTATTATTTTAAAATTAATACTTATTAATTTAATTTATTTTATGAAATATTATTATTATTGAAACTATAATTATTTTATTTTAATAGTGAAATTATAATTTTTATAATTATTAAATTATTTAAATTAATTTATTAAGGTTATTAATATATTTACAATCAAAATACTTTACTTAAACAATTAATTTTATTTTTAAATTATTGTTATTATAATTATTAATTTTATTTTATTTATTTTATTTGTAAAATATTTTTAAAATTTTATCTCCCCCCATCGTCTTCTATCCAGCATGGGGGGAGGGGATTGGTATTTTCCAAAAAAAGTTTTCGGGTTTCCTCCTCCATGGTGGTCCACATCCTGAGACTTCATCCTATGGATTTTTGGATAGTTGTTTCTCTAACCTGTTCTTCCTAAATTGATGACCGAGGAGTTATAGCTTCACTGATAATGGAAGAAGTGGCTTCAAGTGATTCGGACAGTATATCCTCCATTAATCATGGTTGTAGATGGCGGATCTCCAACTGTGGTAGCGTCGGCTGGTATCGGTGATGCATGAATCCACATATCAGTGGCTACAGGGGTTCTCAATTGATGGGGGTTTGGGTTTTGGATACTTTTAAGATCAAGAGAGACGCGGTTGAGGTTTTTGAGTTTTGATTTTATGGTGGGTTTTAAGTTGGTTGTGATCCGACCATGTGAGGTGTTTCTTCTGATCTGAAATGGTTTCGAAGCGATTTGGGAATTTGTGGTTCGATTATAGTTTTTAGTCATAATTTGAATGTGATTTAATAGCTTTGAGAAATAGGATATAGAGAGAAATAGTTTGTCAAGAGGGTAGTGGGGGCGGAAGAATGATCATTGGTGGTAGTTCATTTGTGATTGGTGAGAACGATGTCTCCAGGTGAAGAGAGAAATTGTGACACGTCATGGGTATAAAGGAACAATGGTGAGCCATACTTTTAGTAGGACAAGACTAGAGGGAGGGGAGAATACTCCAAAAGAGTTGGTGAGTTTATAGTTAGAGTTGAAAGGGACGACGTTGGTGTCAGTAGGTTGTGGTGCATTAGAAGGTTAAGGAAATGTGCGTACATCAGTGACTTAAGGTCGATAGAAAAATGCGGAAACAGTGAGACACAAAAAGGGGCATCGGTTGGTGGTATGATCGGTAACTTAAGTCAATGTTAGAATAACGGTGGTAGTACAACAACGACTCATCTATAAAACTAAAAAAAATATATAAACAAATAAAATGAAATTAAAAACATAAATAAATATTAAATAATTAAATAAATAAAATCAAGAATTAAAACAATTAAAATAATTTACAAATAAAATTAAATAGAAAACAAAAAATATGCACCTAACATAAATTAAAAAATTAATAAGTTAATAAACAAAATAATTAAATTTTAATTATAAAAAGAATTATTATATAAAATTTAAAGGATATGAATTATTAATTGAAATCAAATAAATTCAAAATAATTAGATTGAAATAATTCATAAATTTATATTATTTTAATTAATCAATATTAATATAATAAATATTAAATTAGAGATAAATATTATCAAATGTAAATAAAATGATTAAATTATTAATTAATAAAAATGATAAATAATAAATTATTATGATAGAAGAATAAAGACTTAAAAGTTATGAAGAAAAATAACGAAATAAAAATTTGAAGATTAAAAAGCCTGAAACATAATATTAATTATAAAAATGATTAAATAATAAATTTAATACAAAAAAATTAATGTGTATTTAATTAGTTAAATGACCAAAATTAATTAATAAAAGATTAAAATATTAATAAAAATATGCGGTAAATCTGTAGAATTTAAAGCCACATCAGAGGAAATGGATAAAGATTATTCCATCAAGAGAATAACATATATATATATGTGTGTTGGATATACTATTGTTATTATATATTAGTTGTTAACAGATATCTAATGGTGAAAAATTATAAGTACAAAAGAAGGATCTTAGGGAAGAATATTACCTTATCTTAGAAAGACCTCCTTTGGAACCCTTATTAAGGACCATTGGATTGATATTTTTGGGAAGAAAATAACCTATATGTCGTGAATAAGTTTTTTGGGAGATATTGTATTATATTTTTTGATGTAATAAATTTGTAGATATGTGTGAAGAAGTGAGGGTAGGGGTGCACCATTTTAATTGGGGAGGAGTGACATTTTTATAAATACCAAAAACTATTCAATAATGAGAAGTCACCCTCACCCAATGTGCCTCAAGAATTGATAAATAATGGGGAAGAGGAAATTTAAGTTTGATATAGACCCCCACCATCAAAAAACATTTCTTAATAAAATTTTTCATTTATCCTCTAATTTTACTTACTTTTACCACATTATTTTTCACCATTGTAACTAGTTTTTTATTTTTTTTTACCAAGGTAATTTATCCTTTAAGACTAAAAATAAATGAGCATCGACAGATAATTTTCACTCATTGATTTTAAATATTAATTTCAATTTATTAAAAGAAATCAATATGTTTGTGGAAAATTAAATTTAACACAATTTCATGTATCATGCGAAACCAGATTTTATCCTTAACTATGATAATTAATTTTTTATTGTATTCACTATACATTATAAAAAAAATTAAGTTAACCATATTATATAAAATTAATTATCTTGATTCCAAATATATAATTAATTTTATCAAATTTAATTCATTTAAGTGTGAGAATTTAGCTTAAAATGAAACTTGTGAATGTGGTGAAAAATGAGGTTTTTCAAAGAAAACAATTCCTCAAATACCAAAACGTTTTTATATGAAAATTAAACATAAATTTCATTAAAATGACATAAAATGGATCGATGATAAAATAACTGAACTAATTTTATTTTTAGAACAGTTTTAAAACAAAATTATACTTTTAAAATGTTATATATGAAAAGGTGGTTTTCAATAAAAATAGTATTTCCCAATATTAATTGAAAAAAATATATTTTCTTAAAATTAACTATAAAATAATTTATAGGTGATAATTTTAAAAATAATAATTTCATATTTTCAAATATATTTTCTAAAATTAGTAGAATTATATTTAAAATGACTTTATAATACAATACAAAACAAATTTTTAGAAATATATAGTTTTTAAGAATCAAATTGGATATATTCTTATTTCATGATTTGAACAAATATTAAATGAATTATAAAAAATTAGATTGAAGATATAAAATATAAATTTTATTCTAAAAATTAACTAATAGTGATTAATTTAATTTCATAATATATAAGCACATAGTGTGTAAAAAAGTGTTCCTAAAAAACATTTCTTTTAAATTCAAATGAATTTTAGTTTAATTTATTATAAAGTTATAAACAATAAATTCATTTTATTCATTCTTAAATAATATAATTTCCATGATTTATTTAGTCTTATTAATAGCATCCAATTTATCAGTTAGGTTATAACTGTCACATTTAAATAAGTACATTAATGGTTTTTTAATCACAGTGTCGCGTTTTGTATACTTTATCAAATACAATGTTCTTATTTTAAAATTTAAAGGTGTAATTTTCACCCCACATTTAAAAAAATGATTACCCTCACAGTTTTAACTTGTTCTTATAATTTAAGTGTTTGGTATCTAAAAATATCATTGTTAAAATCCCACATTTTAAAAAGGGTTAATAGAACTTCCTCAAAAAGTGGTGAAAGTGAAGTACTAAGGTCTTTTAGAATATCACGTAAATTGATTTCCAAGAATTTAAACATTATATGAAATTGAAAATATGGATATGAAATAAAATCATCAATAATTATAAAGAGGGATAGAGAGTATTGATCACAAAAAAATTGAATGATTGAGAGAAATTTAATGACTACAAAACCATAAACTGAGCAGGTGCACAAAATAACATTGATTCCCCATAAATAAATGTAAATGTATAACATTTTTAGTTCATGATACTCTCCTAAATTCAAGGAATTTATTTACTATCAATATATGGGAAAACTAAACAATATACTTACTTGATATCTTTTTTATTTCTTAAGCCCAATTTCTTCATTTGGTTATGCTCAGATCAATTTGAACATCATTAATTACTCCAACAAATAAATATCCAATATGAATTTTCTTATTCTAGAATTACTAAAATTATCTTTTTATAGATCATAAGATCAATAAAATAGTGAAAAGTCTTTCTGTATATCTGTTAATATTTACAAAAACAAAAATGGTTAGTTATCCAATATAGTGCATTAATATCTAAAAACAATAATAACACCCCAAACTCAACATAATACATTACATATATATTTATCAGTCAAATATTTTAAGTAAAAACAATTTTATACTAAAAAAATCATCATATATGCGAGTGGTAGGCACTGCATGAAACGTCCCGGTTTCGGGTGCCACCCAAAGGTTCCCCAAACCTAGTTGGTAAAATGTCCCCAAGCGAATTTCCCCAAATGCCAGAGGCTGCAGACTAGTTGTGAGGTCCATGTTTTGATAAAGGGGTAACTATACCCTCATTGGAAGAGAATATAGAGTGTAATATCAAATAGAAACAAAAGCCTAAGCAGAACCACCATACAATGAAAGTAAATAGTAGAATACTGGTTATAATATAACAACTCGAGCATATATAAATGATGCATGTCACATGTTTCTAGGAAATCATTAAAACAAGTCACAATTCTTGAAATAAAATACTAAAACCAGAGTATGTAAAAGTAGTAAACTTCAATATAATCTCAAGCCTCAGCATGGTCCCATGCTCTCCAGCTCCAACTGTAACGCCTCGACCCTAGTTACCCAGATTCGGTGCATTATTACATAACATTGGCATGATCACAAGAAAGATCAAATCTCGAAAGACCGATTGGTTTAGTAGCCTTGGAAACACTAGATATATTCATAAGTCTTACATTACATCATAAAATGAAAAACTAATACAACAACATATTGTCTCCATAATCCACATTCATATCCCCACATAATATCCCTACAGGTCATTCATAATTTACTTCTTCACCTCCTGGGAAAAATAAAACATATAAAAGGGGTGAGCTCAAATGCCCAGTAAGGATAACAATATAGCGGAAACATTTATAAATAAGAATAAACATTTAAGGTAACGTATAACTAAAACAAAAGCCTTTCAAACTTGAACTTTCAACATGGTATGGCATAAATAAAATGAAATAATGCCATTTACTTATTCACATGGATATTCTACTAATCGAATAATCACATGCAAAATCAATAACCACTTTCATAATGTTGGAATGCATAATGCCAGACTATCATAACCACATAGCCAAGGCCTCGTGCCAAGACCACAAATAAAATTTTTCCAAGGCCTTGTGCCAAGACACTAGTTTGTCTCATGAGACCTATCGATGCATCGAGGAGCTATAACAGGCTCCACCCGTCACATATTAAGTCCAATGCATTCCCATATGAAAAGGTTTAAACATAACATAAACATTCGTATTAAAACTAGCATAAAAAATGTCAATAATTTCACTATAAACTATTAATGGTATAAAAATAGCACATCCACAGTCAAACATATCACAAAACCTTCAATACAATATAAAAGTTTTGTATCGTAATATATCAACTTCAAATAAGCGTAAAATCCATCAAAGGATGTTGACATAGATGAAATCAAAACTCTTTTTAGAGAAATATCTCTCTCTATTTTTGAAATCATTTAAGAGCCATATAAAATAAAACATTTTCTTTGAAAATATTCTTATAAGCTTGTAAGGAAAGCTTTGAAGATTTTATAACGGCGGAAAATAACTGCACCCGCCGTATAAGTTAAAAAAACATTCTTACCTTAATTCTGTCAAAAAGGTTAAAAGGACCTTGTTTTGAAAACAACAGAAAGATTCCTCTTATAAAAAGTCAAACAAGGGTATAAATGACTTTAACCCATATTCTTTTAAATAATAAAAATGTTTCGAAATACATTATTAAGAAACATGGATGTGGATGATAAAGAGATCCCAGAAGAATATTACGTATAAACAACCTCGGATAATGAAGAGATTGTGAAATAACCCTTACCTTGTACTTTTCCTTGGTTGGGGTAGATTAACCTCCTGTATAATGGTGAAATAATTGTTATTAAATTATAAAAGAATCATATATATTAATATTATATCATATATGATCTTTTAACATTGATTTGTTAATAATATCTATGAATTATCGTTGTTTCCGGTGTTAACTTACTTGTTTTATTTTATATGTTTTGTTACGTAAGACATGTTTATAATGGATAGGTTGTATATTATTCATATCCATAATGATATCAAGTCTTTAAAAATCATTTTTAAATCATCAAATGATAATTATACTTGAATGGATACGATGGAGAATGAATCTTATCGCGTTCGTGGAGACGGTAGTCCGTACGTACGCACGAGCGACAATATCATTCTTTTAAAATAATATATAAATGGATGGTATATCATATATACAGAATCATTAACATGTTATATTTATTATTTACATGAGTTACATATCATTATTATACCCATCCAAATAATAATATATAGAATAACAATTACACCACGACGTGGAGACGGTAAGCCGTACGTACTCACATATGGTGACATGTTATTCAAAGGGTGGATAGAATACTGAATATGGTTGTACCGTATTTATAATAACATCACAGTTTATATATGATACTGGAGATATTATTTTAGAATGGTATCAACAATGGAAGAAGAAGTGGACGAAGAAATGAACTTGGAAAAGGGTGGTGAAATCATTACCTCTTCTTCGGGTTCTTCCTTTTGATTTGATCAAAAGGGCTCCTTAGGTTGGCTTTCTGATCAAACTAAGGCCTCTAGGTTGTATTGAGGGAAATTGGGAGAGTATTTGGGCAGAGTTTGGCCGAACCAAAAGGCTTTGAAGGTGTGAAGAAAAGAGAAGGAGGGTGCCCTTTTATAAGAGGGGTGAGGGGCACCTTTGGAAAAGCTAGAAATATTATTTTATAATAAATTCATATTCGGTTTCTAAAGGCTCCAAAGTTGATTATTTAAATTTTAAGGTGGGGATGGGTCGAAAACATCTCAACCAATAGAATTTAGACAGGTTTGGGTACTTATATTAACCTTATCTTTAAGTATTAACTCTAAGTTAATTAGTTTCACTTTTACAATGTCTCTTTGTATTTTTATATAATATGGTTAATAAACATACTATATACATCCAAGAGACCCCTAAGTGGTCCATTAATGATGAACCTATCATGATATAAGTATGTTGGCCTAACCCTAGATTTTTAGGAATTTAATATCAATTAATAATATAATATTTGTTTTAAGAACTCTTTTATGTCAATTTTGACACTATTCAATAGTTGATTTTTGTGAAACTCATAACAGATGGATTAATTCGAAAAAATTCAAATAAATCAATCCTAATATATCATATTATCCTATTAAATTAGTTTAATTCATTAAAAGTTTCATATTATATTTATTTGTGTATTTATAATATAAATTATTTTAATTTTTCACTGTTATAGTAATTAATTCATCATCATTGTTTCATAAATAAATTAAATTATTTAATGTCTAAAAATTATAAATAAAATATCATTATGTATGAAATCTTTTTATATTTCTAATTAATATTTATAATCTAAAATAAAACATATAAAACCCTATGTAAAAATTGTTTTTCTAAAAGATATATGCTTGTGTCATTTTTGTATTCATTTTAACTTAATTAAAAAAAGTGTCCCTATCACCTTCAAGTGGCACCATGGGGTCCCAAAATCGACCCAAAGATGCCTATGGTCGAACATGTATCAACCAATAAGTCTAGGACACGTTTTAGGGTAATTTAGTATTATTATAATATTATTTTTTAACCCTTATTTACCGGATTTACGCTTAACCGTGGTAAATAAAATATTTACCGCAGTATTTATTCAAAATGTCTAAAAATAAAAGTTACCTATTTACACAATTTGAACATCCTAATTCAAAATATGGAATCCATTTTTCTAAATTCAAAACAATGAAGTGGCAGAAATTAATTTAAAATTAATTCTCGTTGTCAAAACAGAAAGCTTGTTTTTAAGAGATAATTACTATCAAAAGATTGACACTTGTTTATGTTCGGTTTAATTGTAAAATTTTGTCCAATGACCAACATTATATTAAATGGTAAAAATAAATTCTAAATATACTTTAAAACCACTCAAATTCATAATTTATCACTATTAATTATTTTGATTAAAAAAGTTGTTTTTAATTAAAATTTAGTAATTTTCACTATTCATCAAAATATGAAAGTTATCCGAAAAGTACCAAAATTTCACCTTAGGCTAAATTCGATATTCCGAATCCAAAAATGAAGTCCATTTTAAAATATAAAATATATATAATTTCAAAAAGTATGTATTACTATTTATAACGGCTAGTTTGATTGGTTATTGTGTGTTAGAACTCGGTGTTGCGTACAACACACGCTATCACATTATTCAATGAGAAGCGTACCGTAGAAGCTTGGGGTGTTACATTATCCCCTCCTTCAAATAATTTCGTCCTAGAAATTTCTAGAATACTACCGTATGAAAAGACTCGGGTGGTTCTTCATCATAAGTTCCTCGGGTTCCCACGTTCCCTCTTCCATCTTATGGTTTCTCCACATAACTTTTACCAGACACGTCGTCCGGTTTCTCAGTACTTGTTCTCTCGTATCAAGAATCCTGACGGGCTCTTCACAATAGGAAATATCGGGTTCCAGTTCTAATTCCTCATAGGTGAGTACATGCGTTGGGTCAGGCATGTATTTCCTCAACAGAGATACGTGGAACACATCGTGAACTTTGGAGAGACTTGGCGGCATTGCCAATCGGTAAGCCACAGCCCCAATTCGTTCTAGAATTCCGAAAGGTCCGATGTACCTGGGACTCAATTTACCTTTCTTACCAAAACGTATGACTCCCTTCCATGGATATACCTTCAGGAAAACATGATCACCGACTTGAAATTCCAAATCCTTCCTTCGATTATTGGCATAGCTCTTCTGCCTACTTTGAGCTGCTTTGATGTGATTTTGGATTACCTTCACCTTTTCCACCGTTTCCTCCACCAGTTCTGGGCCTACAAGTTTTCTTTCACCAACGTCATCCCAACAGGTTGGTGTACGACATATCTTTCCGTATAACGCTTCATATGGTGCCATCTAAACACTCGAGTGGAAGCTATTGTTATAGGAAAATTCTACCAGTGGTAAATATTGATCCCACATACCCTGAAAGTCAAGTGAGCAAGATCTCAACATGTATTCTAAGGTCTGAATAGTCCGTTCTGATTGTCCTTCTGTCTGAGGGTGGTAAGCAGTGCTCAAATGAAGTTCAGTATCCAAGGATTTCTGAATACTTTTCCAAAATCTTGAAGTAAAACGGGGATCACGATCAGAAACAATTGATAGGGGTACTCCATGAAGTCTCACAACTTCATTAATATATAGTCTTTCTAGACGTTCCAGGGGTAGATCTTCTCTTATAGCAATAAAATGTGCTGATTTGGTAAGACGATCAACAATAACCCATATTTCATCGTTCCTTCTAGGATTCTTTGGTATCCCCATGACAAAGTCCATCGTAATATTGTCCCATTTCCACTCCGGTATGGAAAGAGGTTGCATGACTCCTCGAGGTTGTTGCCTTCCAGCTTTCACTTGCTGACAAACCATACATCTTGAGACAAAATCAGCAATCTCCCTCTTCATGTTGTCCCACCAAAAATGTTCCTTCAAATCTCTATACGTTTTGGTGCTCCCAGGGTGTATAGAGAAATTGGAACTATGAGCATCATCCAGCAATTCCCTTTTTAGATCAGGTATATCGGGAACACAAAGTCTCTTCCCAAATTTCGAAATTCCATCCTCATACACAAAGTCTCTCAATCTCCCATCATTCACAGCTTTAATCTTCTTTTTAAATTCTTTATCATCGGTCTGAGAACTCTTAATCCTTTCTATTAAAGATGGTTTGGCAACCATTTTAAAAAGCATTGATGTTTCACCTTCCCTGTTTATTCCCATGTCCATCTTCACTAGATCAATGAAAATTAGATCCCTTTCAATTCTCATATTGTTCAAAAATCCATGGTCTTTTCTACTCAAAGCATCTGCCACCTTGTTTGCTTTCCCCGAGTGGTAGTGTATCGTGCAATCATAATCCTTGATTAATTCAAGCCATATCCTTTTCCTCATGTTGAGTTCTTTTTGTGAGAAAATATACTTCAAACTCTTGTGATCAGTATAAATCTCACAGTTTTCACCATAGAGGTAGTGCCTCCATATCTTCAAAGAAAAGATCACAACTTCTAACTCAAGATCATTAGTAGGATAGTTTTGTTCATTAATTTTAAACTGTCGTGATGCATAGGCAATAACTCTATCATTCTACATAAGGACACAACCAAGTCCTTTCTTCAATGCATCACTATAAATAACGAACCCATCATTCCCCGATGGTAGAGTCAATATAGGAGCATTGACTAATCTTCTCTTCAGTTCTTCGAAACATTCTTCACACTCTTTTTTCCAAACAAATTTAACCCCTTTACGTGTGAGCTTCGTTAATGGGTTAGCCAATAGGGCAAAATTCTGGACGAAACGTCGATAATAACCTGCCAAACCAATAAAACTACGTACCTCAGTTATACTCGTAGGTGCTGGCCATTCTTGGATTGCCTTGGTCTTAGAAGGATCAACAGAGATTCCATCTTTAGAGACAATATGGCCAAGAAAAGAAATCTCATGAAGCCAGAATTCACACTTGCTAAACTTTCTATATAATTCATGCCTCCTCAGAGTCTTCAAGATAATGCGCAAGTGATTTTCATGATCTTCGTAGCTTTTAGAGTATACTAAGATATCATCAATAAATACCCCCACAAATTCATCAAGATACTCCTTGAAAACTCTATTCATCAGATCCATGAATACAGAGGGAGCATTAGTCAATCCAAACGGCATTACAGTAAACTCGTAATGCCCGTACCTGGTTAGGAATGTTGTCTTCGGAATGTCTTCCTTCTTTACACACAACTGATGGTATCCAGATCGAAGGTCAATCTTTGAAAAGTATTGAGCTCCATGTATTTGTTCAAATAAATCATCAATGCGAGGTAGGGGATACTTGTTCTTTATCATTATAGCATTGATCACCATGTAGTCGATACATAACCTCATAGATCCATCTTTCTTTTTAACAAAAAGAACAGGGGCTCCCCATGGAGAAACACTAGGGAGAATAAATCCTTTATTACTCAATTCCTCTAGTTGTTTCTTTAGTTAAAATAATTCTACAGTGGCCATTCTATAAGGGGTCATTGATTTAGGCCTTGATCCAGGAATCAAATCAACGGAAAACTCAACTTCTCGTTCTGGAGGATGTCCAGGTAAATCTTCCGAAAATACATCTACAAATTCTTTCACAATAGGTACATCCTCTATTTGAATATTCCTTTCCTCACCCACAGTTATTTCATTCTCTTCCTCATAAATAATTGAATTTAGTTGAGCTATTGAGGGTGGATCTAAATAAGAATTAGGTGGTGACGATTCTACTCTAAAGATAAGGTGTTCCTTATCATTATCATCCAGAATCGTAACCTCTTTCTTCTTACAATAAATCTTCACATCATAGTCCGAAATCCAGTCCATACCGAGGATTATGTCAAACTCAATCATAGGTATGACGATGAGATCAGCAGATAACGAACATTTATGTGCTCTAATGGGGACTGATTCACAAAACTTTGTTGCAATGATACTTCCCTTAGGAGTTTTAACTGACAACTCCCTTATTAAATCGAATTGGAAATATCTAATTTTCTTAGCAAACTGGGAAGATATGAAACAATGCGATGATCCAGAATCAAATAATGCATTTTCTAATCTTGAGGAAACCATTAAATTACCTGCCACCACGTCTTTCGGAGCTTCTACCTCAGTAGTAGTGATAGCATAAGCTTGGTCTTGATCCCTTGGCCTTTTCTGAGATAAGTTCTCCTAACGGTTAGGACATTCATTTGCATAATGCCTCATCTCCCTGCAATTGTAGCACTGAACGTTGGTAGCTTCCTTCTTCCCCTTACAATCACGAGCTTGGTGTCCTTTTTCACCACACTTGTAACAGACTCCCATTCCCTTCAAGTAAGTACCAGGATGTTTCTTCCCGCATTTACCACAGGATGGATTTTCAACCATTCCCTTCTTCCCCTTATTTCCATTCCCAGATTGATCAGCAGGTCTCTTCTTCTCTTGCTTTGCTTTAAAGTCATAAGACTTAGAGAATTCCTTTTCGGTCTTGATAGCACATGAGACAATGTCTTCGTACGACGAAAAGGATTGTGAGACTAACGATCGATGAAGAAATGGTTTTAACCCATCAAAGAAACGATCAATCATACTTCTTGGATTACGTATATAATCTCCAGCATACCTAGCTAACCTTGAAAAATTAGCATCATACTTTGTGACATTCTCATCCTCCTTCTGTCTCAGACTCAGAAATTGTCTTTCCATCTCTGTTCTATGGTCGCGAGGAAAGTATTTTTCTAAAAACAGATCTTTGAACTCCCTCCATTCCATATTTTATACTTCATCATTTTCCTTCATGTTTTGAATCAATTACCACCATTGATCAGCATCTCCAGTGAGGCGGTAAACTGCCATGATAACTTTTTCCCTTTCACTGCTCCCCAAAGCCTGAAATATTTTCTCTAGGGAATTTATCCATTACTCAGCTACTAAGGGATTTGTACTCTCATTGAACATTGGTGGTTGTTGCCTCATGAATCGGTCTAACATTGATCCTCCACACTGTGGATCAGGGTGCTCCATACGGGTAAGGTTATTATTCATAACCTGAGTGAGTTGGCCCAGTATGGTGATTAGCTGATCGGCACCAGTTGCATCACCAGCTCCACTATAATTATCTTGAGCAGGAGGGAAATCCCTACATGGAGTGTGTGCATTGATACGGTTTCCATTTCTTCCACTAGGCGTCATTTCTAAACAATGGCATAAACTAGATCAGTTTATGAATCAAAATACATAATCCCATACTTATAAAACACTTAACATAAATTGAACTATTTATGGATATAATCCATAATCATAAAAATGTTTTCTTTGAGTAAGTATATACTCATAAACCCTTCATAATGATTTGTAAAGAAAATGAGAGTTATCCTAAGCATATCCCCCGGGAGTGTCGTAACCAAGAGTGCAGCAAGGCCCATTGTCGTGCACCAGTTCCCGTTCGAGTCTAGCTCAATGCGGTGTTTTCGGGTTTTACCCCTAGGTACATCTGTGCCAGAGCCGCCTCTACCTGTTCGTATCTAGACAGGGATGTATTGCTCGGAAAACTCACAAAATCTCTACAATACCAACATTCTAGGAAGTTCTTCTATACTAATCCTCAAAGTTCATCTTAGGTCTACGTGCTCTAATCAGAGTTTATCTAAATCTAGCTTCCATGGTTTTTACTAAACTTCCTCTGATACCAACTGTAACGCCCCGACCCTAGTTACCCAGAGTCGGTGCATTATTACATAACATTGGCATGATCACAAGAAAGATCAAATCTCGAAAGACCGATTGGTTTAGTAGCCTTGGAAACACTAACTATATTCATAAGTATTAAATTACATAATAAAATGAAAAACTACTACCACAACATATTGTCTCCATAATCCACACTCATATCCGCACATAATATCCCTGCAGGTCATTCATAATTTACTTCTTCACCTCCTGGGAAAAATAAAACATAGAAAAGGGGTGAGCTCAAATTCCCAGTAAGGATAACAATATAGCGGAAAATTTCATAAATCAGAATAAACATTTAAGGCAATGTATAACTAAAACAAAAGCCTTTCAAACTTGAACTTTCAATATGGTATGGAATAAATAAAATGAAATAATTCCATTTACTTATTCACATGGATATTCTACTAATCGAATAATCACATGAAAAATCAATAACCACTTTCATAATGTTGGAATGCATAATGCCAGACTATCATAACCACATAGCCAAGGCCTCGTGCCAAGACCACAAATAAGATTTTTCCAAGGCCTTGTGCCAAGACACTAGTTTGTCTCATGAGACCTACCGATGCATCAAGGATCTATAGAGGGCTCCACCCGTCACATATTAAGTCCAATGCATTCCCATATGAAAAGGTTTAAACATTACATAAACATTCGTATTAAAACTAGCATAAGAAATGTCAATAATTTCACCATAAACTATGAATGGTATAAAAATAGCACATCCACAGTCAAACATATCACAAAACCTTCAATACAATATAGAAGTTTTGTATCGTAATATATCAACTTCAAATAAGCGTAAAATCCATCAAAGGATGTTGACATAGATGAAATCAAAACTCTTTTTAGAGAAATATCTCTTTCTATTTTTTAAATCATTTTAGAGCCATATAAAATAAAACATTTTCTTTGAAAATATTCTTATAAGATTGTAAGGAAATCTTTGAAGATTTTATAACGGCGTAAAATAACCGCACCCGCCGTATAAGTTAAACAAACATTCTTACCATAATTCTGTCGAAAAGGTTAAAAGGACCTTGTTTTAAAAACGACGGAAAGATTCCACTTATAAAAATTCAAACAAGGGTATAAATTACTTTAACCCATATTCTTTTAAATAATAAAAATGTTTTGAAATACATTATTAAGAAACATGGATGTGGATGATAAAGAGATCCCGGTAGAATATTACGTATAAACAACCTCGGATAATGAAGAGATTGTGAAATAACCCTTACCTAGTACTTTTCCTTGGTTGGGGTAGGTTAACCTCCTGTATAATGGTGAAATAATTGTTATTAAATTATACAAGAATCATATATATTAATATGATATCATATATGATCTTTTAACATTGATTTGTAAATAATATCTTTGAATTATCGTTGTTTCGGGTGTTAACTTACTTGTTTTATTTTATATGTTTTGTTACGTAAGACATGTTTATAATGGACAGGTTGTATATTATTCATATCCAGAATGATATCAAGTCTTTAAACATCATTTTTAAATCATCAAATGATAATTATACTTGAATGGATACGATGGAGAATGAATCTTATCGCGTTCGTGGAGACGGTAGTCTGTACGTACAACCGAGCGACAATATCATTCTTTTAAAATAATATATAAATGGATGGTATATCATATATACAGAATCATTAAAATGTTATATTTATTGCTTACATGAGTTACATATCATTATTATACCCATCCAAATAATAATATATTGAATAACAATTACACCACGACGTGGAGACGGTAAGCCGTACGTACGCACGTACGGTTACATGTTATTCAAATGGTGGATAGAATACTGAATATGGTTGTACCATATTTATAATAACATCATAGTTTATATATTATACTGGAGTTATTTTTTTAGAATGGTAACAACAATGGAAGAAGAAGTGGAAGAATAAATGAACTTGGAAAAGGGTGGTGAAATCATTACCTCTTCTTTGGGTTCTTCCATTTGATTTGATCAAAAGGGATCCTTAGGTTGGCTTTCTGATCAAACAAAGGCCTCTAGGTTGTAGTGAGGGAAGTTGAGAGAGTATTTGGGCATAGTTTCGCTGAACCAAAATGCTTTGAAGCTGTGAAGAAAAGAGAAGGAGGAGTTCCCTTTTATAAGAGGGGTGAGGGGCACCTTTGGAAAAGCTAGAAATATTATTTTATAATAAATTCATATTCGGTTTCTAAAGGCTCCAAAGTTGATTATTTAAATTTTCATGTGGGGATGGGTCGAAAAAAACTCAACCAATAGAATTTAGACAGGTTTGGGTACTTATATTAACCTTATCTTTAAGTATTAACTCTAAGTTAATTAGTTTCACTTTTACAATGTCTCTTTGTATTTTTATATAATATGGTTAATAAACTTACTATATACATCCAAGAGACCCCTAAGTGGTCCATTAATGATGAACCTATCATGATATAAGTCTCTTGGACGAACCCTAGATTTTTAGTAATTTAATATCAATTAATAATATAATATTTGTTTTAAGAACTCTTTTATGTCAATTTTGACACTATTCAATAGTTGATTTTTTTGAAACTCATAACAGATGGATTACTTAGAACAAAGTCAAATAAATCAATACTAATATATCATATTATCCTATAAAAATAGTTTAATTCATTTAAAGTTTCATATTATATTTATTTTGGTATTTATAATATCAATTATTTTAATTTTTGACTATTATAGTAATTAATTCATCATCATTGTGTCATAAATAAATTAAATTATTTAATGTCTAAAAATTATTAATAAAATATCATTATGTAGTAAATCTCTTTATATTTCTAATTAATATTTATAATCTAAAATCCAACATATAAAACCCTATATAAAAATTGTTTTTCTAAAAGATATATGCTTGTGTCATTTTTGTATTCATTTTAACTTAATTAAAAAAAAGTGTCCCTATCACCTACAAGTGGCACCATGGGGTCCCAAAATCGACCCAAAGATGCCTATGGTCGAACATGTATCAACCAATAAGTCTAGGACACGTTTTAGGGTAATTTAGTATTATTATAATATTATTTTTTAACCCTTATTTACCGGATTTACCCTTAACCATGGTAAATAAAATATTTACCGCAGTAATTATTCAAAATGTCTTAAAATAAAAGTTACCTATTTACAAAACTTGAACATCCTGATTCCAAATATGGAATCCATTTTTCTAAATTCAAAACACAGAAGTGTCAGAAATTAATTTAAAATTAATTCTCGTTGTCAAAACAAAAAGCGTGTTTTTAAGAGATAATAACTATCAAAAGATTGACACTTGTTTATGTTCGGTTTAATTGTAAAATTATGTCCAATGACCAAAATTATATTAAATGGTAAAAATATATTCTAAATATACTTTAAAACCACTCAAATTCATAATTTATCACTATTAATTATTTTGATTAAAAAATTTGTTTTTAATTAAAATTTAGTAATTTTCACTATTCATCAAAATATGAAAGTTATCCGAAAAGTACCAAAACTTCACCTTAGTATAAATTCGATATTCCAAATCCAAAAATGAGGTCCATTTTAAAATATAAAATATATATAATTTCAAAAATTAGGTATTACTATTCATAACGGCTAGTTTGATTGGTTATGGTGTGTTAGAACTCGGTGTTGCGTAAAACACACGCTATCAAATTATTCAATGAGAAGCGTACCGTAGAAGGTTGGGGTGTTACACCAACAACAATCAAGTACATGATAAAAAAGGGAAATTTTTCTTATCTATACCTACAACCATTGAATCTATTTGGGTCTAAAATCATGACTGAAACAGGGTTTGAGAATAATTCCTGCAGTAAACCACAAAAATACAAGTTCTTAATTGTCAATAAATATATATAGCAGGTAATATGAAATAATAAAGAAATAAATTAAGAAGTACTCAAAAGTAACCAATCCTACACTTTTCAATAACATTCATTTACATTAATTAATAATTCAAACTATTGAATAATGAAATCATGGGATCTATCATAATCTATGTATCCCCTATGTAATAGCAAAACAAATGTCTCATAAGACTATCTAAACAAACAAGTAAGACTGATTCAAAACTTGTTCTTTTTTTGGAAGACTAGTCACAATCATTCAATCATTCATAATCATCCCTCTGGAAAATTTCTCACAGTATAACATCTCTTGTTTAACATATCACCAAATAAGAAAATAATGACCCACTAGGAAATCTCACATAGTCTAACCACTTCATTCCCATATAGCACTAATTATTTACAAATGAACACTTCAGTATCTCCCACTGTCAATTCCCCCTTGGTCTGTATAGAAATAATAAACAATAATGACCCCATGGAAACTCTCACAGTAAATTCTGTATAGTCCTACATTTATTTCATAATAGCCCTCTAGGTACTTCTCACGTTTTGACCCCATTGGTCTACGACCACCAGGCATCTCTCACAGTCAATGCCCTGGGTCCAGTGTAATAATAATTCACACATAAATGACCCCACCTCAGGAATCTATCACAGTAAATTCCACCCAGTCATACTATCACAATGTGAAACACACTCATCTCATATAATTAGTAACTCCATCTTAACAACATGTGTCATGGAAAATAGAGAAATCCTAACATTAATTCTAGACCCAAAGGTCCATAAACAATCAAACATGGGAATACACCCAAAATCAAAGTATAAAAACTTATGCATAATCAATAACCCCTTCTCAATCAAAAAAACATAGCTGGGATTAAACAGGGTTAAATTCCAAAACAGGAAATACCCTAAACAAGGTTGTTTGAAACTTTAATCATATTAATCCGAAGACAATCAAAGAAAGGCACAAACCACCTACCTTCATGTTTTATGATCAACACTCTTGAACATGGGCCCTTGAATTGGTCTAGAAAGACATACATCTACAAAAAGGGTAAAACTGATCATCCTTGAAATACTCATGAGAGGGAAGGAATTAGGATGAAAGGCCCTACGATATGGTAGAACTCACTGGTGGGAATCAAATGCACCCGACGACATCTTAATCAGAGGTCGAACAGAGAGACTGGAGGAGCTTGAAGTTCTTCAATCGTTCGTTGCTCTCCAGTACAAAACATGTGATATCCGACCCTAATTTGATTTATCAAATAAAAATAAATGTACATGGAGTTTTCATTTAATGTACACACCATGTACATGACTCAACCATCCCCCGCATTAGCTGGTCTTCCAGGTCACCTACAAATCCATGTACTTAGCCGTTACATGGCCAGTACACGGCTACAGGCAGCATCCAGGTACACAGAGTGTACGTAGAAAATTTCTCTAATCTTACTTTTTCCTCAAAAACAACACCAAAAAAAGATCTATACTTAAAATGGGGATTCAGTTTCTTACAAATTTCCCCCCTTAAATAAATTCGTCCCAGAATTTCCCTTCCAAGTGTGGTGAAGAATAATCTCAAACTACTCTGGCCAATATGATCGTGTGTCAGCCTCCCTCCCCCAAGTCTCATTTGGTACTCACCCGTGATATCATAGCACTCATACCAGAGGAACAAACTGGCCACAAAGAACCTTCATCCTATGATCCACAATCTGAATAGGGTGCGCTTTTAAGGTTGTATCAACCACCTAGGGTTGAAAAACATGATATGGGTCTGAGAAGTAACGTCGTAGCTAAGAAAAATGAAATATATCATTCATATCTTGGAACCTATGAGGAAACTGTAACCAATAAGAAACTGGTATGCGTCTCTCCAAAGATCCCCTAAAATTTCGGACGCATGCTCAAAGCATGTCATCCAAAACCTGAATCGTATGCTCGGACAAGCCATCTGTCTAGGGATGGTAGTTTGTACTCCAAAATACATGTGTACCCAATTCCCTCTATAATCCCTTCTAGACATGAGAATTTAACTGGTCATCCCTATCTGAAAGGATAGAGTGCAGAACCACTTGAAAACGTAAAATCTCTCAAATGTACAACCTTCCAAGATCTTCAAAACTAAATGTTTCCTTGATAGGAAAGAATTGTGAAACCTTTGTGGGTCTTTCAACAACAAACCAAACTCTATCATTCCCTCTAGATGAACTTAGTAAACCCATCATGAAATCCACCAAGACGTCATTTCACTTCCACTAGGGAATGGGTAGCTGCTGTAATAACCCTACTGGTCATTGGTGTCCTGCCTTCACCTACTAATTGATGGAACATTTCATGACAAAACAAGAAACATCCCTCTTAATACTTGGAAACAAATACTGACTGTGTAGATCTTAATACATCTTGGTGACACCACGATGAACTACTGTAACACCCTGAGATTTTATGAAAAATATTATTTTTAATTTCATTCTTGTCTTGTGTTGTACACTACACCAAAAGGAGATTTCACAACACGCATCCCAGACTTGGCTTGCATTACACGCAATCACGACCTTTCACGATAGCGTGTGCAGTACGCAATACCGAGTCTCACTAAACGATATATTATTATAATATTATTATGAACTAGCCGTTATGAATATTAATACCCACTTTGTGAAATTTTATAAATTTTATCTTTCAAAATGGAGTTCATTTTTGGATTTTAAATATCAAAATTATCCTAGGGTGAATTTTTGGTATGTTTCTGAAAACTTTCATTTTTTGATGAATAGTGAAAACACTGGGTTACTATTGAAAAACCGAATTTTTATTTAAATAATTACTTATTTTATTTAAATTTATTTTAGGAAAAAAATGATACATAATACCTATATAAGTTCAATTTAATTCATTTGAGCCATTTGATAATGATGTTAGATATATAAAAATTTCATTGAAGTTTTCACCGTCTTTGACCCACCTCCTAGGAGAATTTGAAAATTTATATAAAACATAATTTTACCGCTTCGGTGAGTGGAATTTCAAAAATATAAGAGACACGGTTAATATCAAGGAGTAAAATTTGGTTCAATAAGATAAAAATAATTTTTGGTCAATGGTAACTTTTAACTTTTATTTACCAGTGTTAAAAGAAAATAGGGTAATTAAGGGTAAAAATGATATTATTATTACCCTAACACATGTCTTAATTCTATTTGATTGATGTAATTTGACCAAAAGAAACTTAGGAATAAAATATTACCCTTTAGGTCCACTTGTATTAGATTGGGACATTTATTATTATTTTATTTAAAGAAGTGTTAAAATAGTTAAAATCAAAGTTTAATAAATAAAAACATTTTTAATGTAGGGTTATACATAAGATAAATTCGACTATAAATATACATTAGAAAGATAAAAAGATTTCCTACATAATGGTATTTTATTTATAATTTTTAGACATTAAATAATTTAAATTATTTATGACACAATGATGATGTAGTAATTACCTTATTTATAAAATATTAACAGAATAGATATTATAAATACCCAAGTAAATGTAATTTGAGACTTTTTATGAATTACACTAATTTTATAGGTTAATATGACATGTTATTATTGATTTAATTATTTTTTTCGATCTAATAATTCTTTTATGATTTTTAGAAAAATAAATTACCAAATAGTGTCAAAATTGACATAAAATAGTTTTTAAAAAAATATTATATTATTAATTGTTATTCTATTCCTAAAATATATTATATTATTATATTCCATCTAATATGACATTACTAAGTATGTTTATGTTTCCAGTATAATGTATCTATCATTTACATGGTTTGATTTTTCTTATGATGAAATGATATCCATTTATTTTATATGGATTAAGTTATGATGGGATGATGTTTTTGAAACCCATTTTGTTCATTGGGTTATTATGAACGATGTATGTTTATTTTGTGGCACACGAAAGAATGGTTTAATTATGAGATGGGTGGTAACTATATCTCCCACCAATGAATTAGGTAAATATTTATATCTCATGAGATAGACATGGCTGGAACAGTATGTTAATCTGGTTCAGTGATACAGGACTACAACGAGGAGTGAACTCGATTCAGTAAGGGACTTTGTCCACTAAGATGGTCTTGGCAGAAATGCCTTGGCTACTATTGAAATCATATCAAGTACTTAATGGTTTTCCACAATTACATGTTTTCTTCCAATTCGATTTTATCATGATTGATGTTCCATTATGATATATTCCTTAAGTACTTCCAAGATTTATGTCTTTGCTCAGGATTTTGATGTTTAGATTTTATGTTCATGTTTTTCCATTCAAATGTTTGTGGATTGTTTTATGTTCTCTATTTTTACCCTTACTGAGTATTTGATCTCACCCTTTTTATTTTTCCTTTTCCCTAGGATATAAAGAAAGGTTTTAGTTAAGTAAACAAAATGGGAGATCTTTATCGGTGATGTTGAAGATCTTTCACCACGATTAGAAGATTATTTTTCCGAGTTTCCAAACACACTAAACTATTACGGTCCTTGTGTGTTTGTTTTTGTTATGTATTAAGTATTCAACAAAAGTAATGTAATGTACATGTACGACAAGCTTTGGGTCTCTACAGTTCGTATCAGAAGAAAGTTTTAGTTAAACTTTTGAAACTAGGATGAGAAAACTTTTGTGAGATCCCTTGAGATATTTCTAAGGTATGTCTCGGGATGTCTGTAAGGTTAAGTATAAGTATAAGTTATAGTCTTAGAATTATGGTAACTATCTTAGAATTAACCCTAAGATGTTATATATTGAAGGTACTCCCCCTTTATTATGTTGTTTTCCATAGCATGATTTTTTCCTCTCACGGTATTCTTTTTGGGTTTTAGACGATGGCTGGAACCCAAAGGAACCGTGTTGATCAATGTAATGGATGATGCAATGATTGTCCTCCTGAATAAACCAACGTTATGGGAGATAGAGTTAAAAATCATATTGCTATACTTACACAAGCTATGAATCATTCTGTACATCAAAATGAGCAGAGAAGGGAACAATATTCTATTGATTCCATCATGAGGCAACGTCCACCTTCTTTCAATGGGTTTTCTGATCCACTTGTTGGTGAACAATGGATCAGTACCATTGAAATGATATTTTCCATACTCTTTTGTTCAGAACATGAAAAATTCATTCTGGATATTTACCGTTTAGAAGGTGAAGTAGATAAATGGTGGACTTTAATTAAGAATATGAGGCCCCGAGATGAAATTGAATCCATGGAATGTGATGAGTTCAAGAACTTATTTTTCAATGAGTACTTCACTCATATTCTTAGATAAATGATGGAAAAGTATTTCCTTGAGCTTAAGGAAAAGGATGATGAATATATTGGTATATATGAATCGAATTTTACAAGGCTTGAAAGGTATGCATCTGACATTATCATCCAACCTGAAAGTAAAGTTGATCGATTCTTCAGTGGCTTAAAACCAACTCTTCGAATGGCATTAGCAATAAGAGACTTCAGTAGCTATGAAGAAATTGTGCGTTGTGCTATCAAGGTAGAAATGGAAGTTGGTGTTACATATCCATCTCATGATTTTTAAAAGAAACGAAAGATGGAGTTCAAGGAGAAATCTCAGAATAATGGTGAAAAAAAGATAAATGTTTCTTTATGCTCAATGTGTGGAAATAAGCATGGTGGAAATTGTCTTAAAGGGACTAGAAACTGTTTTATGTGTGGAAAAGAAGTTCATCGAGCATCTGAGTGTCGATGTAATGGAAAAATGGTTTCTAATGATGTGAATAAAGAAAAGACTGCAGAGAACGCCCCACCAACACTTCAATGCTTCAAGTGCAAGAAAATGGAAGTCACATGTGATCACTATTAGCAATGTTGAGTATGACAACGATGTGGTGGAATGATTATGTTTTTATGTAAAGGGATTCCAAAATAATGTTGTGGAATTTCAATTATAGTATTGTTTAACATTGGAATATCTATGTATTGGTTTATTATGGTTTTCGATAATTATATGGTACCGGTAACCATGAAAAGTGATTCAAATATTTTGGAAAGCAGATGATATGAGCATAATGAAACGATAAGGAGAAAATTAAATGTTTGATAGTATTCATGAGATCATGACTGATATAAGGAAAAAGTTATATCATGGTTTGAGTATATAGAATTTTTGGATTTTGGTATGTGGAAATAGTTAACTTTTAACAACATTCATGTTTTCACAAAGGTTCAATGGGTATTCATTTTTCAAGAGAATACATGATTAAGGTATTCACATGATTGGAATGTGACCAACAAGATATATGAGGGATAAATGATGGTATTCATGTGCTTGTTATATGACCTTTTTAGTAATCGTTCTATTTATATTATGAGTTTGTAAAGAAGTATTTTGGATAAGCCTAAATATTGGAATGGATTATGTTGAACATAAGTTAGTATTGTTTAAGTCTAGAAATTTTTTTGATATTCTTGATAGAATGTTATAATAGTTTAGTTTAAGAAAAGGGACAACCTGCAGAATGGGCGAAAACCCATCGTGCCAGACAAGGTTACGGGAATCGAACCCATAACTGAAGTGCGACAGGCCTTTATCACCTACCACTGGCCTACATGAAGTCCCTGGTTAGTAAAAACTATTTTTATTAAGCGGTATGATAGATGAAGTATATGTCCATTTTTGGAATCATATACGATTAACCTCACCATAGATGGACTTATGTATATTTGATAACTTTTTCTAACCTTTTGTTTGAGACATATGTAATGACCCATTGTTCTATCATATGATTTTCTAACACCTCACGAATGAAAAATTCAACTTCATTTCATTAAGAGATGATGTGGAAACTGTTCAAGGCATGAACAACGGTGAGATTATACCAAAATAAAGTAAGTATTTCTTCTAATTCAAATTCTTCATCTTTAGGGAAATGATCTTGAAACCCAAAAATGTTGTCGTAGTGCCCTTATATCCGATTAATAAGATGGTACCTTAGATCATCACAAATTTATGGCTTTGTGATTGTTATATTTTTCATAGCCATGTTCTCTACCACTCTCCATCAGAACATGATGGTTAGATTTCTCTTCCATATCCTTATTTTCACCTATGTTCTCCTGTGTGGAAACCTGGTGATTAGTTAATTTGAGTAACCGTTGTGTTTCATACTTTTGTTTCTAAAGATAAGTTTTTGTATTCCTTATTACGATGTGGGTTTCTATTAAAGAAACATTCGAGTAGTAAACCATTTATAACCTCGATGAATTTCGAGTGCGAAATTCATTTTAAAGGGGGTAGAATGTAACACCATGAGATTTTATGAAAAATATTATTTTTAATTTCATTGTTTTCTTATGTTATACGCTACACCAAAAGGATCTTTCACTACACACATCCCTTACATGGATTGCATTACACACAATCGTGAACTTCCACGATAGCGTGTGTAGTACGCAATACCGAGTTTCACTAAATGAGATATTATTATAATATTATTATGAACTAGCTGTTAGGAAGAGTAATACCCACTTTTTAAAATTTTATAAATTTTATCTTTCAAAATGGACTTCATTTTTGGATTCGGAATATCGAAATTAGCCTATGGTGAATTTTTGGTATTTTTCTGTAAACTTTCAATTTTTGATGAATAGAGAAAACACTGGGTTACTATTTAAAAACTGACTTTTTATTTAAATAATTATTTATTTTATTTAAATTTATTTTAGGTCAAAATTGATACATAATACCTATATATGTTCAATGTAATTAATTTGAGTCATTTTATAATAATTTTAGATATATAAAAATTTTATTGAACTTTTCACCGTCTTTTACCCACATCCTATGAGAATTTGAAAATTTACATAAAACTTAATTTTACCGCTTCTGTGAGTGAAATTTTTAAAATCTGATAGACATGGTTAATATCAAAGAGTAAAATGTGGTTCAATAAGATAAAAATAATTTTTGGTGAATAGTAACTTTTTACTTTTATTTACCACGGTTAAAAGTAAATAGGGTAATTAATGGTAAAAATGATATTATTATTATCCTAACACATGTCTTAATTATATTGGATAAGTGTAATTCGACCAAAAAAACTTAGGAGTAAAATATTACCCTTTTGGTCCACTAGTATTAGATTAGGAAATTTATTATTATTTTATTTAATGAAGTGTTAAAATAGTTAAAATCAAAGTTTAATAACTAAAAACATTTTTAATTTAGAGATATACATAAGATAAATAAGACTATAAATATTAATTATGGAGCTAAAAATATTTCCTACATAATGGTATTTTATTTATAATTTTTATACATTAAATAATTTAATTTATTTATGACACAATGATGATGTAGTACATTATTTATGAAGTATTAACATAATAGATATTATAAGTACCTAAATAAATGTAATTTGAGACTAGTTATGAATTAAACTAATTTTATAGGTTAATATGACATGTTATTATTTATTTAATTAACTTTTTTATAACTAATCATGCTGTTATGATTTTTAAAAAACACAATTACCAAATAGTGTCAAAATTGACATAAAATAGTTTTTAAAACCAATATTATATTATTAATTATTATTATATTCCTAAAAATTTAAGGTTCGGCCAAATGACTATATATATTAATAATTAACCACTTGGGTTTTGTTTGGATTTTTATAGTATGTTTATTAACTATATAGTGTAAGAAAACAAGAAGACACGGTAAAAGTAAAATTATTTAACTTAGAGTTAAATCTAAATGATATGGTTAAAATAGTAACCTAAACATGTATAAAACCTATTTTTTGAGATTATTGCTACCCATCCCCACCTTATATTCTAAATAAATCAATTTAGAGCTATTAAAAACCGAATATGACTTTATTATAAAATAATATTTTAAGTTTTTCCTATGGTGCCCCTCTCCTCCCTTATAAAAAGGGAACCCCTTTCCTCTTCTCTTCACACCCTTTTGAGCCTTGAAACTTGGAAAACCCCTTCAAATTACTCTTATAAACCTCTCTAGTTATATAATATATGTTATTTTCTTCTCAAAAGACCAACTCTAGTTCCCTAAGAAGAAGTTTAAAAGAGGTGCGTCGAAGAAGAGGTAATCTCTTCTACCGATTCTTTTATGTTTTCTTTCTTCTTAAACTTCTTATTTTTTAGTTGTTTCATTATAAATTAATAACATAAATATAACTAATATACTGATGTTTTATTATAAATATAAAACAACCTCATTTCACCTTCTATCCATCCTATGGAAAATGAAATCATCGCGTGTGCAGACGTACGGAATACCGTCTCCACGCAGTGGTGTAATCTGTTTTTCCACCACCACCTTACTTGGATGGGTATAATGGTGTAAATAATAACTATATATAGTTATTATAACATAATACAGATTCTGTGATTTTATATCATCCACTCTGATTCAATTCAATAATTATGGGAATGATATCATCGCTCGTGCGTAGGTACGGATTACCGTCTCCACAATGCGATGAGATTCATTCTCCACGTTAACCACTCAAGAATGATTATAAAGTATATATAATGAAATAATGACATGATAAGTCTACTAAAGTTATGTATCTATATATATATTTCATCTACTTACTTCCATTCAAGTCAATAAGGAAAGGAAAACAGCGTTCATGCGTACGTGCGGCCTACCGTATCCCTGAACGGTGTATTTCATTCCTTTTATCTATATATTATATATATATATATATACTGAATATATATGATATATAAATCATCATTTACATTCTGGAAGTCATTAAACCATGAAATAATTAATAATTAAATCAAGAACAACAAGTGCAAACACGTACGATAAATAAAACGATTTTACCCAAAATACTGCTTTAACATGGAATTTACAAAAGAATAGGTAATAAAAAGTCTTAAGTTAACCATATATGATATCATAACAATTAATATGATTCTTTAATATGTCAATGACATTATTTAAATCAATATACAGGAGGTTCGGATACGTATGAAGCTTATCGGATGAAAGGTAAGGGATAATTATTCCAATCTCATTTTTATCTAAGATTGTTTATTCGTAAATATTTACTGGGGTTATATTTATCATCCATGTCCCTGTTTTCTAAAAATGGATTCATGTATGTTTAAAGTCCTTTTTACCCATTTTTTTCTTTTACTACATGGTATGTAAGGAACCTTTATTTTGTTTACGTTACGAGGTACTTTTTGACTTTTCTAGCAAAAGTACGAGAAGAATTTTTTTAACTTATACGACATGAATGGATTTTTACGGTTTCATAACACCTAATTTTCATGCATCTTCCTATACAATATTTCAAAATCATTTTCAACAAAATCCATTTTCTAAAATTAAATGGCCTTTTGTGAAAGGAAAATGATTTTGAAGAAGAAATGATATTTTCCTCAATAATTCATTTCAAGTGTTTTATCAAAATTATTTTCCCTCTAAAATGACATTATTATGTATGTTTATGTTTCAAGTATAATGTATTTATCATTTACATGGTTTTATTTTTCTTATTATGAAATGATATCCATTCATTTTATATGGATTATGTTATGATGGGATGATGTTTATGAAACCCATTTTTTTGTTGGGTTATTATGAATGATGTATGTTTATTTTGTGGAACACGAAATAATGATTTCATTATGAGATGGGTGGGACCTATATCTCCAACCAATGCATTGGGTAAAGATTTATATCTCATGATATAGACATGGCTATAACAACATGTTAATTCGGTTCAGTGATATAGGACTAGAATGAGGAGTGAACTCGATTCAGTAAGGGAATTTTTCCACTAAGATGGTCTTGGAAGCAATGCCTTGGCTACTGTGGGAATCATATCAAGTTCTTAATGGTTTGCCACAATTACATTTTTTATTCCCATGATATTTTATCATGATTGATGTTCCATTATGATATATTCCTTACGTGATTCCAAGATTAATGTCTTTGCTCAAGATTTTGATGTTTAGATTTTATGTTCATGTTTTTACATTCAAATGTTTATGGATTGTTTTATGATCTCTATTTTTACCATTACTGAGCATTTGAGCTCACCCTTTTTATGTTTTTTTTCACCAGGATATAAAGAAAGTTTTTCGGTAAGAAAACAATAGGGGAATATCTTTATGGGTGATGTTGAATATCTTTCACCACGATTAGAAGATTATTTTTTCGAGTTTCCAAAGACACTAAACTTTTACGGTCCTTTTGTGTTTGTTTTTGTTATGTATTAAGTACTCCAAAAAAGTAATGTAATGTACATGTACATCAAGATTTGGGTATCTACAATTACCCAAACTGAGGAATGAAAATCTTGCATCAACTCCTCATGTATTTCTAATAATACACATATGTGTCCATTAAAATGCAATACCTCATCATCACCTATGGTCCACCCAGGATTAGGGTCCTCTCATGAAACACTCTCTAGTAGGACTAGGACTTTTCAAGATTATCGTTACCTCATTCTCACTCTATTAATTATAGTAGAGTTAATTTCTATAGAAGGAAGAAACATCGTCCCATGTCTATCATGCACCTCTATATGCATCTCAGATAATGGAGTCATAAACTGCCACTCACTACTGGCCTCCTAAACTACCTGTATCTGAGTCCTCTGGCTCAATGCATTAGCCAGTATGTTGTTTTTTCCATGCGTGTTCGCAAGATCAAAGTTAAAAGACCAAAGGAACTCAACCCACCATCACTATATCAAATTCAGATCACATTGAGTAAAGATATACATGAGACTTTTGTGGTCAGGGTATACCACAAAATGCTCTCCCAAAAGATAATGTTGCCAATAGATTTTAGCATGAACAACTACAGCCAACTCAGCATCATGTGTTGGGTAATTCCTCTCATGTGTCCTCAACTGCCAAACCCATATGCAACATCTCCTTCACATTTCATAAAAATTACTCATAGCCTGATACTTGATGCATCGCAATAAATGGTTTACCTCTTTCCTGGATCAAGTAAATTTAGTTTTGGTGATGATTTCAACCTCCCTTTTAGCTCCTTATAGAATGTATTGCAAGAATCTATTAACAAGTACTTTACACCCTTCTTATCTAGGCCCATCAGTGGCACTACTACTCATGAAAAGTTCTTTATAAATGGATCGTTGTAACCATGCATCCCCAAAAATAATCGTACCTCAAAGAAGTTCTTTGGATTCTACCAGGAAACTACAGCTCTAATATTCTCTTGGTCTACTGATACTCTGGTCTCATAGATAACATGACCCATGAAGTGAATATGGTTCATCAAAAAGTGGCATTTTGAGATCTTTGTGTATAACTGATACTCTCTCAGTGTACTCAAAATTATCTCAAGATGGGTGTCATGGTCGTGCCGAGTGTGATAGTACCCGAAGATATCATCCACAGAGATTACCACAAAATAATCTAAGTAAGGATGGAACACTTGGTTTATCAGTTCCATAAAAACCTTCATCATATTTTTGAGACCAAATGGAAAAACCAAATACTCGTATAGACCATACCTACTCTGAAAGACTATAATAGGTATATCTGATGGTCTAACACACAAATGATGATAATCAGATCTCAAGTAAATCTTCAAGAACACCCAGTATACTCGAAGCTAATCAAATAGATCATCAAACCATTGAATGAGATATCGGTACTTTAACATCAACTAGTTTAGCTTCTGATAATCCCCACAAATTTTTAGGGTACCATCCTACTACTTTTCAAAAAGGATAGGATAACCCCAAGGAGAATTACTGGGTTGGATGAATCCCCATTATTTGAACTCCTATAAATTCTTTTTGAGCTCATTTAACTCTGGTTTATACATATTATAAGGAGGAATGGAGACTAGTACCTCTCCTGGAACAAGATCAATAAAGAAATATGCCTCTCTCTATAGAGTTAAACTAGAAAAATTGTCTGGAAAGACACCTCTGAAACGATCCACTTCTAGAGGAAAGTCCATCTATGGGTTCCCCTAGTTATCCAAATACGAACTAGAATTCTAGGATGTAATTTCTTCCAACACATGATTATCGGGTCTATCTCTGTTCGGTTGGACATCTCACTCACCCTTGTATAGAAAAGACCACCCTCTGGTGACATGAAACTCACCCTATGGAAATAGAAGTCCACAAAGGCCTGAAACGAAACCAACCAGTCCATCTTAAGAATGACATTGAATTCTTTAAAATCTAAGATATAGAGGTCTCATAAGAAGTGACACCCACAAACCTCAATATGGAACTCTTTTCACTGATGTTTACTAGCCATCCTAATCCCCAACAGAGTGTCTGGTGTCATAACATTATCATATGTAAATATACAGAGCTCAAGGATACCATAATATAAATCGATATAAAACTATGGGAAGCCCCTCAATCTAAAAGAGAAGAAGCTAAAACTTAGTAAACTATAACCTTACCTCTAACAGTAGAGGGTCTGGGATTCTACTCCTACCGGATTTTCTCTTTTGCAAAATCCTGACCTGTACAGTGGCCATAATACCCTGTCTGACTACCCTAAGCTAATGCACCCTACTGTTGTAGAAAACCTGTAGTATAACTACCATGGAAACGACCACATCCTCAGCCTGAACGGTTTGAAGAACTCATGTTCCCTAACTAAGGAGAAACTAGTGGTCCTGCTCCTAAATGTGAAGTCTTAATAGATCCCCATTCACTGGCTGCTGGTGAGAAAAAACTGGAAAAAACACAGAAGATGACCCATCATGATACAAAATAATCTCTCCACTGGGTCTCTCGAGCTTTGAGGTATTGAGTTCCCACTCTTCCCGCATAGGTAGCACCTCACCTGGCTACAGGTATATCCATCCCTGCAACTGGAATGACTGCTCGAAGGCTCCCTAGGGCACTTCCTCTTATCTGTCGAAGGAGTACCAGCCCTATATGTTGAACCCCCCTACCTCACAGCTCCTAACTCCCTTAGATTGCACCTGGTAATCTGTGCCTAGTTTACTATATCCATCACCAAAGTTATCTTGAAAACATTCACCTGTGATCGGATGTCATACCAGAGACCATCCTCATATCACCTAGCCAAATATAACTTGTTACATAAAATAATAGGTGTGAAGCACTAAATCTTTGTAAAATGAGATGATTAGTCTATCACTGAAACATCTCCCTTCTCCAAATTCATGAACTCTCAGGCTCGATCGGCCCTCAACGTCTTGGGATAGAATTAATAGTATAAGATCCTATGAAACTCTTCCCAAGACATATCCTGATTATGTACCACCTATGAGATAAAATCCCACCATCTCTTGGTAGAATCACATAGCATGTATGTCACAAGATTCAACATCCTCTTTGTAGGTGTCTTTATATGCTCGAAGATAGAAATGATGGCCTCTAACCATGACTCTACTACCCATGGTCCTCCAACCCCTAATAAAGTGGGAGGATTTTGCTGCTAAAACACCCATGATAACTCTTCCATAGAGGGGGGAGGATGTGGTGCTCCCTAAAAAATTGCATTATCCTCATTAAGCCTTCAAATAACTATACATCAGCACTTACATCTGGTATAACAGTTGGTTCCCAGACGGTCATGATAGGAGGATCTTCTAGTAGTCCCTGATCTACCATTTCCAGTGTATGGTCAACTCCCTATACCTGGAATACAACTGGAGGATGTATTAGTGATACAACTCTACAAGTTCAAGTTCACACCTCAGTTCAAGATTATCAAGGACACAAACATAAAACAAAAAGATAGGAATAGGAGAATAAATAATTCATGTTTTTTTAAATAGGGTTACACGGTGTGTACAAGATCTACCTGATGTGTTCCCTTAAGATTTTAAAATTGTGTGTACCTCTACCAAACCAGGTCATGTAACACCCCTACACACGGTGTGTTCCTTGTAGTAAATGGTCTATACTTGAATTTTCACTCCTTCCCAAGTACTTCTACACAGATAGAACTATACGGTTCTCTCCTGGTGTAACACTACACAGTGTGTTCACACTAGAAACAGTGTGTATCACTTATGTCCCATATACCTGTGTTGTTGGTCACATGGATGAATACATGGTTGATAAACAAACGATGTGTACAAGCTAGACACATCATGTACAACCTATGTTTCATCCACCCGTGTTATTAGTCACACGAACGAACACATGGTCTTTACAGAACGACGTGTACTCCCCATGCACGACGAGTTATTCCAAACATTTATCAACCCCATGTATCTTCTCAAACAAAAATTCACATGGTTAATGACTACACAGAGTTTAAATATAGTACACGATGTTCACTCAAGAAAAGTTTTTTCTTCCAGAACATAAGAACACATGGCAAGTTTTCATAACCACACACACTATGTTGTTTGGGTTTCTGGATATTTGGCCACAAAACCTTCTCTAGAACCCTTAAATACATAAAATTTTGTCCAAGTTATGGAAAATTATGACCTTTGGGAGCAGATACTCCCAAAAAATCAAAGTTTGGTATCCATTTTCACATCATATCTTGAAAAAAATCAATTAAGGTTCAAACATGATCCACAAAATTCTGATCCAAGAGGGCCCAAAACAGCTTATGGACCAATGTTTTACATCCATACAAATAAAACATTACATATTCCAATACCCTCTCGAAATAATAGGTATCTATCATAGAAACTATCACAACATCATGCATTTCAATCACAACATCTATCACAACCGCATGTGATCAGTAATTAACCATAAATGGCATGGCAAGAATGCATGACATGTGATCTCTAGTAAGTGACTATATGATGGAAGAGATGGAATACCCTAATATCATCGGGTTTCAATACAAATAGGACCACAATGATATCATTAATAATATCATAAAACATGTGCATCACACAATGGTGAAATAAAATCAACTATAATAATTTCAAAAACTAGGAAAATTGCAATATTCGGGGTAAATTTTATTTTCCCTATACAGGGGTTGGATAATCCTAGGAAAAACTTATTACTGACTACCAATTACTTAATTTTCTTATTTAGAGGCTCCAAATAGTAATACAAACCAGAAAAGAAGCGCCTTTGATACCACTTTGCCATGTCCCAGTTCCAGGTTCCACCTCAAGGTTCCTCGTACACAGTTGGTCACATGACCTCAAGCGCATTTCCCCAATCACCAAATGCTGCCGACTAGAAGAAAGGGACAAGAACTAATAATGGGGAACTATGCCATCATTTTTAGAGTATACACATCATAATAACAAATATTAACAGAAGAAAAATCAATAACACCATAGGATGAAAGTAAAAAATAGAAGAATGATAGTATATAACAACTGGAGCATATATAAATGATGCATGTAACAGGTTTATAGGAATGCATATGAAAAAAAAGTCACAATGCTTGAAATAAAATATGAAAAACAAATTATGTAAAATCAGTTAACTCCTACTGCATCGCAAGCCTCATCTTGGTCTCATGCTCTCCAACTCCAACAACAATCAAATACCTGATGAAAAAGGGACCTTTCCCTTATCTATACCTACAATCATAAAATCTATTTGGGTCGAAAAGAATGACCCAAAAAAGTTGTGAGGTGAGTCCTAGTAGAAAATAACCGAAATATCAATTCCTAACTGTCAGTGAATATATATATATGGTAATATGAAAAAATGAAGCAATAAACTAAGAAGTACTCAAAAATAAACAATCCTACAGTTTTCAATTACATTCATTTACATTTATTAATTATTCAAAATGATGAATAATAAAATCTTAGGATCTTGCCTAAGCTCTATATCTGCTATGTAATAGAAAAATAGATGTCTTAGAATACCATCTATACAAATAATTAATACCAAGTCCAAGCTTTTGCTTTGTCGTGGAAGACTCATCACAATCATTCGATCATTCATAAGCGACCCTCTGGGAAAGATATCACAGTCTAACACCTCTGTTTTAACATATCATCAAATTAGTAAATAATGACCCCCGGGAAAATCTCACATAGTCTAACCCCTTTGGTCCCACATATCACTAATCATTTACAAATGAACACATGGGTTGCTCTCACGGTAAATACCCCCTTGGTCACCATAGAAACAATAAACTATAATGACCCCTCGAAAGCTCTCATAGTCAATTCCATATGGTCCAACATTCATTTAATAATGACCCTATGGGTAGCTCTCATGATCTAATACCTCTTATCTATGACCACCTGGAAGCTCTCACAGTCAATGCCCTGTGTCCATCGTAACAATAATTCATACATAAATGACCCTACCACAGGAATCTCTAACATTCAATTCCCCCTGGCCTTACTTTCACAATGAAAAACACATGAATCCAATATAATAAATAAATCTACCAAACAACACATGGTATGGAAAAATAATCAAGCCTAATGGGTATTCTAGACCCAAACTTCCATAAATTATCAAATGATGGAATCACACCGAAAAGAAAGTTATAAAACCTTATGCATAAGCAATAACCCTTTCTCAATCAAACAAACCATAGAAGGTATTAAACAGGGTTAAATTCCAAAACATGCAATACCCAAACATAGGTATTTGGTTCTTTAAGCATATATAATCCAAATATAATCAAATAAAGGCACAAACCACCTACCATTATGTTGTATGATCAACACTCTTAAACGTCGGCCCTTGAATCGGCCTAGAACGAAGTAGATATACAAAAAAAGGTAAAAAATTAATCCAAGAAATACTCATGAGAGATTAGGAATTAGGAAGAATTTCCCTGGGGGAAGAGAGAACTCACCAGTGGGAATCCAACGCACCCAGAGGCATCTCAATCGAAGTTCGGATGGAGAAACAGGAAGAGTTCAAAGTTATTTGGTCATTCATCACTCCCCTGTACAAAACAAAATGATAAGAAGGGTTTTCTAGACATCAGATGAGACCTTTCACCAATTTATCAAATAAAAAGAAAAGTACATAGCTGGTTCGTTTAATGTACACACTCTTTACAAGCCTAAATCGTCCCATGCTTTAGGCGGTCTGCCAGGTCACCAACATAGCCATGTACTTGGTTGTTACATGGCCAGTACATGGCTGCACATGGAAACTAAGAACATGGAGTGTACTCCAAAGAACACTGAGTGTACTTATAAAGTTTTATAAATCTTACATTTTCTTCAAAAACAACCCAAAATAAAGATACATACCCAAAATGAAGACTAGTGTTCTTACATCGCATCTTTTCCTTCCTTTAGTCATGGGATTAAGCCCCATGACCTTTATAGATTCCAAAGGTCGTCTCCCAATATTCAGGTTGTCATTTTTCTAAAACTATGTTAATATAAATCCTATAAAATTCCTCGAAATATTATGAACATCTTTAAAAATAACATTAATCATAAAATTAATTTTTAACTCTAAAGTTTTCTATACAGATTATTTTATTCCATGATATAAAATAATCATAATCGATTATTATTACCTTAACATCAATAATAATATTAACTCTAAAGGTTATAAATACCTTTAAACATATAAATATATAATTATTCCCCAAATAATACTTTATTTTTAACCTAAGGGTAACATATACCTCAACAAAAAGAAATATCTCCCAAAATTTCATTAATCACAAGAAAATATCTTCACTGAAAACCTAAAAGTGGGTTTATATGACTTTTAACTTATTATTAACCTTAGACACATAAACACATGATGGTATCCATAATTCTGGAGTTAATATTGGATAAGTACATATATGAGTCCAAAAAATTATCAAAATCCTAATATTTTTTTAGATTCTTATATCCAAAAAATCATTGATAAAAATATGGCTACAACATAATTCTTGAATCCCAATACACAAATTCTTCAACACTTTTATTTCAACATAGGTTAATCCTTGGACTTGGAGTTAACATTTAAAGTAATGCATTGAATTAGAAAACTCTTAGTTTATCCACATTCAAGACAATGAACTATAAATAGACCTCAAGGATGAAATTTATTTATCTTCATTGAACTCTTCACTTATCCTCCGAAATCCATTGCCCAATGTTCTTATTTTCCACAAATAAAACATTTTATTTTTCATTTGAGACAATATCTGAGGTTTCACTTTAATCATTTATAAAATAAATGAAATTTTCAATTATTTCCTCCAGATTCTCTACCAGTCAAGCTCTTAGTGGAATCTATTATTCTATTTATTGTCGAGTTCAAGGGTTAGTTACGGTATAAATAGTTTTTCATATATTGGTATAAAAAATTATGCATCATCATGATATCTTTTACACTAATAATTATCTCATTCTTGTCATAAAATCCCCACATTTTCCAGAATATTCAATGTTAACATGATTATTATTTTTCCATCCATTCACTAAAACCAAAAAACAGAGTTTGGGAAATTGTAATCATAGTTCAAAACCATATAATAAATTATAGTATGTATAAATAATGACACCTTATTTTCAATCTAATACACCAAAAGATTAACCTAGGTCATTCATTGTCATATTATATTCAAACATTTCATCATGGTTCAAAAATAAAATTTTAATAAACATAAGAAAATACCTCAAGAGTGTCAAACTAGTTGTCCGACAATGCTCATTATTGTGAACTAGGTTATGAATGAGTGTGGTCCTAATGCACCCTTATCATACTTATTAAACATAAGTAAAACTATTCCCAAAATATATCCACTTTTAATATCAACACATATATATATTTTTAGGAAAACCACACAATCTCTACCTTACCTAAACTTCATTATTTTATCTTGTACTTATACTTATCCTCAATGTCAATCACAGGTCTATATCCCATGATGTATTCTTTCCTAAATCTAGTTCTGATGGTTTCTACTAAGCATGCTCAAATACCAACTGTAAATACCCCAACCCCAGTTTCCTAGAGCTTGTAGTTACATTACTACTTTGTCATAAGATACAAAAGATCGCATCCCAAAACACCAAATAGTTTATAGGTTGTGGTAATCTAGAATAATACATCAGTTAAATATTAAAATTTAAAACAAAAATTATATTATAGTGAAAGTAAATATTTTACATCCTTGAACTCATTCAGATATTATTTCATCATATCCCAGGGAAGGGAAAAAATAAGAGTGATCTAAAATACTCAGTAAGGGTCGCATACAATGGAAGCTACCATGAAAAAATAAGGCATAAAAAATGGAAACAAAAATAACTAAAAATAGTTTATAATATATTAATAACTTGAGAATGATGGGTAATATGTCAAGAATAAATTATGACTAAAAAATGACATATAAATAATCAAATTATTTTGCAGCCAATCCATGGATAATAATAACATTTTTCTTAATGAAGAAAATGAATAATAGTTGATGTTATGATCTCATATATAATGATAGTTATACCATCAAGGCTTTGTTCCAAAATAGTTTAATTGATTTATAGGTATATTCCAAAAATTAATTTAATTATATATTACTAATCTGTCTCATGAGACCTTTTGATGCCTCAATGGTCCATATAATTTTTTTCCCCACCCATCACTATAAATCCAAATCATTGCTTATATAATAAATGATTGATTTAATTTTAGAAACAATATGTATTATCAATAAATATCTATACTAATTAATGAATACTGATCTAACAATATTTACATGATCAACCAAATAAATTTCAATATAAAATATCATACATAGAAATGATATATGGTTTAAGAAATAAGAATATCCTTGAAAAAGAATTGGGATATTTAAGTGAAATGTAATGTCTATGTATCAAAAAAAAGTGGGAGATTCATCAAAAAGATAATTAATGAAAAATTAATTAAGAAAGTGAATGTCAATACTTTATCTATTTAAACTGATAATAAATCATCTAAAGAATAATTAAGGATCACATAATTACATCAAATCCCTTGTGGATTATAAATAATTTAAATGGTTATTATCTTTGGTGAATAGAAATTAAACAAAAAGATCATCATAACATTTTTTTGAAATAACCTTTTCAATTTGGAAACATATTTTTAAAACCAAAAATTTCTAGAATATTAGGAAAAAAAATATTTTTTTTCAAAATATCTCTGTAAACATGTAAAGGCAGATTCAAATTAATGATCATCCATTAATAAGGAAATTTTATTACATGTAGAGTATGTTAAAACAAATATTTCTTCCACATTTTAAGTAAAAGTCCAAAATTGCCTTGTTTGGAAAATAAAAAGAATATTCCTTTAAAACCATTTATTAAAATTAAAACATGGATAAAATTTTATTTAGAAATTAATTGGATAATTTTAAAAATATTCATTAAAACATTTTAAAAAAATATGAATTTAGACAAAAAGGCATTTTTTGACCAAAAAGAGAAATAAAGTTCGATTTTATTAAATATTGTTTCACAGCCATTTTAAGTACAAAAAGGGTATAATGGTACAAATACATAAAAATTAATGAATACTAACTATGGATAAAAATTTATGGGGTTTATTGGATAGTGATCTAATAATTTCTTTCAATGTAAATTCAAGAATAAATAATCCCTACTAAAATGAGTTTAAAGAGTAAACCTGCACTCCTTTGGTAATTTTTGAATCATAAAACCCATGAAATTAATGAATTCAATTGAAACTTGAAAAACCATAAATATAAATAGATTTATGATATAACATATCTAATGTCAATTAGATACAACTTGAATAAATAAATAGGTTCATAATACCAAATATCTCTCAATAGAGAGGAAATTGAGACGCAATCTCTCACAAAGATCATAACATTGATGTGAGGATTAATAAAGGAATGGAATATGTGTATAAAATTAAAATTCACATAAAACAAGTTGAAATACTACATAAAATAATCCATGTGATTCGGTAATGGAATATAAATGACATCAGTTCATGAGGTGGTAGTCCACTATACACACAAGTGGTGACTTTGTTTATGATTTAATGGAGGAAGATATAGATAAATATTATTCCATAAATATAATAACATCCCAGTATATAGAAGATATTGGGGTTATTATATGGTAATTTTTAATACATGATTGATGGTGATAAACTAATAAATAAAAAATAATGATCTTATTGAAGATTATTACATTCGCTTTGAAAAACCTCTCAAGGATCTATTTTTAAGAACTATTAGATTGGTTTTTTTCGAGGACCAAGACCACTATAATGGGGATAAGGATATTTCAGAGAGTTTTTTTGGGTTTTTTTTATCTGAATGTCTTCAGAGGTGTAAAAACGGGATGAGATGGGTACCTTTTAAATTGAGGAGATGTGTCATTTTAGTAAATACCAAAAACGTTCTAGTGATGGGAAGTCGCTGTCACCCCAGGTGCCCAAAAAATGGAAAAATATTGGGTTTGAGGGATTTAAATTTTTACACACACCTACACCACAAAAAAACATTTTTGAAACATGTTACTCCCTGATTCTCTTAGTTTATTTTCTTTTACTGTTTTAGTTTTCAACATAGAAACTAGATTTTAATTTATTTAACTATGAAATTTACCCTTTGAGACTAAAGATAGTTAATCCTAATTAAATAATTTATACCCAATTATTTCAAATATTAGAATAAATTTATCATAAAAATAATTATGTGTGTGGAAAATTAATTTTAACATAATTTCATGTGTCCCCCAAAACCTTGTTTTATCCTTAAGCATGGTAATTAATTTTTTTACTTCATTAATATTAATTAATAAAAAAATTAATGTAAACATATTGTATAATATTTATTATGATTATTCCAAATATATAATAAATTTTTTAAAATTTAATTCATATATTTGGTATACTTTATTTTAAAATCATACTCGAAAGCAAGGTGAAAAATATCGTTTTCCAAAGAAAAATGTTTCCCAAATACTGAAATTTTTTAAATAAAAATTAAAAAAAACTGATTACAAGGAAACAAAATAGAATATTAATAATATAATTTTTTTAGTCTTACTTTTAAAATAATTTTTAACCATAGTGGGACTCTATGAATGTTTTAAATGTAAAGACACTTCAATAAAAACTGGTATTTTTTCACTATTCATCAAAAGATTACAATTTTCCAAAAAATCTAAAAAATACACACTATCATAATTATTAAATAATAATTTAAATAATTAAGTTCATATTTCAAATATATTTTCTAAAACTGGTAAAAAATATCAAAAATAAGTGCACAAAATCAGACAAAACTGATTTTAATGTAATATAATTTTTAATCATTAAACAAGATTTGTTCTTATACCATGATTAGAAAAATATTGGATTAATAATAAAACATTTGATGGAGTATATAATATATAAATTTTATTGAAATAATTTGCCAATATTGATTAATTTTATTCATTATGATATAAACACACTACGTGCATAAAATCATTTTTCTGAAAAATATTTCTTTTACTTTTCAAATGATTCTAATTTTCATTTACAATTAATTGATAACCAATGAATTTATTTTATACATGTTTAAATCAAATAATTTTAATAATTTATTCATTACAATTAAAATTATTAAATTTAATCATTATATTATAATTTTCATATTTAAATAATATATTTCATGGGTCGTTTAAGCTCGATGTAGCATGTCGTATACACAATCAAACAGAATCTTATTATTTTAAAATTTCATGGGGTAAAATTTCCTATCATCAATACCAAATAAATTTGGAGCTTATCCCTAGATCATTACAAAAAATACCACCCATTTCATATGAAGTTATATTTGGGAATCATCTACAACTGATATACAGCTCATGAGTCACCAGGGGGGATTATGTTATCCATCGCCACCAACATCACCTAATTATCACCCATTAGCCTTATTTGAACTACCTAGTAGGTTTCCAACCTGAGAAATTAGATATAGTTATTTTAAAGGTCTCACCAGGCATGGAGAGTTTTAGATCATGGGGTGTGGGCTTATATTCTTTATTCTACTAATGAAGATCACCGACATATCATGGAGATATCCCCTAATCATGCCTATACCCCTATTCACGCATAGTAGGATTCCAGAATGTTATTTCCATATATAGTGGGTAGGAACATATCTCTATCCCATCACACAAAACCATTAAACATACCCTGATGGATAATGGAGAAAAAGAGTGGGTGTATGTTTCCACTTCAATCAAGGATGTCTACCAGAATATCTTAGAGATAACATGTAAGCATTCTCATATTCCTACTCAATAAATTTTGAATTTCTTACATATTCAAGAATTAATGGAGGATATTCACAAGTATATTTCACATTAATAAAAATATATCCACATAATTTTATTCCATCCACCAGAGTAGCATGTTAGCATGGTCTATGTGACCAGGTAGCTACTAAAATGAAAAATCATATTCTTTCTATCATGAAAGATTAATATCATAATAAACCAATAGTAACCTCATATAAGGACCATACCACTACTAATCATTCAAGATATATCTGGTATGTTCTGGTAGTTGAAATCTTCTAATCTCATATTCCTTCTCCCTCCAATAGAGGACGACATAATCATCCCTCAGAGGCCATAAAAAAGGATTCTTATTTCCCTTATCCCATTTATAAGGTTTGTGAAAATATTCTAGAGGGTAATGAATATATGAATTTATCCCATATTTTCACATCAACCAAGTCTAGTGAAAATTTTCCCAATATCTTACCAAAGGTAGGCCCATATTCCCTCCAAAAACGCATAATCTTACATGTTACTCTAGAAACTTCCCAGAATTGGTCATGTATCCTTGTAACAATCAAATATATCCATCAATATATTTTTGAAAGATAAAAATTGTTTTATTATAATCCTTATCAATCATAAGTGGTTAGTAGACATATTTCAACGATTATAAAGGACAAGTCTCAAATTTCTACACTTTTTAATGCCGGTATCTATGAGGATATATGATTCATATATGAAGCTTCTCAAGTATCCACCAACAATTTATATCAATCATAATTACATAACTAACATATAATTCATCATTATAGTAGCATAGATATGTATTAAGGGGATATTACTTCTGACATCCACCATGGAAAACATCCCCATAGTGATACCTCACCCAAGAAGGCATATCATCCCCTTGTAAGGGAAACTTTGTATAGAGATATTAAAAAAACTAGGTTCAAATATATAGTTTACCCTATTGAACTACCCATATAACTCACCCCATTTAGTAGGCTAATCGTAGTGTCAAACACAATCTTTTCCTTCTACAGGTTGTGAGTCACTATCTGCGATAGATAAGACATTGTTGTAAAGACCCCAACCCTAGTATCCAGAATTCTGTGCCTTTATTTATTACATTAGAATATACATAAGAAATTAATTCCATGGGATCAATCATTTTAGTGGTTTTTGGAAACTATAATACATACATGTACTTTACATTACAACTTGAAAGTAAAATAATATAGCAACTCCTTTGGAAGCACCCATAAACACTGAGATTATCCCTACCAGTCCTTCATAATTTACATCCCCGTATCCTAGGGGAAAATAAAACATAAAAAATAGGGGATCTCAAATGATTAATAAGGTTAATAAATATAATGTAAGCATAAATAATAATGCATTATGAATAAATAAAATAACTCATACCATTGAAACATAATATTGAGCATAATATGGTAGGAATAAAAGTTGAATGAATAATTTCATATAAATAATCACATGAAACATAAACGTGTATGTTATACTAGTTTAATGATATCATGATTTATCAGTTACTAATATCATAATGATGGAATTCATAGTTTTGTAGATCATAAACTTATCATCAAGGCCTCATCTAAGACACCATAAATAATGGGTAAAAACCCAGCCTAGTTGGTCTCATGAGACCTACTGATGCATTGAGGGGCTATATAGAGACCCACCCATTACTTACTATGTATAATTAAATATTTGTATAAATTTTATTAAACATGGATAACAAATACATTTTAAATGTAAATAACATTCCCCAATCTGTAAACATAATCACTAACCATTCTGAGTAGTGTGGTGAATGGAATAAAGATAGCACATCCACAGTTAAAATGATCGTAAACAATTTAATAAAATATGGTAGATGATAAAAATAATATATAAATCCCAATAAATAATAAAATTTAATATATTTTTTAAAATAAATGAAAATTCTCTAATAAAATCATAGAGAAATTCTTGATATAAATACGCCTTCTACTTTACAAAGAAGTGTTCTTTTAGAAAAAAAACATTTCTATTTGTCATAATTGTTCATATAAACCCAGAAGTGAAAAAATATAGATTATCCTGAAAAAATTAGTGAATTAATTAAAAAATAATAGATTCATAAAATATATTATTAATGGTACATCAAAATTGGTAAAAAAAAATTGGAAGATCCCTTTAATCAGGTTTTCTTATCAAGAGTAATTGAGAAGGGAACCTTATAAAACATGTATTTACCCATAAACTAAATATGAAATAATGCTGATATATGATTTCGAAATATATAAAAACAATATATAAGAATTACACATATATAAATTATCATTAAATTGGGATGAGGATAGATAAAGAATAAATTGAAGGAAAATGAAGGTCCAGGTAGAATCCCTTACCTTATGTATGAATGTGTTATGCACTTGACCTTAAAATCCTAGATAATCAAATTAATAAAATTAATTAATTAATTCATAACCATATATTCATTTTTTTATTCATTTTAGTTTTATTAAGTTCATTTATGGCCTTATTGATGAGTTATAGAGTTTAATTGCATCATTTGGGAGCATTAATTTTCTTGGTTTTTATTATTAGTTCACTTGTTTATTAGTAATAGAGTTCATGTATAATTGGAATAATTATCCAGAATTGTAATTCTATGTTATTAATAAAAATAAAGAGGTTTAATTGGTATTGTATATTTTTTTGTTCCAATTTATTAAGTTGAATCATTAGATTACATGTAAATGATAATCATTTAGTTTAATTTTAGTAGTTTTAGATCAAAATAAAGTTGTTTTATTTTATCATTTAGTATTACGTAAATAAATTACATAAAAACATAAAAATTGTAGTAATATAAATTTTAATTTTTCTCAACAATTAAAATGGTTTCATTAACATCCTTAAAGAATTTTACGGAAAATGAAAAATTGTCATCCTTAAAGGCGATCAAACAGCACCACACTGACAGTGTTTCCATTTTTAGAATAAAAGGGAGAGGAGAAGGGGATTTATGATTGATCATTACATTAGCATAATAAAATTAAATTATATGTAATGTACTATATTTTTCATACTCTTTTGATAAGGGTATTTGAGGAGAGAATAATAAAATAAAACAACATGAAAAGAAATTTGAAGAAAAATAAAAAGGTTTTTACCTCTGGATTTTCTCCTCCTGAGAACCTACTTAGAGAATTTTTTTGGTCTTTTGATGAGAACAAGGATCATGGAAGTGGGGTAGGGGGTTTATAAGGGTATTGGTGAGAAATTTTACATGTATGAATTCTTGGAAGGTGTGAAGAGAAGGGGTGGTTAGGGTGTTATTTATAGTGGAGGAGAGGGGTTCTTTTTGAATAGTTTATTCATTTGTTTATTATTTTGGATCAATGATATGAATAGTTTTAGAAATATCAGAAAATATATTAAAATGACAATGGTTATTTCGATATTATGGTTCTTATATCATAGATGACTCAAGGAATAGTTTATCTAACTTATAATGTATACATACCGTAAATTGCCATATTTTATTATTCAATAAAAATTCAAGTATTTTAGAAACAATAAAAAAAATTAAACCTAACCATATTTATAGGTGTAGAATTTAAAAATGAACTCTGTTTTTTGAAAAAAAAATTGAGAATTTTTACTTTTAAGTAAAATCGTCATTTATTCGAAAAATTCCAATTTTATTATTATAACTGCTTTTAGGACACTTTCAAAAATTAAAAAATGTATAATAAAATCATATTTTAAAAATAATAAAGCAAAAATATTAATATATAAATATATTTTATGAAAATACATTTTATTTTAAATCATTATATTAATTATAAAATTGTACTTAAATATTTATAACTTACAAAAATACCAACACTTAATTATTATTTTTAAAAGATTATCTTACTTATAATATGATATAATTATATCATACATTCATTTATAAGATGAATAATTTTAATTTATACATTCATTGGCGAGGTTACTATTCTATTGGTCGGTTTACAATTCATAAGGGTCGCATTATTATTCCAAAGGTCAAGTTACAATTCCAATGTTATATGATCCATAACTTCAAGAAATGCCTAGTGTTTCATTAATTATTCATCTATAAAGTTTATATTGTGTTATATAAGTGGTTTTATATGATTTATATTATATAAAATAAACATTTTAAGGGAAATATCATTGATAGAATTCTAATCCATTACATTTTCCCTTCCTACAATTTGTTTTTTGGAAATTTCCAGAATGACACCTCTTAAAAAGATTTGGGTAGTTTTTCATCATACGTTCCCCAGGATACCACATATCCTATTCAATTTTATTATTTATCTAAATTAACTTTACCATCCAAGTCATATAATTCTTCAAATCTTGTTAATTAGTTTATATAATCCAGATAGTCTCATCACAATAAGATAAATTAGGTTACAAATCTATTCTTTCATAATTGAGGATATGGGTTGGGTATAGTATATACATTCTTAATAAAGAGATGTGTAACACATTTGGTACTATATAAAGGTTAAGAAACATCTCCAGACTAAAATCCACAACTCCAACTCCCTCCATAATTTCAAAAGTACCAATATACTTGGGGCTCAGTTTCACTTTCTTCTTAAATCTTATAACACCCTTCCATGGAGATACTTTAAAAAAAATATGATCTCCCACATAAAATTACAACTCCATCCTTCAATTAACAATATATCTTTTTTCCCGAATTTGATCTACCTCGATATATTTTTGAATAGTCTTTACAATTTTTGTTGTCTCCTAGACAAGATCTAGGTCTACTAGCTTCCTTTCTCCAAATTTATCCAAACAATTTGGTGTACGAAATATATTTCCACACAATGCTTAATATGGCGACATTTGAATACCTAAATGGGAACTATTATTGTATTTAGACTATAAAAAGGTTAATACAGATCACGCATACCTTGAAAATCAAGTGAGCATGATCTCAACATGTCTTCTAAAGTTTGTATCCTCCATTCTCACTACCCGTTAGTTTGAGGGTGATAAGCAGTACTCAAATAAAGCTCAGTATCCAAATATTTTTGAAAAATTTCACATAATTTTGATGTAAACCATAGATCATGATTAAGAACAATTGAGAGAGCTTCTCCATGAAGTCTTAAAACATCATTAATATAGATCCTTTCAAGGATATCTAGTGGAAAATCCTCTCTCATAGCAAGAAAATGTGTAGATTTGGTTAATTGGTCATCAATTACCCATATTGAATCATTATATTCTATAGTTTTTGGAAATTCCATGAAACAATCAATGGTGATGTCATATCTATTCCATGTAGGAATAGGTATAGGTTGAATAAGTCATCTAGGATGTTGTCTTTTACCCTTCACTTGTTGACAGACAAAACATCTTGACACATAATTAGCAATTTCCTAATTCAAGTTATCCCACCAAAAATGTTCCTTAAAATATTTGTACATATCAGTGATACCAAGGTATATAAAGAAATTAGAAATATGGACATCATCCAATAACTCCCTTCTTAGCTCGGGTATAGAGGGAACAAAAATCATCCTCCCAAATTTCATAATTCCATCCGCACATGAATTCTGGTAACATCCCTTCATTCACAACTTTAATTTTATTTTAAAAATTCTTGTCAATAGACTAAAAAAATTTAATCCTTTAAAACATATATTTTTGGGAAACCAGTTTAAAAACTAATGATTTTTCACCTTCCTTGATGATTCCCATGTCTATATTTTCTAGTTCCATGTACATAGGGTCCTTATCAATCCCCATTTTGATCATAACTCCATGATCTTTCCTACTCAATGCTTCTGTGACCTTATTCGCCTTCCCTAGGTAGTATTGTTTTGAAAAATCATAATAATTGAGTATTTTGAGCCATCACTTTTTCCAAATGTTGATTTCATTCTATGAGAAGATATATTTCAATCTCTTATGATCTATATATATCTCACATATTTTCCATAGAGATAGTGTTTCCATATATTGAGAGAAAATATTAAAAATAATAAATTAATATCAAGAGTTGGATAGTTCTTTTCATGAATTTTTAACTATCTTAATTCATAGGCAATAATTATGTCATTCTATATAAGGACACACTCGGGTCCTTTCTTTGACGCGTTGCTATGGATCACAAACCCACCATTTCTTGATGGTAGAGTTAGGATCAGGGCATTCACTAATATCCTGATAAATTCTTCAAAAAATTCTTCACATTATTTTTTCCACATGAACTTAACCACTTTACGAGTATCATTGGTTATCGGATTAGATAATAGGAAGAATTTGTGAAGAAAACTTCTATAATAAATTTCTTAACCAATAAAACAACATACCTCAGTTTTTTTTGTTGGTGTTGGTCATTATTGAATATCATTTAGCTTCATACGATCAAATAAGATTCCATCCTTAGTGTCAATATAGCCATGAAAAGAAACTGATTGAATCCAAAATTCACACTTGCTAAACTTTCTATATAATTCATTTCTTCTAAGAGTATTCAAAATTATCCGTAGCTGATTCTCATGGTCCTCATATCATTTGGATTATAAAAATATATTATCAATAATTACCACAAAAAATTCATCAAGATATTCCTTGAAACTGTACTTATTAGGTCCATAAAAATATCTGGTGCACTATTCAGTCCAAATGACATTATTGTAAAGTCATAATATCTATACGAATTTTGAAATTTTGTCTTTAGAATATCATCTTCCTCACATGAAACTAAAGATATCCAGAACGAAGTTAAATATTTTAAGAGTATTGATCTCTATGAAGTTGATTAATTGAATCATCAATTTGAGACATATGATACTTCTTCTTTATTGTAATACCATTAATTTTCCTATAGTAAATACACAGCCACGTGGATTCATCTTTCTTCTTGACATAAATAAAAGGGGATCCCCATAGAGAAATATTAGGGTGAATAAATCTTTTATTACTCAATTACTCTAGTTTTTTATTTAGATCTACTAATTCCACAGCCACCATTCTTTAAAAAATTTGTGATATAGGCATTACACCCGGAATTAATGAAATTGAGAACTCTACTTATTTCTTTAGAGTTTTTCAAGGTAAATCCTATGGAAACACATCAATATATTCTTGAACAATAGATACATATTCTATTTGAAGTCTTAAATATGATGTTATCTCTTCCACCATGATAATTTCATTTAGAAGAGCTATTGAAGGTGGATCTTGATAAGAACCAGGTGATGATGTTTCTGTTCTAAAGATAATGGATTATAAATTTTCCTCACAAATTGTGACTTTCTTCTTCTTGAAAAATATTTTCATAACATATTTTGAAATAGAATATATACCAAGGATTATATAAAATTCAATCATAGGAATGATGACAAGGTCAGAAACTAAAGCATGTTTATGTGTTATAAAGGAGACTGGCCAACACATATTTATTCCAGTGATACTTCTCATATGAGTTTTGACTAAAAAATACATTATTAACTCATAAGGGAAATGTCTAATTTTCTTATAAAACTGGAAGATATAATAGATTTCAATGATATAAAATCAAATAAATAACCAGATAATTTTTTAGAAATGATTAAAGTACATTCCACCACATCATTAAGAACTTTAACCTCATCATTTGTGACCACATAAGGTGGGCCTGGCTCACTTGGCCTCCTCTAGGTAAACATGCCTTAACACTTAGGACAATCTTTTTCATCTCATTACAATTTTAGCATTGAAATTTTGTAGCTTCTTTTTTTCCTTGCAATCATGGGATTTCTGGAATTTTTCTCCATAATTGAAACAAACACCTATACACTCCAGGTATGTACTACGGTTTTTCTTCCCATAATTATTATGGTATTGAAATTAAAATATTCCCCTATTCCCTATTTCAATATTTTATTTTCTAGAGTGTCCATCTGCCCTCTTCATCTATTACATTACTTTATAGTCATAAGACATATACAATTATTTTTCTATCTTGATTTCACATGATATTATATCATCATATGATGAGAAATTTTTGCGACCAGTTCCCATTGGTAGAATTGTTTTAAACCATAAAATAATCGATCAATCTTTATCCTCAGATAATTTATGTGGTCCAGAACATGCCTTTATAGACTTGTAAATTTTTCTTCATACTTGGAAATGTTTTCATCTTCTTTTTGCATTAAATTCAATAATTTCTTCTCCATATCCACTCGCTATTTGGGAGGGAAATATATTTCTTATAAAATTTACTAAAAAATTTCCATTACATATTTATGATTTATTCCTCCTCCTTTTTTTGGAATTAATGACCATGACTGATCATCATCAACAAAGAGATGATACACTATTGTGATAACCATTTCTATTTCATTACTTCCCAAAGATAGAAATATCTTCTTGAAGGTACATATCCATTTCTCTGCTAAAAATGGGTTTGTAGTCCCATTAAATGATGGAGGTTGCTTTTTTATAAAGTGGTCGAACATTGCTCCTCCATGTTTTGGGTTAGGATACTTTATACAGGTAAGGTTTTTTTTATAACCTAATTTAGTTGTCCCACTATAGTTATAAGTTTCTCATCACCACTCGAATCTCTAATAGAAATGTCGCTATCTTTTATAGGAGGGAAATCCTTACATGGTTTATGTGTAATGATATGGTTTCTAATCCTTTCACTACTCACAATATCTACTTAATGTAATACACTATATTAGGGAAATATTTAATTTTAAATACTTCATAATGTTTTGTAAGTAAAATGTGACATATCCTAAGAATATACCTCAAGAGTGTCAAACTAGGTGTGTAGTAAGGTATGTTTTTGTGTACCAGGTCACCTTGAGTCAGGCCTGGGACACCTTTTCAGAGTTGTTACCCCTAGGTTCATCTATGCCAGAACCACTACCACTTATAGTATCACTAAAGGGATGTATTTTTAAGAAGATCTTTATAATCACAAACATAAAAAATTCAAGGATGTTCTTCTATTAATATTCTCAAATTATATCTTAGGGTTTATATCCCTTATCTATGTTTTCTAACTCCAGTTTCAAAGGTTTCTGTTAATCTTTCTCTGATACCAACTATAAACAACCCAACCCCTGAATCCCAGAGATGGGGAAATTATTTATTAGATTAATATAGATAAAAGACATGAATACCAAGTGATTGATTATATTAGTATTTTATGAAACCATAATAGATAAATTTACTTTACATTAGAGATTGAAAGTAAAAACAAAATATAAACTCTTTTGGAAACACCCATAAACTCTTAGATTATCTCTACTAGTCGTTCATAATATACATCTTCGCATCCGAGGGAAAACTAAAAAATAGGAATGGGGTGAGATTGAATTCAGGGTTTGCGTAAGAAATATAGGGAAATCATAAATAATAGGGCATGGTTAACAACTAAAATAAAAAATGACATTAAAACATAATCTTGAGGATAATATAGCAGCAAAAAAAAGCTAAATGAATAATGAAATATAAATAATCACATGAAACATAACAAATTATATTATAATAGTTAAATAATATCATGATTTATCAATTACTAATATAATAATGAGATAATTCATAATTCCATACACTGTAAACATACCATCAAGGACTTGAAAGACACCATACATAAGGAGTAAAAACTCAGTCTAGTTTGTCTCATGAGACCTACCGATGTACAGAGGGGTTATATATGGACCCAAACATCACTTAATAATTCCAATTAATTACTAATATAAATGTTATTAAACATATAAAACATATAAATGTGAAATTTAAATAACTTTCCTCAATCTGTAAAGATAATCACTAACCATTCTGAGTAGTATGGTGAATGACATCAAGATATAAAATCCACATTTGAACTTATCATAAACTATTTAATAAAATATGGTGGATGATAAACATAATATATCAATCTCAATAAACAATAAAATGAAAAATATTTGTTAAAATAAATTAAAATACTCTAATAAAATTATTGGGAAATTCTTGAGAGAAATTACCCATTTACTTTGAAAAAAAAGTTATTTTCAAAACAAATCATTTGTATTTATCATAATTATTTTTATAATACCAGAAATGATAAAATATATATTTTAATGAAAAAAACTAGTGAGTTAATACAAATAATGTAGTCTTAAAAATTATTATTTATGGTACATGAAAAAAGGTAAGAAATCGGGAAATTCCCTTTAATTGGGTTCTCTTATCGGGAAAAATTAAGAAAGGGAACCTTGTAGAGCATGTATTTACCCATAAAAAATATATAAAATGATCTAGATATGTGAGTTTGGAACATATACATATAATATAGGACAATTACACACAAAAAATAATCATTACTTTTGGTGAAAGATAGTGAAATTATAACTAAAAGTAAAATAAAGGTTTTGGTAGAATCTCTTACCTTATGTCTGAATGTGTTCTGTACTTGACCGTAATGTCTTGGATAATAAAATTAAATCTTTGAATTAATTTATTAATAACCACTTTTACATGAATATTATTCCTTATAGTTTTACTAAGTAAATTTATGGCCTTATGGATTAGTTATATAGATTAATTTTATCATTCGTGAGAATTTGTTTTCTTGGTTGTCACAATCAATTCGCTTGTTTGTAAATAATGGAGTTCATATAAAATGATAATAATATTAAATAATTGAAATTATATGTCATAAAGTAACATAAAAAAGAATAATTGGTCTTATATATTTTTTTCATATATGAGTATGAATAATTAATTAACGTGTAAATGGTAACTATTTAGATTAATTTTTTACAGTTTTAGAACATAATGAACTTGTTTTACTTTATCATTTACTATTATGTAAATATGTTTCTTAGATAACATAATAATTGTTGTAATATAAAAATTAAAATATTTTTCAACCATTAAAAATGTTTCATGAACATTATTGAAGATGTTGAAGGAAAATCAAAACTTTTCATCCTTGAAGGCGATGAAACAACACCTTACAGACAATGTTTCCATTTTTAGAGTAAAAGGGAGAGGGGACAGGGATTAATAATTGATCATTCCATTAGAATAATAAAATTATAGTATATGTAATTTAATATTATTTTTTATTATATTTTTATAATGTTATGTGTTGAAAGAATAATAAAATAATAGAACTTGAAAATAAATTAAAAGAAAATGAAAGAGGTTTTTGCCCCTTGATTTTTACCCCATGGAAACCACCTAAAGGAAACGGATTTTGTTATTTTGATGATAGAGATAGATAATTTAAGTGGGGGAGGTTCATGGTAATTTTATTTGGTATAAATTTGATAAGGATAAAATGGTGTGAGGAGAAGGGTTGGTGATGGTGGTATTTATAGTAGAGGAGAGGGGTGTTTTTGGAATATTTTATTCATTAGTTTATTATTTTTGATCAAGACATTGAATAGTTTGATCATTATCATAAAATATACTAACAAAATTTAGGTAAGTTCGATATTATTTTAATTACATCATCGATGACTCAAGGAATATTTTATTTCACTTATATTGTATTTATACTATAAATTACAGTAATTTACTATTCAAAAAAATTCATGTATTTCATAAAAATCCAAAATATTAACCCTACCCGTTTTTCTATGTGTAGAATTAAAAAATGAACTCCATTTTTTGAAAATAATTTTCTAAATATGAGAATTTTAATTTTTAATTAAAATCATCATTTATTTGAAAATTCCCAATTTTAATATTATAACCAATTTTATGACACATTCAAAAATTAACTGCGGTCTCATAAAATTATCCTACAATAATAAGACAAATAAATATAAATATATAAATATATTTTATGAAAATAATTTTTTTTAAATCATTATATTAATTATGAAATTTTAATTAAATATTTATAAGTAACAGAAATACCAATACTTAATTTTTTTTTCAAAATATTCACTTATTTATACTATGATATAATTATATCATACCTTCATTTATAATATTTGTATATTTAATTTATAATTTCATTTTTAAGGTTTCTATTCTATTTTCTAGTTTACTATTCATAAGGTTTGCATTACAATTCCAAATGTTAAGTTACTATCCCGTTAATACGTGATCCTTAACTTCTTTAAAAAACTATTGTCTCATTCATTCATCATTTATAATATTTTTATTATAATCTATAAGTGACTATTTGTGAATTATACTATATGAAATAAAAAAAAGAAGGGAAATATCATTTATTGAATTCAGGGTCGTTACAACTGTGGTCTGACCAAGTGGAATAGTAAGCCATCAATATAGAAAAAATATGATGGATATGTGTAAGGAGTTGAAAGAGAACAATATTTTGATTATTTTCTATAAAAGTCACTTCTGATTATGACATCCAAGATGATCTAATGGAGGAGTGTTTGTCTTATATATGCTAGATTATGTGGGTGAGTTTTCAATGGCTAAAGGATAAGAATAACCAAGTTCATAGATATGATGATCATCTCTAGGATTTGAGCATGATCTAACATCTGATAGACCTTGCTTATTTCTCTATGGCTTGGAACCTACGGTCTAGAATGCATTGAGGAAGTATGTGACATCATTATACTCATAGCCAAGTGTCCCTCTAGAAAATAATCATTAAAGATCCATTGGACAAACACATATGTGGATGGGTTGAATATAGATCACAAAACATCACCTCGTCCCTAGGGCATCAAATTCCCTCGATGATGGAATCTTGAAATGTCATTTCCATCGGGAGACCACATGCTTGAATCATGTTTTTATAAGTTTTTTAGCCCTAAAAATCATCCTTTTTCTAGTATAAAAAATCATTTTGACTTGAGAGAGTGGGATTTTAGTAGACTTTAGATCCAACACTCTTAGAATTTTTAGAAATCTTATTAAAAGAGAGAGTCAATCCCTCATCCCATAAGGATGGTCCCCATGGTGAGTAGCACATATTCTAAGTGGGCACTACACCTGTTTTTTGTTCAAGAGAAAATGTTCCAAATAAATAAGATCACATTTTAAGATTTCATAGTTTCCATCTAGGAGAAACCCCAGCCGATAGGTCTTGGGAAATTTTTAACATAGTCTCCCCACTATGAAATATAATCCTAAATGGGTATATAAAATTTCAACATTGGTTTCAATAAAACCCCAACCCATAAGTTTGGGGAATTTTTACCCAAATCAACATCCTGAGAACCATATAATTATAATTGGGTTAAACGAGGGATGGTATAAGCCCCATATTAACCCCTTTCCCATAGGTCGAGGGGAATTATTACCATCTCATCAAAGGATATCAATTTTCTTCAAACTAGGCAGTAGTTTGGGGCAATAGGCACCCCAGTGATCCCTACTATCTCGCAACACAATTCTTTCATTTGGGGCCCATTTAGAGATAATGTTCATAGATTCTCTAGGGATCACTACTTATGGACTAAAATTAGAAGAATATCTAATGAAGAATATAAAGTCTCACAAGGGGTCCAAAATGAATCATTCCCTTGATAGATGGGGTTGGAAGGAAGATCGTGACATGAATCTCAATGGGGAATAGAATAGTAAAAATTCATTCCCCTGGTAAAATATTGATGAAATGATTCTTGATTCCTGTTATAACTTGGTGAAAATTGTAACTATCAATAGAGTGAATGAACTGAATCATGACCTAGATGATAAGGGATAAAGTTGGGATACAACACCCCGAGAGACGGATTACACTGATAAACAAACCAAGGCCACACGCACCCAAAATCATAAAAAGATAATCTAGAACATGAAAATAAGAATTTTCAACCCCTTTGACACCATTATTCTAGGAATAAAGGGAAAGGAAAAGCCACATTCCACTCACCACCAAGAAAGGTCTAATTACCCTCTATAGAGATTAATCTTTCATAGCATGAGGCAAGAATATTTGATCTCAGATGGATCAATGAATAATTTCTTAGGTTAAATATTCTAACTCGGTATCTCTATCAAGAAGATGAAAATATTTCTCCTGCCACCCATCTAGAGGAGGCTAATCTTTCCGAAATAGTGGAACTTGGATATCTGGTTAGTAATGGATCTAGATAATTAGTTCAATAGAGTATGAGAATTAAAATTGACCAAAACATTCCTCCCTTACGACAATGAGATCCCCCATAATGGGATAATAATTAGATCCTATAATGAGAGGGAAACACTACTACTCAACAGGAATTTAAAAGCATTAGACTTTATCACTAGTAGAAGAAAATTGTTATAAAGAGTACCTTTTATCAGTTCTTTTTTTAGTGCTGATAAATGGTACCCTTTACCATCTCTTTTTTAGCACTAATAAATGGAAACATTTGTCAATGCTTTTCTTTGGCATTGATAAAAGGTACCCGTTATCAGCGCTTTTTGGCACGGATTAAGGGTACCCTTAATCGTCGCTTTATTTTTAGGACTGATGAAGGTTCCTTTGTTAGCCCTGATAAATGTCTTAAATAAAATTAATTAATTAAATAAATAATAATAATGGGTTTATTAGAAAAATATTTAGAAAAATATTTAAATAATTATTGATAAAAATAAATAAATTGATTATACATTATATAAATTATAAGTAATAATAAATATAAAATATAAAATATAAAGATATATGTAAAATAAAAACTAAACAAATAAAAATTAAAAATAATTAAATTGAAAAAAATATTAAAAATTTTGTTAATTAAATAATTATTCACAATATTAGTAAATAATATATATTAGATATATATATATATATGAATGTATATAAATATGATTTATATAATTCAAAATATTTATTCTTTACATTAAATAGTTATATATTTATTAAATAATGGTTTATAATTAATAATTAATATGAATTAAAAATAACTACTAATTGAATCGAGTAGTGGACATAATTGAATGTCACTTGATTTTTCAATTTAAAATATATGAAATGTGTGTTATATTGATTTCACATACATATATGTAATTTATGAATTTTTATATAAAACACACACGCATACAAAAATATATACGTAATTAGTTAAAAGTTATATAGAAGCACATATACCTAATATCTATGTAATTTATTCAAATTATTGTATTCATTTTATATTTTAATTAAAACATTATACATTTAATAAATCATTTAGTTAATCAGAAGAAATTATTTATTTATGATCAATTATTTTACTCTTCTGTATTTATTCAATTTTAATATATTTTTTTATTTTTTTGGAAATTTAAACAATTTATGTTATTTATTTAAATTTATTCAGTTACTATGTTTTAATATTTTAAATATTTATGCTAATTTATTATAATATATATCCATATTTTATTAATAATTTATATTTAATTAATAGAACTTATCAATTTTTCAATATTGTTAAATTGTAGTAATTTTAATTATTCAATTTCACTCATTTTTTAACATGCATGCACTTAAGAATAAATATTAATTAATAATGACAAATATAGATTTGTAGATAAATATTTATTAAAAAATATATTTATAAATGTATATTTACTATATTTATACATTTATATATTTATAAGTAGAAATAATAAAATATTATTATTAAAACATATTTATATAATTATAAATAAATAATTATATATATTTAAATAATTATATAATTATAAAAAAATAACATAAAATAATGAATATATTTAAAAAAATTATATTTATATTTATTTATTAAATATATATATATATAATTTTATTAATATATGTAACGATATAAATATTCAAATATATAAATATTATTTTTTATATTATTTTTTTTATAAAAAATTATTCATATGATTATAAATAAATAATAATATATTTAAATATCTATAAATCTATAATAAAAATATTTAAATAATGAATATATTGACTATATTTATGTTAATATATATATATATATATTAATTATTTATAATTATATAAATATATTTTCAAAAAATTTAATTATAATTACAATTAAAAATCATTTATCATTGCTTAATTATTATGTTTTGATAAATTTCATATTTATTAGCACTTTTTTCACTGATAAAGCACTAATAAATATGTTTTTTAGAAATTCTTGTTAATTTAGAACTAATAAAATGGATCTTTATCAGAGATTTTCTCCAAGCACTGATAAAAGTGTCCTGATCTATTTAAAGAACAGTGACTAGTCACAAACCAGTCATGATATCTAAAGATTTCCGTGGATTCCACTTTCATCTAATGCTCCTCCTTGTATAATCCAAGCTCAAATCTAGTCTTGGATCATTTTCAAAGCTCAAATCCAAGGATCGAATAATTCTGGGGTCGAGAAAATCCAAGGCTCGAATGAATTCTAGTTTTGGTAATATCTCTACTTTCTCTTGATATATTCAAAGCATCAATCTGAATTATGTTATATTCTCCTCCTCCTCACTCGTTGATTTCTTGTTTAGAGATATAAATTTTTGTTTTGTTTTATCATCATTTTTCCTTTTATTCATTACAAAACTATTTCTTCTCCCACTATAGACAGATAAATCTTTCCCCTTCCAAATTTATCTTGAATATGATATATATTAGTGAAAATATATGGAATGACTTAATAACCACTGGCCATATACAATGAGGTTATCTTTATTAATTTGTTCTAATGTGTTTGGAAGCCCAGGGTTATTCCACTCAATTTAGCGATGCCTCCTACCATTGGACTTAGGAAATACAAGTCATAATGCACATGTGATAGTAATGCACTATTTCTTTACAAATGATAAATAGTCAGAGGCAGGTAGTTTTATGACATTGATCGTTTCTATATATTGATAATTAAGTTAGGACAACACATTAAGAAAAAACACTTATATGGGAAATACCTTAAGGATTGATCATTGTTTCTAATAATACAATATTCATAATCATATATTTTCATTATTATTTTTGTTTTGTTTCAAAAAATTTTGAAAATACCCGATATTTTTTTCATTTTCATAATATATATAAAATACCATAAATATAATAATTTGGAAGGAATAATGAGTAATCAAAATTAAAATCTTTAAGGTAATTGCCATAGTCATAAACTATTTTGTACTAATGAGGAATATAATTATTATTTTTTACCACCCCATTATCGGTGTGTCATATAATCAACTCCATAATCTAATATAGAATTCTTTACCACATAAAAAACTCATTCTTAATACTTATTCTTAAAATTGTAGTCCCCTTTAGAGCATCATATATATGGCTGTGTGGGACTAAAACATAATACATATGATATGATTATAATTATAAATGGGTGAAATGAAATACTTATCAAAATGAATTGATTTATAATTTTGGGGTCTTTATATATCATAGTGAATAAACACCAAGGGTTGTTTCATTTAAATATCAAATTTATTAATTCTATTATTAAAAATCCCCCCATTCTAATTAGAAAACAATATCTATAAATAATATCCTTTCATCATAAAAACATCTCAACCCACACTTTTTAAGGTATTATTTGAATGTATCATTATCTAATATGATCCATTTTCACTTCCACAAATCAATTTCCTCTTCCAAAAAAAATTACCATAAATTTTTTCCGATTCCAAATTAGAATAAGGTTTAGTTAGTTTTTATACATTTGTAAAAAATATATCCATCCTTAAAATGATAACCCACTCATTAAAACTTCTTAAAAATCACTTTATTTCCTTCATCACACATCTAATAAAGAGTTTTTATGTTTTAATTTAATCCATAAAAAAATATATTATTCTTTATCATTGCCATCTATTTCCAACATCTTTTAAAGGAAAACAATTTATCATAATAGATCCACCATTTCTAAAATAAAAAGTACCCTTCCAACATGTCAAAAATATTTAATTACACTAATTTACCTATCATGTGAGATGAACAATAAATTTCTACTATTAAATGATGTTTCTTTTTTAGATCCTTTAGTGTGACATAAACAATAAATTCCTCTTACATTCAATTATTTTTTATATAATACATTTCTAATTCATTCTTCACATTTATCTATGTTTTTAGAAAATCCTTGCAATAATTAATACAACCATTTAATTTTTCACATGTTCGATAGAGTTCATTCAATGGTTGAAATTCATCATCCTATTTTACATATGAATATTCATCTCACTTTGAAAATATTTTTGTAAGATTAGGTCCTCTCCCCTCTAAAATAAAACCACTATACCTTCTATAATTACTATTATTTATCTCGTCATAATTAAACTTTATACTATGTTCCCTAAACCACCATAAAATCCATAATGGCCATGAAAATGAAATTTTATTATAAATCCTACTCTTCTTATAATTGAAAATAATTCTTTTTTTAACATATCTAGACATAATTCATCAATCACTACCAAAAAATAGGGTAAGTAAAGCAATCCCCTTTATCAGCACTAAGCAGAAACCATTGATAAAGGGGTGGGCCTTTATCAGTTCTAGCTAAAAGCATTGATAAATGTAGACTTTATCAGTTCTAAATCAAGTGTTGATTTTCTATCCACATTATGAGCACTTTTTTTAGCACTGATAAAGTATACATTTATTAGTGCTATTATTAGAGCTGATATAATTTTTTATTATTAATTTTTATGAAATTATTATATTTATATTAAAAATAATGTTTATTAGAGATTTATTAGATTTATTAGATTAATTATTTTTATTTTTTATTTTTTTTATTTTATTTATAAATATATAATACTTTTTAATATATATATATATATAATTAAAAATGATTATTGAAATAAGTATTTATCTGTTCTATAATTTTAGCGCTGATAAATATTTGTTTTATCTGTGATTTTTGACCGCTGATAATGATATTCCCTTATCAGTGCTAAAAAAGGGCTGATAAAATACCTATTTATTAGTGCTAACATTTTATCACTGATAAATAGGTCCTTTATCAGTGCTTTTTTAGCCCTGATAAAGGCTTATCTTTATAAGTGCTCAAAAAGTGCAGATAAAGGTATATTTTATAAGAGATTTTATTTAAGTGCTGATAAAACATACCATTATCAGTGATTTTAACTAGCACTGATAAATGTTCCAGTGTTTTTTATAAAATAAACCTAACAGGCCCCTCCTCCAACGCTTGCGTTCAAGACTTCATGGAAGCTGAACCCTGTGTCGTGACTCCACCTCCCCCACCTCTACAGCCACCATCACTGCTTCCTTGTCCTCCTCCTTCACCACGACCATCCCCCTCCTCCTCCATAGCCTCTACCTTCTCCTCCTCCTCCACTGTAACCCCTCCTCTATTGAGACACTGCTTCTCGTTGTCACTCGTTGCCGCTACCTCCTCCTCCTCATCCGACCACTGAATCATCCTCTTCCAATTTGAGATTAGTGGTTTCAAACCATTAACACTGTTTTATGTTTTGTTTCATGCATTATGATATGTAGTTTTATGGTACGAGGGTTATACTTGTGTTTGAGTTGGGTGTTGTGATTCAGGATGCTTCAATTGACTGTATAATGGTGATCCCAAAGTATGATAACTCTAAGAGGAATTCATTTTGTGAGTTTCAGCATTATTTCTTATTTAATTATGAGGGAAATATCCCTAATTATAAGATATAGATATGGTTATAGGATTTTTAGATTTGTTTTATTTTTATTCTTAATATAAAATAACACTGAATTCTATTGTTTATTATCTATTTTCTAGTAGCTATTAGTTAGGGATGGATCTTGTTTCTTGGTGATTGTGGGTATCCAGATATATCATGGGATATGTTTTGTAGTAAATCAATGTATAATTTCATTTATTTTGAATTTAATGAGAAATAATGGCATGTGTTCTTTTCTATCTAATAGGGGAGATCCAATATATTATAGTTTAGAATTTATTTTAAGAATATTATTTTCCATACTTAAAACATTATTCTTTAAAAGTATTCTAGGGTGTGGTATTTTTATTAGGTGATGAAACTATAGATAAAACATCTACTCACCCCATTTACTTTTCCAAAGTATTTTTTTCATAAAAGTATAAGTTAATAGATATTATTCTTGTTAAAATGATTCATCTCAAGATTGAAGCCATCAAAAATTATCTAAGGGAATGTATATGGATGGATTTCATCAGTTTTCAAAGTAGTTCATGTGTTGGATAGTAGGGAGTTGGTCTCAAATCCCTATTTCTAATTTTCCAAGAGATAAAAGTTCATGGGCCTCAACCTATACCTCTATAATTGTTTTTCCCTTGTGAACTTCATGTTCATTATCTCTTCCAATGAAGACCATGCAAAGTGGTCATCATAGATCTTCCCACCCAATTCATGTTAAACAAATGAAATATTTTAATTTAATGCCCTTTGATTTTTTACAAGGTGATCAATTTTTTTGGAGGTAGAAAGAATATTGAGTTGGAGGAGGATATTCACCCTTAGGTAAATTAAGCTACGTGTACTCATGTAACAATATTCACAATAGTGAGCAATCATTAATAATCAGTAAAGATCTATGAGAGAACATCATTGCCTTAGTAATGCATAAAAATATAAGTTTATTACCCCTCTATGCTACACGAACCTCCCCCTCCTCTCCCCTTGGGTGGTTTTCCATCACACGGTGTGTGTTTCATCTATCATCACTTGTGTTAGAGAGACGAGGATAATTTTTACCTCTATAATTCCTTTTATATATTAGTTTCTTCCCCCCACCCCACCACCACCACCACCAAATCCAATATTTAAATGGACATGGGCCAATTAAAATTGGAAAGGTAATGATACATCCTAGACTGGTATCAAAACCAACAAATGACCTGACGTTCCACTAACCTAAGAGGTGTTCACGATCCCTACAGGATAGAAACCATCCCCTAGAGAAAAAATAAAATTAATGTGGAATATTTTACCCCTAAATTAGAGTGAATTAAAAATGATATTTCTCCTGAAAATGATACATGTCTCATTCATAAGTTGAACATCCTGGAAAATAGTAGAAACGCAAAAAATAAATAAACAGGAATTATACATCATAGATGGAATATAAAATCTCACTATTGAAAAACATAATTGTTTAACATGCGAGTTCTCATTTTATTTCTTCTTTTCAGTAGAAAATCTATTATGTCGTGTGCCTCTCCTCTACCACGAACACACCTCTGTTGTGTGCTGAATGACACCTTTTCAGAGAGTTTTTTCCTTTTACTCATTGATTTCATCTTTTTTTCATGTTATAATTGTTTGATATTGATGGTTTTGTTGTGAAATGTATGGGCTAAACACCCCGCTGAAAATTTTGGTCATTGGTGATCCTTGTTTGCGCACTAAATGAATTAAATACTGGTTGATTCCTATTGAACATTTGAATATAAAAATTGTTCATTTACATATACTGACTAATGAATGAATTCCCTAGGATGATAAAACTTCTGTCATAACCTCTGAATTAACAAACAGAATTGAATAAGGGATGCTTTGTAAAATCTGAAATTGTGATTGTTTGGTTTGTATGGTGTTGTGATTTAGAGCATGACTATGAGTTTTTATGGTGCTGCAGTTATTGGCATGATTGGTATGCCATTTGTTTCCCATGTTATAGTTCTTCCACCATTGAATATCAATCCAATCTTTACCCATTTCAACGACACCACCACTTTGTTACTAGTGCAATTACACTAAATCTTAGAAAACCACTTCACTTGGGGACTCTATGAGACACTTTATGGACACCCTAGTAAAATAACCATAACAACACATGTAATGAATTCTTCCACCCACAAGCACTCTATTGAAAATCATACAATATATTAGTTTAGTACCATAGTTATTGACTAGATACATTATGTTTCTAGGGAAACACTAAAAAACTAGTTTACAAAAATTCATATAGATCACAAGTGGGATACTAAAATATTCTAGTTCAATGGATTCTCATAGCTAGTTCCTTTGATCAGGTGTTTGGGAAGATGGGATTGATCTACATTGGTCCTAAGTAATGCAAGGAGAGGTAAGGGTATTGTTTATCATAGCTAGTTCTATTGATTATAGTTGGATGATGACCCTAGTTGAACATCTATTGTGTAATTATTTTGTTAAATATTAAATTTTTTTTATAAAATAGGATGAATATGAATAAAGAATGGATGAATTCCAATCGATTGACAAAAGAGTATGAAAATTGCATGAAAGATATTTTCAAGTTTTTAAAAGATCATGCATATGAACTTCTCAAATCCTTTGTCTGTGTTTATTCTATTATTATTCAAGAAAAATTAGACCAGAGGAGTTGGAAGAAAACATGATCTGTCACGAAATAGATCGAAGATATACAGGTTGGAATAAACACAGTGAAAAAATGAATGCAGGTAGTGGATGGGATAGCACTGCATTTTATGGATCATCTGATATGATTACAAGCATGAAAAATGAAGATTATCGTATGGAGGATATGATTAGAGATGTGAATGGTGATGAAGATCATATTGAGAAAATTACAAGGAAAGATGAAGATTAACTTTGGGATTTCCCAAAATTTTATGAGAAGTTATATAGTTGTGAAAAGTGGCCATTATATTATGGTTGCACTAAATATATAGCATTGTCATCCATAATGAAGTTGTATAATTTGAAAGCTAAAAACAGGTGGAGTGATGCCAGTTTTATGGAACTACTTTCCCATCAGAATGACATTCTCCAAGAAGATAATAAGCTCCTGGGCCGAACATATGATGTCAAACAAATTCTATGCTCGATGGGTATGATATTTGAAAGAATTCACACTTGCCCAAATGAATGTATATTATTTCTCAAGGGCCACCAATCACTTAAATAATTCCCAAAATGTGCTTTTTCTCGATACAAGAAAGATCAATCCAATCATACAAAATATTTTTGGTACTTTCCAATCATTCCAAGGTTTAGGCGCCGATATGAAAGTGACGAGACTGCAAGAAAATTGATATGGCCTGAAGATACAAGAATTAAAGGTGGAAAACTATGTCACTCGGTAGACTCTCCTTAGTGGAAGAGAATTGATCATGAGTATCCTGAATTTATAAACAATATGAGAAACATTCATCTTGTGTTATCTATAGATGGACTGAATCCTTTTGTTTTCGAAGAAGTAGTTACAGGACATGGCTGGTTATGTTGGTAAATTATAACATACCACCGTGGTTATACATGAAACAAAAATACATCATGTTATATTAACTTATATTAGGACCAAAACAACCAGGTAATGATATAGATGTTTATTTGGATCCATTGATTGAGGATTTGAAATTATTATGGAATTTAGGTGTAACATTGTATGTTACCGCAAAAAATGAAGATTTCAATTTGAGAGCCATGTTGTATGTGACGATAAATGAATTTCGTACTTATCGAAATTTTTCAGTATATAGAATTAAATGAACTCAAGGGTGTCCCATTTGCGAACAATGTACACAGTCAATTGTGTTAAAACATTTATTGAAAATCATGTTTCTAGGACATCATAGATTTCTACCCCAACGACATAAGTACCGATCATGGACAACATCATTCGACGGATGTTCAGAAAAATGTACATCACCGTCTCCACTAACAGGTGATCAATTGTTTGTAAAAGTAAGAGATGTAGACACTAATTTTGGTAAACCATTTTCCAAAAACCGTATGAAAATTGTTTTGAAAAAGAGATCAGTTTTTTTTTTGATTACCATATTGGAATTGTCTATATGTTAGAAATTTTCTTTATGTTATGCATGTTGAAAAAAACTGTATGTGATAGTGTCATTGGCACGTTGCTAAATGCACCTAAAAAAACAAAGGATGGAATTAAGGTTAGATTGGACATGGTTGAGATGGAAATACAAGAAGAGTTGGTACTAGGGGGAGGGATAAAATGAACATTTATTCCTCCTGCAGCTTATAAACTTTAAAGGAAGGAGAGATATTAGTTTTTCAACTTCTAAAATGATGTAAAGGTTCCATATAAGTATTCATCAAATATCAAAAAAATCGTGTCAATGAGCGATTTAATTTTAAAGGGTCTGAAATCACATGACTCCCATATTTTGATGCAAGATCTAATTTTTATAGAATTACATTGCATTTTTTCCAAGAATTCCCACAATACATTAACAAATATTTGTTTCTTATTCAATTCTATAGGCAGCAAAGTTATAGACCCTGTGAAATTTCTAACTATGGAAAGATAAATTATCATCATATTATGTGATTTGGAAATGTTCTTCCCACCGTCATTTTTTGATATGATGGTTCATTTGAGGGTTCATTTAGTGAGAGAGATTCAACTATATAGTCCAGTACATTATAGATGGATGTTCCCTATTGAATGGTATATGAGTATTTTGAATGGTTATGTCAAAAATTGATGTCGGCCATAGGGTTGTATTATGGAACAATATATTGTTGAGGAAGATATTTATTTCTGTACCAAATACCTGTCTGGTATGGAAATCATGGGCCTACCAAAATCTCCTCACACTAGGAGGATTGAGGGTGAAGGAGTTTCCAGAATAAAGGTTGTCACAATCAATATTACAGATCAAGAGTAAGCCCACCTTTACATTTTTCATAACAGTTTCGACGTTGACCCATATTTTCAAACCCACAAGAAAATTATTAGGCATTTGAATCTATCTAGGGCTGAAAATGGATATTAGATACACATAATCAACAGTTTTCATGATGGTTTCATGACCTTTTTTTGAAGAAGTTAGATGAAAATCTGGACTCAATTTCAGAACTACTTCTATGTTTATCCAGAGGAGCTGGTGTGTATGTATTATCTTACAATGCATATGTAGTTAATGGTTATACATTTTATACTAATGAACATGATAAAGATAGTACGATGCAAAATAGTTGGGTTATAATTTTGGCTGAAGCGATTCATGTTTTTGGTGCTAAGGATAGAAATCAAATTTATGTGAATATGTCATACTTTGGCATCATCAAACAAATATGGGAGTTGGATTATACGAAATTCCAAGTGTCAATTTTTCAAAGAAAGTGGGTTGATAACAAGATTGTTGTTAAAATAGATGAATTGGGATTTGTGAAATATGTTTTCAGTAATTAAGGGGAGAAAGAAATACTATTTATAATGGCATCATAGTTAGTACAAGTATTTTATGTTCCAGATCCCGCAAACTGAAACAGGTCAATTATTCTGTTATCGGCCAAAACTACAGAAGGGTTAGAGGAAAGTTCAATGGAGGATGACCCTTTAATTGGGACTTCTCAATCATTTCGCAGTGGTCCCAATGTAGAAGGAAGTTTTTATGTTAGAGGAGACCACAATGAAGGGATTTACATAGTCAATTGATGGGTCAAATCTCCTTAGCCTTTGAAAAAAGAGTTCAATAATCAGGTTATTTGTTTATTGTAATATACTTTGTGTTACATTATGTTATTATCTGTTTGTTTCAAGTTTTATGTAATCTAAATTAAATATTAAATCACTTCTACATATAATGACTTCTACACATGCTGATGTGCCCAATCCCGAGGCACAAAAGGTCTCTCAACCTACTGTTGTTGGTCCCGGTACAGAGCAACAACATGTTTCTCAACTTATTGATGTCAGTCCCAGTGGTGAAGTACAATAGGTTTCTCAACCTATTGTTGCTATTCCCAGTGTTGATACTAGTTCTCTAGAGGAACATAAGGATGATTCTTTTGAGGAAATGGTAGGAAATGAAACCCTGTTTGCGTAAAAAAAACAAGAGCATTGTAGTTTGGTAGGGTTATCCAAAATCATTATGGAAAAAGAAAAAGGTATCAAATATGTGGTGGGATGGAATAAGTGAGTCCAATATGTTAACCCCAACAAATCCATCTTTAGTAGCTACATTGTAATCTTCAATCAACAACGTGTGTCAATTGATGTACTATCCTGGCACCATGTTGTCACCAGGCTGAAGACACTAATGTGTGAAAAGATTATGGTAACATTATGATATAATTTCATTAATTTATTAAAATATAATAAAATACTAAAACATTGAATTAATCTTCATCATCCATTTTAGATTGAATTTATAGTATATTCCTCACATAAGGAATATGTATTCAGAGTTTCAAGAAGGATTTATAGAGGCTTCCACACAATTTTAACGAAATATCATCATAAATATACTGAAAATAAAATCAAACCACACCCACCTCCTCTTTATGCATACTTGATATCCAAAGGAGCGTGGGAATCATTGATCAACTATCATGGGGAGAATTCTTTTAAGGTACATTTTTTTGGTAACAGGTTATTTGTCGTTGTTTGTATTCATTACTTTGATTGAAATTTTTTTATTTATGAAACAAAAACTGAGTACTCAAAATAAAGAACAGGCAACAAAACCAGTGTACCCCTACCATAAAGCAAGGATGTGGTATGCTTCACTTGAGAAAAAATTGTAACGTATTTTAAATCTATCGTAATAATTTTATGTGGCATAAAACAACACCATAAAAATTTTCCTATGTTTATATTCATATTGATGAATCGAAATCAAAAGTCACTTTCATCCCATGGAATGTGCTATGGAAGGAGTCCCGTGTAAATAAAGAGGGGATAATGATAGATGAAAACACAAAAAAAGTATGGGAAACATTTCTAAGTATAACATAATATAAATTTTATTTTCTATAAATCGATATTACATAACAATGACTACTTATTTTCCTATATTTTCTATCTGACATAGTCATAGGAATCAACAACACCCGCACCATATGCATACATACTTTCAACATCCTTGAATCATCCAAAACAATTTGGTCACGTTAGAGGGGAAAGTTTTGAGGTCACACCCTGAACATATTTTCATAAATAAAAATAGGTGGAGGATCAAACTAAGGTACTGAAAAAATGAGAGAAACAATAGCTATTTGTTAAGAAGAGTTACAATACCAAAGAGAGACTGACTAAAAATTAACATTTTTATTTATTTTGAAAAGATAACCATACAAAAAATCCCCAAAAGGAGAAACATCATGGTGGTGTGAAGTAATGTAGACCCAAATCATTATTGAAAACCAATTTCATCCCCTCCTTTGGAAAAAAAACCCAAACAAAAGAAAGAAAGAATACTTTGATTTGATGGTGCCAGAGATGCCAAGAAGTCTACAACCATGTTCCCCTCCCACCATGTATGAGAGACCTTCATGTGGTTACCCAGGAGAGAATTACAATTTCTGATAGAAATATTAATGGGTGAGGAAAATAGAATAAACAACTCAACAACAACCCATCCATGAATATCCCGCCCCACCCCCCACCCCAGCTTTGAGTCGAGCCATTCCCCTCAAAAACTAGACTTAATTGAGGTAATAAATGTTATAATAATTTTTTTATATGAAATTTGATTCAAATAGACACTGATACCTTTCTCGAACTAATATTATACAGGGTGAAAATGAATTTGATTTATATCTATCAACTCCCACCTATCACCTTGTAGTGAGGGCTACAGTGTTCAATACGCAGAACAACATTTTACCCAACAGACAACTTCTAACAGATCATGTCAGAGTGTCAACTAATGTAGCTAATGAGCCAAATGATGGGCTTCTTGTTCCAAATAAAAATGATGAAATTCATACAGTCGAACAATCTATTGTAACATTCATCACATTTTTGATAATTCTTTTTAAAAAACATCTCGACAAGGACGTATCCATTTTAAAATTATTTTTCAAGATGAACCATTAATATTTAATGAAAAAATGTTTGAACCAAAGAATGTTATTACAGAAAGACAAATATATGGGGGTGAAACGAAATATCTATAACACCCCAAGCTTTCACATTATGTTTCCTTTGAATAATTTAACAGCTTGTGTTGTACGCAACTTAGAGTTTTAACACACCACGACTAATCAAACTAACCGTTATGAATAGAAATAAAATATTTTTGATATTTTATAAATTTTATTTTTCAAAATGAACTTCATTTTTGGATTTGGAATATCAAAATTATCTTAGGGTGAATTTTTGGTATTTTTCTGAAAACATTCAATTTTTGATGAATAGGGAAAACACTACGTTGTTGTTTAAAACCGATTTACTATTTAAATATTTAATTATTTTATTTAACTTTATTTTAGGTATAAATATATACATAATACCTATATATGTTCAATTTAATTAATTTTATTCATTTTATAATAAATTTTTATATATATAATTTTATTCAACTTTTTACCGTCTTTTACCCACCTTATCGACGCATTTGCAAATTTGCATAAAACTTAATTTTACCAATTCTATGAGTTAAATTTTAAAAACAAGAGAGACACGGTTAATATTAGTAAGTAAAATTTGGTTCAATAAGATGAAAATAATTTTTGGTGAATAGTAACTTTTGACTTTTATTTAACACTGTTAAAAGTAAATAGAGTAATTAAAGGTAAAAATGATATTATTATTACACTAAAACATATCCTAATTTTATTTGATAAGTGTATTTAAACTAAAATAACCTTAGTAATAAAATATGATCCTTTTGTTCCACTTGTATTAGATTAGGACATTTATTATTATTTTATTTAAAGATGAGTTAAAAGTGTTAAATTCAATGTTTAATAACTAAACCATTTTTCATATAGAGTTATACATAAGATAAATTTGGCTATAAATATTCATTAGATATATAAATATATTACCTACATAATTCTATTATATTTATAATTTTTAGACATTAAATAATTAAATTTATTTATGATAAAAAGATGATGTTGTAATTACCTTATTAATGAATGATTAAAATAATTGATATTATAAATATAAAAATAAATCTAAATTGAGAATTCAGATTAATTCCACAAATTTCCTAGATTATTATGACATTATAGGGTTGATTTAATGAATTTTTTTCGAATTAATCATGTTGTTATGACTTTCACAAAAACAAAATACCAAATAGTGTCAAAATTGACATAAATGAGTTTTTAAAACAAATGTTATTTTATTAAACGACATAATAGTCCTAAAAATATAATGATTGAACAAAGGAATAATATAATAATATATATATCATTAATTAACCACTTTGGGTTTTTTTTAATTTTATAGTAAGATTATTAACCATATAATATTATAGTACAAGAATAAATGGTAAAAGTCAAACAATTAAACTAAGAGTTAAGTCTAAAGATATAGTTAATATATTGAACTAAACCAATCTTAAACATATTGGTTGATAGGCTTTCGACCCATCCCCACCTTAACCTTGAAATAAATCATTTTGTATCCATTATAAACTGATTATGATTGTATAATAAAATAATATTTTAATCTTTTACTAAAGTGACAATCACCTCTCTTATAAAAGGGTGCTCCCCTTCTCTCAAAATCACACCTCAAAATCCATTTGGCTTGTCCAACCCATACCCAAATATCTTTCCAACTACCCTAACTTCAACCTAGTGTCCTTAATTTGATCATAAATACAACCTAAGGATCCCTTTTGATCAACTCAAAAGGAACACCCGAATAAGATGTAATAATTTCACCACCTCTTTCAAAGTTCTTTTCGTCTTCCACTTCCTCTTACTTTTTTATTACCATACCGAAATAATAAATCTAGTAACTTATACATACGGTTATGTAATTATAAATATGGTACAAACGTATTCATTATTATATCAATTCAATGAATTACAAGTCACCATACATACGTACGTACAGATTACCGTCTCCACGAACGCAATAAAATTCATTCCCCATCATAACCATTCAAGAATAATTTTTATTTTATGATTAAAAGTAATGTTTAAGAACTTAGTATAATTATTTATAGGAATCACATATATTCTATCCAGAACAAACTTGGATTACGTAACCAATCATATAAATGAAAATGAATCATTTAACACCCGAAACAATAATACTACTGAAATATTATTAACAAAGAAATATTATAAGAACGTATGTGATATCATATTTATGTATTTGGTTATTGTATAATTTAATAACAATGATTTAACTATTATACAAGAGGTTAACATACCCTCGATCAAGGAAAAGTACATGGTAAGGGTTAATTCTACAATCTCATTACTTATCTAAGGTTGTTAATACGTAAGTATCTACTTAAACCTCTTTATCATCCACAACTGTGTTTCTTAGAAAATATATTTTAAAACATTTTTACTATTTCCTAGACAGTGGTTTAAAGTCATTTATACCCTTTTTTGACTTTTTATAAGTCATTTATAAAGGAATCTTTCTGTTGTTTTCAAAACAAGGTCTTTTATGACCTTTTTGAAAAAATTAAGGAAATAATGTTTTTTTACCTTATACGGTGGGTGCCACTGTTTTCCTTTGTTATAACTCCTCTAAAGCTTTACTTAAAAGCTTATAAGAATATTTCCAAAATAAATGTTTTCTTTTATAATTATGTGACTTTTAAAAGGATTCAAAATAGAATGATTTATTTCTTTTAAATAGTTTTCATTTCATCTATGTCAACATTCTTTGATGGATTTTAAAATTTTTGAAGTTGATTTATTTTTCTAAACATATTCCATATTATATTGAAGGTTTTGTGATATGTTTGACTATGGATGGGTTATTTTTATACTATTATTCATTTATGGATAATGTATTTACATTTTTTATGCTATTTTTAATACGAATGTTTAGGTTATGTTTAAACCTTTTCATATGAGGAATGCATTTGACTTAGTAAGTGACTGGTGGAGCCCGTTATAGCTCCTCGATGCATCGGTAGATCTCATGAAGAAAACTAGTGTCTTGGAATAAGGCAATGAAAAATTGTTATTTGTAGTCTTGTCATGAAACCTTAACTATGTGGTTATGATGTCCATCATTATGCATTCCATCATTATGAAATCGGATATTGATATTACATGTGATTATTCAACCAGTAGAATATCCATGTGAATAAGTAAATGGAATTATTTGATTTATCTTTTCCATATTAGGCTGAAGTTTATGTTTAAAAGTCATGTGTTTTATTCTTATACATTTCCTTAAATTTTTATGTTTATTTAGGATAGTTTCTTATGTATTGTTATCTATACTAAGCATCTAATCTCATCCCTTTTTATGTTTTATTTTTTCCCAGGATGTGAAAAAGAATATTATAACTGGCCTGCAGGGATAGTCTAAAGATATAAATGTGGTCAATGGAGACAATGATGTTGTTGTTTTTTATATTATAATGTATTTTAAAACTTATTAATGTATCTAGTACTTCTAAGGCTACTAAAATGATCAGCCTTTCGGGATTTTATCGCTTTTGATCATGAAAATGTTATATAATATTACACCGACTCTGGATAACTGGGGTTTGGTCATTAAAATTGGTATTAGAGGAAGTTAGTAAAATCATTGGACACTAGATATAGAAAATATCTAATTAGATAACATTAACCTAAGATAGACTTTGAGGATTAGTATAGAAGAACTTCCTAGAATTTTGGAAATGTAGAGATTTTGTGAGTTTTCTAAGAAATAAATTCTTTTCTAGATTGGAATAGGTAGAGGCGGCTATGGAACAGATATACCTAGGAGTGAAAACACAGACAAGATGTTTCGAGCTTGACTCAGGGTATCCTAGTACATGATAACAGGCCTTGCTGCACTCTTGGTTACGACACTCCCAGGGGATATGATTAGGATAATTCACATTTTCATTACAAACCATTATGAAGGATTTATGAGTATATACCAACACAAAGAAAAATTATGATTATGGATTATATCCATAAACTGTTTAATTAATGTTAAGTGTTTTACAAGTTTTGGAATTATGTATTGTGATTCATAAACTAATCTAGTGTTTTCTGTTGTTTAGAAATGGAGCCTAGTGGAAGGAATGGAAACTGTATCAATGCACATAATCCATGTAGGTATTTCCCACCTACTCAAAATAATTATAGTGGAGCTGGTGATGAAACTAGTGGTGATCAGCTTTTCACCATACTAGGACAACTCACTCCAGTTATGAATAACAACCTTACCCGTATGGAGCACCTTGATCCCCGATGCAGAGGATCAATGTTAGACTGCTTTATGAGGAAACAACCACCAACATTAAATGGGACTACAAATCTATTTGTAACTAAGCAATGGATAAGCTCATAAGAGAAAATATTTCATGCTCTAGGAAGTAGTGAAAGAGAATAAGTTTTAATGGCTGATTGTTGCCTCACGGAAGATATAGATCAATGGTGGTAATTAATTAAAAACACAAATCAATATGAAGAAGTATAAAATATGGAATGGAGGGAGTTTAAAGAGGTTTTCTTAGAAAAATAATTTCCTCATGACCATCGAGCGGATTTGAAAAGACAATTTCTAAGTCTTAGGAAAAAGGAGGATAAGAATGTCACAAAGTATGAGGCTAACTTTACAAGGGTAGCAAGGCATGTTGTAGATTATATATGTAACCCAATGAGTAATATTGATCAATTCTTCGGTGTGTTAAAAGAATTTCTCTTTCAGGCATTAGTCTCACAATCCTTATCATCATACGAAGATATTGTCTTATATTATATCAAGACAGAATAAGAATTCTCTATGTCTTACGACTTTAAAGCAATGCAATAGAAGAAGAGACTGGCTGAACACTCTGGAAATGGAAATAAGGGGAAGAATAGAAAAATTGAATATCCATCCTATGGTAAATGTGGGAATAAATACCCCGATAGATTCATCAAGGGAATGGGATTCGGTTACAAGTGTGGTGAAAAAGGACACCAAGCTTGTGAATTCAAGGTAAAGACAGAGTCTATCAATGTTGAATTCAACAATTGTAGATAAATGGGGAATTATTAAATTGAATGTCATAAGCGCCAAAGAAACTTAACTCAAAAAAGGACAAGGGAGAAAGGCCAAGCTTATACGATCACTACTGCTGATTTTGAAGCTCCAAAAGATGTAGTGGCAGGTAATTTAATGGTTTCCTCAAGTTTAGCCACTGCTTTATTTGATTCTAGATCATCACATTGTTTTATATCTTCCCAGTTTTCTAAGAAAATTAGATATTTAAAATTATATTTAAAAATGTATTTGTCTGTCAAAACTCTTAAGATAAGTATCATTTCTATAATGTTTTGTGAATCAGTTCCCATTAGAGAATATAAATGTTCTTTATATGCTGATATCATTGTCATACCCATGATTGAATTTGATATAATCCTTGTAATGGACTGGATTTCAGACCATGATGCAAAAATTTATTGTAAGAAGAATGAGGCTAAAATTTTTGATGATGATAAGGAGTACCTTATCTTTAGAGAAAAAACTTCACCACCTGATTCTTATCTAGATCCACCCCCAGTAGCTCAACTAAATTCAATTATAAGTGAGGAAAAGAATGGAATAACTATGGGTGAGAAAAAGAATGTTCAAATAGAGGATGTACCTATTGTGTAAGAATATGTTGATGTGTTTTCAAAGGATTTACCTAGACATCCTCCAGAATGAGAAATTGAGTTTCCCATTGATTTTATTCCTAGTTCAAGGCCCATATTGAAGACCCCTTATAGAATGGACATTGTGGAATTAGTGTAACTAAAGAAACAACTAGAGGAATTGAGTAATAATGGATTTATTCTCCCTAGTATTTTTCTCTGGGGAGCCCCTGTTCATTTTGTTAAGAAGAAAGATGGATTCATGAGTTTGTACATTGACTACAGGGAGATCAATGCTGTAACAATAAATAAAACTATCCCCTACCTCGCATTGATGATTTATTCGATCAAATTCATGGATTTTAATATTTTTAAAGATTGACCTTTGATCTGGATATCATTAGTTGTGTGTGAAGAAGAAAAACATTCCAAAAACTGCATTTCGAACCTGGTATGGGCATTATGAGGTAACTGTAATGCCTTTTGGATTGACTAATGCACCCTCTATTTTCATGGATATAATAAATAGAGTTTTCAATTAATATCATGATGAATATGTAGTGTTATTTGTTAATTATATCTTGGTATACTCAAAAAGCTACAAAAATCATAAAAATCACTTGCCCACTATTTTAAAAACCCTCAGAAGAAATGAATTATATGGGAAGTTTAGAAAGTGTAAATTCTGGATTCAGGGGATTTCTTTTCATGGCCATATTTTATATTAGGATGGAATATTTTTTAATCCTTCTAATACCTTGTCAATCTAATAATGGCCAGCACCGATGAGTATAACTGAGGTACGCAGTTTTATTGGTTCTTTAGGTTATTATCGGTGTTTCATCCATAATTTTGCCTGATTGGAAAACCCATTAACCAAGATCACACGTGAAGGGGTTAAATTTGTTTGGGAAAATAGTGTGAAGAATATTTCGAAGAAATTAATATAAGATTATTTAATGATGTTATATTAAATCTATCATCGGGGAATGATAGGGTTTATTATTTATAGTGATGCATCAAATAAAGGACTTGGTTGTGTCTTTACGTAGAATGATAGAGTTATTATTATGCATCACAAAAGCTAAAAATTTACAAACAAAACTATCCCACTCATGATCTTGAGTTAGCAGCTGTAATCTTTGCTTTGGAGATTTGGATACACTATCTCTATGGTGGAAAATGTGAGATATATACCAATCACAAGATCTAGAAGTATATTTTCTCACAAAAAGAAACTCAACATGAGGCAAAGGCGATGTATCGAGCTACTCAAGGATTATGACTGCACTGTACACTACCACCCGGGGAAGGAAAATAAGATTGTATATGCTTTGATCCAAAAGAATCAAGGAGTTTTTAATAATATGAGAGTTGAAAGGGATCCTATTTTCATCGATCTAGTAAAGATGGATATGGGAATAACCATGGAAGGTCAAACATCTATAATTTTTCAAATGGTTTCCAAACTATCATTACTAGAATAGATAAAAAGTTATCAGAGAAATGATGAAGAGTTTAAAAATAAAATTAAAGCTGTGAATAATAGGAGAATGATCGACTTTATATATGAATATTGTATTTTAAAATTTGGGAAGAGACTTTGTGATACTAACATACCTAATCCAAAAAGGGAATTGTTCGATGATTCTCATAGATCCAATTTCTCTATACACTCTGATAGCACTAAAATGTATAGATATTTGAAGGAACATTTTTGTTGGGACAACAGGAAAAATGAGATTTCTGATAATATGTCAATATGTATGGTTTATCAATAGGTAAAGGCTAGAAGACAACATTTTAGATGATTCATGCAACCACTTCCCATACTTGAGTGGAAATGGTTTGATATTACGATGAATTTTTTCATGGGGATACCAAATACTACTAGAAGGAATAATGAATTATGGGTCATTATTGATCATCTTAACAATTTAATATATTTTCTTCCTATAAGAGAAGATTTGGCACCTAAACGTTTAGCAAGACTATATATTAATGGAGTTGTAAGACTTCATGGTGTACCCCTATCAATTATTTCCGATCGTAATCCCTATTTTACATCAAGATTCTAGAAAAAATCTTCAGAAGTCCTTGGATACTAAACTTCATTTGATCACTGCCTACCACCACAAAATTGATAGATAATCATAATGGAATATTCAAACCTAATAAGACATGTTAAGATATTTCTCACTTGACTTTCATGGTATGTGGGATCGATATTTTCCTCTGGTAGAATTTTCCTATAACAATATCTTCCATTCAAGTATTCATATGGCACCATATGAAGCTTTATATGGAAAGAAATGTCACACACCAACTTGTTGGGATGATGTTGGTGAAAGAAAACTCATAGGCCCAGAACGTTTTTAGGAAACAATGAAAAAGGTAAAGGTTATCCAAAACCACATCAAAACAACTCAAATTAGGAAAAAGAGATATGTAGATAATAGAAGGAAGGATTTGGAATTTCAAGTAGTAGATCATGTTTTCTTGAATGTATCTTCATGGAAGGGTGTTATACGTTTTCATAAGAAGGTTAAATTAAGTTCTAGGTACATCAGACCTTTCAAAATTCTTTAATGAATTAGATTTGTAGCTTATCATTTGCCAATGTTGCCAAGTCTCTTCCAAGTTCATGATGTGTTCCACATATCATTGTTTAGAAAATACATTCCTTACCTAACGCATGTACTCACCTATGAAGAGATTAAACTAGGACCCAAACTGTCTTATTATTAAAATATTATCAAAATTATTGATACCAGAGAATAAGTGTTGTGAAACCGAACGACTCGTCTGGAGAAAGTTCTATAGAGAAACCATAAAATGGAAGAGGCAATGTGGGAACCTGAGGAACATAAGATGAAGAACCACCTGAATCTTTTTATGCAGTAATAATACATAAATTTCAAGGATGAAATTATTTTAATAAGAGGATAATGTAACACCCCAATCTTCCACAGTGATTTTCCCTTTGAATAATTCAATAGATGCATTGTATGCAACTTTGAGTTTTAACACACCACAACCAATCAAACTAGCCATTATGAATAGTAATACCCACTTTTTGAAATTTTATAAATTTTATTTTTTAAAATGAACTTCATTTTTGGTTTTGGAATATCAAAATTAGCTTAGGGTGAATTTTTGGTATTTTTCTGAAAACATTCAATTTTAATTGAATAGTGAAAAAACACTATGTTATTGATTAAAACTGACTTTTTATTTAAATAATTAAATATTTTATTTAAATTTATTTTAGATAAAAATAAATACATAATACCTATATATGTTTAATGTAATTCATTGGGGTCATTATATAATAATTTTAGATATATAAAATTTTATTTAATTTTTTACTGTCTTTTACCCACCATCTAGGCGCATTTGAAAATATGCATAAACCATAATTTTACCGCTTCTGTGAGTTGAATTTCAAAAATCCGAGATACATGATTAATATCAGTATGTAAAATGTGGTTAAATAAGATGAAAATAATTTTTGCTGAAGAGTAACTTTTGACTTTTATTTACAACGTTTAGAAGTAAATAGGTTTATTAAAGGTAAAAATGATATTATTATTACCCTAACACATGTAATAATTTTATTGGATAAGTTTATTTCGACCAAAAACAACCTTAGGAATAAAATATGATCCTTTTGGTTCACTTGGATTAGATTATGACATTTATTATTATTATTTTTAAAGAAGAGTTAAAAGTGTTAAATTCAAAGCTTAATAACTAAACCATTTTTAATATAGGGTTATACAAAAGATAAATTAAACTATAAATATTAATTAGAAATATAAAAAGATTTCATACATAATTATATTTTATTTATAATTTTTATATATTAAATAATTAAATTTATTTATGACACAATGATGATGCAGTAATTACCTTATTAATGAGTTATTAAAATAATTGATATTATAAATATCCAAATCAATATAAATTGAGACTTTTTATAACTTACAAGAATTTACTAGATTAATATGACATGTTAGTGTTTCTTTAATGATTTTATTTAAGTAATCAGGTTGTTATCACTTTACAAAAACAAAATACCAAATAGTGTCAAAATTGACATAAATGAGTTTTTAAAAGAAATACTATATTATAAAATTATACAACAGCTCTAAAAATCTACAGTTCGCCAAAGGACTTAAATAATAACATATATATCATTAATGAACCACTTGGGGTTATCTTGGAATTTTATAGTAAGATTATTAACCATATAATATAATAATAAAAGAATACATGGTAAAAGTTAATCTATTTAACTAAGAGTTAAATCTAAAAGATAAGGTTAATATAGTGACCAAAACCTATCTAAAACCTATTGGTTGAGAGGTTCTCGACCCATACCCAACTTATCCTCGAAATAAACCATTTTTTAGTCATTATAAACCGAATATGATTATATAATAAATAAATATTTCAAGCATTTACTAAAGTTACCCCCACCTCTCTTATAAAAGGGTACTTCCCCTTCTCTCAAAATCACACCGCCAAGACCATTTGTCTTCACAAAACCCATACCCAGATATCCTCAAAACTACCCTCACTTCGACCTAGTGTCCTTACATTGGTCAGAAATCCAACCAAAGGAGCCATTTTGATCAACTCAAAATGAAATACTCGAATAAGAGGTAATAATTTCACCACCTCTTTCAATGTTCTTTTCTTATTCCACATCTGATTTATTTGTTATTACCATACCAAAATAAAAACTTCAATATATTATACATACTATGATATTATTATAAATATGGTACAACCATATTCACTATTCTATCCATCCTTTTAATGACAAGTCACCATACGTGAGTGCGTACGGATTATCGTCTCCACGAACATGATGAAATTCATTCGACATCATAACCATTCAATAATAATTTTTATTTTTTGATTAAAAATAATGTTTAAGAACTACATATAATTTTGGATGTGAATCAAATACATCCTATACATTCCAAACATGGCTTATGTAACCAATCATATGAAGGAAAATGAATAAGTTAACAACCGAAACAATGATACTACTAAAATATTATTAACAACGAAATACTAGAAGATCATATATGATATCATATTTATGTATGTGGTTATTTTATAATTTAATAAAAAATATTAAACTATTATACAGTATGTTAACATACCCTCGATCAAGGAAAATATAAGGTAAGGGTTAATTCTACAATCTCTTTACTTATCCGATGTTATTAATATGTAAGTATCTATTGGGACCTATTTATCAACCGTATTCATGTTTCTTAAAAAATGTGTTTAAAAACATATTTATTATTTTCTAGACTATAGGTTAAAATCATGTATACCCTTTTTTGAATTTTTATAATATTTTTATAAAGGAATCATTCCGTCATTTTCCAAACAAGGTCCTTTATGACCTTTTCGAAAAAATTAAGGAAAGAATTTTTTTTACCTTATATGGAGGGTGAGGTTATTTTCCTCCATTATAACACCTTCAAATATTCCCTTACAATATTATGAGAATATTCAAAAAGTAAATGTTTTTTTATAATTATGTGAGTTTTAAATGGTTTCAAATTATAAAGAGGTATTTCTTTCAAATAGTTTTCATTTCATCTATGTCAACAACCATTGATGGATTTCAAACTTGTTGATTTTGATTTATTATGATAAAAATATTCCATATTATATTAAAATGTTTTGTGATATGTTTTACTATAGATGTGTTATTTTTATAACATTCATGGTTTATGGATAAATTATTGACATTTCGTATGTTAGCTTTAATATGAATGTTTATGTTATGTTTATACCTTTTCATATGAGGAATTCATTAGACTTAGTAAGTGACGGGTGGAGCCCACTATAGCTCCTCAATACATCGGTAGGTATCATTAGATAAACTAGTGTCTTGGAACAATCCCTTAACAAAATCTTATTTGTAATGTTGGCACGAGGCCTTGACTATATGGTTATGATGTCCGCCATTATGCATTCCATCATTATGATATTGGATATTGTTATTACATGTGATTATTCGACTAGTAGAATATCTATGTAAATAACATAATGACATTATTTGATTTATCTTTTCCATATTATGCTTAAGTTTAAGTTTAAAATGCTTGTGTTTTAGACTTATTCATTGACTTAATTTTTTTCCTTATTTATGAATGATTCCGCTATATTGTTATCCTTACTAAGTATTTTATAATGTAATGTAAAACTTATGAATGTATCTAGTACTTCCAAGGCTACTAAACTGATCGTTCTTTCGGGATTTGATCCCTTGTGATCATGAAAATGTTATTTAATAATGCACCGACTCTAGGTAACTTGGGTACGGGTGTTACAATTGGTATCAGAGGATGTTTAATACAGACCTTGGAAACTAGATTTAGAAAAAATCTGATTATAGAACATTTCCCTAAGATAGACTTTAATTATTAGTATAAAATAACTTCCTAGAATTTTGGTAATGTATAGATTTTGTGATTTTTCCAAGCAACACATCCTTGTTTGGATAGAAGCAAGAAGAGGTGGCTCTGGAATAGTTGAACCTAGGAGTGGAAACTCTGACAACGAGTTTCGGGCTTGACCCGGGGTATCTTGGTACATGAAAACTGGCCTTACTGCACTCTTGTCTATGACACTCCTGGGGGATATGCTTAGGATAATTCAAATTTTCTTTACAAACCATCATGAAATATGTATGAGTATATACATCCTCAATGGAAACATTTTTATGATTGAGGATTATATCCATAAACTATTAAAATTATATTAAGTGTTTTACAAGTTTGGAATTATGTATTATGATTCATAAACTAATCTAGTGTATTCCATTGTTTTGAAATGGATCCTAGTATTAGGAATGGAAAATGTATCAACACATGTAATAGATGTTGGTATTTCCCTCCTAATCAAAATAATTATAGTGGACCTGGTGATGCAACTCATGCTGATCATCTTATCACCATACTAGGACAACTCACTCTGGTTATAAATAATAACATTACATGTATGAAGCACTCTGATCCACAACGCAGAAGATTAATGTTAGACCGCTACATGAGGAAACAACCACCAACATTCAATGGGACTACAAATCCATTTGTAACTGATCAATGGATAATTTAATTAGAGAAAATATTTCATGCTATGGGGAGTAGAGAAAGGGAAAAAGTTTTAATTGTAGTTTATCACCTCGTGGGAGATTCAGGTCAATGGTGGTCATTAATTCGTAACACAAATTAAGATTATGAATTATCAAATATGTAATGGAGAGAGTTTAAAGATATTTTCTTAGAAAAATAATTTCCTCGTGACTATCGAGAGGATATGGAAAGACAATTTCTGAGACTGAGGCAAAAAGAGGATGAGAATGTTGCAAAGTATGAGGCTAACTTTAAAAGTCTAGAAAGTCATGTAGAAGATTATATGTGTTACCCAAGGAGTAAGTTTGATCGATTATTCGATGGGTTAAAACCCTTTCTCTGTCGATCATTTTTCTCACAATCCTTCTCATCGTATGAAGATATTGTCTCATGTGCTATGAAGACAGAAAAATAATTCTCTATGTCTTACAACTTTAAAGAAAAGAAAGAGAAGAAAAGATCTTATGTACACTCTAGAAATGGAAATAAGGGGAAGAATGGAAATTTTGAATATCCATCCTTCGATAAATATGGGAAGAAACAATCTGATACTTTCTTGAAGGGAATGGGAGTCTATTACAAGTGTGGTGAAAAATTCCACCAAGCTCGTGAATTGCTTGGAAAGAAAGAGGCTGGCAATTTTGAATGCTACAATTATAGAGAAATGGGGAATTATGCAAATTAATGTCCTAAGTTCCAAGGAAACTTAACTCAGAAAAGGACAAGGGTGCAAGGCCAAGCTTATGTGATAATTATTGCTGAGGTTGAAGCTCCTAAAGATGTGGTGGTAGGTAATTTAATGGTTTCATCTAGTTTAGCCAGTGCTTCATTTGATTCTGGATCATCACATTATTTCATATCTTCCTAGTTTTCTATGAATATTATATATTTCCAATTTTATTTAACAAGGGATTTTTTTAGTCAAAACTCCTAAGGGAAGTATCATTGCTACAAAGTTTTGTGAATAAGTTACCATTAGGGCATATAAATATTCTTGATGTTATGATCTCATAGTCATACCAATGATTGAATTTTATATAATCCTCAGAATGGATTGGATTTCAGACCATGCAAAAAAAATTATTATAAGAATAAGGAGGTTACAATTTTTGATGATGATAAAGAGTACCTTATCTTTAGAGTAGAAATGTAACTATTTGATTCTTATCTAGATCCACCCCTAGTAGCTCAAAAAAATTAAATTATTGGGGAGGAATAAAATTAAATAACTATGGTTGAGGAAAATAATGTTCAAATAGAGTGTGTCCCTATTGTGAAATAATATGTTGATGTGTTTTCAAAAGATTTAATTTGATGTCCTCTAGAATGAGAACTTGAGTTTTCATTTGATTTAATTTCTAGTTTAAGGCCCATATTGAAGACCCCTTATAGAATATCCATTGTGGAATTAGTGGAACTAAAGAAATAACTAAAGTAATTTACTAATAAGAGATTTATTCACCCTAGTGTTTCTTCATGGTGAGCCCCCGTTCCTTTTGTTAAGAGGAAAGACAGATCTATGAGGTTATGTATTGACTAAAGGGAGATCAATGCAATAAAAATAAAGAAAAAGTATCCCCTACCTCACATTGATGATTTATTCTATAAACATCATGGAGCTCAATATTTTTCAAAGATTGGCCTTAGATCTGGATATCATCAGTTGTGTGTGAAGAAGGAAGACATTCTGAACACCATATTTCAAACCAGTTACGGGCATTATGAGTTTATAGTAATGCCTTTTGGATGGACTAATACACCCTCCCTTTTGATGGATCTAATGAATAGAGTTTTATAGAATATCTTGATGACTTTTTAGTGGTATTTATTAATGATATCTTGGTATACTCAAAAAGCTATAAATATCATGAAAATCACTTGTGCACTATTCTAAAAACCCTCAAAAGAAATTAATTATATGGGAATTTTAGCGAGTCTAAACTTTGGATTCTAGAGATTTCTTTTATTGGACATATTGTATCTAAGGGTGGAATCACTGTTGATCCTTTTAAGACCAAGGAAATCCAAGAATGGCTAGCACCGACGAGTATAACTGAGGTACGCAGTTTTATTGGTTTAGCAGGTTATTATCAGAGTTTTGTACAAAAGTTTTCCTGATTGGAAAACCCATTAACAAAGCTCACATTTAAAGGGGTTATATTTGTTTGGACAAAAGAGTGTGAAAAATATTTTGAATAACTGAAGAGAAGATTAGCCAATGCTCTAACATTGACTCTACTATAGGGGAATTATGGGTTTTTTATTTTTAGTGATTCTTCAAAGAAAGGACCTGGTTGTTTACTTCTGAAAATGATTGAGTTATTTCCTGTACATCATGGCAGCTAAAATTTCATGAACAAAACTATCCCACACATCATCTTGAGTTAGCAGCTATAATATTTTCTTTCATGATTTGGAGACACTATCTCAATGGTGAACAATGTGAGATATATACTGATCACAAGAGCTTAAAGTATATTTTCTCAAAAAAATAACTCAACATGAGGAAAAGGCGATTGTAATGAACCAAACTTTAATTAATGGAAATCCCTCTTGATCTAATTAAATGTCTCTTTATGTAAAATGTTTTTATAAAATTTCAACTTCTTTGGTTTTATGTTTTTGGATTTTTTTTTTTTAAATACTGTTAAGAATTGTGATCATTACTAATATAGTCATTTAATAGTGACCACATGATTAGTATAAATATAGGGCTTAACAAATCCAATTTACTCAGACAAAGGAAGTGATGGCCTCATCCAGTAGATGTGCCTCATACAAAGCCCATTTGTCAGAGCTCGGAAATGAGGTTGTGTCTTTGGGATTCTCTCTTGAACAAGGCCAATCTGATCTTGAATATTTTAAGCACGAGTAGGGCCGCATATGAGAGAAGTGGAAGTTGATAGAGATTACCTCCTGAGTAATGTTATCCGAGCCACCCCAAGAGTAAATCGCCACCGCACACCTTACTCCTCAGTCTTATGCACGTGTTATAAGGGGTTATGTAACAAGACCATAGCACTATGGTTATGTACATTGTTTTTGTATATAATAATTAATAAACATTCATTTTATTATTGTTACCTTCTAAATAGTTTTTAAAGCACAAATAGTATTTTTAGTTAATGTTCAACTAAGAAATCTATTTTAATGAATTAATGGATTTTTTAATTAAATAATATTTTAATAAAATATTATTATTATTATTATTATTAAATTAATTTTTAATAAATATAAATGATCATATAATTTTATGAATGCAATTGTAATTTTTATTAAGGTTTGAAAGACATTTTTGTCAAAACCCATGAATTTTCGATAAATGTCTATTTTTATTTTAAAAGTAAAAATTAACATATTTAAAAAATTATTTATATATAATTAATATTATTTCTGTTATCAGGATATCCAAATTATCCAATAGTTAATTTTTCATAATTTTCTGAGATAGTCAAATTTTTGGGTAAAAATTAAATACTGTTTTAATATACAATGTGCTTTATGACCTCATAATGACCCAATAGTGATGTAATAAAATACTATAAACTTTATGTTCGGCCAATATATGTTTTACCATTAAAATAATGTGATTTTAGGATTTTTTTTTATTTATTTTAAAAAGCTTTAGTGGACCCTTCAAGACTTATTAATCATTTTGTCTTTTGAAATTATTTTCCTTGGGAGTGTGACTCACCTCCACATAAGCAACCCCATTATATTAAGAATTTTGGAATTTGGACTTATAAAATATTTTTTTCCACTTTATTTTTCCAAAAACTATGGTCAAAAACCATGGTCTGGTTTGTGGCTCGGATTAGTTTAATGTGAAGTGTCCCAAACCTAAATAATAAATAATTCCCTCATTTTTTCTATGTAAACCCACCCAATCTCCCACTTCCTCCTCACTCAAAGCCTTTTTAGTTCATAAAAACTCTACCCTACTCTCTTTATAATCCTCCCAAGGCTCCCCAAGCTCCCAATAATCCTCTATCAGGCCTCTCTCAATCCTTTGGAAGCACACTTCCAAGTAAGGGTATTTCTTCCTTTCTCATTTTTGTCCAATTTTCTTAATGTTGTTATGACCTTTTAATTTCAATTATAAATGTTATGTAATGGTTTTAAACCTTTCCCATAATTTCCTATTTATGTTTTAATTATGATAGACCCCTTCCTCTCTCAATAAATACCTCCCATGTACACCCTTTACTATACCGAAATTCTGAAAGGAATTTATCTCTCCTCACTTAAATTCAAGAATGTATTTTGTATGATGAATATAAATTCCATTAAAATTGTTGGGATATGTATTTATAAGACCCCATTACTTTATATTTCATTTAAATATGATGATACACCCCTCTATATCTCATCAACCATTTTTATGAATTCTTAAGTCACGCTGTTACGCTGCCAAAATTGCACCAATTTTCCAAGCCAATGTCATTGTCTAGTGAATACCATGCTCAGTTCTCTATCAAGGGTATTCACCATTATGAACATTTACTTATTGATTATAAAGTTTTATTTATGAATTCCACATTCCTTTATCTTGTAATAAATGATGATGTTTTATGAATCCATGTTATATGATCCATGTGGCACACTTATGCATGAAATGAAATGTTTAAGAAGGGTGTGCCCTTATAGTGCTCCAATGCATTGGGTAAAGTATAGTATAATGATATGTCATGTGAAATGGGTGTTTACTCATTCTAATTTAAATGAAATTAGGTTTTACTCATGCTCCATGTGAAATGGGGATTCACTCATGCTCTATGTGCAATGAGCCTTAACTCGTGCTAATTCCCTGTTAAGTGTTGTTGCCACATTTCCATGTTATGATTATGATGATTCATCATGCCTCTATTTTTATGCTTATCTTGTGTTCTATTGATATTCCTATTATCTAACATGTATTTTATTCCTCATGTAATTCCAGGGTTATTCCCTTAGTTGGCTTTATATCTCTCTCTTTTATTATTCATGTCCTCAAGTTATCCCATGCAATGCTAAGTATGAGGGAATGTAGTGGTCAAGTTAAGGAAGTTTTCAATAAATATGTTGTATTTAATGTTTTCTATTGTTATGTAATGATCCTAATATCCAAAGGCACTGGACCTCTCTATTTTCTATGTTGTATCAAGTGAATTTTATGTAATAAATTATGTTTAATTGTGTAATAAAAGATCAGGGTTGTCATAGCGATGGCTCGAGCTACTCAAGGATTATGATTGCACTATACACTACCACCTGGGGAAGGAAAAATGGTTGCAGATGCATTTAGCAGAAATGATCATGGAGTTTTGAACAAGATGAGAGTTAACAGGGATCCTATTTTCATTGATCTAGTAAATATGGATATGGGTAAAACCATGGAAGATGAAACATCAATACTTTTTCAAATTATTTCTAAACCATATTTATTAGAAAGGATAAAAAGTTCTAAGACTAATGATGAGGAGTTTCAAAAAAATATTTAAGATATGAATGATGGGAGAATGAATGAATTCATATATAAAGATGGAATTTTAAAATTTGGGATGAGACTTTGTGTTCTCAACATACCTGATCTAAAAAGGGAATTATTGGATGATACTCATAGCTTTTATTTCTCTATACACCCTAGTAGCACTAAGATATATGGATATATAAAGGAACATTTTTTGAGGGATAACATGAAAAGGGAGATTGCTGATTAAGATTCAAGATGTATGGTTTGTCAGTAGGTAAATTCTAGAAAAAAAACATCATAGAGGAGTCATGTAACCTATTACCATACCTAAGTGGAAATGGGATGATATTACAATGTATTTTGTCATGGGGCTACCAAATACTCCTAGAAGGAATGACTCAATATGGGTCATTATTGATCTTCTTACCATGTAAGCACATTTCTTCCTATAAGAGAAGATTTACCACATAAACATTTAGTAAGACTATATATTAATGAAGTTGTGAGACTTCATGGAGTACCCCTATAGATTGTTTCTGATCGTGATCTCCATTTTACATCAAGATTCTGGAAAAGTCTTCAGAAGGCCTTGGATACTAAACTACGTTTGAACACTGCCTACCACACTCAAACTGAGGGACAATTAGAATGTCCTATTCAAACCTTAGAATACATGTTAATATCATGATTACTTTACTTTCAAGGTATGTGGGATCAATATTTACCTCTATTATAATTGTCCTATAACAATAGCTTCCATTCAAGTATTCAGATGACACGTTATGAAGAGTTATATGGAAAGAGATGTTGCACATGAACTTTTTTGGGATGATGTTGGTGAAAGAAAACTCATAGGACCAGAACTTGTTGAGGAAACAATTGAAAAGGTTAAGGTTATCCAAACCCACATCAAAGCAGCTCAAAGTAGGAAAAAGTGTTATGCTGATAATCGAAGGATGGATTTGGAATTACAAGTAGGAGATCATGTTTTCATAAAGGTATCTCCTTGGAAGGGTGTTATACCTTTCATTAATAAGGGTAAATTCAGTCTCAGGTACATCATACCATTCGAAGTTCTCAAACGAATTAGATTTGTAGCTTATCGTTTGGCAATACTGCCAAGTCTCTCTAAATTCATTATGTGTTCCATGTATCAATGTTGATAAAAAACATGTTTGACCCAATGCATATACTCAGCTTTGAAGAAAAAGAACAGGAACCTGACTTATCTTATTGTGAAGAGCCTATCAGAATTTTTGATACCAAAGAACAAGTGTTGAGAAAACGGAAAACTCGTCCGGTTAACGTTCTATGGACAACCAATATATAGAAGAGGCAACGTCTGAACCGGAGGAACTTTTGATGAAGAACCACCCAAATCTTTTTATGTTGTAGTATACTATAAATTAAGAGAACGAAATTATTTGAAGGGTAGAAGAATGTAACACACCAATCTTCCATGGTACGTTTCCCTTTGAATAATGCAATAGAGTGTGTTGTACCCAACTTGGAGTTTTAACACACCATGACCAATCAAACCAGCAGTTATGAATAGTAATACCAACTTTTTGAAATTTTATAAATTTTATATTTTAAAATTAACTTCATTTTTTGATTTGGAATATCAAAATTAGCTTAGGGTGAATTTTTTGTATTTTTCTGAAAACTTTCAATTTTTGATAAATAGTGAAAAACACTGCGTTATTATTTAAAACCGACATTTAATTTAAATAATTAATTATTTTATTTAAGTTTATTTTAGGTAAAAATTGATACATAATACCTATATATGTTCAATTTAATTCATTAGAGTAATTTTATAATAAGTTTATATATATATAATTTTATTGAACTTTTTACCGTCTTTTACCCACCTTCTTGGCATATTTACAAATTTGCATAAAACTAAATTTTTTCACTTCTATGAGTTGAATTTAAAAAATATAATAGACATGGTTAATATCAGTAAGTAAAATTTGGTTCAATAATATGAAAATAATTTTTCATGAATAGTAACTTTTGATTTTATTTACCACGTTTAAAAGTAAAAAAGAGTAATTAAAGGTAAAAATGATATTATTGTTACCCTAACACATGTACTAATTTTATTGAATAAGTTTATTTCGACCAAAAACAAATTTAGTAAAAAAATATCATCTTTTTTTCCAATTGGATTAGATTTGGACATTTATTATTATTTAATTTAAAGAATAGTTAAAAGTGTTAAATTCTATGTTTAATAACTAAACCATTTTTAATATAGGGTTATACATAAGATAATTTCGACTATAAATATTCATTATAAATATAAAAATATTTCCAACATACTGAAATTTTATTTATAATTTTTAGACATTAAATAATTAAATTTATTTATGACACAATGATGATGTAATAATTACATTATTAAGGAATGATTAAAATAATTGATATTATAAATATCTGAATAAATATAAATTGAGATGTATGATAAATTCGAAAAATTTCATAGATTAATATGAAAAATTAGGGTTTATTCAATGAATTTTTTGTGAATTAATAATGTTGTTATGACTTTAACAAAAACAAAGTACCAAATAGTGCCAAAATTGACATAATTGAGTTTTTAAAACAAATACGATATTATTAAATGATATAGTAGTCCTAAAAAAATATGGTGGGGAAAAAGACTTATATAATAATATATATATCATTAATGAACCACTTGGTTTTATCTTGTATTTTTTTGGTATGATAATTAATCATATAATATAATAATACAAGCATACATGGTAAAAGTTAAACTATTTAACTAAGAGTTAAATTTAAAAGATAAGGTTAATATAGTGACCTAAACCTGTCTAAACCCTATTGGTTTAGAGGTTTTAGACCCATACCCACCTTATCCTAGAAATAACTAATTTTGGAGCCATTATAAAATGAATATGGTTGTATAATAAAATAATATTTTAAGTTATTACTAAAGTGACCCTCACCTCTCTTATAAAAGGGCACTTCCCCTTCTCTCAAAATCACACCTCCAAATCCATTTGTCTTGGCCAAACCCTTCAAAAATATAATCCCAACTACCCTCACTTTGACCTAGTGTCCTTAAATTTACTATAAAGCCAGCCTAAGGATTCCTTTTGATCAACTCAAATGGAAACACTCTAAGGAGAGGTAATAATTTCACCACCTCTTTCAAAGTTCATTTCTTCTTCCACTTCCTCTTACTTTGTTATTCCCATACTAAAATAATAACTCCAGTACCTTATACATACTGTGATTTTATTATAAATATGGTACAACCATATTCATTATTCTATCTATCCAATGAATTACAAGTCACCATACCTGCATACATACGGATTACCGTCTCCACGATCACAATCAAATTCATTCCCCATCATAACCATTCAAGAATAATTTTCATTTTATGGTTTAAAATAATGTTTAATAACTGAATATAATTCTAGATATGAATCAAATACATCCTATCCATAACAAACATGGCTTAAATTACCAAGCATATAAAGGAAAACGAATCAGTTAACACCCCAAACAATGATACTACAGAAATATTATTAACATATCAATATTACAAGATCATATATGATATCTTATTTATGTATGCAGATCCTGTATAATTCAATAACAATGATTTAACTATTATACAGTAGGTTATCATAAACTCGATCAAGGAAAATTAAAATGTAAGGGTTAACTCTACAATCTATTTACTTATCTCAGGTTGTTAATACGTATGTATCTACTGGGACATCTTTATCATCCACATGATTGTTTCATACAAAAAGTATTTCAAGACATTTTTTGTATTTTTTAGAATATGGGTTAAATTCATTTATACCCTTTTTTGACTTTTTATAATATTTTTATAAATTAATCATTCTGTTGTTTTCCAAATAAGGTCCTTTATGACCTTTTCGAAAAAAATAAGGAAAGAATGTTTTTAGATTATACGGCGGGTGTGGCTATTTTCTACCATTATAACACCTTGTATGCTTCCCTTACAATCTTATAAAAATATTTCCAAAATAAATGTTTTCTTTTATAATTATGTGACTTTTAAATGGTTTCAAAATAGAAATAAGTATTTCTTTCAAATAGTTTTCATTTCATCTATGTCAACATCCTTTGATGGATTTTAAACTTGTTGAAGTTGATTTATTATGATACAAATATTCCATATTATATTGATGGTTTTGTGATATGCCTGACTTTGGATGTGTTATTTTTATACCATTCACGGTTTATGGATAAAGTATTCAAATTTGTTATGCTAGTTTTAATAGGAATGTGTAGGTTATGTTTAAACCTTTTTATATGAGGAATGCATTGGGCTTAGTAATTGACGGGTGGAGCCTGCTATAGCTCCTCGATGCATAGGTAGGTCTCATGAAACAAACTAGTGTCTTGGATCAAGGCCTTGACAAAATATTATTTATAGTCTTGGTACAAGGCCCTGACTACGCGGTTATGATGTCCAGCATTATGAATTCCATCATTAGGAAATTGGCTATTGATATTACATGTGATTATTCGACAAGTAAAATATCCATGTGAATAATTAAATGGATTTATTTGATTTATCTTTTCCATAATTTAATGATGTTTAATTTTAAAATACATGTGTTTTAGTCTTATAAATTTCATTAAATGTTTATACTTATTTATGAAAGTTTATGCTATATAGTTATTTATACTGAGCATCTGAGCTCACCCCTTTCTATGTTTTATTTTTTCCAAGATGTGAAGAAGTATATTATGACTGACCTATTGGGATAGTATAAGGGATATGAATGTGGCAAGTGGAGACAATGTTTTTGTTGTTTTTTATATTATAATGTAATGTATAACTTATGAATGTATCTAGTACTTACAAGGATACTAAAATGATCTGTATTTCAGGATTTGATCCCTTTTGATCATTACAATGTTATGTAATAATGCACCATATCTAGGTAAATGTGGTCATGGCGTTACTATATCAGCTCAAAACAATCTCAAGGATCAACCAACCGATTGCAACGATCTACTGAGAGCACCTTTAACCCACTCATTCTCTATCCATAGTTCATATCATTACTGTAGTTGGCTGGAATTACTTCCAATGGACTATAATTGATTCCTATCAGGGCACTCCATGGGCTGCTACATCCTCTGGGCAGGGCACACCACCATCCCTAGTGGCAGTCATTTCCTCATGAATCCCTTAGGCGGAGAGCCATGATTCGTCCAACGCTCACATGTAAGAGTTCCCAAGGATCGGATTCATTCCTACCTCCTTTGCCTCTGATACCAACTGTAGAGACCCAAATATTGACGTACATAGACATTACATTACTTTTTCGGAATATGTAATAAATAAAAAAATTAAACACCAAAGGACCGTAATAGTTTAGTGTCTTTGGAAACTCGGAATATAATCCTCTAATATTGGTGAAAGTTCTTTAACATCTCCCATAAAGATATTTTTTTTCTTACCTAAAACATTTCTCTATATCCTGGGGAAAAACATATAATGGGTGAGCTCAAATTCTCAGTAACGGTAAGCATGGAGAAAATAAAACAAACTATATACATTTGAACTTCAAAACATGAACATAAATTTTAAACATCAAAATATTGAGAAATGACATAAAACATGGTTGTATGTAAGGCATAGATCATAAAGAAACATTAATCATGATAAAATAGCGTGGGAATAAAACATGTAATTGTGGAAAAACATTAATCACATGATTTTATTTCCATAGTAGCCAGGCATTGCTTCCATGACCATCTTAGTGGACAAAGTCCCTTTCTGAATCGGGTTCACTCCTCATTCCAGTCCTGTATCACTAAACCAGATTGACTTACCATTTCATCCATGTCTATCTCATGAGATATAAATCTTTACCCAATTCATTGGTGGGAGATATAGGTCCCACCCATCTCATAATGAAATCATTCTTACTTGTGCCACAAAATAAACTTAAAACATTCATCATAACCCAAAGAATAAAATGGGTTTCATAAACATCAACCCATCATCACATAATCCATATAAAACAAATGGATATTTCATCAAAATAAAAGTGAAACCAGGTGAATCATAGAGACATTATACTTGAAACATACACATATGAAATAATTTCATCTTATATGGAAAATGGTTTTGATAAAACACTTGAAATGAATTCTTGAGGAAAATATCCTTTCTTCTTCAAAATCATTTTCTTTTCACAAAATTCCATGCAATTTTAAAAGAAAAGTATTTTTTTGAAAATAGTCATAAATTATTGTAGAGTAGGCTTCATGAAAATGAGGCGTTATGAAACCGTAAAAATTTGTTCACGCCGTATAAGTTAAAAATAACATTATTTTGGTACTTTTGTCGGAAAAGTCAAAAAGTTCCCCGTGTGGTAAAAAAAAGTAAGATTCCTCTCATAACATGTGGTAAATTTCAAATATGGGTAAAAAGGACATTAAAAATACATGAAAACATTTTTAGAAAACATGGGCATGGATGATAACAATAACCCTAACAAATACTTACGAATAAAAATCTCGGATAAGAACGAGATTGGAATAGTTATCCCTTACCTTATGTCTAATATGTTTCGTACCTATCCAAAGATCCTCTTCTTTGACGCGACTCTGCTTAACCTCCTCTTAAGGAACTAGGGTTGGTTTTTTGAGGAGACCAGAACCTCTATAATGTTTCTAGGGAAGATGATAAGGGAAATGCGCAGGGGTTGGCCGAGCTTCAAGTCTCAAAAGTTAATATTATCTAAGTAATTTGGACAAACCTTATATTTTTAGGAATATAATAACAATTAATAATATAATATTTGTTTTAAAAACTATTTTATGTCAATTTTGACACTCTTTGGTAATTGATTTTTGTGAAAATCATAACAGAATGATTAGTTCGAAAAAATTTAATTAAATCAATACTAACATGTCATATTAACCTAGAAAATTAGTGTAATTCATAAAAAGTCTCAAATTACATTTATTTGGGTATTTATAACATCAATTATGTTAATATTTCATTAATAAGGTAAGTACTTCATCATCATTGTGTCATAAATAAATTAAATTATTTAATGTCTAAAAATTATATATAAAATACCATTATGTAGTAAATCTATTTATCTTTCTAATTAATATTTATAGTCGAATTTAACTTCTGAATATCCCTATATTAAAAATGATTTAGTTATTAAACTTTGATTTTAACTATTTTAACTCTTCTTTAAATAAAATAATAATAAGTTTCCTAATCTAATCTAAGTAGACCTAAATGATAATATTATATTCCTAAGGTTGTTTTGGTTCGAATTATACTTATCCAATAGAATTAGGACATGTGTTAGGGTAATATTAATATCATTTTTACCCTTAATTATCCTATTTACTTTTAACCGTGGTAAATAAAAGTAAAATGTTACTATTCACAAAATATTATTTTTATCCTATTAAACCACATTTTACTCCTTGATATCAATTGTGTCTCTTGGATTTTCAAAATTCCACTCACAGAAGCGGTAAAATTAATTTTTATGTAAACTTTCTAATACTCCTAGGAGGTGGGTAAAAGACGGTGAAAGGTTCCATAAAATTTTTATATATCTAAAATTATTATAAAAAGACTCAAATGAATTACATTGAACTTATATAGGTATTATGTATCAATTTTGACCTAAAATAAATTTAAATAAAATAAATAATTATTTAAATATAAAGCTTATTTTTAAATAATAACCCAGTGTTTTCACTATTCATCAAAAATTGAAAGTTTTCATAAAAATACCAAAAATTCACCTTAGGCTAATTTCGATATTCCAAATCCAAAAATTAAGTCCCTTTTGAAAGATAAAATTTATAAAATTTCAAAAAGTGGGTATTACTATTCATAACGGCTAGTTCATAATAATATTATAATAATATATCGTTTAGTGAAACTCAGTATTCCGTACTACACACACTATTGAGAAAGGTCTTGATTGCGTGTAATGCAAGACAAGTCTGGGCTGCATGTAGTGAAATCTCCGTTTAGTGTTGCGTATAACATAATCAAAACTTATTTCATTTATACATTAAACAAAATCTATACTTAATGTTGCGTAGAATAATTTCCACAAAACAAACTTGAAATTATGTGTAACACAAGCCAAGAATAGTGTTGCATATACTGCAAGCTAATATGGTGTTGCATATAGTACAATCTAATCTTGGTGTAGTGTATAATAGAATACATCATAGAAATTAAAAATAATATATCTCATAAAATCTAGGGGTGTTACATTCTACACCCCTTAAAATGAATTTCGCCCTCGAAATTCATTGGGGATATAAATCGTTTACTACTTGAAAGTTTCATTTGTAAAAACCCACATCGTAAAAGGAATACTAAAACTTAATTTTAAAAGGTAAAGTAAGAAATGTAACGGTTACCCATATTAACTCATCACTAGGTTTCCACATAGGAGAACATAGGTGGAAATATTGATATGGAAAAGAAATCTAACCATCATGTTCTGATGAAGAGTGGTAGAGAACATGGCTATGAAAAGGCCAACAATCACAAAGCTATAAATTTATGATGATCTAAGGTTACATCTGATTTATCAGGTATGAGGGTACTAGGACAACGTTTTTAGTTTTCAATATCATTCCCCTAATGCTGAAAAAATGTTGAATTAAAAGAAATACTTACTTGATTTTGGTACAATCTCTCCGTTTTTCATGCCTTGAACAATTTCCACTTCATATCTTAAAGAAATGAAGTTGAATTTGTCATTCATGAAGTGTTAGCAGATCATGACATAGAATTCTAGGTCATTCCATCTGTTTCTATCGCAAAAAGTATAGCACAATTTTTTTAATATACATAAGTCCATCTTGAGATTAATCATATATTGTTCCTAAAATGGACTTATACTTCATCTATCATAGCGCTTAATTAAATAAAACTAGTTCCTACTAACCAGCGACTTCATGTAGGCCAATGGTAGGTGATAAAGGCCTGTCACACTTCGGATGTGGGTTCGATTCCCGCAACCTTGTCTGACGTGACGGGTTGTTTCCCATCCTGCACGTTGTCCCTTTTTCTAAAACTACACTATTATAACATTCCAGAAATAATATCGAAAAAAATTTCTATTCCTAAAAAATACTATCTGATTTCTAACATAATCCATTCCAATCTTTAGGCTTATCCAAAATACATATGTCCAATCTCATAGTCTAAAGAAAACAATTACTTGAAAGGTCACATAACTAACATGTGAATACCATCATTTATCCCCCATATATCATACGATATACCTTGTTGGTCACATTACAAACATTTGAATACCTTAATCAGGTAGTCTCTTGAAAATGAATACCCATTGAACCTTAGTAAAAACATGAATGTTGTCAAAAGATAACTCTTTCCACATACCAAAATTCCAAAATTTCTATATACTCAAACCATGATATCACTTTGTCCTTATATCAGTCATGAGCTCATTAATAATATCCAAAATATTATTTTCTCCTTATCCATTCATTATGCACATATCATCTTCTTTCCAAAAATATGTGAATTACCTTTCATTGTTACCGGTACCATTCATAATATACTTTCAAAAACTCAAGGAAAGAAAATAGTGTAAAAATACTTAGATGAATCTTTATTCCATAGTTCCATTATATTACCTATACAACATAACTCTTAATAAAAATACAATCATTCCACTACCTTATTAAACCATTGACTGAGCTTCATCATTTTATTCCTCAACACTTCTTTCATCTCATATATCATTTGTTGTTTATTCATCATCATCAAAATAAATACTACTCATATGACCATGCTAATTCTCTTCAAGAGATTTTCCCTTAGGTCATTGGTTTTCATAATGCCCTTACATTCCACATTTAAAACATTCAATCGTTGTTGATGTCATAGCAATACCATTATCCTTGTCCATGGTGTTAATTGAACCTTTTCATTTGCACTTACTGCCTTCGTGTCCTTCTTTTCGACACCCAAAGCATCTTCCAGTTCCTTTGCAACATTCTCCTTCATGCCTCTTCCAACATGATTTACATGAGGGAAATTGAACTTTCTTTCCTCTACGGTCATCATGAAACTCCATCTTTCTCTAATTAGATGAGTCGTGAGTCTTACCAAAGTTGATATTATTGATCATATTATGAGATTTCTCATTAGGAATAATAACGATATGTGGACTTCCATATCCAATTTCTTTTGGTTGCTCATGAATAATATCATTCCATTGTCTATCATATCCTCCATTATCTTGAATCTTCCTGTTTCCAGCCATTTTCTAAAACCCAAAAAGAATAGTGTAAGAGGAAAAAATCATGCTCAGTAAAACAACATAATAAAGGGGCAGTACCTTCAATATCTAACATCATAGGTTTAATTATAATATCGTTACCGTAATTCTAGGAATATAACCTCTACTTATAATTAACCTTAGATACATCCCTAGACATACCTTAAAAATATCTCTATGGATATCACTAAAGTTTTCCCATCCTAGTTTCCAAAGGTTGACTAAACCTTTCCTCTGATACCAACTATAGCAGTCTGGAATTACTTCTAGTGGACTATAATTGATTCCTATCAGGGCACTCCATGGGATGCTACACCCCCTGGGCGGGGCACACCACCATCCCTAGTGGCAGCCATTTCCTCATGAAGCCCTTGGGCGGAGAGCCATGCTTCGTGCTACGTTAACATGTGAGAGTTCCCAAGGATCAGATTCATTCCTACCTCCTTTGCCTCTGATACCAACTGTAGATACCCAAAGCTTGACATACATAGACATTACATTACATCTGCGGAATATATAATACATAACAAAAATAGACACCAAAGGATCGTAATAGTTTAGTGTCTTTGGAAACTCGGAATATAATCTTCTAATATTGTTGAAAGATCTTTAACATCTCCCATAAAGACCTTTTTTTCTTACCTAAAACATTTCTCTATATCCTGGGGAAAAAATATAAAGGGTGAGCTGAAATTCTCAGTAACGGTAATCATGGAGAAAATAAAAAAACCGTATAAATTTGAACATAAAAACATGAACATAATTTTTAAACATTAAAATATTGAGCAATGACACAAAACATGGCAGTATGTAAGGCATATATAATAAAGAAACATTAATCATGATAAAATAGCATGGGAATAAAACATGTAAGTGTGGAAAAACATTAAGCCCATGATTTGATTTCCATAGTAGCCAGGCATTGCTTCCATGACCATCTTAGTGGACAAAGTCCCTTTCTGAATCGAGTTCACTCCTCATTCCAGTCCTGTATCACTGAACCAGATTGACTTACCGTTTCATCCATATCTATCTCATGAGATATAAATCTTTACCCAATTCATTGGAGTGAGATATAGGTCCCACACATCTCATAATTAAATCATTCTTACTTGTGCCACAAAATAAACTTAAAACATTCATCATAACCCAAATAATAAAATGGGTTTCATAAACATCAACCCATCATCACATAATCCATATAAAACAAATAGATATTTCATCAAAAGAAAAGTGAAACCATGTGAATCATAGAGACGTTATACTTGGAACATACACATATGAAATAATTTCATCTTATATGGAAAATGGTTTTGATAAAACACTTGAAATGAATTCTTGAGGAAAATATCATTTCTTTTTCAAAATCATTTTCTTTTCACAAAATTCCATGCAATTTTAAAAGAAAAGTATTTTTTTGAAAATAGTCCTAAAATCTTGTAGAGTAGGCTTCATGAAAATGTGGCGTTATGAAACCGTAAAAATCTTTTCACACCGTATAAGTTTAAAATAACATTATTCTTGTACTTTTTTTGGAAAAGTCAAAAAGTTCCCCGTGTGGTAAACAAAAGTAAGATTCCTTTCATAACATGTGGTAAATTTCAAAAATGGGTAAAAAGGACATTAAAAATACATGAAAACATTTTTAGAAAACATGGGAATGGATGATAACAGTAACCCCAGTAAATAATTATGAATAACAATCTCGGATAAGAATGATATTGGAATAGTTATCCCTTTCCTTATCTCTAATATGCTTCATACGTATCCAAACCTCCTCTTCTTTGATGCGCCTCTGCTTAGCCTCCTATTAAGGAACTAGGGTTGGTTTTTTGAGGAGACCAGAAAATCTATAATGTTTCTAGGGAAGATGAGAAGGTAAATGCGCAGGGGTTGGCCGAGCTTCAAGGCTCAAAAGGGTGTGAAGAGAAGAGGGAAGGGGTTCCCTTTCTATAAGGGAGGAGAGGGGCACTTCAGGAAAAATTTAAAATATTATTTTATAATAAAGTCATATTCAATTTATAATAGCTCCAAATTGATTTATTTTGAATCTAAATTGGGGATCGGTCGAAATCCTCTCACCCAATAGGTTTTAGACAATTTTAGGTTACTATTTTAACCTTATCATTTTGATTTAACTCTAAGTTAAATAATTTAACTTTTACCATGTCTCCTTGTTTTCTTATACTATATGGTTAATAAACTTACTATAACAAGCCAAAGGAACCCCAAGTGGTTCAATATTAATATATATAATCTTATCTAAGTCATTTTGCCAAACCTTATATTTTTAAGAATATAATAACAATTAATAATATAATATTTGTTTTAAAAACTATTTTATGTCAATTTTGACACTATTTGGTAATTGATTTTTGTTAAAATCATAATAGAATGATTAGTTCGAACAAAGTTAATTAAATAAATACTAAAATGTCATATTAACCTATAAAATTATTTTAATTCATAAAAAGTCTCAAATTACATTTATTTGGGTATTTATAACATCAATTATGTTAATATTTCATTAATAAGGTAAGTACTGCATCATCATTGTGTCATAAATAAATTAGATAATTTAATGTCTAAAAATTAAAAATAAAATAACATTATGTGGGAAATATATTTATCTTTCTAATTAATATTTATAGTCTAATTTATCTTCTGTATAACCCTATATTAGAAATGATTTAGTTATTAATCTTTGATTTTAACTATTTTAACTCTTCTTTAAATAAAATAATAATAAGTTTCCTAATCAAATATAAGTTGAGCTAAATGATAATATTATATTCCAAAGGTTGTTTTGGGTCGAATTATACTTATCAAATAGAATTAGGACATGTGTTAGGGTAATAATAATATCATTTTTACCCTTAATTACCCTATTTACTTTTAACCGTGGTAAATAAAAGTAAAAAGTTATTATTCACAAAATATTATTTTTATCTTATTGAACCACATTTTACTCCTTTATATTAACCGTGTCCCTTGGATTTTCAAAATTCCACTCACAGAAGCTGTAAAATTAATTTTTATGTAAATGTTCTTATACTCCTAGGAGGTGGGTAAAAGACGATGAAAGGTTCAATAAAATTTTTATATATCTAAAATTGTTATAAAAAGACTCAAATGAATTACATTGAACTTATATAGGTATTATGTATCAATTTTTACCTAAAATAAATTTAAATAAAATAAATAATTATTTAAATATAAAGTTGATTTTTAAATAATAACCCAGTGTTTTCACTATTCATCAAAAATTGAAAGTTTTCAGAAAAATACCAAAAATTCACCTTAGTCTAATTTTGATATTCTGAATCCAAAACTGAAGTCCCTTTTGAAAATTAAAATTTATAAAATTTCAAAAAGTGGGTATTACTATTCATAACTGCTAGCTCACAATAATATTACAATAATATATCGTTTAGTGAAACTCAGTATTCCGTACTACACACACTATTAAGGAAGGTCTTGATTGCGTGTAATGCAAGACAGGCCTGGGCTACGTGTAGTGATTTCTCCATTTAGTGTTGCGTATAACATAATCAAAACTTATTTCATTTATACATTAAACAAAATCTATACTTAATGTTGCGTAGAATAATTTCCACAAAACAAACTTGAAATTGTGTGTAACACAACCCAAGAATAGTGTTGCGTATACTGCAAGCTAATACGGTGTTGCGTATAGTACAAGATAATCTTGGTGTAGTGTATAATAGATGACATCAAAGAAACTAAAAATAATATATCTCATAAAATCTCGGGGTGTTACATTCTACCCCCCTTAAAATAAATTTTCCCTCAAAATTCATCGGGGTTATAAATAGTTTAATACTTAAAAGTTTCATTTGTAAAAACCCACATCGTAAACGGAATACTAAAACTTAATTTTAAAAGGTAAAGTAAGAAATGTAACGGTTACCTAGATTAACTCATCACTAGGATTCCACATAGGAGAACATAGGTGGAAATATGGATATGGAAAAAAAATCTAACCATCATGTTCTGATGAAGAGTGGTAGAGAACATGGCTATAAAAAATCCAACAATCACAAAGCTATAAATATATGATGATCTAAGGTGCCATCTGATTTATCAGGTATGAGGGTACTAGGACAACGTTTTTAGTTTTCAAGATCATTCCCCTAATGCTAAAGATTTGTTGAATTAAAAGAAATACTTACTTGATTTTGGTACAATCTCACCGTTGTTCGTGCCTTGAACAATTTCCACTTAATATATTAAATAAATGAAGTTGAATTTTTCATTTGTGAAGTGTTAGCAGATCATGAGATAGAATGCTAGGTCATTCCATCTGTTTCTATCGCAAAAATTTTAGCACAATTTATTAAATATACATAAGTCCATCTATCTTGAGATTAATCATATATAGTTCTTAAAATGGACTTATACTTCATCTATCATAGCGCTTAATTAAATAAAACTAGTTTCTACTAACCAGGGACTTTCTATAGGCCAATGGTAGGCGATAAAGTCCTGTCGCACTTCGGTTGTGGGTTCGATTCCCACAGCCTTGTCCGACGTGATGGGTTGTCGCCTGTCCTGCACGTTGTCACTTTTTCTAAAACTACACTATTATAACATTCCAGAAATAATATCGAAAAAAAATTTCTATCCTTAAACAATACGATCTGATGTCCAACATAATCCATTCCAATCATTAGTCTTATCCAAAATACATATGTCCAATCTCATTGTCTAAAGAAAACGATTACTTGAAAGGCACATAACAAACACTTGAATACCATCATTTATCCCCCATATATCATACGATATACCAAGTTGGTCATATTACAAACATTTGAATACCTTAATCAGGTATTCTCTTGAAAAAGAATACCCATTGAACCTTAGTAAAAACATGATTGTTGTCAAAAGTTAACTCTTTGCACATACCAAAATCCCAAAATTTCTATATACTCAAACCTTGATATCACTTTGTCCTTATATCAGTCATGAGCTCATTAATAATATCCAAAATATTATTTTCTCCTTATCCATTCATTATGTGCATATCATCTTCTTTCCAAAAATATCTGAATTACCTTTCATGGTTACCGGTACCATTCATCATATACTTTCAAAAACTCAAGGAATGAAAATAGTGTAAAAATCCTTAGATGATTCTTTATTCCATAGTACCATTATATTACCTATACAACATAACTCTTAATAAAAATACAATCATTCCACTACCTTCTTAAACCATTCACCGAGCTTCATCATTTTATTCCTCAACACTTCTTTCATCTCATATATCATTTGTTGTTTCTTCATCATCATCAAAATAAATACTATTGATATGACCATACTAATTCTTTTCAAAAGATTTTCTCTTAGGGAGTTGGTTTTCATAATGCCCTTACATTCCAAATTTAAAACATTCAATCATTTTTGATGCCATAGAAATACCATTATCCTTGTCCATGGTGTTAATTGAACCTTTTCCTTTGCACTTACTGGCTTCGTGTCCTTCTTTTCGACACCCAAAGAATCTTCCTGTTCCTTTGAAATATTCTCCTTGATGCCTCTTCCCACATGATTTACATGAGGGAAATTGAACTTTCTTTCCTCTATGGTCATCATTTAACTACATCTTTCTCTTATTAGATGAGTCGGGAATCTTACCAAAGTTTATATTATTGATCATATTATGAGATTGCTCATTAGGAATAATAATGATATGTGGACTTCCATATCCAATTTCTTTTGGTTGCTCATGAAGAATATCATTCCATTGTCCATCATATCCTCCATTATCGTGAATCTTCCTGTTTCCAGCTATTTTCTAAAACCCAAAAAGAATAGTGTAAGAGGAAAAAATCATGCTCAGTAAAACAACATAATAAAGGGGGATTACCTTCAATATCTAACATCATAGGATTAATTCTAATATCATTACCGTAATTCTAGGAATATAACCTCTACTTATAATTAACCTTAGAGGCATCCCTAGACATACCTTAGAAATATCTCTAGGGATTTCACTAAAGTTTTCCCATCCTAGTTTCCAAAGGTTGACTAAACCTTTCCTCTGATACCAACTATAGCGGTCTGGAATTACTTCTAGTGGACTATAATTGATTCCTATCAGGGCACTCCATGGGCTGCTACACCCCCCGGGCGGGGCACACCACCATCCCCAGTGGCAGCCATTTCCTCATAAAGCCCTTGGGCGGAGAGCCATGCTTCATCCTACGTTCACATGTGAGAGTTCCTGAGGATCAAATTCATTCCTACCTCCTTTTCCTCTGATACCAACTGTAGATACCCAAAGATTGATGTAAATAGAAATTACATTACATTTGCAGAATATATAATACATAACAAAAACAGACACCAAAGGACCGTAATAGTTTAGTGTCTTTGGAAACTCAGAATATAATCTTCTAATACTGGTGAAAGATCTTTAATATCTCCCATAGAGGTCTTTTTTTTCTTACCTAAAACATTTCTCTATATCCTGGGGAAAAAAATATAAAGGGTGAGCTAAAATGCTCAGTAATGGTAAGCATAGAGAAAATAAAAAAACCATATACATTTGAACATCAAAACATGAACATAATTTTTAAACATCAAAATCTTGAGCAATGACACAAAACATGGAATTATGTAAGTCATAGATCATAAAGAAACATTAATCATGATAAAATAGCATGGGAATAAAACATGTAATTGTGGAAAAACATTAAGCACATGATTTGATTTCCATAGTAGCCAGGTATTGCTTCAATGACCATCTTAGTGGACAAAGTCCCTTTCTGAATCGAGTTCACTCCTCATTCCAGTCCTGTATCACTGAACAAGATTGACTTACCATTTCAGCCATATCTATATAATGAGATATAAATCTTTACACAATTCATTGGAGAGAGATATAGGTCCCACCCATGTCATAATGAAATCATTCTTACTTGTGCCACAAAATAAACTTAAAACATTCATCATAACCCAAAGAATAAAATGGGTTTCATAAATCTCAACCCATCATCACATAATCCATATAAAACAAATGGATATTTCATCAAAAGAAAAGTGAAACCATGTGAATCAGAGATACGTTATACTTGAAACATACACATATGAAATAATTTCATCTTATATGGAAAATGGTTTTGATAAAACACTTGAAATGAATTCTTGAGAAAAATATCATTTCTTCTTCAAAACCATTTTCTTTTCATAAAATTCCATTCAATTTTAAAAGAAAAGTATTTTTTTGAAAATATTCATAAAATATTGTAGAGTAGGCTTCATGAAAATGTGGCGTTATGAAACCGTAAAAATCTTTTCACGCCGTAAAAGTTAAAAATAACATTATTCTCGTACTTTTTTTGGAAAAGTCAAAAATTTCCCCGAGTGGTAAACCAAAGTAAGATTCCTTTCATAACATGTGGTAAATTTCAAAAATGGGTAAAAAGGACATTAAAAATACATGAAAACATTTTTAGAAAACATGGGCATGGATGATAACACTAACCCCAGTAAATACTTATGAATAACAATCTCGGATAAGAATGATATTGGAATAGTTATCCCTTACCTTATGTCTAATATGCTTCGTACGTATCCAAACCTCCTCTTCTTTGACGCGCCTCTGGTTAACCTCCTCTTAAGGAACTAGGGTTGGTTTTTTGAGGAGACCAGAACCTCTATAATGTTTCTAGGGAAGATGAGAAGGTAAATATGCAGGGTTTGGCCGAGCTTCAAGGCTCAATAGGGTGTGAAGAGAAGAGGGAAGGGGTGCCCTTTTTATAAGGGAGGAGAGGGGCACTTCAGGAAAAATTTAAAATATTATTTTATAATAAAGTCATATTCAATTTATAATAGCTCCAAATTAATTTATTTTGAAGCTAAATTGGGGATGGGTCGAAATCCTCTCACCCAATAGGTTTTAGACAAGTTTAGGTTACTATTTTAACCTTATCATTTAGATTTAACTCTAAGTTAAATAATTTAACTTTTACCCTGTCTCCTTGTTTTCTTACACTATATGGTTAATAAACTTGCACTAACAAGCCAAAGGAACCCCAAGTGGTTCAATATTAATATATATAATCTTTTCTAAGTCATTTGGCCAAACCTTATATTTTTAGGAATATAATAACAATTAATAATATAATATTTGTTTTAAAAACTATTTTATGTCAATTTTGACACTATTTTGTAATTGATTTTTGTGAAAATCATAACTGAATGATTAGTTCGAACAAATTTAATTAAATAAATACTAAAATTTCATATTAACCTAGAAAATTAGTGTAATTCATAAAAAGTCTCAAATTACATTTATTTGGGTATTTATAACATCAATTATGTTAATATTTCATTAATAAGGTAAGTACTGCATCATCATTGTGTCATAAATAAATTAGATAATTTAATGTCTAAAAATTATAAATAAAATACCATTATGTAGGAAATCTATTTATCTTTCTAATTAATATTTATAGTCGAATTTATCTTCTGTATAACCCTATATTAAAAATGATTTAGTTATTAATCTTTGATTTTAACTATTTTAACTCTTATTTAAATAAAATAATAATATGTTTCCTAATAAAATCTAAGTGGACCTAAAGGATAATATTATATTCCTAAGGTTGTTTTGGGTCGAATTATACTTATCCAATAGAATTCGTACATGTGTTAGGGTAATAATAATATCATTTTTACCCTTGATTACCCTATTTACTTTTAACCGTGGTAAATAAAAGTAAAAAGTTATTATTCACAAAATATTATTTTTATCTTATTGAACCACATTTTAATCCTTGATATTAACCGTGTCTCTTGTATTTTCAAAATTCCACTCACAGAAGCTGTAAAATTAATTTTTATGTAAATATTCTAAAACTCCTAGGAGGTGGGTAAAAGATGATGAAAGGTTTAATAAAATTTTTATATATCTAAAATTATTATAAAAAGACTCCAATGAATTACATTGAACTTATATAGGTATTATGTATCAATTTTTACCTAAAATAAATTTAAATAAAATAAATAATTATTTAAATATAAAGTTGATTTTTAAATAATAACCCAGTGTTTTCACTATTCATCAAAAATTGAAAGTTTTCAGAAAAATACCAAAAATTCACCTTAGTCTAATTTGGATATTCTGAATCCAAAAATGAAGTCCCTTTTGAAAGATAAAATTTATAAAATTTCAAAAATTTGGTATTACTATTCATAACTGCTAGGTCACAATAATATTACAATAATATATCGTTTAGTGAAACTCAGTATTCCGTACTACACACACTATTAAGGAAGGTCTTGATTGCGTGTAATGCAAGACAGGTCTGGGCAACGTGTAGTGAATTCTCTGTTTAGTGTTGCGTATAACATAATCAAAACTTATTTCATTTATACATTAAACAAAATCTATACTTAATGTTGCGTAGAATTATTTCCACAAAACAAACTTGAAATTGTGTGTAACACAACCCAAGAATAGTGTTGCGTATACTGCAAGCTAATACGGTGTTGCGTATAGTACAAGATAATCTTGGTGTAGTGTATAATAGATGACAATAAAGAAACTAAAAATAATATATCTCATAAAATCTCGGGGTGTTACATTCTACCCCCCTTAAAATAAATTTCTCCCTCGAAATTCGTCGGGGTTATAAATCATTTAATACTTGAAAGTTTCATTTGTAAAAACCCACATCGTAAAAGGAATACTAAAACTTAATTTTAAAAGGTAAAGTAAGAAATGTAATGGTTACCTAGATTAACTCATCACTAGGATTCCACATAGGAGAACATAGGTGGAAATATGGATATGGAAAAGAAATCTAACCGTCATGTTCTGATGAAGAGTGGTAGAGAACATGGCTATGAAAAATCCAACAATCACAAATCTATAAATTTATGATGATCTAAGGTGCCATCTGATTTATCAGGTATGAGGGTACTAGGACAACGTTTTTATTTTTCAAGATCATTCCCCTAATGCTGAAGAATTGTTGAATTAAAAGAAATACTTATTTGATTGTGGTACAATCTCACCACTGTTCGTGCCTTGAAAAATTCCCAATTTATATCTTAAAGAAATGAAGTTGAATTTGTCATTCGTGAATTGTTATCAGATCATGAGATAGAATGCTTGGTCATTCCATCTGTTTCTATTTCAAAAAGTTCAGCACAATTTATTAAATATACATAAGTTCATCTATCTTGAGATTAATCATATATAGTTCCTTTAATGGACTTATACTTCATCTATCATAGCGCTTAATTAAATAAAACTAGTTTCTACTAACTAGGGACTTCCTATAGGCCAATGGTAGGTGATAAATGCATGTCTCACTTCGGTTGTGGGTTCGATTCCCGCAGCCTTGTCCGATGTGACGGGTTGTCACTCGTCCTGCACGTTGTCCCTTTTTCTAAAACTGCACTATTATAACATTCCAGAAATAATATCGAAAAAAAAAAGATCTATCCTTAAACAATACTATCTGATGTCCAACATAATCCATTCCAATCTTTAGGCTTATCCAAAATACATATGTCCAATCTCATAGTCCAAAGAAAACAATTACTTGAAAGGTCACATAACAAACACGTGAATACCATCATTTATCCCCCATATATCATACGATATACCTAGTTGGTCACATTACAAACATTTGAATACATTAATCAGGTATTCTCTTGAAAATGAATACCCATTGAACCTTAGTAAAAACTTGAATGTTGTCAAAAGCTAACTCTTTCCACATACCAAAATCCCAAAATTTCTATATACTCAAACCATGATATCACTTTGTCCTTATATCAGTCATGAGCTCATTAATAATATCCAAAATATTATTTTCTCCTTATCCATTCATTATGCGCATATCATCTTCTTTACAAAAATATCTGAATTACCTTTCATGGTTACTGGTACCATTTATCATATACTTTCAAAAACTCAAGGAAAGAAAATAGTGTAAAAGTCCTTAGATGATTCGTTATTCCATAGTACCATTATATTACCTATACAACATAACTCTTAATAAAAATACAATCATTTCACTACCTTCTTAAACCATTGACCGAGCTTCATCATTTTATTCCTCAACACTTCTTTCATCTCATATATCATTTGTTGTTTCTTCATCATCATCAAAATAAATACTACTGATATGACCATGCTAATTCTCTTCAAGAGATTTTTCCTTAGGGAATTGGATTTCATAATGCCCGTACATTCCAAATTTAAAACATTCAATCATTGTTGATGTCATAGAAATACCATTATCCTTGTCCATGGTGTTAATTGAACCTTTTCCTTTTCACTTACTAGCTTCGTGTCCTTCTTTTCGACACCCAAAGCATCTTCTAGTTCCTTTGAAACATTCTCCTTTATGCCTCTTCCCACATGATTTACATGAGGGAAATTGAACTTTCTTTCCTCTATGGTCATCATGAAACTCCATCTTTCTCTTATTAGATGAGTCAGGAATCTTACCAAAGTTGATATTATTGATCATATTATGAGATTTCTCATTTGGAATAATAACTATATGTGGAATTCTATATCCAATTTCTTTTGGTTGCTCATGAAGAATATCATTCCATTGTTCATCATATCCTCCATTACCGTGAATCTTCTTGTTTCCAGCAATTTTCTAAAACCCAAAAAGAATAGTGTAAGAGAAAAAAATCATGCTAGGTAAAACAACATAATAAAGGGGGAGTACCTTCAATATCTAACATCATAGGTTTAATTCTAATATCGTTACCGTAATTCTAGTAATATAACCTCTACTTATAATTAACCTTAGAGGCATCCCTAGACATACCTTAGAAATATCTCTATGCATATCACTAAAGTTTTCCCATCCTAGTTTCCAAAGTTTGACTAAACCTTTCCTCTAATACCAACTATAGCGGTCTGGAATTACTTTTAGTGGACTATAATTGATTCCTATCAGGGCACTCCATGGGCTGCTACACCCCCTGTGCGGGGCACACCACCATCCCCAGTGGCAGCCATTTCCTCATGAAGCCCTTGGGAAGAGAGCCATGCTTCATCCTACGTTCACATGTGAGAGTTCCCAAAGATCAGATTCATTCCTACCTCCTTTTCCTATGATACCGACTATAGATACCCAAAGCTTAACGTACATAGACATTACATTAAATTTGCAGAATATATAATACATAACAAAAACAGACACCAAATGACCTTAATAGTTTAGTGTCTTTGGAAACTTGGAATATAATCTTCTAATATTGGTGAAATATCTTTAACATTGCCCATAAAGATCTTGTTTTTCTTACATAAAACATTTCTCTATATCCTGGGGAAAAAACATATAAATGGTGATCTCAAATGCTCAGTAAAGGTAAGCATGGGGAAAAACAAACAAACCGTATACATTTGAACTTCAAAACATGAACATAATTTTTAAACATCAAAATCTTGAGTAAGGACATAAAACATGGCAGTATGTAAGGCATAGATCATAAAGAAACATTAATCATGATAAAATAGCATGGGAATAAAACATGTAATTGTGGAAAAACATTAATCACATGATTTTATTTCCATAGTAGGTAGGCATTGCTTCCATGACCATCTTAGTGGACAAAGTCCCTTTCTGAATCGAGTTCACTCCTCGTTCCAGTCCTGTATCACTGAACCAGATTGACTTACCGTTTCAGCCATGTCTATCTCATGAGATATAAATCATTACCCAATTTATTAGAGGGAGATATAGGTCCCACCCATCTCATAATGAAATCATTCTTACTTGTGCCACAAAATAAACTTAAAACATTCATCATAACCCAAAGAATAAAATGGGTTTCATAAACATCAACACATCATCACATAATCCATATAAAACAAATGGATATTTCATCTTAAGAAAAGTGAAACCATGTGAATCATAGAGACATTATACTTGAAACATGCACATATGAAATAATTTCAACTTATATGGAAATTGGTTTTGATAAAACACTTGAAATGAATTATTGAGGAAAATATCCTTTCTTCTTCAAAATCATTTTCTTTTCACAAAATTCCATGCAATTTTAAAAGAAAAGTATTTTTTTCATAATAGTCATAAAATCTTGTATAGTAGGCTTCATGAAAATGAGGCGTTATGAAACCGTAAAAATATGTTCACGCTGTATAAGTTAAAAATAACATTATTCTCGTACTTTTTTTGGAAAAGTCAAAAAGTTCCCCGTGTGGTAAACAAAAGTAAGATTCCTTTTATTACATGTGGTCAATTTCAAAAATGGGTAAAAAGGACATTAAAAATACATGAAAACATTTTTAGAAAACATGGGCATGCATGATAACACTAACCCCAGTAAATACTTAGGAATAACAATCTCAGATAAGAACGAGATTGGAATAGTTATCCCTTACCTTATGTCTAATATGCTTCGTACGTGTCCAAACCTCCTCTTCTTTGACGCGCCTCTTCTTAACCTCCTCTTAAGGAACTAGGGTTGGTTTTTTGAGGATACCAGAACCTCTATAATGTTTCTAGGAAAGATGAGAAGGGAAATGCATAGGGTTTGGCCGAGCTTCAAGGCTCAAAAGGGTGTGAAGAGAAGAGGAAAGGGGTGCCCTTTTATAAGGGAGGAGAGGGGCACTTCAGGAAAAAGTTAAAATATTATTTTATAATAAAGTTATATTCAATTTATAATAGCTCCAAATTTATTTATTTTGAAGCTAAAGTGGGGATGGGTCGAAATCCTCTCACCCAATAGGTTTTAGAAAAGTTTAGGTTACTATTTTAACTTTATCATTTAGATTTAACTCTAAGTTAAATAATTTAACTTTTACCGTGTCTCCTTGTTTTCTTACACTATATGGTTAATAAACTTACTATAACAAGCCAAACAAACACCAAGTGGTTCAATATTAATATATATAATCTTATCTAGGTCATTTGGCCAAACCTTATATTTTTAGGAATACAATAACAACTAATAATATAATATTTGTTTTAAATACTATTTTATGTAAATTTTGACACTATTTGGTAATTGATTTTTGAGAATATCATAACAGAATGATTAGTTCAAATAAAGTTAAATAAATCAATACTAACATGTCATATTAACCTAGAAAATTAGTTTAATTCATAAAAAGTCTCAAGTTACAATTATTTGGGTATTTATAACATCAATTATGTTAATATTTCATTAATAAGGTAAGTACTGCATCATCATTGTGTCATTAATAAATTTAATTATTTAATGTCTAAAAATTATAAATAAAATACCATTATTTATTAAATCTATTTATCTGTCTAATTAATAATTATAGTCGAATTTATCTTCTGTATAACCCTACATTAAAAATGATTTAGTTATTAAACTTTGATTTTAACTATTTTAACTATTCTTTAAATAAAATAATAATAAGTTTCCTAATCTAATATAAGTGGACCTAAATGATAATATTATATTCATAAGGTTGTTTTGGGTCTAATTATACTTATCCAAAAGAATTCGGACATGTGTTAGGGTAATAATAATATCATTTTTACCCTTAATTACCCTATTTACTTTTAACCGTGGTAAATAAAAGTAAAAAGTTACTATTCACAAAATATTATTTTTATCTTATTGAACTAAATTTTACTCCTTGATATTAACCGTGTCTCTTGGATTTTGAAAATTCCACTCACAGAAGCGGTAAAATTAATTTTTATGTAAATTTTCTAATACTCCTAGGAGGTGGGTAAAAGACGGTGAAAGGTTCAATAAAATTTTTATATATCTAAAATTATTATAAAAAGACTCCAATTAATTACATTGAACTTATATAGGTATTATGTATCAATTATGACCTAAAATAAATTTAAATAAAATAAATAATTATTTAAATATAAAGTTGATTTTTAAATAATAACCCAGTGTTTTCACTATTCATCAAAAATTGAAAGTTTTCAAAAAAATACCAAAAAATCACCTTAGGCTAATTTCGATATTCCGAATCCAAAAATGAAGTCTCTTTTGAAAGATAAAATTTATAAAATTTCAAAAAGTGGGTATTACTATTCTTAACGGCTAGTTCATAATAATATTACAATAATATATCGTTTAGTGAAACTCAGTATTCCGTACTACACACACTATTGAGGAAGGTCTTGATTGCGCGTAATGCAAGACAAGTCTGGGCTGTGTGTAGTGAAAGATCCGTTTAGTGTTGCGTATAACATAATCAAAACTTATTTCATTTATACATTAAATAAAATCTATACTTAATGTTGCGTAGAATAATTTCCACAAAACAAACTTGAAATTGTGTGTAACACAAGCCAAGAATAGTGTTGCGTATACTGAAAGCTAATACGGTGTTGCGTATAGTACAAGCTAATCTTGGTGTAGTGTATAATAGAAGATATCAAAGAAATTAAAAATAATATATCTCATAAAATCTCGGGGTGTTACATTCTACCCACCTTAAAATGAATTTCTCCCTTGAAATTCGTCGGGGTTATAAATCATTTACTACTTGAAAGTTTCATTTGTAAAAACCCACATCGTAAAAGGAATACTAAAATTTAATTTTAAAAGGTAAAGTAAGAAATGTAACGGTTACCCAGATTAACTCATCACTAGGTTTCCACATATGAGAACATAGGTGGAAATATGGATATGGAAAAGAAATCTAACCATCATGTTCTGATGAAGAGTGGTAGAGAACATGGCTATGAAAAATCCAACAATCACAAAGCTATAAATTTATGATGATCTAAGGTGCCATCTGATTTATCAGGTATGAGGGTACTAGGGCAACGTTTTTATTTTTCAAGATCATTCCACTAATGCTGAAGAATTGTTCAATTGAAAGAAATACTTACTTGATTTTGGTACAATCTCACCGCGGTCCGTGCCTTGAAAAATTTCCACTTTATATCTTAAAAAAATGAAGTTGAATTTGTCATTCGTGAAGTATTAGCAGATCATGAGATAGAATGCTATGTCATTCCATCTGTTTCTATCATAAAAAGTTTATCACAATTTATTAAATATACATAAGTCCATAAATCATGATATTAATCATATATAGTTCCTAAAATGGACTTATACTTCATCTATCCTAGTGCTTAATTAAATAAAACTAATTTTTACTAACCAGGGACTTCCTGTAGGCCAATTGTAGGCGATAAAGGCCTGTTCCACTTCGGTTGTGGGTTCGATTCCCGCAACCTTGTCCGACTTGATGGGTTGTTGCCCGTCCTGCGCATTGTCCCTTTTTCTAAAACTACACTATTATAACATTCCAGAAATAATATCTAAAAAGAAGTTTTATCCTTAAACAATACTATCTGATGTCCAACATAATCCATTCCAATATTTAGGCTTATCTAAAATACATATGTCCAATCTCATAGTCTAATGAAAACAATTACTTGAAAGGTCACATAACAAACACGTGAATACCATCATTTATCCCCCATATATCATACGATTTACCTTGTTGGTCACATTACAAACATTTGAATACCTTAATGAGGTATTCTTTTGAAAATAAATACCCATTGAACCTTAGTAAAAACATGAATGTTGTCAAAAGTTAACTCCTTCCACATACCAAAATCCCAAAATTTCTATATACTCAAACCATGATATCACTTTGTCCTTATATCAGTCATGAGCTCATTAATAATATCCAAAATATTATTTTCTCCTTATCCATTCATTATGCGCATATCATCTTCTTTCCAAAAATATCTAAATTTCCTTTCATGGTTACCGGTACCATTCATCATATACTTTCAAAAACTCAAGGAAAGAAAATAGTGTAAAAATCCTTAGATGATTCTTTATTCCATAGTACCATTATATTACCTATACAACATAACTCTTAATAAAAATACAATCATTTCACTACCTTCTTAAACCATTGACTGAGCTTCATCATTTTATTCCTCAACACTTCTTTCATCTCATATATCATTTGTTGTTTCTTCATCTTCATCAAAATAAATACTACTCATATGACCATGCTAATTCTCTTCAAGAGATTTTCTGTTAGGGTATTGGTTTGAATAATGCCCATACATTCCACATTTAAAACATTCAATCGTTGTTGATGTCATAGCAATACCATTATCCTTGTCCATGGTGTTAATTGAACCTTTTCCTTTTCACTTACTAGCTTCGTGTCCTTCTTTTCCACACCAAAGAATCTTCCAGTTCCTTTGAAACATTCTCCTTGATGCCTCTTTCCACATGATTTACATGAGAGAAATTGAAATTTCTTTCCTCTATGGTCATCATGAAACTCCATCTTTCTCTTATTAGATGAGTCGGGAATCTTACCAAAGTTGATATTATTGATCATATTATGATATTTATCATTAGTAATAATAACGATATGTGGACTTCCATATCCAATATCTTTTGGTTTCTCATGAAGAATATCATTCCATTGTCCATCATATCCTCCATTATCATGAATCTTCTTGTTTCCAGCCATTTTCTAAAACCCCAAAAGAATAGTGTAAGAGGAAAAAATCATGCTAGATAAAACAACATAATAAAGGGGGAGTAACTTCAATATCTAACATCTTAGGTTTAATTATAATATCGTTACTATAATTCTAGGAATATAACCTCTACTTATAATTAACCATAGAGAAATCCCTAGACATACCTTAGAAATATCTCTAGGGATTTCACTAAAGTTTTCGCATCCTAGTTTCCAAAGGTTGACTAAATATTTCCTCCGATACCTACTATAGTGGTCTGGAATTACTTCTAGTGGACTATAATTGATACCTATCAGGGCACTCCATGGGTGGCTACAGCCCTTGGGCGGGACACACCACCATCCCTAGTGGTATCCATTTCCTCATGAAGCCCTTGGGTGGAGAGACAAGCTTCGTCCTACGCTCACATGTGAGATTTCCCAAGGATCAGATTCATTGCTACCTTTTTTGCCTCTGATACCAACTATAGATACCCAAATTTTGACGTACATAGACATTACATTACATTTGAGGAATATATAATACATAACAAAAACAGACACCAAAGTACCGTAATAGTTTAATTTCTTTGGAAACTCGGAATATAATCTTCTAATCTTGGTGAAAGATCTTCAACATCTCCCATAAAGATATTTTTTTTCTTACCTAAAACATTTATTTATATCCTGGGGAAAAGAATACATATAAATGGTGAGCTAAAATGCTCAGTAAGGGTAAGCATGGAGAAAATAAAACAAACCATATATATTTGAAATTCAAAACATGAACATAATTTTTAAACATCAAAACCTTGAGCAATGACATAAAACATGGGAGTATGTAAGGCATAGATCATAAAGAAACATTAATCATGATAAAATAGAATGGGAATAAAATATTTAATTATGGAAAAACATTAAGCGCATGATATGATTTCCATAGTAGTCAGGCATTGCTTCCATGACCATCTTAGTGGACAAAGTCCCTTTTTGAATCGAGTTCACTCCTCATTCTAGTCATGTATCACTGAACCGGATTGACTTACCATTTCAGTCATGTCTATCTCATGAGATATAAATCTTTACCCAATGCATTGGATAGATATATAGGTCCCACCCATCTCATAATTAAATCATTCTTACTTCTGTCACAAAATAAACATAAAACATTCATCATAACCCAAAGAATAAAATGGGTTTCATAAACATAATCCCATCATCACATAATCCATATAAATCAAATGGATATTTCATCTTAATAAAGGTGAAACCATGTGAATAATAGAGTCATTATACTTGAAATATACACATATGAAATAATGTCATCTTAGATAGAAAATGGTTTTGATAAAACACTTGAAATGAATTCATGAGGAAAATATCCTTTCTTCTTCAAAATCATTTTCTTTTCACAAAATTCCATGCAATTTTAAAAGAAAAGTATTTTGTTAAAAATAGTCACAAAATCTTGTAGAGTAATCTTCATGGAAATGAGTCATTATGAAACCGTAAATATCCGTTCACGCCGTATAAGTTAAAAATAAAATTCTTCTCGTACTTTTGTCAGAAAAGTCAAAAAGTTCCCTGTGTGGTAAACAAAAGTAAGTTTCCTTTCATAACATGTGGTAAATTTCAAAAATGGGTAAAAAAATTTAAAAATACATGAAAATATTTTTAGAAAACATGAGAATGGATGATAACAGTAACCCCAGTAAATACGTACAAATAACAATCTCGGATAAGAACGAGATTGGAATAGTTATCCCTTACCTTATGTATGATATGCTTCGTATGTATCTGAACCTCCTCTTCTTTGGCGTGCCTCTTCTTAACCTTCTCTTAAGGCACTAGGGTTGGACTTTTGAGGAGACTAAAACCTCTATAATGTTTCTAAGGAAGATGAGAAGGAAAATGGGCAGGTTTTGGCCGAGCTTCAAGGCTCAAAATGGTTTGAAGAGAAGAGGGAAGGGGTGCCCTTTTTATAAGGGAGGAGAGGGTCATTTTAGGAAAAATTTAAAATATTATTTTATAATAAAGTCATATTTGGTTTATAATAGCTCCAAATTGATTTATTTATAATATAAAGTGGGGATGGGTCGAAATCCTTTCAAGAAATAGGTTTTAGACAAGTTTAGGTTACTATTTTAACCTTATCATTTAGAAATAACTCTAAGTTAAATAATTAACTTTTACTTTTTCTTCTTGTTTTCTTAAACAATATGGTTAATAAACTTACTTTAACAAGCCAAACGAACCCCAAGTGGGTCATTATTAATATATATAGCCTTATCTAAGTCATTTGTCCTAACCTTTGATTTTTAGGAATATAATAACAATTAATAATATAATATTTGTTTTAAAAACTATTTTATGTCAATTTTGACACTATTTGGTAATTGATTTTTGTGAAAATTAGAAGGGAATGATTAGTTAGAAGAAATTTAATTAAATCAATACTAACATGTCATGTTAACCTATAAAATTAGTTTAATTCATAAAATTCTCAAATTACATTTATTTGGGTATTTATAACATCAATTATGTTAATATTTCATTTATAAGGTAACTACTCCATCATCATTGTGTCATAAATAAATTAAACTATTTAATGTATAAAAATTATAATTAAAATACCATTATGTAGGAAATATTTGTATCTTTATAATTAATATTTATAGTCTAATTTATCTTATTTATAACCCTATATTAAAAATGTTTTAGTTATTAAACTTTGATTTTAACTATTTTAACTTTTCTTTAAATAATATAATAATAAGTATCCTAATCTAATCCAAGTTGACCTAAATTATAATATTATATTCCTAAGATTGTTTTTGGTCGAATTATACTTATCCAATGGAGTTAGGACATGTGTTAGGGTAACAATAATATCATTTATACCCTTAATTACCCTATTTACTTTTAACCGTGGTAAATAAAAGTAAAAAGTTATTATTCACCAAAAATTATTTTTATCTTATTGAACCACATTTTACTCCTTGATATTAACTGTGTCTCTTTGATTTTCTAAATTCCACTCACAGAAGCGGTAAAATTAAGTTTTATGTAAATTTTCAAATTCTCCGAGGTGGTGGGTAAAAGACGGTGAAAAGTTCAATAAAATTTTTATTTATCTAAAATTATTATAAAATGACTCCAATGAATTACATTGAACTTATATAGGTATTATGTATCAATTCTGACCTAAAATAAATTTAAATAAAATAAATAATTATTTAAATAAAAAGTCAGTTTTTAAATAGTAACCCAGTGTTTTCACTATTCATCAGAAATTGAAAGTTTTCAGAAAAATACCAAAAATTCACCATAGGCTAATTTCGATATTCCGAATCCAAAAATGAAGTCCATTTTAAAATATAAAATTTATAAAATTTCAAAAAGTGGGTATTACTATACATAACGACTAGTTCATAATAATATTATAATAATATACCGTTTAGTGAAACCCAGTATTGTGTACTACTCATGCTATCAAGGATGGTCTTGATTGCATGTAATGAAATCCAAGTCAGGGCTGCGAGTAGTGAAAGCTCCATTTTTTGTTGCCTATAACATAATCAAAACATATTTCATTTATACATTAAACAAAATCTATAAATAATGTTGTGTAGCATAATTTCCACAAAACAAACGTGAAATTATGTGTAACACGAGCCAAGAACAGTGTTGTGTATACTGCAAGATAATATGGTGTTCTGTATAGTATAAGCTAATCTTGGTGTAGTGTATAATAGAAGACATAAAATAAATTAAAAATAATATATCTCATGAAATCTCGGGGTGTTACAATTATAGGATCATGTGGATACAAAGTTGATAGACAGAAATGTTACAATTATAGGATTATGTACGAAGGGGGAAAATAGGATTTGATTAGTGCTGAAAATTTAATTGAAATCCTCTTGTATGAATGGCTAGGAACCTCATTTGTAATGTATACTTAAGAGACTCTTATGAAATAGTTCTTAATGTTTCCATGTTTCCAAAAGAACTAGACCTAAACTATTATGGCATCGATCATTTATATTCGGTTTTTTGGCCATTAATGAAGTAGTTTCTACTGATGTAGTGTGTTGGAAGAATATTGGTTGTGCACCAGTAACAAATTTAATAACAAAACAAATGATTCTTAACTAATATTAGTTAATTACCACTTAGCATAGCATCTGATCTGAACATTCCATTCGGCATCCCAATTATGCTCTCATCGGACACCATCTCTATTATATCATCATTCAATGTTCACTTTTCCTTCTCTTATATTTGGACCAAATAAACCTTTTGGAAAGCTTTAAAGGTAGTGTTATGATATAATATGTCTATATTAATGAAAAATTATATAATGAAATGTTGATTTGATTTTCATTTTTCTCTACAGGGTTGGTTTATTTTAGGAGATTTCTATCCATGTGACATGCCTTTGCAGGAGGAGCAATGATGTTGTGTCTGCCCAATCACAGAGGTAATATTGTTGTTTGCACAGTAAAATCATTATCCATATATCTCTCATCTCAACAATTTCTCAAATAAACCTGCTTCATATATTCATATACATGCCCATAAAAATATGGGTGCCTACGCACCTCATATAGAACCTGCATCACATCAATACCCAGATGTAGACACACCCCACATACAAATTCCAGAAGAAGAAAAAATGACTTTGTTATAAATAAGTGAATACAAGACTAATTCTCAAGTCCTTCAATTTTTCTTTTAGTATTCTACGATACTCTTGGTATTCCATGAAATTTCTAATAGATAGGAGAGTAAATGGGAAATCTATTTCACTAAAGACTCAATATTTCATATCTCTACAAGAAATCTTAGGTTTTTTCTCTACTTCACATAAGACTCTTTATGTAATCATGTCACATAATCTTCTTTGTATGAATGGTTCATTTGAACTGACCGTGTGATCTCATCACATGATCAAATCACATAATCAAAGTAATTCGCTTGAACCATGATTCATGTATTCTTGTCTTATTTACATGATCATATAAAGATTCAAGGGTCATGTAATCATATAAATCACTGAGGTTCATTTGATCATGTGATCCTATTGTGGTCATGTGATCACACGACTTTGAACAAGTCATGCACTTAATTTCGATGCCTTTGTGGATTGATTTTAATGGGTTCTAACATGATTTGGATCTTAAAACTCATATTTACAGATCAAAAATATAGAATTCTATAACAAATTAGAATTTTTTGGGGTTATTTGGTTGGGTTATTCGATCAGGTGGAAGCTTTGGGATGAACCAGGGTTGTCCCTTCTTGGTTCAGTGTACTGCCACAGAGTTTGTGGTTGAGGTGAAAAAGATAAGATTTTATGAATCTATTTAGTCTTAACAAAAATTTTCTTATTGTAACAAAATTTTTATGGTAGACTTGTTCAATTTATATAGTCAATACATAGACACATTTCATTTTATGTAGGGTGAGATCTACCTTAGTATATGCGACATTAAGATAATCTATGGTGCGATTATTTTAAGAGACAAGTATGATGAGTAAATTCATCCCCTTTCAACTATGGTGGGGTTGGATGGGGGCCCACATTGGTGAATATGAGTTACTTAATACAAAAAACATTCCAAGTTACTAGTTCAAGAAATAACTATAAAGTATTAGTGGGGTCTGGCTAATAAAACTAAAGAACTAGGAGATCAAGAGAAAAGTGAAGTAGTATGATCTGTTTTTTATACCATTTAGAGCACAAACCTGTGAAATTTTTAATAATTTAAATGGTGATCATGTATCCTAATCTGATCTTTTAGCTAAATATGAGGCTGTTTTATCCACTTGTATTAACTGAGGAGTGGTATGAGTCATACCAATTTGGGAGATAGTTCAGGGAATTCAGATGAAATTCCCCGCTCCTCCCCTACACAGGGGCTCTGGCATCATCAAAAAGTCAGATTCCAGACAAACAAACATCTTCCAAAAGGCCCATAGATCTGTATATGTCTTAGAAGAAAATTAGGCCCTTAGATCCGACACCATCAATGAGGGTCCCAATGGATTTGGTAACAATGTATGGGGTTCCCGTGAAAGAAGTTTTAGTCAGTGGGGGATCTGTTCTTATTATGGTGGTGTTTTCCATCACATTCCAATATTGGGACAACTAGAGGAGGAATACATTGACCATAGAGGTCTGGAGAGTTTTTTGTCAAGTGGAAAAAAAGTTATAGGGATTTTGGTGTGTGGTCGCTCCCAAAGTAATCTTCTATGAACAACAACACATTGAAGTCAAATAACTTCTCCACAAACTTAGTGTGGTGATTCATAATGTCAAATACCAAGACAGTTACATGCCCATATCTTATAGAATGATAAATTCTTAAAATCTCATCATTTGAGGCATTGGGACAAAGTACTTTTTCAATCATTTCTTCTCTATAGTGGAATATGAGCTTCAGGAACTCCCCCACCACTTCTTCCATCACATCTGGATCTCTGCATGGATCACCACTTTCCCTGTCTTGCAGGTCTTTACATTCCCTTATCCCAACTTTCTTGGTTGACCTGGTTTCCATTGGTTTGGGAAAGTAAGAATAGTCTTTACGTCCTTTGGGTTTTTTCCCTAGACCACAATGCATTTCCCAGGTTCACGCTTCCCTTTTAGTCCCTTCTTCATTCTAGGAATGTTAGGAACATTACCTTGGAAACAGTCCCAACTATCCACTGAGATTTTGATATAACTTTCATCACCCAAATCATCCTTCTCATGAGGCACATCTTGATCTTGAATAGCCAAACTATCAAAATGGTTCCTCAACTCAACCCTCAGGCCTTCCGTCGGGGGCCTTAGCGCAAAAGAGTTACACAGGTCACTGGGGATCTTCCAGTTCTTCCCCATACACACATCCTTTAGATAGGATGTGGGTTTTGAAAAAAAAATGTTTCGGTCCAAAGGCCCCATCACACTCTCCTCATCCCGACTCCCTTTTCCAGGTTGAGACACTACTGCAGATAACCGGTGCACCTCCTACATTCCAGGAGGCTCTTCCACACTCACCTCCTCAAGCCTCCCTTTGTTATTTGGAGGCACCTCATTAGTCTTCTAGGCCACCTCCTGCTATATTTTCCCCATAGGTTTAGCCTCCTCACTATAGAGCAGCATTTTGCGTCTATGTGGACATCCTTCTCTGAGAAACCAAATCTAGATTTGAAGCCATGACTTCTTCACATGGATGCTTAGAAATATGGGAGTCAATTTATTCCACAACTAAATTAAAATTTCTATCTAGTTGGACATCACCACATTGAGAGGGAGACTAAGAGTCTGATCTCTCCACTCCTAAATTAAGGTTAGAACCACTGGAAGAGCCATCCCCTAAAGCCCCTGCAACACACTGAAATGCCTCAGTGCCGATAGGGCTCCCCACTCTTTACTTGGATACCCCCTACCTACCTCCAACAAAATTATACTCCTGGTACCCAATAAGTGAGATTGATCAGGAGTATCAAATTTCCCCTCCGCATTTTGGCCACTAAAATAGACCCCTAAGGGGATGTCACAAACCACAACTCACTTGGGACCGTATTCTACATAGCAAAAATCCAGTGCCTAGACCCACGTCTACATGTCACCGATGGGTGTCCCAAATGCTTGAAACTGAAATAGAAATCAGCCCATGAATCATACAGGACCTGCTGTCTATACAAGTATTTGTCTCCTATAGTAATAAAAACGAACTCAAGTGTCTTCTTCAAGGAATCCACTCCCATGAACACATGGGTATTAACAGTATGGCACACAGTAGTGGTTTAGTGATCAGTGGATAAATACATCCTTACAAGGTTCTCAAGAATCCTAATGATGAAAAGAATTTAAAAAGGAAGGGGGATATTAGAGAAACTCACCCATATCTCCACCGAAGGGGAGTCCTACTTCATATGGAAGTCATAAGACCATATTTGGAGGAAGAGGTGGTACATGTTGTAGCTGCGAGTCTCACTAGATCAAGCTCTGATTAGGTCGTCCTCTAACGCAAAATGGATCAAAATGCATTTTTTGTCGAGTAAACCCACCGTTTCCCTCTCTTTTAGATCCTAATAACTGAAAACAAACCTATAAAAGGAGTCCAAGGACGCTCATCTCTGTGGGAAACACACTACTAGGGTCTGATTGAGGAGTTCTGAGGCATATTTGAACTCCACGATCGATAAAGGCAGATTATATCTCCCTGCATAAATCTAGGGAACCTTATGGAACAAGAAGCTCAATGGGAAAGGAAGAAGGATCTTGGGTTTGGAGAATGGGGAGAAATAGACCATCACTCTCTTAGAGGATGAAAGAATTCCCTCCAACTCCGGTGGGGGAGGGACCAGCTCGGTGGTCGCCATCATTATGGGGGGACAAGCCTTCAGCACTTTTGTCTTGGATATTTCAAGAGGCTGGTAAAATTTGGTAACCTCCCACCTCTCCATTTTACTTTCCCAGGGACACGGTGGCCCAAGATGGTTCAAGAAGTGTCTGAGACGCTAATGATCAGGGTTGTCCAAGTCAAATGGAGATCATATAGGTGGTTTTTTTATCCAAAGGAAGCAACATTTGTTCCTCCATCTGCACCACCTTTGGCACCTCAAGTTATCTTTTGATGTTCCTTCCTCTAAGAGACTAAGAAGAGAAAATGGCCAAGTACATACACTAAGAAACCTCTAAAAATCATTCATTGTTGTACTTTGTGGACTTTTTCCTTTTTCATTACTCTAGTAGCATATCAGGGTCGCTTACCTGCCCATATCAAGGTCAGGTATCAAGTATCATCTAGTCTTATGGCCCCTACCTACCCAAATGTGTCTTTTTTATTAAAAATTAACATTTTATTAATGTATTCTTTCATTTTAATGCATATTTTATTTCATTATTGTATTACTAACATAATACTTTTCTTCTTATATAGGTGGAATTTTTTCCCTAAGTTCTGATGCTTTGTTCAACAACTAATACCATGGATGAATATTTTTGAGATGGGATCACGAATTCCAAAATGATAAAACATTAATGTTCTTAACTATTTTTTTGATAATTATAATTGTAACCATAGAAAAATTTTTTTGAAATGTATATAGCAGTGTGTGTTTTTTTATTCCTGATTTCAAGTAAATGTATATAGCAATGTTTTCGAAACACTTATCTGTGATGTTTTGTTTTTCTATGATTTGTTTGTGTGTAGGTGTTGTTTTGGGAAGCTATTTGGTGTGATGGTGTTGTTTTCTGCTACGTGTGCAGGTGTTGTCTCAAGTCTGTAGGTTCTGTGAAGGTTCTGTGTTTTCTCCGGAAAATTTTCCTTTATCTACTCTAATTGAGCACTGATAAAGGGGGCCTTTATCAGCTCTCAAAATAACGCTGATAAAGGACTCCTTTATCAGCACTCAAAATAGAACTGATAAATGTGTCCTTTATCAATACGTTTTTAGCACTATTAAAGGGGACCCCCTATCTTCTTCGTGATTAACAGCACTTTTATAGTGCTGTTAAAGGAGGTTTTTAGCACTTCTAAAACCCTATTTTTAGTAGTGAATCAACTAATCAACTAAGAATTTTAGAATTTTAAAACCCTTATAGTTATTACGTATTTTATTTTTATAAATATTTTTTTCCATTCCTTATCAATTTTTAATTGAAAATAAAATTGTAATTTTGATACGTTTTCAAATATTTTTTCTACCATTAAAATTAAATGTAATAATTACTTGTATTACGACATCACTTGTTCCAAAAAATATAATGGAGGTTATAAAATTCTATATATGTTAGAATAACTATTAGAAATTATTTTTTGGTATTAATAATTTTAGGTTAACATATATTGGTTCCACCACTAGAAATCTCATATTACCATCCATGTATATGAAATAACACTTTATTTATAAAAAATTTTATCAATAAATTTTTATATCTTCTAGGTGATGGAATTAGATTTTATTATTCTTGTTGTTTATATTTGGGTATATTATTACCCCTTAATTTCTTATATTATATTTTCATTTATTTAATAAATTTAAGAATGGCTTGATGGATCATTTTAATAGAGGTAGTACTAGTCTTAGTTATAGGATTGAAAGTACTAAAAGTGAGATTTCTCCTATAAATATAGAGTCCATGGAGGCCCCAATCATTCATATATCAGAATATGTCCCCATTGAGACCCCCTTAATCATAAAAAAATAACATTTATACCCCCAAAAAATCACCTTAAATAGAATATGAGTTAATAATAATTTGCAATGGTTTAATTCTCAAAAAAGGGAGGCATTACCCCTTTAAAAGGGCATAATGGAGTACAACTGTCATCCTCATCAGCTTCATCTCTGGAATAGTTATTGTGGAAGTTTGTTACTTAATAATCATCCCCTATCTATTTTATGTTTCATGTACTACTATGAGTAGTATTCATCCCATATATTACAACTACTTAGATTTTTTTAAGAAACATAGGTCCATGTCTACAAGATATGGAGGATCGGTGTCAAATAAAAAAATGCATTGATAAATGTTTGGTAGATGAGCTGATAAATATGTCAGTTGTATATAATTTTCACCTTTTGATAAATTCATAGGATAACACCTACTATATGGGAGTAATTATTTTTTAATTCAATTAACCATTTTCTTCAAATCATATTAAAATTCTTTGAAACAATCAAATGTTTGGTTTCCCTTATTAAAATATCTATAACTTTCACCTTTGATAATAAATATCTTATGTGTATTTATATATTTATTTTAGAAAATGAATATTTTCTGAAACTAATTGGATGTATATTAATAAAAATTAGATGTACTCTAATCATTTTAAAAAGGCGTATGATTCTGGTTTTAAGGAGTTAATCAAGTATGAAATAGAACAGGCATACGCCCCTTCTAAAATCATTTTTCTATGTTAACATTTTTTTATTCAATAAAACATAGTCTTTAAAAGTTATAAGAACAATTTATTTTTCACAGAATAAATCATATATATAAATGTTAGACTAAATTTGGGGAAAACTAAACGTAAACACAGATTGGGACGACATTTTAGTTTTTGAATCATTTGATGTGAATATTGTTGTAAATGATGATGGAGGATGCATGGAATAAATGAAAATGGAAATTGAATATTACCTTCAAGATTGTCCAAAATTGTTTGAGAAGTCAAATAGTTCCACTAAGAGACCATTTTATACTGATTGTACTAAATACAAAAATTCCAAGTTTTATTAAATTTATATAAATTAAAAGCATGTAATCGATAGATTTACACAATATTTATAAAACTACTTGCTATCTTGAATTATATGCTAACAAAAAAATAAACTACCATATCAAACATATGATTCTAAAAAAATGAAATATTAAATGGGCATGATCTCAAAAAAATACATTCTTGTCCAAATGAATTCATATTGTTTCTCAAGGCCCATGATTTACTCATAAAATTCCCTAAGTGTGATGTATATTGATATAAGAAAAAAAACCATTTACTTTGAAAGTTATGTAGTACTTTTCCATCATTTCACATTTTAAAAGACTATGTAGATGTTAAGAAATCATGAGGAAATTTCCATGGAATAAAGATACAAGAATTAAATTTGGGAACCCACTTCATCTAGTAGATTCTTCTCAGTGGATGAAAATTTATTATGAGTATCCTAAATTCAGAAATGAGCTAAGAAACATTCACCTTGAATTATCTACATGTAGAATAAATCCTTTTGGTATATAGAGTAGTACTCATAGTACATGGATCATCATTTTGGTAAATTATAACTTCCCACTGTGGTAATGCATGAAGGGAAAATGCATTATTTTTTATATACATATATCTAGAGAAAATAAACCCAATAAGGAAATTGATGTATATATATGTCCTTTGATCGAAGATCTGAAACTCAAGTGGGATACAAGTATTGAAATGTATGATGCTAATAGAAGTGAGTAATTAATAGTGATGTCCATATTGTACGAAAAGATAAATGACTTTCCCACTTATGGAAATTTATCAGGCTATAGAATTTAAGAAATTTTGGGTTGCCACATTTGTGACGAATGAACACACTCAATTCGGTTGAAATATTCCTCAAAGACAATGATTTTATAAAATCAGAAAAATTTACCTATATGAAATAAATATCAATCCTGGAGGATAGTATTCAATGGGATTATCAAAAAAGGTACAACACCATCTCCACTACAGGGTGATTAACTATTCAATAAAGTAAATGATATTGAATCTATTTTCGGTAAAATATTTTTAAAAAACTATACGAATAAGGTTCGAAGAAGATAACAATTTTCATTGAATTTTCATGATGTAGTTTTTTGTACGTCATACATTTTCTTGATATCATTCATGTAGAAAAAAATTGATAGTTTTATTGGCACGTCACTAAATGTTCCAAAAAATGAAATATGACATCAAGGCTAGGTTAGAAATGATTGATATGGGTATAAGGGAAGATTTGGAACTGATGAAGGGTAAAGGGTACCATTTTCTTCCTCCAGCAGCTTACACTATATCCATCCAAGAAAATTGCAATTTCTCCTTTTCTTAAATAGTGTAAATGTTCCAGATGGGTATTCTCAAATATCAAGAACTTTGTTTCAATGAGTAATTTAAAGTTATGGGGACCAAAATCCCACGACTATCATGTTTTGATGCTAAATCGGATGCCAATTTCCTTATATTTCATTCTAACTAAAAATGTTCAACATTTATTAACTAGTATCTGCATCCTTATCAAATCCACATGCATTAAAGTTATTGACCTGGTGAAGTTTCCAATCATTAATAATGAGGTTGTATTTGTATTAGGTAAATTAGATATATTCTTCCCACCATCATTCATTAATATAAAGTTCCACCATATGGTTAGATTTCTCATAGAGGTTAAACTATGTGGTCTTGTCTATTATATATGGATGCATCCCATTGAATGGTATACGATTACTTTGAAAGGGTATTTCAAGAATTGAATTCATTAAGAAGGTTTTATTGTTGAGTGATATATTGTTAAAGAAGTTCTAGAATCCTATATTGATTACCTATCAGATGTTTACAACATTGGTCTCCCAATATATCATCACATTAGATGCCTTATGGGTGAAGGGATTTCAAAAAAGATATGTTGTTACAATTACCATGATACAGTGGTAGATATTTCACCTTTATATTTTATATAATAGTTAATATGTTGATCAATATGTTGAACCCCATAAAGGAATTATTATAGATTTGAATCCATCAAGGGATTAAGAATGGATATCTAATACACATAATAAATAATTTATAGGATGGATCTAAGATCAAATTTATAAGGAATTACCTGAAAATTTGAATTCAATTTCCAAATGACTTTGATGGCTAGCCAGGGGACTGAATGAAAATTTTATATCTTACACCGAATTTGTAATAAATTATTATATGTTCTATAAAAAAGAACATAATGATTACAACATGATGAAAAATAGTGGTGTTGCACTTATTGAAGAAGCAACAGGAATATATGGTTTCAAGAAGAGAAATTCAATTTATGAAAATATGTCATATTTTGACATTATCGAATAGATATGCGAGTTAGATTATACAACATTTCCAGTTTTGATTTTCACTTACAAATGGGTTTACAATAAGATTACATTGAAAGTTTATGTAATGGTCTTCATGAAGGTGAATTTCAGTAAGGGAAAAAAGGAGATCCCTTTATAATGGAATCATAAGTAGTGAAAGTATTTTATGTCTCAGATTCAACAAACAATAATTGATTTATGGTCCTACTCAAGACTAAAAAATATTTAGGTCAAATGAAAATTAAATTGAGGATTACACATTCAATGGAAGATCATAATTAGTTCATGTCAATCCCAATATAAAAAATGTTTTTTTAGGTTAGAGGGGACCACAAAGAGGGGATTTGGATTCTTAATAGTGGATCCAAATCCCTAAAACCCATAAAAATAAAGAAACTTCAATAAGTTGGTAAAAGTTTTTTTAATATACTATGTCCTTTCCCATATTATTATTTGTTCTCTACAATATTAACATAATATAAATTAAATGTTTGACTACCCATGAAGAAAATGGATTATGCACATGATTATGTTAGAAATATTTTGGAATAACATACTATAATAAAGGAAACACTTTGTGAAGATGTAAAGGTAATGTTATGATATACTTTATCTATTTTAAGAATGAATTATATAATGAAATGTTGAATTAGTTTTCATTATTAACTAAAAAATTCATTAATTTTAGAATTTTTTTTTATATTTCATGAATTTTCTACACCAAAACTTCTAGATATATCTTCTCCCTCAAAACCATTTTCACCCATGTAGTGTTAGAATTTATCACTTTCTTTAATGTTCCCTAGACAAAATTTTTTGGAAGAGAAACCATACTGCCTCTGCTAAGTCACAAAGTTAATCTTGATGTTTTAATAGTAAAATAATTTTCCATAGAATAAATTTATTGTATCATATTTATGTTTAATTTTTTTTTCTTTTTATTATAACTCACATAACAATTGTTTTCTTATAAAGGTGGATTTTTTTGTTTGATCTAGGTTATTTTTACATAATAGCTCATGCTTGTAAGAGATAGGACTTTGAGGCTACAATTGAAATAATGAAAAAAATGAAATGGGTCAAAAATTTATTTATCCATCATTAAAAGGTGAGTTCATAATACTTATTCAATTAATTTTGTCTTCATTTTATCTACTATTTGTAATTTATTTCCTTATCATTTTTATCTAATACTTATTTAGTTTTTATCATACATATTCTAGGAAGTCATATTTTCATAATTTTAATATTTTAGAAAATTTATATACATATTATAGGCCTTTCATCACCAAAAATTACACATACTTCTTCTGCCTCAAAAATTTTCTCCCTTGCAGTGTTGGAACTTATCACTTTCTATAAAGTTCCCTCCATTGCCTTAACAGGAATAAAATCGATGTAGTCTCTACTCAATCATATAGATAATATTGATGTTTTCATTTTAAAATAATTTCCCATATAATTAATGAGTTATTTCATATTTCTTTGTAATTTATTTATTTTTATTATTAATCACATAATAATTTTCTTATTATATAGGTGTAATATTTAGTTCGATTTGGGGTAATTTGTTCGAAGATACTCATGATCATGAGAGATTGGACTTCAAGACTACTACTGAGATAATGAAAATAAAGAAATGGGTCACTAATGTATAATCCTATCATGAAAAGATGAATTCTTACTACTTATTTTATTAATTGGTCACTTTTTTATCTATTATTTTTAAGTTAATTGCCTTTTCATTTTTATCTAATACATATTTATTTCAATGATCTTTTAGGAATTCATATATTCATTCAAATATCTAAAAATTAACAAAAGATATAACATGTTTTTTTTTTAATGTTACCACGCCTTCCATTGAAATTATTTTTCAAACAGAAACACTGCATATTGAATCGATGTTATTAGCCGAAAATCCTTTTTTGGATAAGAACATCGACTTAATATGCAATTTTGGTAGTTACAAAAATAAATACAATATAAATCATGGTAAAATTGGTGGTAAATATTCTTTTGAGACTTTGGGATATTTCAGAATCAGCCACACTCAATCTGACTCACGGTGTGATCAGTATGACTCTAAGTGATTCTTTTTATTTAAAATTGACATAAATTATTTTGTAAAAAGGACAACTGACATACTCAAAACTGAGAAAAAACATTTATATTATTTTTATACATTAGTAAAATCATACATAAGTCATTTTTGACATATAGTAATCAGTATCACCTCAATCTTATAAATGGTGTGTCTGGTACGAATCAAAGTGTCTCTTATCAGATTAAAATAGACATTTTTATTAAAAAATTGACACTAACTAAAAAACTGAGAAACTAAACCAGGATTATCATGATAAATTTGTAAAAATATTCATAATTCATTTTTGACATATAGAAATCATTATCTCATCTAAATGATATATGATTTTATTGGTATGACTGAATGTGTGTGATTCCAGTTTAAAATGACATTTTAGTAAAAAAGAAAAGTGATATAATAAAAACCTAACAAACACATTAATATTATTTTGATACATTTGGAAAATTATCCATATTTCATTTGATATGTTAAGGAATTATCCACACCTAAATCCGACCCACAGTATGACCGGTATGACTCCAAGTGTATCTTTTTATTTAAAATTTATATTAATTTTAGAAAAAAGACAATTGAAAAAAAACCAATAAAACACATTAATACTGTCTTGATAATCTCTAAAAATGATATATTTTTTCATTTGTGATATGTATTAATTGGTCACACCTAAATCTGATTCATGATTTTCCAATTATGACTCTAAGTTTCTGTTATCAGTTTCAAATTGATGTTTTAGTTCAAAAAATGTCACTAACTGAAAAACAAGAAAACAAATTTGGATTTTCTAGAAAATTTGGGAAATTGATTCATAAGTCATTTTTTTATATATGAATTGGTCTCATGTTAAACTGATACATGATGTTACTAGTATGTCTCAAAGTGTTTGCTTCCAATTTGAAATTACATTTTTGAAAAACAAATGATGTACTAAAAATGAGACAATGGATTTGGATTGTTTTGGTACTTCAGTAAAATGATTCATAAGTAATTTATATTGAGTAGGAACTAGAATCAACAAAATATGATGCACATTGTGGCCTATATGTCTCTATGCGGGTCATTTTATTTAATACTGACATTAATTTTACTAAAAAATACAACTTACATACTCAAAACATATAAAACACATTTTGATTATTTTATAACTTTTAGAAAATGATCCATAAGTCATTTATTACATTTAAGAACCACCCAAACCTCAATATAATACATGATCTTCCCAGTATGACTCAAAGTTTTCATTATCAATTTATATTTTTTATTTTATTTCAAATAGTTTCAGTCACTAAGAACCTAGAAAACATTCTCAAATTGTGTTTATAATTTCGTAAAATTATTAATAATTCATTTTTTATGTATAGGAATTTGTCTCATGTTAACTTGGAAAATGATGTGACCGATACGACTCAAATTTTGTATTCCCATTTTAAAATGACATTTTAGTAAAAAATACAAGTCACATACTCAAAACTAAGAAAATTCATTAAGATTGATTTGATACTATAGAAAAATGATACATATGTCATTTGAGACACATAGAAATCATTTGAGACTCAATAAAATGCACGGTATGACCGATATAACTCAAAGTGTTTATTTCTATTTAAAATTGACATTAATTTTAGTAAAAAAGACAATTGACATACTTAAAACTAAGAAAACACATTCGTATTGATTTTGATAATTTTGAAAAATGATACATAAGGAATTTTTTATGTGTATGAATTAGTCTCACCTCAATCTGATATACGAAGTTCTCGGTATGAATAAAATTTTCTGTTATCAGTTTGAAATTGACATTTGAATTCGAAAAGTGTCACTCCATGAAAAATAAGGAAATTCACTTAGAATTTCTTGATAATTTATTGAAATGAATCATAATTTATTTGTAACATGTAGAAATTGGTCTCATTTCAAAAAAACACACAATGTTACTGGTATGACTCAAAGTTCATGTTTCCAGTTTAGAATGACATTTTATTAAAAAAATATATGTGATCTACTCAAAATCGAGTAATTACCTTGTGATTATTTTGATACTTTAAGAAAATAATTTATAAGTCATTTTGGATGAGTGGGAATCATATGAACCTTAATGTAACACATGTTGTGAAAGATATGACCCCAAGTATATGTTTTCAATATATTAGTGTCATTTCTTTAAAATGTGCATCACATCGCTAAAACCGAGAAAGTGAGCCTAGATTGTGTTCTCATCATTCTATATGTTATTACTTTATTAATTTCATTATACTTTTTATATTATACTTAGTTAGTAAATTTTCACATAGATAATGATTGAGGATAAACAATAAATGGTGTGATTTGTAAAAATCAACTACAGTTCAATCTGAAACATAGTATTTCGAGTATGATTAAAATTTTAGTCTAAATTTACACTTTCTATTAATTTATTTCTTTATATTATTACTAAAATAAGAATTTTTTCTCATACAGGTGCAGTCATTTTCTAGAGCGGGGGTGTTTTGTTCAGTAATAATATGATTTGAGGTCAGGTTCAAAAGATGAAGGAACATTTTTATTTTTTAATGTATGTAAAAATATGTACTTATATAACTTTAAAAACTAGTGGCATGTATATAATATAGTGTTTTTATGTATTTTTTTTGAAATTTTTACTTCATTTAATTTTTTTGGTACATTTTTATAATTTTGTGTTATTTCTAGTGTTATTGGGTGTTGTTACTGCACAATATACTGGTGTTGTATTATGTTGTTACAACACACTATACTATGTCCCATTATCAGCACTAAATAAAATCACTGATAAATTTTTTCCTTTATCATCACTTGTATAATCATTGTTAAAGGACCCCTTTATCTATGCCTTTTTTATTAATAATAAAGGACCCTGTTATCTGCCTATTTTTTGCATGGATAAAAGCCTAGACATTTTAATCTCGCATTGGTAGTTAGTGTTTATCTTGTGTTGATAATGGTCACTTTTATGGAAGTTAAAGTCCTATTTTGTAGTTGTATATTCTGTAGATCATGTTTATAGGGAAACTAAATCGGGTATTGATTACTACCTAATATTTGGTGATAGTTCTGATAGAATTACCCACATGATCCTAGAAACTATCTAGTCATTACTACTTGCATGGAATCCAATAAAAAGAAGTGTGCCCCCATGTATCCTAAATGGAAGTTATATCCCAAATGGGTGGATTCCACTCTATTGCCACTAGATTTTGGTAATCCCATCTTCTCAATATTCAATGTCATGGGGTATCCTAATTAGAATCTATCACACATTATATACTGATACGGACTTGTGATGGGCACATAATACATGAAATAAGAATCAAATATAAGGTAATTTAAATAAAATATGGTGGGGCAAACCTTCATCTAGTTTAATAAACTCCCAGTAAGGTTTGTTTCATGCTGGGAAGACCTCCACCGTCAATTCCTCTATCAACTTACCTCCATACTCAGTAAGATGTTGATCATTAGCCTTGCAAACTGAAAACAATATGAAAATTATAGAGTCCCTCACTTTATAACCAGATGGAAAGATCAAGCATATTTTCCCAATATTTCACTCCTATAAGATGAGATGTTTTTTGTATAGAAAATTTATGTTGAGTTATAGAGAGCATTGATCACAATAAAATATCCATGTGGATGCCAGGAGTCCATAGAATGAAGTATCACTTAGAATGTTCCATTTAATAAACTGATTCCAAATTTTTTCCCATTCCCATGGTATAAGTGAAAAGTACTTTCAAGTAGAAACTTCCAAAGTCACGTGAAAACTAGCACAACATGATTATGAAGCACCTAGACAGGATTTACATCACTAGACAATTCCCACCAAAAGAAAAAATATATATTACTTCTGAAATGAAATAGTTATTAGTTATTTTCTCACATCCATGTAAAACAACCTTCTCAAGATGTCTGGTCCTAGGAAACCTGACGACATCAGCCTTAGTGATCATCCAAACTAGTTACCTTTTCATCATAGATTGGTACAAACTATCAAAGATTTTATTTATTTAAATAAATCCTTGAAGGATATCATTAATTATATATATGTGAAACTAGGTAAATCCTCCAAAAACTGTAAAATGTGTCCACCTCTGAATTAAAAGGAAATAAATTATTGGTGGTTAGTCCTAACTAGGTGTGAATAGAAGTTAAATAACTGGATGACTCAAAATATAGTTGATAATACCCATTCCATTCTAAAGGAATAACTCAACCAATTGATTGTGGCCTTAAAACCCTCTACATCGTCTCAAGGGGAACTATTAAACTCTCTACCTAAATGAATATTCAACTTTCATAAATAGAATAGGTCACAGAAATAAGATTCTCATGCAACTCATAAAGCTTCCTTTACTCTTGAAGTTTTCTTTCCCTCATCATTAGCAGCATGTTAAAAGTACCACTAAATAAAATCCTCATTATATGAATAGATACTCTTCAGATGGGTTAATTCCACTCACTTATAAAACCAATTCTCTAATGATGAATATTTATACGAAATATAGTTCTATATTCCTGATTGGGGAACTATGGGGAGAGTTTGAATACATATAAGGAACAGAGGAATATGTACTCATGGTAAAGCATAATATCTCATCCACATCCCTAAAAAATTCATACACGAATATGATACCCATGGAAAATTACTTCAAAGGGACCAAAGGAAAATGTACACACCCCAGAGTTTTCCAAGATTTGTTCCAACTAAATTATTTGGGATGATAGGAAATAAGTTTTTCACCTGTCTGTTCATCCAATATAAGTGGGTAGACCATCTAAGCTTAATGTTTTCATAAAAGGCGTTCTCTATACTTCTATTCAAGAACCATATGTATCTAATCCAACCACTTCATCCACTTACCCACATGCTAAGGAGAAACACAACATTCATAAATTTATACCATGGGTATAGAAGTTTGAAATTTTTAAAAAGGATGGGTCTATCTATGATAATATATCAATTAAGGAAACTCTTTATCTTTAAAATGATCATAAGTAGGGGTTCTCAAGGACCTATATATCCCCCAAGATCATGAAAAAAATTATTCATATCCAAGGCTATATAAAAAACTACTTTTATAGAATATCAAACAACTATCATATTCCTAGAGAAAGATTGAATAAAAGACATTAATAGATATAAAATCCAAATATTTTTTAAGAAATATTGACAATGTTAGTATCTAATGCTTACTAGTTAAAATAGTACTAGAATTAATATTATCCCAGTCTAACCATTTTTATTATTGGAATATAGTGAGGTTGGATTATCTCCCATGAAGTTGACCATTCAATGGTATTGAATGGGTGAGCAGAAAGCCCACTTGAATGATCAATATTAAAGAAAACTTTTGGGTCCTATTGTTTAATGTTTAGTTCATGGTTATTTATAAAAACATTAAAATAAATTTCCCACTCAGGATACCTTATCTTCATAGTCACGTAGTATTTCCATTATTATTCTTTGAATTCATGAAGTTCCCCACAAATTTAAAGTTTACCATGTTGTGCAGTGATAGAGCCCCCCTTTGAATATTTTGAATCATGATATGTTGAGGAAGTTTTATATAAGATAAAAGGAACACGTCAAACTAAAAATGGAAATATGTGGGTTGTTTCTTCCAACAATATGGGAACTTCCCCTGCAGTTTTCTCAGTAATGAGTATGCATTGATTATTAAGCCAATAAGGACTTCATTATATCTAATCTATATAATATCATCCATAATTGGGGAGATAAAAACCTTGGATAAGAGTGCTCCTCTACCATAGAAATCAGGATCATAAAATCCCCCCTTAATTATTAGAGTAAATTGAAAACCCCATTATGATATCCCTTATAACTTAGGAAATCATTGCTTCTTCTATCCCTGATGAAAAGAGTGCGGAAAGTCAGGTCCTCTGGAGCTTTACAGATCATGATACCCATGCCATGTAACTCTCAGGGACCAAGGTTTTCACCTTATTCCGAATCAAGGAAAAATTAACTCATTTCTTAAATACCCTTCCAAAATATATTTATTCTTAGGAAAATATGTAAAACAAAAAATATGACCATAGATAATCCCATATCATTGGGGGAAGGTGTCTATATTTCCATCTATGTGCTCCAACAAATAAATCTACGAGTAAAGGTGGATATGTAGAACATGTTGATTAGTTTCACCATAAACCTGGAAGAGAAATATATATGTATATCTCATTATTGAATAAACACAGTTATGTCTTCACCAAGAACTATCCAAAAATGCCCAAGCTAGATCCTGATGTGGATACACATCACCTGGGCTAGCCAGATGACGATAAATGTTTCAAGAAAGTAACAAAGAATATGAAACCTTAAAAATTATTTCATGTTGGAAGATAAATATGATACACTTATGAAATAATGTTTCATTTTATAGGTGTGGTCCTAGAAAATAATTTTATATATCATTCCCATTAAGAAAACAAAATAGGCAGATCATGGTCTACATTGATTGTAGGGATCTCAATTGATATTTTTTAACATATGATTTCCCAATTCAGATCATATTACTTTTGATCTATGTAATAATGTGTTTTAAAGTCCTTTTATGTATGTATGGATACACATGGTATAATCGGATCAAGATATCCCATGAATAAGATTAATCCACTACTTTCAAAAAACCTCAAGATATATTTTGATACTAGATCATGTCCTTTAGTTTAAACAAATATAGTTCCACATAGCAATTATCCATGAAACACATATTCAAATTCTTTTTAGAAAGATTCATGTAGTTTTATATCAATGACATTGTGGTAATTTCCTTTTAGTTTTGCAATCATCTCATGGACTTTAGAATGATCTTCAAAAAATTATAGCATCATATCTTGTTGATGAATCCTATGAAGTTTTATTTCAGGGTAGCATGTAGAAAATTCTTTGGATTCATGGAATACCACAATGACGTTGAGTTTTTTCTATATAATTCCAGTGAAAGTATTTTAATTCCAAATTCATGAAACCATAAAGGGTATGGAGTGATTTAATGATGTCTTGTTTAAACTAGGTATTACATAGATAATCAAGCTGTAAAATTACTCCCATTCACAAACATGGTGAATAAGGGAGACACTTATTGGTGAGATGAAGATATCCATGAATCCATAGAGAGCCCCAAAAAATATCTTATTCACCCACTAGTAATAATTCTACCAGTATATGTTAACACACTCATCCTATATGTGGCCACTATAGATCGATTGATCAGAGATCTTCTTACACACAAAACCAATGAAATGATGGAAAATAGTCTCTACTGTCTCAGAATAATAATGATAGTCACAAACATATGATATTATAATATCAATGAAAACTTATTTTCACTCATTTTTATAGATTATAAGTCAAGGCACTACTTATAGCACCATTTAGTCCACCTAGTCACTCATATAAGCATGTTAAGGTACATTCTAAAATTTCCTATGTTAACTAAGGGTATGGAACAATGTTTAGGAATCCAACGATAGTATGAAATTCAATTCCTGTCATTGAAGGTAATCAAAGGGAACGAACTGCCCAATTTACTCACAGTGCATCCTACATTGAAAATCATGCTAGTTAATTATGAACATCCAAACAAAGTGTTTTTTGTTACCCATGAACCTACCCAAATATGATAGTTGTATTTTGATGGAGCCTTTTAAAATCGTGTCAAGAAAATAATTTAAACATAAATCTTAATCGGGTTGGTCTATGGATTGTATTTATCTCCCTGACCAAGGAAATTCCACACTATTATTTCATTATATCTAAAGTCTACACCAACAATGAGGTAGAATATGAAGTCCTCATTGAAGGCCTAGAACTTTCCTTACAGATTTAGATATCCCAATTGAAGATCAAGGTTTATTCAATATAAGTGATTAATAAGATCAATGGTGAATATGCCACCAATATGGAAGATTTAACACCTCTCAACTTCTATATAAGGTGAATGATGGAAGAGTTCACTTTTGGATCAACATTAAATCACATACCTAGTTCATAGAATTCTTGTTCTACGTCAGGGGAAATGTGGCCATATCCCTGAACAATCATGAACCAGGAAATATGGTATTCTATATTTAACATTGAAGGGTAGTCTCTCCAGTCATCATTTATAACAAGTATGAGAGAAATCAGATTAGTTCCACCCTGATACATGATAGGTTGGCATCTGTTATTGGATGGATGATCCCCATAATTGACTGCCTATGATATGGGACACTCCTATTAGATTTATATAAAAATTACTAGAACTGATTTAAAGTATAAAATTTTACCCTTCATGAAGGGTTAAATAAACATAATTTACTCTATAAATGAGGATAAAATGGATTCCTCCTAAGATGCATCATAGAAATAGAGGCCCTCATTATAATATTATATGTCCATGCAATCTATTCTGGTGATCATTAGTCCATAACCACGAACTCACACTAAATTAGATGGATTGGTTATTTTGGTCTAATGATGATACAAAACTATCTGGAGTCCATTGGTAAATTTCATGCCTGGAAAATACATGAAAAATTTAACCATCATCCCCTAAAGTTATTTCATACTGCCAAATACTCTTGTTTGGTTTCTATATGGGGAATGGATGTCATGTAGAAATATCCCTTAGATATAGCTAAGAAATTTAAATACATATTTTCTGCTACTGAATTCTTCACCAAATTGGTCAATTTCATAGCCCCATGGAAGTTGGGATGAAGAAAATCATCATCTTTTTTATATCTAATTTCATCACTAGATCTAGTGTCCCTTATTCAATATTGATAAAAAAATAAGAACAACTTCTATTATTCCAATTTAAAAATATTTTATTAGGAGTAAATCATTGAGAACAAACATTGGTATCATTATCACATGATGAAAAATGGGTAGACAGATGATTTCAATAATACTATCAAATAAACTAGAGAATATGGTTGATAAATACAATAAATCTATTCCAAGAAAATATCTTTAAGCCTTATAGGATATCATACCACAACCCACACCACCACAAGAGTGTCCCTATATTTGTTTTACTATAGAAAAAATGTAGTGTTTTTCAAAAAAAATTAGTTACCCTTAGTCCAAATTACTATATGTGATACTATTTTAGAATACGAACAATCATAGAAGAAACATGATGGGTTAAAATATATTGACGATAGCGGATTACATACATTGCATGTGGATGGCTCCGTAATCACCCAGTGGCATGCTAGGGTTTCCTCAAAATCCTTGTGTTACTTGGGATTCTCTGTAACAATCACTATAATTATTCAGACCTTTCTTTAAACCTTGGTCTTCGGAGGTCTTTTTTTCTTCAGAATGAAGCATTGCTGCGGATTTTCTAGACTCTCATCTTCAAATGGGTACTCTCTCCTTTGGTCGACCAATTTATCCACTTTAACGGCTATTATCACTTCAGTTTTCACCATCTTGGATCTTGTGACGATGGTGGATCTTTCATCGATAACCTCAAGGCATTTCTTAATGTTCTCTAGTGGTGTTTCTCATTTCTACTGCTCTACTGATTTGGTCTCTCGACCTGCTCTCCTCGCAGCATCACCAATAGATTCATTTTTATAGGAGGTGGAGACTTGGTATTCGAGTTGTCTATCTTGTCACTTTAACATATTGATTCACCTTCTAGCTGCTATGGCGCTCTATGATTTGACTTTTGATTGCTATAGTGATTTCCATGATGTGCTTTTGGATACCCGGTTCACTCCATTATGTGCTTCACTATTTTGTTTCTACTTCTGTGTTGTGTGGCTATCTATGTTTGAGGCTGGATTTGGTTTAGTTCTTTGTGGATTGCTTTGTATAACTTTGGTGGTTTCATTTATATGCTTGGTGTGGATCTGGTTTGGATTCATCGGGAATAAATGACTATGTTCTTTTCTGGATTTCATTTTTCTCTATTTTGTTTTCAATCAAGCTATTTTTGAACGTACAATGGTCTTGAATGGTTTGATTCAATTTGGAATACTGAAATCAACTCATGATTTGGTTCTTGTCTAGTTAAATTTGGGGAGATTAATGCAAGTGGTGTTGTGTGGGAGACCTCAAAGGACGGATAGTTGTGTTGACATCCATCATCATCTATTTATTATTCTCCATAGATATTCCCCCTACTTTTTACATATTTCAAAGATTGGACAATCTAGTTTTTTTCGCATCAGGTTGGCATTGTAGTGATTTTTTTTCTTCTTATATTGTGGGTGGATTGAAATAGAGATAGGTGAGTTGGAACCTACTATCCAACCCCCCCTTCCCCGTAATTGTTGAAGTCAGTATTCTCTACCCCATTGTGTTCCCATAACAACATAACTTCTAGGCAGGGGGGTGACATCTCACCATTGATCGACTCAGCTATTACATTTTTTTAGTGGTGGGGAAACAACGCTTTCTTCGAATCTTGTGTGATTTTGGTTTTCCATTAATCATTCTATATCATGTCATCCCATTTATTTTTCTTTCATCTTGGAAGTTTTTTCCAATGATTTTTTTTGGTTTCCCCCTAACCCATTTTCAAAAGGGGTTCCTTCTCTTTTTCGTTAATTAAAAGGGGGATTGACCCTCAAGCCTTTAAAAAATACATTTTGTAATTCAAATGTCCATCAAAACTTTGTTCTATAACCCTTCAATATAAATGTCCGCCTCTATCCACTCTTGTATGGAGAGAAGTTATTGGCTCCCAGGACCCTAATATATTGGGAACACATCACACCCCTCACTAATATAGGATTTCTTAATTAATACTTTTCATAACTTCCACATTATCATTTATGTCATTTTGGAAAAACTCTAAACCTCATAGTATCTAATTCTTGGTGTAAAGACTCTAAATTTAAATCATCCATTTCCTTACCATATGAAATTAAAATACATGGCCACCATCCCTCTAGCTTGATGATAAACTTAACGTTCACCACCCCCATATCATAAATATAAACTGTGAGATGGAATTACATCCTTTAGGACTCTAAACTTCTCAGATTATCCCATTATACGTTGCCTATTTCTCCCCTACATGAAAGCTTGGTATTTTTAGAATTCTTTGTCACATGGTCAGTATGTTCCTTAGGGACTAAATGCCTCAATTCCTCACATATGAGATAGATCAATGTAGTGAATTATCATTGAAAATAAATAAGTGTAGGATTGATTACCAACATTATTGGATATATAGTGATATTCAGGTACTCTTCTATAAATCCAACCACTATTCTCATAATAAAAATTTTAACATCTCCCTATCATGTATTTGAACCTAATAAGCACAAGATATTTTTACATCGTTTATCTCATTTATAAACTTATGGTTGTAATAAAATTCACTCATCCGATATATATGAGTTAGATATATGTAAGGTATTTTTCTACCAAGAACTATGTGCGGATTGATTCCGGACCATACCAGATATGTATTAATTCCTGGATCCCAAATCTTGGTTCCATAAATAATGTAAAAAACATCCTTCCACCTAAACAAGGGTTGGAACATTGCAAGGGAATTTCTTTATAATGACTATGTGTAGCCTAATTCATAATATTTTAGGATATATATATTGATGCATTGGATTATTTTCTTTGTCCCAATAGTAGGATCATAACTATCATAATATACACTGATTATTGGCCCATATTAAAAGAATTCATTGATGTTTGAATTCAAGATTTGTAGATTCCCCTACAATTGAAAGTCTCTCCTAATATTAGATCCATTTCCCTCATAATATAGTCAATATTTACAAATCATTCACCCATAAAAAAGTGGAAAATAACTCTTTTGAGAAGAAAGATTCCCATTTTCCTAGATATATGAGTCATATATGAATGTGGGACCTTTTCTTCATGAATTACAAGCTTCTTGATTCTCCTCTATACGTGATACATAGTGACACCTGAATTGTAAATTGGGGTTCCATCCGCAATGCTTAAAATAATAATATTCCATTTATTCCTTCCATATGAGTGTGTGGATTTATTCCTATAAACACAAGTTTCATTATCTGAAAAAATGAATCATGGTAATTCCCCCTTTCACCTTGACGTTTTGGCCTCCATCACTCTACAAATTGGACATGTGCTATGGAAAAACCCCTATTCATTTCCCCTATAATTGATCCAAAAAAATTTAGGGAAATCTATATCTATATATGTCTTTATTCCTTTTATCACAGGATATTTAGTGATTCTTAGACCTCCTTTATCAGTCCTAGCCACAAAATTTATCGAAAACAATATAACCTCTTACCTTATTGTTTGATCATTATATCGATACATCACTTCCTCAATGAAACTGCACGAAAGTAGGTTTAAATTCTCATTCCCTATATATTATCTATATCTATAGAGGGGGATACCCAAAAATATTTTCTATGGATTGATAAAATTCCCTTCTCCCGATGTATAAGTTATATCTAAGTATGGATCCTGATAAGAACTATATGTGTCTTGAATTCTTTTATCAAAATATATTTAGTGATTCAAGGATTATCTATCCAATGATCATATGAAAAATCAAACTAAAATGAAATTTTTTCCCTACCTATAATACAAATATATACAGATGAATATTAATATAACAAATATGTGCAGATTGATTCCTATTTTCATAGGATACATAGTGATGCTATGATTTTTCATCCTAGTCTAGGCCACAATTTATGGGGAAAAATCCAACTATGTATATGAGTTAGTTCTATACATGGGGTTTGTTTGAAAATTATTCCGATGTATTGATTTTTTCTCTTATAGGATGTATAGTGACCCCAAGATAGTCCCATACATATAAATCATAAATTCTAAAAACTGATTTTGGTTCTTGGTCACATCACCCATCATTTGCGATGGGACTCCCCTATTCTTAGATCTAATATGAGTTAATATTACCACATGTGTGAATAAAATCCACATAGAGCTATAAACTAGATAATATATTTCTATTATGTATGATCCAAATCCACATAGGATTCCTCGGGATTGGTTAAATCAGTTTTGGACCCATTATATGGTTATATACCCACTATTTTTCTTTCCCTTATTTGTCATTAACCCATAACTAACACAGTATGGTTTATTATCTAACCACCTCTTTTTTCTCATACTGATCATGACTTACTTGTTCTCATATGTTTGGGATGATCGACCTATTAGGTATAAATAAAAGAATCATAACTAAACATGATAGCCTAAAATGGTTCACCTTGAAAGACAATAAACTGATCAAGAATTGTATTGTTAGGGAGACATTCTTTACTAATAAATGAGTCAGTTCTATATAACGGCCCCAGCATATGGATATTTATCCATAAAATTATACAAGGATATAAATTTCCTTCTAATATTATCTTGGTTGTATAACATTAAACTATATAGCATAGAGTCTTGATAGCATGACTTTAAACTACACAATATTTGAGTCTTTGTCACATGAAGTTAAAATACATGATAGTTTAGTCTGTGTCACATGATGTTAAAATTCATAGACAATCATCCCTTATCACACATTATTAAAGGACTAAAATCTCATAAACATGTCAATAAAGGATCAAAATACTTCCACCAAATTTTTTGAACATCTCGTACCAAAAATCATACATTGTGTCTTGAGTGACTTAGATTATAGGAAATCATACATGCCACTTAGAAAGGAATGTTTCAAAAATAAAGAGACCCTTATTCTTTAATATGAATGTATTCTTCTAGCTACTATATAAAATCCATCATCATATCAACTAGAGGGGTATTCACTTTGAAAAATGTTTCCTCAAATCCATGTATTCTTCAACAACATCAAAGTAGAGTCTATCACCCCAACGTGGTTCATGATCATTACTTATGTATTCCAAATATAATTAGACATGGTACAATGACCTTAATTATGGTTTTTATATTGATATTAATCTACAAGACACATCTAGGAGGAAATTAAATAAGGCCCAATTATTTATATTCATACTTATGTTGGCTTCAAATTTTGGAGAAGCCTAATGTGACTCATTGATTTATAGGGTATTGGTTCATCAAGATGAAAATAACAAGAAAAATGAGAGGGTTGATAGTAACACAACAAATCCGAAGTATTCTATTTATTGGTAAGTTAAAAAGGAGGGAGGAGTTTCCATATCTTGGAGTCCCTCCCATGAACCCCCAAATAAAAGGGGGCTCTAAAAAGTTAATAGTTCATGACAATAAGTTCTTGTAAGACTCCTCGAGCACCGCCAACCTCCATACTATAGAGTCCATGGATTCGGGAAACCAATCTATTGATGAATATTCCCTCAATGTATCTATTTTTAGTGCCTCCTCACAATAAAAAAAGTCAAGTATATAATTTTTTACCACATTGATAAGATTATACTATTCAATAACCATTTTCTCCATAATATTTATCATGTAACATAGGAAGGAATAATCTTGTTTGAGCTTATCAATTTCATTTGTCTCATTTTTTAGTTAAATTTTTATGAGTTTCTACTTCTGTTTCATGCTAGTGTTCTTCATTATGGGCCTTATTTTGATGTGGCATAGTCAAAGATGTCTCTACTGTTGATACCCTTATTTTAAGGAACTATTATAATAAATAGTGGTGACCACCTCCTTTACCCATCCATGGACTACTCGATTATAAAACCCACCATATATGAGGGTGATTAATATATATTAGAGGTAGATTAATCGGTCCTTGAGCTATTCAAAGGGTCCCTCTATGATTAGACTCCAAATATACCACCATTTTTATCTCCTAAGTTGTTCTATAAATTTCAAGTACGCAAAAGCTCAATCCATGTCAATACTAAAAACATGAATTTATTTTAGAACTAGGACATGGATTGATGGGCCCATACTCACATCCCTTAGTTGGCATGGTGTAAAACATATTTTAATCTAGAAACTTGTGTGGGGATGGATTATATGGTAAGGATCTAAGACCTCTAAATTTGAAATGGATCTTCTGAGATAAAACATGTAATGAAAATTATTCAGCATCTGTAAATAATGTTATCAAGAAATTAGAAATTATGTCAACCTCTAAGGATATAACTTTATCAGATATGGAAGTAGATACTTCAATCATTGTAACCTAAAATTAAGGAGAAATAGTAGTTTCTTCATTTATTGTGTGAATTATAGGCACATATGATGTCCCTTCCACTAATGAAGCATGTTCACAATTTTTTCTTGTGACATAGCCACCATTAAGAGATTCAATCAAAAAAAATATCGATCAATATGATACAGACATAATGATATACTCATTTTCAAATTAAATGATTACCCTCACCCAAATATGACCCCATGCTAACCAGTTAAGTATAATAATATTTTACTAGGTTAGGAACCTCCAATAACTCACTCACCTATATCCGGTCAAAGGTCATGAGTGCTAGTGCATCCACACAGATCCCTAGGTTAGATCATGTTTGGACCCCATTTGAATCTATGGAACAACAAACATCATCCAAAGCCTGAGGTGCTCTTGGATGTATAGAGGGGGTAAATTTCTTAATCATGTACATTTGTTTCCTTTAATGTACTTGATGATAAAATTTATAATTAAACAAATTAGGACCATATATTGAAGAAATTCAAAGAAAATTGATAGAAAAAACACTCAATTTTTGACTCTGTGAGAAGTTTCTTTGTTAAAAACCATGCGCATTTCCTTTTCATGTTTTTCTCTAACAAAGAACCTTAAGAAGGGGTCATCACTTGAGGTGTTAGAGGTGGAACTATTGGAGTAATGGACATTATTTCTTCTAAATTAGCAACTACCAACACCATGAGATCAATTTTACTAGGACATTCATGATTGTTGGCTTCCTAGTTCTCATATAAACCAACCTCAATTTCCATACCCTCGATATAATATTCTAGAGAGGCAAGTGGTGAAATCATTTCACTATCCTCCTATAAGTTCGAAAGGGGGTAAATAAACATGTTTTCTAAAAATAAGAAAACATATGTGGGTAAAGATGAGCATTATATTTACTCTCTAATAGATACATCATGGCCCCACTTATCTTAACCAGATACAATTGTGATGGGAATAAACATTTGTAAACCCTATGGAATCTTCATTGCATGATCCTTGGATAAGCCCAGTGTGGGTGAACTAACTAAAACTCTTGTGTCATGTTTGATTTAATTCCTTTATACTTTTCATGTCATAAAGTGATAAAGTGGGTAAAGAAACCATTGATAATATCAAGTAACAGGTAATCAAGTGAAGCGATAATTAGATTTACACATTTAAAATAAGATAAAAAAAGTTTCCCTTATAATTATGATGTTAAGATCAGTTAGGGAAGTGAGAGTTAAAGGAAATGGGATAAATTTTATTAAGATTCCATAACCTAAATTACCACTAGTGTATCTCAAATATATGCCTTTATTGGAACCTAGAATTTCTTAATTAAGTTATGAAATACCTTTATTGGGGTCTGATATTTTGGAATCATTCAAAATGTCTCTTAGTGTATCATACATTCTCAATAACATGTGATCCACCCTTATTTAGGGGAGTTCCCATCTAGTTATTCTAGTCACCACCGTGTTCTATCTCCACAATCTGAAGTCCACCTAATCTAAAAACATAAAAGAAACCCTCAAAAATCAAATCATTCCACCACTTCAATGTGACCAGTTAGTTGACTAGTCATCCTCTCATGAACTCATAAAATTTCCCTAATTATTCATAATTTAGTGAATGAACATCCAATAAAATGGTTCTTATTGTAAAAGAATGTATACTTTTTTGAACTCACACCCAGCTGCTACTCCTCCATCTTCATATAGTCATAAGAAAAATTGCCACCTGATTTTTATTTTTGGTTATATAGAATTTCCTTATTCTTCTAAAATGAATCTTATACAAAAATAATTTTCTATATGAAACATTGTTAAGTAACAATTTTTAAATTTATCTATGTTAAAAATCTACAGTAATTTACAAATATATATGATTTCACACAGTCATAAAAATCCCCTTAGACCTATCATTATAGATCTTAATACCCAATATGTATATTGCTTCATCCAAGTATTACATAAATAAACAATAAGTTATATCAATATGTGTGTTCTGAATTTGTATTAATGAACAATTTAATCTATCTTTATAGATCTCTAGGCCTATCATGTGTAATTCTCTACCCATCTCTATCATTAATAATCACTTTCCCCACTATATTTCAGGACATCATTTCTGATGAGTTTTATATCACCTATATGAAATGCTTGAAATACCATGTCACCCATAATTTCCTACTTCTGTACCCAAGAATCTTTTATGTTCTTGATTAAATTGAACTCTTTTATTACATAATAACATATGATATATCAACTTTTAGAATAATACATTAATCAGTCAACAGACCAATATAACTAAAATTCTTTAAAATTCTCATTTAACGCTTTAAAACTTTCATGTTGTATCATGTATGTTTATTAAACTGATTTATCATTAAGGAAAGTAATTTAGAATACTATTTCATATATATCATTATAATAATTAGATGTTATGGAAAGAAATTTCCAAATAGAATTTTTCATTTCAAATTGATAAAATGTCTCTTCAAAGTTGATACCATAATTTTTTTTTAATTATTAGTGACTAGATGATATTTATACGAAGAAAACCTACAATCCATGTTATTATTATTACATATATCCCACTTTCTCCCTATGGGTCTCATCCATTTAGGTGAATCCACCATGTTCCAATCATAGTTACTGTACATATTGTCTACCTCAAATTTCATGTTTTCTAACCAATTCATGGAATCATAACTCTAAATAACCTATTGGTAAATAGTATATTCATCATCTTGGATTATTATTCAATTATTATTTTCTATAATAAAACCATATCTATAAGGCTCTTGAAAAAATCATATCTTACCTTTAAGGTTATTTTTTAAGTAGAGTCAATTGTATTTCCACAACCACTTATAGAACAAAATCACTTTGTATATTAGAAAAAATTATTATTTTTTATGTTGAAAATATTTATGTTCAACACTCCCCCTACCAACACCTCATTTTAAATTTTTCTCCTTAAATATGGTAGAAAATTACATTGTGAACACTATTTTTGCAAAAATATTTTAAATATAATATCGATTAGCATCCTTGGAAAACCAAAAAATAAACACATATTCAATTTAGGCTCATGTTTTTTAGAATCCAAGAAACATTTGTTAACTTAAAAACCCAAAAACCTTATAAAATAAAAATTGGTATTCTTATCAGTTCATATCTCATATGGTGTATTTATGACAACATTATATTGAACACTGTTAAGTAGAAATTCCACCTTTTTCAAATCATATTCCCAAAATGATATAATATGGTCACACTAAATCATGATAGACCAAATCATGTCTAACACGGTATAATTTTTTCTCTCAGACACTATTTTTCACAATGGTGTTACAATTGGAGAATGTTGTGAAATAATTCAACAATCCCTTAAATGATTAGTGATGTTTTCATCATGTATTCCCAGATCTGATCTGATCTTAGATTCTTAATAATTTTTTCAAAATTTACTATATAAATCACATTCAAATACCATAAATTCATAAAATAAAATAAATTTTTTGTCTCATTAGAAACATGTAACTGTACTAATTGTGCTCATATGTAAAGGTTAAAGACAATCTGTACCCACAACTTGATTGAGTACTCACTAGTCAACATACATCACTATGTATTATATTCAATTGTCCATTATAACTCACACCATTTATAATAAATAGTGATTTGGTTTTTTATTAATAAAAATGATTCTAATATATTAATTTACTGATAATTGAATGATTATAATAATCAATCTCTATAGATTCTTTGGATGAATTTCTCATTTATATGACCAAGGAAATTATTCCTAAGATAAGTTGTTTTAGAATCAAACATAAACTATTTATCATGAATATTTTTTATAGGATATTTCATATCTAGAATATATAAATAAGTTACAAAATTATCAATACCATAAAAATTTTCATTCATTTATATAGAATAACCTTATTCTTAATGATGAAGGAAAATCCCTACTTGTCTTAATAGGATATAGAAATAAAGTTTTTATTACTCAAACATAGAAACAATTTTCTAATTCATTAATATTTCACTATTTAAATAGAGATCATAAGTTTAAACATTTAATATAGAAAGCCTTTACCCATTACCAATGTATATATATAGTTATCCTTTCAGAAATTAATCATATTTATTTTTCTGATTTTATCTGCAAAAATGTGTTATTCCCACCCGACATATAACAATCATGGGTCAAAATTAGATAAATTGATTCCTATGACATTCATATCAAAATTCTAAAAATTATTCTCTATTAGAACACTTATTAACATTAAATACCAATCAATAATTTTATAATAGGTTATAATTATAAGTGATTTCAAATTTATAATAACGATTTATATGATAGACTACAAAAAAGTCATATCCATAGGTGAGTATCATTTTTTATATCATTTCATCAAGGAAATTTAATGAAAGTACACTCATTAAAATGATGATCTGACACATTAGTGTCTTTTACGACCCAAAATCCTTATTTAACATGGTTTGGATACAACTTTATTATTCCTCATAAATCTTAACTATTTTGAAAATATATCATACACATCATATCATATTTGATTCCTGGATAGTTGAGTTAACATACCTATTCCAAAATCCATCATAATGAAAAACTAATACTTTTTTATCTATCATTTTATCACATAGAGTTTCCTAGAAAAATGCTTCCCAAATCACATAGTGTGATTTTATAACCTAACTCTTAGGGTTGAACACTTCCTCTAATACTTAAAAAATATAATCCTTATGCACCCAACAATAGCATGAACCTACTTTGTTGGATAATTGAGGTATTTAAATGTGTTTTTTGGGAGGAATCTCACATTTACTATTTGATCAGTTTTCTAAGTATCTTCATTTTAATATATCTCATATGTATATTAAATTTAAAAAAATTAAATCTCATGAAATACTTATTATCTTTTTTTTATTTCTTATATTATTGTATATATCTAATGATCTACTTTTTTGAATCCTAATTCCTTGAACAAAATTAATATGTTCAAACCTTATTAATATGTAACACTTCATATTTATCCCAATTAGTATTAATAAAACAAAAATAGAATCCAAATATATATACACATATCAAAATGAATCAAATCAATATGGTATATAAAATATCATTTAAAAACATATAATTAAATGAAATAAAAAACACCCATAAGATAAAGTATGGTGTGACAGGTAGTCAATCCCCACTTTTCTAGACATAACACAAACTCCCAGGTTATTGAGTAGTCTGATCGTACATCCCACTACTCATGTTACAATACTCAAGAGATTCATAAATTTTACTAAAATAATAAATCCTAATGTTGTTATAAATATAGACAAATCAACAATATGATGTGGTGGTTTATGACACATCCCGATCTATGTTGTTCTCGGCCATAAAATATTGAGGATCACTATGTTATTGTTACTTTCATGCCATATTGTAAATTATTCAATAAAATGCAGATAATCCTCCTTATTCCAATTCAAGTTATAATTCACTACTTTAAAATGGATTTGTTACCACAAATTGTTTCCATGGTTTTTAAACTCATTTTCATAAATTCCTATAGAAATAATTTTCCAAAACAATGGAACTAGTTCCAACCAAAAACCATGGTTTTCCAAAACCGTAGAAATAGATGTTTAATATTTACAAAGTTTTAGAAAACCAGGTATACATATCCGAATAAGACACATGTTTCCATGGTTTCTTGGAACTATGGATATATATGTTTTTAATTTTATTAAATATTCCATAATAATAATCAAAACCAATATTTAACTAAAAATATAATTATAGGTGTGAGTCCCACTGAGTTTTTAAAATTTAAAAATTTAATAAGAAATATGTAGAGAAAAATAAATCATATGTTTCTAGAAAATATAATTATAAAGTGGAATTAGTTCTAACCTATATCCATGGTTTTCTAAAACTAAGGAAATACATGCTTCATATTTACATGGTTTTGGAAAATCGTGAAAATAGGTCCAAATAAAAAACCTACAAGCATGGTTTTACAAAAATATGACTATAGGTGTTGGGATTATTTTTTAAAATATTCCATAATAATAATAATATCTAATGTGTAACTAAAAATATGATTATAATTATAAGTCCCGTTGAGTTTTTTAATTTAAAAAATTAATAAAAGATATGTAACTAAAAATAAACAAAATATGTAACTAAAAATATAATTATATATCATAAAGTGGTACATGGACTAGTGGTTCTGGATTTATATACATAAGTAAGAAGTCATAGGTATAGGTCCCACTAATTTTTTTTAATTTAACAAACTACATTGGTTTTAAAATCATTATAGTAGGGTCCAAACCAATGCCCAAAAACTTATTTCCATGGTTTTGATGTAGTGGAAATAAGTCGCCGGCCCATGATGATAGAGATAGAAACAAAGGCTACTAAAACTATGTCCAACACCTATATCCATGGTTTTAGAGTATATTTCCTTGGTTTTCAAATATGGACATACCCTATTTATTAAAAAATTCATTTATGGTTTAATTATTATATGATGATAATTAGAGTTTGAGCATAAAAATTAATTATTTGAATTATAAAATCTCACAACCATGTATTTTAAATTATATCTTTATTTAAATCCTAATATGTTTGATAGTGTGTGATATATGCTACAAAAATCACACAAAACCTCATAACGTTATATAATCATTAAAAATATCTGAATATTTGTTGGGAAAAATATATATAACTGAATTTTGAAATATATATAAATAAAAAAATAAAGTTATGTATCCATGATATGGAATTTATATATTAATTTAACGTAGGTAAAAAATAATAAGTTATATTTATACAAAATAAATAATATCTTAACTACAATTTTATTTTTAATTGATTGAAATAAGAAGAATAATATTTAATGTTTCAAAAAATGTTATTTTCCTATAAAAAGGGTTTCCATTAAATTTTTATTTTTTATCTAAAACTAAAATTCCAAAATTTAAGAATTTAAATATGATAAAATAAAATTCATTTTTATAATCATAATGTAAATATTTTTTCAGTTGTATTTTTTAAAATTTCTGAAATATATTATTTTTAGGTGAAAAATGAAAATGCAGTATTTACCAAAACAGAAGAATGTATGAGTTTATAATAATCAAGAAATAGAATTTTATGATACATTTTAATTAATCAAATATATATTCATGGTGTAATATTACACATTTCTAAATATCATTTTCATTTTATAAAATGTATTATTTACATCTTATAAGCTAAAGTAGAATTTTCAAATAAAAGAATCATTTTTTGTCATTTCATTAAATTAAATATTATTTTGGAAAAATTAACTTTGGTATTGATATAATCAATATAAATTTTCTCTAATAAACCATTTTTTATCAGGAAAACAAAACTCATTCATGATTTAATCCTATACATAAATTTAAAACATAAAAATATATTACTTCTAAAAATAGATTTTTATGTGTTACATGCGCTAATGATAAAATTAATTTTTCTTATGTATATTTATTTTAACAAATACAATGGAATTCATGTTTTATATAATTATAATCAAATTATGTAATAAGTTCCATTTTATTTTTAATAAATTCCTTACATAAAATTTTGTAACCATAGTAAAAACAAAAAAATGGTAAAAGTCAATCTAAGAGTAAAATATTTAAAAACGTATTTAAAACATGTGTGAAAATGAATTTTTGATGTATTATTGACCTTATATAGTCCACCAATCCATTATTTTTCATTTTGGATTATTTTTTACATGTGAAACATATGACCTCTTTATATTAAGTAAAATTTTTTAAAAATATATCTTTCCCACCATATATAAAAGTGGCCTCTCACCGCCACTACAATACCACCATAAAAATTAAGTTTCATTTTGAAAATATAAAAAAAATTCTTATAATATAATTATATTACTTTTATATGATCCTGTGATGAAAATATATTGTTCTAAGTCCTCTATTTCTAAGGATTCTTCCAAGGGAAATCCCAAGTCATTAATGAGAGTACCCATTGTTTCCTAACATATTTACTTTTCATTATTAATTTTACAAATATATTTTTCTAATTTATATATAATGAAATATTTTTTTTTATTATTAATTATTTTTCTCCTATTAATAACTATAAACCACAATTCCCCTATTCTATTAATAACTAAAGGAAACCGTCATTCGTGCATTTTGTGGACTATCACCTCCACGAAGCGATGACTTAAAATTTTCACCAATACCCCTATTCAAATGTTATAATGGTGAAAATGAACAAAAAAATGTGACATATATAATATAATTATTATTATTAAGTGAAAATTATAATCCACAATCTTTCCCTCTCATTATTCAAGAAATGAAAAATATAAACTGTGTGTTGGGTCGACTAATCCTCTGCAAAGTAACATATATCATTTTTAATTTATTTTTATTATTATATATTAATACTTCTTAAAAAATTATTCAAAAAATAAAAATTATCTAAATAATATATTTATTCTAATTCAATAATGATATTATTCCCAAAATAAACTGCTTAAAATTCATAATCATCCATCAAATAGGGTATGTTCATGTTTACATTAGTCTAAGAACCTACATGAAAAATTCAATAGAATATTATAATGGAGGAATATAAAAAATTAAGTAATGATAATATATAATATAAAAAAGAAAATAAATATTTGAGTTTAGTTTTTTTAATGGTAATGATATTTTGAAGCTTGTGGATTTTGATACCAACGTCTATTCATGAACAATCACTAAAATATGCACATCCCTGATTTCATCTATAAAGATAATACAAAAAAACATCAATATAATGAAATTATAACTTTATAAATAATTATAAAACCTAAATTAAAGTGAGATTTATGATCTAGGAATGATGAACTTTGGGAGAATATCGAAATACCAACCACTATTATGAAACTAGTTCAAAAAAAATCAAGATTACTCACTCCAAATATTCAAAATACATAATAAATAACCTAAATACATGTAGAGAAAAATTATAAAAAATAATTACAAAAAGTTATATATATGAATATTGTTCTAAAATAAGTTATTAATATAGTTAATTTTGTTAAACTAGGGATTCGAGTGCTTTAGTGGATGTTGGGAATTAAGGTAAGGGTTTGTTGTCTCAAATTTTCACCCCCTAAGACGTATTTATTATTATAAACCATGTTATATTCAGAATAGTTCATCTAATTAACATTTAATATTTGAAATCATGATTTTCCTCATTATTCATGATATTTAATTTTTTATTTAAAATCATATGCTTCATGGGGTTTTAACTCAAACTCTTCTGAGAATGTAAGGGTTCCTTAATCTCATTTTCGACTCCAGTATAAATGTATGGTATTTAAAACAAAAATTTATTTTATATGTTTTATTCAATACCATATTAATTTCAAGTATTAAGATATATTCCATTTTATGATATTTTAATTTTTATTTCATTATCTCCCTCTCAAGATCTTTTGATTCTTATATACCAATACTATGAGGATTTTGTCACCAATCTCATTTTCAAATAGAAATTTATTTTAAAATATAATATATATATATATATATGGTGTTTTTTAATACTTTGGTAACAAAAATTAATATAATTTTACTTTACTATTTTAATTATTTTAATTTTACTTGTCTTCTATCACATCCGAATCCATCTCACTTGAACAAGTACCTGAACAGGTTTGTTACGTGACCTCAGGCCTGCCTCCCACTACACCTTAATTTTATGACTATGTAGGATGATATAAAGTAAAAAATGAGATACTATAACCAATTTATCAAAGTGTCACAATGGTATAAATATTAATAAATATAGAAAAATAATATCCACCAATAACCATACATTACATAACCAAACCCCAAAACGTCGTAAAATCCAACAACCAATATAATAAACATGTCATTCCATGTTATTGTCATGCATAAAAAGAAACCCAAAATAAATACACACTAAAAATATCCAAAATGGGTCCCAAAATTATATTTGGTCCCTTCATACATACATAATCCCATTTCTAAAATAATTCATCTATTATAAGTTCTTTTCCTATATCCATTCCAATAACCATGAATCCTTTTCAGGTACCAACAGCGCCCTGAGAAGGGTGTGTGTAAAAAACCATATGCTACCACCAACAGTGTATAAATAAATATTCAGTATGAAAAATAATATATGAATAAGTACCAGGAATAATAGACAACGTAATAAATAAATCATGTCTTACAATTAAACAGTGATAAATTTACCACCTTATCCCTAACTTTCCACCATGACACCCAACCAACTGAACATAATTTCGCCAATATCGGAATCCTAAACCATATACAGTTGGGTTAAAATCATTAACTAAAAAAGGTATTTTATTTAACCTTTAAATTCTAGTTATTTAGGAAGATTAGTTCGAATACCTACACCAAGTCAATGTTATTGATCCCCAAAGCATCATGACAGCACTCAAACCAAGAATAAGAAGCACCACGTCTGGAGTTTCAAGTCAAGTATGTTTCAAATCATGTTCATCCACCATAAAACAAGTATATGGAATTTCTTTCCCATTATACTTACCCATTGGTGTGAAGATTCAAGTTCACTATTTCCATCGCAGAAATATAGAGCACTATGACCATCATCCCCAAACCACTTCTTTCTGTTTAACCATTCATGTTTCAATATACATAACCTTTTAACATAATAAAATAGTAAGGTTGAACCTTTTAAATCATTCATTATTAAATTTACTCTATAATATCCAACACTATTTACCCCATTAAACATTTAAAACATTTCACCATTTATTCATATAATAAAACTATCAAATAATATTTAAAACTATTCAACAACTTAAAAGGGTACTTTTTAAACCATTTTCCATTTCTTCCCCTTACCAAGTCACAAACCAATTAACTCCCAAACAAGATAAGAAACCCCAAATTCTATGATAATAATTCATCTAACAAGTGTTAACCCATAATCCTTAAATTTCAACATGTAAATATTTCTTTAGCACAAAAAATGGATTGGCACACCCCCTAGGTGGCCATAGGCTTCATCTCATAGTCATCAATGGAACCGAAGGGATTCATGGTAGGTGCAACATATCATTTAAAGACCCAATATATTATTCTTAGATGAGGGAGAAATCGGGTATCTCATTGGCATAATATCACAAACCATATGCATGAGAATTAAATCAAGATTATGTGAAATAGATTGTAGACCACCTACCTTATGCTCGTAGATAACTACTTGTTCAACCCAGACTTTTTATTCAAGATAAAATTTTCAAAAATAAAAAGATAATAACTCAATATAAATAATTATCATGATATATATAATAAGAGGTAAAAATCTATGAATCATCTAGAAAATATTAGGAAATACACTCATAAACTTCCCTGAGATTAATAATCACAAGAATTGACAATTTTTATGTGTTATAATTGAAGGAGAACCACCCTCAGGTGAGAAGTTAGCTCTTATTTTCCCCCAGAGGAATATGTGGGTGAAATGATAGAAAAATGGGGTAATATTGATATATTCTCATTAGGGAAAATAATAAAATTCCCACTTTTAATGAGGTTCTCAGTTTGGCCAAAGAGTTTGAAAAATTGTGAACCAAATTTTCTAACCTACTCTTTCCAAGGCATTAACATTTTTCATAGTCTCTTGGGAAACCCACATGGTTTGAAAAACCATGTATAAAATATTTTTATGGATCTATACAAATGTCTCTTAGTTTCTTGGACAATGAGAATAGTTTTCAAAACTATGTTCCTCATTCAACTGTGTCCCAGGGTAATATTTCATGGTTAGAACTACTATGCATTAACCATGCTCCATCCATTGAAAATCCATTTTTTTACCTTTTGAGTCCTGAACCCTCAATAGGATCCTAATACCTTCCCTACTTCTGAGAATCATTTGATAAACCATTTTAAAATATTTTTACAAAAAATGAAACAAAAATATACCATTTTAAAGGTTTGGGGTCTTATAACCAACCCATAATAGAACAACTCATCCTTGACCTACACTCCGCTTCATCACTAAGTCTCCAAGGTAAAAATTTTAGGACACTATTTCCACCTAACAACTTCACTCTCACATTTTTCCTCATAGACATGGATATACTTCCAAAGTACACAAACCAATGGCATGTTCGTTTCCCAATGAAGTTTCTCACTATGATCCACAATATGAATTATATGTTCCTTAGGGGAAGTATCAGCCTCATGCTCAATATTATCCATGTCAAACACATGATAAGGGTTAGGGTGGTACCTATAAAGCTGTGACACATGGAACACATCATTCATAGCACAATACCACTATGAAATAGAAAATTGATATACTATAAGAATAATCCTCCCCAGAATATCAAATAACCTTACATATTTGTGATCCAACATAACATGTTTCTGAATCTCATGGAGACCCAATCTCAGTGACACGCGAAGGAACACAAATTCACCCTATTTAAACTCAATAGGTTGATTGCATCAATCAACATGTGGAGTTTTTCTTATTTGGGATATAAAAATAAACTTTCTGGACCAATTAGACATGTTCCAATGTCTCCTCTACGATACTCATCTCCCAATATCTATGAATTTCTTGCATCCATCTAGTACAAAAGGGGCCTTCATTGCATACCATATAGTAGCCTCATATGGTATCATATGAATATTCAATTAATAACTATTTTTATAGGAGAGATTTGTAAGCACTAATTTATTATCTCATAATCCTCTAAAATCTTGGATTTATTTCCTCATCATTTAATTTAACACATAGATAGTACATCTGACTATCTATCCTTCTTTGGGTGGTAAGATGTACTAAAAAACATCTGAATTCAAATTATATTCTAAAATAAATACCATTAGTGTGATGTAAACTGAGTATCTCTATCATAAATAATACTTTGAGGTACCCAATGAAAATAAATTATACCTCAAACATAAAAGACACTCAATTGATCATAGGTGAAATTCTCCCATATTATAAAGAAATGGGTTATTTTCTAGCCAATTCAAAATCAACCATAACATATCATTCTTTATAGAATTCCTCAAAATCCCTTCTACAATGTCCATGGTAACATCATCCCACTTACATTATGAAAAGAGAATTGGATGTAAGAGACCAACGGGTAATGGATGCTCAAACATCACCCACTAATAGGTGTAGCATCATTCACCAAACCCATGATATCTTACTTTATTCTTGTCCACCAAAAATATCTATGAATATAAAATAAAGTTTTGGTCAAACTAGGATGCACCACCCACTTCGAAGAATGAAAATCAGGTGTCACCTCTACTAACCAAAAAGTAGGCATGCACACACTACCATAGTTATGAATATTATTATCATTATTGATGGTCTAATCAGTATGTATCCCCCCACCATCAAATCTATCCCTCAACTTTGGGCATTCTAAATCCTCATACGTCTTCCTCTTGATATGGTTCCTAAGGATGGAAAGAATGGATAAATACTTTAGTTTCATCTAATACTTCTCCTCTTGAACACGTATATGTATCCCAATGAAAAATTATATCAAATTCCACTTGGAACAAGATGTTTAGACTACCTGAGTCTGTTCTTCGGAATCAAAGAAACAGCAAAACTATTCACTTTTCTAGGCTTATAAGCTATCACAAATTCAAAATATTACATGTAATCAACCCATATATGATTCCAAATATTTAGATCATGATGAGAAAATATATTCTTAAGGATCTTATGGTCATTATAAATAGTAAACCTATCACCTATAAGATAATTCTTTCAACATTTCAAGGCATGGACAACTGTGACTAACCTGATATTTTGCGTAGGATAGATTTTTTCAAGTGGCCTCAACTTTCATGATACATGTTCCATAACTCAATATAATTTCATTACCACTACTCCAAATCCATCATCGAATACATAACTATATAGATTATACTCCTTACATAGATTGGGTAAGATCATAATCGGTTTTGTGGTCAAAATCCACCTCATCACCTTGTAGGTGTTGTCAAATTCCTCAGACCATTCTCACATTATACCATTCTTAGTCAGTATTGATAGTGGATCTTTCAAGAGAGAAGAGTCTTGAATTACCATCAATAGTAACCCTCTAACCCCAAAAAGCATCAAATATAAAAAATATTGTTGGTATTCTCCCAATAAACAACCACCCATACCTTCTCATGGTCTATTAACACACCTTCTTATGAGATGATATGACCAAATAAGTATACGTTTTCGATCCATATATGACACTTAGATAGATTTAAATTTATTCTATGCCCTCTAAATTTACCCAGGATGGTGTTAAAATGTTTTGAATGACTTTATTTGTTTTTGGTGTACACCAATATATCAAAAACAAAGTAAAACAAAAACAGAACCAAGTTTGGGTGAATGATTATATTCATCAATTCCATCAACATAGATTCAATGTTTGTTATCTAAACTAGAATTATCAATAACGAATACAATACATATATGTTTCTCAAAATTTTACATGGTGTATTAGAAGGTCTCACCCTTAGATGATGATACCACAATCTCAAATAAATTTTAGAGAACATGCAAGAACCCTTAATCTAGTCAAACATGTCATATCTATATGAAAGAGGATACTTATTCATAATTTTCTTTCAGTTTAAAATCTATTATTCTATATAATAGCACAAAATTATATCATACTTGTTGAATATAGAAATGAATATCCCTAAGGAAATGTACTTGGATGGATTTATACTTTATCTTCTAACTCCTCCAATAGATTCATAAGCTCCACATGTGTTTTTGCTTCCATTAGATATAGTATAATGGAAACTAACTCTGCTCCAGGAATAAACTCAACATTAAACTCAATTTATCCCTTAGGTGGAAACCCTAAAAACTCATTTGGAAAAAAATCCAAAAAATGATCCACTACAATATTAAATATATCATAGACAACTCCTCCATCATCTATCAATAGACTCAAAACATGGTCTATGAGCTCACCCAATTCCTAATGAACCATTCATACATGGCTTTCTTGAATAACTCATTCCCAAAGATGAAAATATATTTCACTTTTAAGAGATATTAAATTCACTCAACTATGGTAATAATAAATGTGATAGAAATACAAACCAAATAGTCCATACCTAGTTACATGTCAATACTTGAACTCTTAAGAATGTACAAATCCTAAAGAAAATGATTCTCACCCACCAAAAGGGAACAATCCTTACAATGACATATTCCCTTTGATATCACCACTGGGGATGTGTCAATCAATATAACTACAAAAAATACTCAATCTCTAGACCCATACCTTTAAAAATTAGAGAAGATATAAAACAATGTGATGCCATTATATCAAACAAATCACTAGAAAACATAGAAGCTACAAGAACCGTACCATTGACAATGGATAGTCCAAACTTGTAACTAATGAGTGTAGGATGAACTCAATGTAGCTGACATATCACTCTACTTTAATCTCCAATCAGAGTCACATATATTTCACTAAACTATTGATGTGGCCTCTCTTGTCCTAGGTTACCTCATCCCCCACCCCAACGGGTGTGTCTAGTAAACAACCAACTTCCAGACTAAAGTGGGGTTTAAAATCCCCATCCAGTTATCTATATCGACCTAGATCTACTAGCATTATCAATATATGAAGGGTTCATAAAAAACCTTTGTATGTCCTCCATCATTCCAAAATCTTAGTACTTCACTGGTAGTCAAAGACACTAACCTCTCATGTGACCAATAATTCCAAACTGATACCAAACAACTTAAATAATTCCTTATGAGAATGATCCTCTCCATATATTTTCCTACTTCAGGGTCTCTAGGTAAAATTGTTTGAACAAATTCTCCTAAAAAACTTTCCAAATCAGGACCCCTAAATACTCATATCGAATATAAATATCCCATATGCTCTTTTTTGGTCCCCATAAAATATATAATTCCAACTTAAATATCTTATCCAAGGGATTATTTAAGTGATACAAAATTATCTAGATATAATCAATCCAGAACTAATCTACCTTGGTCTCACAATCTAAAATGACTGTTGAAGGATTTTGCAGTTAGAACTCCCTAATTATGTCAAACATGAACAGCATATCCCACACTGGATCTCTCATTATTAACAAAATAAAGATATTAAAATTCATAGGGAACTTATCTTCCAACCTATCATCCTAAACCAAATGGGGTCTTATTCCACTTCTAGAGGTGAATTCTCAGTAATGTCCTCTGATTTCCACAATGTAAAACGTTTTAATAGAGGCATCCATCAAAAATACCAAACACATTACACCAAAAACATAACATGACATTATAAATGTTACAAAAATAATGTAGGGTTCAAAACTATCAATATCAAACTAATCCACATACACTATCCCAGTGGTTATAATGGAAACATTTTCACTACATCCAATCATCCTTATCTCGGGCTACAGGCTAACTTACGGTAAAATGAACTTTCAAATTATGAAGATTTTGTTCAAAAATATTTTAACCATTTCAATTAAAATAATTAAACCTAAAATATTTACAACCTATTAATTAGGTAATACTACTTTAAAACCATAAAATAAATATAAAAGAATTTAATTTCCCACAACCCAACCATAACATGCTTTTCAATGTGTTCTTAGTTTGATGTATGTCACATAAATCCATGAGTTCCAAAGATGATATATGTATACAAAAATATCATGCCATGTTGGGCCATAAGTGAAATCTCATAAAATAATAACCTCACACAACATGTGATTCCCCCAAGGTAAAATAACATTTCTATTGTAATAGGTCAACAATACGAATAACAATCCCTCCTCAGAAACTTGGGTTTTCCCTCACATGTGGGTTAGATACCCTCATCCACAAGCTCATAACCAAGTCCTATCCCATCATAGTTTCATGTATACATTTTCAAAATATTAATAAAACATAAAATTTTATGGTCTCTGATACCACTCTATAAGGTCACATCCTGGTTCACTCGAACTAATAGTCAAACCAGTTCATTTTTTGACCTTAGGCACACATCCTCATATACTAAAGGATACCAGCATACAATGAGGGTATGAGAAAAATACACAGAGACTATACCCTCTTTTATATAGTGATATAATAATGGAAATAATAATAAATATAGAGAAACAATATCTAGAAATAACAATACATCACATAACCAAACCCCAAGCCTAGGTAAAATCCCACAACCAATATAGTAAATGTGTCATTCCATAATAGTTCCATGTGTCAAATATGAGAACCCAAATCTTTTATTACAGAATTAAAAATAATGTATTACATAAACATCACATGATACAATATAGAAGATTGAGAGTTCTAGTGTTTATGGGGCTTAAGATCATTACATAACAACATAAAACATGAAATAAAACATATTTATTGAAAACCTCCTTTACATGACCACTACATTCCCTCGTACTTAGCATTCCATGGGATAACCTGAGGTCATGCATAAGAAAAGGGTGAGCTATAAATCCCAGTAAGGGAATAAAAATGGAGTAACATGAGGAATAAAATACATGTTATACAATAGTCATATCATTAGATCACAATAGAAGAATAAACATAAAGGCATGATAAAGCATGACAATCATAACATGGAAATGTGGCAACAACACTTAACATGGAATTAGCATGAGCTAAGGCTCATTGCACCTGGATAATGAGTAAATCCACATTTCAAATTAAGCAAGAGTAAAACAACATTGCACTTGAATTATCATGAGTAAACACCCATTGCACATGACATATCATGATACTATTCCTAACCCAAGGCATTGGAGCACTATAAGGGCACACCCTTCTGAAACATTTCATTTCATTCATAAGTGTGCCACATGGATCATATAACATGGATTCATAAAACATAATAATTTATTCCACGATAAAGGAATGTAGAAATAAAACATGAAACTTTATAATCAATAAGTAAATGTTCATAAAGGTGAATACCCTTGATAGAGAAATAGGCATGGTATTCACTACACAATGACATTGGCGTGGAAAATCGGTGCAATTTTGGCAGCGTAACAGTGTGACGTAAGAATTAATAAAAATGGTTGATGAGAGAAAAAGGGGTGTCTCATATTATTTACATGAAATGGACAGTTGGGGGAGTCATATAGATACATTTCCCAATAATTGTAATGGAATTTAGATTCATGATACAAAAGAATTTCTTGGATGTAAAAGAGGAGAGAGAATTCCTTTTGGAATTTCGGCACAGTAACGGGTGTACATGGGAGGAATTTAATGAGAGATAAAGGGGTATCTTGTCATTCTAACATAAATAGGGCAGTATGGGGGAGGTTAGACACCATACCCAAACATTTATAATTGAAATTAAAAGGGCATAACAATTTAAATAATATTAGACAAAAATGAGAAAGGAAGAAAAAACCTTACTTGGAAGTGTGCTTATAAAGGCTTGAGAGAGGATTATTGGGTGATTGGGGCACCTTTAAAGGATTCTAGAGAGAGTTGGCCAGAGGTTGGATGAACTAAAAAGGCTTGGAGTGTGGAGAAAGTGGGATCATGGGTGGGTTTATATAGGAAAGGTGAGGGAATTCTTTATTATTTAGGTTTGGGACACATCATATTAAAATAATCCAAAATACAAACCATACCATGGTTTTTGCCAATGGTTTTAAGCCAAGGGAAGTGAAAAACAATATTTTATAAGTCCAAAGTCCAAACTTCTCAAAATAATGGGGTTGCTTATGTGGAGGTGAGTCACACTCCCATGGAAAACAATTTAAAAAGACAAGATGTTTAATAAGCCTTGAAGGATCCATTAATGCTTTGTAAAATAAGTCAAACAAACCCAAAATCGCATTATTTTATTGGTAAAACATATATTGACCGAAAAAAAGGCTTATAGTATCTTATTACATCACTCTTGGGTCATTATGATGTCATAAAACACATTATATATTTAAACGGTATTTAATTTTTACCCAAACATTTGACTGTCTCAGAAAATTATGAAAAATTCACTATTGGATAAACTCAACATCCTAATTCCAGAAATAATATTTATTTTATCTAAATAATTTTCTAATTATGTAAATTTTCACTTTTAAAATAAAAATCGACATTTATAAAAAATTCACCGGTTTTGACAAAAATGGCTTTCAAACCATAATAAAAATTACGATTGCATTCAAAAAATTATACAATCGTTTATATTTAATAAAAATTAATTTAATAATAATAATATTTTATTAAAATATTATTTAATTAAAAAATCCATTAATTCATCAAAATATATTTCTTAGTTGAATATTAACTAAAAATACTATTTGTGCTTTAAAAATCATCTAATATGTAACAATAATAAAATGAAGGTATATTCCTTATTATATACAAAAACAATGTACATGACCATAGTGCTAATTTATTATTACATAACCCCGTATAACACCCACATAAGACTGAAGGGTAAAGTGTGCGATGGTGACCGACTCTTGGGGTGGCTCGAATAACATTGATCGGGTACTAATCTCTATCAACTTCCACTTCTCTCGTAGGCGGTTCTGCTCGAGCTTAACATATTCAAGCTTGGCTTGGGCTTGGTCAAGAGAAAATCCCAAACACGCAACCTCTTTTCTGAGCTCTGAAAAATGGGCTTCAGATGGGGCACGTCTACGGGATGATTTCATCACTTCCTTTGTATGAGTAAATTTCATTAGTTAAATCCCTATATTAATACTATTCATGTGATCACTATTCAATTACTATATTAGCAACGGTCAAAATTCTTAACATAAAACCAAAGAAGTTGACATTTTATATAAAAAATTTATTTAAAGGGACATTTAATTAGATCAAGAGGGATTTCCATTAATGAAAGTTTTGGTCGTTACAATCTTCCCCCCTTAAATAATTTCACCCTTGAAATTTTATTTTCCCACACTAAAACAGTTGTCGGTAACTCTGCTTCATCATCTTCTCTGATTCCCACATTTCTTCTTCAAACTTGTGGTTTCACCACAACACCTTGATGAGGGGCATTGTCTTATTTCGTATAACTTTTTCACTATGATCTAAGATCTTCCCTGGTTGCTTCTCATAAGAAAGATCATCATCTAACTGTACCACCTCTGAAGGTAGTACATGTGAAGAGTCTGGCATGTACTTTCTTAAGAGGGATATATGAAAGACATCATGTACTTTGGCCATGGTAGGTGGAAGTGCTAGTCGATAGGCCATAGCCCCGACATGATCAAGAATCTTGAAGGGGTCAATGTACCTTGGACTTAACTTCCCTTTATTTCCAAACCCCCTAACATTCTTCCATGGAGATATGCATAGAAATACCATGTCTCCAACTTTAAACTCAAGGTCTCATCAATGGTTATCTTCATAATACTTCTGTCGACTTTGGACTGCCTTGATATATTAGTGAATGGTTTTCACCATCTCCACCATTTCTTCGACCATTTCTGGTTCAAGAAGCTTACGCTAACAGACCTCATCCCAACACATCAGTGTTATGCACATTTTCCCATAAAGGTATTCATATGGTTCCATTTGGATAATCTAGTGAAAACTATTATTATAAGAGAACTCAACCAGAAGAAGATGTTGATCCCATCCTACTTTAAAGTCCATTGAACATGCTCTCAACATATCCTCAAGTGTTTGAATATTCCGCTCAGATTGGCCATCAGTTTGAGGATGATAGGTCATACTGATGTTCAGTTCAGTATTCAGAGAATTTTGAAGACTCTTCCAAAACTTAGAGGTGAATATTGGATCTCTATCAGACACAATAGATAGTGGTACTCCATGTAGCCTTACTATTTCCTTGATATATATCCATCTAGTTGATCGAATGAGAAATCTTCCAGAATAGTAATGAAGTGTACAGCCTTTGTAAGATGGTCCACAATTGTAACACCCCAATCTTCCATGGTACGCTTCTCTTTCAATAATGCAATAGCTTTCATTGTACGCAAGTTCGAGATTCTAACACACTGCGGCCAATCAAAGTAGATGTTATGAATAGTAATACCCAATTTTTGAAATTATATAAATTTTGTATTTCAGAATGGACTTCATTTTTGGATTCGGAATATCGGAATTAGATTAGGGTGAATTTTTGGTATTTTTCTGAAAAACATCAATTTTTGATGAATAGTGAAACCACTAAATGGTAGTTAAAAAACTGATTTTTTGTTTAAATGAAATTTTACTGCTTATGTGAATTTAATTTCAAAATTCCGACATACATGGTTGTAATTAGGAAGTAAAGTGTTGTTTAATGGGATGAAAATAATTTTTGGGGAATAGTAACTTTTGAGTTTTATTAACCGCGATTAGAGGTAATTAAAGTAATTTAAGGTAAAATTAATGTTATAATAATATAAAATTATCTTGACACATATCATAATTTTATTGGATGACTCATGGCCTAACAAGACAATCCATGGGTCAATTTTTGGGACCCCATGGAGCCACTTGGGTAAGATAATGACATTAATACCTTTTATTTAAAGTAAAAATAAAAATGTCACAAACATGTATTATTTTACTAAAACAATTTTTACAAGGGGTTATACAAGTTATATTTTTGACTATAAATATCAATTGGAAATCTAAACATATTTCCTACATCATGGTAATTTTTTTTATAATTTTTAGGCATTAAATAAATAAATTCATTTATCACACCATGATGATGCAGCGATTACCTCATTAATGAACGATTTAAATAAAATGAAAAGATAAGGTAAAATATAAGACATACACTTATATAAAGCCTATTGGATGGGTGGATTTCGAACCCTTATCACCTTATCCTAGAAATATATCATTTTGGGACCTTTAAAATCCGAAAAACATTTCATAATAAAGTAACATTTTAATCTTTCCAAAAGAGCCCCTCCTCTCCTGTTATAAAAGGCCCCCACCTCTACCACCTTATTCATACCTTCAAAGCCATTTGGATTGGACAAAATCTTCCCAAATACTCTCTCAACTTCCCTATATTACTTCTATAAGACTCACTTTGGGCAGAAGTCTTTCCAAGGAAGCCTTTGGCTCAAATAAAAAAGAGTTACCCGATTTAAAGATAATGTCTTCTCTTATGTTCATTTATTTTATTTTGCTTCTCCAACCCCTTAAACCCTTTTTATTACATTATTTTGTAACAACACCAGTATATTCAATATACTAGGATTTTTTTTATGATATTTATTTGATTTAAACTTACACACACCTCCGTCTAATGGTTAAAAAACATATTGTTTCTGTGGGTGGCGAATTACTACCTCACGAAACGATGATTGTTCAATCTTATTTTAACACCTTTCATGGTGGACATTAAGATGTAACTATATTTATATATGATATATATCATATTTATGTTTTCCTTATGCTTATGTATTTTTCATTTATATCATACCTTTATGGTTTCCATTTTGGGTAAACATGATAATTTTATTTTAGGAAATGCGGACTACCGCCCCCTCAAAGTGATTTGAATCATTAATGCCATATGTGGGATGTATAAAGGAAGGAATTAAATGATATTATATATTATATTGGAATTATAACATAAATTTATATAATCATAATTTCATTCCAATTAATATGAAATATTAATGAAAGTAGCGTTCATGCGTACGTACGGCTTACTGTCTCCATGAACAGTGCATTTCATTTCTTAACTCTAAATGTTATGTAATATTATAAAAGCATGTATATACTGGATATATGTGATATATATGATATCTATATCATTAATATAATTCTGGATATAATTGATATTTTACCACATGAACAACTTGTAATTATAAGAAGTTTATTGTTGACTCAAGTACCAAAGATCGACAAAACGACCGTTATTAACCTAAATGACTACATAATGTTCATAACATAATAATAAGTGATATTAAAGGAATAATGAACTTGAAAAAGGTTATTAAGAAAGTAGAGATAAACTCTAGTTTATTATTCATAATATTAAAGAACTATTGAGTCAAGTCGGACACGATCTAGGGTTAATTCTACAACCTCTTCATTGTCCAAGGTTGTTCATATGTAATTATTTACAGGGACCTCTTTGTCATCCACATCCATGTTTCTTAAAAATGTCTTTCAAAATATTTTTACTCTTTATTAGAAAATGGTTTAAATAAATTTATACCCTTATTTGACCTTATACATTTTTAAAAAAAATCTTTCTTTCATTTTCCAAACAAGGTACTTTTGACCTTTCCGAAAAAATTAAGGTAAGAATGTCTATTTTAACTTATACAGCAGGTGCAGCTGTTTTATGCCATTATAAAATTGTTGAATCCTCCCTTACAAGCTTATAAGAATATTATCAAAGTAATTTTTTTCTTTTAAAATTATGTGACTTTTAAATGATTTCAAAAAAAAGATATTTCTCTCAAATAGTTTTGATTTCATCTATGCCAGCATCCTTTGATGGATTTTAAGCTTATTTGAATTTGATTTATTATGATTCAAAACTTCCATATTGTATTGAAGTTTTTGTGATATGTTTGACTATGGATGTGTTATTTTTATACCATTCATGGTTTATGGAGAAAATATTGACATTTCGTATTCTAGTTTTAATACGAATGTTTATGTTATGTTTAAACCTGTTCATATGAGGAATGCATTGGACTTAATAAGTGATGGGTGGAGCCCGCTATAGCTCCTCGATGCATCGGTAGGTATCATGAGACAAACTTGTGTCTTTTCACGAGGCCTTGACAAAATCTTATTTGTAGTCTTGGCACGAGGCCTTGGCTACGCGGTTATGATAGTCTGGCATTATGCATTCCATCATTATGAAAGTGGTTATTGATATTGCATGTTATTATTCGACCAGTAGAATATCCATGTGAATAAGTAAACAACATTATTTCATTATTATTTTTTCCATATTATTCTGAAGTTCAAGTTTAAAAGGCTTTTGTTTTATTTATACATTTCCTTAAATGTTTATGTTTATTTATGAAAGTTTTCGCTATATTGTTATCCTTACTCAGCATCTGAGCTCACCCCTTTCTATGTTTTATTTTTCCCAGGATGTGATGAAATATTTTATGATTGACCTGTAGGGATAGTCTGAAGGGGATATGAGTGTGGACTATGGAGACTATGTTATTTTTAGTTTTTCACTTTATGATGTAATGTAACATTTATGAATGTATCTCGGGTTTCCAAGGCAACTAAACTAATCGGTCTTTCAAGACTTGATCTTTTGTGATCATGCCAATGTTACGTAATAATGAACCAACTCTGGTAAACTGGGTTCAGGGCGTTACAGTTGGTATTAGAGGCAGTTTAGTACTAACCTTGGAAGCTATTTTTAGATAAACTCTGATTAGAGAATATAGCCCTAAGATAGACTTTGAGGATTTGTATAGAATAACATCCTAGAATTTTGGTTAATTATAGATTTTGTGTATTTTCTGAGCAATACATCCCTGTCTGGATATGAGCAGGTAGAGGCGGCTCTGGCACAGATGTACCTAGGGGTAAAAACCGAAAACCCCGCTTTGAGCTAGACTCTAATGGGAACTGGTGCACGACAACGAGCTTTACTGCACTCTTGGTTACGACACTCCTGGGGGATATGCTTAGGATAATTCATGATTTCTCTACAAACCATTATGAAGGGTTTATGAACATATACTTCCTCAAAGAAAACATTTTTATGATTATGGATTATATCCATAAACTGTCCAATTTATGTTAGGTGTTTTTCAAGTTTGTTATTTTGTATTTCGATTCATAAACTAATCTAGTTTATGCCATTGTTTAGAAATGGCGCCTAGTGGAAGGAATGGAAACCATATCAATGCACGCACTCCATATAGGGATTTCCCTCCTGGTCAAAATAATTATAGTGGATCTGGTGATACAACTGGTGCTGATCAGCTTATCACCACACTGGGACAACTCCCTCAGGTTATGAATAATAGCCTTACTCGTATGGAGCACCCAGATCCATAACATGGAGGGTCAATTTTAGATCGCATCATGAGGCAAAAACCACCAAAATTTAATAGGGGTACAAATCCATTAGTAGTTGAGCAATGGATAAATTCCCTAGAGAAAATATTTCATGATTTAGGGAGTAGTGAAAGGGAAAAAGTTTTCATGACAGTTTATCGCCTCACTGGAGATGCTGATCAACGGTGGTCATTGATACAAAACACGAAAGAAGATGATGAAGTATCAAATATGGAATAGAGGGAGTTCAAAGGGCTTTTCTTAGAAAAATACTTTCCTCCGGACAATCGAGCAGATATGGAAAGGCAATTTCTGAGTGTTAGACAAAAGGAGGATGAGAATGTCGCAAAGTTTGAGGCCAACTTTACAAGGTTAGCGAGGTATGCTAGAGATTATATACGTAACCCATGAAGTAAGATTGATCATTTCATTGATGGGTTAAAACCATTTCTCCATTGAGCATTGGTCTCACAATCCTTCTCGTTATACGAAGACATTGTCTCATGTGCTATTAAGATAGAAAAGGAATTCTCTAAATCTTATGACAGTAAAGTGAAGAAATAGAAGAAGAGAACGGTGGAATAAGAGAAAGATAAAGGGAAAAATGGAAATAATGATTTTCCAATATGCGATAATTGTGGGAAGAATCATCCTGGTACTTGCCTAAAAGGAATGGGAGTTTGTTATAAATGTGGAGAAAAAGGTCACCAGGCTCATGATTGCAAGGGAAATAAAGAGGCTATCAATGTTGAATGCAACAATTGTAGGGAAATAGGGAATTATGCAAATGAATGTCCTAAGCATCAGGGAAACTTACCTCAAAAAGGCCAAGGGATCAAGGACAACCTCATGCGTTTACTACAGTTGAAGTGGAATAATTAATGTATTGGTGCTTTTGGACTCAAGGACTATATTCTGGTTATAATAATAATGTGATATATATAAGGATTGTACTTCAGTACTCGTTTTTTTCATTAAGGTTTTAATTTGATGTAGGTAATCATAGTTTTAGTATGTGATAATAAGAGAAACTTTACTTTTTTGGGGGAATCTGATGTTACAATTGATTTTGGAATTTAGAGACCTTTTAGAGAAAGTCTGGACAGAGGTATTTTGGATAACTATAAAGGTTGGAATGGATTAAGTTGAGCTTTGGATAGTATTGTTCAAGTTTAAAAAATTTCTGAAGATTCTTTTTGGAATATTATAATACTATAGTTTTATGAAAAGTACAACTTGCAGGTCGGGGGATAACCCATCGCGTCGGACAAAGCTGTAGGAATTGAACCCACAACCATAGTGCGACAGGCCTTTATTACCTACCACTAGCCTACAAGAAGTCCCTGGTTATTACAAAATAGTTTTACTAATCTAAATGGTATGTTTTAATATTTTGAACTTGTACGATTGGGATAAACATAATATTTTTGAGTTCTATTATCTTTTTGAGTGAAAGATGAGTTTGTGGTAGAAATTAGTTGAAGGTTAAAACTCTACTTTTCAACCATATATATATATATACCTATCTCTTATTCTATGAATAAATTAATTCTTAAACTTTAGGAAAGGGATATTAAAACAAAAAGATGTGTTATCCTAATACCTTATGTTTTTTTGAACTGGTGATATTTTTAATCAGCATAGATTGAAGGCTTTGAGGCCCTCAATTTTACACTTGTTTTTGATTGATGACCTCAATAAATACATATAAATATTTATGTTTTTCCTCTAATTATGTGTCTATAATTTCCACCAATTTTCTCCTATTCGAAACCCTAATTTGGTGGTGACTTTATCATTTCCATTTCCCTCTTATTAAGACAAACTTTTATTAACCCTATTTCCGATATGGGTTTTCCAAAAAGGTATTTTCTATTTTCCACCTTTTATTTTCGAAGAACAATTTCAAATTGCGAGGACGCAATTTATTGAAGGAGGGGAGAATGTAACACCTCAATCTTCCATGGTACACTTCTCTTTCAATAATGCAATAGCTTGCATTGTACGCACGTTCGAGATTCTAACACACCGCGACCAATCAAAGTAGCTGTTATGAATAGTAATAACCACTTTTTTAAATTATATAAACTTTATATTTCAGAATGGACTTCATTTTTGGATTCTGAATATCGGAATTATCTTAGGGTGAATTTTTGGTATTTTTCTGAAAAACTTCAATTTTTGATGAATAGTGAAAGCACTAAGTGGTAGTTAAAAAATAATTTTTCGTTTAAATAAAATTTTACCACTTCTGTGAATTTAATTTCTAAAATCTGACATACGTGGTTGCAATTAGGAAGTAAAATTTGGTTCAATGGGATGAAAATAATTTTTGGTGAATAGTAACTTTTGAGTTTTATTAACCGCGATTAGAGGAAATTAGAGTAATTTAAGGTAAAAATAATGTTATACTAATATGAAATTACCTTGAGACACGTTTTACTCTAATTTTATGACTCATGGCTGACCAATACAATCCATGGGTCAATTTGTGGGACCCCATGGAGCCACTTGGGTAAGATAATGACATTAATACCTTTTATTTAAAGTAAAAATAAAAATCTCACAAACATGTATTGTTTTACTAAAAAATATTTTACAAGGGGTTATACAAGTTAAATTTTCAACTATAAATATCCATTGGAAAGATAAAAATATTTCCTACATCATGGTAATTTTTTTATTATTTTTAGTCATTAAATAAATAAATTTATTTATCACACCATGATGATGCAGCAATTACCTCATTGATGAATGATTTAAATAAAATGAAAAGATAATGTAAAATATAAGACTTACAATTGTCTAAATCCTATTGGATGGGTGTATTTAGAACCCTTATCACCTTATCCTCGAAATATATAATTATGGGACCTTTAAAATCCAAAAAACATTTCATAATAAAGTAACATTTCAATCTTTCCAAAAGAGCCCCTCCTCTCCTCTTATAAAAGGCATCCACCTCTACCACCTTATTCACACCTTAAAAGACATTTGGCTTGACCAAACTCTACCCAAATACTCTCTAAACTTACCTATTTACTTTTAGAAGCCTCACTTTGGGAAGAAATCTTTCCAAGGAAGCCTTTGGCTCAAATAAAAAAGAGTTACTCGATTTTAAGGTAATGTCTTCTCTTATGTTCTTTTATTTTATTTTGCTTCTCCAACCCCTTAAACCCTTTTTATTTCATTATTTTGTAAAAACATAAGTATATTAAATATTATAGGATTTTTTTATGAGATTTATTTGATTTACACATACACACACCTCCGTATAATGGTTAAAGAACATATTGCTTCTGTGGGTGGCGAATTACTGCCTCACGAAACGATGATTGTTCAATCTTATTTTAACACCATTCATGGTGTCCATTAAGATGTAACTATATTTATATATGATATATATTATATTTATTTTTTTCTTATGCTTATGTATTTTTTATTTATGGAATACCTTTATGGTTTCCCTTATGGGTAAACACGATAATTTCATTTTAGGAAGTGCAGACTACCGCCCACTCAAAGTGATTTGCATCGTTAATGCCATATGTGGGACGTATAAATGAGGGAGTTAAATGATATTATATATTATATTTGATTTATAATATACCTTTATATAATCATGATTTCATTCCATTAAAAATGAAATATAAATGAAAGTAGCGTTCATGCGTACGTACGACTTACCGTCTCCATGAATGGTGCATTTCATTTCTTACATCTAAATGTTATGTAATATTATAAAAGCATGTATATACTGGATATATGTGATATATATGATATCTAGATCATTAATATAATTCTTGATATAATGGATATTTGATCACATGAACAAATTTTAATTATAATAAGTTTATTGTTGACTCAAGTACCAAAGATCGACAAAACGACCGTTATTAACTTAAATGACTACATAATGTTCATAACATGGTAATAAGTGATATAAAAGGAGTAATGAACTTGAAAAAGGTTCTTAATCAAGTAGATATTAACTCTATTTTATTATTTAGGATATTAAAAAATGATGGAGTCAAGTCGGACATGAGGTAAGGGTTAATTCTACAACCTCTTCTTTATCCAAGGTTGTTCATATGTAATTATCTACTGGGACCTCTTTATCATCCACATCCATGTTTCTTAAAAATGTCTTTCAAAATATTTTTACTATTTATTAGACAATTTTTTAAAGATATTTATACCCTTATTTGACCTTATAAATTTTTTAAAGGAATCTTTCCGTCATTTTCCAAACAAAGTACTTTTGACCTTTCCGACAAAATTAAGGTAAGAATGTCTTTTTTAACTTATACGGTGGGTGCAGCTATTTTCTTCCGTTATAAAATTGTTGAAGCCTCCCTTACAAGCTTATAAGAATATTTTCAAAGTAAGTGTTTTCTTTTACAATTATGTGACATTTTAAATGATTTCAAAAAAAAAGATATTTCTCTCAAATAGTTTTGATTTCATCTATGTCAACATCCTTTAATGGATTTTAATCTTATTTGAAGTTGATTTATTATGATTCAAAACTTCCATATTTTATTAAAGTTTGTGTGATATGTTTGACTGTGGATGTGTTATTTTTATACCATTCAAGGTTTATGGAGAAAGTATTGACATTTCGTATTCTAGTTTTAATACGAATGTTTATGTTATGTATAAACCTGTTCATATGAGGAATGATTTGGACTTAATAAGTGAGAGGTGGAGCCCGCTATAGCTCCTCGATGCATCAGTAGGTCTAATGAGAAAAACTAGTGTCTTGGAATGTGTCCTTGACAAAAACTTATTTTTAGTTTTGGCACGAGGTCTTGGCTATGTGGTTATGATAGTTTGGCATTATGCATTCCATCATTATGAAAGTGGTTATTGATATTGCATGTGATTATTCGACTAGTAGAATATCCATGTGAATAAGTATATGGCATTATTTTTTTATTATTTTTTTCATATAATGCTGAAGTTCAAGTTTAAAAGGCTTTTGTTTTGTTTATACATTGCCTTAAATTTTTATGTTTATTTATGAAAGTTTTCGCTATATTGTTATCCTTACTCAGCATCTGAGCTCACCCCTTTCTATGATTTATTTTTCCCAGGATGTGATGAAATTTTTTATGACTGACCTACAGGGGTAGTCTGAAGGGGATATCAGTGTGGACTATGGAGACAATGTTATTTTTTTCACTTTATGATGTAATGTAACATTTATGAATGTATCTAGTGTTTCCAAGGATACTAAGATAATCGGTCTTTTGATACTTGATCTTTTGGTATCATGCCAATGTTACGTAATAATGCACCGACTCTGGGTAACTGGGGTCGGGACATTACAAAAACAACCCAGATTTCATTCTTCCCTTTATATATCTCTGGAATTCTGGTGACAAAGTCCATGGTGATGTTATCCCATTTCCATTCTAGTATGAGAAATGGTTGCATCATCCCCTTAGACTTCTACCTCTCTACCTTAACTTGCTGACACACCAGGTGCTTTTATGTATATTCAGCGATCTCCTAGTTCGTATTATCCCACCAATAATGCTCTCAGAGATCTTGATACATCTTTGTGTTTCCTGGGTGAATAGAGAAATTTGAACTATGTGCATCATCCCAATGTTCCTTATTCATCTACGGAAATGATGGAACACATAGTCTTTTCCCAAATCTCACAATTCCTTCTTCATTAACATTAAACTCCAAGGATTTCCCTTTTCGATATATTCCACTTTTTCTTGAATTCCTGCATCATCTTTTTGAGCATCTTTTAACCTTTCAAAAAATGACGGTTGAACAATAATTTGTGGAAGGATTGATGATTTTCCCTTCTTTATGATTCCCATGTCCATCTTCATCAAATCTAAGAAGATTGGATCCATTTTAGTTCTCATCAATGATAGAATCACTGGGTACTTTCTATTTAGGGTATCCTCTACCTTGTTCGCTTTTCTAGGGTGGTAATGGATTGATCAGTCATAGTATTTGATCAGCTCTAACCATCTTCACTGGCGCATGTTCAACTCTTTCTGTGTGAATATATAATTTAGGCATTTGTGGTCTGTATATATTTCACACTTCTCCCCAAAGAGATAATGTCGCCAAATTTTCAAAGCGAAGATCACTACAGCCAACTCGAGGTCATGTGTTGGATATTTTTGTTCAAAAACATTTAATTGCCTTGAAGCATATGCAGTGACTTTGTCATTTTGCATCAACACACATCCTAGGCCCTTCTTCGAAGCATCAATGAATACCACAAAAATTTCTCCACTTGTGGGTAAAGTGAGAATGGGCGCAGTGATAATCCTCCTTTTAAACTCCTTGAAGCTTTCTTTGCATTCATCACTCCAAGAAAACTTTACTTATTTTCGAGTTAGCTTGGTGAGGGTTTGGAAAATCATGAGAAATTTCTCACAAATCATCTATAATATCTAGCTAACCCCAAGAAGTTATCGATATCTGTTACCAATGTTGGCCTTAGCCATCCATCAATTGCATCTGTTTTGGAGGGATCCACAGATATCCCATTTCTTGTGATCATATGGCCCAAGAATGAGACCTCCTTCAACCATAACTCACACTTGCTATACTTTTCATAGAGCTTCTCCTTCCGCAAGTTCTCTAGTATAGTTCTTTGATGCTCCTCATGATCCTCCCTGGTTTTGGAGTATATCAGAATATCATCAATAAAGACTACCACAAATTTGTTGAGGTAATCTCTAAAGACTCTATTCATCAAGTCCATGAATATTTTTAGAGCATTAGTGAGTCCGAAAGGCATTACTATGAATTCATAGTCCACGTATATTGTACGAAAAGTAGTCTTGAGGATATCTTCTTTCTTCAAACTTACTTGATAATATCCTAACTGAAAATCCACCTGGGAGAAGTATTGTGCTCCACACAGCTAATTGAACAACTCATCAATTCATGGGAGAGGATACTTGTTCTTTATCGTGATTTTGTTGATCTCACGATAATTGATGAAAAGGCGCATTGACCCATCCTTCTTCTTGATGAAGAGGACTGGTGCACCCCATGGTGAAGCACTTGGGTGTATATACCCTTTATCCAGATTCTCTTGTATTTGTTTATTCATCTCATGAAGCTTCACAATATCCATTCTATATAGAGTTTTGGATATTGTCAATGCCCAAGGTATAAGATCAATTGAGAATTCAAAATCTCTTCTTGGATGAAGGCCAGGAAATTCCTCAGGAAACACTTCAGCGAATTCCCTCACAATAGGCATTTCCTCTATGAATGTTTCCTACTTAGACTCAATAATCTGATTCATATATGCATGCTCATAGGCTAGTAATATCCAATATTGAGATGATGGAGCTAAAGAAGTTCCATCTTCCTCCTTGCACTTGTAAAGAATCGGGGTTCAATTTCCCATATGGAGAGTGATTTCCCTCTCACAGAAATTTATGTCGGCTCTATATAAGGAAATCCAATCCATGCCAATAATTGCATCAAATTCCACCATAGGGAGTATGATGAGGTTCTCTGGGAATTTTAATCCACAGATTATAACAGGGTAGTAGTTATATTCATTGGATGTAATGATTTCCCCATTTTTCGTACTCACCAAAATCTTCACTTCCATGATTTGTGGTGGTACTAGGATTGTTCTACTAAATTTTTGAGATATAAAAGAATGTGTAGAACCTGAATAAAAAATTATGTTCGCTATTCTTGAATGAATAACTAGAATACCTATCACCACTTTGTTTTCGGGGTTCACTTCGGAAGTAGTGATCGCAAAATCTCACCCTCGCTGCCTTGGAGGTTGTTGGTTGCCTCCAAAAACCCTTGGCTTAGGGCACTGATTTTAAAGATTCCCTGGTTCTTTGTAGTTTTATAAATGAACCACATGTTGAGGTTTGAATAGAGTGTTCATATCCTCTATCGCATCCATGGGTCTTTCTTTCTGATAGTTAATAGCTAGGTCCCCTTCAAGTAATTTATAGGGTGCTTCTTTCAGCACCTTTGACAAGTGGGGTATTGGATCTTCTTAGAACCATTGGATTTATCCATCAGAACACCAGTATTTAAGTCCACCTTACACTTCTTATTCCCATGATACCCCTGAGATTCTCCGATCTCCATTTCAACCTTGAGGGCACATCGGACAACTTCCTCAAAGCTGTCGAAGTCACGGATCGTCAGCGCTTTCTCCAGGCTAGGTTTCAGCCCACCAAAGAAGCGGTCAACCTTGCATTCGGGGGTAATGACAAAGTCGTATGCATATAGTGCAATCCTTGTGAAGTTTTTCTCATACGCTCCCACATATTCATCATCTTTCTGCTTTAGGGAAAGGAAGTCCCTTTCCATCTTTAGTCGGAGGGTGCGTCGAAAATATTTATTGAAAAACATCTTTTGGAAATCCTTCCATTCCAATGCCTTGATCTCCTCCTCCGGCTTCGTATTTTTTATCAACGTATACCATTGATCAGCTTCACCCTCCATACTATAAGCAGCCAGGAAACCTTCTATTGTTCATAACATTGAAGGATGGATAAGATCTTTTCAATGGAATTGATCCAATGTTCATCGATTTAGGGATCGGATGATCGATTAAAAGTAGGAAGCATTTGTTTCATGAAGCTCTCGATAGTGAATTGTTCTTTATTAGGGGGGGTTGAACATTCCTCCTGACCCATGTTTCTATTCAAAGCTTGAGTTAACTGAGAGAGAAGCGTGTCAAAGTTTGTGATTCCCTCTCCCATTGGATTGGGTATCTCATTAGTACAGTCATCACATTGATATTCACATCGATTTTTAGCCTGAGTCCTCCTATTACCGTCCATTGGATGGAATAAAAGGAAAGTTAGGGGTAACACATAAAGGGTAAAATAAGGACAAAACTAATGACTTATAAATAAATTTTATTTCCTTAACATATGAATCTATTATTTTCAATCTATGTTATCCATGACCTACTTTCTAACATATATTCTTAGTGAATTTTCTTGGCCCCTTAATAAGGGTTCATACTAATCTTGTGAATTTACCAAAGCATATCCCCCAGGAGTTTCATAACCAAGAGTGCAGCAAGGCCTCTTGTTGTGCACCAGTTCTCGTTTGAGTCTATCTCAAAGTGTTGTTTTCAGGTTTTACCCCTAGGATGCATTTGTGCTAGAGTCGCCTCTACCTGCTCGTATCCAGACACAGATGTATTTTCTTGATAAACTACTTACTCAATACTCACCAAAACTTAGGGATGTTTTTATTATACTTAGTCTTGTCTCTAAGGCTTCACTAGGGTTTTCTAATCCTAATCCCAAAAATAACTAAACCTATCCTCTCATACCAACTATGACAACCCTGGTCTTTTATTACACAATTAAACATAATTTATTACATAAACTTCACATGATACAATATAGAAGATTGAGAGGTATAGTGTCTTTGGGGATTAGGATCATTATATAACAACTTAAAACAAGAAATATAACATCTTTATTGAAAACTTCCTTTACATGACCACTACATTCCCTCATAGTTATCATTGTATGGGATAACCTCTGAACATGCATAAGAAAAGGGTGATCTATAAATCTAGCAAGGGAATAAAAATGGAGAAACATGAAGAATAAAATGCATGTTAGACAATAGGCATATCATTAGAGCATAATAGAAACATAAATATAAAGGCATGATAAATCCGGATAATCATAACATGGAAATGTGGCAACAACACTTAACATTGAATTAGCAAGAGCCAAGACCCATGGGACATGAAGCATGAGTAAATCCTCATTGCACATGAAGAACTAGTGAAACCTCATTTCATTTGAATTAGCATGAGTAAACACCCATTTCACATGATGTATCATGACACAATTACTAACCCAATGCATTGGAGTGCTATATGGGTGAACCCTTCTTAAACATTTCATTTCATGCATAAGTGTGTCACATGGATCATATAACATGGATTCATAAAACATAATAATTTATTCCATGATAAAGGAATGTGGAATTCAAACATGAAACTTTATAATCAATAAGTAAATATTCATAAAGGTTAATACCCTTGATATCGAAATGGGAAAGGTATTCACTACACAATGACATTGGCTAGGAAAATCGGTGCAATTTCAACAGAGTAACGACGTGATGTAAGAATTCATAAAAATGGTTGATGATAGATAAAGCGGTTTATCATCATATGTATATGAAATAGATAGTAACGGGGTAATATAGATACATTTCCCAACAATTGTAATTGTTTTTAGATTCATGACACAAAAGAATTTCTTGAATGTAAAAGAGGAGAGAGAAATTCCTTTTGGAATTTCGAAATAGTAACGGGTGTACATGGGAGGAATTTAATGAGAGAGAAAGGGGTATCCCATCATTAAAAAATAAATAGGGAAGTATGGGGGAGGTGTGAAGTAATACCCCAACATTTATAATTGAAATTAAAACAGCATAACAATTTAAAGAATATTGGACAAAAATGAGAAAGGAAGAAAAAACCCTTACTTGGAAGTGTGCTTCCAAAGGATTTAAAGAGGCCTGAGAGAGGCTTCTTGGGAGCTTTGGGCACCTTGGGAGAATTCTAGAGAGATTAGGGAATAGTTTGGGCGAACTCCAAAGGTTTTGAGTGAGGTTAAAGTGGGAGCTTGGGTGGGTTTATATAGGAAAGGTGAGGGAATTATTTATTATTTAGGTTTGGGACACCTCACATTAAACTAATCCAAACCAAAAACCATACCATGGTTTTTGCCCGTGGTTTTTGGAAAAGTTAAGTGGAAAAAAATATTTTATTAGTCCAAATTCCTAACTTCTTAAAATAATGGGGTTGCTTATGTGGAGGTGAGTCACACTCCCAAGGAAAACAATTTAAAAAGACAAGATGTTTAATAAGCCTTGAAGGCTCCATTAATGCTTTGTAAAATAAGTCAAACAAAAAAAATTACATTATTTTAATGGAAAAACATATATTGGCCTAACATAATGATTATAGTATTTTATTAAATCACTGTTTGTTCATTATGATGTCATATAACACATTATATATTTAAACGGTATTTAATTTTTACCCAAATATTTGACTGTCTCAGAAAATTATGAAAAATTAACAATTGGATAATTTCGACGTCATGATTCCAGAAATAATATTAATTTTATCTAAATAATTTTCTAATTATCTTAATTTCCACTTTTAAAACAAAAACCGACATTTATCAAAAATTCACGGGATTTGACAAAAATGGATTTCAAACATAAATAAAAATTACGATTGCTTTCATAAAATTATACGATCATTTATATTTAATAAAAATTAATTTAATAATAATAATATTTTATTAAAATAATTTTTAATTCAAAAATCCATTAATTCATCAAAATAGATTTTTTAGTTGAATATTTACTAAAAATACTATTTGTGCTTTAAAAACCATCTACAAGGTAACAATAATAAAATGAAGGTATTTTCATTATTATTTTCAAAAATAATGTACAAGACCATAGTGCTAATGTCTTGTTACATAACCCCTTATAACACCCGCATAAGACCAGAGGGTAAGGTGTGCGATGGTGACCGACTCTTGGGGTGGCTTGGATAACATTTCTCAGGTGGTAATCTCTATCAACTTCTACTTCTCTCATAGGATATTCCGCTCGAGCTTAACATATTCAAGCTCAACATGGAATTGGTCAAGAGCAAAGCCCAAAGACACAACCTCCATTCGGAGCTCTGAAAAATGGACTTCATTTGGGGCACGTCTACTGGATGAGGTCATCACTTCCTTTGTCTCAGTAAATTGGATTTGTTAAAGCCCTATATTTATACTAACCATGTGATCACTGGTCAATGACTATATTAGAAACTGTCAAAATTATTAACATAAAACCATAGAAGTGGACATTTTATATAAATATTTTACATAAAGATACATTTAATTAGATCAAGATGGTTTTCCATTAATAAAATTTTGGGTCATTACATCAAAAGAAACCCAAAATAAAGACACACTAACAATCCCCAAAATAGTAATTGAAATATTGCCATGTCCTCTAATCCATGCTCCATACCATGTCCCAAATCATCCATCAATCACAATGTCCTTTCCCTTATCCAAACCTGAAACCCAGAAGTCTTCTTGGATATCAACGGTGGCCCGAGCAGGGTGTGAATACAACTCATTGGGACCCCACTAATGGTGCCTAAACAAATATCTAGCATGTATAATAATGTATGTAGAAGTACTAGAAATAATTTAAAAGGAACGAATTGAATAGTGTTTTTTAATTAAGTAGTTACCAATTTACCAAGTTGGCCATTGGGTTCTACCATGACACTCATCCAACCAAACATGCTTCATACCACACCAAAATTATGAACAATAACCATGGGGATTGAACTATTTAATTCAAAAGGGTCATTTATTTATCATTTCAATTATATGTATTGAGGATCCTTAATATAACAACCTACACCTCGTAAGTGATATTGGTTCCTGGAGCATCATTTCAGTACACAATCCTAGAATAACCAGCATCATGTTTGACATTTCAAGTCTAGGATATCGAGACTCAGGACTATCCATCCTAAAACAAGTATATGGAATGTAATTCCCATCATCCTTACCCACGGGTGTGGAGTGTCAAGGCCACCATTTACATCCCATAGATATGGATCACCTAGTCCATCATCCCAAAATCATTCCTCCATGATCCATCATTCAATTTTCAATATGTTTAATCTTTTCACATAATAAAATGGTAAGGTTTAACCTTTTAAATCATTCATTATTAACCATGGTCTATAATACATAATGAAATTAATGTCATTTCACATTTAATCAATTTCACTATTTTTCTACATAACACAACCATCAAATGATCTTTAAACCCATTTAACAACTTAAATGATACCCTTTTAAACCATTTACCATTTATCTCCCTTACCAAGTCATAAACCATTTAATTCCCAAACAATTCAAGAAACCCTATATTCCATGATAATAAGGAATGAAAAAAGTGTACCTAATTTAACCCATATGCCCTTTGTTTCATCATTTAAATCCCAATTTACCACTTTAAAGGGATTTGAACATCCTATGGGTGTCCATAGGATCGGTCTCATAATCATCAACTAACCAAAAGGGATCTAATGTGGTTCTAACATATAATTTAAAGTCTAAATATATTACTTTAAATAGTTGATTAATTGAATATAAATTTGAAAAAAATAGAGCACACCACATAAATCAAAACAAAATAAATACTATGAAGAATATCTTTTAGACCAACAACCTTATGCTCCTAGACAACTACTCATCAAACCTCTTCCTTTAATTCAAGATAAAATAGTCCAAACCACAAAGATTAGAACTCCTTGGAAATTTGGATCATGAGAATTAGAATATGATTTTAAAAAAAATCTATTAATTTTCTAAAAAACATTAAGGAAACAAAATCATAAACATACATGGGGCTTTGAATCATAAGAAAAAACACTTCAAAATCCTTAGAATTGAAGTATAACAACCCTTGTGTGAGATGGGAGATCTTGGATTACACCATGAAAAGAAATTTTTTTTTTTGAATATTTTATTTACAATACTTGATAGGACTTACCATCATTGAGATTTATATAAATATTTAATAGAACTTTTTTTAGTATGAAATTGAAATTTGCATGAAAATTTTGTTTTTCCCCATTTAATTTTACCTTATTTATTTTTTAAAAATATATTATGTGTGCTAAATTGATTTATAATTTTTTTATTTTTATACTTATCTAATTTGTATAAATTATTCATTTACAACATATAATTTGGATCAATCGTTTAGAGGGTAAAATGGGCATTAATGCAGATCTGGGCTGGATTTAACAAATTGGACCTTGATTCAATATTTGGTTCGTAAATATTTAATTCATACAAGGAATGGGATAAAAATTTTCAAGATGTTATAAAATTAAATTAAATGAATCACATTAAGCTATATTAAAATAATGTTCTTAAGAGAACTCAATCAAAAATGATGCTCAGGACCAAATAAATCCTAGAGGTGGAATTCAAAATGTTTGATTTGTGGAATTCAAAACCCTAACCCTCATGTACTCCATTTAAATGATCTTTTCACTCTTTATAAGGGTTTTAATAATGTTTTGGAAGGTTTGGTTGAAAGGGTGGTCCTATAAAACATATATAATGTAATAAACTATCCCTGTTTGACCTAAAACATCATCGGATCTGGACTTCCTCAAGGATTTAAGCATAACTCCCTGAATGCCAGAGGCTGCCAACTAGTGGCAAGGGTTTAAGAGATACAGGGGGGATATTGTAACCTTTAATCAGAGTAAGATAAAAGTATAAATAACCATAACATTTATAAGGATAAACATCATATTATGAAAAATAAATAAACCAAAACAATGGAAATATATAATAAATGGAATGTGTTATGCAGTTGTACAGACTCAAACAAAGTGAAACATAGACCTAATGGGTTCCCACTGGGCCAACCTCATAAAAAATAAACAAACTAAAAATAAAATACCTTAGGCTCTACTTCCAACTATGAGTCGAACCATATACCTACTATCTATAATTCGCAATATATTCAATCTCGATCTTGAGACTTCGCAAGAGTTACTATGCTTGAACAACCAACACTGGCCCTCCACTTGATCCATTATGAATCATTTTCTCTAACCTAAGATAAGACATCATGTTTGTATACATACTGAGGTGCAAGTATAAGGTATAAGAAATAAATACTAGTAATCCATCCCTAATGGTGAAGCTATAATATGTGGTCATAACAAGTGCATACACATATGATATGCCTAGTCTAGTCAAAAACTAATAATAGATAGCATAAAAATGGAAAGTGTATAAAATTAAAGGGGAAAACTACCATAAATAAATAATCCAATCACAGGTTCTAGCTTGTATCTAAAGGTAAATCTACCCTTGTTCTCGCCCACAACAGATGATTTATTACACAAGACCCACCATATCTCATTACACCATGAGTGTCCACCAGATCTACCTTGGATAAATATGATGTATAAACACAAAGGAATGAATTTTGTAACCTAGGTCCTAACCATAGGTGTCTAAATGAAAATCTGTATCTAATAGGCTTCAGGACTCCAATGGAATGATCTGAACTTGTGAAAGAGTCTTCACACCACAGTCTAGTGAAACTATAATGTCCAAAAAGTCTTATAGAATGAATAGGGCTCAAAAATAGATCTGATAGATACATCACCAATGGGATCCATCAGTGTGGACCAAAAACTATTGAGTATTCATAGTACTAAGAGCACAATATCATCCATGTTACCCATATATATATCCTATTTTTATAGTGAATACTCAAACAGTGAGGGTGCACTCATCTAAATCATTTATTATCTCTTTAATCTCATCTAACCACTACTAATTAATGGAGGGGAGAAAAAAATCAAACTCAAGGTCTAGACTCAATACATGATATCCCATGGCTATCATCCTCAAACCACTATCTAAAAGAGAAACGGCCTCAAACAACATGGATAAGGCCGAACTAAATGTGGTACAATCCAAATCTCAAACCCACCATCCAAATAGAAACAAATAATAGGGACTCTATCTATACCCTGGATCTCATCAACCAATAAAAACCACTATGGGATCTCAACGACCCACATTAGAGAAAATCAAAACATGGGGGTCCCATAGACCCTAGGATCATTTAATAAGGTCAAATTATACTAGGGACTCACCTAATCCACCCAAAATCTCAATCCATGCCCATAAAATGATCCTCAAATGGCTCAAAGGCCACAGCAGGAGTAGGAAATCTTATATGGGGTTCATCTATCTTATCCAAAGTGTGGTACATGCCCAGTGTACAAAAATACTAAATAGACCTTTGAGGACTCCAACTGATCCTTTATCAATAATGAGACCAAAAGGGATTCCAAAATAAAATCACACATAAAAAGGAATCCACAATGGTCCTCATGGCCACCTCAAAAGGAAGACCCAACATGGGCTTGTCATCATAAGGAAAACCTCTAAGGTAAAATACACTAAAATAAAACCATTGTTATCCTTACCAAAAAAACCCATCCATGGGTACTAAATCACCAACAATGGCATACAAATAAAAACTATGAACCTAGGATAATTCTCAATAATCAAAAATGAAAATCATTAATCACTTGGTCAGAAATCATCCCACATGGGAATTATCTAGAGTCCCTCAGAATCATCTCAACACCACAATGTTCCCAATTGTAAAATCCGTCCCACGACATCAATATATCATGATATATCCAAGAGCACTAATCTTAAAACACATGAACCAAATTTCAACAAAACAAACCTTGAACAACAAATCCCATAACACAGGGACAAACCAAAATCTATTTAGAGATATTATAAGATATTTTCTTCTAGGATCCATTCAATTAATCTCAAATAGATCTCCATGGTACGCTAATACCATGCCAATAACCAATCTCACAACCCTCACTCGGTCTTTTCAGCTCACAATCCAACCCACATGAGGATTCTACATCCAAACCTCAAATAAATCTGCCTTCCAAACTCTATCAATATAAAAAACCATCTAAATATAACTTAAATAATGAAAGGATTCCACCATCATGATCTATGTGTAAAAATATTCATAATTACCTCCTATTATTTCTAATTATGACTCCACATTGAATATCATGTAAACCATGACATGGTAGGTAAAATTATACAGTGTGTACTTTGGGTACAAAATGTGTCCCCCAAAGGTTCTCCCTATCCATGTTCCACTAGCCACTAGGAATTTAATTTTCCAAAGTAATTGGTTTGTGCACTGTACACATGTATTGTACTCTACATGGGGAACCCTCCCATGTAAATTAGCTCCAATCAACATTTAAAACACCTTAATACATTAGGTGTATCTAAAACACATGATGTGTGTTCCACATGAGTTTATTTTAGTATATGTCACGTGGGATTTGGCCATTTACCATACATATCTATGTGCCCCTAATATGGGGTGTTTATACAAGTACCCATCCACACCCTGAACCGCTCCAATATGGTGTGTACCCCAGGTACATGGTGTGTACTCTCTAAAAATTTAAATTATATAAATAATAATAACACATGACATGTGTTCTGTGAACTACACACCATGTACATGTGTTTTTTCAAACATAAAATCCCCAAAATAGACTGAACCACTCCATTCACCCCAAAAATCCATACATCAACCATCAGTGGGTACCCAATAACCCATAAAAATATTTAAATTTAAAAAAACATAAGATATGGGGATTAGGGAAAATAACATTAAAATGGGGATACATCTAGGTGGAAACATTCAATTCTTTAGCCTCGGATCTGTGAGGCATATCTGTAGATGCTTGATCTAGCTCTATAATGGCTCCCAAGGAGACATCTCCTCTTCCCCTTACTCTTCTCTCCATCTCCCTCTTTCATTCAAATACCCAAAAGAGTTAATACCATATGGGAGAATGTGAAAAGAAAAACGGTAGAAAGGAAAGGTCAAAAGAAGAAAATAAATAAAAAGGAAGAAAAAAATTTAAAAAAAGGGGATTAGGCCTGGCCCCAGATCATGTGAGGGGTTTTTTCCACACCTAAAAGACCCAACTAATTTTAGACTAAATCATAGGGATAGAATATAAATCTAATTCACCATTTAAAATATATCACCAGACAAAAGAATAACATAATTTAAATTTAACTAATTAAATATTAAATATTTCATAAAAACTATAACAAATTGGATTTCCACAAAACTCTTGTCGTAGGGTGAACACCCAATTCCATGGCTAGAAGAGTGATTATAAAAATTATCCAATATCATATAACTAGTAGAATTTCTTTTTTGACCCTCAAATACTTCTGAGAAAAAAAATTTAAAATTTATCCAAATTTTCAAAACCCATGATAACGTGATGAATCACATCTAACTACTTGTAAGAAGTAATCCTTTCTAAAATATATATTTTTCAAAAAGGATCTCCCCTCCAACTATTTTTCATTTCTTTGATTTTTTTCTTATAATATCTTTAAATATTTAAAAAAAATCTTTTTACCACTTTTTATTTATCTAAATGGTGTTGGGATATATGAGTGGAGATGAGATTTTGTGTTTCTCTTTCAATCAATTACCTATTTTAATTTTATCCATGATGAAAACTCCACCCTTGGAGGAGTAGTTTCCATTAATAGTTAATCTATTTCAAATACCTTTATTTATTTTTTTTTTTTGAATCCATGAAAAAAATTTAACTCATTAATTCTAATAAATTAATTCAGTTTTAATTTATAAGTAAATCAATTGATTTTGACATGATCATGAGGATAGACTTGTGTAAATCATGAGAAGGAAAAATTTAATCAACAAATCTAATCAACTTGGGACAGAATTATAGGGTTCAACTATAATCCAAAAACTCAATTAACTATTATTTCCAAGGAGTATATTCTTCTTTAATTAACCCTTAACCATAATTTTTATTTCAGATCATAATAAAAGCAAGGTTCTACTATTAGATGTATCGAATATAACCTTCGGTTAATTTATTTCAATCTTTGTGATCATGTAAATTTTCATTAGGATCTAAGATTAACCAGATTAGTGGATTACTATTAAATAGATATTAATCATATGGGATAATGATGAATCAATGTTAAAGGGGTATATTAGATCGATTTTATCTTCTCATGTTAGTGTTTTTAAAGAAATTGTGTCATTGATTTCTTCTTTTGTTTTATTTTTTGTTCAAAAATTACTCAACCAAAATCCCCAAAATATTTTTCCATATATTCACTTATTATTTTTTTGTTATTTTAGTTCTATTAGGGTTTGTTTAATTCAATTAATCCTTAAGATAATGACTTAAATCATCCACAATGATAAACTTAGTTATATAATAAATATTTTTGAGATAATGTGTTGAAACACTCATTAAATTTTTGTTGTTTATGAGGAGGAAAATGTTTTCTTCAACCTAGTTTAGGTAATTTATTTATTTTTAATTATTATTTTATTGATTTAATTCTCATACTACTTATCATATCTTCTTTCTTCATCGCCTCTTCATTTTAAGGACGTCTTCTGTAACATAAATTGATGATATTAGGGTACACTTATTTTTTTTATTTTATATCCCTAGTTGATAAAATAATCCAACCCTAATGTTAGTTTTGAACTATAATACGAGTTTGAATAATTATTTTTGGATCCAAACAAAAAATAATAAATTATAAGAAGGGTATAAATCCCCCCCGTTTCATTATTTCCATCATTCTAATATTACTCATCATGGGATCTCATCTAAAACAGAATTTGATTTTCAAAAAATAGATACAAAAAAAAATAAACATGGAATAACCATTAAATATTTACCTACACCTAATGTTAATTATCATCCAACATGTATTTCATTTACAACTCTTCAATAGGAATTTGAGCTAAAATTAGGTTTCATTTACCTTATCCCAAAATTCCATAGCCACTCTAGTGAGGATATAAAAAACATATAAAGCAACTCAATAACATTTTCACAACCTATAAACCAAGGAATTTCTCTGGAGACCAAATCAAATGAAGGGAATTCCCATTATCACTTGATCAAAATGAAAAATATTAGATTCATTCCCTTCAAACTGAATATGTTACTACTTTTTATGATTTGAAACATGATTTTTTACAGAGATTATTTCTAGTATCAAGGACCATATAGATTTGAATGGTGATATTTGGAATCAATCCAGCACAAGGAAAGTCAATGTATCAATACTGGGATCATTTCAAGAAGTTATGTGCAAGTTAACCACATAACTATATTAGTGAGAAACACATTATCAAATAATTTTAGTAAATTATCACTCCTATGCAGATGAGCGAGGTGGATGATAAAGTATTGGGGGATTTGGTCAAAAACACCAAAATGGATACTAAATAATTGATTTACAAAATTGTCCAAAACTCCCAATAATTCAGTGATAGAGGTAAAATAACTATAATGGGGTACATCAAGTAAGTCCCACTTTAATTTAAAATCAATTAACTAATACTAAGTTATATCAACTAACTGATATGGTGATACAGATATCCTTGGGCCAAAACTCCTTTCCACCCACTCCAGTAAAGTTTTTGTGGAATTTATATTGTAGCAATCCATCAAATGTATTTTTTCCAATAATTACCAAAGAAATGTGATTGTGCAGTCGTATTCATACGGAGACCATTTTAACAACAACAAAACCCCAAAGAAATAAGTATGATTCTGTTACACCAACATACAATCAAGGATGGAAGGATCACTCAGATATGAGGTATGACTCTAGAGAACAAAAAAGTTATCCTTTTTAGTAATACTTATATAATCCCCCACCTTAACAATATGGTTTTAAACAACCGTAAAAGGTATTAAAATCCCATGAATTAAAAATTAAAAAACAAGGTAATCCTCACCCAATGGTAGATTCTAACAATCATGATATTTTGAAACAAATTGTTATTAATCAAAAAATGATTTGAGGTGTCAAGGTATAGATTTGAGGGAGATAAAGTTGAAAAAAGATCCATATTTCCACAACCCTATTTAAAATAATAAAAAATAACTTTGGAAACCTTCCCCCTCAAAAAACTCCAAATACCAAGGGGAATATTGAAGTTATAACATTGAGGAGTGGGAAGAAAACATGTGATCACAGATTTCCTAGAAATCTACCAGGATTCACCCACCCTAAGGAGATTATACCATCATATCTAGTAGTTTAGAATCCAACAAAGAAATAAAATGGTACGAAAAAAATTGATGATATTCCTCATAAACCACTTACATTATAAAATAGAGTTATATAAACCAAAAATGTGATTAAAGAGGCAATGAAGAAATATGTTTTGTTCATATTAAAACATTTTGTGATAAATATCCCCCTTATAGAGTTCATTAAGCATATTCCAATGTATTCCAAATTCTCAAAAGAACTTTATACCAACCTGTGAGGGATTAAGGGAAATGATCAGATCAATCTTGGATGGAATTTATAAATACTTTTTATAGTAACCTCAGAAATACCAGGAGAGTGAAATGATCCTAGGAAATTCACTATCTCATGTAAGATAGGTGGTTTATAATTTCTTCATTCTTTATATTATTTGGGAGATTCTGTAAATGTAATTACTCACTCTTTTTTCCCATTTATATAGTTTTTTTTGTTTAAACCTATATGAGTGGTGGTTTAATTATAAAATATAACTATAGCATATCTAGTGTGAGTCCTTGAGAATGTACTAGTTTGGGTAATATACATCATCTCTACTACAGATTTCTATATTCTTAAATGGAAGAAGATTGGATAAATTATCATAATATAATTATATTAGGTAGTCTAATGCTCAAACATAAAAAAGGGATTATAAATTTCTATGAGGATACACTTTTCATTGAGTTTGGATATGAAGATGAGATATTTAATGTTATAGATTCCAAGAATTACATCTTAGAGTGTCATTATGATTTTTTCATCTTTCGTTTTGAAATATCTTATAAAAATATTTTATTTTTATTGTCCTATACATAGTGATATTATGATCATTGGTTTTATTTTGAGGTCTAAGAGAATTTCCACACATGTTTCTAATGATAACTCCTCTCTAGGATTTTATTTTAATGTGGATTAATATTTTGATTCTGATATTTTTATTTCTAATTATGATATGGTTTTTGTGTATGTTGATGAGTTGGATGCAATATTCTAAAATTTTGATGGTTTCTATTTTGAAATTGATGTTTATTGTGAGAATATTTTAGTTGCTCTTATGTCTCCATCCATACATCACCCCCACATTCTAACTCAATACATTACCACTAAATCACAAATACTCTTACCAATTTAGTGGTGAGAGACTACTTGTTATATTTCTAATAGTCTACCTTTTAAACACGATGAAAAACTTTTGAATCGTAAGAGGGTGAGAAATAGTGAAATCAAGGGGACCTTTCCTGGAATATCACTTATATTAACCAAAATTTTCATGAATATATTTTTTTGGGTGGATACGAATAAATAGGTAAGGAATCCACAAAGGTGAATTAATCCTACTCTTTAGGAAGTTGTTAAAAAAAGAAGCTAAAAATTTTCTAGAGGTGGGTATCATTTATCACATTTTAGATTCACAATGGGTTAGTCCTATTCAGGTTTTGTCTAAGAAAAGTGGTTTTTCTATCTTTTATAAATTAGAAATATGTTTTAGTACCAATGAAGGATAAAAATAGTTGGTGTTTTTTATATTTATTATATGAAACTAAATCAACCCACTTGTATGGACCATTTCCCCCTCCCATTCATTGATAATATGCTTGAGATACTTTCTATAAGGACACAATATTGTTTCTTTGATTTATTTTCATATTATTTTTAGGTTCCTATTTCTTTAAAGATAAATAGAAGATGACACTAACTATCCCATTTAGTAAATTTTCATACTGAATGATTCCACTTTTCAATGCTACCGGTAATTTCTAAAGATGCATGGTGAGAATTGTTTCTTATTTTATTAAGGATTTTCTAGAGGTATTGATAGATGATTTTACTATATATGGTTATTCATTTGATGAAATTATTTTTATTTTGGGAATGGTTTTGCAATATTATATAGAGAAGAATATCATTTTGAACTTTGTGGAATGTTATTTCATGGTATATCATGGAATTTCCTTAGCACATGTTGTGTTAAAACATAGAATAGAGGTTGATAAATCTATGTTGGATATTATTTCACCCTTTCCATATAATTCATGTCTGTGTGATGTTAGATATTTACTAGGGAATGAAGGCTTTTATCAATGCTTCAATAAATATTTCAGTAAGATTTCTCTTCCTCTAATGCAGTTACTTTAAAAGGATTCTGATTTTGTGTTTGATGATTCTTGTAATATTTCCTTTGATTAGTTAAATAAAAATATCACCAAACCCCTTATAATACAACCCCTATGGTGGGAACTCCCATTTGAGATTATGTGTTATGCTTCAAACTTTGTTGTTGGATCAGTCTTATCTCAGAGGGTAGAATGGAGTCCCTTTGTGATTTCTTATAAATTAAGGAATTTGGATTCAGCCCAATAAAATTACACTATATTGGAAAATGATCTACATTATATCATATTTGATGTAGATAAATTATATTTTCTTTTATTTGGATCTAAAATGTTCGTTTTCTCTAATAATAGATCTTTGAGGTAACTTTTAAAGAAGACGGATGTAAATACAAGTCTTATGCATTGGATGTCCTTCCTTTAATATTTTAAAATCAAGATAATGGATAATAATGGTCATATAACTTGGTGTCCAACTGCATTAGTAAGATCAATCACATGTTGGAGAAAGATACCTCTAAATAGCTACAACTGCAGGACACTTTCCACGATGAGAATCTTTATTCCATATCTGGTACACATCTTGGTATGTTGTTTTAGTAAATTAATTTTTTCTTTTAAAATCTATATGAACCATCATTTTAAAAATTTATGAGTTAATATATGTTTTATTTGTGGGATAATCCTTAAATTTGGTGAATATTTAGTGACCATGTCATTATGATATGTGTGTATCATCATGAATTTTGTATATTTTGAATTTTATTCATAAAATTTCTTGTGGGTGACACTTTCATCCCCAAAGAATATATAAGAAAGTATTAGACTCTAGATTATATTATCCAACCTTATTCAATGATTCCCATGTGTTTTCTATGTCTTAATCATATTGTCGATGCAATAGAAACATTTCCAAGATACACGAGATTCCCAAAGATACCAAATTATTCAAAGAGATTTCTGATGTATGGGGAATTGATTTTATGGGATCATTTCCAAGAACATTTAGTTTTTTGTAAATTATTGTAATTATTTTTTATTTTTTAAAATTAGTGGAGGCTAAGGCAACCAGGAATAATTATTCTCATATTATAGTGAATTTTTTTAAGGCTCAAATTTTCAAAAGGTTTCTATTATTGAAATATATCATAAGTGACCAATGTTCATGATTTTTCAACTTAAATTTGTGTTCTCACTTTCAGAATTATGGGTTTACACAAAAAACATCAGCACCATACCACCACAAAATAAATGGTCAACTTGTGGTTTCCATTTTTTTTTTGAATAAAATATTTGAGAAATAGTACAACTGAATGGTAAGGATTAGAGAAATAACTTGGATGATGCTAAATGGAAAAAACGGATGGAATTAAAAACTCCCATTAGTATATCCCCTACCATATATTTTTTAGAAATAATTTCATCTTCCTATAGAGGTCAATCTTTAGGAATATAGGGCTATAAAGAAACGTGACATGGATTTATACCAAAATTGAGATTAAAGGATTCTACAAATGGAAGATCTTGAAGGGTTTTAATATTAATCATATGATAATTATAGTCTCTAAAAAGAAAGATCAAAATAGGTTAAATATAGAATGATATAAAAAAGGAGTATCATGTAAGAGGAAAACCCCTTCTCTAGAGTTCACAGTTGAAGCTGATTCCATGTAAGTTCTATTCTAGATAGTTGAGACCTTAATTTATATATAATTGTTTTATTTATGGTGTATTAAAGGCCACATAATAGGCTATAGGAATGATATTTATGGATAATATGCAGTAGTTGAAGAAGTAATTTGATGTATTCCTCACACGTGTAGTTGATGTCATTACACAACGTGATCCCTTCATCACATGAAAACATAAATCTATCCCTTACCCTCTCACATTCATTTTATTTTTCTTAATTTTAATTAAAAATGTCATCTGCATATTGACATTTCATATAAACACATAGTTGATAATGTTACATTTAAAGTGTGGGAGAGGGGATTCTATTTTGGGTAGATTCCTTAGGATTTTTCTTTTTCTATGTTTCTTCTTTTAATTATTGTTATTTTCAAAAAAAACAAAGAATCCGTAAAAATAAAAAATAAAATAATGTTACATGCCAATTACTTATACGTAACCTATTGATGATTAATGGATAGTTTTTCCAACCTAATGGGAATCACATTAATCATTGTCAAGTGTTCACCATTGGTGGTTGATTTTTGGGAAAATAGAAGCATATCAATGATATGTTTGATTGTATCTTTATAAATCCATTGATATTTTGATATCATTAATTATGTTAATTCTTGTGGGAAATTGTTTATTTTAATATATTTACACACTTCATACACAGTCAGGGCTTATGAATTTCTCTTAACCAGTTGAATTTATAACCAAGTTATGTAACCTTTTGATCTTATAACATGGTCTTTCCATATATTCATTTATCTTAAAATCAATTAAATTGTTATACCAGATTGGTATATGCATGTGTACCATATATCAAATTATTTTATGCCCCTAAAAATAAAAATGAAATAAAAAAATAGTAAATATTAGAGTGCTGAAATGTACAACATGAGGGGATATCTAGGTTAGGAGATTAAGGTTTGACATCTGAGAATGATTAAATAAGTGGGTTTTGGAATTTTATTTGAAAGTATTTGGAAAAGTTGTTGTGGAGTAGAATTAGGTAAGAATAAAAATTTTACTTTTCATGAATATATAGGATAGAGGGTGGAGAGAAAATATTCAAACGGTTAGCACACACGCACATGAAGAATTTATGGTAGGTTGACTTATAAGATATATCCACTTGATTAGAATCATTAATATCATTAGATTTTTTTTATAAGATGTATGATACTTTAACTTCCAAATTTTTTGAGATTGATTTTTTTTATTCTTACTCTGCTCATATTATAATCATTGATTTAAAATTTCAACATGCATCAATTTTTTGATTACATGACATGGGGTTTTTTCCAGGAGTGAAAAGGGGTAAGTGTGGGGAGTTTATAAGAAATGATTTTGTTGACTATTTTTCGATATTATTTGATAAAATTTCCCCACATTTATGATAACTTCAATATTTAAGGAAAATATGTGTTTTGATCCTGAAATTGAAAATTTTGGGAAAATTTTATTTAGATCTATTTAATTTTACCTTAGTTATTTTATCATAATGTTTTCTGTGAATTGAATTTTAATTTTATATTTTATGTAAATATTATTATCTAATTTTTATGATTTTTCAATTTATAACATGCAAGATGGATTACAAATTTTTATGACCTAAAATGGGAATTAATGTAGGTTGGGTTGGAATTGAAATATTAGACCACGATTCAATATTTGGGCCATAAATATTTCATCCTTTCATGGAATGGGATGAATTATTTCAAGTGGTTATAAAATTAAATTCTAAACATATAATTATACATGATTAAAATCTAGTTCACATGGGAACTCAATCTATAATTCTCTTCTATATGGAAAAAATTTTCCAGGTAGTTTTATGCATGTTACCTTTTTCGAATGTGAAACCCAAACCCACTCACACTATAATTAAATAAGATTTTAATTATTTTTTAGGGTTGGTATAAGGTTTGGGAGAAGTTTTTAAAAATATTTCTTCAAGAAAACATCTCTAACCTCTTGGAATAAGTAAGGATTTGTGAAAATATCTATTAAAAGAAGGATCTCCCCTCCCAGTTATACTTTTTTATTTTTTTATTTTGATTTTAATATCCTTGAATACTAGATAAAACATATATTTCTTCTATTTATCTCTATCTATTTTCATTATTGGTTCTATAAAATAATAGGGGTGATAAGATTAGGTTTTTCACTTTCAATTCATTAAAAATGAAAATCATCTCCATGATGACAACTCCGCCCATGGAATAGTAGTTTCTATTCATAGTAAATGTAGTTATACTCCATTAATTTGTTACTCACGAATAAACTATAATTCATAAATTATGATCAATTAATTTAGTTTTAATTTTTAAGGTACTAAATCTATTTTCACTTGACTATGAGTCCACACTTGTGTGAATCATGATTGAAACTTTAATCACCAAATCTAATCAGCATAAGATGGAATTTCAAGGTTCAAGTCTAGTCCTCAAATAAAATTAATTCACATTTACATGGAGGATATGATGCCATAATTTTACATTTACCATGAATTTTATTTTTAATCACAATCATATTGGGGTGCTATGTTTGGAAGTCCATAAGTCAATGTATGGTTCATTTCTTCTAATTTTTTGGGTCATATAAATATTTGTAGGGTTTGTGGGTTGATAGTATTAAGGGGTCAAAATTAGATGGATTTTAATCGCATGGGATAGTGATAAATGAGTGGTGAATGGGTACATTAAATTGATTACATCTTCTCATATTGGTTATTTTAAAGAAATTATTTCCTTCATTGTTTCTTGTTTTTTGTTAAAAAATCACTCAACCTCAACTACCTAAAACGTTTTTCCTTATTTTCAATTCTTTTCTTTATTCATTTTTAAGAATATTAGGGGTGTTTTTAATTCACTTACCTACTTATAGGTCAACCTAGGTCATCCATTGTGCTACACATAGTTTAATTATAACTATTTTTGAGAGAATGTACAACAACACTGATTACACATTAGGATAATGGGAATAAAATTAGGGTAAATTATGTAGCATTGAAATAATATTGGGTAGGAAATCATAAAATTTATAATTTTAATGAGCCACATGGTTTGGCTACACAATGTGAATGGATCTAGACAAATTCCACATGATTTTGAAAACACCTCATATGATTTTCAAAATCATGATTCTCCTTCAATTGTGTCGCACAGTAATAGGTCTTGGGTAGCACTAACCATGCACCAGCCATGTGCCAAGCACTTTAACTCCATTTCCTCCCTTATCCAAGTCTTTAACCCTCGAGATGCTCTCGGGACCTTCCCTACTCATGAAAATAATTCCAAAAACCATTTAAAAACTATTTTAACAATAATTAAAACAAAAATGAACTCTGTAAAAGGTTTAGGGTCTTACATATTCTCCCTATTTAATTTTACCCCTTGGCTCATTAGCTACATATTTTAAGAAAACTAACCCCAAATTTAATTTTTGACCAGGATCCTCCCTTTTTCCAAGTCCATATTCAATAGATTATTTTTTAAATTTTCTTATCTATACCATAATAATTTATTAAGTTCATTTCCAAAATCTAGATTTTTTTTAACATTTCAAATAAATTTTTATCATTTTTCATAGGTTCATTTTCATCAAAGTTTGAAAAGAATCCCTTTTTAACATTTTCTATGTGAACATATTTTTGGATGCATTTTTTATTTTATAAGAGACTTTATCTCTATGTTTTCATGGTTTCTAAATGAAATTATTTTTCTCTTAGTTTTATAAAATTAATAACTAGAAAAAATCGAGGATATTACTTATTTCGAAAGTTATTTTTTCTAAAAATCCTGAAAATTTATTTTTGTCGAATTCAGTGTCCTTTAAAATGTACTATTATTCACTAAGTAAATTATTAAAATTAAACCATACACTATTTATATAAATAGATTAGGTAATGTTCTTTATAACCAAAGAAATCATCTATCACTACCTTTGTCTTTCCAAATCCACCTATTTTATTGGCCTGATTTTTCCTTCAATGCCTTTCCTCTATGAACAATCTATATTTCATTCCTTTGATTAAAGGGTGTTAACATATATGTAATAAATCAATTGATTCATGAAATTATTTACATAACCATATAAACCTTTTTCAATATTGTGTTATTTTAATGGATTATGGTAAATAATGTTATTCCAATTTTTCATTGGGGAAATATTGAAAATTAATATACTCATTATTTCAATACAGACATTTATTTATTTTAAAGTCAAACTAGTTATGTGTTTTATAGTTTTTTTATTCCCTCATATGAAGAATTAATTGGACTTAATTAGTAAGGGGTAAGGCTTGAGATATCCCCTAATTCATCAATAGGTCTCAAGAGACAAAATAGATTGGGTATTTTTTTCATGCCTGTTCAAAACAAAATATTACTTACATATATGTCCTTAATGATAATATCATAATTTCTAAGATCATGTTGTCTTGGAATAGGGAATGGAATTAGCTATACAGCATTAGTCATTTCATCTCTAAGTAGATAATTATTATTATCCTTTTATTTATTTACTAATATGTCAACCATGGATATGTTATTCTCATAATTTCTTTAGATTATGGAATTATTTTAAATTTATATTTTTTCCATAATATTTATTTTCATTTAATTCTATATTATGACCTTTGATATTTTATCTGTTATGTTTACCCTTATTAAGTGTTTGATCTTACCCTTATTATGTTTCTATTTTATCAGGTCATGAAAAATCTCTTACACATGATATTTATAAAAGAGTATCATGTGTGGATATTTTTGTGGTTGGTTTTTAAAACTTATTATTGATTAATTAAATTCTTATATAGTGGAAAAAAATTCATTTTGATGATAAAGTAATGGAATTTTATATTAAAAAATTTCATTAACTCTCTAAAACTATAAACCTAAAAAATCAATTGAATGTATATGGATTAATATTTTTTAGTGATATTTTAATTATTGATGGTTAACATTGAGATACTTCAGTTTATCTAAAAACTAATAAAAAAATACCGTGTTTATTTACATCAGATAACATGAGTGTGGATCTCGGGCACCACAGTTGGTATCAAAGGAGGTTTTATATAATTCTATAGGTATTGATGTTATTTGAGGATAATATAATGGTTGATAAGTTAATTTGGATCATAATATCAGAGGTATAGAAAAAAATTTATGTTAGTTGAGTTGATATTGAATATTTATGGATTAGGATAATACAAAAATTTTGAAAACTCTAGGATAAGACTATATGATAAATCTATTAATAGGATAAAATCTTGAAATTTTGGTAAATTAGATATTATCTCATTCTTCTAGAAACTACATCCCTATCTAGATGCTGAAACTGGATAAAATTAATAAAATAGATTCTCTAAGGTGTAATAACCCTAAAATGGTTGGATTCAGTAATAAATCAATTACCACCTTGTGCATGAAAAATATGTGAAACTGCACACCTTATTTGAAACTCATGAGGGATGATCTTTAGTTAATAAATCTCTCCTTACGAATCATTATGAAGTACTTTAGTATGATGTTAACTAATTTGGTTAGAGAATGAAATTGAGATATTGTCATTTATAACCAAGGATTGAACAAAGAGAGTCATAATTTGAACCTAAAGTTTCATATGTTAAAAAAATGGTTTCATAGGGGAAGAAACACATATATTGAAATTTTCTTATTCATATTGTGGATATTGTACTAACACTTTTGGTTTTAGTATTTGGATAAAATAGGATCACCAAAATGAAACTAAGAAAGGTATGTTTCTAGAAACCTCTATACCTTAGGACTGAATAAGGGAGAGTACATAAATGGTTGAGGATATTAGTATATATCTATTATGATATATAAAGTGATTTTTCTAGGATTACCAATGGTGGTGAGGTTAATATCATAATAGAAATCAAAAATGGATATTTTCATTAGTGACTGGTATTTATAAATTATATGATAATATATTCTAAAATTTATGGGGAATATGTGAAACATATAAGAATTTTTCACTCGTAGTGTTTCTTTAAAGGATTGAGAACTTATATTAAATTATAACAATAAACTCGAAAAGTGATTTTATGACCAGGTTATATTTTTTGTGGGATAACTATTGAATAACACATGTAACAACCTCATCCCCACAAAGTTAACCCTCCTAGGATAATAATGAGATAATAGGTATACTGATATCTAAATCCCATCTCTAATAGGATATGGGTTTGTAACAAGAATTTAGGGAATATTGTACACACAAATGGGAGGCATTAACATCTAAGGAATGAGAAATTAAAGATTATATAGAAACAAAAAACAATTATTTCTCAAAATAAAAGTATATAAATATCCCAAATACATTCTCGTAATGTAATACAATAGAAACAACTAGAAAAAGGGAACTATAAGTACCAAAAGATAATCCTCAACAGTGACCATGAAAGCCTAAAAAATTTATAATAACAAAATAGATATTAATGTCCATCCCAATCACCAAATAGCTCATGTGTACCTAAAATAGTTTATATATATGTTGTGTGACGATAACATATATACTTAGTAAAATCCCCCCAAAATATTTTCATGCAAAAGATTAAGAAATAATACTAAATCATAGTAAACAAAAATTAAAGCTAACTCATCACCTAAATAGATATGATAAATTCACAACCTCTCCCTGACAGTCTCTCACCAAGCATCAAATCCAAGTGAAGAAGTAATATAATATCGAAAGAAGGTTCCCCACTACCACTTCCACACTAGTTTGTTTATCTGGACCAGCATCGCATGTCCAAATCCATCCCTCTCAAAAAGTAAAGTAGCTCAAAGACAAATAGGATAATGTATCATCCCATGCACCTCATGTTGAAACCAAGCCTGCTATATGATGTAAATAGAGTACGGTTTGTGTATTTTTAATCCTCACATGTAAGAGAATGGATTTTACCAATAAAGTAATCATACAGTTCAAAAAGACAATAGTTTTGAAGGTGAACTTGATTCCCAGTGTTTGCAAATTTTTTTGTCCAAAATTTGTAGAATGGAGTAAAGTGATTTTGGAATAGGAAGTTGTGCGCAAGTTTTAAGGAAGTTTGGAAGGTTTCACACAAGGATTATTTCAAGATCATTACATAAAAAATGGAAAAAATAAATTAGTACATACAAGCTATAGATTTGTGTGAAAGCTGATTTCATGTGAGTTTGTGTGAAAATATACTTGCACGGATGATACTTGTGTGCTACGGGAAAAGGTGTGTAAAGATGCAGGGAGGATTTTCAATGACTATAAATAGATGGATACCCCTATCATTCTAAATAGGATAAACACTTATAGAAAATTCAACCTCTGAATTGTAAAAGTAGTGAGTATCGCACAAGCAGGGAATCATGTGCAAGTAGAGAATTGCACATAAGACAAGAGTTGTGCACAAGTGGTGTGTTGCCTATAAAACGGGAGTTCCATTCAAAGGGTTCCTTGATTCTATCAATAAAAATCGAATCTTATGGATTAAATACATGAAATAGAAGGGTTTCTTGAAAGATAAGGTTTGTGTGAAAGATAAGGGTTGTTAAATAGACAACTTGCACAACAACCCTAAATCGTGCGCACATGAACAAGAGTTGTGTGCAAGTACTGAGTTGAGATGCTTTCAAGTTTTCTGAAAATATAGTTTTATTGTTCAATTATTTCAAGTTCATCAATTTAGGAATTCAATTCATGCACTCTCTCATTCTAGATTGAGATAAATACTTCAATGAAAATCTAGTGAAGTGACCTTTAAGTTGATAAATTGTGTAAGACTTCACCCATAGTAGTGAGTTAGTGGGATTTAATGAAAGTGTTCTGAGGGAAGTAGTGGTTATCCCTTAAATCTTTTAATTTATTTATTCCTAGCATAGATTTTTTATGTATGAACTTTTTTATTACACATCTAGTGAAGAATATTAGATTTGGGGATGACAGATGCATTGTCATGTGGCAACCTCTTATCAGCAGCTTGAAACTGAATGTCAATGGATCCTTAATGGATGGGATTATGAGAGGTGGGGGTCCTTTAGGATTCAATAGGTTTTTTCCTCTTGGTATTTGGTGCTTATTATGGACAAGGAAGTTCTTTTTGGGTGGAGATGCAAGCACTCCTTTCTGGTTTGAAGGTCTACAGGAGGCAGGGATTCAACATTTTAGAAGTTGAATCGAATTTTGAAATTATGGTAAGGTACATTTAGGGGAATTTTGTGGTTTCATTGGAGTTAAACTATTTGGTTTTAAGATTAATTGTGGATAAAAATAATGGGCATGTCATTCACCATAGTTGGAGGGAGGTTAACTTTGCATCAGACTTTCTTGTCCACCTGGGAATAATGGGAGAGTATATTGTTGTTTAAGATAGTATGGGATATCTTTCTTTGGAATGTAAGGTCATTATTTAATGGGATTCACTTAGTCTCCAAAATTTTTGGCCCCCTTGATGGGTCTTCATATTCCTGTAGATTGCTTATTAAAGTACACATTATTAAATAAAAAATTTATTTTTAGTCATTCTTGGTTCTTGTGAATGTCTTAATTACTGAACTTTACCGTTATACATGTGTAAATGGTTCCTACCGACATTACAAACATATCTGGAACTTGAGAAGAAAAAGTTGACACCTAGATTCACCCATCCCCTCTCAAGGTATTCTGGTGTCCTTCACCTCACACATCACATCATCTCATAATAGACTATTCACATTGTGTATCACATCATCTCATTATCCCACACCACATGTGCATCACATCACTAATAATCTCATGCCACATCTCGATATATTAACTCAGTAGTTTTTGGTATCCACCACAACCGGTATGTTTTCTATTATACCTCAATCCATCATAGCTCATACACATCATACCTATAATAATCCATAGGATTCTAATGAAAAGATACATGTGTGTGAGATAACCACAAGACAATGCGTCCCTCTATACATATATATGGATAAAGATAACCATTGTGCAAACCCAAACCTAATAAAATGGGTTCTCTCAATCCCAAAAACAATGCATTAATCATTCAAAATAAAATGGGTTCTCTCATCCCCAAAAAACTATTTTTATCAAACAAATTTTTTTATTACCATCTTAGATTAAATGATTCATTTATCATAGGTTACAACCATAGGTATCCTAAGTAATAAACTATAAAAAGATACAAATTATTTAGTGATGCTCTCAGGAATAAATTCAAGTTACAACTAACATCAAGGAAGAACATTTTCAATAACATGTCCCTTAAATTTTTCCTAAAATAAACATTTCTATATTCATTTAATTTAGTGAATTCCATTATCATATAGAAGAAAAAATTTATTAAACATCCAGAAAGCATCATTTTATTTCCTTAAAATTATAAGAATATTGGTTTACAAAAATATGCCTCTTTAATTTTTTATCCAAAAAAAATTACCATATGTATGTTCTTTTACAATTTTCAACAAATAGAATATGCTAAACCGTAGGATTATAAACTTGGTAACTGAAGAATAACATATATAGTACACAATCTAGAAAATCAAGAGGCAGATCATTATCACGATGGAAAAACACATGTGATCACTACATGCATAAACCATTTCTCTAATTAATTTAGAATAATCTTTATTATTGTTAATTCAACCATCACCCAAATAGCTACAGCTTTATAACTTTATGATTTCAAATAAAAATAGTAAAATGTAATGAATATCCTACCTAATGGTTTTCAACATTCTTTGATCAATAAAAGAACAAAAATATAAAACTTTGATCACCACTATAGCATGGAAACTACGACACTCCAATAATACCACACAACCAACACACCAAAAAACATCAAAGGAAAACCATAAGAGAAAATTAGATTAGCCTATATAGCATGGAAAGAAAGAATGGAAGGAAACAATATTGGTCAGAGAAGAAACCCCAAAATTAATAATGAAACCTTACCTCGCTCACAAAATATTGAACATGGAAAGTTTGGGATCAAACCTTATTGAAAGGGATTCTAAATTTATAGATAGAGTTCCTCTAGATAATAGGATTTGGTAGGAAATAGAGGGTTGAGAGAAATCGATGGTGTGATTAGCATTATAGGTGCATTTATGGATGAAATTTAATGATGTGGATGGTTCATTAACATTGTGAGTGTCATGTGGTTAAGATATTCCAAAACCAATGTGTCACCTAGATCCAACCAACATGGAATTAATTCACATACTGAACTTCAAGTTCACATGATGAGTTTTTAGGGGTCGATTCATTGGGCCCAATCCCCATTCCATTCATATCATGAATATTTTGTACACGTAATGAATTCCACACCCTTGGAAATCTATCTAGGCCATGAATTCAAACTTAATCATTGAATTCCTTCTATACAAGTCAAAAACATCACTTCAAGAGATGAATTTCATACCTAAAATATAAATTAGTTTTCACATCATGAAATTCTCCTATAACTAGATTTTGGCTCCCAAAAACCACCGAACGTTCTCTAATCTTTATCCTAGGACCATAGGTTTTTAAATAAATAAAATGGATGGGATAGAAGTATCCAAATCCTTTAAAAACCTCTCAAAAAATTCTAATACCCAAGAATTTAAAACCCAACTCAGAGAGAAATGAAATAAAAGAGGGTATCTAAATATCCACCCCATGAGATACCTCTCAAGAATATCACCATCATAGGAGATGAACTAACTCAGTCAAAAGAAAAAATGGAAATCTATAAAACACCAATAACTAGATCCTAAATAATCTCCTGGGATAGATTCATATCAAATAAGATCATGGCCACAAACAATGAATTTAAAAGGTAATATGATTTTATAAAGTAGATAAAGGTCAACAAATACAAAACATGAATCACTACAAGAGAATATCTAAAAATAAAATAGATTGGGATACTGAGTGTGTACATGTAACTCGTGTTCTTAGTTACTCTCCTCCTTCCCATTATGTCACTAAAGAACTAAAGGAATTATACACCCATGAAACACTTTCTCTGGGAGTTCCTGGATCTTCATAGGTCTCTCTTCAAAGGTCACATCATCATCAACATATTTTTCACCCCAATTGATGAAGTGAGATTAATCATGAAGATAAAATCAATGTTTTGACACATAGAAGACATTATATATTTGGATCATTTATAGGGTAATTTATATTCAATACACCATGAATCCAATAATATCCAAAACTTAAAAAAGTCCCAACAAATTGAGGAGAATTATTACACCCACAATAAAACCTTCACTACTCACAATGAGGAGTCACCTTCAAAAACACATTATCTCCAACATTAAACTCTCAATGTATCCTCATATGATTGTAATGACACTTCTAATGATCATGCACTATATTAGTAATCGACTGGACCTTTATTTTCCATTACTTTGTGGGAGATCTGGTGTTTGGGGTGTCTTGGGAGGTCAAGGTGACTCATTTCAACACCTTGAAAAATTCCCATTTTTTCAAGTTTTCCAACAGTGTCTCGCACCAATATTTTCACCCTAGTAGTATCACATTAGTGGTGTCTTTCCTTGTCGATATCTTGCTGGTAGTTGTTCATCTAGAAGTTCCATGTCTAGTAGTTTCTCGACCAGTGGTTCCTCATGCCTAACTGTTGGTCTCCCTAGAAGTGACTCATCTGGAAGTGTCTTGCCCAACAGTGTCTCACTAATAGTGGAAGGAAGTTCAACCAGATAATACCTCATCTAGTGGTGCCTCATCCAATGGTGACTTTTCCAATGGTTCCTCGACCAGCAGTTCCTTTCTAGTATTGCCTTGTCTAGTGGTGTCTCATGAATTTTGTTCCCAAATCTTCTAGTTTTTTCCTTTTGACATCTTTATTTGATGTAAAATAATTTTAATGATGGATTTGAAATGGTTTGAGACCTATTAAAAGTACTTAAATCCTATATTTTATTTCCTAAGAGTACAGGGGATTTTATTAGTCAAAATATCTTATTCTTGGTTAGATCCACCTTTAATGGAAAATTAAAATTATATCTAATATGTGACTCGGATCAGATCTTCCTCTAACCAAAAATATATTTCCCCTTGTTTGTTATATTGATATCATACATCCCCAAATTGTTATTTGGTAGATATTTTCCTTGGGTTTGGTTTGGGATTCCCTAGAGATTCACCTTCTATATGCACGCCCCTACCTTTGGCACAACCAGGAAGTGCCAATTTTTATCCTTCCAAGTAGGTTTTCCTTTGTCTTTATAAATTGTGTATAACAAAGGATGGGTATATAGATGTTTTCATTGTGAATATATTTGATCACAGTTTAGTAAAGATAATTGAATCAGTTTAATAATCAATATACAGGGGTTGGGGAAAGTGATGCATGCTTTGATGTTTCATTGTACTTTTGTTAATATTGTCATTTGTATGGGATAACTACCCAATAAAAATCATGTCCATTGGGGTTAATTGTTTTCACACAGAATGATTTATATCTTGTAATATTTTTTGGTTCCATTGGATGCTTATATATATATAAATCTATTAACCACATATATTAAACTAATAAATGCATTCCCTGGGATCATACAATTTATATGATAACCCTTAAATTGACAAGTGGAATTCAATAAGGGGAGTCTTCAAGTCTGAAAATATATATTTCATTGGTTGGTTTAGTGAAGTGGTTGTGGGAACTATTGTGCACAGGGTTTGGTTTTTCTGATATGTTAATCTATAGGTCATGGTATGATGTTTCATTAATGTGATGTGGGTTAATTTACCATGACTGTTGCTATGTTTCATAGTTTCCAAGGTAGTGATTCAATGAATAAATACTTATTTAATGAAGTTTTTAATGGATTGGGTTGGATTAGTTATTGGAATAGAAATGTTTAAATGAATTGTTTGGGAATGTGAATTAGGTTTTGTGGCTATATGTGTGGTGTTGTGAATTTAGAGGTAGTAGAAAAAATGATGGTTTTGTTAGTTGTTTGTTTGTCTGAGATTCCATTGTTTGGGCTTGAGTGTTTGCTATTATATATATACCTATATTTTTATTTTTCTTTCTATTCTCACCCAACCCTAGTAAAGCACTATGTATTGAACACCCCCATAGACATAGGGGATGGTGTCTTTCCCAACTTTCTGTAAGAAGTATGGATGGTTGGGTACATGCTCTCTCTTCCAATCAAGGTCGGTATGTCACAGTTTGTGATGTTTGGAGGTTTGTTAGTGCTTTAGATGGTGGTTGTGATAGCCCAAGTGCTTATAGGTTAGGTGGTTTGTGAGGCCCAGGTATCTTCAGGTGAGATGTGATAGACCATGTGTTTTTTGGTGGGGTGGTTTGTTTCCCAGGTGTCTTCAGGATGAGTTGTGACGTGCCTTTACAGGTGTATTTGATATGAGATATGATGTGTTGTAGGGCCCAGATGTGTGTGGTCGGGATGTTTTGTGAGGCCCAGGTGTGTGCAGGCGATATGTGATGAGAGGCCCAGGTGTGTGCGGGTAGAATATAATGTGGTATACTGAAGGTATGGGAGCACTAGGACGTACGAAGTTGGGAAAGAGAAGAATACCAGTGGGAAAGTGTTGTGGGGTGCCCTATCATTGATGTGATTTATATTATATTACTTCAATTTTGTTACTTGGTGTGAATTCCTTGGTAACGTTGGGTTTGGTTAATATACCTATTTAGGTGTTTTTTGGTTTTTTTTTTCTCATAGGGATTTAGTATGCTTCTTTCACATGTACACAAGAGACTTTGGATTTCCTTATGAGTATACTTTTATTCTCACCTTATGTATATAAAACTATTTTCTAGTTTCTAATAGTATTTAATGGACCGTTCTGGGAATTTCTAGATCGAGCCTTGGGATGGTTGTTGTGTTGCTGATTTAGCTTACTTCTGGGTATCTACTTTGGAGACTTTTGTATTTTTTTATTAGTTCTATTTAATACATATATGTGGGATGGTTTTTGGATTTGTATTATATGTATGTATGTCTTGGATTTATTTTGGATGATTAATCTTATCTCTTAATCTAGTTTCTTATAAAGGGTAATGCCTCCCATATTATGTGATTTGTACACCCTTGGTGATAGTCTCCAACCTAGGCCCTCCTAGAGGCAGTAATTGAGGGGTTGTTATCTACCTTTCTTCATTTATAGCCTAGCAGGGGTATCTTTAGAGGGAGTGATTTAAGAAAGACTAGTATTAAATGGAGGTTGAAAGATAGGGTGGAGTTTGGAATTTGGCATAGTGAGGATTTCATGGGGTGGTATGGAAATCGTGTTAGTCGACCTAGGTTCATGACATAGGCCAGGTAGACTAGCTAGGACATGGGATTTTAGGGCCCCCCATGATCCAAGGCATGAACTCTAAGCTTATTGAATAGAAAATTGAGATGGACCTACTTAAAGGGTAGAGACCTTGGATAGGTACATGCATCATAATGACTTGTGTTCCTATTTGAATTTGGTTTGTTTTGGGAAGGTTAAAATGAATTAAAATAAATAATAATAAAATTTCATACTGCTCGGGTTTGGGAAATCCTTTTTTACATTTCAGATATATTACCTAGTCATCACTAATTCCAGTGACCAGTAGTTCTCTCTTCTCGGTTTGGTGGGGGTGGATAGGTTTAGCGCCAACCCTAGAAGTAGTTTCTAGTAAGAAAATTTACAAAGTAGGGGAAGCAGTTTTTTTCTCCAATGAGGGGAGATAGAGTAGTTAGAGGTTGGTATGAGGATGTTCCTCATGTTCAAGGACCATGACCTAAGTGTGGTTGTGGTGGTTGTTGTTAGCAGAGAGGCATATTATATTGGTGTGGTCAGTTTCACATTGTGGAGGAAGTAGTTCTACAGGGGCCAGAGATCTTCAGAGGAATGATCAGTTTGTTTAGCCCACTTTTTTATGCCTTGTTTGATTCAGGAGTTTCGCACTTCTATTTTGTACCCACTATATCCCATTCTCTGGGACTAGGCATAGAGATACTTCTCATGCCCTTTGTTTTGAGTACACTAGTCAGAGGTCATACCATCTTGCTTGATGTATTCCATGGGTTTGGAATAATGATGGGACCACATCAATCCTATGGGGATATTTTCTTAACAAAAATATATCCATAATATTTCAACCTCGGCATCGACTAGTTTTATTCCATATGTTCTATTATAGACTACATATGGAGGAGATAAGTGTTTTTATATATGGATGGCCAATGTGCAGGGTTCAATGGTGAGCAGGGTTGTTAGGTGGGTAGTAGGTATGTGGAGCCCCTTCTTTCCATGTTGGTTGAGCTATCAGTTGAATCAGTGTATGACAAGATATTAGAGGGTCCCATAGTCGTTGTGGAGTTCCTTGATGTTTTCCCCAAGGAGGTTGTGAGGATAACCCCTCGACATGATGTTGATTTTGGGATAGACATTCAGCCTGGTGCTTTACAGATATATATATGGATCCTTATCAGATGAAACCTTCTGAGTTACAGGAGTTGAGGATCCAGATAGATGATCTGATGAAGACGGGTTTTATCTAGCCCATTGTGTCGTTGTGGGGTGCTCTAGTGTTGTTCCCAATAAACTCAGATAGTGGTATGAGGTTGTGTATAGACTACAAAATATTAAATCAAATGATAGTTAAGAATCGTTACCCTTCCCCAAGGATAGAAAATTTTTTCGTCCAGTTGAGAGGGAAAATTTGGTTTTCTAAGATTGATTTGTGGTCTGGATATAACCAGTTGAGGGTGAATGATGGTGATATCTCTAAGAATGTCTTAATATGCAGTTATGGGCACTTCAATTTTATAGTCATTCTATTTTCTGTTATGAACACACCATCCATGTTCATGGGGGTTATGAAATCTATGTTCCATGATTTTCAAGATTAGTTAATCATTGTATTCTTTTATGACATCTTGATCTACTTTAAGTCATATGAGGATCATGTCGATCATCTCAAAATTGTCCTACATGTTCTTTGACATCACCATATTTAATTAAAGTTGTCTAAGTGAAACTTCTAGACATGGGAGGTTCATTTACTCAGGCATGTGGTTCCTCTATAATGTGTAGAAATGGACTCATCAAAGTTTAAATCAGTTTTTTCTTGGGAAGCACCCAAGAACGTGGTAGAGGTTCATAGTTTCCTTGGTCTCACGGGATATTACCAGAGGTTTGTAACCAATTTATTATGAGTTTCATCAACATTGAATGATTTTATTAGGAAAGACCATGATTTTGTGTGGAGTGATCAGTGCTAGACAGTGTTCTATTTCCTAAAGGAGAAGTGGGCCAGTGCCCCGATGTTTTTGTTTACTCAGCAGGGGGTAATGTTTGAGGGGGTTTGTGATGCTTCCCGTATGGGTCTTTGATGTGTGTTAATGAAATTGAAAGTGTTGATATCTAATGGGTTTAGGCCGTTAGGTCTCTAAAAATGTACTTACATGACCCATGATTTGGAGTTATCAGATGTTGTGTTAATAGTAAATTTGTAGTGGTATTACCTCGTTAGAGAATGTTTTTTGATTTTTAAAGATCACAAGATCTTGAGTTATATCTTTTCATAGTGTGACTTAAATCTTTGATAGTGGATGTGGATGGAGCTTTTTTTGGACTATTATTTTGAGATCTCTTACACCTCATGAAAGGGAAATGTCATGGCTGATGCATTGAGTAGAAATTCATAGAAGGAGGTTGCTCAGGAATCTGTGGATGCTTAGGGTGCAATGTAGGATTTGGGTTCCTTGAACGTAGATTCAAAGAGGGGTGGTGGTAGATTTTATCTGTTTCAGATAATGGTGTAGTCTTCTCTGATTTATAAGGTGGAAGAGTCTCATTTGGAAGACTTCTAGGAAGCAGTAATGCATGATCTTGTTGACCATGGTGATGCTTCAAAATAATGGTCAAAGGATAGTTGAAACCAAGAGTTTTTTCTATAAATTTGTTTGTTCTGATGGATATCCTTCATGGAGTCCTTCGTGAGTTTTATAACTCACCTTTGGTAGTACGCCCAAAAGTTTCCAAGATGTACCATTGCTGGAGTTTGTAGTTTTAGTGGCTTGGAATAAAATGGGCAGTGAAAGATTTCATGGGAAAGATCTCGGTTTTCCCACCGGTAAAGGTCGAAAACCATGTTCCTGATGGGTTTTTTCATCCCTTGGATGTTCCTAAGTGGAAATGGGATGAAATATTGATATATTTCATCATAGGGGTACCTAGATCTTAGGGAAGTTATGTTGTTATTTGGGTGATAGTATATTAGTTACAGAAATCAGCACACATATTATCAATCAAGGATTCAGGAGCAATGGATTCCTTAGCTAAAAAGTCCATAGATGAAGTGGGTTAATTTACCATGATTGTTATTGTGTTTCATAGTTGCTCAGGTAGTAATGGAATGAATTAATACTTGTTTAATAAAGTTTGGAACAACATGGGTTGGTTTGGTTAATGGAATATAAATGGTTAAATGAATTGGTGGGGAATGTTAAATGGGGTTTGTGGCATGATGTTTGGTGTCATGTATTTACAAGTAATAGCAAAGGTGATGGTTTTTTGAGCTGGTTGATTGTATGAGAACCCATAGGTTGGGCTTGACATCTTCGTATTATATAAATACATACCTCTATTTTCCTTGTGATTTTGGTTTTTACCCCGTTCTAGTTGAGAACTATCTGTTGAACACCCCCATAGTCATGGGGGAGGGTGTCTTTCCCTACATCCGGTGAGGAGTACGGATTGGTGGGTACCCAATATTTTTTCACTTTCTCTTCCAGGATAGGTATGGATGGAACAAGATGTGTTGACTAGAGATCTATTAGTGCTTTAGATTGTGGTTTTGATAGCCTGGGTGTTTATAGGAAATGTGGTTTGTGAGGACTAGGTGTCTTTGGGTGTGATGTGACAACCTAAGTGTTTACGGGTGAGGTGGTTTGTTTCCCAGGTTTCTTCAAGATGAGTTGTTATGTGCCTTCCCAAGTGTCTTCAGGATGAGATGTGATGTGTTTTGGGGACCAGGTGTGTGCGAAACAGATGTGTTGTGTGTCCCAGGTGTGTGCAGGTGGGATGTGTTGACAGGCCCAGGTGTGTGCAGTTAGGATGTGATGTGGTATATAGAAGGGATGGGAGCACCGAGATGTATGACATTGGGAGAGAGCATTATACTAGTGGGAAAGTGGTGTGGGGAACCCTCTAATTGATGTACCTTATAATAAACTACCTGACGTGTGTTACTTCGTGAGCATGGCCTGGTGAGGTTGGGTTTGGTTAGTATATGTTCGAAAAGGGCGTACATTAGAATCCCCAAATAGGTGGGTTTTAAACAAATTCAACCGACGATCGACGTAAACTTGTCAACGTCGGTGAAGAGCAGCCCGGTCAAAGCTGAGGACCTCATGTGAAGGGTTTTAAGCACAAAATAAATTGTAAAATACATGGTTTAAATCCAAAGTCGCGTAAGATGACTTCTCATTGTTGGTGATCACCGCACAAACAATTTGAAGAAAAATTCTTCTAGATCATCCACACGTGCTTCAAGTAATCTGTGAGAGTGTCGTTTGTCATAATCTGGGTTCTAGCGTGGAATTGTGATGACGCCTTCGATGCTCCAAGGATCACCACATCACTTATCTAGTGATTCTTGAGAGATTTCTCGATACTTGCTCCTTGGATCCATAGAATATCTCTCTAGATCCTAGAAGAGGGGAGAGTAGAGAAAATCCCATAAATACTCCTTGGTAATCTCCTCTGCTATTATATTTAAATTGCTATTTAATTACCCATGAATACCAACCCGACCCCCCAAATAATCATCGCACTATTAAAGAAATATTATGATTACTTATCTATGTCATAAATATTATTATCATACACTTTTAATATATTAAAATATATTACACGATAATAATTGATTCATTTATCTTGACTCGTTGCTCTAAGAAATATTAATTAAACCTTAAATAATTTAATATTCATCAATTAACATTTTTAATGTATTTACTTAAAACTCGTAAATACATTTAATAAATAAATTCAATTCTCATTGTTCTAAACATGAATACTATGAATTTATTTATTTCATTGGTGATCGTTTTTTCTTGGACAAATTTCAGACCCGAGTGGTGGGTCCCCCCATGTCCAAAACTCCTATTCAACTAAATAGGGAATATTCTTAAATATGCTATTGTGTGTGACCATCTAGACCCTTATCACAATAGCAGAAAATTGTATTCACAAGAAACCCTTAATGTCCCTTAAAGATATAAAGATTTTCACAGCAACGACAACCAACCTACGAACTCGCACTATGTAATATAATCTCTTTTTCTCTAATATCTCATAATGCAGGACGCACTCATGTGTCCTCACCCTTTTTTTCTTTATAGTTTGTTGAATTAACTGGACAGATTTACACTTGACTTCCATTTTCATGGTCTTGTAAAGGTACTACCATCCTTATCAACATGGCCTGAGATATATTACTTCCCTAACCCGAAAGTGACAAATCCTTTCTTGACCATTCAACTAATTGCATTCCACCAATGTTGCACCCAACACAAACTACCTCACTACGACTTCATTTCAATGGTTTTCATCTTGCATCAAAATATGGAATCAAATGGCATACATTTGTAATGATCTCAAGTTAGGAGACGATTACTCATGATCATGGATAGGAACATCCAATGACACCCAAAACATGTGGTGTTCCTATTGGTCGGTTAGTCATCATGACTTCAATACTTGATATCACCAAGTGTGGAATTCATGAGAAGAAGTCTAAAAACATATGATCCCCCAGCACCTAATAATCAAATATCTACTATGTCCAATCCGTAAGATGTGTCTAGACCATAGAACATATATTTACGATTAATGTCATAGTATCTAGAGGTTCTCATTATAGCCTAGGATCTGTTGTAACCTTTAGATACGACAATTAATCTTTGGATATTACCATTTCAATAGTAGACGTAGAAAATTCTACACTATAATGGTAAGTTGACATCATGTATAGCTAACTGTATATAGGATATGGTAATAAAAAGCACTGAATAGTTGGGTCTAGGTCACCCACTATATCAACACTCCCACTTGCACTAGAGCCAACTTGCTAACCAAACTTGTTATATACTCACATGACGACCATCATGTTTCTGCTGAGTAATGGTTTTAGCTACTGGGTCTGCCACAGTTCTGCCACATGGAAATTATACTATAGCGACCTCATATCCTTGAGTAAAACTTCTTAAGAGATGGTATCCCAAGTATAACCCTTTTGTACACTGTCATAGCTTGATATCTTGGCTAGTAAGAATATCATAATTTAGATTATGATAATACTTTTCTCACGAGGTGATATTCCAAGAACTGGAACAAATCATTGCATTTATTTTCTTCTTAGCTACCTTAGAATCTACAACATACTAGGTCTTTATAGGTTTGGCTACCACTGGAAGATATGATCTTGACTCGCTCATCATCTTTAGCCTAACTTCAATACTAGATCACATTGATCTATGGAAGACTAGCTTATGTACCCTCAAAAACTATTATCCATTCTTCTCCATTTACCAGTTTCATTTATTTTATACTTTCTAAAGTACAATTAGATATTTCTAACTGCATCCCTTATAGTGCTCCTGAATATAACTTATATTTTCCTTTTATAAAGTATATCCTGGCAATATCTATTATTGTACATATCATGGAATACGTGATTAATCCATCGCTTCGACATATGTATTGTAACTCACCATGTTTCTCTTCCCATGTCCCAAACATGTCATCCTGAAGAGGTTATGCCCTGTGACATAGGCAATAATTCATCTCTTGAATTGTTCCAACTTGTATTCTTCAATACAATTTCACTATATGTACAATTGATTATGACCAAGAAACCTATAGATCTAACTTAGTATATCATGTTCCCTAGAACTTAGGTTTATACATTAAGTCAATCACTGGAGAATAAATTTCATTTTGTTCATAACAAATTTTAAGACCAATGTCTATTTTCCATATGTTTCCGAACATATTTCTTCTTGGAAAACATTGGTACTCCCACTAAACTCTCATAGACACATGCAAATTATTTTAGAAAATTTATATTCTATGGTCATGTTGGTTACTTTAATCCTAAACTAGATTTTAGTAAATTGCAACCATTATTTGCATTCTGTGACGTGACCATCCCTTTCTGGTTGCATCAAATAGACATTATCCACGATTGGTGGTCATGACATCCAATGATGAATAATTTGATCATAGATATTATCTATAATAAGTAAAATTCTAATGGATTTAGGAAAAATGACTTGGTTAAACCAATACAGCCTTATTGGTACTATGCTTGTACCATCCAGGTATCAATTCACTTGAATACCCACTACATTATTCAAAATAATATGCCCCTTTTCACTCTGATACATTGAATCCATTAATTGAATTTTAGTTGGTCTTATCAATTTTATCTAATTTCCATATACTGCTTACCTGTAGGAAATATTATTCACATTGAATAATAGATCACCGACCACAGTGAATATAAAAACCATAACAAAGGTTTTGTCCTTCCTACGTAATTTGTGTCTCTGGAACAAACTTTGTTATACATGTGCTTGTGGAACTAGATTCTATGAAAACTATTTGTGCATCTTGAGCACTGACTAAACCCAAGTCAATATATCTCACACTATCTCAAATAGAGATGTACACCCTCTCATAGAATGTAGTCTATCACTTGACTATAACTTTTCTATCTTAGGGATTTATGTTATATCCTAAGAAATCATTAGGATAAGTACCTTAGATTCACAATGTGTTTATCTTGATGCAAGTTTGTTTGTATCTGAACAAACTATTTGCATCAAAACACATGTCCTTATGACATAATGGATTTACATAATACTATGACTCATATAAAATCCATTTTTCATTTTAGTTGGCATATGGTTGTGGGATATCACCATTATTTGCAAATAATTTCGTGAAATATACTATAAGTTTCTACAAGTTGTAAAGTTGATGCTACTTACCTCAAAATAATTTATGTATAACATATGCATTTAGGAATTTCTCCATGCTACATGTTTTTTGATCAATGTTGATATGTTAGACTTCATCATTTATCCACCTCATTAACATCAATCTCATGATGTCTATAATTTAATGTTTATTTAGGAATTACTCCATGCTACATTATCATGATTGATGAATGCTTGGTCGAGATATTCTTCGATATCCCAACCCAAATCAGCTCATATCCCCAGACCATTTATATACATCACATTATTAATTAAAAGACTATTATGAATTATATATACCTCCATATTATACTTGGAATAGTTCACGCATACTTTTTGATCTATTTCCAAAATCTTTGTGACATACATTTATTTATAAAGGCTCCTTTGTGAAAACTAAAGACGTCGATAATACCAAAAGTATTTAGATGTGTCGAGCCTAAATACCATACTTGGTATATTCATGACGTTCAATTTTAGCTTTTCTTGACAAAGAATTATCTTTTCATAACTGGGTTTAAGTATTATATTTATATTCATCCCTAATTGCCAATGATTAATGTATTGCTAATCTAGTGATTGAGTTTACCAAAAACAACATTCATTCCAGAAACTAAAATAATGTCTCCTTGTGTCCTAGGACACATGAGATTAATTTTTGTGCTTATACTAAATAATAGTTCAACATGAATCTTTCACTTGGCAATTAAGAATTCATGCACTTCACAGCATCGGACTCGGTATCACCCTTTCACAACAACTTGGAGAATACACCTGACTTCCAATAATGTTTCTATACTAACATGGTTATTATATTAGAATACACATATGTCACTATTGTATTGTATTTAATACCCAAGTAGTAAAACTAAAAAATTACAATTAATGAATAATTTTGAAGAAGAAATGGGTTACTTGCTTCTTTAATTCAGTTTATTACTTTAAAACTTCCATTGTATTATTTTATAATATGAAATAAAAATAACCTTTATTAATACCTCATTAATTGAATGATATCCCGAATGTTCCATTGGAATTAATTTCCTTTGACATTTTCACATTTTCTTTCTATTTATTCTGTATAAGAAATAAAACTTAACTATTTTTTATTCTTATTCACTTGGCGAACCTTACCAAGATAGGTAATAGAGCATTTACTCAATACTTTTTTGTTTTGTAACATAAAACAAGAATCTAGTAATGTGGTGAAAATTATACAAGAAATGGATCCATTTATAAATCACGATCTATCTTTCACTTTACATGTGATGGTGTAACATCTTCTTATTTATATCATTACTTTACATTCTCCTTGTAAACATCTTGGATATCAGACTTCATGTTATATCATCCATGTCCTAATGAAGTGACCACAACTAACATTGGATGTTGATGAAAGCATTATGAAATAACTATAATATTCTGTGTACATTATTCTATTGTAATCAATATTCACCCTCACTTATTGAGGTAGTTTAACAGTTTTGGGGTCATTATCATTTTGGGTTTCCAATATCATAGTACTATGCGCATGCGCCTGTACAACTCATGGATATTTGTGTCAGTGTGGATATTAATTTTCCCAATATAATATATAAGCTTTTAAAATTATTGTTTAACATTCCATTTTAACTAAAAAAATTAGCAGATTAGTGCCTTTTATATAGATTACCAGTTTAGAAATTTTGATTAATTGCTTAAATCATTAAATATCTCCCACTATTTTATCAGATTCTAGGAACCCTCTCTGCTAGAATCAGAATACTCTATTGCTTAAGTATTCTAGTGTCAAGGATCTCGAAAACCTCCCTCGTAGTCTACAAGATATGGCTAAGACACTACTTGGAGGGTTCTAGGTGGACTTTTGGCTGGTCGACCACTTTAACTTGTGGTTCCTTGATCTGTTGAGTGAATTCCAAACTTCTTAAAATCAGAACTTGATTTACTCAATGCTTATCTATAAAATTATAACAAGCTAGCTATGGCTATTTCTTTGTTTCAATTTTAGTTAATACAACCCCTCATTCTTATAAGGACTCCCTAGTAGTAAGAGGCACCCTCAGCTATCACATGACCAGAACCTCAAACAGTCGGTTTTGTCCAAACTTGAATGATAGAAGTTACTTATGAACTAATATATCTTTGAGGGTTTTATTATTCTTAATGTGATGAAGTAAATCGTTTTATATTTTTATAATAATTTACTATGTGATTTCACTCACAACTAACCATGCATGAAATAGAAAAATATATCACGTCACATGTTCATTTTATCTTGCATGCTTGTTTATTATTATTCTATGTGATCGCGTTCTAACAACACATTCATAAAATAATAAACCATGTACAAATAAAATGAAAAACATGATCAAGAGACTATTCTAATGGTGGATCTGTTAAGTGAATAATGGACCAACTGAAACCCTAGGGGTAAGTACCTTTAGTCGCTTGGCTTGCAACTTGAAGAGAAATTTCTACTCATCCAATGCAATCAACCTCTGTTTGTTGTGTCGTTGTTACTTCATGAGAAGTGCATCATACCTTGCCTCATCATTATACAACAATACTTGCACATAAAAAAGGGGGTCTCAGGGTAAAAAAATACATATCTAAGAATGGGTACGAAGGCCCTTATACATATAATGACCCTTGAGACGACATGCAGATTATCTTTTACTTAATTAAAATAATTATTACAAAACTGAATGCAATAATTAAATAAATAATTAAATAAAAAAGCAGCAGACATACATTGGTCGGTCTAAGTCTCATGATCAGTCATATACGCATTAAACTCACGTATATTAAATAAATGTAGAATAAAAAAAATAAACTTGCATCAAAATAATACTTGAGGTCATTTGATCGAATTAAAAATTTCACTCTTGTTTTTAATTCAATTATGACATCGTCTGGTCCCGATTAATTAATTTAATTTCTAAAAATAAAAATTTAATTAATTAATTTAATTTAATTATTCACCAAATTAAATTAATCATACCACATTAAAATTTTAATAACCAAAATTAATGTTTAATTAATTTAATCCTAAACGAAAATTAAATTAATTATTTAATTATTTTTTATTAAATTAAAACACTTGGGCCCTTAAAACATTGGGCAGGGCCTGTGCGGGTTGGGGAGAACTTGTGCAGGCCCAATTAGGGCTATACCGAACCCGTGAAAGGGTGTTTTGGGTTGGGTAGATCCGCCCAAGACCATTACGGGATAAGTAGACCTACCTAGACATGTTTCCGGTCAAATCTGGTCAAACCCCATGCAAATAGGTTACCTCTTGGTGGTACGCGTCGTGCTACAAGGAGGCGGTCGGGGTTTCCATTAAGGAATCTAGAGCGGGCCGCATCCATGGAGAGGGAGGAGAATGAAGGGATCCAGTGGGGGTTCTCTCTCGCTGGCTAGTCAAGGGAGGTCGTCACAGAAGAGTCCGGTTAGGATCAGGGCACCAAGGTCACCGGCGTGGCTGGTCGAGCGACTCATGGGGGGACGGTCCGCTGTTGGATGCGGAAGGTGCTAGAGATTTGGTAACGAAGGACCTATCTGACACAGTTCCATAGATATGCCGAGGGTGGATGATGAGGTGGAGGGTTGTCCAGCCTCTATGGGGAACAATAGTCAGTGTTGTGAGGAAGTGTGGTACCAGAATGCTCTTGGGGTGGAAGCGGCGTAGGGGGGATAAGTCATCTGGTGTGCGAGGTGGCTAGCGATACTATTGTGCGCTACACCGGGTTCGGTGACGGTTTAGTGAGGAATGCCACCAGTGGCATGGGCAGGTGCAGGTTGTCGCGGTTGGTGACCTGAGGGGGGGGGGTGTCGAGACCTACCGGTGCGGTGGCCTATGCCATGAGAGGAAGACGAGGTGGGGGGGGGGACTCGAAGGGGCTGAGGTTAACGGCCTTGGTGTTCCGTATCGATAAGGGAGGAGGCGGCCCTAATGGAAGCCATGTTTGGGAGACGAGGGGCCTCTCGGCCCCCAAACAAAAGGTTTTTATTGGTCTTGACTAGCACATGTAGGTCCCCCCCTCCCGTTTTTTACAGTGAATTGATAAAGTAGGTCCGTCTATTCTCCCACCTTTTTTATTTTTAAATTAAAAGACAATATTTGCGGTCTACCCACTCCTTTTACAAAAATATCAAAAAGTTAAATATTACATTTCAGAAAAATAGTAATAATATTATTATAATATTATTATTATAATAAAATTAACATTATTATTATAATAAAACAAAATAAATTTATTATTATTATTATTTCCAAAAAATTTAAAAAATTAATATCAAATAAAAATTGATTTTTTTGTGACTGCTTCTACCACAAGATTTCCGTTCAAAATATGAAACACTGCTAGAATTCAAATTCGAATCTGAATTCAAAACTTTAGATGGATACAGACTATCCATTCGATATCTGATTCTATTTCTGTTTGCGATGTTGGGACTGTATTGACGCCCTCTTTATATTTTAATGCAAATTTAATTATTTCATTTGACTTAAAATCAACACATGTCCCTCAGATACCACATGTTTGAACCAGGCTTGTCGTAGAAGCCCCAAACTGGTGGGTTTTAAAAAATTTCCACCGACGATCAACGTGAACTTTTCGACCTCAGTGAAGAGAACCTCGGTCAAAGATGAGGATCTCGCGTGAAGGTTTTTAAGAAAAAAATAAATTTTAAAAATACCTGGTTTAAATCCGAAGTCACGCACAATGTCTACTAATTGTTGGCGATCGCTGCTCAAATAATCTGAAGTCGAATTCCTCTAGATCATCCAATCGTGCTTCAAGGAATCCACAAGAGTGTCATTTGTAATTATCTGGGTGCTAGTGCAGAATTGCGACGATGCCTTCGACACTCCAACGATCATCGCATCTCTTCTCTTGTGATGCTTGAAAGATTTCTCGATCCTTGCTCCTTGGATCCAAAGCATCTCTCTCTAGATCATTGGAGAGAGGGGAGGAGAGAGAATCCCATGAATAGTCATTGGAAATCTCATGTCCTCTTATATTTATAGTGTTATTTAATTACCCCGAAATACAAACCTGGCCCCCCGAATAATCAACGCACTATTAACGACATATTATGACTACTTATCTGAGTTATAAAAATTATTATCGCTCACTTGTAATATATTAAAATATATTATGTGATAAAAATTGAGTCATTAATCTCGACTCATCACTCCCATAAATATTAATTAAACCTTTAATAATTTAATATTCGTTAATTAACATTTTTCATGTATTTACATAAAACTCATAAATACATTTAACAAATAAATTCAATGCTCATTATTCAAAACTAGAATATTATGAATTTGTTTATTGCATTGGTGATCTTTTTTCTGTGGACAAAACCCAGACTCTAGTGGAGGGGCCCACCATGTCCAAAACTCCTATTCAACTAAATAGGGTAGATTCTTGAATATGTTATTGTGTGTGACCCCATAGGCCCTTATCTCGATAGAAGTGAATAGTATTCATAGACCAAGAATAGGATCTAGCAACCCTTCATGGTTCCTGAAGATATAAGGATTGTTACAGCAGTGACAAACAACCTAAAAAACACACATTGTGTAATATAATCTCTTTGTCTGTAATATCTCATAAAGCAGGATGTACTCGCGTTTCATCACCCTTTTCTTTCTATATAGTTTGTTTGTTTAATTGGAGGGATCTACCCTCAGCTTTCATTTCCATGGTCTTATAAAGTTACTTCCATCCTTATCTACATGGCCTGAGATATATTACTTCCATAACTCAAAAGCGAGAAATCCTTTCTTGAACATTCAACCAATGTTATTCCACCAATTACGCACCAAACACAAACTACCTCACCACGAATTCATTACCATGATTTCTTCTTGCATCAAAATACGAAATCAAATGAAATACATTTGTAATGATCTCAAGTTAGGAGACCATTACATATTATCGTAGTTAGGAACATCAAATGACACCCGCAACATGTGGTGTTCCTATTGGAGGGCCAGCCCTCATGACCTCACTACTTGAGATCACCACATGCGGACTTCATGAGAAGAAGTCTCAATGCTTATGAGCCCCCAACACCTGATTGTCAACCATATACAATGTCCAATCATGAAGATGTAACTAGACCATAGAACATATATTTAAGATTAATTTCATAGTATCTAGAGGTTCTCATTATATCATGGGATATTCTATAACCTTTCGATTTGATAAATAATCTTTGGAAATTACCATTTCAATAGTGGATGCAGAAAATTATACACTATAATGGTAAGTTGACATCATGTATAGATTACTGTATACACGATATGGTAATCAAAATCACAAAATAGTTGGGTCTAGGGCACCCACCACTTCAATCGTATACCTGTTAAGGTGATGTTTGGTTTTACTTTTATCTCATGGGTCATGATTATGCTTCTTTCATATGTGCACGAGATTATTTGGATTTCCTGCTAAGTACACTTGTATGATCACCCAACATATATAAAATTGTTTTTAGGTTTCTAGGAGGATTATGTGGATCATGATAGGAATTACTAGCTCAAGCCTTGGGACAATTGTTATGCCACAGTTTTAGCATACTTTTGGGTATTTATTGTGGATACATTAGTAATCTGTATCAGTTCTATTTTATACATGAACGTGGGATGATTTTTGGATTTATCTTATATATATGTATAGGATTTTTTTTTGTGGATTAATCATCTTATATCCTTCTCTAGTTTCATATAGAGGGCAATACCTCCCATATGGTGAGATTTGTACACCTATGGTGTTAGTCCCCAACCTGAGGCCTACTAGAGGCGAGACTTGGGGGTCATTATCTTACATTCTTCATTGTCATCCTAGGAGGGTATATTTGGGGGTAGGGTTTTATCACAATATTCATCCTCTCGTGAATCACTGAAACCAATTCTCACATTCTCTACACTAGTTCCATCCTGAGAAATATCAATTCTCCAACCCCAGTCCAGCAAAATAGAGAACAGAAAGCTCATCCATACAAAATTTCAAATGTTTCTATAACAATGGTTTATTGAGAACTATTTTTAAAAATAAACATGGCCAAAGGAAGTTTCATATAACATGAATCTCTAAAACCAAGGGAACAACCATCCAACATGTATGAAAGAGTATGGATTGTCCACTCTGTCTGACCATCCTTCTATGGATGAAATGTAGTGTAATAGCCCATGTAATATTGGTATAAATCATTTTCATTTCATATTAATATAAATTAATTATATTTCATATATTTACAATAATATTAGGTAATTTTTCGTTCAAAATTAGTAAAGATTTATTTCAACCCAAACTATATTTTAATTGTTACATGATTTTATTTTAAATATTGTGACATACTATTACCTGCTTTCAATTAATTACATTATCATTACTTATTTTATAATTTAAATAGGTACGACTTGGGACTCCTAAGGATGGAGAGAATTTTTTGGTGAAAATGACCTAAAGTTCAGGGATGTGTGATTATTTGAATTAATGGAGTCCAAGTATAAATTTGTAACATCTTGGTAAGGTTCTCCCTGAGTTCAGATAATGGCTGGTGTGTATTGGGTTTTTATCTAAGAATATGATATTTTCACTCCCTACTGGGAATTTATGCACCATGTAATGGGAATACATGATGGGTAATGTTTTCTACGATCATGTTGTGAGCTAAGTACATAGCATAAAATATTTCATGCCATGTAAATATTCAACATTGTGTAATGATGAATACTAGGTGTTAAATAAAAAGACAATGTGTTTTTTAAGGAATATGGACCCTGTAGATTACACAACATTTATAGGGGTTTCACACCATGTAAACATCTTTATTGGGGATTTAATAGAATTTCACGGCTAATATTTCAATCATTATTATGCATCCCCCATCCCTCTCAACCTATACCTCTTCTCCGGTGATTTTTGGATCCATCGTTCATTCTGAATCAATTCATTCAGTGTTGGGTCATCAGGGTAGTTCATGGTGTCTATCCAAGTGAGTAATCCTTTATAATTATTCATTACTTTTGATTGTGGTAGAATCTTGCTGTTTCATTATCAGATCCACTGACTCATGGTTATTATTCCCTTTATTCCATTCTTTATATTTTTTTCAATAATATTCCTAGGGTTGATTCTTTGTTCATTGTGGTGTAGCGGGTGTGTGTTCTTGAGTAATGTTGTGATATTACCTCTTAGCTAACACTTTTGTTAAAATAAATCAATTTTATGATATGTATATTGATTTTAAAGAATCATTTTTGTTGTTTTGTTCTTCTTATTGGTGGATTATGTTACCGGTATATACAATCTATGTTTTAATGTAGGTGGTTCCATCTCTTGCCTATGTTGGTGAATTTCATTGATTCTGTTTTTGATAAAAAAAATTATAAATTAAATAGCTTGACTAACTGATTTAATTTTATTTCTATGTGTGGAAATGATTTTCTAATAAAAAATTGGTCTCTCTTAGTTTAGGTAAATGAATAAGGTTTTCAAAGAAAATTTTTTATGAAAAGTTTTGGGAAAATAGAGATCATGGTAACCCTTGGGTACTTTGGTGGAAGGTATAGTAATAATCCTCATCCACTATCGGGGGGTTTTCTCATGGGGATGTCCTCTACTTTCTTTTCATGATGTTCTATAGAAATATTAGACCTATTGGTGGGTTCACTTTCTAGGGTGTTCCTATACACTCTGGACATGATTAATATGTATAGATTATTGATGCATATGTGATTTTTTATGTTTAGGTATGAGTTTCATAGCTATCCTTACCTAGTATGATCCTTTCTGTGATGTTACCTATGCTTCTGGATGATTTTTTATGATTTTTTCTTGTATTGTTTTATTGGTACAACCATGGATTTGATATGATATGAGATTCATGATTTGGTTTGATTTTATATATTTGTTTTGATATATTTATATGAAATTATTTGAAACTATTTTACCAAATTTATTTGGAAATATGAAAAAAAGGGAAATTAATTTTTTTTCATGATTTTTATATAAAAAATTTTAAACTACATATCAGGCCTTATTTTCTTTAAAGTAGAGTATACATGGATTATTGTAAAGATAATTATTATAGAACACTTAGGTGGGGCCATACTGAGCATGTTAGCATACACTGTGTGCACTATTTCGACTGTGCATAGACCTAGCTATGTCTTTCGATATAGTGAAAGGAAAGGCGTTGTAGTGAAGTAGTGGGGTTTTCTGCTAGCTAGGTTTGGATAGTTGGATGGTGAGAAGGTGGGGTTTTCAATGCTATTATATAGAGATTGTTGAAGTATCTTTTTATCTTTTTCATCATTTACAGCTAGACTTGTCTCTTTGAGATTTTTTACTACCTTTTTAGTTTTATTACTTAAATTTTTCTCTTTATGTTGTAAAATATAAATTCATATTTTCTTCCATTGTTTATATCTATACATGTGTCTATATTTCATGTTGTCTACTTTAGTTTGATAGAAACCTTTCACTCTAATTGTTTTTGTTTATTCAGAGATAGACATCAGCATGTGGGGATCAAGAACATCCTTAAGGTATATCGAAATTAAAATTGAGAACTAGTTTGATAGGATATTTGGGTTAGGTTCATCATAGTTTGGTATCACGGTAAGAATTTCTTCAATATCCCTTGTCTTTTGACATTTGGAAGACTGGAGAAAGGATTTTCAGAACTCGATAGATAGGTTATGGTGAGTGTCTTTATTGATCTTTCCATAAAAAGACTCAAGTTACTATGGGATGTTGGTTTGGGTGTCTTCTATTTATAGTTATTGATGTAAATATCAGTTTTTTCTTATGGTTTTTGTACTTTTAACTAAGATTGTTCTGTTTTCTAATCATTTAATATGTTTCGGTGTACAGCAATATACCTTCAAGATGTGTACTATAGGTTTCATTGGAAGGTGTAGATGATTCTCCTCAAGTAAATACTCCATTGGATAATAACTTTATAGAATCTATCATGTGTATAGTTCATGTTTTCTATCAAAATGTACTGTAATTCTAGAACGTAGTCCTTGAGGTACATCCAGAAGTTCTAGGAGATAGAGATCGATCAAGAGAGTTCTTGTATGATAAGACACCATCCTTTAAAGGTATGAATGAACCTAAAGAGACGGAGGAATGTATTAACAAGATTTATCAGATCTTCAACTTCTTGGATACAACAGAGAGTATCAAGGTGAAATGTGTTGTGTTCAGACTTGAGGGTCCCAATAAGCGATGGCGGGATTACACCGTATAGGAGGATAGGTATATAGTATTGGACTGAAAAGGTTTCAAGACTCTCCTTTTTCCACCAGTTTTATCTAGAGATCACTAATGATGGGGAAGACTCTGGATTTTCTCTATTTTTAGTAGAAAGAGTGTTTGATGTTACCATACACCAATCGGTTTATAAAGCAATTTCATTTTTCATCATAGGTTCTAATAAATGACCAGATAAAAGTTTGTAAGTACCTACAAGGTTTATGACCATATATCATATTCTAGGTATTTATATTAAAGCTTTGGACCTATGTAGATACATTAGATATGGATATAATGGAATAGATCAATATGGTAATAAAGCTTGGATATTCTTCCCATTATCTTTTACCTAGTAGAAGATTTAGTGGTGCTCTGGGGAAAAATAGAAAGTAGAAAGATCATCTTGGGATTGGTGGAGGTGGTTCTCAGTACCATTCCTCTTCAACACCTCTGGTTGTAGTTAGTAGTGTTCCTCAAAATTTCTATCAATGTCAAAATGTTTGACACACTAGGAGTTCTTTTCCTTCACCTAAAAAGATGTGAAACATTTGTGGATGTTATGTTCATCTGCATCATTTCTGTTAGGTTATGTGTACATCCTCTATTGGGTTAGGGATCATCATCTCCCAAGGCTACTATGAAACAGTCATATGCTTCAAAAACTATACAGATTCATCTACATGACCTAGGTGTGAATCTCCATTATGTAGTAGATGAGTTTCTGGTGGAGGTAGATGTGGATCCAATGACCTTGAGAGGTACTATATTTATTTCATCTTCAATGGTAATTTATTTATTTGATATAGGTTCTTCCCACTCATTTATATCTAGTTTTTCTATTTATATGCTTAAAATTTCAACGGATCTCATGTCCTTTATTATGGAGTTAGCGAAAAATATTGGTAACAGAAAAGAGTAGGGATTTCAGTGTCCTTGTGTGATATTGATATCTAATGTGGAGTTAGTCTGGGATTTCCTTATTCTTGATCTATATCTATTTAAAATCAACATTTGGAAGGATTGTCTTAATTCTAATCATGTTGAGGTTAGTTATTATCAACGACATGTCTCATTTCTTAGAATCAATGAGATGTCTTGGGTTTTTTAGGGAGAGTGGGATCCAAGGTCTGGTCATACAGGACCATCCCACTCAAATCTCATGAGTTTGTTTTCTATTGTAGTAGTTTATCTTAATAAAGTTTATTCTATTGTTTCCCTTCTTACTATTTTTTTAAATTTTCCTAATGTTTTCCTAGATTATTTCTCTAATCTTCTTCCATAGAGGTAGGTAGAGTTTATAATTAACCCGGGGCTATGTACATATCTATTTTAGATACACTTTTATCATATAGCCCCAACAGATATGAATGATCACAATATTTAATTGGATGATATGATGCAGAAGTGTTTTGTTTTCTCTATTATTTCATGATGTTTAGATCCAGTGATCTTTGAAAAGAAGGCAGACAGTTCAATATGATTGTGTGTGGACTATCAGAGGTTGAATAAGGTAACAGTTAAGAATAAGAATAATTTTCCTCATGTTGATTATTTTTTTGATCAGTTGTGGGGGAAGTGGTTTATGATGGTTGATCTTTGGTCGGGTTATCATCAGTTCAAATTTAAGTAGTTTGATATATTTTGAAGATGGGATTCAGGATTAGGTATGGACATTACAAATATATTTTTTCATCATTTGTTCTTACTAACACTCCTATAGTTTTTATGGATTTGATGAATTGTATATTCCATTAGTATCTTGATACTTTTGTGGTATTGCTCATGGATGATATATTGGTTTATTCAATATCTGAGCACGGTCATGACCACCATTTGGGTTTGGTTCAAGAAATATTCAGGAGTAACCATTTTGTATAGAAATCTTTCAAAATGAAATCTATAGATTCAATAATTGAAGTTCTGTGTGAATGTGATTTATAACAAGGATTATTAGTTTAACTTGAGAAGGTGAAGGTTTTATTTTTATGGGAAGAACCGTAGAATGTATTTGAGATTCTGAGATTCTTTTATCTTACTAGATATTATAGATGGTTCATTAATTATTTCTCAAAGTTGGTGTCACCTTTGAATGGTCTTATCAACAAAGGGGAGAAATTCGAACAGGATTAAAAGTGTCAGTCTTCTTTTGATTGGCTAAAAATACTTATGACATCGGCTCCTATTTTCATCTTACACGAGCCTTGTAAGGGGTATGTTATTTTCTATGATGTCTCTTGAACTAGTTTGGGTTGTGTGCTCATGTAGAATGATAATGTGATTGCTTAAAATCTTATCATTTTTTAATTCATGAGAATAATTACCCCAGTCATTATTTAGAGATTTTTGTAGTTATATATGTGCTTAAGTGTTAGAGGCACTATCTTTTTGGGGATGGTTTCATAGTCTTTTATGAAAATAAGATTGTGATCTATATCATTACTCAAAATGACATAAATCTTAAAAAAAGTTTGTTGATGGAATACCATCAAAATGTTGAATTTGATATATCATCCACCTTGGGGAAGGGGAATTTCATTACAAATGCTCGTAGAAGGAAAGTTTCATCATAGGTTGTTCAGGAAATAAAGGAAGAGTGGAACCTTATGAGGTTTTATGCTAAGTTTCATATGGATACTCATGAGGATGTTTCTTGTATCGTTCTAACCAGTGTTTAGTTATCATCATTTCTCCTTCAGTATGTTTTTTAGGGTTAGAAGCATGATAATGAGTTCATATGAATTCTAGAAATCATTTATGGTGGGGAGACCATTTTAGGTTGGTCTCTCTCTTCATATGGTATTCTTAGTTTTAGAGATTTGTTTTTTATCCCAGTATCTATGAGGAGCTTTTTATTATTTTATTTTCATGGTTCTTCATGGGTCATTCATTTGAGAAAAAAATATTTATTATGACATGAGAAGGCTATTTTTGTGGCTAGGTATGAGGTGTGACATTGTTGATTATGTTTCCTACTATTACACCTAAGGTAGAAAATTAAAAATCTTCTAGTTTTCTTCAAAATATTTGGGTGCTAGTTTGAAAATGGGATGAGGTATTCATGGATTTTTTTTGGATTACCACAAACTCCCCAAGGAAATAATTTTATCTAGGTGGTGATTGATCAGTTGACAAAGTTGGAACATTTTATTCTGATCAAGGTCTCCCATAAATTTGAATATCTGGATAAGTTGTATGTGTAGAATATTGGTAGGCTACATGGGGTTTCATGTTCCATTATTTCATAAATGGATCCCAGGTTTACTTTGAGGTTCAATAAGATTATCTATAAGAAGATGGGGAAACAGGATAGGTTGAGTAAAGAATACCATCCATAGATAGATGATCAAATAGAGCATGATATTTAGATCCTGGAGGATATGATATGTGTATGTGTCTTGGTTTTTGGTGGATCATGGGATGGCCATCTAGGAATGGTTGACTTTTCTTACAATAATAGTTATCAATCATCAATTAGAATACCTCCTTTCTAGGCTCTATATAGTCTCTAATGTAGGTCCCCTATTTGTTGGGAAGATGTGGGAGAATCCTCTATGGTGGGATTGAGTTTGGTTTAGGAGAAATTAATGAGGATTCAGGATATACATTAGCATTTAACTATAACTCAGAGTCGACAGAAATATTATGTGGATCAACAGATTTTTCCTTTGTAGTTTTTCATAGTGGAATAGATTTTCTAAAAAATTTCTCCTTGGTTGGGTCACCATCAGTCGAGAAAATACGGAAAATTATCTCTAACATACGTTGGTCCATTTTAGGTCATTGAACAACCCAGATAGGTTTCTTATCATTTGTAATTTCCAATTAAGTTAACAGGGATTCATGATGTTTTTCATGTATTTCATCTTAATAAATTCCATCCTAATACTTCTCACATTCTGATATGGGAAGGGTTGAGTTAGAGCTAGATGTTTTTGTTGTGGAGAATCTAGTAGATATCATTGACTCTCAAGTGAACATCTTGCATGGGAAGTCTATTCTGTTAGTCTTAGTGTTATGGTGACACAAATAAGGTTATAATGAGACTTGGGATCATGATACATTGATAAGTGATTATTCACCTCACCACTTTACTGAACTTCATTCCTCCACATGACATATCTGGGAAAAAAATTCTTATGGTGGGAAGTATGTAGAATCTCATTACCCAATTTGAGGTAATTCCATTCTATTTACTTGTTTTCATCCTAAATTGGGTGTGTATTTAGAGTCCCTATGATGGAAATCATTTTTTTATAAAATAACCTAAATTTGTGGGATGTTTTTTTTTCAATTAATGGAATCCAAGTATAAACATGTAAAGGCTTAGTGGGGTTCTCCCTGAGTTCAGAGAATGCCTAAGGTGGTTTGGGTTTTCATGTAACAATAATTTTTTTCACTATCTATTGAAATTTACATGTCTATTAATGGGAATACATAGAATTTAATATTCACCAGCTCATGTCGCGATCTGGGTACAAAGCGTGAAAGACTACATGTCATATAAAGATTACACAACATTTAATTCTAAATATTGGGTTTTTAATAAAAATAAGATGGGTTTTTTAGTGTATATATATGTCATAGTTTGTACGACATGTAGCGGGGTTACAATCCTTGTAAACATCATATTTTGGGGTTTTATAGCTCTGAATGACTGATATTTAAATCATTATTTTTTATCCATCTTCCCTCTTAACATAGAACTCTTCTACTATGATTTTAGGAAACATAGTTAGCTCTAGATTGATTTTTTTGGAATTGGATCATCAGGGTTGAGTGTGGTTTCTTTCTGAGTGATTAATCCTTTCTACTTATTCATTAAATTTGATCATGGTAGTTCCCTTTCAATACTTTATCAAATACATTGACCCATGGTGATTATTCTCTTAACTCCTTTCTATACATGTTGCGTGATATTGTTCTCGGTGCTGATTCTTTATTGGTTGTGGTGTGGTAGGTGTCGGTTCTTGAGGTATGATATGATATTTCTACTTCACTAACCCTATTGTTAAATTGGATCAATTTTAATATTTTTAGATTAATTACTGGGCCTTTTTTCTGTTGTTGTGTTCTTCCTTTTGGTGGATTCTGTTACGGAGATGTGTGACCTGAGTTTTGATGTTGGTGGTTATATCTCGAGCCAATGTTGGTGAACTACATTGATCTTATTTTTTATAAATTTTTTTATAAATGAAATGGAATGATTAAGTAATTTCATTAATTTTTTTGAAAATGAGTTTTTTGATAAAATGTGGTCTTCCCCTAGTTTTTGTAAATTATAAGGGTTTTCAAAGAAGTGTGAAATGTTTTTCTAAAAGGTATTTAAAAGTATAGTTTTGATGAAATGGATTGAAAAAATATTTTTTAAAAATAGATCAAATGGGAAGTCTTGGGTGCTTAGGTGGAAGGTGCAGTAATAGATATCATCCACTATCAGGAGGTTTGCTCATAGGGATTTCCTCCACTCCTTAGGCCTATTATTCTATGTGCCTATTAGACCTATTGGGTAGTTCACTTTCTCTGGTGTTACTATGCTCTTTATACTTGATCCATATTGCTATATTCTTGATGCACACATGATTTTCTATGTTTAGGAAGGATTTTTCTAGCTACTCTGGCCTAGTGTGATCCTTGGCGTGATGTTACCGGTTCTTTTGGATGATTTGGTCTATTTTTGGATTGTAATATTTTATTTTTACTACTATGGATTTTATAGGATATGTGATTCCTAATTTGGTTAGATTTGATATACCTATTTAGATATATTTATATAAAATTATTTGAAACTAATTCACCTACTTTATTTATAAATGCGGAGGAAAGGGGAAAATGGTTTCCCATGCTTTTCATATGAAAATAGTTAAACTGTAAACCATGCCTTGTTTTAATTAAATTTGACCAATATTGGATTATTTTATAGAGACTTATTATGTAACACATGGGTGGGACCCTATTGATCATGTTATAACACACCTTGTGCACCCCTTCGGCATTCTATATACCAGGTTATGTCTATTGTTGCAGGGAATGGCAAGGCACCATAGTGAGGTGGTGATATTTTCTATCATTTGTGTCTGGGTAGTTGGATATTGATATGGTGGTTATTTTCCCATTTTAACATATAGATAATTTTAGAGTAATTGTTTATCCTTTTAGCCCTTTTTAGTTGGACTTGTCTCTTAGAGACTGTTTTCTAGCTTTTTAGTTTTGTTTATTTTGTTGTTCTCTTACTGTTATAACATATATTTATATATTCAAATTTTCTTCCACTATTTATTTATATAAATGTGTATATATGTAATTTTTTTCTTTATTTTGGTAAAATAATTCTCTCTATTTTTTTATTTCTTGCGTTCTAGACACCAGCCAATGTGGATCGGGAATGCTCTTCAAGTACATTTCTATTCTGGTTGAGTACCGGTTTGAGAGGGAATCTGAGTAAAGTTCATCATAAATATTCATTTTAAAATTATTGAAATTTAATTTTACAAAATTAACATCTCTTTTTAATTTCTGATGTAAAAATATCTTAAGGCGGTTGTTTGGGATTTTTCTTTAAAGTGTCATTTTGTGAAGAATAGTAAAAAAAATATTTATTTTTATAAAAAACTATCTTTTCAATTTAAGAATTTAAAAGGTTGATTTTTTAAAAAAAAATTATTAGAAATATTTAATAAATTATATTATTAATAATATTATTATTTTATTTTTAATGAATTTTATAATTTATTTGGTATAAAAGCATTTTTACATTAAAACACGTTTTTTTGGAAAATTTGTTTTCATCGCATTTTTCAAATTTAATTTTAAATTATATTTTACCACTAATATGAATTTAATTTGAAAAATGAATTCCATATTTTAAATAATAATAAATTATATTATTTAATAATTTCAACTTAGTATTTTGTCATAATAAATAGTAAAAACCACAAAAAAAGTATACAATAGTTTATGTTAAAACTAGTTTACTGGGGGGGTTAAGCTAATGTGATATGGGTTAAAATGACCAATAAACATGTCTAATTTATATTTTATGGAAATATTTCTACCATATCTTTTATAAGTATCATAAATGAACCATTTTGAATAAATTTTGATAGAGTAATACAATAATACATTTTATTCTTTTTAAATATTCTAAGTGTGTCATTTCCCCAACTTATAAACAAACACCCACTATACTCTTCTATAAACACTTAAATAATATTGTGTTCATCCAATACCTACCCAAATCCCTTCCTTATATCCCACCTCAGGATATAGAGTCCCTGGTTTTATCATAAAACCACACTCATAAACATTTAGGTGTAAACCTAAAGTGGTTGTCCAAATAAGTGGTATAATCCTTAACCATGCATTTTTATTTTATTTATTCTTACACCTATTTAAAATATACTTCAACTATGATAAAATAATTACAAAAATATATTCCATATACTAAGATGTAATCTTATTAATACCATAATCTCTATATTTCTCCTCTTCTATCTAATGGGAAGTGAAACTGTCATTTCTGCATACGGTGGAATACTACCTCAAGAATATATTTAATTCATTTTCCATCACAACCTCTCATCGTTTGAAGTGAACCGATTGGTGAAGCTGATAGTTATTGTCTTATACCATTAAATTTGAATGATTATAAGGAATTTAATCCCAAAGGACCGAAGAGTTTAGTATTCTTGGTAAACATGATACATACATTGGTCTTGTATTACAAATGAATACACTAATTACAACATGATGTTTTTTTGAGGATAAATTTATTTCTCCTTATAATGTCCTTTAATATATTTCTTAGTATACCTATTAGATTATTGGGGAAATGAAAAAAAATAATGGTGATCTCAAATTCTTACTAAAGGTTAAGTACAGTAGAAATAATAATAAATCAATTATAATAATCAATATGGAAAGTTAAATAACTAAACATAAATTCCATGTAATAAATAAACTTAGTGGGAGTTCATCAACAATATGGTAAGGTAAATAACTTAACATGCATGCGATTTAAAAAAATTGGATAAGGCATAATCAATATAGAAAGTTAAATAACTAAAAATCATGCATTTAATTAATAAACTGAGAATTAAATTCATCCATAGATTTTGTCATAGTTAAAATCTTCTAAATAGTAATAACTAAAATTAAATGAAGGAAATACTTAATTATTGGAGGTCATGTTTCCTAGGTACATGGTACCTTTCCCATCAAGGCCTTTCATAAGAGGGTTTATAACATACTGGGTAAAATATAGACTCAGGATACCCAATTGACTCATCCCATGAGACTATCAATGTGTTGAGGGGATCTCTATAATTGATCCCCATCCATGTGGTACTAGTCTAAAGCATTCCTCATATATCGATTAATAAGTTTAATTCATGAAAAATGTTCCTTATCAAACATAGAAATTGAGTAAAATATGTGGATTTATTAATAATTCCCCATATATCAAATGAAATCCCAAGTAAATCTTATATGTAAAAATAGTACAAGGTTTAAGAAATAATCATATGAACATTTGTGGAAAATTTATTGTTCAATGATCACTAGAAATTGAATATTTCAAGAGAAATATTAAAATAAATCAGGGGATTGAATTTAAATATTATCCTTGTATTAATCAATCATAAATCATCTATAAGAAGTATAAGGATGGTATCAATACAACATATCCCAAGTTTATTAAAATAAAGTGTTTTTGTCCTTGATGAATTAAAATACTATAAAAATATATTCTAAAAACATTCTTGAGGAAAATATCATTTTGATTTTAAAAAACATTTTGAAAATAGTTTTCTTTGAAAATAACTTTTAAAAGAATTTTATTTAAAAAAATAACCTTTTAAACTTGAAAATTAGGCTTCAAAGAGATGATGGTAGTTAATTTTATAAATTTCAGAAAAAATAAAAATAACATTCCTTTGTCAAGGTAAAAAGTTTAGAAAAGTACATTGTTCAGAAAGCGATAAGAATATTTTTTTCAAAACATTATTGAAAGAAAAAAAGGGTAAAAATTGATTTAATAAATCATTTTTTAAAGGTTAAAAACATTTTTAATATCCCTTTTACAAAATAGAATTTTTACGAGAATATAGGTCCTCTGACTAAATAGATAAATGAAGTCAAATTTTTTAAAACATTTTGAGTATTAAAGAGTAAAAAATGGAATTATTTCATGAAAATGTTTATTAATAACCATATTAAAATAAAATTAATGTTTTTATCTGATGGTGATCATAAAAAATCCTTTGATTTAATTTCAAGAATATGAAATCTTGATTATAATGAGATTGAGAAATAAACCCGGAAAATGATCATAACATTGAATTAAGAATTAATCAGTTAATTTATTATGTGTATAAACATTAAATACACATAAAATAAGTGTAAATGAATAAATATATAGTAAACATAATTATACACATAATCATATAATATTAATTATAATGAGAAAGTAATATGACCCAATTAAAAGGAATTGAGTTACGAAATTTCTTTACCTTTAGGTAACTTTAAGTTTAAATCCCATTAGATTTTAAAATTCAAATTGAAACACAAAATACCCTGAATAATTAATTATTCATCATATTAAATTTAAAAGTGTTAAAATATACAACATATAAAATAAACTAGGAGTATAACATTATAATATTCCTTAATGAAATGAAATTGAGATGAAATCCCTTACTACTTGGTTACTTTTGAATTATAATCCCCATGAAATAAATAATTTCAAATGAGACTATAAATATCATGAAAATAAATTTATTCATGATATTAAATTCAATAGGTGTATTATATACACCACACGAAATAAATAAGTGGCGAAAATGGTTTATGCCTCACGAAATAAAAAGTGGGACAAGAATCCCTTACCTTGTATTTACTTTTGGGTTAAATTACTTTAAACTAATTTATAAGGGTTTAAAGAATGTTGATAACTTATTATATAACCATAATAATATTTATGATATACTATATGATCTTCTTATAATAACTTATTACTACTTTTTAGTCATTATTCGTTATTTTCACCGTTTTGGATGTTAATTGCCTAATTTCTCGGGTATGTTTTGACTTCTAATTTGTTGTTAAAATTACATAGAACATTATTTAATCATGTAAATAATTTAAACCATAATTTCATATATATTTATTATATATTTATTTATAATAATCCATAATACTTGGATATAAGAAATGAAATGCACCGTTCTTGGAGCCGGTTGGGCATACGTATGCATGAATGCTACTTTTGTTTCTTCATCATATTTAAAATAATAAAATGTAAATGATATATATAATTGTATTAGGATTAAATTATAATATTTATGTCATATATTTTACATATGTTTATTAAAACCATTATTAATAAATTACATGTAATGTTTGAATGAATCACATCGCTTTGAGGAGGCGATAGTCTACACAACCACAAACAATTTTATTGTATTCCCATAAAATGGAAGGCATAAATGTATGGTTATATAAAAAGTTAAAAAAGAATAAATACATTATAAATGTCTTATATATCAATTATAAACTATAAATCCATCATTATTCTGACCTTAAAAGATGGAAATTTGAAGAATGAATGACATCAGTTCACGAGGCGGTAGTCCATCGTGCACACGAACGATGATAGCATGGATGTGTTTAAAAGTGTAGGTATAACTGTTAGAATAAAAAAATCTTAGTATATTTAACAGAATTATGTTATTATATAATAAAGATATAAAAAATAATTGAAGGATGTAATGTAAATTAAACAAAAGTGATCATTGAAGAATGTTACCGCTTTTTTGGGTAACACATTTTGGTTTATACCAAAAGAATTATTTGGTTTGATTTCTTACCAATGTGGGGATTATATGATGAGTTAATGGAATTTTTTAAATTAGTTTTTCAGATTTTGGATGATCCAAATGGATTTGTAGGTGTGAATAATTGTGAGGGGTGAGTGCCTTTTTATAGTAGAGGATGAGTGGCATTCATGATAATTTTTTGAAATAAGGAATTTTACCCACATTTTTCCCATGTCAGGTGCCTCCAATAAAGAAAAAAAATTATAAATGGGATTATAAGTTCCAAATATTGAAATTCAATGGATTTTTTACAAGTTTCTAGGTCATTTTTCCCTTAATATAAAAGTTCAGTTCCATGTTAAGCTAATTTTCTCTTAAATGATGTAATTAATTTTAATTATTTTCACTAAAATTTTCAGTAGAAAGATAAATTGACCATATTATAAATTATAAATTATTCTGATTAAAAATATGGAATCCATTTTTTCAAATTCAGTCTTAGGATTGGAAGAATTTAATTTAAATTTAATACCACGGATGGGGTGACAAAGTAGGGTTTTTAGGTAAAAATGTTTGATTGTCTGCAATATTTTTATATCAAATTTCAAAGTAAAATTGATTCCAATGAACTAAATTGGAATAATTTATTATTGATCTAATTTTTCTTTAAAACTAATTTATATTATAATTTAAATATAAAAATAATTATAATAAAACATATTTTCAATTAAAATTCATTATTTTTTCACCATTCAATAAAAATAAAACATCATAAAAAATACCAAAAAAATAACCCTAAGATAATTTTGACATTAAAATTTAAAAAATTCATATTATTTTTAAATAAAAAATTTATAAATTTACAAATATTTTATATAAAATACATTCATCATTAAAAGGCCATAAAACTGCATTTATAAATATATAGCGTTTGGGATTAATATTGGGTTTGTTACTATTTTATGCCTATGAAATATATTGGTTGAATTTATAAAATATTTTGTTGCATATATCACACAAATATTTCATTAATATAATTAACTAATATTATTAATTTTATTTATTAAGATTAAACACCTTTGTGATCATAAAAACATTTTCTTTATATTCAATTAGTTTTTATATTCATTTCTAATTAATTAGTAACAAATGAATTCATTTTATTTCTGTTTAAACCATATATGTTAATAATTTATTTAATATTATTCAAAAATTATTATTTAATGGCAAGGTTATATCTTATTATATTAAATAATAATATTTTAATAATAAATTTTTGTTCAGTAAAACTCGGTCTTTGGTGTAACGCAAGCTATCAAAGAAAGTTTTTATTTCATGTAATGTAAGATAAAATTGTATTAAATTAATTTAAATCCATTTAATATATATTTTTTTAAAAATTAAATATACCAAAAATTCTTGAGATTTTATATACCTTTTTATGTTTGGTTTTGTGGGTCATACACGCTATCAAATAGAAGTTACTCTTTTAGAATTTCAGGGTGTTACATGGTTGGTGATAATGATTGATTTAATGTATATATATTACATTTATGACATATTTATCATTTTGAAAAATTAATATTTCACATATTTTCTTACATTTACATTCATTGAAAATTATACTTTTGTACACGCATACGTGTTGACTACCACCTCTACAAAAGTGATGTAATTCGTTTTTCACCACCGTATCACATTACTATTATATATAAGTTTATTTAAATAAATAATATTATATTAATGATAGAATAATATTTCTATAAATGTAATATAATTCTTACCTTCTTTCCATTATGATCTTAAAGGAAATAATATGTTACTCACGCATATATACAGCATACCATCTCCATGGTTGTATCATTATTCATTTTTCATAACTATATTTATTTATTGGTATTAAAATTATAATTTATGAATAAAAATGATAATTTTGTAATTATTATATATAATTTAATAAATAACTTTGTTACCCGAGTTATCCTATAGAATTCATTTTAGACATATGAACTGAATATTATCAAAACGTCTAACATAAACGTAATTGATTAATTAATTAAATATAAAATGGTAATAAATTAAACTAAAGGAATAATAAAATATAAAAAATTTATTAAGAAAGTAAATAATAAATATAATATTATTATTTTGGATGATAAGGAACACATATGAGGAGTTAGACCTGAGGTAAGGGATTTCATCCCAATTTCCACTCCATTAAGACATATTTAGTATTATGCACATAATTATTTTTATGTGCTATATATACTACCTATTTGAGTTATATAACATGAATATATATTTTTTCCTGATTATTAATTTTTCATTTCAAGTTTACACTTTCTTGGGGTTACAATTTCAATCTTACGAAATAGGTATGAATTTATTTTACAATCTCATTTTAGGGATTTCTCTTTTTTTATTTTAAAGAATCATATAATATATACATATTAAAATATATCTATTTTATTATCCTAAATATATATAAGGAGTTTCCATATTTTCTCCCAAATGTTTCTTTCTGGGTAACTTGAATCATTCAAAGAAACTTTTAATATAATGGTCAATCTTATTTTTATTTTTAATCGGGTATATTTTTCTTCCATGCCCATATTTTTTATAATTGTTTTAGAAAAGTCCTTTTTTATTACCCAAATGATTAATTAAATATATTTTAATTTATAATCTATTAATGTATGTTTTTATTTTAATATTACTACTTTTTTACTAAAATTTTCATTTTCAACTTTCTTTATAAAAAGTCAAAAATAATGATTTCTTTTAACTTATGCAGCATTTCCAGAATTTCCCATCACCATAAACTTTTTATGCCCATTATCTTATTCTAAAAGTTTTCAAAGGTTTAAAAAATAAAACTATTTAATGAAATATTATTTTAAATTTTTATCTTTTATTTTATTCTATTATTTAAAAGAAATTATTTTATGATAAAATATATTTATCATATGGTCATCAGTCTTCTCTTAATTTATTTTTTGGTTGTTAAATTTATCTTGAATCATTCACTTTCTTATGATTATTTTTTATTAGTCATTAAATTTCTCTTAAATATGCATATTATTTGTACCATATATATTATAATTTATTAAACTATATATCATTTCAACATATGGTGTTTTACTATGATATTTATCTAATTGACTAGAGAAAACCTTGATAAATAAATATTATTTACTCAATACATATTTTTATTGATTAGAAATATTATATATTAATTTAATTTATCATTCAATATATGACTAATACATTGTACATTCAGTGATGATGATGGATCAATTATATATAGCCCCTCGTTGCATCGATTAGTCTAAAGAGACAAATTAGTTGGCTATCCTTATTTAAACCGATTTTTAGGGTATGTATACCCATAGTTTAAATTTTTTTGGCACAATTCCTTGATGGTATTAATATCATGATGCTTGGGATCTTGATTTCAAATATTATTCATTTCCATTATTGGGAATTCAGTTATTATTATCCATTATATTATTACATTAGATATTATCCATGTGTACATTTGTTTCTAAAATTATTTATTAAATGGCATGTGTTTCTATTATTAACAATGTAATATTGTTTATTCGTTATTAATTCATGATAGATTAACTCTTAATGAGAATCTTGGCTCACCCTTTATTTGTCTCCTTTTCCCCCAAGATATGAAGAATGATATTATTAATAATATCAATGATGAAAGAATTATTTTCTACTATGTATTTTATATTTACAATGTAATGTGGGAAATATGTATGTATCTAGTTATTTAAGGCAACTTAAATGATCTAACCTTTAGTATGAGATCATTTATATCTTACACTAATGTAATAAAGTAGACACTGGATCTGGGTTACAATATTGGAGGATGTTATAGTTGGTATGAGAGAAAGTTTAGTAGAAACCATAGGAACTAGATTTTAAATGAACATATCTAACAAGATAATTATAATAATCCCTTATAATATTTGAGAAATTTTATAATTTTATGGATTTTATTTTTTAGATCAATATTCATGAAGATAATGGGATAACTCATTGTTTGATATTATTTAGTGATGGCACCTAAAGGAATGAAGGAAACCAATACATGTATACAATGTATATAATACCCTTAAGAGTAATAAAATATAGCTCATATTGGGACTGATAAGATTATTGCCATATTATGGCATCTTACTCATGATATAATGAATAACCTTTCTCTAATAGAGCAATCTATTATTCCATAGTGTGATTTTACTATATTGAATCACTACATCTAATAGAAGCCCCCATATTTTAGTGTAACTACTAATCTATTGGTATTTGAACAATGTATTAAGTCTATTTAAAATATATTACTTTAATTGGGATGTAATTAAAGTGAACAATTTATTATGGTGTGTATTCATTGAGGGGAGATGTTGTTCGATGGTGTTAATTGATTCAAAACACTAAAGGGGTATAAAAAATAGAAATCATGGAATGGAGAACTTTTAAATTTATTTTCATTGAGAAATACATACCTTTAGAATAGAAAGATAAAATTGATAGGATGTTACTCACTTTAAAGTAGAAGGATGAAAAAATGGTAATAGAATATGAGGATAACTTTTCAAGATTATTCAGGCATGCTTTATACTGCATATGTAATATGGAAATCAAGATTAACCATTTCATTTATGGGCATAATCTATGTCTCAGAAGGGAATGAGTTTCTCAAATATTTCCATCATATGATGATATAGTATCAAGTTTCATTAATACCGAGAAGGGATTTTATAGATACTATATATTCAAGAGAAATCAAGAAAATGAGAGTTCAGTTAAACACTAAGAAAATGATAATTGTTAAAAGAAAAATAAGAGAAAGAATTAATTTTCATCATGTGAAAATTATGGAAAGAAACATCCATGATAATTATTGGAGGTAATGGGAGTATGTCAAAAGTGTGGAGAAAACAGTTATCTATCTAATGAATATATGTCAAATAAAGTAACCACTACTATAAAGATATTCGACTATAAACAATAGTAGTATTATTCAAATTAATGTCCCAATATTCTCTGGAATCTACTATATAAGAGTTTAATAGGAGAAGAATAAGCTTATGTGATCACTACAGTTGAGGTTGATGTTTCTAAAGATATTTTTCTTGGTACTCTAATCATAGCCTCAAATTTCGCTAATTCTTTATTTGATTATGGATCATTACAAAAAGGATGCATCAGTTAGTACCCATTACGATATATAAACATGCCCTGTTTTTTGACTTTATTATTATACCTATGGTTTATTTTGATACAATTCTTGGTATGGATTAGATTTCAAAATTTGATACAAAAATTATTACAAAGATGAGAAAATTTTAATTCCAAATGAAGATGTGTAATTTCTTACCTTTAGAGGAGAGAATTCATCATTATATTCATGTCTGGATCCACCCTTAGTATCTCTACTGAATGATATTCATAGGGAAGAATAGCTTACACAACCTATAGATGGAAAATTTAATCTTAAAGATGAGAATGTACATATTATTTAGGAATAAAATGATGTATCTTCTGAGGAATTACATGGACATCCACTAGAGCATGAAGTTCAGTTTTCCATTGACTAAATTTGTGACACAATACCTATATCAAAATCTCTATATAAAATTTCCACTATAGAATTAGTGTAGTTAATGAAACAACTAGAATAGTTGTGTGGTAAGGGATCTATATTCCCTAGTGTTTCACCTTGGGAAGCCCTAGTTATTTTCATTATAAAGAATGATGGATCTATGTGGTTGTGCATTGATTATCAGTAAATCATTTCTATTAAGTTCAAAAACAAGTAACCACTTCCTTTCATTGATGACTTATTCAATCATCTTCATAAAGATCAATATTTTTCAAATATTGACCATTATTTTGGGTATCAACAATTTTGAGTGGAGAAAGTTGGTATTATAATGACATCATCTTGTACATGGTATATATATTATGAATTTACAATAATTACATTTGGATTAATTAATGCACCTTTTTATCGATATAATTAATAGATTATTTGGTCAATATATTGATAATTTTTTTGTGGTATTTATTAATGATATCTTGGTATATTTTAGAAGTTATGAGGACTATGAAAATCACTTTTAGATCATTCTTAATACTCTTATAGGAAAATATTTATATGATAAATTTAGAAACTATGTATTCTAGCATTAGAAGGTATATTTTCTATGCTATATTTTCTCCAATGATGGAATCATAGTTGACCTTGTAAATAAAAAGGTAGTTAAAGAATGGCTTATACCAACAATTAAACTGAGGCATGTAATTTCATTTGCTTGGTAGGTTACTGTCAATATCTTTTTTCAAAAAACAAATCTCCATTATATAACCCATTAATGAATAATACACATAATGAAGTTAAGATCAAATGGACAAAGGAATGTGAAAAATTCTTGGAAAAATTAAAGAGGGTATTGGTCAATGCTTTAATTTTAACTCTACCATCAGGAAATGGTGAATTATTTATATATACTGATTCATCAAAGAAGGAAATTGGTTATTTCCATATTTAGAATGATAAATTTATTTCCTATTAATCCTTCTAGTTAAAAACTCATGAATAGAACTAACTAATTCATGATCTTGAGTTGGAAGTAGTAATATTTGTTTTAAAAATATAGAGAAATTATCTCTATAGTAAAATTTGTGACATATACTCATATAATAAGAGTCTAAAATACATATTTTCATAAAAATATATTAACATTAGGAAAAAAATTATTGAGCTACTCAATGATTATTATTTCTCAATAAACTACCACCTAGGGAAGGAAAATAAGTTAGCAGATGCAATGAGCTGGAATGAACTTGGAGTTCCTGAAAAAAATCTTATTGATAGGGATCCAATGTTAATTGATTTAGTAAAAATTGATTAAGTAATAATTGACAAATAAAAAACATCACCCCTTTTTCAAATTATTGAAACCATATTTATGAGAGAAGATAAACATTTCTCAGGATGAAGATAAGAATTTTCAAAAGAAATTTAAATTTATGAATTTCTGGAAATTGGATGAATTATTATATGAAGAAATTATTATGAAATATTGAAAGAGGTTATGTGTTACATTTATACCATATCTAAAAATCTAATTATTAGATTATTCTTATAGATTTAATTTCATTATACACCCTCGTATAATTAAGATGTGTAGGGATTTGAAGGAACACTTTTTGTGGGATAACATGAATTCGAAAATTATTTATTTTGTATCAAGACTCTAGATTTATCAATAGGTAAAGGCTAAGAGAAAATATCCTAAAGTAATAATGAACCCTTTATATATTTTTATATGAAAATGCTATGAAATTTCATTGTAAGTTTTAACTATATTACTAGTGGCTCTTATAAAGAATGATGTAATGTGGGTTATTATTGATCACCTTTCTAAATATACACATTTCCTCATTATAAGATAAGATTTATCACTTGAGTAACTTGAAAATAAATATATTAAGTATGTTTTAAGTCTTTATAAAAACCAATTTTAATAGGTTCTGATAGTGATAAATGATTTATATCAAAATTTTGGAAAATCCTTTAGAAGGCTCTTGATACTAAGCTTCATTTTATCACCACCTATCATCCTCAAACTAACGGGTAGTCCGAATGGACAATTAAAACATTGGAAGAAATGTTTACGTCATTATAACCTGAATTTAATGGTATATGGTATCAATATTTACCTTTGTTATAGTTTTTCTATAACAATATCTTTCATTCAATTATTTAAATGGTGTCATATAAAGAATTATATGGAAAGAGATGTCACACAACATCTTGTTGGGATGAAGTTGATGCAAGGAATATTATAAGCCTAGAACTTCTTATGGAGATAATGAAAATTGTAAAGACTATTTATACTCATATAAAAGCATCTGAAATTTAGAAAATGAGTTAAGCCAACAAGAGAAATAAATATTTTGAATTTAAATTGGGATACAATGATTTCATGAAACTATCCACATAGAAAGGTGTTACAAGATTCGATAAGAAGATAAAATGGAGTCCTGTGTACATTAGACCATTTGAAATTCTAAAAAGAACTATAACTATTTATTACTATGTAAGTCATGACCCATCCACCGGGGCCTATGTCATGACTACCCTAAGCCCACCTTCCATGGGCTAGGGGCTGGTGACTAGCACCGGAAATCCATATCCCAAACAGGGAAGGCATTACCTTTAAACCTGTACACACACATATTGGGAATACCTGACAAAGAAAACAAAAAATGGAATAAGTACAACCAACACAAATTATCACTACTGAGAGTAAAGTGTGTAAACTTAAAGTAAAGGGGATTGAAATACAAGCCCATTTGAAACAAAAGTACAGCGGAATAAGTACAAGCTCTAGAGGTCATCTGCCAAGGATCCTACATGAAGGGTAAGTAAATATCTCTGTCAGATGTCACTGCATAACCCCACATCTAGCGATCCACATCTGAGAACCATCTAGTACTGGCTCCCCAAGGCCCTAGTCAAATATGTATGTCATCTACACAAGACACAACAGGTGCGAGTGAAGCCTGTGAATGGGTGAGTATAACAATACCAAGTAGGAACCTAGAGACCCCCGATGGTCTCTCAGTAATCCACATAGAAAAACACCACAAAGGAAAAATACCACATAGGTAATACCACCATGAAATATCTCAAACAAATAGAAAAAATTAAAATATGCAGCAAACACTAGGTATAACATAAGTACATAAGTAAAGATAATTAGTCGTAAAGCTATATCATGGTATTCTGTCGAGAGGCTCTGCTACTAATACACACATGGTAACTAGGTGTTGACCCATAGATTATCTCTAGGTGTTGAGCCACATAGTATCTCTAGGTGCTAACCCACACAGTATCATTATGTGTTGAGCCACATAGGATCTCTAGGTGATAACCCACTCAAGATCGTTATTCTTTCTTCATGTCATAGCTAGCCACTAGATTTATGAACATAGCACGCTTGATTATGGTAGTATCCACTCCTCAAACCATCATTCATACCTAAACTACCATGAATTCTCATATAGAGTAACCCCAAAGGACCCTCTCATCATAAGGTTCCCAATGTAATAGACAACGTGTCGATCGGACTCCCAGTCTGTAAGATATGTGTATTTTTGTAAAAAGTGTCTGGTTAGATTTGAGTCTAATCTAACCCGACCATATACCAAATTAGGACAAAACTTTTGTAGAGTATCTCAGAAGGACCTCCCTGTTGCAAGGGTCCCAACACTACTAACGACGTAATATTCGAAAACCTGGTTTGAGAGATAAGAACGTTTTAGTGAAACGGGGGCCGGTTGGGTCTGAGTCTGGTCCGGATCAAACGGACCCACCCAACCCGACCCGAACTAAGGATCCGGCAGGGGTCTGGTATGGTTCTGGCCCGTTGGGCCCACGGGTCCATCCCGGTAGGATGGGGTCGGCCAAGTGGCTGGTCCATCCCAGCGGTGTGGGTTCATCCCACTGAACCGCGAGTTCGACCCATGGGTGGCCCAGCCCGCAAGGTGGGGCGCAGCTCACCAGAGATGCCTGACCTAAATGGTGTAGGCCGGTTCACCTAAACAGAAGTGCATGCGTTCGGTTCCACCCGGCGACACCATGTGGCATCGCCACTTTCTCCAGCACGACCGGCCACCTGCCTACGGCTACACACACAGGTCGTCCACATGCTCTAGCTCACCCGAGTGGCCCGAGCAGGTCACACCTCCACGCAGTGCCAACGAGCACCATGGCGCATCAGTAGTGCCTTCAACAGGCCATCGAAGTCTCTTAGGTGGTCCATTTTTGTAGTTTTCTGCACCTACGGCCTCCATAGGGTTCCACAATCACCTCGAGGCCTTTGAATTTTCCTTGATGGCAAGTTGATCAATCGACTACGAAGAATGCACCAAGAACAACTATAGAGGGAGGAATGGGCTTTGTTCGGGTCGGTCCACACCCTCTACCTTATATTTTAATCATGGGGATAAAAATGATGATAACCACACAACTTAAAAACCCAGGAATCAAACCCCCGCACAATATCCACCCATAAGAACGAGTGACTCGCGGATCAACCCATTAGTTAGTTGATCCATGTTCATCATTAATTTTCCATAATGAGAAAGAAATCATCAAATACTTAAAATGCATGAACCCCTACCTAGATTCATTGGGTCTACTGATGACGAAGGATGTGATTCGCATCGTCATCAATCTGTGATCGTTGGTGTTCGTCGCCGCTTGTCAAACTCTAGATCTGATCCTCCAAAGTCTATTGCTTCATTATTAGTTCTCCATTTGAGAGGAAGTCTGCCAGAGGTTTTTCAGAGATTGCATGTAGTTTTACTTCCCCCTCTGCATGGTTTTGGTTTAATCATAAGAAACACGTTTCAATATTTCTGTTACAATGTGATGTTGTGTTGGTATGTTGTTTTATTTATGAAACAGCATAGCGGTTACACTTGCAGAAAAAGCCATTAAAGATACCCATTTAATGTACCTCATCACCGTATCACAGCATCTCCATCCACCTCTTAGTGGAAATAAAAAAAATAAAATAATTCTTTTAAATTATCTTATTTTTTTCTCGAAAAGTCAAAAAAATAATTTTTTCATTCAGCCCTGACCGGCCGAAGTTAAGTCATTTCTAGGAAAATCCTGGCGTTTCGAGTTCAACGGTGCAATAAGATTTTATTTCCAAGCACCAGTCCAAAAGATAAAAAATACCAATCGTATTTTTACTTAATATACCTTAAAAAAGTTCAGAAATACATTTTGGGCTCACTGGGCCTCAAAATCACATGTCGTCTAAGCTTGTGGTCTAAAAATAATTCCATATAATTAAAAAAATACATGGAAATTCTAAGACATTACAAATTATAAATTCCACCATGCCTCTCTAAAGTATATGATGTGTTCCATATATAAATTTTAAGTAAGTATATTCCCAACCCAAAACATTTGCTCACCCCTAAAAAATAGAAATGAAACCTAATATATTATATTGGGAATAGCCTATCCAGATTCTTTATAATAGAGAGAAATTGTTTAAGTAGTTGGATGAGTTAACTGGTAAAGGTACATTGGAGAAATCTTAAAATGGAGGAAGCAACATGGGAACCTAAGGATGTTATGAATAAGAACCACCCTCCTTGGTCTAGAATATAATATCTATGAAAATTTTAACAATTAGATTTTTATAGGAGGAAAGAATGTAACTGCAAAGGTAATGTTAGAATAAATAATTTTCATTTATTTTTAATACTCATTAAATATATATTATATAGTTATAATAATATAAGATAATGTTTCCATTAAAAGGAAAAAGGATTTTTTTCTAAAGAAATTGAATTTTCTTTCTTTTTTTGATTTTATTTAAAATATAAATTTCCAAATTATAGAATTGTAATTTGAAAAAAAAAACTTAATTTTGGAATTTATCATGTAAAAATAATCATTGTGTGAAACTTTGGGATTTGTCTAAAAGGTTTTATTTTAAAATAAATAGATAAAAGTGCTGATTTTTATTTAAAACAACATTTTAATTTCAAGAATTTAAAAAAATATTATTAAGAAAAATATTTTTAAAAAAAAAGTTTCAAAGAAAAATTTATTCAATTATATTTTTAAAAATATAATTATGGTATTTGGAGTAAATTTTATAACTTAATTTGGTATAAATAATTATACTTAAAAATACCTTTATTGGAAATATTTTTTTTCATCGTGTTCTTCAGGTTTAATTTTAAATTAAATTCTTCTAATTCTATGAATTTAATCAAATAAAATGGATTGAATTTTTTTAAAATCATAATTAATATTATTTAATAATCTAAGATTATTTTTTTCTCATAATGAATGGTCAAAACAGTAAAAATATATTATCATAGTTAATATCAAAACAAGTTTAATGAGGGATTAAACTAATGTGATAAGGATTGATATGACCTAAAACATGTCTAATTTCTATTTTATAGAAATATTTAGACCCAGTTTCATATAATTTTCATTAATTCTCAATTTTGGGAGAATTTTTATTTAGTAATGCATTAATATATATTTTTCTTTTTAAACATTCCAAGTGTGTCCTCTCCCCCACATATAAAAGGACACCCCCACTCCTCTCCTCTCCACACTTAAAAATCATTTTATATCATGAAATACCATACCAAATCGATTCCTTAAATACCTAACCAACACCTATACTCATTTTTTGATCAAAAATCAATCATTGGAAAGCTTTAGATATAAACTTAAAGAGGTTTTCCAAAGAATAGGTATAGTTCTTAACCATGCATTTTCATTTTATTTATTCTTCCACCTCCTTAAAATATTCTTAAACCAAAATGAAATAAAAACAATAGTATATTAAATATACTGAGATTTTATTATGTCAATATAATAACCTATATTCATCTCCTCTTCTATAAAATGGGAAAGTAAACCATCATTCAAGTTTAGGGAGAACTATCATCTCACGAACCAATATAAATATTTTTCCATCACCACCTTTCACACAAGGTTATAATGTTGGATTTAAGATATATATATATATATATATATTCATGAAATATTTATCATTCTTTAAAAGTAATATTACACATATTTACGTACCTTTCCATTCATTGAAAAATGATAATAACATCATTCAAGCGTAAGTGTGAACTACCTCCTTCATGATGCGATGTGATTCATTTTTTACCACCAAATGAAATAGCTAGTATATATAAGTTTATTTAATGATATAATATGGTATCTATGATATGATTAACAATTTTTTAAGATAAAATAATACTTACCTTTATTCCATCATGATAGTTGAAAAATGGAAAGGGTACTCAAGCGTTTGTATGACCTACTGTCTCCATGATTGTATCATAGTTCATTTTTCATAAACATATTTATTGATTGGTTGTAAAAATATAATTTATATATAAAAATGATAAATATTCCTGGATTATTCTAGACATGATGGAACAAATACATATTTTACATTTTCAACATATCAAATTCATTTTAGATATATGAATTTAATATCATCAAAATGTTTGATGTGAACTTAATTTATAAAGTAAATAAATATAATATAGTAATAAGTAAAATAAAAGGAATAATAAACATGAAAATTTTTATTTAAAAAGTATATAATTAACATAAGTTTATTATTTAGGAAGAGAAATAATGTATGTGATGATTTAGGATAGAGGTAAGGGATTTTATCTCAATTTCCACTCCATTGAGACATATTTGGTTTTATGAACCTGTTTATTTTTATGGGGTGTATATATCACCACTTTTAGTAATTTAACATGAATATATATTTATTCATGATGATTAAAGATTCATTTCTTATTTAATATTCCAATGATTTATAATTTGACAATTGACAAAGAGGTAAAATTTTATTTTACAATCTCATTTTTTGAACTATTCTAATTTTCTTTAAAGGAATATTATAATATATCCCTATTAAAATACATCTATTTTATTATACTATATATATTTAAGGATTTTCCATATTTTATTCTTACTTTTAATAACTTTTGGAACTTGAATCATGTAAATTAATATTTAAAATAAAAGTTTATCATATTTTTTTATAGGGAATATTTTTATTCCATGTCCATATTTTTTACAAACAATTACAAAAGTCCTTTTTATCACTCAAATAATTTATTAATGAAATTTTATGTTATCCTATAATTTTTAAGTGGTTTGAAAGGAATCCTTATAATTTTTTCCAAAAATGGTCATTTTAAACTTTTTTTATAAAAAAAATCAATAGGAATTTTTTATTTTAAAATATAAGGCATTAATGGAATTTGCTGCCAACATAACCATTTTACACCCTTTAGATTATTCTAAAAAAATTAATTATTTTCTAAATAAAAATATATAATGAAATATTATTTTAAATATTTCACTTCTATTTTATTCTATTCTTTAAAGGACTTGATTTTAATATAAATTCTACATATCTAATTATCAAATCTCATATATTAATTAATTTTATGATCCTTAACTTTCTCTTGAAACATTAACTTTATTATGATCATTTTCCATTGAAAATTAAATTTCTCTTAAATATATATATTATTTTTATCATGGATATTATTATTTCTTAAATAATATATCATTTCTATATATAGTTTTTAAAATGAAAGTTGTCTAATTTACTAGAGAAAACTTTGATAAATCAGTATTATTTACTCAATAGGGATTTTTTTGATAAGGAATGTTTATTAATTTAATTAATCATTCAATATATGATTAATTAATTGGAAATGTAATAATGGGTGGGGATGATTGTATATTTCTCTTCGATGCATAGATAGGTGTCATGAGTCAAAATAGTTGTATAACCTTTTCTAAATGGGTTTTTTGTGTATGTATACCCATAGTTTAAACTTTCTTGGTGTAATTCCTTGATGGTGGATTTATCCTGATGTCCAAGATCATTCAATCCAATATTATTAATTTCCTTTATTGAGAATTAAGTAATTTTTATCCATGATATTATTATATTTTATATTATCCAAGGATTCATTTCATGCTCAAATTATTAATTAAATTGAATTTTTTTCAGTTATTTACCTTTCAATATTGATTATGTCTTATTAATTTATGATATATTCTAATGTGTATAACTATTATTGAGTATCTGAGATCACCCTTTATTTTTTTGTTTTCCTCAGGATATGAAGAATAAAATTATATATAATATTAAGGTTGAAAGAATGTTTTTATACTATTAATTTTAGATTTTCAATGTAATATGGGAATCATGTATAAACCTGGTTCTTCAAGACTACTAAATTGATTGGTCCTTTAATATGAGATCCTTTTTTTATAAAAGTGTAAAAAATTAGAAATCAGATATGGGGTACTGGGGTTGGGGTTTTACAATTAGTTCTAAGGAATAATTTATATCAAAAATCATATTGGAAACCTCTCCACTCCCGAGACGAAAAATTAGGATCATGATTAGAAATGATCATCCTTGGGACTCTACGTAGTCTCACCATCTCCTATAGGTACTACCTTTAAAATACCACCATTGAGATCAACTCCTTGATCTTTATAATGTTGTATGATTTCAAAAAGTGGTCAACTATCATCCATATAGCAATAGAGAAACACGGAGCTCAATGTAAACTGATGAATAAGTCCATTTATATTTCCTCCCACTTCCTCTAAAAACATCCAGTAACTTTAGAAAACCATCAGGAACACGATATATAGTCTTCAACTTTTGGAAGACCAAATATTGACACCCAAACTTTGCAATTGAATGCTTCAACATAGGACAACAAAATTAATCAAAAAAATCTTAGTACATATTTTCACACTCAGATAAACTGCTAAGGGTAAGCTATGGAACTCTTTGAGAACAACCTCACACATCACCAAAGTAATGAGAAGTATCCTTTCGAAAAAATCCTAATTTTTTTCATCCTCAAACCAACCATCAATCCTGTCACTAAAGACAACTCAGTCTCCTCATAACTCTTCCTTAGAATCCCCTAATTGGTACTCTTCCACCTGTTTCACTAATGATTACTTCACTATCATCTAAAAAGGATAAATCTTCCTCAAACCTCTCTCATTTCAAGATGCATCACTAAGATATCTTCCATTACTCTATAATAATCTATAGATTCATGAACAAAACCATTTCATAACTTATGGATCAATGCATCATATGAAACATTAAACTTTACCAATGTATATGAAATATTTAAGTCATAATATTATAGTAATTCCATCTATATTCATTGCTACAAGTTTAGTTCACACTGGGAGACAAAATAACTTAGGCTCCTATGATTAGTAAAACCAACAAAAAACTCACTGATGAGGAAATGTCACCACAACTTCAAAGAAAACATGACTTCTACCATCTTTGGTTCATGGGAGGAATAGTTACACTCATGGGGACACAAATCAAAATACCCATAAGAAACAACCAATCTCTGCTAAATCATAACACAACTGAAACCAAGTTGTGAATCATCAAATAAAACTATGAACTTAACTCCCACTTCTATAGAATGAATAACCAGAGCACTGAACAACTTCTCTTTTAGGTTCTCAAAAACTGACCAAACCTGACCATTCTATAAGAACGTATGATCTTTTCTGGTCAATGATGTCATAGGTGTCTCAACCTAAGAAAAATTGGTTATAACCCTCCTGTAATAGTTTGTAATATCAAGTAAACTCAGAACCTCTAAAAGTTTCTTACTGGCTACCCAAGAAATAAACACCGCAATCTTCAAAGGATCCACAACTACACCATATTGGGGCACAACAAACCCAAAGAAATAAACATCATGATCTTATAAATCACACTTCAACATCTTTTGAATAGCTATCGACAATGATGAGACCCAAAAAATGGCACATAAATACACTACATGCTCCTCCTCAAATGGGGATTACACAAGGATTTCGTTGATAAAAACTACCGTAAAAAATATAGGAACTCTTTGAACATGGAATTCACCAAACCCATGAACACATTTAGAGTTTTTTTCACACCCAATGACATCACAATGAACATATAATTCTTATAACGATGTCAAAAGAAGTATTATTTGGAATATCCTCATCATTCACCCATATTTGATGATATGCCAACAATATATCAATCTTATATTACCAATTAGATCCTTACATCTTATCAAATATATCATTAATATATGGGAGATGATAATATTTATAAACTAGAACTAGATTCAATTGAAGATTATCAATAAATAAATTTAACTAACATTGTACTTATTTATTAATAGAATGTGATCACCATATAATAACATGAATAATTGAATAAAACCTTACTGTAAAATATCATTGATATGTACATAAAACTATTGAAGATCAAAAGGTACCATCCTATATAGAGATATTGAGATCTATGAATCACTTGGTTATAGCTCAAACCAAAATACAATCTCCCATTGAGGGCATAACACCATAACCTCATCATGAAATACATTGAGGTAATCTTTTAAAACCGAAGGAAACACCACCTATTGGGCCTCTAATAAACTCATCATTAGCTCGGTCATTAAGTAAGATAAGGACAAAAAACACATATGACCCATTAAAGTGTCTCTCTTTCCAAAGAACACTATAGGCTCTCAAGAAGAATCATAGAATATAATTTTTCTCCTAAAGTAATCCATAATATCATATACCAAATATAGATAGTCCATTTTGGGGATGATGTTTTATTGATGTATACATAAACATAGTAAGTCTCCCCAAGAGTGGTGTTTCCCCTACACAATCTCACAATCTCTACAAACTTATTATATATAAGTTTACCCAAAACTAGCATAGTTAATGACAAGGGAACTGGAAACCTCCCTAACTCAATTCCCAAATCATGAAATATGGTAGGTGATATGAAGTATTTCATGGCTCCGATTTCAAACAAAGAATGCACTCAAATAGAAAAATATAAAAGGGTACCTTTAAGAATGTCCAAATATCCTAAAATTGGAAACTTCAAAGCATGTAGCTGACTATGACCTACTCTATTACTTATATGACCCTAATGGAAGCTACCATGCTAGCCATGATCTATTCTCTGATTACAAGGAGAATCATGAGTTTTTTCCCTACCTAACCTCTTCTTAACTCTAGTGATCCTAAGCCAAATCACCCTAGTGATACTTCCATAGTTGGAACTGCCTCAATAAATAAAACTATAGCGGAACACCGATTATGAACTACCCTCTCAAAAAAGGTCAGTCACTCTCCATATTAATTTCCTTTCCCTCCATATAAAAAAACATGAATCTAATCCCTTGGTAGGGACATGATAGTTTCCACACCCATAGAAATGAGATGAAGAGTACTAGGACCTTCCCCATATATTTGAAAGTTATTTTATTCAGTAAACTAGTAATCATGAACCACAACCATACCATACATAGAATCTAAATAACTCCCCTATAATTATGATAAAGTCTTGGATAGATTGCTCTCAATAACCTCTCCTTTGGAAAAAACATCAATATATATCGACAGTATAAATGGTGTGACCTAGAATGGGATCTCTTGATTCAGAACATCCTTGAAATTTCTCACCCTATCCTACTAATATTCTAATAGGTATTAATCGTAATAGAGAAGGGTTTAAAAAATATCCTAAACTCCTACATGCTGGAACTCCCCTGTCAATGTGTAAGAATCTATTAAAAACTATCCACCTTTGTGGTTGAAGATGAAAACTAAGCTCAAAACTGGTCTTGGAACTTCTCCTATGAGACTGATGACTCCTCATGATCCTTGATTAATAAGAACCACCACTACCACACTACTTCAATGTAGCATCATCTCCATTAATTGAAACCCAATGCACTTTCCATGCAAATATCAAAATCAAGTTTATCTCAAATTCCACCACAAGTCATTTGTCCCTACTTCTGAAATGGATCCATCATATTTATAAGGACTCTAGCACTAAAACTCTCAAATTTTTCCCATTCATGTCTTGTCATCATTTACCTTTACTCAGTGGTGATCTAATGGAACATCCTATTGAGAATATTTAGTGAAAACCTGATGAGGACATCAACCTTACCAATAAAAGAAAAAACTATTAGGGTCTCCCAAATCTGGAATATGGAATACTAATGATAAAATAATTATTTAATTAATCAAGGTTCAACCTAATCCCAAGATTTACCCATTTCAACCATAGGTATAAATAAGAATGATTCATTTTCCTTTTCTATATTTCTACCTCACAACTCGTATCACTGTGATTATTAGTGTAAGGACCTAAGTCTGGTTTCACATGATCAAGTCCTCACAGTTGGTATCAGAGGAACAGCCAAGTGAACTTTGGAAGATTATAATAAAACCGTTAATTTAAGTATGTTTACCTAAGTGAAATTTCTTTCATAAAATTTTTATATGGAATCTGAGGGTTCACCAAAAAAGATCTTGTCTATCCCAAATGAATTACTTGAGAACATAATTGTCAAGTAATGTTTATAAGCATAGCATCCTTTTGCAAACTTGCGTCTGACCTACAAACAACACTACCAGGTGTCCATCAGCCCAAATATCCTTCGTTTATACTGGGGAGATAGTTATGTATATCACCATATGGAAAATGCACAATTTTCAAAATATAGGCATAGGGGAAAGTATCATAAAGGTCTCTTCCTATGTTTCAATTTATCTAAGAATTACCCTGCCTTAGAAAAATTTCGGGAAGCTACAATAGATGGTGACCTTTGAGCATCTTATATTTTCCAGATTCTGAGTTTTATTATATATGGGAGACTCTATCACATCAAAACTCTCAAGCACAAGATAGTTCGACAGATCTATAAGGAACGAGTCCATGATGAAATCCCTGAGCTCTATTCCTCCCTCTAGAAACCTGAGAGTTTTATGCATAGGTTTGACCCTAACTACTCGAGGTGTATCTGGGCCAAAGAAATTGAGTAACTAAAAAATACCATGGGAATTCACATAAGGTCATCAACGGATTATCCATGGTTTTGGACGAAGTGAATATATAAATTAAATATTTTTCAATCAATTTTTTTAATTAACAAATAATAATTAAAACATATCTAGTAGGGACATCAAGGTTAATGACAGAAGTTTGGTTCTGATGGAGTATGTGGGAATTGGGAGGGCGTAATTGCATTAGGGGAGATAGTGTGATACCTCAGACATATTTATACTTGTAATAATAATATTTTGTTAGTTATTATGATTAATATTATTTTTATTGTTTTTTTTATATTAGTTCCATCCAAAATAAATCCTTATAGAATAATATAAGAAACATTTTATTCAATAGAAAAACACCAACACATTATATTGATGAAAGGGATTAAAACTACTCAAGAAAACTCATTGCAAGACCTAATGGAACAAATGGAAGACCACCCAACATCACAAAAATACCAATTAAGTAGCCCTTGTCCCTTAGATCCACTAAAAAAGAGTGACTAGAATAGCAAGAACACTTAGATTAAAAGGGATGTATAAAACAATCTTGGAGGTAGAAAAAGGGACGATGATGTTGTTGTGTCCTTTACACCATAAATATGGGAATTTATAGAACAATTATATGACCATTATAAAAGAAATTATTTGATTTTATTAATCATTATGTTTCGATCGTTGGGATTTTAATATGACTATTGGATTTAAATGTTTTTAATAATATTTTCAGTTTAATAAAATTATGTTTTCTTACAACTCAGCACAAACATTAGTAATTTATGTGTTAAATAAATAGTGATATGAAGTATTTTAACAAAACAATATTATTTCTTTTAACCGAAAATAAATTTTATCACATTGATTTATAGTATTATCAAAATGACAATTTTGTTAACACATGTCAACATACTAAGACAATATAGATTAATTATGCTTTGTAGTATCATGAAATGATACTTTCAAATATATTGATCTAGTAAATAAAAAATAATAATTAAAGGTAATATTATTTTAAATTTTGTTTAATAAAATATAGTTTTATGTTATACATGTCATTTAAAATTATTATTTTAAAATATTAATTTCAAAAGTAACATTATTTTGTATAAAAATGCACTATTAATATTAAAATTTTAATAAATATTTAGTGTGACTTGGAAACTTATTTTAAAATTATTTGGGTTTAATATATTTTGATATATATATACATATATTATTATGAAGTTACAATTATTATTTTTTAATTATAAATTTTGATTAGATTAATTTTTATAAAATTATTAATATTATGGTTTTGTTTAAAGAAATTATAATAAAATAATATGACTATTTTAATATTAATGATAAACATAAAATACACTAAACATACCTTTGAATTAAATATATAATAATAAAAATATAATAATAATAATAATAATAAAAGAAGAATTAGATTTTTTTCGGCTGAGTCACGGCATGAGAGGGGGAGCACCGAGTGAAGGTACGCTCTAGGGCTTCATTGGGTCTTGGGTGCCGCTGTGATTTTTAGGAGAAACTTACTATATTCATGGTGATCTAAATCCATGTCCAACTTCTAGAGGGGGAGATCAAGCCAGCCAGGGTGTGTCAAGTTACGTCGTACAGGCAGGGAGAGGTCGGGATCAACCTGAGGTCTACGCAAGGGAGTTCGATGTGTGCTTAGGGTTTGGATACCAAGCACCAGGGATGGAGATCTCATTATCAATGCCTTTCATCTATTCTAGGATTTGAAAATCCATAGGTAGGTGACTGAATCATTACTTTTAAGGGGGTCAATTTTGGACTTCTACTCACCTATTCATCCTATTTCCATTGTTCCTATCCTTTAATTGTCGTTAGACTGTTCTAAATCAATTTATTATTCATGAATTGTTGTTCTCTACTTTTTTTAAATCTAAACACAGGTTTAATTGTCTTCAAATGTCAATTTCACTTTTTTTAACTGGTTTTTTCAATTTAAGCACTGGTTAAGTGTCGTGTTTCATCTGATTGTGTCTGTGTATTTTATGAACTAATTGTGTGCCATTTTTCCTCTAGTTCATTGAATGATCCACTTGGATTTATATTATTATCATTGCATAGTGAAGATTATGGATATAAAATCCATAACAAATAGAAACTTTAAACCCCATTTTCAGTTAGTGTGAGAGTTAACACAAAAGCACTACAACACAAGGTATCCAATTTGTGTTTCAAGTAAGGGATTTTATTTTTGTACTACTAATTATTATTTTTTGAAAATTCCTATTTATTTGTGTTTAAAATCTTATTCCAATTGTGAAAATAAGGTGTAAAGTGAAATAATTTATTTGATGAAATGTTAATTTGAGATAATGAAAACATTTATTTACATCTTGATCCACAATGTGAGTATTTTGTGAACCTTTTTTGTGTTATGGTCTTCTTTATTTTAAACCTTTCAAGATTATGATTTCAATATGTTCAAATTATTTTGTAAGAGAATTTGATTTCTATAATTCTTATTGAAATTCATATTTCATATATATACATATATACGTATTTCAAAGCAACAATGTTTAATTATGTAAATGATTCAGTATGTTGTTTTATTTTTTGAAACTTATTTTTTAAATATTATTTTGTGTTTATTAGTGTTTGTATTTTCATTCTAGATTTTCAAATGAGTATGGGTGTTAAAAAAATTATTTTCAAATTATGGATTTTGAATTTCAAATTATTAAGGGGACTTCCCATTTTTTTATTTTTATTATATAATTATAGTACTTCTAGTTTCCAAGTCTGAATATATATATATATATATAAGTTATATTTTTTATGCATGTTTTAATTATAGTATATAAAAACTAATAAATATGAAATGTTGTATTAGATATAAGTACACACACATTTATATATGTGTGTAATTGAAAAATTGAAAATAGATTTGTTAACACCCATACTCATTTGAAAATCTAGAATTAAAATCCAACCACTAATAAACACAAACCCTAAATTACCAAATTAGTCTAAAAAAATAAAATAAAATACCAAATCATTTACATAATCATACATTGTTGCTTTAAAATACATATATATGTATATACATAAAACAGGAATTGCAATAATAATTGCATAACTAAAATTATCTTACAAAATATGTTGAACATAATTGAATCATAATCTTTAAATGTTTTAAATAAAGAATACCCTAACACAAACAAGGTTCACAAAATACTAACTTTGTGGATCAATATATAAATAAATGTTCTCATCATTTCAAATTAACATTTCTTCAAAAAACTTATTTCCCCTTACACATAATTTTTGTAATTGGAAAAATAATTTCAACACAAATAAATTGGAATTGTCAAAATAGAATAATTAATATTATAAAAATAAAATCCCTTACTTGAAACACAAATTGGATACCTTGTGATGTAGAAATTTTGAGTTCACTCTCACACAAAGTGAAAATGGTTTTCAAATTTTACATTTGATAAGGATTTTATATCCATAATATTTACTATGCGGTGATAATAATATATATGCAAGTAGATTAATCAAGAATCAGGGGAAAATGACACACAATCAGTGCAGAAAATACACAGATACAATCAGATGAAACGTGACACACAACCCTGCATAAATTGACAAAAACAGTTTAAAAATATAGGTGAAATGGATGTATGGGGACCATTTAACCTATTTTTGGATTAAAAAAAGTATAGCACAGCAACCCAATCATAAAAAATTGATTGATAATAGTCTTCCAACAATTAAAGGATGGGATAACTAAAAAATAGATGAACATGTGATTATAAATCCAAAATTGACCCCCCTAAAAAAGGAATGATCCGGCCGCTTATCTATGGATCTGCAAATACAAGAACAGATGGAATACGATGAAAATGAGATCTTCATCTCTGGAAATCGGAATCCAAATACTAAGTGCACATCGAACTCCCTTGTGTAGACCTCGAATTGATCTCAGCCTCTCCCTACCTATGTGACGCCACTTGACACGCCCTGGCTGGCTTGATCTCCCCCTCTGGTGGTTGGAATTGGCTTCGACTCACCATGAAGAGAGGAAGTCTCTCCTGAAAATCATGGTGCCTCCCAAGACCCGATGAAACCCTAGCACGGACCTTCAATCGGTCTCTCCACCTCTCACACAGCAACTCAACACAAAAAAATAGATTATTCTTTAATTGTTGTTATTATTATATTGTTATTATTATATATTTAATTTAATGGTATGCACATTATATTTTATATTTAACTTTAATATTAAAATAGTCATATTATTTTATTATAATTTCATTAAACAAAACCATAATATTAATAATTTTATAATAATTAATCTAATCAAAATTTATAATTTAAAATTAATAATTATAACCTTATATACATATATGTATATATATATATATCAAGATATATTAAACCCAAATAATTTTAATATAAGTTTCCATGTCACAAAAAATATTTATTTTCATAAATTAAAATTTAAATATTAATAGTGCATTTTTTACAAAATAATGTTACTTTGGACATTTATATTTTAAAATAAAAAATTTAAATGACATGTATAATATAAAATTATATTTTATTTAACAAAATTTATAATAATATTACCTTTAATTATTATTATTTTTATTTACTAGATCAGTATATTAGAAAGTATCATTTCATGATACTACAAAGTATAATTAATCTATATTGTCTTAATATGTCGACATGTGATAAAACAAAACTGTCATTTTGATAATACTATAAATCAAAGTGATAAAATTTATTTTCAGATTAAATAAACCATATGGTTTTATTAAAATAATTCATAACACTATTTATTTAACACATAAATTACTAACGTTTGTGCTGAGATATAACAAAACCTGATTTTGTTAAACTGAAAATATTATTTCAGAATATTTAAAACCTATCCAATAGTCAAATTAAAATCCCAACGGTCAAACATAATGGTCAATAAAATCCAACGGCAATTTTTTTATAACGATCGTATAAGAGTTCTATAAATACCCATATTTACAGTGTTAAGGACACAATGACATTGGCACCCTTTTTTCTACTTCCAGGATGGTTTTATACATCCCTTTTACTCTCAATGTTCTTGATATTCTTCTCACTATTTATTTTCTTTTGTGGATCCTAGGGATGAGGTCTACTTAATCGGTCTTCTTGCAATGTTGGGTGGTCTTCTGTTTGTTCTATTTGGTATTGTGATGAGTTTTCTTGAATATTTGTAATCCCTTGAATCAATGTAATGTGTCAATGTTTCTATTGAATAAAATGTTTCTTATCTTATTATGAAAGCATATGTTTTGGATTGAACCAATATTAAACAAAACAATAATAATACTATTAATCATAATAACTAAAAGAATATTATTATTAAAAATATAAAAATGTTTTGGGTTTCCCAATTAGGTTTAGTAAACTGAAATGTCCATACATTATTTTATAGGGGCCCCTAAATATATATGTCGCAGTTGGTCTCCCTTGATTATAATAATTTATAAACTTATCTGGTATTGTATCTCTATAAACCCATGAAATCCTCACTTGTTCCTATAACCCTCAACATAGAACTTTGATACCACTCTGTCATGGCCCCCACCACCCAATGGTATTCCTCTTAGGATGAAAATTAGAAAATAGAGATAATTGTTGGGACCACTTTGTTTATAAGTTTGTATTAGTTGTCAACAGTTTTCAATGAAGATGAAAATGAAGAAGGAGATGAAGGGACTCATGTTACAAAGTGATCGTGCAACATCTCATTGTTTAAAGAGACCATGAAAGAGCCTACTTGAAGAGACGTGCATTTTAGCATGAGGGATCATGTGGAGATTTTGAAGATTTAAGAATGATCATACAAAGCTGAGAAGATGAAGCCATACATATTTAGTGTTGACAGGAAAGACTGATGTTGCTGGAAGATTGGGAAGTTGCAATACTTTCCCTAGATAATCTAATGATGCGTAGGGTGATCAATAAAATACTATATATCACAATATATAAGGTTCATGATGAAGGAAGATTATTTTTGAAAAATAAAGATGACAGTGAATTAGAATGGGTGTTCTTGTTGAAGAATATATTTAAGGTGGTTCTATTTCCCAATGTTTTTCAAATTGTTGGACCTCAAAATCAGGATTTTTTTTGGAAATGGAAGGATTTATGAATAGAAGAGAAATAGATGTGGAATGGTTAATGAAATTGGAAAAGGAAGAAAATCACGTACATCAAAACATGGACCACGTATCATGTTCTAGGAATGGTTTGCAGTCATGTACCTGGAAGTGGAAACGGTATTTGAAGCAGTGTGCAGAACCAAAAATGGTTTGTAGAGATGGTACAAGGTGAAGGGGTGCGGTATGCGGAATAGTAATGGTTCTCCATGGAAAGAGTTGTGGTACCTGAAATGGCTTGTCGTTAGTGGAAGAGATGCATTATTTGAATCATTATACACACAGTACGTGACTAAAGGTTCACAGGATTGTTGCAGTTTGTGAAACAGGAGCAATACACAATTTAGGCTTGTAATACGTGGATGGAGTTCAATATACGGTGCAGTTTTTCCCACATTCAAAATTTGGGTAAAACGAATTAGTGAAATTTGTAGAGTTATTCTTATATATAAGGAGTGATAATCCCCTTATTAATATAGAAATAATTTGATAAGAAAATATCAATGTTGTGGAAGAAATTGGCTAAGTCTGAAAGTGGTACATCGGTGAGATTATGCATAGGAAGAAGTGGTACATGAAAGGCTAAATGGTTTACAAAATTGGAAGGATTAGCCTTTAGAAGATATTTTGCATTAAAAAAAGAATTATGTGGGAGACAAAATAATTTTCAGAATTTGAAGAAGAATTCCACGGAAGGAAGAAATGGTACGCCAAGGCGGGATGTGGAGGCAGTACATGAAGGCGGTACACGGAGGTGGTACTCGGAGACGGTATGTGGGGGCAATATGTGTAGGCGGTACACCGAGGAATTTTTCATAATTGGTACGCATTGGCGGTATGCAAAGGTGATACGCAGAGGCATGATGTGTGAAGTAGGAATGGTATGTGGAGCAGGAATGGTACACAGAGCTAGAACGGTATGTGGAGGAGGCACGATACGTGGATCCGAGGTGATATGCGAATCATAGGTGGTAAGTGGAGCTGGTATGGTATGGTGATTAGGCACAGTATGCAAAGCAGGTGAGGTACACGGACCATGCGCAGTGCGCAGAGCAGTTTCAGTACGTATAGTAGGTGTGGTATGCAGATTAAAGAAAGTCTGTAAAATCAGATACAGTTTTCGAAAAAAAAACATCTTAAACGGAGATTGTGATTCTAGTGAAAAAAGGGGGAAGAAGTTCTAGTGCATTTAATAATTTCACTAAAGGAGAAAAATAAATATAAAATATCATCAATTTGGTACTTCAATTAAATTAGTGTCTCATGCGAAATAGATACAAAGACTTTTCATGCCAATCTATTGAAGAGACCTTTAAGTCGATAAACTGAGTGAGACCTCTCCCAAGGTAGTGATCCAGGTGGATTTTACAAAATTGATCTGAGGGAAGCAGTGAGCTATCCATGAACCTTTATAACCATAGTGTTCCTGGGACATAGTGATGGTTCACAAACCTTTGTAATCCACATCCAGTGAAGATTTGTGGAATTTGGTATGACTGGCGACCTGTTGGAATATGCTCCTTGGATGTATCCTTTAGTGGTGAACCAAGTAAAAAGTGATGTGTTTTCCTTCTTCATGTGAATATTTTAATTACTTCACATATCCATAATATAGGTATTAAAAATGGTTTCTACCAACATGGGAACAAGATCCATTAAATAATATAAAAATTTGACACCCTGACTCAACCCCCCCCCCCCCTCTTAGGGTGGTCTATGGTCACTCAATTGGTACCAGAGTGAAAAGGTTTTAATATGTTGGATACTCTTCGGTAAATCTATTAAGAAGAGGAATTGATTGTTCTTTATTGATTCAACAATTAAGATCAGTCCTGATAAAAGTTTAGTTATATCTGAGCATACGTTTATACCCAGAAAGAACATGATGAATAGGAAAAAGAAAGATAAGAGACAGTTGAAGAAGTACCTCTTACCTAAATAAGAGGTCGTATTTGGTTATCCATGCCCTTTTGAAAATGATGATGTTTTAGGATTGGAAAGAACAAAAAAAGTAGATAGGGAGGTATGTGTTTTCACCCCTGATCAATCTTCAGCCTCAGACAAAATTGATAAACTACAAAAATACCTTTATTATATCTCCAAAGATAGAGTCATCTGTATTTGTAGAATATTTCAAATTATTCAGTAGGAAATCACATAAATAAGAAAATAATCTGACTATATGAAGGAAGGATTGGTAAAGAAAATATCATAATGTTATAATCTCTCTAGACAAATTGAATCCTTTTAAGAAACAGGGAGGAAACATGAAACAAATTCATCAAAATTGCTCAAAGAATTTGAAGAGGAAAAGAGAGTAAGAAAGTCTCTTGAAGAAAAGATCTATGTTCTTGAAGGGAAATTGAAAAATTGAATTGATTCCAAGGGTCTATAGTTAGAAGGGATATCCAAGAAGATTAAGTAAAATGACTCTTTGATTCAGAATAAAAGTATGTTTCATGAGGAAGAATTTGTTAGAATAAAGAAGGATTGTGAAGAGAAGATGTCTATGATTAAATATCAGAAGGTCATTCTCAATTGTAAATGTCTATAATTGGATGCTCAGTTGACCAATCTTGAGAAGACACATATTAGGACTTCACAAAATAATGAAACAGTTTTTTCTGTTACTCAATGCTCACTAAAGGATTCTAAAGCTGAAATTCCTCCAACATGTGACATGATGATTATGAAAACTCTTGATTATCCTTCTCAAAAAATAGTTTTTGTTGCTACTCAATTATCACTAGAAGATTCTACTATCAAAATTCCAACATGTGATAATAATATCATGAATTAACACATTGATCAATCACAAGCACCTTAGAAAGTTAAGGTACCATCCATACCAACTTGTACTATTGTTTCTAAATATGTTTCTACAAAAATTACAATATGGAAGAAAAATTATAAACAAGTATGGATGAGTAAAAGTGGGGATAAGAAACCTACCACCATGGATAGGGTGGATAGGAAGAAGAATCTAGAATATGGTTCCCCAGATAATGCACAACACATTAATAAGAAGGCCTAAAAACCTTATATAGAAGATATCAAGAAGACAATATTTGTTGGTCAATGTTGGTGATGCAAAATATTTGAGAATTATGCACTGGATTGTTGGTAAAATCACTTAAATTATAAATCATAGAGAAAGCCTATATCAAAGGGAAGAAATCCAAAGAAGAAGAAGAAACATCCACAGGTCCAAAAGAATCTATTTACCACAAACAGATTTGTAATGCTTGATAACATCTATGATGTATGCAATGAAAGTGGTCGCAATGTAGGTAAATTCCCATCTCAACATGCATTCATTGTTGATAAGAAAATATGACCTCTAATGTTATCCAAGTATGAAGTAGATACCTTGGGAAGAAATCAGAACAATATTGTGAACACACATTTCCCCAAGAAGATATCATGTAGAGAAGCTAAGAAGACCCTGGATTTTAGATCCATGAAATCGAAGGGAAATTCATACAAAAGGTAAACTAAGAGGGATGACACTCATATGAACCTGTATGGAAGATCCAAACCTACTAAAACAGTTCCAACTGACATGTTGTCCATCTAGCCAGAAGATTTGAAAATAATAGGCAAACATGAAGATGAAAAGGCCAAGGCTGGTGATAAAGGAAAAGGAAAATTTTCACGTGATGAAGATAAAGTACAAGTGAGAATGAAAACCAAAAGAAACACATGTGTTAAAGAAGTTTTGTGTGAGAGATGTATGAAATATAGTCACATTAAAAAAGGTTTACTAACCTTAATACTAGAGAAAGAATAAATCCTTAAGAGGATAAAGAATGTATCATCCATGATGGATATTATGAAGAAGAACAATTCTCCACACAATGTAGTTTTGAATGTGAAGAGATCCATGCCAAATTAACACGGATCAGAAAATATGTTCAGATGTGCAAGTAGGAAGACTGCAGTAAATAGAGAAACATGGTTGAGAAATATATCTCAACTATGAAGCTCATATTGATGAAGAAAGGTGGAACCGCCTTATTCCCTTAATCATTTGTTTATTCTATTTGTGCTGATAATACAGGGAATTTAAGGTGAAGCATGCTCTCAAGGGAAGAACATGAGAAGTAGTGAATGTTGTTAACTCTAAATAGCTAATCTAAATAAGTTTCCATCTTTATAAGATTCATTAATTGATATTAAAAGATTAAAATTATGAAGGATAATCCTTGATGAAGATGATGATGAGTTTTTCCTGTGAGGGGGAGATAAATAAAGAAGCTGCCAAAATTATTATTTCAATCAGTATAAACTTTAGTTGGTATTAAATTCAATTAAAATAGAAATTTCTTCAAGAACATTTCATTGAAAAAGTTATGTGATTTATCAATCTCACATCCCTTGTTACTCGTAATGAAGATCATTTTTCAAAGTGTGGGTAACTGAATTAATCAGTGACATAAGAAGAATGGAAGATCCCCAAGGCCACTTATCTTGCCAATTGCACATGAATGTATTTGATTTGTTTGTTGAAGTGATTGCAGGAGTTTCATGTTCATTATTCCCTATCAAATTCAATTACATCAACCTATAATGTAAGAGGAAAACCATTTAAGACAAATCACATGAGTTCTCATCTCATGAGGTATCTTGATTAGTGAAGAATGGAAAGCCTTGTTGTGTAAATCAAATCATCTTATTTTCTACACCAAGCATTCCTCAAGTAGAAGTAGAGTGAAATTATTGATGACACATTTCTTAATAAAGGACAGATACCCTTTTCCCATGAACTTTGTATTTCTTGTTAATAAGGGGGAGAGAAAGTGAAATGAATGTTTCAAAATTTAGAGATAAAGAAAAAGAAAAGGGGGAGAGAGAAGATTCTCATTTTGATATTGACACATTTATTTGAAGATTACTTTATGGTATTGACAACAAAATACAAAGGGGGAGATTTTTTGTACTACTTTGTGTATATGATTGTATTTTTTGTCAAAAGTTGTTAGTGAAGATCAAAATGAAGAAGGAGATGAAGGGATGCATGTTATAAAGTGATCATGCAAAATATCACTATTCAAAGAGACCATGAAATAGCCTACTTGAAGATACATGAATTATTGCATGAGGGATCATGTGGAAATATAAATATTTAAGAATTATCACACAAATCTGAGAAGATTTCATCAGTCATATTCAGTTTTTATTGGAAAGACTGATGTTTCTAAAAGATAGGGAAGTTACAGTACTTTCCCGGGATAATCTGACGATGCTTAAGGTGATCAACCAAAGACTATATCATGAAAGATACGGTTCATGATAAAATAATATGATTGTTGGAGAAGAAATATGATAGTGAATTAGCATGGGTGTTCTTGTCGAAGTAGATATTTAAGGTGGTGTCATTTCCTAGTGTTTTCCAAATTATTGGACCTCAAAATTGGGATTTTGTTTTTGGAAATGGAAGGATTTATTCATATGAGTGAATGAGATGTGGAATGGTGAATGAAATCAGAAAAAATAGGAAAACTGTATACCAAGGAGCATGGACTGCATGCCATGTTTTGGGAATGGTTCACGGTCGCGTACCTGGCAGCGAAAATGGTACGCGGAGTGGTGCACATAACCAAAAACAGTTTGTAGTGACGGTACATGGTGAACGGGTGTGGTACACAGAATGGTAATTCTTCGCTATAGAAAGAGTTGTGGTATGCAGAATGGCTCGTCATTAGCCAAAGAGATGTAGTACGCAGATTGGCAGGAACACGGTATGTGACTAAAGGTTCATAGGATTGTTTTGGTTCGTAAAACAGGAGTGGTATGAGGTGGAGGCTTGCAGTATGCAGATAGAGTTCAATATGTGGTGTAGTTTGTCCCATATTGAAAATTTGGGGAAAACAGAATTGCGAAATATGCAGAGTTATTTTCCTATATAAGGAGTGATAATCCCATTATTAAGAAAGAGAAAATTAAATAAGAAAATATCATCATTGTGAAAGAACTCAGCTAAGTCTGAAAGTGGTATGTCGGTGAGATTCTGTGTAAGACGAAGTGGTACGCAAAAGGAAAATTGGTTCAAAAAATTGGAAGGAGTAGTCTACAGAAGAGATTTTGTGTAAGAAAAAGTGGTATGCTGAAGATGAAATAATTTGCAGAATTTCAATAAGAATTCCTCATGTAATGTCACGGACCTCTCTGGTCTATTACTTTGTGAAAATGTGGTGTTGGAGGTGTTCTGGGAGGTCAAGGTGACTTATCCCCAACAATTTTCCAATTTTCCAGTTCTGTGAACAGTGTTTTCAGTTTTATGAACTGTTCTATCTGTAGGTTTACAATAAAGGTAGGTGTACAGTGTTTTAAAGATCGGTTTCATAGATCTGTTTCACAGATTGGTTTCAAAGATCGGTTTCACAGATCGGTTTCACAGATCGGTTTCATAGATCGGTAGGTGTACAGTAATGGTAGGTGGACAGTGTTTCCAGCTTCCTACAGTTTTTCCCCTTTTGACGCTTCTTTTGACATAAAATACATTTAATGCCTTATTTTAAGGACTCTTAAGGCTGGTTCAAAGGCCATAAATCCTATATTAATTATTCCTAAGGCTCGGGATGTTTTTACTTGGTCAAAATGCGTGGGTTAATGCGATCCACTTTTAATGGGGAATTAAGCGTATCTTAAACTGTCGCCCCTTTAAATATTAAAAAGGGACGAGATATCTTCCCCCCTTTTTCTTCCTCTTTGTTCTCATCTATGAGACTCTAGAACCTTTAAATCCTTCCCATATGAGTTTCATAATCAAACTTTACTCCTCGAATTGGTTCCGCTCTCTTTTGATGCAGCTGAGCTGTATTGGTCAATATTCAATATAAGGTGTGTTTTATCATTATTCCTTTGGGTATAATCTTCTCCTATTTATACTTTCCATTTTATAGCTTGTAATATCCATGCTTTTAATGGGGTTTTTCATGGGGTTTGGTTGGTGCGGTCGTACCGTGGCATCCTCGGATTGATGCAGTTTTCGAGAGAGGAGGATCGTGACCCATTGTGTGGATAAAGAATGTGAGGAACTGTTTGAGGTAAGGGATGTGTTCCTTCTCATTTATTTTATGTTCAACTATATTTATGGCATTTTTAATCCCACTGGATGACAAAGGAATTAATATAATAAATATTTTAACCGGATAAATAAATTGATATTTATCATATGTTATTGCTTCTTTTTTTGCTAGATAGTGTGATATCTATGCTTTCTTTGCTTAGTTGTTCGTTCTTGATGGAAATTGGTAAAGAACGTAAATTGGGATTAATTGATAATTATTTTTCTAAAGATAAAGAGGCATGTAAACGAATCTAGTTCTTGTTTTAATTTTATGTTAATAAAATTTGCACAGTAAGCATGTTTAATTATTTGTGATAGCTTACTAATTAGGTTTCCAAAATTTGGAACCTATGAATAATAAATTTGTTAATTAAAGATGAATTAAAGAACTAATTGTTTAATAATTCCTTAAAGGGTTCTGAGTTACCCTCTTGATTGTTAAAGGTCCAAGAGCCCTATTGATGTGATGTTGTTTTCCTACTGCTTGTGCTGTGATGTGATCCTGGATGGTTGTGGTGATATGTGCGGGCATGGAGCCTTTTGGTTGTGGAAGAAGATGATGCCTAGACTAGAAAGATGCATCATTTTATGCATGTGGGTGTCAGGGAGGACACTAGGGATGATGGAATGGGACGGATGTAATTTTTGTATGCTTGTTGTTTATTTTGGTTGTTTATCTGCTTTACTTTTATCCACTGCTCAAGGAATCTAGTCTTACTTATCCTTCTTCTGAAAGACGGAAAGACACGCGGGGTATGCCACGTGCTTTCTGTGTCTAGCTTCTCAAGGAAGGATGGGTATATGCTCTAGCTATAAGCGGTAAAGACTCGACGGGTAGTACATCTACTCACCATATTGATCGCCTTGTTTTTAGTAGCATAGAATGTTTTTCTAGAATTCCTGGGAATGTGGGAAAGTAATTCTATAATGAATAATTGAATAAATGGTGTTAACCCATGGGTATGTAGTTGCTGGAACATAGTGATGAGGTTGTAATTTGGAAGGAACAATTGAATTTGGGTGTGATGCTAATGAAACTTAATGTGGAAATGTTCATGGTTAATTAATGTTTAAAAAATTAATTAACGTAAATTGGAACTAATAAAAAAGGGAATGAAGTAATCTAATAAATCTCTTTAAATGGTTGTGTGCCTATAGGATACCTAGTCTTAGAATTAGCAGCCCAGAGTCTGAGAGACGTTAGCTACAGTGTGTCTAAGACTAGGTTATTCCCATAGTGTGGTTTTGAGATATAGTATATTCTGTACTTTTTTTGTTTCTATACGCTACTCCACCCTGTCAGTAAGGGAAACTAACACCCCGGGGATTCTGAGCCCTGGGGGGTGTTTTCCCCAACATTATGATGGGAAGATGGATGGATGACTACCCCCTTTATCCCTGCTCTCTTCTCTTGGTAGTTACTTGTGTTGGAAGACACATTGGTTAGTTTTCCCCAAATATATGTGTAGGGGGTTGTAATGTCTTGTGGTTATTCACACACATATATTCTGGATATAGTTTTATATGGACTACTATAGGTGTAACATGTATAGGTTGGGATGGCTTGAGGATCCTTACTTGTTCTATCGGCTATAATGGCTTAAGGTATAATACCCGACGTATGATACACGTTATGTGAGATTTGGTGGATCCCGGAAACAAACTAGTTAATTTGGTGTGTGGTCGTGGTGGTTTTGTTGCATGAGGTGCATTTTGTGGTACTTTTCCCAGGTGTCTGTGGGCAAGACTTTTTGGAGAGGGATGTTCAAGACATGAGATGTTGGGGAAAAGCGGAAAACCAGTGGGGATGTAGTAGCGGGGTACCCTTGATATTATTTATTATTTGATATATTCTTTTATGTGTTACTTTGTGATAATATCCATGGTGAGTTTATGAACTTAGTATATCTATTTAGGTGAAGAGTTAGTTTCACTTGTTGTTCACTGTGCTAAGCATACTTTCGTCACTTTTGGACGAGAGGCTTCGGGGAGGATCCTATTGAGTATACTGTTATACTCACCCTATGTATATATAAATGGTTTTTCATTTAACTTGGAGTTGGTTGGATATCAAGTCAGTTTCTACTAGCTTGGGGTTACAGGAGCTGTTCGGGCTTGTAGTTTCTGTTTTTTTTACATTCTTTTGGGTACTTGCATTTTTTTCCCTTCCAGTTGTAGTAATTTTTCATGAAATTTCATATATGTACTTGGGTTTCTTTTATATTCCAGTTCTGAGTTGGAGTTGATTGGTGTCTATCTTATCTCTCTCTTCCACATGTGTTCTCTTAGAGGGTAATGTCTCCCATTTGTGTGTTCACTATACCCTCAGTTCTTGTCTCTAACCCAGGGCCTACTAGAGGCGGGACTTGGGGGTCATTATCTTCCTTCTCACATTTCTGACCCAAGAGGGGTACACATGGTGGGGAGGGGGTGGTGATAGAGTGGTATCAGAGGTCTGGTTGAGAGATAGGATAGAGTTTGGAGTTAGGAACAGGTGAGGTTGCATGAGTTGGTAGGGCAATGGTGTCATTCATGTTTAGCAAGTGAGGTAAACACTAGAGATTGGCTGATACATAGGCATTTAGGGCCCCCTATGATCTGATGTACGGACCTTTAAGTTTACAATGGCTACTAAACAAGGTGATACTAGTTGTAGGGTAGAGGCCTAGGAAAGGATCATGCATCATTTTTCTTTGTGCCTGTGTTTGAATGGGTAAAACATGGGATAGGTTAACCTAAAATAAATAAAAGAAAATAATTAATTAATTAACATTGAGTCTTCCATATTCTAGGCTTAGGAGCTCTAACGGTTTTTTATTTTATAGGTATGGCTCCAGGTCGATGTCCTCGTCAGGTTTGCGCAAAAAATGTCCAGCAGGCTGTTCCAGTAGATCACTGTAGAGTAGAGGTTGACAACGAAGACACTTGGAGGAAGACACTCTGAGAGTTCTAGTGCCAGAGTCTACAGAAGTACGAGGGATCTATTTCAGATGCAGTCACAAAAGACTTGTTAGAGGAGGTCGATATCGGCTTCAGTTCGATTCATGCTCATAAGGAGCACTGGGTGTCCTTGGTTGAGATGATGCTATGTGGAGCAGCAAGACAGTGGTGGCTCTTGTTTCTCAGGGATCCTGAAGAGTCAGTGATCTCATGGGAGGAGTTCTGAACTAGGTTTAAAGTTGAGTTTCTTTCTTTGACTATGAAGGTGTCCAATCTCCAAGAGCTTCTTAACCTTCGAATGTGGAGCTCTAGTGTTCGAGAGTTCAGAATCCATTTCAGGAACCTTTTATGATATGCTTCAGACCTATTACCGGATGAGGAGGCCCGGGCAAGGCATTTTTAGGAGGCTTTGCGTCCAGATATCCAGCGTCAGGTCACTTCATTTATGATGAAGAAATATCTTGAGGTACTGGGGAGGGAAGAGGTTGTCGAGAGGACTTTGTCCAGGACCAGATCATCACAAGAGGGGAATCGGCATGATTCCTCACGAATCAGAGTTGTGGTCCGAGGTTCCCGGTTTTCAGGGCAGAAGAGTTTCCATTCAGTCAGGGGTAGGTCACATCCCTTCACATCTCGTTTCTCTGGAGGCAACAACTCTCAGGCTTATTCCAAGGGATCAGGCACTTCTTTCTCTTGTGGTGGTCATGGCCATCAGCAGTGGGAGTGCCTGACCTTTCAGAGCAGTCATCGTGCACCGGTCACTACACTCCAGGTTCCTCTGTTGAGGCAGTTCCAGCCGAGGCAGCAGTATCCAATTGCAACAGCTTTATATCAGCAGAGGACAGCCCCATGATGCTCTCCGTCCTCAGAGAGCATAGCACGACCATGGTGGGGGTCATCATCAGGGTCATAGAGGTCGTGGAGTAGGTCATGGTCAGCTTCATGCTCTAGCTTTTCCAGCTCCAGGTGATCCAGACATCGTTTGAGGTACCCTTTGCTTGTTTTCTACCTTGTTGTATGCCTTGTTTGATTCAGGAGCAACACACTCCTTCATGAAGAAAGTTGACAGTAGTTTGCGGTTGTGTGTCAATTATCGTCGCTTGAACAAAGTGAAAACAAATAATTGATATCCTCTTCCATGGATTGATGACTAATTTTATCAACTGAAGGGTGAAAGTTGGTTCTCAAAGATCGAATTACGGTCAGGATATCATCAGATGTGTGTGAAGGATGAGAATATCCCGAAGACTGCTTTCTGTTGTCGTCATGGGCATTATGATTTTGTTGTGATGTCGTTTGGCGTGATGAATGATCTATTTGTATTCATGGGATTGATGAATGTTGTGTCCCGTGAGTTCCTGGACAAGTTCTTGGTAGTTTTCATCGATGACATCCTTGTGTACTCTAAATATGAATAGAATAATGCACTACATCTACAAGCCGTTTTGGGAGTTCTTCGTCGACATCATCTATTTGGGAAGTTGTTGAAGTGTGAGTTTTGGGCTCGAGAAGTCCATTTCTTGGGGCATATTTTGTGCCAACAGGGAGTTTTTGTGGATCCATCAAAGATAGAAGCAGTTGTGTCTTGAGCATCCCCCAATATAGTTTTAGAGGTGCGAAGTTTCCATGGTTTTGAAGGATACTACAGGAGGTTCGTAGAAAATTTCTCATGATTTGTGACTCCTCTAACAGCTTTGACTAGGAAGGATCAAGCATTTATATGGAATGATCAGTGTCAGGAAGTTTTCGAGTATCTAAAGGAGAAGTTAGTAAGTGATCCATTCCTTTGTCTTCCAGCTGAGGGAGTTCAGTTTGATGTTTTTTGTGATGCTTCACATCTGGGGTTAGGTTGTGTTCTCATGCAGTAGAGTTCAATTGTTTCTTATGGGTCTCGGTAGTTACGTCCCCATGAACGCAACTATGCCACCCGTGATCTTGAGTTGGCAGCCATGGTGTTTTCTCTGAAGTTGTGGAGACATTACCTCATTGGTGAGTGCTTTGTGGTTTTCACCGATCATAAGAGTTTGAGGTATGTTTTCTCCCAGCGTTACTTGAACTTACGATAGCATCAGTGGATGGAGTTATTACATGAATACGACTTCAAAATATCATATACACCTGGAAAAGAGAATGTTGTAGTTGATGCGCTGTGTCGAAAGTCACGTAGTGATGCTATGTGTGAATCCAGTGATTCCTGGAGAGTAATGGAAGAACTGTTAGAATTACATCCTGATATGGGAGAAGTTGGGGGTAGAGTTTGTCTTTTTCAAATGACGGTACAGTCATCCCTGATGTATAAGGAGGAAGAGTCTCAGTTGGGAGATCTAGGGGTGGAGGTCTGGAGAGACCGAGTTGTTTGTGGTGAGGCCCCTGATGGTTGGTCGGAGGATGAACAACATCGAGTGTTGTATCATGGAAGGATTTTTGTTCCCTTGACGATGCGTGAGACGATACTCAGATAGTTTCATAGTTCACCTTTAGCAGTACATCCTGGCATGAAAAAGATGTACTGATCCATGAGAAGTCAGTTTTGGTGGCCTGGGCTGAAGCGTGCGGTTGCGGAGTTTGTATCTCAATGTTTAGTCTTCCAGAAGGTGAAGGCCGAACACCGTGTTCTTGGTGGTCTTCTCCAACCATTATAGATTCCTCATTGGAAGTGGGAGGACATATCAATGGACTTTGTTACTAGTTTACCTCGAGCTCCGGGAGGACATGATGTTATTTGTGTGGTAGTGGATTGTTTAACAAAATCGGCCCACTTCATAGCGATCAAGGAGTCGAGCTCAGTGGAAGTTTTTCGAGGTAGTATCTAGAGGAGGTGGTGAGACTTCATGGAGTACCTAGGATGATCATTTCTGATCGTGATCCTTGTTTTTCTTCCAGGGTGTGCAGAGGTCTCCAACATGCTTTCGGTTCTCAACTATGCCTTAGCACTGCTTTTCATTCTCAAACAGATCGTCAGACATAGAGAACCATCCAGACTCTTGAAGACATGTTATGCTCTTGTGTTCATGGTTTTTGAGGTTCATTGATGAAGCACTTACCCTTGGTGGAGTTATCTTACAATAATATTTTTCACTCCACCATCGGTATGGCGCCGTTTGAAGCCTTGTATGACCGGCCTTGCCGTTCTCCATTGTGCTGGACTGGGGTCGGAGAGTCAGCAATTCTCGGACCGGAACTAGTTCAGAATACAATAGAGATGGTCTAGGTGATTCGTGAGAGGATGAAGACAGCACAAGATCATCAGAAATCATATGTTGATCAAAGGAGGATTCCCTTGGAGTTTAATGTTGGGGATCATGTGTTTCTGAAGGTGACTCCCCATCGTGGGCAGCGAAGGTTTGGTCGTGGAAGTAATCTTTCTCACCGGTTTGTTGGGCCTTTCGAGGTGTTTTTGTATTTTGGAACTGTGGAGTATCGAGTAGAAATTCCCCCATATATGAGTCGAATACATGATGTTTTCCATGTTTCACACCTTCCTCGTTATCTTCATGATGACTCTCACATCATCGATTGGAAAGAGATCGATGTTGATGACGATGCAACCTTTGAGGAGCGACCTGTGGAGATCCAAGACTGCAAGGAGAAGGTGTTGTGTGGGAATTCTATCCCCTTATTTCTTGTCTTATGGAGACATGGTGGCATGGAGGAGAGTACCTAGAAATGTGAGTCATAGATACGTGCTCAGTACCCAGAGTTGTTTGATGTTTAACTATTTTCATGTAATAATGTTCCCTTTGTGGTTAGACCTCTCATGTTTTATTTATGAATTTTCTTTTGTTGCTTTTGTGGCTTTCTCTCTTTTGAGAGATATCTTGAAGGGTGGTTTTTTGGACCCCAATTCTTTTGGTGGGTTTTGAATTCTCGAGGGCAAGAATATTTTGAGAGGTATCTGATGTAATGGCTCGGACCTCTCCAGTCCATTACTTTGTGAAAATGTGGTGTTGGAGGTGTTCTAGGAGGTCAAGGTGACATATCTCCAACACTTTTCCAAATTTCCAGTTCTATGAATAGTTTTTCTAGTTTAATGAACTATTCTATTGGTAGGTGTATAGTAATGGTAGGTGTACAGTGTTTCACAGATCGGTTTCAAAGATCGGTTTTACATATCGGTTTCACAGATCAGTTTCACATATCGGTTTCACATATCGGTTTCACAAATCGATTTCACATATTGGTTTCACAGATCGGTTTCATAGATCGGTTTCGTAGATCGGTTTTAGAGATCGGTTTCACAGATCAGTTTCACAGATCGGTTTCACATATCGGTTTCACAGATCGGTTTCACAGATCGGTTTCACAGATCGGTTTCAGAGATCTATTTCACAGATCGGTTTCATAGATCAGTTTCAAATATCAGTTTCACATATTGGTTCCACAGATCGGTTTCACAAATCGGTAGGTGTACAGTAATGGTAGGTGAACAGTGTTTCTAGCTTCCTACAGTTTTTTTCCTTTTGACGCTTCCTTTGACGTAAAATACATTTAATGCCTTATTGTTAGGACTCTTAAGGCCAATTAAAAGGCTATAAATCCTATATTAATTATTCCTATGTCCCAGGATGTTTTTACTTGGTCAAATGCATGGGTTAATGTGATCCACTTTTAATGGGGAATTAAGCGTATCTTAAACTGTCGCCCCATTAAATCTTCAAAAGGGACGAGATATCTTCCTCCATTTTTCTTCCTCTTTGTTCTCAGCTATGAGATGATAGAACCTTTCAATCCATCCCGTAGAAGTTTCACAATCAAACTTTACTCCTCAGATTGGTTCTGCTCTGTTTTGATGCAACCAAGCTGTATCAGTCAATCTTCGATATAATGTGTGTTTTATTGTTGTTACTTTGGGGGTCATCTTCTCCTATTTCCCCTTTCCATTTTATATCATCTAATCTCCATGCTTCTAACGGGGTTTTTCTTGGGGTTTGGTTGGTGCGGTCGTACCGTGGCATCCTTGGTTGGATGCAGTTTTTAGGAGAGGAGGATCGTGACCCATTGTGTGGATAAAGAATGTGAGGAACTGTTTGAGGTAGGGGATTCCTTGCTTCTCATTTCTTTTACATGCAACTGTATTGATAGCATGTTTAATCACACTAGATTAAAATGGAATTGAAATAATAAATATTTTAACCAGATAAATAAATTGATATCGATCATATGTTATTGCCTCTTTCTTTGTTAGATAGTGTGATATCTACACTTTCCTTGCTTAGCAGTTCGTTCTTGATGGAAATTGGTAAAGAACATAAATTGGTATTAATTGATAATTGTTTGGATAAAGATAAAGAGGAATGTAAACAAATCTAGTTCTTGTTAAAATTTGATGTTAATCAAATTGTAACAGTAAGCATGTTTAATTATTTGTGATAGCTTACTGATTAGGTTTCCTGAATTTGGAACCTATGAATAATAAATCTGTTAATTCAAGATGAATTAAAGAACTGATTATTTGATAATTCCATAAAGGGTTATGAGTTACCCTCTTGATTGTTAAAGGGCCAAGAGACCTATTGATGTGATGATGTTTTCATGCTTCTTGTGTTATTATGTGATCCTGGATGATTGTGGTGATATGTGGAGGCATTGAGGCTTTGGTTGTGGCATCAGATAACGCCTAGAGTGGCGAGATGCATCGGTTTATGCATGTGGGTGTCGGGGAGGACACTATAGATGATGGAATGGGATGGATGTGATTGTTGGATGCTTTCTATTTATTTTGGTTGTTTATCTGCTTTAATTTTCCCCACTACTAAAGGCAGCTGGTCTTACTTATCCTTCTTCCGAAAGAAGCAAAGACACGCGGGGTATGTCACGTGCTTTCCGAGTCTAGCTTCCCAAGGAAGGATGGGTATATGCTCTTGCTATAAGTGTCAAAGACTCGACAGGTAGTACATCTACTCACCGTGTTGAGCCCCTTGTGTTTAGTAGCATAGAATGTTTTTCTATAATTCTAGGGAATGTGGGAAAGTAATTCTATAAGTAATAATTGAATAAATGGTGTTAACCCATGGGGATGGAGTTACTGGAACATACTGATGAGGTTGTAATTTTGAAGGAACAATTGACTTTGGGTGTGATGCTAATGAAACTTAATGTGGAACTGTTCATGGTTAATTAATGTTTAAACAATTAATTAACGTAAAGTAGAACTGTTAAAAAAGGGAATGAAGTAATCTAATAAAGCTCTTTAAATGGTTATAGGCATATAGGATACCTAGTCTTAGAAGTAGTAGCCCGGAGTCTGAGAGACGTTAGCTGCAGTGGGTCTAAGACAAGGTAATGTTCATAGTGTGGTTGTGAGATATAGTATATTCTGTAGTTTTTGTGTTTCTATACACTAGTCCACCCTATCCGTAAGGGAAACTGACACCCCAGGGATTTTGAGCCCTCGGGGGGTGTTTTCCCCAACATTCTAATGGGAGGATGGATGGCTGACTACCCCCTTTGACCCCGCTCTCTTCTCTTGGAAGTTACTTGTGCAGGAAGGAACATTGGTTAGTTTTCCCCATATATGTGTGTAGAGGGCTGTAGTTTCTTGTGGTTATTCACACACATATATTTTGGACATAGGTTTCTATGGACTACTATAGGTGTAACGTGTATAGGTTGTAATGTCTTGAGGATCCTTACTCGGTGTATGGGTTGTAATGGATTGAGGTATAATAATCGACGTATGATACACATTATGCGAGCTGTGGTGGATCCCGGACACTACCTGGTTACTTTGGCGTGTGGACATGGTGGTTTTTTTACACGATGTGCATTTTGTGTTGATTCACTGATGTGATTGCGAGCAAGCCTTTTTGGATAGAGATGCTCAGGACGTGCGATGTTGGGGAAAAGTGGCAAACTAGTGGGGAATTATTAGCAGGGTACCCTTGATATTATTTATTATTTGACATATTATTATCTGCGTTACATGGTGAGAGTATCCATGGTGAGGTTAGAAACTTAGTATACCTGTTTATGTGAAGAGTTAGTTTCACTTGTTGTTCACTGTGCTTAGCATGCTTTCTTTATTTTTTCACGAGAGGCTTCGGGGAGGATCCTACTGATTATACTATTATACTCACCCTATTTATATATAAACTGTTTTTCAGGTCATTTGGAGCAGGTTAGAGATCAAGATGGTTTCTATGAGCTTGGGGTTTAAGGAGCTGTCCGAGCTTGTGGTTACTGTTGTTTTTACTTTCTTTTGGGTACTTGCAGTTATTCCATTCCAGTTGTAGTACTTTTGCATGACATTTCATATATGTACTTGAGTATCTTTTATATTCCAGTTCTAAGTTGGAGTTGATTGGTGTCTATCTTATCTCTCTCTTTCGTATGTGTTCTATTATAGGGTAATGCCTCCCATTTTTGTGTTTATTATACCCTCGGTGCTAGTTGCCAACCCGGGGCCCACTGCAGGCGGGACTCGGGGGTCATTATCTCCCTTCTCACATAGTCGACCCTGGAGGGGAACACTTTTTGAGGAGGGGGTCATGACACCACGAAAGAAATAAATGGTAAATAGAGGCGGTATGTGAAGGCGGTACGGGAAGGCGATACGCGAAGGCGGTACGCGAAGGCGGTACGCGAAGGCGGTACGCGAAGTCGGTACGCGAAGGCGGTACGCGAAGGCGGTACGCGAAGGCGGTACGCGAAGGTGGTACGCGAAGGCGGTACGCGAAGGAGGTACGCGAAGGCGGTACGCGAAGGCGGTACGCGAAGGCGGTACGCGAAGGCGGTACGCGAAGGCGGTACGCGAAGGCGGTATGCGAAGGCGGTACGCGAAGGCGGTACGCGAAGGAGGAACGCGAAGGCGGTACGCGAAGGCTATACGCGAAGGCGGTACGCGAAGGCGGTACACAAAGGTGGTACGTGAAGGCGGTACGCAAAGGCAGTACGTGAATGTGGTATGCGAAGGCGGTACGCAAAGGTGGTACGCGAAGGTGGTACCCGAAGAAGGTAGGCGAAGGCGGTACGTGAAGGCGGTACGTGAAGGTGGTATGTGAAGGTGGTACGTGAAGGCGGTACGAGAAGGCGGTATGAGAAGTCGGTATGAGAAGTCGGTACGCGAAGGCGGTACGTGAAGGTGGTACGCAAAGGCAGTACGCGAAGAAGTTATGTGAAGGAGGTACGCAAAGTTGGTACGTGAAGGCTGTATGTGAAGGTGGTATGCGAAGGTGGTAGGTGAAGGTGGTACGAGAAGGTGCTATGGGAAGGCCATACGTAAAGGTCATACACAAAGGCCGTACGCAAAAGGCCATACACGAAGGTCGTATGCGAAGGTCGTACACGAAGTTCGTACGTGGAGGCCGTATGTGAAGGCAGTATGCGAAGGCGTTACATGAAGGCGGTATGCAAAGGCGGTACGCGAAGGTTGTACATGAAGGCGGTATGCAGAGGCGGTATGCAAAGGCATGGTATCCGAAGCTTGTATAGTATGTGGAGGAGGAGTGTTATGTGGAGTAGACATGGTACGCAGAGCAAGTGTGGTACATGGAGCAGAGGTGATACGCGGAGCAATAGCGATACATGGAGAAAGCGTGGTATGCTGAGAAGGCACGGTACATAGAGCAGGAAAGGTATGCGGACCAGGTGCAGTATGCATAGAAGGCGCGGTATACAGATCAGAGTTTGCAAAAATGAAACATCATAAACAGAGTTTGATTATAGCTAAAACTGGGTTAGAAGTTCTAGTGCATTCAGTAATTTCACTAAATAAGAAAACAAAATATAAAATAGCATCAATTTGGGACTTCGATGAAAGCAATGTCTCATGCTGAATAGAGACAAAGACTTTTCATGCCAATCTGTTGAAGCGACCATCAAGTCAATAAAATGAGTGAGACCTCTCCTAAGGTAGTGATCCAGGGGGATTCTACGGAAGTGATCTGAGGGAAGTAGTGAGCTATCCCTGAACCTTTGTAAAGGCAGTGTGCCTGGAATACAGTGACTATTCTTGAAGGTTTGTAATTCACAACCAGTGAAGATCAGTGGAATTTGGTACGACCAGCGACCTATCGTCATATGCTTTTTGAATGTATCCCTTATTGGTGAACCAAGTAAAAAGTTTTGTATTGTCCTTCTTCATGTGAATGTTTTAATTACTGTACATATCTATCAAACAAGTATTGAAAAGGGTTTCTACCAATGTGGTAACAAGATCTGGTAAAGAAGAGAAAAATTTGACACCCTGATTCACCCCACCTCTCAGGGTGGTCTAGGGTCCTGCAATAATAAAACCCAAAACCTAACTCTAATAGGATGAGGGTTAGAGACAAGTACTAAGGGTATGTCATACACACAAATGAGAGGTATTACCCTCTAAGATAAGAGAAACAAAAGATAAAATAAAAACACTAAAAAATCATAGTCATGATAAAAGTAAAGAATGATCCCAAGTTCATGAATTTAATTTCATAAAGGTAAATAAACTTCAAAAATAGCACAACAAGTACCAAGATATAATCCTCGATAGTGGTCATGAAATTAAAAATATCTCTTGAACAATCCATGAGCTATTAATGTCCATCTCAATCACAAAACAACTCCTCCAAACCTAAAAATAGTTTGTATATGTGTAGGGTGATCGTAACATGTATAATCAAAACGATCCTCCCAAGACACTCCCATGAAAAAGATAAAAAAATTATGATGAATTATAGTGAACAAAAAGTGAAGCTAACACATCATCTAAACAGATATAGTGAGTTCCTAGACTCACCATGGTTATCTATCACCAAGTATCATATACAAGTGAAAATATAATACAATATCAAAAGAAGGTACCATATTACCACTTCCTTTCTAGTTTATCACTCGGCCCCATCATCGCATGTCCTGATCCAAATCTCTAAAAAATGAATCCAGTCTAAAGAAACTTGGGCTAGAGTATCATACCATAAACCTCTTGCATCACATCATCTTATAATATATATAAACCTCATTCATAAAATCATCTCATCTCCCTATGACACATGTGCACCACATTACACACCATCTCATGACACATCTCCAGATAGTAATCGAGAAGTTTTGGGGAGCCAACATAGACCATATTTCATGTATTATACCTCAATACATCACAGAACATACACATAACACCTATAATAATCCATTAGATACTATATATATGGATATACAATTGTTTGAAATAACCAAATTCCATTATATATCTCTACATACATTTATAAGGAATGATAACCTCCATGTATACCAGAACAAAATAATACCTAGAGAAGAGAGTGGGGATAAAGTGAGTATTCAGATATTTATTCCTCACTAACCTAGATGTTGGGGAAAAACTTCCTAGATTCCATTGGGTGTCAATTTTCGTACCTACTTGGGTGGATTAGCATATGAAATCACAAAACATGAAGGATATAATATATTTCACATCCACTCAAGGGAAATTAACCAAGTCTAAGCCTTAACTGCAACTAATTCCACTCGAACACCCAGCTTCCACTGTTATGGAATAGTTACCTTATAAGCACACATGCATTCAAGAAGACTCTATTTAATTAATTCTTTCCTTTTATCATTTCAATTTATGTTAATTGAATCATTATAAATTAATTAACATTATTCCATTTTCATTTTATTAACCACCAAGTCAAGTATATTCCCTCTAAGCAAAATCCAACTAATTCCATGGTTTCATAAGATTAAAAATATTTCATTCCATTTAATAACCAACCCCATGGGTTATAACATGTTTTAATCATTAACATTCAATAATTCTAGCTACTTTAGGAAAAATCCTAAGGTTCCATAAAAGAGATGCATAACCAAGCACAATCATCTTCCTCAACTAGTTTGGAAAGGAATATAGGTAAACAAGAAATGTGACCATCTGATAATTAAGTAGATCTATTAATAAGAAATCATCCCATATTTTAGCATAAAAAGGGGAAATCCCAACTTCAATGCATACTATCAATCTATGTGCCATGCCTAAAACCATCATGCATATAACCATGAATCTTTCCATCATAGACATGAACTATTGCAATAAACTTAGGCCTCCCCACCCACATCTCACCAAAGCATCATCCATCCAAGGCTTACATCACATCATACAGCAAGACTCAAATCCAAATAAACATGAAAGGTTGTAAAAAAAATAGAGTCAATATAGAATATAATCCCAAAAAACTTGGCATTCATCCTTCATATAGAAAAAAGATCGCTCTTCACCAAAAAATATCATTATCAAATAACCATATTTATTACCATCTTGGATCAACCGATTCATTTATCATAATTTACAACCACATGTAACTTTTCTTCATCTATTAAAACCTATAAAATATTTAAATATACTTTAAAGAAAAACATATTGTTTCAACAAAATTAAAATTTTAACACTATCATTAACATACCTCTTTATTATTTCCAACAATAAGAATTTCCAAATTAAGGTTCTTTATCCAATTCCATTAACATGTAGAATGAAAAATTAAGTAATGATGAATTGGGCATCACTTGATTTCCATTAAATTATGAGAGGAACTATTTACAAAATCCTACCTCTTTAATTATTTATATAAAAATTATTAAAAAAATTATTTTATTTAAAATTTTCATCAAATTAAACATGATAAACCATTTTATAATAAATATTATAACAAAATAATTACATATATAGAACACAATCTAGAAAATCAAGAAGAAAATCGTTATCATGGTGGAAAAACACATGCAATTGCTATAATAACACATTTATTTCATTGATGCTATTTAATATTAGTTATGGTTAATACCAATGTAACCTAAAGATATAATGAGAGATAAATTTACAATTTCGTATAAAAATAGGGAGAAGTAATGAATCCCCTACCTTAAGGCATTCAATGTTCTTTGATCGAGAATGGAACAACAATAGAGAAATGTGATCGCATATCCCATAAGAAAACTACAACCCTACAAGAACATTTTTCAATAACCACACAAATAATTCAAATAAATATAAAAGAACATAGGATATTAACCATTGTAGCATTGAAATAAGGAATGAAAGGAAACAAGACCAATCAAATAAGAACCCACAAAAGGAAGAATAAAATCTCATATCATATCACCATTAATTGAACATAGGAAATTGAGGATCAATAACAATCAAAAGGTCTTAAAAATGCATTGAGATAGATCTAATGGAATCCTAGAATTGGGACAGAAATGGATGGATTGAGAGAAAATAAGGGTGATATTTGATTTATAAGAACATTTTCTAATGGAATTTTACAATGTGAATAGGTCATTCACATTGCGAATGTTTTAAGTTTATGATCTGGTAAAAAATGCATCACCTGGATGCACCTAACATGGAATTAATTCACATCATGGAATTCATGTTAATGTTTTGATTTTTTATGGATAGATTTATTAGGTCTAAACTTCAATTCATTCACATTGTGAATATTTCATACAGGTAAATAATTTCACACCCTATGACCTCTTCCCAATCCATGAATTCCCACTTCATCTGTAGATTCCTCCAATGCAATCCAGGTACAACACTTAGGTCTGTGAACTTCACACTCATGATGTGAGATATGTTTCATGTTGTAAACACATTATGTAGTAAGATCATAGCTCCCAAACACCACTAAACCTAATCTATGATTCCTCAATATACCATAAGCTTCAAAAACACACAAATGTATGGGCTAGATAGATATTATACCTTAAAACACATGATTTAGGGATGAATAACTCTTAGGTTTAATAAATTCTTGATATTAATATAATAAAATGTTTATTGATTTTTTAAAATAAATTTAGATATTATAGGTAACCTTGTGATCGGTAATTCATTCATAATAAGTTTAGTGAAGTTCATCACATTTTTAGTATTATGGTATATGTTGTGTAGTGTGTAATCTTATGAACTAAATATTAATACCGTAGTATATGTTGTATGAAAGTTTAAATGTGTTTTTAGAACGATAAGTTACTCAATTTGGCCTATGAGAGCACGGTAGATTTCATATTGGAAGTTATATCATGAATGATAAATATGTTAAGAATACCCCCCCCCCAAATACTTTAATCAATGAGTAATAATTAAAATTGTGAATACATAATTTATTTAACAGGGTAGAATTTAACACTAAGTTATTTTAAAATTTATATTAGTTTAAAACCTAATATGTTCAAGAGTGTGGGATACACGAAACCCCAAACCACAATGAATTACGAAACAATATATAATCATTAAAATATAGTCTTACAATTATAGGTTGAAAATATTTGTGACCAAATTAAGATATATTTATATAAATAAAAAATAAATGTCTTTATCCATGCAAAGGAATTGATAAAATAAATCAGTGTAGCTAAATAACTAATAAGACTGACTTATGCTTTAAAATCTGACCTTCATAAAAATTGAATTTTTATGTAAAAATAAATATATTAGGGAAAATATAATTTTTATATGTATAATATATTAACATAAATTTTATTATTAATTGATATTAAATAATAATAATAAATGGAAATATTTTAAAAATGTTATTTTCCTATGAAAACAGTTTTCATTAAACTTGTAGGTTTTTATTTAAAATTTGAATTATAAAATTTTATAATTTTAATTTGACAAAATAAACATAAATTTTAGATTCATAATTTCAATATTATCATAACATGAATTTTTTTAATTTTTTTAAATCATTGATTTTTAGGTGAATACTAAAAAATGTTGTATTTACTAAAATTACAAACTTTATGGCTTTATAATTATATAATAAACACATATTAGTTTATAAAACATTTTAATTTATAAAATATGTATTTATGTATTAATAATACATATTTTTTAACATCATTATGAATTTATAAAACCAATGTTTAACATTTAATGAACTTAACTAATACTTCCCAATAAAAGAAACTTTTTTTGGTCTTTTCTTTTCATTGAATATTATTTTTGATAAAATTCATTTTTATCTTGAAATAAAAGAAAAATATATTTAATTATTTTTATAATACAATTTATATCATGAAAACAAAATACATTGAAATTTTTATTTTATACATAAATTTTAGTGTTAAAAATGCACTTTTTTCTAAAAAAGGGGTTCTACACATTACTTGAGTTAATGTTAAAATAGATTTTTCATAAGAAAATAATTTTTTTTGATTAAATGGATCTAATATTTATAATTATTAGGTAAAAATTATATAATAAGTTCCATTTTAATTTTAATAATTTACTTCGGTAAAAATTAGTTACCAAAAGTGAAACTTTTAAGAGTAAATAACATAGAAACATGTTTAAAACTTGTTTAGAAATGAGTGGTTGAGATATTAAAGATATTATATCATTTCCACCTCCATTATTGTCTATTTTGTAGTATTATTAATATTTGAAACATGTGGTCTCTCTATATTAAGATGAAATACATAGAAAATTTTCATTATCGCTACTTTAAAAAGGGGCCTCTCACCACCCCTTCAAGACCACCCTAAAAATTTCTTTTCCTCTTGAAAATATTCCCTTTTTTATTCAACTATAATCCTATTCCATTTACTTGATCCAATAGTGAAAACATATTGTCCCAAGACACCCATTTCCAAAGAGTCTTCTAAGGGAAAGCTCAAGTCCTCAATGTGAGAACTCTTTTTTCCTAACTTCTTTTCTTTTCATTAATAATTTCCCACATAAAATTTCATAATTCCTATATAATTATATAATTATTATTTTTATAATTCATGTTATTATTCTAAGGAAATAACTATTAACCACCATTCTCCTTTTCTATTAAAAAAATAAAAGAGTCATTCATGCGTTGTGCGGACCACTGTCTCCATAAAGCGACGACTTCCATTTTTCACCACCACCTCTATTAGCTATTTATAAGTTTTAAATTTAAGAATAAATATTAAATATATAATTTAATTATTATTTTTATTAAGATAAAAAATACAATATATCTTTTTTACCTCTCATTCATTGAGAAATGAAAATGTTAACCATTTTTTGTGCAAACTACCACCTCTATGAAGTAATGTATGAAATTTTTCATTTAGTTTATTTATTATATATTAATAACTATTAAAATTTTATTCACCACATTTAAAGTATCTAAATAATATTATTATATTTATTTAATAGTGAAATTATTCCCAAAATAAGACATTTTCATAATCATAATCATCCATTAATTATGGTATGTTCATATTTGGGTTGAAATAACCACCTAATTGAACAATGCTATCAAATAATATAATGGATTAATGTAAACATAATTATTGATAATATATGATATAAATAAGTAAATAAATATTTTATTTAATTTTTAAAATTTAGAAAATAATTTTAAACTCAGGAATTAATTTACCAACATCTGTTAATGAAAAATCATTGAAACATGCACATTGCTGATTTCATATTTAAGGTTCTTAACCCACACTCCAATGGAATGAAATTATAAAATTATAAATAATTATAAAACATTATTTAAGGTACCTTGTAAAATCTATTAATTATAAATTTTATAGAATAACAAAGAAAAACACTGATATTATGAAACTAGTTCAAAACGAGGAAGATTACTCACACCCGATATTAAAAGTAGATAATAACTACCTAATATAAATGAAAAGAAAAATTATAAATGATGTTTATAAAAGGTAATAGAAATAAATAATGTTTTTAAATTTTATATTATTATTGTTATTTTTTTATTTATGATATTTAATCACTTTAGTGGAATTTAAGAATTAAGGTAAGGGTTTCTTGTCTCGAAGTTTCACCTATTTCTTGTTATAAAACATGATATATCTAAAATGGTGCATCTAATTAACAATTAATGTTATATATATTGGTCCTATCATTTTTCATGGTATATAATATTTATTTTGAAATCATATCCTTCAAGGGATTTTAACTCAAAAGCATCTAAGGTTGTATGGGTTTTGTTGTCTCATTTTCTACTCCATGAGACATGTTTGATATTTCTCACAATTATTTATTTTATATATCATATTAATTACCTATTTATTTTATGTATTAAAATATCTTCCATATCATGATATTTTAATGTCTATTTAAGGATCTCTCTCTCTCTCTCTCAAGATATTTTAATTCCTATATACCAATACCATTTGGATTTTATTGTCAATCTAAATTTCAAATAACGATTTATTTTGAAAGATAATCCTTATGGGGAATTTTTATGATATTATATATAAAATTCATATCATTTTATTCTTTTTTTCTTTTCCTTTTTTGTTTTAATTATCTTATACCTATTTTATTTTCCCATTGGCTCATTATTTACCCATGGTAAAGAAACCGAGCCTATATTATCTTTTCAGTCAACAAAAACTCTTTTTCTATATCCATGTTCATTGGATGATTTTAATAAAGTCATATTATATGCCTCAATAATTAATTAATATCATTTTATTCTTCTTTAATTTTTATATATATTTAAATATATTTTAAATTTTTTTTATAGGGGTCATTTTCATCAAATTCTGAAAAGATTATATCTTTATCTTTTTCCTTATGAATACATCTATTTTCTACCTCTATAATTTTATATGAAACATTCTATATATGTTTTTTTGTTTAATAAAATAAATTGTTTTTTTTAATTTATAAAATAAATTTTAAAAAAAAATCAACGATATTTCTTATTCCAAAAGTGATTTTTTCTAAAACTACTAAAAAATGGAATCTAAGTCATTTCCCATTGAAAATTGTTATTCATGGTCATAGTAATTATTCAAATGATATCATCCATATTATTTCTCTATATGTATTATATAATTTTCATTTATACCAAATAAATTATTCCTCACTACCTTAATCTTTCAAAATCATCCTATGTTATAGTCATGATTTTCCTTCCAATATATTTTCTTTGTAAAAAATATATATTTCATTCCTTTAAATGAATTTTTATCTTCTAGATTTCATAAATATATTATTTAACAAAATATTTAACATAACCATATACCCATTCATTTTATTTTTCTATTTTTATGGATTCTTACATGGAAAACTATTTTATATATTGATTAGCGGAATATCGGTAATCCATATACTCATCTTTTCAATACAAATGTTTTATATTACAAAGTAATGTTTTTTATATATTGTACAGTTTATTCATTATTAATATGATTAATTCATTGTACTTAATTTTTTAGGAGTGGACATGTAATATCCCATTGATGTATCGATGCGTCTTATGAGACTAACTATCTTGGCTATTTCGGTGTATTCCTACCTAGATCATATTATCATAGTGATAGTAAGATCATGATTTCAAAAATTATGATATCAAGGCTTAGGTAATGGAATAATATGTCGAGCATTATTTGTTCAAATTCTAAGGAACCACTTAGTTTTTTCCATGTGTTTATTTATTTATATATAAAACATGGATATGTTATGTTGATAGATTATTTTGATTATGTAATTATTTTGATTCTCTATTCTCAACAAATTATTTTTCTCATTTTTTTCTCATTTATGATCATTCATTATTATCACTTATATTTACCCTTACCGATAATTTTATCTAACCCATTATTATGTTTCCTTTTCCTTGGGTAATAAATAAATGTATTACACATGATATGTTATGAAGAGTAGTATGTGTGGAAAGTTTTTTAAGAGATTTTAAAGATTTATTATGGATAAAGTGGTTTCTTATATAGTGTCAAGAATATCTATTTTATGATAAAGAAATAGTATTTGTTAGTTAAATTTTTTCCCAAAATCTCTAAATCTCTAAAACTATATGGTCCATAGAATGTTTGTGACTCAATATTTTCAAGTGATATTATAATTTTTTATGTTTAAAATTCGGTTACTTTTGTTCATCTCAAATATGGTATATATAAATTTTTTTATTTTCACTGGATTTTAGGAGTATGAGTCTGGGGTGTGACATAAAAATTTAATCAAGAAATTTGTATTCTTCGGTTATAAATATTCTTAACTCATAATACATTTATAAAAATTTTCTCCTTAAATAGATTATTTTTTGGTTTCCTTGTATTTTCCTGGCATGGGATATATTATGATGCTCTTAGTTTTCTATCTATGTGTATTTAAATTCCATGAAATTCACCTGGGAAAACATTACAAGTTATCCCTCACATGATCTGACTCTCTCTGTCTCTATAAATCTAATTTTCTTAAAATAATTTAGTATAAATTTTCCTTTACAAGTGTTGGTAAAATCATCTAAACCATGGATGCCCTGGGAGGAAGGGGTATATTGACTATTTTTAAGTGATCATTATCATACTCATGTGAAATATATTGGACATATTTAGATTGACGGAGAGAAGATACATAATTATTGAAGGATTTATTCCCTAAATACCATATACATATGATTTGTTGTGGCTCTATTATAATTAAAAGTTATGTATATCCTAATGCATGAATTAGAGATTTCATGACACTGTCTTATCAAAACATAATGCATGATTGGTTGATATTATAGACAGTATTATGATTATAATTATAAGGTATGGTATACATAAACATACAATGATATTTTAAATTGAATGATAATAGTCATCATTTCAGTGTCTTCAATGTTTGGATATCATTAAATGGATATGTTTCATATGAATAAATGGTCATAGTTTCATTTCATTCATTAAACGGTATAAAAAACTAGTCAAGTGGAATTTACCCAACTATTTTAACACATGAGTAAAAGCATAACACTTAAGGAGTGTCCTCTAAGGATATATATAAAGCATTAGTGCCCATTCAATAGGTATATATAAGACTCTTGTATGAAGTAGAAAAAAATTTCATTATTCTATAGCACTCATCCTCTTCACCTATAGCCTTCACGAGTAACTAACATTTCATGGGTGGTGAGATGATCCTTCTCAAGCATCAAATGATCCAGTAGAACCCATGGATACCTCTAGAGGAGGGGTGTATTTTGGCTTCCTCCACTAAAAACATCATCAAACATGGAAGAATATTTTTTCTTCCTATAATAAATGGTTTATGGTACACATCATAGTTTCATCATTTTACTATAACATGGTTTTACTTATCTAGTATGGTTAATATTTGATTTGGGTTTCTATATTTTTTATATTATATTTAATGATTATTGTTATATCCTTTGAAACTCAGAAGTGTTATTAAAGTCTTACTATTCTTTTAAATTAATGTAATTGTACTGAAAATTAAGTTCTTAATGTTTTGTGTCTTATTGTATACCTTATAATTAAAAATAGTTAAATATTTTATTCTTCTCAATTAAATAACATATTATAATATGAGATATCATATCCAGGGACTTAGTAAAAATATATCATTTTTAAATTACTTTTATTTTAATATATTGGAATATTTTATTCAATTACAACTTTGTTTCATAGATTTAATATAGAGAATCTTTTCATTTTTTAGGATATTGATATGAATCATAAAATATCATATGATACGTAAAGGTATATTGATACATAAGAGTACTAACCTTTTATAGAGGAGTGGAAGACCCTTATGTATACTACTTATCATAAACAATAAATAGGATATCAATTATAAAATATTACAAATATCACTTCAAATTTTTAATCACTATAGCCTATCAATCATATTCTATGATTCCCCCAACATCATTAAATGTGATTAGTAAAGGGGATTTTATTTTTCTTAAATTTCACTTATTATTTGAATAACATAATTTATAAATTGTTCATTAATTGTAAATAATGGTATTTTAGGATATCTAATAATTTATAAAGTTATTTATAAAAAAAATTAATTATAAAGTGTATATAATTAATTAATTAATTAATAAGGAAACATTTATTAATAAATATTCAATAATATAATGTGTTAATATTACAATATTTTTAAATTATATGGTGTGAATTATTATTTATAAATTGTAATGGTAGTGTATAGTATTGATAAATTAAAAAAAATGTTAAAATATAAAATAATTTTATATTTAATTATGAAATGTTCATAATTAATTAATTGGAATTACTTAAATTAAATGATTAATTTGCGGTATTATTTAGACAACATAAAATGAATTTTTGATTATTTATATGATAATGGATTAAATAATAATAATGTGATATTTATATTATATAAAAATTTCATAATATAAATTGAAAAATAAAATTATTTAATTTCATAAAACATCATATATTTAAAGTAAAATATCATATAATGAGAAATATGAAAGACTTCAAATTGGAATAAATATAATGTTTTTAAATTCATAATTATAGAATATTCATAAGATTATATAAATTATAACTTTATTAAAATTGTCTTTTATTTCTAAATTGTTTATAAAGGTTTATCTCATGTTTAAATATGTACATTTTTCATTTACTTAAAAGTTATTCCATGCTTTGTTCATAGTTATAAATTTTTATATTATAAATATGTTCATGCCTTAGTTTAAATTTTTAAACTACATAAAATGTTTTTATAGATTCATTTATGGAGTTACATTCTAGGTATGATAATGTATTTTTCTTTCTTCTACACTGACTTCTACTTGTATTTCACTAAGAGATTGAATTGAGCAGTTAAATGTGGTTTATACAAATTATTTGTTATAGTTATAATGGAATTGATATCTCTATTGAGTAAATTATCCATTACTATATGGACTTTGGGTTAGACTTCCCATTGGTTTGGTGACTTATGTATTGTTTCCAAAAGGTGGGGGATGACTATATATGGCTCCAAGCATACTCATGTAGAGATTTTTGATTTCATATAATTCTAAGCCTTTTCATGATATAGTTTCATGTACCTAATGCATCATATTTATTTGGATATGTTTCAATATAATTGTCTTTTAGTTTTGGTTAATAACATAGGCTATGAGTTGGGTAAAGAGTTATATGGCAATATGGTTTGAGTGTATTTATTTAGTTGAAGGAATATGATTCCAAACTAAATCACTAGAAGCACACATATAGAAAGGTAATTTCATTAAATAATATGGTGAGTTTAAATCATGTTTAAAATACTAAGTGTTATATTCCTTTCAAAATGGAACATGTTAAGATATTGATCATTCAACGAGGAAGGTTTTTCCAAATTAGGGTTCCCATGGATTATCTTGTGTAATCCATGGTGTAAATAGATATCCCTTTGATATATGTAACCAAATCCCATTTTTTGTGGTTTACACTTAGATGTTAAAAGTTAGGATACCAAAAAATAGATTTTAGTTTATCTATGGGTTGTATTGAAAAAATAATTATCCATTCAGCTATCTAAGTGTCATATATGATGTGAATGAGATGATTCCCTACATAAATAGTTAAGTTGTGTTTGAAATTCCAAAGTATACACATATATTAGTGAAATATGGATCATGACCCACTAAGGAATATAAATAATTTAAAAGGGATCATCATTTTATTTGAAAATCATTTAATAAAAGTTCTTATAAAATGGTTTTTGTATAATAAAATCATCTGATAAATGTTTCGGTTATATATAAAATACATCATCGTCAACATTCATAACATTAAGATGAATCCTTGAAATGGAGAAGCAAAATGTAATGAAATACTAAGATTTGTTACTTAAGAAATGATCTTAAGTAATAGAAATTATATGTGTTAGAGAAAAACCATTCTATATAACCAAATTTTGAAGTTGTTTAATAGGTAAATCTAGATGATAAATATAGATTGATTCACTTAAGGTTTCAAAGGAATTAGATGAAAAATGACCTTATAAATTTTAGTCTCTGCAAATATATTTAATATAATTTGATAGATTAATGAATTTGTGAGACTATAGGTTTCCTAAATATTTTTTACAACTATGGAACTCATTATATTATCATTTATTGAAATATTCTATCAATATGAATGAGTTCCGGAAACTTTTATTCAATATTCTAAAAATGATAAGAATTAATGAATGAGGGCATGTTATGTCTTAGTTATTATGATGTGGTGATAGTGCATGTGGGTAAAAGTCAAAACCATGTGAAGAAAATTTATTTGGAAATCCCAACAATATTTATTCATGAATCCATTTTAGGACATTGAAACCTTGAGTTATCATGGAGGAATAAGAATACCATAATAAATAAATATTTGAGATATCTAAAGGGATTTTGGTAACTCTATAGAATTTTTATTTTAGATATTGATGTTATAAAATAAATTATGTGATTTTAAATGGTAGGTGATACCAAAAATATGTTTTACTAGTGTTTTAAATATAATATAGTTTGAAAATGAGGTAATTTTTGTAAAATATTATAGTTTTTATTATAATGATGAAGCAAAACATTTTCCACATCAAAGTGTGAAATAGAAAAGAATAAATCAATTTTAGATGGATCTATGTAAAGGATGTGTGTCTTCATATGATTCTTCTTATATGATAAGATATTTTTTTTACTAACAAATAGTTGTTATAAACAATATTATATAATAGATTTTAATAAACATGGTTTTTGATTCATTGTGTTTTATAAAACAATTATTTTAAGATAAGGGTAAAAATGTTTTATTTAGGATAGAGGATTTTATCTTGATATTTTTTAAAATATGAGGGATATTATTACACTATCTAGTAGTGGTGTATTTTAAAAAATAATCTTATTTTAAAGAAAATACTTCCAACACATGGAATACCATATATAATATGAAAAAGATAGTTTATTTGTTAAGTATTCCTACTAAAGAAGATATGTGTTATTAACTAAATACAAAGTATTTTTTTCATATTATCATGATATTTCTAAAGGAATGTAGTTTTTAAGAGGCTTGTGGGAGTACTTTTAATCTTAGAAAATTTCAAAGTTAACAAATAAAATATTATTCTAGCATAATTAAAAGTGAATTTCACTTAATATCCTAAATAATTTTATGGTATATTGGTAATGAAAAATGTAAAAAGTTTCATTTAGTTATAATAATAAATTTAATATCACTTTATCATAAAGGAGTTCAGGATATGTTGATAAGTGATAATGTAAGTAGTTTCATTATTTATCAAAATATTTTAGGGAAACAGTTTGATGGAATGAACTCAAAGAATGATAATGATATACTTAGAAAGAGTTTTAAGAAGACAATAGAATCTGAAATTATAACATTTGATGTTGTGGGTTTAAGGATTCAGGATATTTATAAGGAGTTGAATAGTAATAATATGACTCTTAAGTCTCACCATTATTAAAATTGGATTACTTTATAAATGTTACTCAATAATAAGTTTACTGGGAGGGATTTATCAGATGGTCACATAGAGACATGGTAGGAAATGCATATATATTTAATGAGTTAACAAAACCCCTAAAAGTGTAGAAAACATAGGGATGGTCTAGTATTCTATCATATATGATATATTATACATGAACTTATATATAGTTTTGATAAGTATTCCTAAAGTAATTTAAAAATATAAAATGTGTCATTTTATATAAAATTCAATCTATACTTTATCATTATTACATATTATCTACGAATATCTATATATATTTCTTAAATTGAAATGATAATTGACCTCTCAATTTGTGAATTTGTGGTATCCATAACTGATGTTAATCATGGAGTATTATAGGTTGTGGATAAATGTAAAGGATACCAAGAGTAATATTCATATATTGATATATGAAATATTCCAATGAGGCACAAAAATGGATTTTGTGCACTGGATGGACAACTATGTATACCACATATAGTGTTATACACTATGTCTTTAGTATACTAGGGGTCTATGGATCATATTTAGAGTCCCAACTACCTGAGGTTGGTGAGATACCTAAAATGAGAACCATTATACTCAGATTATTTTCTTACATAAGCCTTCAATATTATGGTATATTTAGGTATGTTCTTAATGATTTCGTCATTTTAAGTTTAAACAAGATGAGATTTTTCCGCTCATATGATGGGTTTTACATCTATTACTTTGATTGAGATAGAGTATAAGGATGTTTATAACGGTAGCAATATAACACATATGGCATGTTTATCTATTTGGGTGAGGAGCGAGTGATGTTATCATCACAAAGGTGAATAAAATGTGATATGTTCATCAAATTGTTCAATATATAATTTTATAATTGAGAACATATGAGTGGCTATAGAGTATTGATATACTTCATGTCACATCATCACTTGATGACATAAAAATGGGAATCATGTTAGAATTCATGATTTCATTTGATTCAACTAGTGGACATGGCTATAAATATACATGTGTTAGATATAGATCAGCCAGTTACCTTTATAGCTTGAGTAGCACTGATACTTTACTGGAGGCTTCTCTTTACTTAAAATTATATATATGGTTATTCATATTTGTTTTCAATTATATAAAAACATGTGGGGTATACTTTTGGTTGACTGAATGGGAATTGATTTTGACTTAGAGAGATACTCTAAAAGAATTTTAGAGTTTATCTAAATGTTTTTTTGATTAGATTTCACAATGTATTACATATGATGTGATTCAAGGTGACTTTAATGATAGATTTTCAAAAAAAATGGAATGTATCGAAATGTATTTTTTGATATGGTTTCATAATTTATTGTATACAATATAGTAAAAGGTAAAATTAAATAAATCCTATGAGGCTTTAGTGTAAGTGGGAGATTGAAGGAGATATTTTCTAAACCCTATATACATATGATGTATTATGGGTATATAATAAGTGAAAATTGGATATATCATAATGAATGAAATGTAGATTTTGTTAAACGACCTTATCTAGTCATATTATGTGATTGGGTGATATCATATGGAGTATGGTGAGTATAATTTTATGGTATGATATAAATTAACATACAGCAATCATGATAGTCGAATGATAATAGTTATAATCTAGGATCTATTTTTTGATATAAATAAATAGATATGTTTCATATGATTAAATGGTTAGCATTTTGTTGTATTATATCGGTGTTTCAATAACTGGGCAGGTCTAATTTATTCATGCTTTATAATGCATGAGTAAATGCATGAACAATTGAGGTGAGACCTTGAGTGCTCAATATAAAGATGAATCACCTATTTGATGGGTATTTATGTGACTCTTGTATATTGACGGATGAAAATACCTCATCATCAAACCCTCTTCCACTTCACTAATACCCTTCATGAAGCCCTAATATACCTTGAGTGATGATAGGACCCCACTTGATCAATGGGAGATTCAGTGTAGCTTGTGGATACCTCTATATAAGAAATATCATTTGACTATCTTTAATGTGATCTTAATTAATCAGGTATGAAGATTTTTACTGTTTTAATCAATAATGTAATGTGTAAATCATAATTTCCTAATTTTTTTACTAGCATTATTTCATTTATCCATCATGTTTGATCTTGTATTTGGGTTTTAGTATTGCATATGTTGAATTAAATTAGTTTCTTTAGATACATTGAAACCCAATGGCTCTTAATTATTTATTTTAGTCCAACTAATTAGAGAGACTCTATTGTTTTATAGGTTTTCATTGATTATTTCCACTACACATAGATAAGTGGTTTCCCCACAAAAAACCTTTAATGATATAAGAGCTACTTTCATATTGATTATGTTGAGTTTTCAATTAAGTGATGAAATGGTAAAAAGATAACTCAAAAACTAAAACATGTTTAGTTCAAAATGAGTGTGGTTTTTCATCATTTCTATAACATGATCTGTTTTTAATGTAGATACTGAGACTACATTAGATTGGATCCAGTGTCTTACTTTATTACATTGGCATAAGAAATAAGAAATTATAAACTAAAAAAACAAAATATTTTAGTAGTATTAGTAAACTAGATACATAAATGAAACCCAATTTACCTTGGGAATAAGAAATAAAACATATTTAATAACAAAATAAACTTCTCAACATCCATGAAATTCTTTCCAAGAATTCATATTCATATCCTAGGGAATGGAAACATAACAAGGGGGATCAAATGATTAGTAAGGGTTAAGTAGAGTGGAATATATCATGAATAAATAAGATTAATCAACAAGGTAAGGTAAATAACTAATCATGCATTCAATTAATCAATAACTTGGTCATAATATTGTAGGAATAAAATATGTACCAATAATGACATGTAAATAATCACGTGAGATTGAAAATTGACCATAGATATTCTAACTATTCAATTAATCACATGGAATAACAATAATGATGGATTAAATAATTTAAAACATCTTAAATATCAATATATATCCTATAGATAGTTACTGTCAAGATCAATCCTCTTGCTAGTTTATGTCTATAGCTAGAAACTCGTTTGATTTAGCCAAATTATTTATCTCATGAGAGTATCGATGCCTCGAGGGGCAAACAATAATTTTTCCCCAACCTATGTCTTGCATGTCCATAGGTTTCCTCATATATCAAATAATATATTTAATTCAAAAACAATTTTTATTATGATCAAAAAAATTTATTGAGTAAAAGATATGAATTTAACATTATTTCTCCAATTATTCAAATAACATTCTAAGTAAATATCATATGTAAAAAATGGTATATGATTTAGAAAATAATAAAATGAATAAATTATGTGTATCCAATGTTAATATACATAAAAAAGTGTAAATATTACATAATATAATCAAAATTAATTTCACAAAAAAAATTTAACATAACACAATAAATGAAGTTGAATTTTAACCCAAAGATTGGAAATTGTGCTAAGAAATCTCTTACCACTTAGAAATCAGTCGAATCGTATGACCCATAAAAGTAATATTTATCAAACAAAAAATTTAATTCTAGTAAGATAATTAGATTCATTATATGATATATAAAATGGCCATATATATGCCACACAAAGTGAAATTATTTTTGAAGAAGGAATATATCTCATGGAAGTAAAAGGTGGGATGAGAAAACCTTACATAACGATTCCCTTTAGCTTTTCATAGTTAAACCTATTGTATAGTGGCTTAAATAATGTTATTAACTCTTTAAAAAATATTCATATTTATAATACCATATGTGATAATTTTATAACATCTTATGACTCATTCATTAATAATATTTTATTATTTTCATTTTTTGGGTGTGTTTGATTTGTAGTTTCATGATCGATTCATTTGCATATAATTCTGGATTTTATTGTCAAATGGAAATAAGACCCTGGAAGTGAAATTAAATAGTATTAATGAACTTATATAACTTTAAATGGTCCCATTTATCATTTTCCTTTCACACATGAGGATTATTCATATGATAAAATTTTAATGATAAATGTTTAGTTTATTTTGGCGGTTTTTTTTGAACATCATGAACTAGTTTTGTTTCATTTAATATTATGTCTATATATTAGTTAAAGAGTATTAAATAAGTTATAATATAATTATTAAAATCTTATTCATCCAAAATAATAGTTTTATGTCCATCCAAGAATGTTCTAATGGAAAACGAACAAAATCATTATCCACGAAGGAGATTAACTGGCATAATTTGGACAACAGTTGTTTCTTTGAATAAGAGGAAGTAATAAAAGGTATTGATATAAGATATTATATTAAAAACATAAAATTATAGTATATACATGATTATTTAATTATTATTCTATTATTTATGAATTGTGTGATGAAAATTTAGAATAAGAAAATAAATTAAGAGAGGATCTTTGAGAAAATTTCCTCTTGAAAATCACCTCCTTGGCGGACCCACTTAGGACCTTAGATTTGGTATTTTGGTGATACGAGTATAAATTAGACATTTTGAGAGTGATTATGAGAGGTTTTTTCAGATATTTTATGAGTTTAAATTATTTTTAGGAGATATGGGGTGGTGATGGGTGGTATTTATACTTGACGAGGGGTGGTTTTATGTGAATAAATAATAATTATTTTATGTTTAAAGCCAACTACATCGAGGTGGAATTAATTTACATGAATTATGATGATAATTAATGTTTTAATTTATAGTTATGGTCTAAAAATAACTCAAAAAACCATTAAATAATTTAATTTTTAGGTATTTTAATCCTTTACCATTTAACGTTAAGATGTTTCATTATTTTACCAATATCACGATAAATCTTACTTTTTTACATGATAAATTATTTTATGAAAAAAAATGAAAATAAAATTACTAAATAATAGGTAACTTATTATTATAAATATTAAATCCTTTTTACCAAATAAAAATCACAACATCGGAAAGAATTATATTTAAAATAAGTCATGCAAACCCAACGAGAAAATGGGTTTTCAAACTGAAAACATTAAAAAGTTTGAAATATTTTTATATATGTTTTCAAGGTATGATTGATTATAATGACCTAAATTAGATTTATTTATGTAAAATTGAACTAATAATAATTTAAAAATAATTTAAAATATAACTTATCTATATAAATAAATTATAATAAAAAATGGTTTTTAATTAAAATTTCATATTTTTCACTATTCATCAAAAAAATGAAACTTCTTAGAAAAATTACAAAAAATTTCCCTAAGATAATTTTTATGTTATTATTTAAAAAATGAATTTTTTTTACAAATAAAATTTAAAAGTTTAAAATTTTAGTTTTAAAATAGTTGTTCCATTAAAAGGAGTCTAAATTGGCTTCTATAAAAAAAATATAGCTTTTATAATTAAAAATTGATTTATTCTTATATAAATCCTATCAAACTTGTTTGAAAAAATTAAAAAAAAATTGATTAAATATATAAAATATAAATTTTATTAATATATTTCACTAATAGTGATTAATTTAATTTATTAAGATAAAATCCATTATGGACATAAAAATAGTTTTTTATAAAAACATGTCCTTTATGTTCAATTGGTTTTCACATTATTTTTAATTAATTGGTAACCAATGAATTAATTTTATAAATATATGTAAACTATATTTTCATGATTTAGTTAATATCATTCATTCCCTCTATTCCAATAGTTCAGTGATAATTATCACAATTAAATAATATATAATTTTTTTTAAGCTTGGTGTCCTGTAAGCTGTCGAACCTAGTGTTCTTTTAAAATCTTAGGCTGTTACAATATTTCTACCTTCAATAAATTTAATCTTTGTATTTTGAAATTTCACCATGAAAATCAAAGGTTGATATTTGAAAAATCCATTGTGGGAAACAGACATCATAAATAGGATTAGTAAAACATCCCCTTAATAATAGGGAAATGGAAATGTGAAGGTCACCACAAAATTAGGCTTTTTAATAGGATAACATTGGTATAAAGTGAAAACCTAAAATAGAAGAGAAATATAACTATCTAGTTCTGATGTAGAGTGATATAAAACATGGTCATCATAAATTTATTCATTATAAAACCATAAATCTATAATTGGTTAAAGGACCGTTCATTGCTCGGTATAAAAAATAAATATATTACTTTTTTGTTCTAAAATACATTTTCCTAGAGTTAAGGAATTATTTTATTATTCAGATAAACACTTGAGAAAATAAACTTACTTGATTTATTTCCCAATCTAAATTATAATCCAATCCTTTGGTTTTACTTCAATCTATTTTCACTTCATCTCTTCTACTAAGAAATGGATGTTCATGATGGATTTTTTATGCCTGAAGCACTTTAATGAATCATTAGATCCACAAGTCATTCATCTATCCTTTTAATGTTTCCTAAATCAAAAAAAAATAGAAAATTTTATCAACATAAAATAATATCAAAATTTCAACTTAATACCTTTCATAAGTAGTTAATCTAAAGACTCACCAAAAATATTTCTGTCTAATATCAAAGACCAAAAATTTATAAGGTCACTAAATTACCAAAAAAAATAAAATTAATTTCTCTAGTGAAAATAATGTATCTATTAATGTTACATATCAAATATAAGAATACCTTGATCACCTTAATAACTTAATGAAACTAACTATGCTTCCAAAAATAAGATCTCATGTTATTGAATATATTCCTTAAATCCAAACAAGTAGTAAACCCAACAAAGATAACATAATTCATCAAATCACTAACTACTTTCATGGTTTCCAATACTATCCCAAAAATATGTGTTGATGATTATTATCTCAACATCAAGTATATATTAAGGGTTATCTTCCCTCAATCATGTGTTTTCTAAAAGATAAAAATTAAAATATAATCACTTCTCTTGGTCATTAGTTCCATTCACCATGTTCTCTTAAATCCTTTTATAAATAGTATTACAATACAATCTATATATAATTCTAATGATGAAAATATAAAATACTTTTACAACATATTTCATGGATTCAATTATAAAAGAATATTAATCAATCAATTTTAGTTCTATCAATAGTATAATTGTGACCTTGATCCATTATCTTCTTTTGAGGTGTATTACCTTGAAACTTGGGGAATTTATTTTCGTAGTGCCCCATTTAACTACAGTTGAAACATTTAATTTCAGTATTTTCTTTCTTCTCATTGCATTCTTTTCCCAATATGATTATTTCTACAGTTATCAAATGTGGGAAAATATTTCTTTCCCTTCTTTCCATTATTTGTCATTTTCTATGTCGGCCTATTATTCTCTTGCTTCCCATTGAAGTTATAAGACTTTGAGAATTATTTCACTTTCTTGATTGCACATAAAACTGTTTCATCATGTGAATAGAAATTTTGATAGACCATCACCCTCCAGATACTTGGTATAATACCTTCAAATAAATAGTCAATATTGCATTCAATATTGTGTGTATAATCTATATCATACCTTTCTAACCTTGTAAAGGTGGATTCATACTCTACACCACTTTCTTCCTCATTTTTCAATAAGTTGAGAAATTTTATCTTCATCTCCTTTTTTTGATCATGAGGGAAATATTTTTCAAATAATGTCTCCTTAAAATAATTATATTCCATGTGTTCTCTTTCCTCTTCCTCCCTAGTATCCTTGATCAACGACCACCATTGATTAGCATCACCATTGAGACAATCCGCCTCAAGTACAACCATTTTCCGTTTAGAACTACCTAATTCCATAAATATTTTATACAAAGACATAATCTATTTCTAATCTACCATTGGATTAGTATTATAACTAAATAATGGTGGCCTCTATCACATAAAGTGATCTTCCATTGAACAATCATGATATAGAATAGGTTTCTCCATACGGGAAAATTTATTTTTTATAACCTGATAAGGCTATCCCACTATATCCATAACTTTCCCAATTCTAATACCAACTATATTTCCTTCCTCATTAGGTAAATATCTACATTGTTCATGAGTATTGAAACCCATATTTCTTCCAGGTTCCATTTCTAAACAATGGCATATAAAAGATTTTCCCAAAAAATTATGAACTTTGTATAATTTTAAATATGGTGTTACACTTTACATAAATTGAATAATTTTCTCATATCTATTTTCATAATCATAAAAATGGTTACTTTGGAATATTATTATATACTTATCATAAAATTATATCATAGGTTTATGTTCCCTAATCTATATTTTTTTAGTTCCCAAGGATTCTAGTCAACGTTCTCTAATGCCACCTATAAAGACCCAGACTCCAATATCAAAAATCCAGTGTCTAACTTTATTATATTCATATAACATAAAAAAAGTCCTATCTAAAATGAATTAATAGATTAGTGGTATGGGTAAACAAGATACATACTTGAAACTCATTTTACATTTGTAATATTAAATAAAACATAATACATAACAAAATAAACATCTCAATATCCTTGAAATTCATTCCAATAATTCATCTTCATATCCTGGGGAAAGGAAACATAATAAGGGTGATATTAAATTCACATTAAGGGTAAATAATAATAAAAGATATCATGAATAATTAATAATAATAATAATTTCATGTTAAATAACTGATCACACATTCCATTAATCAATAACTTGGGTATAATACGGCAGGAATAAATGATGGTCAAATAATACCACATAAATAATCACTTGAGCTTGAAACATAACCATGTATATTCTAAATAATATATTAATCACATGGAATAACAATAATGATAGAATGGATAATTTAAAAAATCTTAAATATCAATATATATTCTCTAGATAGTTACTATCAAGATTAATTCTCCATCCAGTTTAAGTTTTGGGGTAGAGACATGGCTGATTTGGACAACTGATTGGTCTCATAACACTACTGACGCATCGAGGGGCTTGGATTAACCATTTTCCAAAACTTATATTACATTTCCATAGAATTCCAAATATATTAAATAATTGATCTAATTCATAAAAAATGTGTCTTATAATCAAATGTCCATATTGAGTAACAGATATTGATTTAACATTATTTTCTGAATTATTCAAATAACTTTCTATGTAAACATTGTATATAAAAATGGTATAGAGTTTAGGTAATAGTAAAAAAATAGATTATTTGTAACCACTATAAATACACTTAAAACAAGTTTAAATAAAATATAGGTTAATAAAAAATAATTTCATATATAATTTTATCATGAAACAATTAATGAAGTAGAATTTTAACCTAATTATTGGAAATTTAGTTAAGAAATCTCTGTCCACTTTGTAATCAGTCGAATCGTATTCCCCATAAAAGTAATATTTATATAATAAAACATAGAATACCATTAATATAATGAGATTTATGATATGATATATCAAATGGAATTATATACATTACATAAAAGAAATTAGTGTTGAATAAGAAATATATCTCACAGAAGTAAAAGGTGAGACGAGAAACCACTGCCCCATGCTTCCCTTTAGTTTTACAAACATTAACCTCCTTTATAACAGTTTAAGTAATTTTATTAACTCATTATAAAACTATATTCATATTTAAAAAAATTATGTGATTATTTTATAACATCTTATGACACATTCATTAATAATATTTTATTATTTCCATTATTTTGGGTGTGTTTGTTTCATTGTTTCATGGTCAGTTCATTTGTGTATAAATATGGAGTTTCTTATCAAATGGAAATAAGGACCTATAAGTGAAAATAAATGGTATTAATAAAACCTCTATACTTTTAAATGATCCCATATATCATTTTTATTTCATTCATTAGGATGATTCATTTGATAAAATGTTAATGATAAATGTTTAGTTTATTTTGGAATTTTTTCTCAAAATCATGAACTAGTATCGTTTTATTTAATATTATGCCTATATATCAGTTCCATAACATATAATATGTTATAATATAATTTTTATAGTCTTATTTATCCATAATAATATTTTTATGACCATCCATAGAGGTGGTAATGGAATACGAACAAAATAATTATTCACAGATGCGATTAACCGGTATAATTTGTACAATAGTTTAATTTCATTGAATAGAGAGGGAAATAAAAGGGGTGTATATAAGATATTACATTGGAAACATAAAATCATATTATATACATTATTATGAAATTTCTATTCCTTTATGGTATAAGGAGTTTAATAGAATGTATAAGAAGAAAAAACTTAAGAGAGGGGCTTTGAGAAAATTACCACTTGAATATCACCTCGTTGAAGGACCCCTTGAGAACCTTGGATTTGGTATTTTGGTGAGAACATCAGAAAAAAGATATATAGAGATTTATAAGTATATGTTTTTATATATTTTTTATTTGATTAAAGGATTTTTAATATAAATGGGGGTAAGGGTGGTATTTATACTTGAGGAGGGGTGGTTTTATGTGATTATATAATGATTATTTTCTGTTTAAATCCAACCACATTGATGTGTCATTAATTTATAGGAATTTATATGATAATTAATGTTTTAAAGGATTTTTAGGGTCTATAAATACCTCAACCAACCATTAAACTTTGTAAATTGTAGGTATTTTTATCCTTTACCTCTTAACTTTTATCTCTTTCATTATTTTACCTATACTACGTTAAACCTTACTTTTTACCAAGGTAAATTTATTTATGAATAAAAATTAAAATGACCTTATTAACTAATTTATACCTTTTTATTCAAAATATTTTATCCATTTTACCAAATTCAATTCACATAATTGGAAAAATTAGATTTAAAATTAATCCTAAAGATGCAATGGGAAAATGGGTTTTTAAAGTGAAAAGGTTCAAAAGTTAGAAATTTTTTTATATCCATTTTCGATTTCAAAGTGATTATAATTACATAAATTGGATTTATTTATTTATAATTAGACAAATAATACTTTTAAACTAATTTATAATATAATTTAACAATATAAATAAATTAGATGAAAAAACAGTTTTCAATTAAAATTCAGTATTTGTCATTATTCATCAAATAATGTAATTTCTCAAAAAAATAAAAAAAATTATCTCTAATATAATTTTAATGTTATTATTTCAAAAATGAAGTTTATTTTTTTCAAATAAAATTCATTAAAATTTAAAATTTTAGTTTTAATACAGGTGTCCCATTAAAAGCGGCAAAATTGTCTTGTAGAAAAAATATAGCTTTTATTTTTAAAATTTGATTTATTATTATCTTAAGCTGATCAAAATTATTCTATGAATTTAAAAACATTTAATTTAACATATAACATGTAAATTTTATTATTATCTTTCACTAATAGTGATTAATTTAGTTTATTAAGATAAAATGTCATTGTAGGTATAAAAATAGATTTTTATAAAAATACATCCTTTATGTTCAGTTGATTTTAATTATTATTTCAAATTAATTGGTAACCAATGATTTAATTTTATAAAAATAGATAAAATATATTTTCATAATTTATTTAATATTATTAATTCCCATCATTCCAATGCCTAGGTGAAAATTATTACAATTAAATAATATTTAATCATTTATTAAGCTCGGTGTTCAATAAGCTATTGAACCTAGTGTTCTTTTTAAATCTCGGGGCATTACATTTAATTTGACAATAGAAGTGTCCATATAAAAATTATAAGAACATTCCATAATATATTTAAAATTACTAGATAAAAACATCATAAAAAAATCTTTGTTTCTTGACATCACCATGACATGGTCTTATGTTCACATTATCATGGTGACCTTCACCATAAGGACGGACCATCTCATTATGGGTTTTGACAAGATATAGCCTAAATTGGTTCTTTAATGTGTAAATATACACTATTTGTGTAGAATATGATTTCATAATATCACAATGACATAGACAAGGCTATCGTTCTAGACTCTGCTAAAAACAACCATAGTTTATATCATGAAAATTAAAGAAAAATAGATTCACCTCATGGAAAATGATCATGGTTATCCTCTAGAAATAGTTTTCACTATGAGAAGGACCATTCTATCTTCAAAATCAAATATTTGTTTCGTGAAAATTTTAATGGGAAATTTGTTTTGTTAAAATTATCAAAAATTTCACTCACACAAGCCAAATTTAAACAATTAATAAAAACATTTCATATATGTGATCTTATTTTAAAAGTGTAATTACATGTTAAATAATTTATAAAGTGTTTATAAATTAAAATAAGGAAAATATAAAATTTTTTATATGTTTTTTGAATAATTTACAAGTGATAATATTAAATTTTATATATTAAAAGGACTTATTTGAAGAATATGTGATACTTAGTTTATGTAAAGTGTTTACATGAAATATAAAATCTTGATATGGTTATAGATGTTTTTATAAATATAACATATTTTGGAATATGAAAGATTTTATATTAAATTCTGTGTCAATTAAGAATAAAAAATTCATATTTGAATAACTGTGAAATGCACATGTTTATTTAAGTTATGCAGTATCCGTAGAAGCATGGATAAATTATATATTATTTATAATTAGTTAATTTATAAAATGTCCATAATTTATTTACCTTATTCAAAAAAAAATTAATTTCTCATTTATTTAGTATTATTCCATGATTTATTCATATACATAAATTGTTTATATTATGAATTATGTTATAAACATTAGTTTAAAGTGTAAAAATGTTTCTTTAAACTATCAAACAAGAATTTAAAGAGTTATGTGATATGTATGATAATTCAGTTTTCTTCTACCTTGATTTTGGATTGTATCAGGCTATGATCTTGAATTAATAAGCTAATCGAACTTTATATATATTTGGTCTTAGAATTGTGATGGAATTGAATTATCTATTGAGTATAAAACCATGGTTAGAGGGAATTTGGGTCAAAATACTCAAAGTACTAAGATCTTATATTCTTTCTAGATAAGTGGGGTTGTATTTATGTCACTCCATGCTTATCTTTGTGAGGATTCTAGATTTTTGTAATGACCCAGGTATTTATAGAATAATACTTTTTATTGTCTATTAATATTTAGGAATAAGATGTTAATTTTATATTAAAGGGTATTCTTTTTCAAATAACGTACTCGACATGCAATAATTGGTTCCACTGAAATCTTATATTGCACACAACTTTGAGTTATACAGAAAAATAATACAATAATGTTATTATTATTTAAAATAATAGTTAATGCTTAGACGTTGGAATAGAGGGAATGAATAGTGTCAATTAATTTTGAAATATGGGTTACAATTATGTAAATAATGATTCATTGGTAACCAATTTTTTTATAAATGTAAATAAAAACCAATTGAATATAAAGTATTTGTTTTTATGAAAACCTATTTAACAAGAGAATAATTGTGTTTATAAAATCATATCACTCTTTATGAATTTTTATTTAGTAAAAAATATATGTTATTTATTCAATCCATCATTTTAAATTTATCTTATATGTTTTATAGATATAATATAAGAACAAATTCAATTTTTTGAATAAAAGAAGTATTTTTTGAAAAATGCAGTTTTACTGCCTTTTGATGGCGAACACTTTTCAAATTTAGTTTTTGTCAATTTTATAGGTTCTATTTGACAGAATAAAATTCTTATATATAAGTGGGAGACCAATATTTACTTTGGTTAAATTTTTGGTAACTTTTTGATAAAGGCCATTTTTTTAATGAATAGTGAAAAATATTGCATTTTAATTCAAAACTATCGTTTCATCTAATTTATTTATATTGTTAGATTGTCATTTTAATTGCTTTTAAAGTTTAATTAGATAATGTTTTAATAATTTAACCTAATTGTGGTCATTTAAATTAATTTACCTTTTAAATTGGATATAAACACATGTCAATCTTTTGGTGGTTTTTACTTCTTAAAAACACGCTTTTTGGTTTGACAACGATAATTAATTTTAAATTAATTACTACAAATCCTATGTTTTCAATTTGAAAAAATGGTTTCCAAATTTTTAATAATAAGGTCTAAATTTTTTGAATAGGTACCCTTTATTTTTGGACATTATGAATAATAACTTCACTAATTATTTTACGTACTATGGTTAAAGAGTAAATCTGGTAAAATACGGGTAACAAAATAATATTATAATAATATTAAACTACCCTAACAAATGTCCTAATCATATTTGATGAGATATTTACGACCATGGGAATCCTTTGGTCTATTTTGGGACTCCATGGAGCCACTTAGATGTGGAAATTACATTTTATAAGAATTAGTTTAAAGTAAAGACAAATATAACATAAACATGTATCTTTTACTAAAAAAATTTAATATAGGGTTATATAGCAGATATATTTGACTATAAATAGTAATTATAAAGATAAAAATATTTCCTTTAACGTGATATTTTATTTATAATTTTTATACATTAAATAAATAATTTTAATTATGACACAATGATTATGCAGATATTGATTCATTAATAAAGAATTCAAATAAATTATATTATAAATATTAAAATAATTGTAATTTGATTTATTTTTAGGCAATCCATAAATATTTTAGATGATAATTACATATTATATTTGATTTAATTCCTTTTTTCAAAGTAATAACATTATGAATTTTTTTTTAAAAAAAGTCAAGTATGAATAGTGTCCAAAATTGACATAATTCATAACTTAAAACATAAAATAGTTTATTAAATGATATTAAATTCCTAAAAAATATAAGATTCTCCAAAATGGTTAATAAAAGTCTAAATATTTCATAAATTAATTTTTTTTGGTCATTTGACATGATATGGTAATTACATTAGCCCACAATGTGTAAATAACTTGATATCACTTTAAAATTAAAAATGGTAAAATAACGTTTAAACCAAAAATATAAGGATAAAAAAATATTCAAAATTTGTCTAAAAATTAATGGATGATGTTTATTCAAACCAAAATCATCTTATATTTGAATTAAATGAGTTTTTGACAATTTTTAATCAAAACTAAATTTATAATAAATTAATATGTCTAGACTTTCCTAAAGTGCCCCTCCTCCCTCTTATAAAAGGCCACCACCTCTACCCACATAATTCACACCTATAAAATCCCTTGTATCAACCAAATTATGACCAAATAATCTTACAACATCCTTCCCTTACTCCTATAATCCTTAACTTGGGAATAAGGCAATTCAATAAAGCCTTTTGACTCAAATCAAAAGAAGTTACCCTATTTAGAGGTAAGGTCTTCTCTCAAGTTATTTTCTTTTATTTTGCTTGTCCACTACCTATGATATTATTATTATTTTATTATATAATAACACCAGTATCCTCAATATACTATGATGTTTTTATGATAAGTATTCTAACTACACTTACACACACCTCCATCTAATGGATTCAAATATACTATTTCTGTGTACAGTGAACTACTGCCTCACGAAACGATGATTGTTCAATTTTCCCATACCACCTCTCATGGTGTCCATTATGATGGAATTAAATTTATATATTATATATATTATATTTATATTCTCTCCATGCTTTTATATTTTTTATTTTTAGCAAACCTTTATGTTTTCCATGATATGTAAATATAATAATTTCATTTGAGGAAGTGAGGACTACTGCCCCCTCAAAGTGATATGACTCGTTCATGCCATACATGGAATGTATAAGGGATGAAATTATTGAAATTTTGTAACATATATAACATATATATTATACTTGAATTATAAAATAAATAGTTAACATTTATTTTTCATTCCTTTAATATGACAAGGAAATGAATGTAGCATTCATGCATACGTACGGCCTACCGTCTCCATGAATGGTGAATTTCATTTCTTATCTCCAAATTCTATTGAATATTATAAATACATTTATATACTAGATATATATTATATTTAAATCATTAATACTATTCTGAATTTATTAGATTTTTTACCACATTGACAATTTGTAATTATAACAAGTTCATTTTCGACTCAAGTACCGATAATCAAAAAAACAACCAATACGAACTTAAGTATTTATATGATTGATATTACAAGTTTATAAGTGATATAAAAGGAATAATAAAATTAAAAATTTTCTAAATTAAGTAGAAATTAACTTAATTTTATTTTCCAAGGGAGATAAAGAACGAACAAGACACGTCGGAATCAAGGTAAGGGAACTTCTAAACCCTATTTCCATTCATTGGATTGATCTTCTACTTATTGATTATGTTATGATATTATTATGTGAGAAATAAATTTTTATATACTATATTGTATTTATACTTTCTTTATGTGTATTTATTGTGAATACACATAATCGATCTATTTTATTAACAAAATGATCTTTGTAATGGAAATGTTATCTCAATCTCCATTCATTGAGTAAAATATCTATGTCAATGGTTTTTTTTTAAATAATATGTTTGAATGACGTATGATTTTATTAAACTAAATATCCACTTATATTGGGTGTATTTATATTTGTCACACATAAATATGTCATTGATTTATTCTTAATCTAATGATACGGTCTTTGTAGGGGACTTCGTGTTGATCTCCTTTAATTGAGGCATATTTTGGTTTATACACGACCATATTTTATATGGTGTATAATTATAGCATTTTTATTTTAATTTAACTCAATGGTTTTCAAAAGGAATATTTTTCTACAAAAAAAATTATTAAATGAAAAAAGGAATGTTTCCTTTTAATGTACATAGTGGCAATGTCCTTTTGTCCACCATGATCATTATTTGATATTTGGATTTCCTAACAAGTCGTAATGTTTTTAAAAAGGAAAATAAACACCATATACCCTTTTTACTTATTTTGGTATTTAAATGGTTTTATAAAGCATTGATTATGTTAATATATTGAAATGATATATTTTGATTACAATGTGTAAATTTTATCATTCCTTTATGCTTGTTTTATGTGTTATGAATATGTTATGGTTTTTCGGAATTGATTACATATATGGGTGGTTCTGTGATAAACCAAGGGAAGGTGATCCTAAAATAGCTCTCTAATGAATTGGGTAAGGCGACGGAGGTAAATGTTAATGTTTATCCTAAGAGATTTAGGGAATATATTGTGATGGGTATTCCAACCATAACTCCCTATGTAGCTATGAAAGATACAATGTAATTATGTTATGGATGCCACAAGTTACCATTATAATTTATTATCTCTATGAGTTATTCATAAATATTATGATTTCATGAGGTATGTTAAAGAGATTGGGTTTTATGAGTGAAAAGTATGATTTCATTGATTTGTATGTATTCATAAAATAATGTTTTCTTTCCTTATTTTATATCACTTACGGACCTTTTTATTCTCATCCCAAGTTTTTGAAATGCTTTTCATAGTGTATAAGGAAGTGTAGGAGAAATGAATAATTCAAGAAGATTTATATCAAGAAAATAATTCTTGTTTTATTTAAGTAGTTTTATTGTTGTGAAAAAAATTGATAGAGTAGAAGTGTCTACTTTGTAATATTTGATATGTGATTTAATATTTATGGCCTAATTCTCTTAAACTATAAACCTAAAAAGATCCTCAATGTGAATTATTGACATAAATCAATATTATTTAATGTTTAAAGATAGGGCCTTATAGTTGGTATCAATTGTCGGTTTAAATAACTTTAGAGGTTAGGGAATTATCTCTATGTCAGTAATGGATCCCATATAACTAAGAGGGTTATTATAATATAGAAACTTTTGGATGGTTATAGTAAAATAGGTTGTTTGGATAAAAACCTGATAGTGGATATATAAGGAGTTTTATGGATTAGAGTAATATGAAAGTTTTTATGTTATCTTTACCATATAAAGGATTATTTTTTTAATAATAATAATTCATTTCATGTTTAAGTGTTGATTATTTTTAGCATATTACGGATCATTTTTCAAGATGTAAGGAAAGAGATCTAGCATAACCTTCTTATCCCTCCCTGTAAATTAGATCATCACTATTATGGAAAATCTTGTTCGAATGATTTTGATAGCTTCTTGAGTATTCAAATCACCTGTAATAAATTTTTTGAGTTAAACAACACCTACTCATTTCTAAAATAATTTTATGGGTCATGTTATCTTTTAAATATGATTTCAAGATCTCAACTTTTCCAACTCTATTGAAAATTGAAATTATAGAAGTGGAGCGAACATTTACTTTTTGAAAGTAGGACAACATGCCAAAAGAGAAAGGAAACATCCCGAAGATCATGATATATGGATTCAAGATATGATTTATTTATTTATCCATAAATAATGAAGCATCTTTGGATTGATATTTATAAATGATTAGAATATTTTATCGGTAGAAATGATGAATTAATAAATATGGTGGAAGTGCATATTTAATAGAATATAAAGAATGTTGAATGAGTAAGAAGTTTACATATAAGTAATTCAAGAGTTATGGTAGATTTTAGGATGATGAAATGTTTTAAATTATTAATGCTCTTTTGATGATGGGATTAATTTGGAAGACTTTTTATAGTATGTGTAACCCTAAAGTTTGATATGTGAAAATTTTATTCAAGCAAGAATTATCTTTTCTTGTGTGGACATAATGGATAATATTATGGGTTCATATGATCTTTTTTTAAGGTGATTAATAGTTATTAAATTTTGGGATGGAAAATAAAAGGTATTAGATAACCTTTGAGAATAAAGTATGTTATGGTTATTTTTTATGAAATTATATTATTTTTTATAATGTTATAAGAGTTATATGGTTTTAGAAAAGGGACGACCCACAGGATGAGTGACAACACGTCGCATCCAGAAAGGCCATGGGAATCGAACCCACCATTGAAGGGTAACAAGGGTACCTCACCTAAAACTAGCCTATGTGAATTTTCTGGTTAGTATGACTTATTATTTTTAGTTAAATGGTTTTATGGATCAAGATTAAGTTGATTTTGGGAAATTATCTTTTATCCAATTGATATCCTTAATATAGGAAAATGATTTGGTGATTAAGTGATAAATGTTATTTTGTAAGATGTTCTCTATTTTGGGAACACTATATTACTAAGGAAAATAGTATACTATGAGATTTCATTTGTGACGTAATGGTTGAAATATTATTTTGGAAGAATCTCTGTTTTTATTATGGAAATGTGGTGATTTGGGTTATTTATGTAAATGATTAACTAATCATAGAGAATATTTTATTAGGTTAATTACTTTTCAGTATGAGACTTCAAGGGTAGTTGATGTCATTTAGAGATTAATGATAAGATCTATCATATAAGACTATGTGATCAAATCCTTCTAAGTTTTGGGTTTCAATATTAGTTTGGATTTTTTTGAATAATTTTAAGGGAAATTTTTCATTAAATGGTCTTATTTGAACTTTGGGTATTTTTTGTTTAATTTTGGAGATTAAGAGTAGTATTTTTTTATAAAGGATTATCCTTTTGGGGATCACTTGATCTTGTACTAACCATTTTGGTTTTGGTTAATGTCTAAAAATAGGGGAAATATATAGTTCATATTTTTTGAATTATGTGATTCTCTAGAAGTTTATTCTAGAGCTTAATATGTGACCAAATCATCTTGAATACTCATTGTTTGGAGAAAAGATGATTTTTGTGGTAAAAAATTTTTAAAGTATGAAACTCTAATTGAAAAGTGTATATATTTCCTTATATTCTTAGTCAGACTCATAAATAAATTCCTCAACTTTATGAAAATGAATATAAAACAAAAAAAAACTATTTACTTTTCCTATTGGGGAATCAAGACCATTTAACCCATCAAAATTTTATGGTTTTCTAGTAGTTAACTCTCTCCTGATCATGTTTTCTATCACTCTCTATCAGAAATTGATGGTTAGTTTTTATTCCAAATCCATGTTTTACTACATGGAATCCTAGTATGTGTTATCTCAAGTAAACTTTTTAATTCTATTTATTTCTTTTAAAGTGATGGTTTTATTAACACTTTTTCCAATTTGGGATCTTAAATGAAGTTTTCGAGCCTAATTTTAAAATTGCGAGGACGTAACTTCCAAAAGGGGGGAATGAGGTAATGACCCAAGTATTTATAAAATAATAATTTTTCTTTTCTATTAATATTTATGAATAAGATATTAATTTTATGTTAAAGGATATGCTTTTCCTGATAGTGTACTCGAAGGGAAAAAATATATTTCTCCAAAATCTTACATTTCATACGACTTTGAGTTATAGTAAAAAATAATACAATAATATTATTATTTTAATTGGCAGTTAACTCCTAGCTATTGGAATAGAAGGAATGAATAGTATCAATTGAATTTTGAAATATGGTTTACACATGTTTAAATAATGATTAATTGGTTACCAAATTTTTTATAAATGGAAATAAAAACCAATTGAATATAAAGCATGTGTTTTTATGAAAAACTATTTAAAAATAGAATAATTGTGTTTATAAAATCATATCACTATTTATGGATTTTTATTTGATAAAAAATATGTGTTATATATTCAATTAAATGTATTAAATTCATATTATATTTTTTATAAATATCATATAAGAACAAATTTAATTTTTTGGATCAAATAAGTATTTTTCTAAAAATGTAACCTTTTGATGGAGATCCATTTTTAAATTCGTTTTTTGTCACTTTAAAATGTTCTATTTAATAAAATAAAGTTATTATATACAAGTGGGACACCGATATTTACTTTGGTAAAATTATTGTCAATTTTCTAAAAAGGGTTCATTTTTTTAATGAATGGTGAAAATACCACATTTTAATTCAAAATTGTCTTTTCATCTAATTAATTTATATATTTAGATTGTTCTTTTAATTGGTTTTAAAGTTTAATTGGATTAATTATTTATCATTTAATCTAACTATGTTCATTTTAAGTAATTTCCTATTGAAATTGGACATAAACACAAGTCAATCTTTTGGTAGTTTTTACTTCTTACAAACACACTTTTTTGGTTTTGACAATGGAAATTAATTTTAAATTAATTATTGGAAATTCTATGTTTTGAATTTTGAAAAAGTTATTCAATATTTGGAATCATAAGGTCCAAATTTTTTGAACAGTTACCTTTTATTTTTTGACATTATTAATAGTAACTTTAGAAATTATTTTATTTACCACAGTTAAAGGGTAAATCTTGTAAATAAGGGTAAAAAAATAATATTATAATAATATTGAACTACCCAAACACATGTTCTAATCCAATTGGATGAGATATTTCTAACCATGGGAATCCTTGGGTTTATTTTGGGACCTCATGGAGCCACTAGGATGTGAAAATGACATTTTATAAGAGTTAATTTAAAGTAAAGAGAAATATAACATAAACATGTATCTTTTACGAAAATAATTTTAATATAGGGTTATATAATTGATGTCTTTGACTATAAATAGTCATTATAAAGATACAAATATATAATTTATCATGTTAATTTATTTATAATTTTTATACATTAAATAAATAATTTTAATTATGACACAATGATGATGTAGTTATTGATTCATTAATAAAGGATTCAAAAAAATGATATTATAAATATTAAAATAAATGTAATTTGATTATTTTGATTCCATAAAATAATTTTTTTGGATGATATTGACATATTATCTTTGATTTAATGCCTTATTTTCTAAGGAATCAAGTTTTTATGAATTTTTTAAAAAAAGTCAAGTATGAATAGTGTCCAAAATTGACATAATTCATAACTTGAAACATAAAATATTTTATTAAATGATATTAAATTCCTAAAAAATATAATATTCAGTAAAATGATTAAAAAAAGTCCAAATATTCAAAAAATAAATTTTTTGTGGATCATTTGACATGATATGGTAATTACATTATCCCACAATGTGTAAACAACATGATATCACTTTAAAATAAAAAAGGGTAAAATAAGGTTTAAACCAAAAATATAAGGGTAAAAAAATATTCAAAACATGTTTAAAAATTATTTTATTATGGGTATTACAACCAACATCATCTTATATTTGAATTTAATTAGTTTTGGTCCATTTTTAATCAAAATTGAATTTATAATAAATTAATATTTCTAGACTTTCCTAAAGTACCCCTCCTCCCTCTTATAAAATGACACCACCTCTACCCACATAACTCACACCTATTAAACCCCTTGTATATTCCAAATTATTCTCAAATAATCTCCCAAAATCTCTAACTTCCTCCTAGAATCCTAACCTTGGGAATAAGGAAATTCAAGAAAGCCTTTTGGCTCAAATCAAAAGAAGTTACTCGATTTAGAGGTAACGTCTTCTCTCAAGTTCTTTTGTTTTATTTTCCTTATCCAATACCTATGATATTATTAATATTTTATTACATAAAAACACAATTATCCTCAATATAATATTATTTTTTCATGAGAATTATTTGAACTACACTTACACACACTTTCATCTAATGGATATGAACATACTATTTCTGTATACGGTTAACTACTGCCTCACAAAACGATGATTGTTCAATTTTCCCCTACCACCTATCATGGTTTATATTATGATGGAACTATATTTATATATGATATATATTATATTTATATTATCTCTATGATTCTGTATTTTTTATTTACAACATACCTTTATGCTTTCCATAATGTGTAAATATGATAATTTCATTTGAGGAAGTGTGGACTACCGCCCCCTAAAAGTGATATGACTCATTCATGCCATACATGGAACTCATAAAGGATGGAATTAAAGAAATAAAGTAACATATAAGATATATATTATACTATAATTATAAAATACCTATGTATCATTTAGTTTTTATTCCTTTAATATGACAAAGAAAAGAAAGTATTGTTTATGTGTATGTACGGCCTACCATATACATGAATGGTACATTTCATTTCTTATCTCCAAATGATATATACTATTATAAATAAATATATATACTAGATATATATTATATTCAAATAATTAATACTATTCTAGAGATAATTGACTTTTGACCATATGGACAACTTGTATTTATAAAAAGTTCATTTTCGACTCAAGTACACAATATCCAAAAAATGACCGATATGAACTTGAATAATTATATGATTGTTATAACATGGTAATAAGTGATATAAAAGGAATAATAAAGTTGAAAAATGTTCTGAATCAAGTAAAAATTAACTTAATTTTATTATTCAAGGATATAAATAATGAAAAAGACAAGTCGTACTCAAGGTTTGAGAACTTCTTAACCTAATTTTCATTCTTTGGGTAGATCTTCTACTTCTTGATTATGTCATGATATGATTATGTGAGAAATAAATTTTGATATCCTATCTTGTATTTATACTTTATTTATGTGTATTTATTGTTAATACACATAATCGATCTATTTTATTAACAAAATGATCTTTGTAAGTGAAATCTTATCTAAATATCTATTCATTGAGTTAAATATCTGTCATTGGTTTTGTTTTTTCAATAATATGTGTGAATGAACTCTGATTGTTTTACACTTAATATCCAATTATATTGGGTGTATTTACATTTTTCACACATAATTATTTCATTGAGTTATCTTTAATCTAATGATACGGTCTTTGTAAGGGACTTCATCTCAATCTCCTCTTATTGAGGCATATTTTGATTTATACATGACCTTATTTTATACGGTGTATAATTATACCATTTTTATTTTAATTTAATTAAATGTTTTTCAAAAGGAATCTTTTTCTATATAGATTTTTTCTAAACGAAAAAAGGAATGTTTCTTTTTAACGTATGCAGCGAAAATTACCTTTTCGTCACAACAATTATTATTTGATATTTGGATTTCTTAACAAGAATTAATTTTTTTAAAATGGAAAATAAATACCATATACCTTTTTTAAATATTTTGGTATTGAAAATGGTTTTGAGAAATCATTTATAATTTCAATACCTTTAAATGATATATTGTGATTACAATGTGGAAATGTTATCTTTCTTTTATACTTGTTTTATGTGTTATGAATCTTTTATGGTTCTTGAGCATTGTTTACATATACAGGTGGTTCCTTGATAAAATAATGGAAAGTGAGCTCGAGATAGCTCTCTAATTCATTGGATAACCTGACAGAGGTAAATGTTATTGTTTGTCTTAAGATATTTAGGGAATATACTCTGAAGGGTATTCCAAATGTAACTACCTATGTTGTTTTGAAAGCTACAATGTAATAATGTTATGAATGCCACAAATTAACTTTATGATTTATTATTTCTATGAGTTATTCATAAATATTATGATGTAATGGGGTATGATAAAGAGATTTTTTTTTGAGTTAAAAGTATGATTTAATTTATTGGTATTTATTCATGGACTAATGTTTTCTTTCCATGTTTTATATCACTTACTGATAATTTTATGCTCATCCCATGTTTTTGAAATTCTTTTCACATAGTATAAGGAAGGGTAAGAGAGAGGAATAATTCTAGAAGATTTATATCAAGAAAAGAATTAATGTTTTATTTAAGGTTTTTTATTATTATGAAAAATTTAGTAGATTATAAGTGTCTACTTTGTAATATTTGTGATGTAATGTAATAGTTATGGCCTAATTATCTAAAACTCTAAACCTGAAAAGATCCTCAATGTGAATTCTTGACTAAACTCAAGATTATGTAATGTTTAAGTCTGGGGCCTTATAATTTTACATGATTATAAGACTTTACATGAAAGGGTTTTGTATACCATATACATGCAATGAATTCAAATATGTGATAATATTGTTGGATTATAATTTAGGTTGGTAAAACAATATATGAATGTGTAGAGAGTTAGAAGTAAATATTGTTTAAAGATATTGATTTAGTAGAGGGAATATATATTAAAAACATAGTCATTTTAATCATGTATACATGTAAAGGTAATACATTATATAATATTTTGAGATAATAAAATCCCTTAAAATGCTAAGAATTTTATTCCTTTCAAAGAAATAGTTTTCAATACTTTGATCAACCAACCAGATAGGTTCTACCAATGTATGATTCCCATAGATTATCATGTGTAAGTAATAAATTTATAGGTGACCCTAATAGGATTATATTCCCATATTTTTTTGTGTTATTTGGGTTACAATTATCTTGGAAACACTAATGTTTTTAATACCATATAAATAGAGTTGATTTTGTCCATATGATGGATTGGGTAATGATTTTTCTACTCAATTATCATGGAGTCATATATTATATGATTATAAATATGGATTACTTAAATAGTTAAGTAGTGAGAGGAATATTAAATAGGACTCGTTACTTACTAAAATATGGATCATGGAACACAAATGGATATGATGTAATTCAAAAGGGGTTATCATTTTAGTTGGATAAATTTTAATTTAAGTGTACTAAATAAATGTGAAACATTATCTTTATCAGATAAAAGATTTTTTTTAGATAAAATTGTATCATAATCATCAAAAAATTACTTTGAGAACAATATTATAAACTTATAATCTTAGGGGAAGAAAATACCTAGCCTGGTATAAGAACATAAGAATCATCATTAAGAAATAAGGAAAATTTTATGTGTTAAAGGATACAATTCCTCAGAAAAAAAATAGTGAAGTCATTAAAAAATAATACATTAATACTTATGATAAGTATTTTAAGTATTCATTGAATGTATATAATCTCATGATTTTATACATAAATAGAATGTTCTAAAATCAATATGAAAAATAGATGTGTTCAATATGGTAAACAACTTGAAAAGGATCTATCAAGAATAGAAAAGTCATGAGTGGTATGAGGTTTAAATAGAATTATTTTGGTATAATATAGCTGAAGAATATTTAGTATCTACTCATGGAAATTATTCATATAAATATCATAAAATTACTTGGAGATTCTTAGGCCATCATTCATGATTGATCTAGCTGTGGAATTTATTTCACAGTCACTAGGGAAAAAGTTTTGGTTGTTTATTATAAACTATAACATGAATTAGTTTAATAAAAATTTTCCTAATCTATTCAATTTTAAAAGGATATATGAGAATGAAATTGGAGTTCTAGTATCCGGTTTTATACTAAAAATATGAATGGGTAATGGTTTAAGCCAGAAGAATATGTTTAGAGGGTCCAACAATCATCCTCGACCATTGAAACCTAAGGGAGGACTCAGGAAGGAGGGAAGGTGCTTCCATTATGGAGAACCTAGTCATTGGATGAGAAATTTCCTAAAATACTTAAAAGATTCAAGAATCCCTATGGATATTCCATATTATATATTAATGTTTTGGAATTCAATTCTTCTATTTTGAAGGTAATATGATACAAACTGTACATTAAACACGTGTTGTAAATATGTATTAGAGTTAAATAACCAATAAGGGTTGATGGTTAGAGAATAAATTATATGATTAGTTAATATAGAAAGGGGCTAATGTATCATGGTTTTGTATATAGTAGATCAATTTAATGCTCTAGTTGATCGAAATAAATACTATGTATTTTTATCTAATTTTCCTCTTATGTGATAAGAGGTGTTATTGAAAAAAATGTTATTATCAATAAATGATATGATTTTATTATTACACATTTTTATTATTAATCAAATATTACAACATGTTTTAAAATGAGATAAGGATAAATAAAAAATCTAGGAAAAAGGATTTTATCTAGGATATTTGAAAAAATATGCGGGAAAGAGTTACCACTACAAAACTATGGAATATTTTAAAGAATGAAGTCTTATTTATATAATTTGGGATTTAAACATATAGAATACCATGTATGATATGTGTAACAAACCTGAATCCGTAAACCCAGAGTCGTTAGTTATATTACATTATTGGTACAGAATGTAAGAGTTCCAAAAGAATCCAATAACTTAGTAGTCGTGGAAGACTAGATACATACATATTTTTAATATTACACATCAGAACATAAATTATATAAAAATAACTCTATGAGAACATTATTATACAATATAACTAGTCCTTTAAAATTACACATACTTTTCTTCTAGATTTACTAAGGAAAGAAATCTGAAATAAGGGTGATCTCAAATGATCAGTAAGGAGTAACTTACAATAGAAGCTATCATTAAATAAGAGTGTAATAAATAGTATGCCAAAAAATTCGAAGATCAAAATAAAAATAAAATCAAATTAAACTGAGGAAATACTATATCCATGAAAAAAAAACATGGATAATAATTATTGATTTCATAATTATGGAATTCATAATACCATACAACAGAAACATATGGTTACAGTCTTTTTCTGGGACATCATAAATTAATGGGTAAATCATATGCCAATTCCCTAAATAATTTGTCACCTGAGACCTACTGATACATCAAGGGGTTATTTATATAGGGCCTCACCCATCGCTAATTAACACCAATGCATTCATCATATGAGTTAACAAGACATTTCATAACATTCCCTATGAATATTATTAATTAATAATGGAAAATTATAACAATGGATATTCATATGATAGAAATCTGTAAAAAAAATATTTCAGAATTAAATGTAATAATGTGTATATCTTAGAGATTATCCTTATAGTCAATATAAAAACTCTGGGGTATTCTCAATTTATTAAGAATTTTCCTTTTAAAATAAATAAATATATGGTGCTAGAGATGGTATATTCAAAGTTTTTTGTTATAAATAATATATAGTAATTGAGTTTAGTAGTTTGGAATGGTAGTATAGAAAATAAATAGTAGGAAAATCCTTCATTAAAGTTCATAAACATCCTATTAATTATCCAAATCATATTCATCGGGAGTGTCTCTCTATGTGTGCAGTCTTAGGCCCACTCATAGTTCATTGAGTGATGATTGAGTTAATACACAACTAGCTTTTTTAGGGTGATTCCCCCAAGGTTAATTTAGTATATAGTGTCACGACCCGTCCTCGGGGCCCGTGTCGTGACTATCCCAAGCCCGCCTCCCATAGGCCAGGGGCTAGCGACTAGCACCAAGGCGTAAATCCCAACAAAAAGGGAAGGCATTTCCTTTGAAAAGTAAACAAGCACCACAGAGTAACCAAGCGGAAAATTAAACACTAAGTAAAAACGGTACAAGCTGTGCTGAAAGTAAAAGGGTCCGGAAATACAAGCCCAACTGTAAAGTACAACTGAAAGGAAAAACAGCAACTGAAAGGGAAAACTGCAGCGTCAAGCCGTCCTCTGGAAGTCCCACCTGAAGGGTGGGTACAGAGAGCCTCCACTGCTCCTCGGGTCCACCTGACCGCTCCGAGTACGTCCCGCCCAGTGGTCCACCTCCAGGTATCGTCCTTCTCCGCACGCCTCCACCACGATCAGCGCTGTCCGTCGTCTGCAACCAACAAAAAGTAGTGCGGGCAAAGCCCGTGCAGGGGTGAGTATAAGCTACTCAGTAGGGACCTCGAGACCCCCGAAGGTCTCCTGAAATCCGCAAAGGATAATCCACAAAGGAAAGATACAATCACGAAGTAACATCTGACACGGCTTAGGTATATTCCCATACATATACCTAAGTCATCAATTCCCGTTCGGCTCCAACGTCCGAGCCCAAGCACAACCCAGTCCACACAGGAAAGCAACGTATACCCACACAGGATAGCACAACGCAATCCACAAAGGATAGTAAACAGTAAATCCACACGGATAGCTCAACACAACCCATAAAGGAGAGTAAACAGTAAATCCACACAGGATGGCTCAACACAATCCACAAAACAGAGTAACACAAGATTCGGCTCACACAGGTATACTTCTTCGGATGACGATAAAGATGATCACTGAACCATCTAATTTGTCGGACCCATGAAGGATTGATAGGTACTAACCCCGCAGTGACCCACACAGGATCAGACCCACACAGGATCGGGCTCACGCAGGACCTGTAGGCGCTGGCTCACACAGAACCGCTGAGCGCTGACCCACACAGGATCAGACCCACACGGGATCGGTAGCACTGATCCACGTAGGATCGCTGAGTGCAGTAGTCGTCGTAGTCCACTGAGGATCTCTACACAGTCGTCGCCGCAGTCTATTGAGGATCTCTGCACGGTCGTCGTCGGAGTCCACGGAGGATCTCTGCACAGTCATCGCTGTCGAAGAAGCAGTCGCAGCCAGCACTAGGGTTCCCGCACACATCGAGCTCGTTCGGGAGGGTCCGCTCCACGAGCCGAGAGGATGATACATCAACTGACACAAAGTCCGAAGTTGATGTATCCAAAAGTGCCGTATCGTCAACAGGAACTCAACGTCGCAGACGGCACATCAATCGGATGCCCGGTCTGAGAGTTATTGGCTTTTTCGTCCCAGGGGCCCGGTTGGTTTTTAAGGCAAAACCAACCTGACCGTACTCCACCTGCATCCAAACCTCGGGCGGAGTATTCCAAAAGATCCATCTCACTTAGAGGAATTCAACGAAGCTGACGGCACGTCAATCGGACGTCCGTGGCTCAAGATATGAGTGTTTCCGCTCCGAAGGCCCGGTTGGTTTCGTGTACGAACCAACCCGGCCGAACTCAAGGAATTCCTAAACCTTGAGTGCGATATACCAAAACGACCGTCTCGATCCAAGGATCGTGTTGCCGCTGACAGAGAGTCATTTGGAGGCCCGTAGCTCAAGTTACGGGCGTTTGAATGAAGACCATCCAAAGACGGGGGGGTACGGGCCCGGGCCGACCCGGCCCGACCACCCTGGGTCGGCCGAACCCGGTCCGAACCGGTCCGACCCGGTCCGACCCGGTCCGACCCGGTCGGACCGGTCTGGCTCGGCCGCGCAGCCGAGTGGCCGAGTGGCCGACGCGGGGGGAGCCGCCGCCCCGCGTGACACCCCCGCGGCATCCGCGGGGTGTCGGCCAGACAACCCGGACGCGGCTTCAGCCGCGTCCCGGGTGACGCGGGGGGTGCCGCCGCCCCCGCGTGACACCCGCGAGACATCCGTGGGACACCCGCGGGGTGTGTCCCTGGCGCCGGACGCGGCTTCATCCGCGTCCCGCGAGCGCCACCGCCGCGGCCGGTGTCGCGGCGGTCTCGTTCGGCGGCGCGCCGGGCACCGCCGTCGGCTTCCGCGGGCCGCCGGAGTCGCTCTGGTGGCCCGATTTTCTTCCTGTCTGCGCCATTGATCTTCCCGGGACTCGTTCTTCACTGCGGGATCGTCAAACATCCGTTGCGGCACGTTCCGTCGTCGCCCGTCAAATCTGCACAAAACGAAGAACGGTGGAGGGTCGTCGGGTCGTGTTCGTTTGGCCCGCACCCTCCGCGTTAGAGATAAACAAATGGGAGAATTTTTATTCCACACAGGAAACAACAATTTTAATAAGTTTAAATTTGTTCACAATCCGGTTCTTTAATTTTTTTAAAGAAACATTGACGGGAATATAAAAAGAAAAGGGGGTAATTCCAAAAATAAATCCCTACCTCGTTGGTCGTCGCGTGTGAGTGTTCTTCGCGGAATTTCTCGCCGCGGAAGGTGGAGATCGTCACGTCGTCGCGGAACACGGCGTTGAGTCGGCGAACTCAACGCACCTTGAAACAGCAGATTTAATTTAATTAATTAAATCTGTGTTTTGGTTAAGAACCACGAAGGAGATAAAAAAGGATGGTCTGAGACTCTTACCTCAAGCAGTCGATCGAAGATTCGTCGCGGAGGAAGAGACGTCGCAGAAGAACGTTGTCGGCGTTGCGGATCACGGCGTCGTGCGGGCCCCACCTCACAAATATCCTACCAAGAGGGTAGGATATTTCTGGATAGCATCCTATCCGATTCAACTCAGTTCAATCCACCATTAAGTGGCTTCAAGTGGCTTCCAAGTGGCTTAAGTGAAATAAAATAAAGTTGTCGCAAAATTATTTTATTTCTTAACCTTAAGCCCAAAAATTAAAAACTACACCCGAGCAAACGCAACTCCGGAAGAGGCGTTTCTAAGCGAATATCGGTGCTGCGATTTCATCGGTGCCCTCAGAATTCGATTCCGGGCACCGGTTCAAAAGTTAGAAAAACCCGCTCATCCGTTCACTGAACGTACCCGAGCCAAACTTCGTAAAATGATTTCGGGCACACCGGGCCTCGGAATCAGGTGCCGTCAGAGACTGCGCTCTTGTAAAATTCCAAAGAAAATTAAGAAAAAAAATTCCTTGAAATTTACGGGTCTTTACATTACTCCCACCTCAGGGCTTTACGTCCCCATAAAGATACATCAAAAACTAGGGAAACAAATGTGGGTATTGTGCACTCATCTGAGCCTCCCGCTCCCATGTGCTCTCCTGGAGGTTCCTGTGCTGCCATCTGATGCGCACAAGAGGAATCGATCACCCACGTAAGACCCGCTCCTGTCGATCCTCTATCTCCACTGGGACCTCCGCAAAAGTCGCCCCATCATCCACGTCTAGCTCCCCATAGTCAATGATGTGCGTCGGGTCATGCACGTATCTCCTCAGCTGGGATACGTGGAAGACGTCGTGCACCCGGTGCAACTGAGGTGGCAGAGCCAGGCGATAAGCCACCTCGCCAATCCTGCTGAGGAACTGGAAAGGCCCGATGAAGCTTGGAGACAACTTTCCGCCTCGGCCAAATCTCCGCAAACCACGTCGAGGTGAGACACGCAAGAAGACGTGGTCACCATCCTCGAACTCTAGTGGCCTCCGCCTCCTGTCAGCATATGACTTCTGCCGGCTCTGTACTGTCCTCATCTTCTCCTGGATGACCTGGACCTTCTCTGTCATGGCCCGGACCATCTCTGGTCCCACAAGTGCTGACTCCCCAGGGTCTGTCCAGCACAAAGGAGATCTGCAAGGCCTGTCGTACAACGCCTCGTAGGGTGCCATCCCGATGGTGGAGTGGTAGCTGTTGTAGTACGCGAACTCCACCAAGGGTAGGTGGTCCTCCCAGCTGCGACCAAAGTTGAGGACACATTCACGGAGCATGTCCTCGAGGGTCTGAATGGCCCTCTCCATCTGACCATCCGTCTGAGGGTGAAAGGTGGTGCTCAGACGTAGCCGCGTCCCGAACGCCTCTTGCAACCCCTTCCAAAGCCGGGAAGTAAAGCGAGCATCCCGATCGGAGACGATAGTCGATGGAACACCGTGAAGCCGTAAAATCTCTTGAACGTAGAGACGTCCCAAGCTCTCCACTGATCCCTGCTCTCGGATGGGTAAGAAGTGTGCCGATTTGGTGAGTCGGTCAACAATCACCCAAATGGAGTCATGACCTCTGGAAGTGCGTGGAAATCCAGTCACGAAGTCCATAGATATGCCGTCCCACTTCCACTCCGGTACCTCCAAGGGTTGTACCAAGCCTGCTGGTACCTGATGCTCTGCCTTCACCTGCTGGCAGGTGAGGCACCGCGAAACGAACTCTGCCACAGCCTTCTTCATGCCCAGCCACCAGTGCTGACGTCTAAGATCCCGGTACATCTTCGACACTCCAGGATTTACCGTCAAAGGAGAAGTGTGTAACTCTCTCAGCACCTCCTCTCGTAAGGCGACTGGTACCAAGGTACGTCCTCTGAAAAGGACATCGTGCTCTGCTCCAAGGGAGAAACCATCAGGTGCCTGTCCCGAGGATATCTGTGCACGCCGTGTCTCACAGTCAGTGTCCCCACGTTGTGCCTCTCTGACCCGCTGTAGAAGTGCAGGAGATACTGTGAGAGACTAAAGGAAGGTTGCTCCGTCTCTATCCACGAAGGATATCTGCAAGGCGGCTAGCTTCTCTGTCGCCTCCTCAAGTAGCTGGTTGCTCGTCCTCCTACTGAGGGCATCGGCTACCACGTTCCCCTTCCCAGGAGTATAGACTATCTCAAAGTCATAGTCCTGGAGGAACTCGAGCCATCGCTGCTGTCTCAGGTTCAGGTCCTTCTAAGAGAAGATGTACCTGAGACTCTGGTGGTCAGAAAAGACGGTAAAGCGCTAGCCCATCAGATAGTGCCGCCATGTCTTCAGGACGAAGACCACTTCTGCCAACTCCAAGTCATGGGTAGCGTAGTTCTGCTCATGTGTCCTCAACTAACGTAGGAAATCACGGCCCGCTCCTGCATCATAACACACCCGAGTCCGGTCCCTGATGCATCGCAGTAGACTACGTATCCAACTCCCTCCTCAAGAAACCTCAAGATAGGTGCGCTGGTAAACCTCTGCCTCAGCTCCTGGAAGCTCTGCTGACATCTTTTTGACCACACGAAGGGTTTCCCCTTCTTCTTCAATGCTGAGAGTGGGGCCTCAACTCTGGATAAGTCCGGCACAAATCTCCGATAGTATCCGGCTAGGCCCAAGAAACTTCGCACCTCTGTCACGCTCTTGGGTGGCTCCCAAGCTAGCACTGCCTCGATCTTCACGGGATCCACTGCAACTCCCACCTCAGAAATGACGTTCCCCAAGAAGTGGACCTCACGTAACAAGAACTTACACTTCTAGAGATTTCCATAAAGCTGGTGCTCTCGGAGTGTGTCTAGTACAACACGCAAGTGGTAGGTGTTCTCCTCCTTGGTGGTCGAGTACACCAAGATGTCGTCGATGAAGACTACGACAAATCGATCAAGGTATGGCTGGAAGATCCTGTTCATGAGGCTCATGAACACTGCTGGAGTGTTGGTCACGCCGAAAGGCATAACCAAGAACTCATAGTGGCCATACCGACACCTGAAGGCCGTCTTCTGCACATCCTCGTCTCGAACTCTGAGCTGATGATAGCCTGACCTGAGGTCTATCTTCGAGAACCACCGTTCTCCCTTGAGCTGATCAAAGAGTTCATCAATCCTGGGTAGCGGATACTTGTTCCTCACTGTCACCTGGTTCCGGCGACGATAATCGACACACAGTCGCAAGCTCCCATCCGCCTTCTTGGCGAACAAAATCGGGGAATCCCAGGGTGAAACACTGGGTCGGATGAACCCCTTTCCCTGCAAGTCCTCCAACTGTACCCGCAACTCTCGAAGCTCAGCGGGGGCCATCCGATATGCTGGAGTGGATATCGGGGCTGTCCCGGGGTACAGGTCAATATAAAAGTCTACCTCTCTGCGAGGAGGTAGTCCTGGAACGTCGTCGGGAAAGACGTCCGTGTACTGATCCACCACTGCAGGAAAACTGGGACTCCGCACGCCAACTGCTCTCAGGATGAGGCTAGCCAACTGATGAGTGATGGGCTGACCTCTCCTCTATGTGAGTCCATCCTGTGCTGCTAAGGCTCCCTTCTCGCCGGTGAAGGTGAACCTACTCCCGTCGGTGCGCACACATCGCACCTTGCGCCTAATGCATTCAATCGGAGCATGGACCGTAGATAACCAATCCATGCCCAAGATGACGTCGTAAGGCCTCGACGCCGCTACAAGAAGATCCCAGCCGAAGCTCTCGCCTCCTAGAGTAATCTCACACTGCCGGCACCAGTGCGTAATCGTTGAGTCTTCTCCCGTAGGAGTCTCTAGCCGTAAGGATCGAGCCAACGGCTCTGTGGGAATCTCCGAGCTCCGAACAAGGGCAGCGGCTATGAAAGAGTGACTCGCTCTTGTGTCTATCAGAACTACAGCAAGGGTGGAATAGACACAGATCGTACCTCGAATCATCTCTGGCGCGCCGTGGTCGTAGGCCTCCGCTGCCTGGAGCTGAGCCTGTCTCTGCCCGCCAGCTCCCTGTGGTCGGGGCGGGCCTCCTGGTGGTGGTGGTGGCAGAGCCTCAAAGCGTCGCCCACCACCTGCTGCTCGGCTAGCTCCTCTGCCTCGTCTGCCTCCTCCCTGCGGACCGCCACGGTCGACCCTCTGCCTCTACCTGGGTGGCCCCTCCACCGTCTGCTGCCCCTCGGTATGGCGGGTCGGGCAGTCACGAGCCATGTGGCCCCGCCCGCCGCACTCGTAGCACTGCCTGCCTCTCGGAAGACTGGCTCCGGGCTGGGTGCCATGCACTGTTGAGCCAGTGTCCCGAGGTCGTCTGCCAGAAGGTCTGGTCTTCCTGGAACCCTGAGTCATCCATCGACTACCTTCTACCGAAGACTCCTCTATCTTCTGCCCTGCGGTAGGTCTCGTTGTGGACTCAGCCAGGAAGCTCTCGATCAGGAGGGCTCACTCCAGTACTCCTGCCTGGGTCGGGATGCTGAGGGAGATCAGCGATTCCCTGATCTCGTGTCTCAATACCTGCTCGAAGGTCCGGGCCCGGAAGAAGGGGTCCCATACCATGTCTGTCGAGTAGCGAGAAAGATCGGTGAACCTCACCGCGTACTGAGCGACCGTCAAGCTTCCCTGCCGCAGCTGAAGAAGCTCCTGAATGCGCACCGCACGGAGGGTGGTCGGGACGAACTCTGAGCGGAAGAGGCCCTCGAAGTCCGTCCAGATGAGGGTGGCCTCATCGTGTACCTGGAGAATCAGGCTCCACCATCGCCCTGCTTCTGCGTGCAGTAGGCTCACCGCGAGGATCACCATGTGGTCTGCTGGTGTCCTCACTAGCCTGAAAACTCGGACGACCGCCTCTAGCCAGTCCTCAGCAGCCTGGGGGTCTGACTCCCCACAGAACCTGGGTGGTCGCTGGTGCTGGAACTCATGCAGAGCTCCAAGGCGTCGTGCGTCGTCATCTGCCAGTGCTGGAAGCATCGGGGGCTCATCGGGTAAAGGTATTGCCGGTGCCTCTGCTGTCAACGGGCCATGTACCGAGGCCTCGTCGCTCGGCGGGCTGTCATCGCGCTCTACTCTAGGAACCCTAGCTGGCTGCTATCGTCGTGCCATCCTGAAAAGGAAACAAGTGCACCACGGTCAGAACAGTATACCTGGTGAGCTGACACAAGTAATCACAAAGAAAACTTGAAACACACATGCAATCAATGTTTTCGTGCATTAAGTCGGAAATCAGAAGTCAGGGTCCTGGTGTATGGATACGTCGGCCGCCACACCAACACTGGACTCCCTGGACTGATAACCACACTCATTACGCTAAACACTATTGCTTCACATAGAAGAAAGATCAGATTCTGCGGTAGAACCGACCACCTTTGATACCAATTTGTCACGACCCGTCCTCGGGGCCCGTGACGTGACTACCCCAAGCCTGCCTCCCATAGGCCAGGGGCTGGCGACTAGCACCAAGGCGTAAATCCCAACAAAAAGGGAAGACATTGCCTTTGAAAAGTAAACAAGCACCACAAAGTAAGCAAGCGGAAAAGTAAACACTAAGTAAAAATGGTACAAGTTGTGCTGAAAGTAAAAGGGGCTGGAAATACAAGCCCAACTGTAAAGTACAACTGAAAGGGAAAACAGCAACTGAAAGGGAAAACTGAAGCGTCGAGCCGTCCTCTGGAAGTCCCACCTGAAGGGTGGGTACAGATAGCCTCCACTACTCCTCGGGTCCACCTGACCACTCCGAGTACGTCCCGCCCAGTGGTCCACCTCCAGGTACCGTCCTGCTCCGCACGCCTCCACCATGATCAGCGCTGTCCTTCGTCTGCAACCAACACAACGTAGTGCGGGCAAAGCCCGTGCAGGGGTGAGTATAAGCTACTTAGTAGGGACCCCGAGACCCCCGAAGGTCTCCCGAAATCCACAAAGGATAATCCACAAAGGAAAGATACAATCACGAAGTAACATCTGACATGGCTTAGGTATATGCCCATACATATACCTAAGTCATCAATTCCCGTTCGGCTCCAACGTCCGAGCCCAAGCACAACCCAGTCCACATAGGAAAGCAACGTATACCCACACAGGATAGCACAACGCAATCCACAAAGGAGAGTAAACAGTAAATCCACACGGATAGCTCAACACAATCCACAAAGGAGAGTAAACAGTAAATCCACACAGGATGGCTCAACACAATCCACAAAGCAGAGTAACACAAGATTCAGCTCACACAGGTATACTTCTTCGAATGATGATAAAGATGATCACTGAACCATCTAAGTCATCGGACCCACGAAGGATCGATAGGTACTAACCCCGCAGTGACCCACACAGGATCGGACTCACACAGGATCGGGCCCACGCAGGACCTGTAGGCGCTGGCTCACACAGAACCGCTGAGCGCTGACCCACACAGGATCGGACCCACACAGGATCGGTAGCACTGATCCACATAGGATCACTGAGTGCAGTAGTCGTCGTAGTCCACTGAGGATCTCTGCACAGTCGTCGCCACATTCCACTAAGGATCTCTGCACGGTTGTCGTCGGAGTCCACGGAGGATCTCTGCACAGTCATCGCTGTCGAAGAAGTAGTCGCAGCCAGCACTAGGGTTCCCGCACATAACGAGCTCGTTCGGGAGGGTCCGCTCCACGTGCCGAGAGGCTGATACATCAACTGACACAAAATCCGAAGTTGATGTATCCAAAAGTTCTGTATCGTCAACAGGAACTCAACGTCGCAGACGGCGCGTCAATCGGACGCCCGGTCTGAGATTTATTGGCTTTTTCGTCCTAGGGGCCCGGTTGGTTTTTAAGGAAAAACCAACCCGACCGTACTCCATCTGTGTCCAAACCTCGGGCGGAGTATTCCAAAATATCCTTCTCACTTAGAGGAATTCAACGAAGCTGACGGCACATCAATCGGACGCCCGTGGCTCAAGATATGAGTGTTTCCGCTCTGAAGGCCCGGTTGGTTTCGTGTACGAACCAACCCGGCGGAACTCAAGGTATTCCGAAACCTTGAGTGTGATATACCAAAACGACCGTCTCGATCCAAGGATCGCGTTGCCGCTGACGGAGAGTCATTTGGAGGCCCGTAGCTCAAGTTACGGGCGTTTGAACGAAGACCGTCCGAAGACGGGGTGTACGGGCCCGGGCCGACCTGGCCCGACCCCCCCTGGGTCGGCTGAACCCGGTCCGAACCGGTCCGACCCGGTCGGACCGGTCTGGCTCGGCCGGCCCGGCCCGGCTCGGCCGAGCGGCCGAGTGGCCGACGCGGGGGGAGCCTCCGCCCCGCGTGACACCCCCGCGGCATCCGCGTGGTGTCGGCCAGACAACCCGGACGCGGCTGAAGCCGCGTCCCGGGTGACGCGGGGGGTGTCGCCGCCCCCGCGTGACACCGGTGAGACATCCGCGGGACACCTGCGGGACACCTGCGGGACACCCGCGGGACACCCGCGGGGTGTGTCCCTGGCGCCGGACGCGGCTTCATCCGCGTCCCGCCAGCGCCGCCGCCGCGGCCGGTGTCGCGGCGGTCTCGTCCGGCGGCGCGCCAGGCGCCGCCGGCTTCCGCAGGCCGCTAGAGATGCTCTGGTGGCCCAATTTTCTTCTCGTCTGCGCCATTGCTCCTCCCGGGACTCGTTCCTCACTGCGGGATCATCAAACATCTGTTGCGGCACGTTCCGTCATCGCCCGTCAAATCCGCACAAAACGAAGAACGGTGGAGGGTCGTCGGGCCGTGTTCGTTTGGCCCACACCCTCCCCGTTAGAGATAAACAAACGGGAGAATTTTTATTCCACATAGAAAACAACAATTTTAATAAGTTTAAAATTGTTCACAATCCGGTTCTTTAATTTTTTTTAAAGAAACATTGACGGGAATATAAAAAGAAAAGGGGGTAATTCCTAAAATAAATCCCTACCTCGTTGGTCGTCGCGCGTGAGCATTCTTCGCGGAATTGCTCATCGCGGAAGGTGGAGATCGTCGCGTCGTCGCGGAACACGGCGTTGAGTCGGTGAACTCAACGCACCATGAAACAGGAGATTTAATTTAATTAATTAAATCCGTGTTTTGGTTAAGAACCACGAAGGAGATAAAAAGGAAGGTCCGAGACTCTTACCTCAAGCAGCCGATCGAAGATCCATCGCAGAGGAAGAGACGTCGTAGAAGAACGTTGTCGGCGTTGTGGATCACGGCGTCGCGTCGTCAATTTCTGGGTTCGGCGTTCTTCACGTTCTTCGCGTTCTTCGCGTTCTTCACGTTCTTCGCGAAGGAGGAAGAAGATACAAGGATTCTGTCTCAACGAGTAATCCCCCAAAAGATTTTTGTTGGTCTTATTTTATTGTTATGCCAACACACGAAAACGGGTAAGAAACGACCCATCAATTCGTTTAATTAATTCAACGAAAGAAACAGCTCATTTAATTTACGAAATAAACCATCCAATTAAATGGTCTGTTAAGAAAACAAAAAAATGCGTCAGTTGACTTTCATAAAGACGGGTTTTCGCGGGTGCGTTACTTAGCGGAAGAAACAGTGGGGATCGTGCGGGCCCCACCTCACAAATATCCTACCAAGAGGGTAGGATATTTCTGGATAGTATCCCATCCAGTTCAACTCAGTTCAAGCCTCCATTAAGTGGCTTCAAGTGGCTTCCAAGTGGCTTAAGTGAAATAAAATAAAGTTGTCGCAAAATTATTTTATTTCTTAACCTTAAGCCCAAAAATTAAAAACTACACCCGAGCAAAAGCAACTCCGGAAGAGGCGTTTCTAAGCAAATATCGGCGCTTCGATTTCATCGGTGCCCTCAGAATTCGATTCCGGGTACCGGTTTAAAAGTTAGAAAAACCCGGTCGTCCGTTCACTGAACGTACCCGAGCCAAACTTCGGAAAATGATTCTGGGCACACCGGGCCTCGGAATCAGGTGCCGTCAGAGACTGCGCTCTTGTAAAATTCCAAAGAAAATTAAGAAAAAAAATTTCCTTGAAATTTACGGGTCTTTACATATATCCACATCAATATTCTAGTATCCATATAGGGATGTAATTTCAAGGAAAACGAGTCACTCTTTGCTTTCAAAAAGTTATGATTTATGGGTATAATGATAACTTAGGTATATCTCAATAAAAATACCTTGAAGAATAGAATTTAAAATATAACATTAAATTCCATGAATAATGAGAGAATCGTGATATAAAAAATGGTAGTAATTACATCATACAATATAAAACATGGTGTATAACATAATCGTGTCACCATGAGTTAAAATTTGAGATAAAGAATATTTAAGTTTATTCCAACTAAGTGGAATGTGCTCTAACCTCATGTATAACAAAAATAATTATCTTAATTATATATTTCATAAACTTATTCACACATATAACATTTTATCAACTTAATTTATTTTTATTCTCTATATATTTACTAGTTACTGATTATTTATTTTCCATATCGGGTTGGAGTAATATTTATCATATTGAACTAGCTTCGTAATAATATTTTTTTTATTCATTTTATCCAAAATTTCATCATTCCCATATTATAAAAGGTAATTTAATTGATGATTTATAATTATTTATAATGTTATAGTTTGATTTTATGGTGCTTGTGGTTATGATCTATAAATATGAAATCAGTGATGAGCATGTTTGAGTGATTTTTAAAAAATAGACATTGGTATCATAACTAATGACTTTGATATTAATGTTACCATAGAAGAAATAAAATCAAGTGGTTATTTACTTATTTATATTATATATTATTATAAATTAAACACCTATAATCATCCATGAAATAAATTTATAGCATTTCTCAAGTAGGTGGTTAAACTTACTGAAATAATAACATACCATAATCAATGGATGATTATAAAGTGATTTGGTTGAAATGTAATTATACAAGAAGAATAATTATTTTATTTAGATTTTATTAGTGTTTTATATAAGAAATTATAATAATAATAAAATATATAAAAAGTTATTATATAGTATGAAGAAATCATTTTTTTTTCTCTTTGAATTACCTTTTGGATAGTTGAATTAACCATGATTGTTTATTTCTCATATTGTTAATAAGCTATCTAATTTATCTTAAAATATCCTTTATAATTTCATAAATACAATATTTATCTATTAAAAACATTCTCATTACCAACCATAAAAGGATATGATTAAAAGAAAAATAGAAATCAATAATTACATGGAGGTAATAGTCTACATGTATTCATGATTGGTGATTTAATTTTCCATATAATAATAGAAAGTTATAATATGTTTTATAAATTAAAACTCTAAAATAAGTTATAAATATAATACTTATTTATTAAATTCAAAATTAGGACCATCGGTGTAAGGCAGTTAAGGAAAACGAAATCCAATGCTTTGTGGAGGTAGTAGTCTGCACACACACACAAATGTCATTTTTGTTTTACTTAAGGGAAAATAGAAAATGTTTTTAATAGTTATTACCTTATAATAATAACATTAATTGTACAAAAAATAATGATTCCACTATATAAGAATAAAAATTTATATTTTAAAAAGTGATATAAAAATGAAAATAAGTTAGGGAAAATTAGTACTCATGTTGAGGACTTTAGATTTCCCTTAGAGTACTCCATGAAAGTGAAGTTATTAGGCTAAAATCTTGTGAAAATAAGCTTAATAGAGTTAAATATGATTCCAAGGAAAGTAATAAGGGTATATTATCAAGTGGAAATCAAATTTTTTGAGTGGTATTGAAGGGGTGCTGAGAAGCCCATTTTATAAGTGGAAATAATGGACTTTCATGTAAATATTTCAACTTAATATAAATATGAAACATGTTTCACATTTAAATTGGTTCCAAAAATGGGAAATAATTGAGTGGGGTATTTTAATGCCCCAAAATTCTAAAGTAAGAACATTGTACTCAATAGCATGTATGACATGAAACACCAAGTATAGAAGGGAATATTATATCTCAAGACATTAAAATATATTTATTATTTTAAATAAATTCAATATTTGATTTATATTTCTCAAAATTGAACACTGATTTTTGGATTTTTGTTTCACAAGGAACAATTAATTTCTTTGATGTCTTGAGTTACACGCAAGACTGAGTCTTACCGAATACTATTAATATTATTATTTAAAATGAAAATTATCTCCTACACATTAAATTAGAGTTTATGAATTGGATTAAATAACTTATGAAAAATATGGTTGAATTAAATGGTTACCAATTAAATATAAATGAATATAAAAACCGATTGATTGCAAAGGAAATGTTTTTATACCGAACTATTTTTACATACCCAAAGGTGATTTATCTAAATAAATTAAATTAATTATTATTAGTAAATATTATTAATTTAATTTATATATAATATATTTAATCAAATTTTTGGACATAAATAAAATATATTTGATAGGAATAAGATAAGAACAAATCTAATTTTATTCATAAAAAACTATATTTTTCTAATGGCAGTTTTTCTGCCTTTTAATGGCGCACATGTTTTAAAACTACATTTTGAAACTTTTATAAAATTTATATGATAAAATAAACTTCATTTTTAAAATATTAATGTTAAAATTATCCCAGGGTTAATTTTTTTTATTTTTCTGAAAAGTTTCATTTTTTGATGAATAGTGAAAAATGTTGAATATCAATCAAAAACTAACTCTTTGTTTAAATAATTTATAAGGATAAATTGAATTTTTATTTTATTTTAAAGTTCAAATAGATAAATTATAAATATATTAATCCAATATAGTTCATTGGGATCAATTTTATATTGAATTTTGATATAAAAACATTTTTAACTTTCGAACATTTTCACTTTAAAATTTTGCTTTCTCATCCCGTTTGTGGGACTAAATTAAAATTAATTCCTTCCATTTATTTTAATTTAATTTAAAAAAAATATTTAATATTTAAAATCAAATAAATTATAATATATATTATGTTAAACTTATTTTTTGAACAAAAATATTAGTGAAATAAATTAAAATTAACTGCAGTGATTAAGGTAAAAAAGTGTTTACTTAGTGGCTAAAATTTAATCTTAGGGGTCCAAATGACCTAGAAACTTGTTAAAACGGATTTTATGGACATATTTAAACCATATACCCTATTTTAACAGATTTTATTCATTATTATATTCACATTATGGAAGGTATACCTCTTAATAGTGTTTACCTTATTATATTTATAAGAATGTCACTACTCCTCTACTATAAAAAGGCACTCATCACTCTCACTTCTTCACACCTATAAATAAAAAAATGCCTAAATAAACACTAAATATACATAGAATAATATTGTAATCATAAATTTGTTCATAAATCCAACCAAGGATGTCTTTTGGTTTAAATCCAAAGGAGTTACCTGAAGAAGAGGTAATGTTCTTCAACGAGAACTTTTGTTTTATTTCTTTATCCAACCCTTTAATAATTCTTATATATTTATTATATAATAACCTAAGTATAATAAATAAACTTATATTTTTTCATATTAATGTTATTAACTACACCCACACACACTTCCATAAAATGGGATACACAATCATCATTCGTGGGTACGACAAGCTACCTACTTGCGAACTGATGTCATTCGTTCTTCCATTACCACCTTTCAAGGTTGATAATGATGATGTATTTACATTTTTTATATAATATATATGATATTTATTATTATTTATTATTATTTAATTATTATATTACACAAAACTCTATTATTTCCAATTTATGGGAATATGATAACATCGTTTGAGGACGTGTGGACTACCGCCTCCTCAAAGTGATGTTATTCGTTCATGCTCAACATGGAATGTATTAATAATGGGATTAATAAAAATATGTGATATATATGAAATAAAAATGATAATTTAATTATAATATATATATATATATATCATTTAACTTTCATTCATATAATACAACACTAAAAGGGAAACAACGTTCATGTGTACGTACGGCCTATCGTCTCCTTGAACGGTGTATTTCATTTCCTATATCCAAATATTAAGGATAAATTTAAATAACTGGATAATAAATATATATGATATTTAAATCATGGTTTACATTCTAGTTATTATGTAATCATGATCTAAATAAGAGGAAAAAAGCAATAAAAAACATACTCAAAAAATAAGGAAATTAACGCCCGAAATAATGAAAAAAATGAAATATTATAAACAAATTGGTGATAAGATGTTATAAAATGATCATATGTGATATTATAAATATTAATATGATTATTTTATAAGTTAATAAAATGATTAAACCCATTATATTATAGGTTAAATCACGTTCAAACAAAATGGATCGTAAGGTAAGAGGATTTCTGGTCTCACTTTTATTTATATAAGAATTATTCAATATTCACCACTTGTTTCTTTTCTATGGTGTATATACTAACCTGTGACATGTTATATCATGAATTACATTTATTTTATTATATTTAGAGTACCAATTTATGCAATTAATTCATATATCTCATGATTCAAAAGTTACTCAAGTAGAAGATGGATTCTATCTCAATTTCATTTTATTGAAGAGTATTGTAATGTTATACACCTAAATTATTTTATATGTAATATACACTAACAATTTTACTTTTAATATCATAAATACATAATTATTTATGGTATTTTAGGTTTAAATTTTAATTATTTCATTTAAGGGGATTTAAATTAAGAGTTACCAAGTGGTAAATAATTTCTTAACTCAATTTGTTTTCATTGAGTTATATTACCTCCTCATTGTTGTTAATATTTTATAATTATGTATATAATGAATTTTTAGTATATATTTTTTTATTTTCACTTATTTAATTTTTATTTATAATTCATATAGATAATTGGTTTATTGACTAGTTCTGACTTCAACGTTATGACTATTTTAAGGGTTTATTTCACAATCTCATTCTTATTGAGATTTTTTATTCTCAAATTTACATTAAAGGAAATTATATGATCATTGTTTAATAAACCCTTTTATTTTCTAATACCTCGGTCATTTATCATCATTTTCAAGTAATAGTACCATTTTCTACCCTTTGGTACTTAAAATGTTTTATAAAAGTTTTTTAAGAAAATCCATCATCATTTCTCTATTCTGTTGGAAATAAGTTTTCTTCCAAAATAGTTTTTTATAAAAAAATCAAAAATGTTTTTAACCTTTTAAAACGATTTATTTAAAAAATGAAAGTTATATTCTTATCACTTTCTGGACAATTCACTTTCCTAACCTTTTTATAAATCAAAATCAATGTACATTTTACCTCATATGGAATTGGACGATGTCATTTCTTTGAATCTTCCTTTGTAATTTTACAAATATATTTTTAAATAAAATTTATTTAAAATTTATTTTAAAAGAAAATTATTTTAAAAAAAATCAAAATTAAAAAGGTTATTTTACTCAAGAATTTTTTTCAAATATATTTTTATTTCATTAATGATAATAACCTTTATTCTTACTCTAATGGGTATATATTGTATTGATACCGTACTTATTCTTCCTATGGATGGTTAATAATTATTTTGACCAAGGAAAATACTTATATTCACTTTATTGATTCATTTTTTATAGTCCCATTGAAATATTCACTAGACATTAAATTTTCCATAATTACCCATATCATTTATCATGGATATTATTATTTCTTAAACCATATCTCATTTATATATATGGTTTTTTACTTTTAAAGTTATTTTATTGACTTGGGAAATATTGATAAATTTGTATCCTTTACTCAATATGGATATTTACTGATAAGGCACGTTGTTTATTAAGTAAATTAGTTATTCGATATATGAGGAATGATTTGGACTGGCAGTGACGGGTGATGCCTGGAATGTATATATCTCCTTGTTGCATAGACAGGTTCTTATAATAAAAATAAATTGGCTAATTTAAATGGGTTTCTACCTATAGTTTTAAACTATCTTGTGAAAGGTCTTGATGATATAGGTGTTCATGTGCCTCAAACATGACGTCCAATAATTAAGCATTACATTCATTCAAAATTTAGTTTTGTTATTATTATTTATCAATGAGATATTTTATTTGACATTATTTATGGATGCATTTCATTAATAGATTATTTGTTAAAAGGAATGTGTTTAAATTATTTACCTTTCTATAATGATCAGTCCTTATCCATTTATTTAAATGGCATGTGTGATCCGTTATTTAACTTTCCATGTTGATTATGATTATTCATTCATGATAGGTTATATTTTACTTAACCCTTAATGATCATTTGAGATCACCATTATTTTTTTTACTTTCCCCAAGATACCATGAAGTTTACTAAGAAAGATATTAAAGGATATAATAAATGGAATAAAATTATTTTCAAAAAACAATATGTTGTAATCTGTGTATTAATTTGTAATAAAAGTCTCATGTATATATCCATTTTTCAAAGACTACTAAACTTTTTGGTTCTTTGGGATCTTATTTCCTTGAATCTTATTAAAATGTAATGGTAGTAGGGACTAAATCTGGGATTTGGGAGTTGGGGTCGTTATAGTTGGTATCAAAAGAGGTTTAGTACAAACCTTGGGAACCAGGTTCAGGAAAACATAGATTACAAAACATAACCCTAAGAAATAATTTTGGGATAAGTATAAAAAAACCTAAAGTTTTGGTAAGCTATATATTTTATGGTATTTCCTAGTAATAAACCCCTATCTAGATTGTATCATGGGTTTGTGATTTTAATATTGAAGAAAATTTCAATGTCCAAAGAAAATCTTTTAGGTTTTATGTATTGGGATTCTACTAAGATAAAGGAACATTTTAGAGAATTTATGGAATGTTTATTTTCTAGTGGAAATTTTATTTGATTAAAAATGTCCATACATTTTATAGACATAATTTTTAAGATATTGATAAACTTTAGGGTTGATATAAAAATAATATTATTAGATTATGTAGAAAAAATAGGTTGTTTTAAAAACCCTAGTAAAAAGGTTATTTAATGATTAATTTCATTTCAAGGTTATCCATTATATTTTTTTTGTAAACACTATATTAATTATTTAGTTTGGAAAAAGGAAAATCCAAATGCAGGGTGACAACCCATCACATCTAGTAAGGTGATGGGGCTTGAACCGATGACTGAAGGATGATAAGGGTTTTAGACCTAACATTGGCCTAGTGATGTGTTAATTAATATATCTTTTTTATCTAAAAAATTTGACAGATAAATATTAATGATGAACCAGTAGTATTAATTTTTTTAGTTTATAGATTAATGTATTAACCATATTATTTTAGGAAAATAGATAAATATATATAGAAATACTTTTTGATTGGTTAAAAGTGAAATTTTAGTGATTCAAGCATAAAAAGTTAATTTTTGGGTATTCATTTCTTGGAGTAAATAGATAAATTTTAAATTGATATATGAAAAACCAAAGGAAGGAAAAAAATTTATAAAAATATATCAAGTAATTATATTTATTTATATGATTAGGTAGTAAAATAATTACTCAATATTAGGAAAATTATCATAAAAAATATTATCCTAAAACCCTACGTTTTTATTGAACCAATGGTTTTTTAAATCATCACAGACTTATAGAAATGAGGCCCTAAACTTTCTGTTGATCATTTAATTTTTTTTATCAATGACCTCAATCACTCCCTATGAATATTTACACTTTTCCTCTAAGCCTATATCTTTACTTTCTTCCAAAGTTCTCCTACTTGGAAACCAAGTTATGTGTTGTTCCATATGACCTTGGTACTTACCATTATCTATTTTAAAGAGAATTTTTTACCAACCATTATCTTGATGTTGGATTTTAAAAAATTAATTTTCAAATATCAAAAAAATTATTACCAAGATAGAGTTAAAATTTAGATGACACAATTTATTTAAGGTGGGGAGAATGTAACTCCCTAAAATTCTAAAGTAAGAACTTTTTATTTGATAGCATGTATGGCACACAAAACCAAGTGTATAAGGAATATAATATCTCAATAATTTACAATATATTTACTATTTTAAATAAATTCAATCTATGATGTATCATTCTCTACACAGAACATCGAGTTTAGTTTGTCTTCCATGCAATTATAGCTTTCTTTTATAGCTTGCATTTCATGCAAGACCGCGTCTTACCAAATACTAAAAATATTATTATTTAAAATGAAAAATATATCATAGCCCATAAATTATAGGTTATAAATAGGATTAAATAAATTACTAAATATATGGTTTAATTCATTAGTTACTAATTAATTATAAATGAATATAAAAAATAATTTAATATAAAGGAAATGTTTTTATAAAAGACAATTTGTATATTCCCAACAAAAAATTATATTAATAAATTAAATTAATTACCATTATTATATTATATTAATGAAATATATATATAATATATTCAATAAAAAAATTAAATAAATAAGACATATTTTATAGGCATAAGATTAGAACAAATTCAAATTTATGCATTAAAAAACTATATTTTCTGAATGGAGTTTTGTCGCCTTTTAATGAAGAACATGTTTTAAAAAAAAATTTGACACTTTTATAAATTTTATATGAAAAATTAAACTCTATTTTTTAAATTTTAATGGTAAAATTATCCTAGGTTGATTTTTTGTTATTTTTCTGCGAAGTTTCATTTTTTTCATAAATAGTGAAAAATTCTGAATTTTAATCGAAAACTAACTTCCATTTAAAAACTTTATAAGGTTCAATTATATTTTTAATTTATTTTAAATTTTAATTAGAAAAAATTTCCTTCTATTAATCCAATATATGTCATTAGGATCCATTTTATATTGAATTTTGATGTAAAAACATTTCAAACGTTTGAACATTTTCACTTTAAAAACTCAATTTCTCATCCCTCTACATGATTAATTTTAAATTAATTTCCATAAATTATATGAATATAATTTGGAAAAATTGATTATATATTTTTAATAATCATAAATTATAATATATATTAATTTTAAATTAGTTTTTAACTAAAAATCATAGTGAAAGTAATTAAAAATAATTACAGGGATTAATGTTAAAATGTCTTTGCTTAGTGGTTAAACTTTAATCATAAGGGGCCAAATTCCCTATAAATTTATTTAAAATAAATTGGATGGAAATATTTATACCATATACTCTCTTTTATATAATTTTTTTCATTATTTGAGGCACATTATTTAAGGTATACCTCTCAATAAAGCTTACCTTTTTATATTTACTAGAATGTCACTTCTCCTCCACTATAAAAAGGTACCAATCCGCCTAATCTCTTCACACCTCTAAATCCATTTGTAAGATACAAAACCATACCAAATAAGCTCTAAATAAACCTACCCTAATATTATAATTCTCAATTTGGTCATAAATACAACCAAGGAAGTCATTTGGTGTGAACCAAAAGGAGTTACCCTAAGAAGAGGTAATGTTCTTCAACAAGAACTTTTATTTTAATTCTTTATCCAGGCCTTTAATTATTATTATATATTGATTATATAATAACCAAAATATCATAAATATATCTATATGTTGTTATATTGATGGTATAACCTTCACCAAAACAAACTTCTATCAAATGGGATATGCCATCATTGTTTATGTGTACGACGGTCTACAGCCTCACGAACTGATGTCGTTCGTTCATCCATTACCACCTTTAAAGTTTAAGAATAATGATTTATTTATAGTTTATATATGATCTATATTATATTTATAATGTATTTATTCTTCTTAAATTATTATATAACACATACCTTCATTCTTTCCATTTTGTGGGAATATGATAACATCGTTTGTGGGTGTGTGGACTATCGCCTCCTCAAAGTGATGTGATTCATTCACGCTTTACATGAAATATATTAAGGATGGGTTTAATAAAAATATTTTTTATATATGACATTAAAATGAAACATTAATTATAATATACAGATATATATATATCATTTACTTTTCTTTCTTTTAATATGATAAGAAAATGGAAACAACGTTCATGTATACGTACAACAAATCATCTCCATGAATGGTGTATTTCATTTCCTGTATCCAAATTTTATCGATAACTTTAAATAAATGTATAATAAATATATTTTATATTTAAATCATGGTTTAAATTCTTGTTATTATTAAATCATGATCTAAGTAAGAGTAAAAAAATAACAATCCAAAACATCCTAAAAAAACATGGCAATTAACACCGAAACATTTAAAATAATGAAATATTATAAACAAACAGGTGATAATATGTTATAAAAGGATAGTATATGATATTATAAATATTAACATGGTTCTGGTAAAAGTTAATAACATTTTTAAAACCATTATATAGGAGGTTAAATCATATTTAACCAAAAGGGAGTGTAATGTAAGGGGATTTCTAGTCTCACTTTTATTTTTGTGGTACTTATTTTATATTCACCACTCATTTATTTTATGTGGTGTATATTATTCCCTATTAAGTTTTATATTATGAAATTAATTTATTTAATTATATTAAAGTTTTAATTTATTTTATTCTTTTATAGATCTCATGATTCAAAAGTTTCTCAAGTAGTAAGGGATTTTGTATCGATTTCATTTAATTGAGTCATATTGTAATGTTATACACCTTAATTATTTTATATGGTGTATTCACTTACAATTTAAAATATAATATCACGATTAATTAAATATTCATGGAATTTTAAGTTTTAATTTCAATTATTTCATCTAAATGGTTTTTAATTCATAGTTACCAAGTGGTAAAGAGTTTCATGACTCAATTTATTTTAATTTTGTTATATTACTTCTTTGTTGTTGTTAATATTATATGATTATGTGTACAATGAATTTTGAATACATATTTTTATATTTTAACTTATTTTATGTGGATTTAAATTTGATACACATAATATATTCATTTATTAATTCTCACTTTAATGTTACGATTATTTTAAGATTTTATTTTGCAATCTCATTCAAATCAAGATTGTTTATTCTTGATTTCCATTAAAGAAAATTATATTATAATTATTTAATAAAACCTATAATTTTATTATATTCTATTGATTAATGATATATTTCAAGTAATAGTACCATTTTCCACTCTTTTGTACTTATAATGTTTTATAAAATATTTATAAGAAAATCCATCTTCATTTCTCTCTTCAATCAGAAATATTTTTTCCCAAAATCATGTTTTATAAAAATATTTTCAAAAAAAATTTTAACCTTTTCAAAATGATTTATTTAAAAAAAATCAAAGTAATTGTCTTTTAACTTTTATAAAAAGTCACTTTCCTAACATTTTTACAATATAAAAAGGAATTTTCTTTTTCCGATGTACAAAATTACCCACCCTCATTTATTTGAAGCTTCCTATGAAATTTTAAAAATATATTTTTAGAGAAATTTTTTTTAAAAGTGATTTTTGAATAAAAGGATTTTCAAAATGTTTTTAAAAATTAAAATTATGTTTTTCTCAAAAAAATTAAAGAATTTTTTATTTCATCAATGGTAATAACCCTTATTCTTACTCTAATGGGTATGCATTATATTGATACCATCCTTATTCTTCCTCTATATGGTTAATGATTATTTTGACCAAATATAGTATTTATATTTGCTTTATTAATTTATTTTTTTATTACCCTTAAAATATTCACTAGATATTTAATTTCCTCTAATTATCCATATCTTTTATCATGGATATACTTATTTCTTAAACCATGTCTCATTTATCTATAAGGTTTTTTTCTTTGAAAGTTATTTGATTGACTTGGGAAATATTGATAAATCCATATCCTTCACTAAATATGGATATTTTATGATAAGGAACACTTCTTATTAATTAATTAGATTATTTGATAGATAAGGAATTCTTTAGACTGGTAGTGATGAGTGGGGCTTGAAATTATATATCCCCTCGATGCATCAATATATTCTCATGAGACAAATCTATTAGACAAATTAAATAGGTTTCTACCTATAGTTTTAAACCATCTTATGAAAGGTCTTGACGGTATAGGTTTTTATGTGCCTCATACATTATTTCTAATAATTAAGCATTACAGTCATTTAGAATAAAATTATTGTTATTATTATTTATCCATGAGATATTTGCTTTTACATTATCTATAGATGCATTTCATTCTTAGTTTATTAATTAAAAGAAATGTGTTTGAGTTATATACCTTGTCATATCGATTATTACTAATCCAATTATTTAAATTTCATGTGTTCCCAATTATTTACCTTTCCATTTTTATTATACTTATTTATTCATCATTGCTTATGTTATACTTAACCCTTACTGAGCATTTGAGTTCACCCTTATTATATTTCCTTTCCCCAAGATTCCATAAAGTGTACTAAGAAATATACACAAGGATATTAGAGATGGAATAAAGTTATTTTTAAAAAAAATGTTGTAATTTTTGTATTCATTTGTAATAAAATAATCATGTATGTATCTAGTTTACCAAGACTACTAAAATGTTCGGTCCTTTGGGACATGATTTCCATGAATCTTATGCCAATGTAATGTTAGTAGGCACTAGCTCCAAGCTTATGGGATCAAGTTTATTACAGATATGATATAAAATCAATAATATCTCAACCAATAAATTATAAACATGTTTATAACATGTTTCTAACTCTTTACCCAAATATTTTTTACTTTTATATTTTTCATTTTTACCATGGTAACTAGTTTTTACCTAAGTAAAACATTTCTTACTCTTGAAAATAAAATGGACCTTTTTACATAATTTAGAACTAATATTCCAAATATTAAATATATTTTATTAGATTAAATATCTATATGTGATAAAAATTAATTTTAACATCAGTTCATGTAACGCGTAAACATCTACTATTAGAAAATGGGTATTTTTTAGCGTAAAATTTACATGTAGTTTAAAAGTATCAATGGATTTAATTTTCATGATATAAATTGGTTTATTATAACATTTATATAGATTTCAAATAATTCCATAACTAAATTTTACCAAATTAATATTTATTAAAAAGAAAAGACCAAAAACTATTTTTATTAAAAAATATTACTTATATCCTTAAAATTTTAATCATAGGTTTTATAAATTTAACTTAGTATTTTTAAAATTTATATTTTTATATATTAAATAAATATTTTACCTATTAAAAATTGGTATAAACTTATAGCTCTTTCTTACAAAGTCCAAAAATTCATAGTTTTAAAAAAAATTGTATTTTCACTGTTCGCCTAAAAATAAATAATTTTAGAAAAATACTAAAGATTAATCTTGAGAAAATATTGACATTCAAAATCTAAAAATGAATTTAATTTTTTTTAATTCAAATTATTTTCTAAAAAAATCATGAATAAATGAGCTTTAGAGTGCTCATTATGAAATAGTTTTGGGATGTAGTGTTTAACTAATATTGTAGGGTCTTGAGTATTACATTCTCTACCCACCCCACCCCCCACACATTAAATAATTTCATCTTCAAAATTAGATACATATCAGATACAAAAAAAACTATGGGTATTCCTTCCCCATAGCTTATTCGGGATCCCATGTTGCCTCTTCTAGTTTTTTATTTTTCCAAAAGACTTTCACAAGCTGAGTTGTCTAACTCAAAAATATTTTCTCTATTATGTATATATTATATAAATGATCCAAATTATAAGACAATTAATGTTCCAAATCTATTCCCCCAAATTTGATTATATGCATTGGATTTTTATTTTATTTCATCAATAATGAAACATGAAAGACATCATGTACTTTAGTAAGGTATGGTGGCTTAACCAATCGATAATTTAAAGCTCCAATTCTTTCTATAATTTAAAAGTAAAAATATACCTAGAGCTTAACATACCCTTTTTATCATATCTTAAAACTCTATTCCATGTGGACACCTTTAAAAATACATAATCCCCCACTTGAAATTTCAATTTTTCATTTGATATCAATATAGATCTTTTGTCTTATTTGAGATGCTTTGATATTATCATGGATATTTCATACCTTCACATTTGTCTCCTCCAAAAGTTTTGGGACTAATACCTTCATTTCTATAACTTCTTCCCAATACATTGGAGTATGATATCTTTTCCCATACAATACCCCATATGATACATTCTGGATGCTTGAATAGAAACTATTATTATATTCAAATTACACCATAGGTAGATACTAATCCTAGGCACTGTCAAAGTCAAGAAAATATGATCACAACATGTATTCTAGTGTCTAGATAGTCCTTTTAGATTGGATGTTTACTTAAGGATGATCGATGGATCTTAAACGTACCTCAGTGTCAAGAGCCTTTTGAAGACTCTTCTATAATTTTAATGTAAATTGAGGGTCACGATCAGATACAATTGATATAGGTTCTTCATGAAGCCTCGTGATTTAATTAATATACAGTCAGTAAAAGCGTTCAAGGGGTAGGTTTTCTCTTGCTACTAAGAAATTTCCAGACTTGGTAAGCTAATCAATGATAACCCATATAGAATCATACTTCCTTGGATTCTTTAGACATCAAGTGAAAATGTCTATTTTAATATTGTTCAACTTCCATATCGGTATAGATAAAGGTTTCATGACTCACTTAGAATGTTCTCTTTTAGACTTTACATAATTGAACACTAAGAATATAGACACATAATCCATAACTTCTCACTTCATACCATCCCGGTAGAAATTTTATATTAAATATCTATACATCTTTGTGATACTAGGGTGTATAGAGAAATTTGAGCTGTGTATTTCATCTAATAGATCCATATTCAATTCAGGTATGCATGGATCACATAACCTCTTTATAAACTTCAACATTGAATCTTTATAGATGAAGACTATCAATTTCTCAAAATTCACTTCTTTAGTCCTCCTTTTTATATCTATATCATCCAATAGGACATTTCTTTATATTTTAATAAATATGTTTCTTCAATTTCTTGGAAATGGAATGATGGCCCTCCTTGCTAAAAATTACCATATTCATCTTTATTAGATATTTGAATATACTATCCTTATTAATCCTTATCATGGTCATAACTCTATGGTATCTTACCCTTAATTCATTATCCACCTTGTTTTCCGTTCAAGGGTGGTAGTTTATCGAGAAATCATAGCCCTTTAGTATCTCCAACCATCATCTTTTCCTCATTTTAATCTCTTTCGGAGAGAAATATACTTTAAAATTTTGTGGTGTATATATATGTCACATATTTCTAAATATATATATAGTGCATCCATATCATCAAGTCAAATATTACTAATTCTAACTCAATTTCATGAGTTGGATAGTTTGTCAATGGATATTCAATTTCCTTGGTGCATAAGAAAAATACTCTATCTTTTTGTATAATCATACAATCCACCCCTTACTTCGATGCATCACTATATATCACAAATCATTCCTATTATGATGGTAAAGTAAATTTCAGTGCATTAATAAATCTTCCCTTTATCTCTTCAAATATTTCTTCACATTCATAAAACTATGTGAAATTAAACCCTTTACAATTCATGGTTAATGGGTTTCTAATCAACCAAAAGTTTAAACAAATTGTTGACAGTAACCTGCTAATCCAAGGGAACTATGTATCTCCATTACATTAATTGGAGTATGCCATTCTTTTACTACCTTTGTTTTTTATGTATCCATAGATATTTCATCCTTTAAGATAATATGACCATGAAAAGAAACTTCATGGAGCCAAAATTCACACTTACTTAATTTTATATATGATTCATTTTGTCTGAGAGTCTCAATAATTATTCATAGATGGTTCTCATACTCTTTATAGATTTTGCAGTATATCATGATATCATCAATGATTATCACCACAAAGTTATTAAGATGGTACATGAATACTCTATTCATTAGATCAATAAAAATAGATGATTTGTTAATCAATTTTAAAGGCATTACCATAAACAAATAATTTTCATATCTTATATGCATATCCTATTCGATATATCTTCCTTCTTCACCCTAAACTGATGAGAACCGGTGTGAATATCAATCTTTGAAAAATATTTATTGCCTTGAAATTGACCAATTAATTCATCAATGTGTGGTAAAAGATATTTATTCTTAATGATAATGGTATTTATCTCTCCATAATTAAATCGCAATCTCATAGACCCATCTTTATTTTTCATGAATAAAATAGGGGCTCACCAAGATGAAACACTATGGAATATAAATCCCATATCATCCAACTCTTAATGTTGTTTCTTTAACTCATCCAAATCTATTGTTTTCATTGTATATGGTTTCTTATATTTGGGTCATGCATTAGGAAGGAGTTCAATGGAAAAAAATCAACTTTACGATCAAGTGGATGACTAGGTAATTCCTTTGGAAATACATCAATGTATTTTTTTTAAATGGGTACATCCTCTCTCCTTAGGATATCCTTCCCAATCATTGATAGTATTTTCTCTTCCTGTTATCCCATAATTTCATTATGATGAGCTATTTTAGGTGGGTATATAAAGAACTTCGTAGGTGAAGTATCTACATAAAAATAAGGAATTCTATATCCCCTTCTCAAATTATAATCTCCTTCTCTCAATAATAGATTATTTAATTATACATTATGTGTCAATATATACTAAGGATTAACTCAAAATCAACCATAGGTATAACAATCATGTTTTAAACCTGGGAATATATATGAAACTTAATAGAAATCACTTTTTAAATCTTTATTGTAATGATAATCACAATAAGAGTCATAACTAAAAACTCCTTTCTCAAACTATTAGGGGGAGATTAAATGTTCCCAACAAAAATGCATTATATAAAGCAGTGCACAGATCCAGAATCAATTAAATTATTCACTAACTTTTTTTAGGATCAATTTACCTATTATCATAGCATTTGGCACTTAAACTTTTATTTTAGTGATATTATAAGATTGATATTTCTCCTTTGGACTTTTTTAAGTAAATTACCATGATTTTTGGGGAATTTATTTTTATAGTGACCCATATCCTTATAGTAAAATCATTGAATGCCAATAAATTATACCTTTAATTTGTTTTCATGAGAATGATGGCCTTTTCCTCTATACATGAAACAAACTCACATTATCTTTAATAAATCCTCTAAGTATATCATTCTATATTTATTAAATGTGGGAAATTTCACTCTTCCTTTTTCCCCATTTACATACTTTTATTTCTATGGTGATCAATATACCTCTTCTTCTCTAGATTTCCTTTGAGGATATAATTTTTGGAGAACTCCTTCTTTGTCTTAATGGAATTTGAGAATATATACTCATGTGATGAAAATGTATGGGAGAATAACACCCTTTGAAGGCTCAACTTTAGTTCATAAAATGAATGATCGATGTTTTTTTATGATCTATATACATAGTCTTTATAATGTCGATATAACCTCATAAATTTTCTTGTATAATCATAAAAATTTTCCTCCTCCTATCTAAGATAGAGGAATTTTTATTCCATATCAACCCTTTTCTCACAAGGAATGTATTTTTCATAGAATAAATTTTTAAAAAGTTCTCCATTCCCTATAATATATCGCTAATTCATCTTTACTATTATGAGTTAGTGAGCACCATTTATATGTATCACCCTACATAAAATATACTTTATTTATGAACTTTTCCCTTTCACTACTTCCCAAAGTAGGAAATATAATATTTAGGGACTCAATCCATAGCTAATATACCAATGGATTAGTGGTTCCATTGATTGGTGGAGGTTTTTATCACATGAAGTGATCCAATATAGTTACACCATGTTATGGATATATAGGTTACTCTATACAGGTGAGGTTATTGTTCATAACCTCTATCAACTTCCTTAATATGGTTATGATCTGATCTACTCCAACTCCAACATCATTGACTTTCTTAGGACGAACATGCCTACACTAACTATGGGTGTGGATATGGTTCTCATCCCTTATGTTGGTCTCCATATCTAAATAATGGAATAAATTTAATGATTTAAAATCCATTTTCTATTATAATTTATGGGGGGGGATTTAAAATCTTAAGGGTTTTTCATAATAATTGTGATATGTAACTAGGTTCCTTTAAATCTAGTCCCCAATATTTCTACTAAAATTCCTATAATACCAGTTATAACAACCCAAACTCTAGAAACCCATATTTAATATTTATATAACATTATTGGTATATAATAAAAGAGTTATAAGAGGAACCAACTATAAAATCATGACCTAAACCACCATGTCTGAGCTGGAGTGCCTCATAACCTCACACACACCTCCCCATATACAAGAGACTATTGATTATAAATGAGGGTCTAAGTCTGTTACTGGGGACTCAATACCCTTAGTATCATGTCACAAGATAAAGAAAAATATAATTAAAAATAAATAAATAAGTAATGAATAACAAGTAACCATCAGAGTAGCATCAAATACAACAAGACAACCCATACAACAACAATATCTAATTTCAAATAAATGAACCAAATCAAAGAAAAATTATCCAAGGTATGGAGTAAATACAATAAATAAAGCAGTAGTAGACTTCCTGCTCAAAGTCCATCTAAAAAATATTCATCCTCCTACTCCACCTACTCAATCGTACAATATAGGGTTTTTCCCTTCATCGTATCCCTAGGTATGAAATCTACAAGTGCACTAAAATTCCTATGTAGTTTATAAGTACAAGTTTTGGTAGGACAACAACAATGACCCTTAACATCAGTACATAAGATATAAAAGTGTATTACATGAAGTAAAAAAGGTACTGATGTGAACAAAAATACATCAAACAAGTACAAATAATCTATCATGTAATCATAGACCATCTCTATCTATGTTAGAACCATTCTATAAGGAACATCACTAGCCATGTCTCACACATCCTCCTCTAAGAAAGGATAGTTCAACAAAATTGAATCATCCTTCCGGATGAGATAGACCTCACACATGTAAATCAACATCCCACACAACCCTCTCATAAGGGGATGGTACAAATGGATTCCCTTGTATCAACAGTAGAGACAACAATAGTACACACATACATGTATATAGGATGAAATACCAGACATCGCGTCAAGTAAAATAGTATGATCATCATAACAATCCATATGAAATCAACATAAGAACATTTCAAAGCTATAAAAAATACTTCATGTGATCAATGTCAAACATAGGCCTCATAGGATAAACACGCATGCCAATAATAAATCCAATAACCCATGTAAGACATTCATGAAACATAAGGACTTCCAAGATTCACCTTCAAGGTGGATGGCGCAAGGGGACTCGGGTGAGAACCCTAAATCGGGGGCCAACCTGAAATCGGATGAACTAGATGACAGCTTGTGGTGAATCTCTAGAGGAGATACAGTTGACTCTGGCTACTTGAAAGGCATCAGTGAATGCATTAGTCAAAAGGAGATTTTTTCTTTTGCAAGATAGGGTGAAGCGGCCAAAGAAATTTCTACCCAGGAAGCTAACAGGTTGTGGAAGAATTTTGAGGATGTTGTTAAGGACGTGACTGGACCCTCATTCTTCAACTTTGACTCTCCTCCGCCAAGGAGAGTGATAAAGAAGGGGATATTTGTGCATGTCTCAGAGAATTAAGAAGCATTTTATGAGCGAATAAACCTCTGCTGCTACTCAATTATCGCACGAGTCATCACCCCCAAAGGGGAGCATCTCTAGAAGTTTCAAGACCTGATGAGATGCATTCCGCAGGTATGGGGATTTTGAGAATATAGAATGACTGTTATGGGAAAGAGGTATTATCATGTTATCTTCCCCTCAAAAGAATTCAAGGGTAAAGCGTGGAGAAAAGGTACCATCACCCTTAACCCTAGCTTCTTGAATATACAAGAATGGTATCGAAACTTTGACCCTTCAAATGTTAGGAATACACATGCCCAACTATGAATTGGAATCTATAAATTAAAATGGTTGTATTGGAATCCAAGGATTCTATTGGATATTTCCTTTGTGGTGGGTAACCCCATCCAAATGGATAGATAAACAGACAGTCTGAGCTTCAGGCATTATGCTCAAATCTTGGTTGAAGTCGACATGGCCAATACACTAGTAGAGGAGGTGATTCTTACAATGATGGACGACAGCATGAATCTTGAAATCCTTTATGAGAGAAATCCTATTATTATTATTGAAAATTAATTTTTTTATTATCAAAATACTTTTAAGGATAAGTGAGAAACCATAGGATCCAACACCAACCACTAAGCAACCAAAACATTAAAAAAAAGAACATACATAGGATCAGATCCTCCCCAATAGTAGCACCATATAGAAGACTTCATCAAAGAATGATCATTCAGAAAACAGTCTCGTGCATAAATGCATGGTCACAGAACTGATGGAGAAGCCATACCCTCTCAATGACCAGATCCGAAAGGCAAGCTCTGGTGAATACTTCGTGCTCTAATCCCCATCTGGAGAAAATCCATGTGTAGTGTTGAGTGTAATCACTAGACTTTCAACATAACAAACCAAATAATTGAACCTAAATCAGGTATAGCTCACACAATATTCCACTAAACCAACCAAGCCCATCAAACCAACTTAAACAAAATCATAAAAGATTAACATAATATTATCATATCCCGCTTCCCTAAACAATTTCCATGACAAAGATGAGACCTGAGTGTCTGATACCTTTGTCATCATCTTTTCAAACTCATAATCTAGCTGGTCCCAATACTGTATGTACTCCTCCATACTAATCAGACCTTTATTAAATCCCCAACCAATATGAGATCCTCTTTTTCAACCAAGAGTACTTCTCCTCATTGAGAGACACTCTTAGGGACCTCCCCATCATCTAGGTTGCCTTCTCTTCATTTGTATTCAGAACCAAGACCCGCTCAGTCACTTCCTCATTCAAACTTAAAATCAAATCCAAGAGTTTATCATCATGGACCCATGTTCTCTTATGACTTGTATTTTCACTGGAAAACTTATTTCCATTTAACTTTTTTGTCGAGCGGGTCTCCAAAGGAGGAGGTAGCGAGGAGTAATCCTTCCTCCCCTTCCTTCTCCTAACACTCCGGCTACTCCTCAGACTTAATGATCTATCTACCAAGATTCTGAGTTCATTCCCATTGGATTCCTTCTCGCATCCCTAATCTCTCTTATCAGGGATATCTGAATCAAATCAAGCATCAACCTCTACTAGGCCTTTGAACTTGTTTCTCAAGTGGATCGGAGTCTGACTCAAAAAACCCAAACCCCATGCATCTTCTCCTTTGTTTGAAATAGTCATGCCCATAGCGGGTCTCTGCTTTCCCTTACTCCCATCCCCACTACCTGCCCTTAACTCCTCAGCACACAAAGTAGTTGACACCACCTGTGCACCACCCATCATCTCTTTCAAGACCACATCCCTCCCATTCCTCTGAATTTCAACTCGGACATCTTCATGATGAGACCTTCTCTCACCTCTCTACACACTATGGTTGGAAGGACCCATGAATCGTCCCTTAGTTAGTTAAAACCCATAGAAACCCGAGGGTTCAAATAATGTCCCATAGCCTTCTTCTCCACTTCGGAACCTGAAACAACCTCAACATTCGCATTCCAATGTGCTGAAGCACTGACACGTCGTTCCTTCTCCATCAGTCGCAACAACTAAAGTTACCCTCCACTATTCTCTCTACTTGTTTCTAATTGTTCATCGCTGCCCACTATCTTAGCCAATATATGAACACCCTAGTAACCAATACCCATGTCCACCAACTTTGTAGACCCCCATTGACATACATCGCAGTTATTTCCCAACTGCTTACAAGATGAGAAAAAATATGTCCAACTCTCATAGACCACATGTTTTTTGCACCTATACTCTTCACCAACTATGACCCATACATAATCAAATGGAATTCTTGAAATGTATTTCTCAACACACACTCATGGATTCAATGGGTGAAAAACAGCTTTCATGCAGATATCCAAGCATAAATACCTACCGATAAGGTTGTCAAGAATTTTTAACATAGAAGGATTTTGGAATGGTAGCAGGAGGTTGGGGAAACTGACCCAAATAACAGTAGAAGGAAGATCATGTTTCATATGAAATTCAAATGACCATTGAAACAAAAAGAACCTAAAACCATTGCAGCACTGGGGGCCCTCGACCAGGCACTAATGAGGTCCTCATCTGATGCAAATCGGATCATGATGTGATGATTGTCGATCAATCTCATTGTCGCCCTTTCTCATAGGTCCAAAGATTTGTAGATGAATTCGTCAAAGGATTCCACCAAAGACCTTAGATGCTTGAACCACACAACCAAGGTGAGCTTCAAGAGGTTAGACCAGCATAGAAGAAACATATGGGAAGAAATAATGTTGGTCATGTTTCCATGGATGACAAGCAGAACATGGGTAAGGACAAAGATCCCAATGGTATAGTACATGAGTTAGTGACCCTAACTATTGGGGGCTTAGCTGATGGTGATAATGTGATGGTGCCTCCCCTATGTAGGGGCACTATCATGGTGGTGGCGAATCAACCTAGGTAGCAGGTTGACCTCCATGCACCCAGTGACACTGCCCCTGTGTAAAAGATCTCAACTAAACAAATGGAATATGGGGCTCATGATGATACCAGGATTGGTTCACCTGAACCCTCTCAAGGCACTAATGATGGTGACTAAAACAATCATCATCTAGCCTCTGATCTAGGTGATAACTACACATATATCCCCCCTCCAAGACTTTTTGGAGAAAAGTCGATGTGGGTAGTGATCCTTTTCACATAAAATCTAAAAATACTTTCACACCCTCGAGTGGCAGTCTCTATTCAAATTAGGTAGAGTAATCTCAACTCACTGCTTTAGTTGCTTTTAACCTAGAGGATGAGGAAGAGGTCTCTAATAATGGACCAAAATAGCTCCCTGGAACCACTAACTCACCTCACATAAACACTAGCTATGATAGAAATGGGTAGAATGTGAGCACACTAGCACGAGAGAACAAGGAAGGAAATGAAAATCCTGGAACTTCCATGAGTCTTAAAGGGGTCAAAGAGGCAAATGGAGGAATGGAAAAGTTCGGGCCTTAGTGGAGAAAAAGGAGGGCCCTTGTACTAGGGGCAAGGCCCATAAGAAATGAGGATATTCTACTAGAACTGTCAAGGGATGTGAAACACCCATACGTCCAAAGACCTTAGGCATTGTATTATGGCCTATAAGCCTTTACTTGTTGGAATTGCTGAACCAAAATCCATGTTTGATAATTGGAAAGGTTTTGAGTAGGGATCTCTTGGTTATAGATTTTTTTCGAGTAACTCTCATGCATCTTCAATGGACCAGTTGTGGGTCCTTGGGCATGAATTAATTCAGATCAACTCTTGTGAGAGAGGGAACCAAAGTATTTTCATTTACTTCAACATTTATGGTCAAGTTTTTTCAAAATATTTTGTGTATGATTCCACCTCATACAATAGGATAAGGTACTTATGGGAAAGATTGAAAATATCCCCTAGGAAGAGGTGTCAAAATGGATTATCATTGGTGACTTCAACACTATACAGAGACCTAATAAAAAAACTGGAGGCAATTTCAACAGGTCCACTACATCTGAATTTTTTTAATGCATTGATGAATGTAACTTGGTTGATGTCCCAATCGTTGGGGATGATTTTTCATGGTGTAGATACACCTGTCATGGAATCAAGACAGTAAACTTTATATATGATTTGTCCAAATTGACGATCATGGTGCTTCCCATGGGGTCTATGGTTTCACATTGCCCAAGAACCACTTTGACCATAATCATATAGTTGTTGATTTCATCATGCAGTAGGAAAGATCAGCCTTATTACCTTTCAGATTTAACAATGGATGTCTTGTGATTCCAAGGTGTAGGGAAATTGTTCTAGAGGCCTAGGAAATTAACACTATTTGGATCCCATTGAAAAAGTTGGTTGTGAAGCCTAAGCATCTTAAGGGGCTCCTGAGGGAATGGAGTAAGAAATATTTTTCAAAAATTGATGATGACATCAAGTATTTGGTGGAGGAACTTTCTTGCATTCAACTCAAAAATGTGCAACAGCCCACTATTTCAAGGGAGGAAATCATGGCTCGTAAAAAGATGAATGAATTTTTAATAATCAGGGAAATGCTGGTTAAAAATCAGATAAATGTGATATGGTTAAATTATAGAGATAGCAACTCTAAATTTTTCAGTAGATTACATAAGGAGAAGAGGGAATGAATAGGTGATGAAGTTATCATCATCAATGGACACTTGTACTCCTATGAAAATGAGATTTTATAGGCTGTTGTTGAGCACTTCAAAGGGATATACACTGATGATGGGAAGGACAATACCCATAAGATGGAGGACAACATAAATCCTTACATTGATCCACATAGGAACTAACTACTAGCTACCTATCCATGCAAGGAGTAAATTAGGGTTTCCCTCCTATCTCTTAATTTTGAAAGTGCCCCTGGCCCAGACAGGTTCACTAATAAATTTTTCATCTTCTATTGGGATATTTTGCAAGATGATATCACCCATGAAATTGAGGATTTATTCTATCATTATAATTTGCCTCATGGAATGAACTCTTGCTTCCTCACTCTCATTCCTAAGAAAGAAAATTCCCTTGAGATCAATGACTTCAGGATAATTGCTCTTAGTAATACTATGCCCAAACTTATTAGTAAAATTATGGTGAATAGGATGGGAGGAGTGGTCGATGGTATGATCACCCCAAATCGATTTGGTTTTCTACCTAGGAAAAACATTCAAAGGTGTCTTTTCATGGCCTCTGAAAGTGTCAACCTCATGAGGAAGAAAGTAAAGGACGGAAATTTTTCAATTAAAATTGAAATCTCCAAGGCATTTGATACTTTTAAATGGATCTTTATACTTGATGTTCTTAGAAGATATGGTTTCTCTAGAGATTTCATCAACATTATTAACACCATTCTTGAATCATCAAGGTTTTCCATTCTCATCAATGGTGTTTCTAGAGGGTTTTTTCCTTGCACAAGAGGTGTAAAGAAAGGTGACCCACTATGTAGAATTCTTTTTACTATTGTAGAGGACTATTTAAAAAGATGCATCAATGACCTTTCTCACATGGACCTCTATAAAAAAAATTAGGTATGGAAAGAATTATCATGCTCAATATCACCTTTTGTCTTCGAACGACATCCTATTGTTTGGTCAAGCCTCAAAGATAACTATATCCACAATTAAAGCCTTATTTAATCACTATGAGGAGGAGGTTGGACAGGTAACTAGCTGGGACAAATCCTTCATGGTCTTTGGTAATGGATTTATGGTAGGGAAGAGAAATAGGATCATAAATTATCTTGGGGTGAAGAGGGGATCCTTACCATTTCAATACCTTGATTTCCCCTTGTTCTGGGGGAAAGGGAAGAGGCAATATCTGCAAGGTATATATGTTGGAATCACTAGTCAACTTGCTAGTTGCAAAGGAAAGGTCGTGTCTATGGATGGAAGGGTCTTCCTGGTCAACTCAGTGATCACCTATAAATTTTTCTACTCCTTCTCTTTATATAGATGACCCAGATGCCTAATTAAATAGATTCAAAGCATGATTCGTAACTTTATCTGGACAGGGTCAGTTCTTGAGAGGAAATTGATCATCGTTGCATGAAAATAGTGCATCAAGACGGTTGAACTGGGAGGCCTTGGTGTCAAAGACCTCGAAACCTTCAATGATGGCATGATTGGAAAATTTATATGGAGTCGGATATCTAAGGATTGTTCAGATGACTTTCTTATAAATAGATTTTCAAAAAGACTATGTGATTGGTAAAAATGTTACATTACTTCATCAGTCTGTTCATCCCTTAAACACGCTTTCATGAAGATCATGCATAACACAAAATGGTTGGTATGTAGGAACTATACACTTAATTTCTGGAATAAAAATTGGCTTGAGTATCCTCTTCAAGAGATGGTTGTGACACCTGATATTGCACGACTTTCCATTTCTGAGCTCCTCTTACATTTTCAATCTACTAAAATTATAATTATCTCCCAATAAGAAAATAAAATTTTGTCCTAAAACTTCATGGACTGTGACATTTTGATATGGAAACATAGAAGAACGGGGCACTTTAACTACTATGACTATTATTGGCTTGAATGTGGGGGGTTCCTCCCACCCACCTGCCTTGCTTATGAGGTTCAAAATATAGTGTATCCAACCTTCCAGATTCATGCTACTCTGGAGGATCTGGAAAGGCTAGCTCCCTCTATCTGCATAGCTTTAGCGAGCTAGCCTTCACCTGGACTCGGCATTCCCTTTAAGTTTGTGTGTCGAGGAGACTATGCAGCACATTTTTCTAGAATGTGATCAAGCCAAATAGATTTGGTCATATATTGGATACTTATTTGGTTTTAATATGAGCACATACACTTCTATTAATGAGTTTCTAGAACTACTGCATATGGTACACTGCAGTGAACAGGTTCAACAACTTCTGCTTGTGACTATCACTGCAACTTTTGAAGCTCTATGGGAATCCCAGAACTCAACCCTCTTTGATAGGTCATGCAACGTTGTGTAGTGAGGAATGGTGGCCATACACAGGGAAGTATATACGGCCTATCTCTTACAAGAAGGTACGATGTTTAATGATATTTCTAACCAGAAAATTCTCATATCACTTGGAGTCGTCGGGTAGCTTTGAAGGTCCCAGATGCTCAAGTTTATCCGGTGGATACCCCCAATTGCACAATGTATCAAATTAAATGTTGAAGGGGCTTCCTCAGGTGCACCAGGTCCATCGGGCTGTGAGAGAGTATTCTGCACATGTCGCAGGTTCATTAAAGGATTTTTCATCCATTATGTTGGAGTTGGAAATGCATACAATGTAGAATTATGGGCGATCATTTATTCAATAAGGTATGTTGTACAATAAAAATGGAACAGAATATGGCTTGAATCTGACTCATAGATAGTGTTTCATGCGCTGCAAATGATAACACATCATGTTCCCAGGAAAGTGTTACCTCAATGGGTTGATTGCCTTGATGAAATTTCTCAAAATGATATAGTTGCTTCGCACGCTTACCGAGAGGCCAACCAGGTGGCGGATGCCCTTGCGAGACAGGTGATCATTTACATGGGTAAAAGTAGGTCCTTCATGATGCCGAACTATTGTGACTCATTGGTTGAGATAGATATATGTGGTGAGATTTACTCCCTCCATTATAAGAACCCCTTGTTTTCCTGACTCCTCTCTACTTTTTATTTAATAGTTTTGCAGGGCCGGCTTTCACCATACTCTAGGATTTTGGGGTATAAGGACTTACAAACTCAAGGTTTTTTATAAATAAATCAAAGTTTCATCAAAGTAATGTCTCCTGAGTCACATCCATGTGTTCATAAACTCAAACCACTTTCCAAGGATCCCTATAACCAAATCCAACAATTTTATTCCTAAAATAAATAAAATATCAGAAGTGATAATTGATTCTCTCTCCTGAATAATCTATAATAAACATGATAATTCCATATTATCTTTCTTGATAATTCTAGATTATTTCATAGAGAATAAAAATAAATCATCTTGTGATGATAATCCCCCTCTCTATAATAATCTATGATGATGGGAATAATTCTTATTATTATTTTCCATAATTTAGGGGAACTATCATTTTAATTATAATTTATAATTTTTCTAGAAATATTTATAAGGATAATTTCACAAATTGACTATGAAAAGATTTGTGGAAAACTTACTTGGGTTTTCTCTTTTGAAAACACAACACACATAATAGAGTAGAGAGGTGAGGTTTTTTTATTCCTAGAAGCTTGATAGAGGGTTCATATTGATTGAATAAGGATTCAAAAACTTGAAAAAAATAAAATCTATATTGATTAACTCAATGGAATCACTAAAACCCAAGGGAAAAAAGGGTTCATGTATTTAAAGAAAATACCCCATCATTTTGATCCGCAATATTTGGAAACCCTGAAAATTAAATTACCATTTAATATATTCTCATGCATATATTTAAATAGGAGTGATTAAAATCATTCATAAAGTTATTTAAACCTTTAATCAAGTCAAATAAACTAAACCCCGTGATTTAAGGCTTTTTAAATCATCAAAATATGTTTTAGGGTCGAGCTAGATAAGGATAGATAAAAAAATAGGGTTTTTTAATTATATTTTACAAAAGGGGAACTAATTATGGGTAACTTGACTTTACTCTTATGATCCATTTGAAACATGGGTTTTACCCTTAATCGCCTTAGGTAACGCTTACATGACCTATTGAAAATTAAAGATTCCTTTACATGATAAAGGGAAAGTTTGAGTAACCCTTACATGAAGCCTTGTTTACCCTTACATGGGAAAAAGAAAACCTAGGTTACCCTTATATAGAGATTATCTACCCTTCCATAGTTATTGGGACTCATCGGTTACCCTTACACAAATCTAAAGATACCCTTACATGGATCAAACTTACCTTTTACATGAGCGGGAAAAACCTCGAGTAACCCTTTCATAACCCTTAGGAATCACGATCTACCCTTACGTAGCTAAGGAACTAGACTTACGTAACCTTTGAATGGTCAAGGTTATATTTATACATTTCCTAAGGTATCCTTATATGGAATATAACTAAAGGGATTACCCTTATGTAACCAATTAAAATTATAGTTACCTTTATGCGGTATATGGTACACTTATGTAGTGGTTGTTACTTCAAAATGCCCTTATATAACCTATAGAAGAGTGGATTTACCCTATAAAACTTAGGGAAAACCAATCTACCCTTATAAAGAGGCTTGTAAACCAATTTTACCCTTACGTAACCCTTAGAATTCATGAGTGGGGATAGTATTTATTATATAATAACATTTTCACATAATAATACTTATGAATTTAAACTAGAAAGGTTTTATAAAGATGATGATGTTATAATTCTCACCCTCTAATGATTTATCATACTTGAGAAGTATATCTAGTGTTATTTCTCAAAAAACATAGGCCACTGATCTCTAACATTAGATAGAATATCATAATAGAGATTAACTGGAACATCCAAAACACCAACCACTTGAGCATATAAAAATGAAAAAGATGATCTTGTAAAATTTAAGAAATAGATAAAGAAGAAAAAATAAGGATTGTGCCTTGGACAAAGGAAGTTCCCTATCCAACATCTACTAGAACCTGATAAATCACATGATCCTATTTATATAATACTCAATGATTCCTCAGAGGCTCATGAGTCAATAGGTTTGTTGACCCTTATGGGGTTTGCACCTACTAAAGAGGTCATGTGTCCACACCATGCCCTGATTTAAGTATATGAAACTGAGAATCCTTGGACCCAAACCACTTCAAATGACTATTATTACCACAATAGTGAAAATTATTGAGAAAAAAATAATTTTCATTTAGAATTTTTTCCTTACTCTTATAGTTATATCATCTAGCAGGGTCACTTCACATAGGAGTTGAAAAATCTTGTCTATAAGATCATGTTTTTCCAAGTATGTTCCTCTTTAAGTTTTTGGTAAACCCTCCTTGAATTTAGTTAGTTTTTGTATACCTTGGTAATATATCCCTTGTACTGTTTGGGTTATATGATTATAGGGAAAAAGATAGGGGAGGTGAATTCAATCTAGATGAATTATTCATGCCATGAATTGTCAATTCACGGCATAAATGGTTCTATGTCGACCCCATGAAAAACATTCAAGTCTTGAATGGTTCAAGGAAGACTCCATGGAAACCATTCAAAACATTAAATTTATTTTCTAATTTTAAAGTAAAAGTGATGGTTTTTTAGGTGTATATTGAAAACTAATGATTCATGACATGAATCTGAAATTCATTTTGTGAATTGGGCATGCCCATATGGATATTTTAACCCCCACATCCTATTTTTCTCATATCACTCACTCTCTATTATCTCCCATTTTCCTACCATACCTTATGTGATTTTGAATCTTCTGTTCAATACAAAATTAGATCTTCTTATATATTTATGTTTTGAGACTTAGAGATTGAAGTTAAGTTTCTTGGTCCTCCTTCTCCCTCTGGATCCATTAGTTTTCCCTTTGGGAGAACCCTAGTTCAACATGGTCAAACCCAGATCTAGATTTAATGACTTTTTCTTATGGAGTTTCTTAGCTTTAATTAAATGAAAGGAAAATGGAACTCTATTCTACCTTATCTATTTAGGAATTTCTTCGTCTTCTACAATTTTGAGGTAGGTTGTCTATGTAATCTCTCTAAAGATTGTTTAGTTGTACCAGTATGTACACCGCAAGAAACCATGTTAGAACATCATGTACATAGCCTAAAATAATTTTTACCAATTATTTTAATAAATTCATAAATCTTGACCCCCCATGGATCCCTTTGGATACATTGGCAATGATACCATACTTGCAACCACCTGAGGGATGTGCCTACCTTGAAATGGTGGTGTTATAATTATTGTGCTAATTTATAACATTGAACCATGGAATTAATGATTTATAATTAGTAATGTGGTATTTAATCAATGAATCATGTGATGAAATGTTTTATATGATTGGTTCTTGGTCATGTTCTTTTTTTCTTAGTATTTTTTCTTAATATGACAGTTTTAATGCTTCATTCATGAGGGAAAGATGTTACTTGACTTGTTGAGATTTTTTTTTATGACTTATTATTTATATTGGTACATGAGGGTTCCATATGTGATGCCTAAGGGTAAGGTGCATAGTTACATACCCTCCTGAGGGTAATATTCATGGTATTTAGTATCGCCCATGGGTAAAATGCATGGGGTATAGATCTCCTGAAGGTAAGATGCACTATCACTTGATGCTTAAGGGTGATATGATTATCTACTTAAGGGTGGGTTTTACTGTTTCATGGTAAGATATGGATTATTCATCCTTTATAGAAGAATACCATAATGATTTTGGTGATTTTTTATAGGAAGGATTATACACCACTTGACAGAGACATCTGATATAGGGCTGAAGTGGGTTTGGCTAACCCCAAGCATCACCCAGGAGCTCGAGGGTCAGTAGGTTTACTTGGTGTTCATCATTAACTTATGAAATAATGCCTTATTTTTTTATTAAATGCACTTATTATATAGGCTGGATATTTTTAGGCACCATGTGTGTTGGCCTATATAGTTGTACTCATATCCTATTTGGGCACAATTTGGTACCTGAGTAGATTTCATGTTTGTAGATCATGATAAGGGAAAGGGGTCCTGTATTGATTGATTTCTTATTTAATGGGTTGGATATTAGAGATGAGAATGAAATGGGGTTTGAGACCAGGGCTTTGGAGTATTCATTTTCATGTATTTTTAGTCTTTTAATTGTATGAATTTTAGTTTGTCTTTTAGTTACATTCTATATATCGTTACATGGTCTATATTATTATTTGGACTTTTCATTTTTTTCCCTTTATTCTACTTGGTTTTCGTGTTTTTTATTCATAATAATTATATTATTTTTTTACTAGGTTCCTAATGTTATATTCTCCCCACTATATTCCTTTCACTCTAATTACTAGTTAATAGACTCCACCATAGGGGGAATCACGCATGAGTTTTAGTAATGACCTAACTCGGTCACATAAGGGGAAATTGATTTGGGGACATTACAAAGTGGTATTATCACCTAGATCTTTTATATTATTTTACTATTTGGTAAGGGTAAATAGGATTCTTTGAATTATAGAGGATTGGAAATGATATCGTGTGTGGAAGTAGCTAACCCATGTGTGGGGGGAGACCAGAGTACCCAAGGATGAGATTATTGTTCATGTTGTTCTCTTTTTATAATTTTGATTTTACTTCACCATGGGTGGTTCACTTGTTGTGTGATATTACTGTTTATTGATATTTTACTAAGGGGATGGTACGATACAATATTTGTATGTATGAATTATGATAGTCATGTAGGGATATTTACTGACATGCATTTTTTATTATAGGGAAATAATTATTATGTACGATATATCCTCCTACCTATTTTTTAAAATGTGATTCCTTGTTTTATATCAAATAAAAAGAGAATGAATGAAAATTTTATAGCATGCAATACACCAGTTAATCCAAGTATAGGTTTATCTTGAGCCACTTGTTCTTTTTTGTCATTTCCACCTTTTTAGGTAGACCTGTTGTGTATCCCATTTCCTAAGGAACATTTTGACCCTCATAAAGAAAAATAGTTCTGCTTTATCTTCATGTTGATCATCAAGAGAGTGGTAATCAGTACACTCCTAATGCAGATGAGATAGAACTTATTATGGCTCCATGAAATCAGATGGATTATCATATTCATGATATCTTTCTGCGGGTCATGCGGTCATGGAGAGGGACACTAGTCAAACTATACCTTAAATGTCTGAGCTAACGAGAGAGTTTCAGCTACAAAATATGCCTAAATTCACCAGGGAGTGAGGCCCCTAGAAATTTTAGTTCTGGATTTATTCTTTCTAGGTGATATTTAAAGGTCTTGAGACACCCACAGATAGGAGGGTGAATCTGATTTCCTATATTCTATTAGGACTAACCAATCACTATTTAGACATCATGGAAAAATCCATTCAGAAATAAGACCTAACCTAGAAGGACATAGAGGTGAAGTTACTAAGATACTTCTATATAGAGATGTTAAGGGGTTAGAGGGCTTGGGATTTCATGAACCTGACTTGGGGGAGCATGTTAGTGATGAATTTTGTTTGATGATTCACCAACCTATAGTGTTTTCTCCATTCTTGGAAGCTGATGAGACCACCATGGAAAAACCTATTTAGGATGGTATTCTCTATAAGATAAATTCATAGGTAAACAGTTTTTCCCTGAGAAACTTTGTAAAAGTGATGAATTAGGATTTAATCATAGAAGGGAACATGGCGGATGCCCCGAGTAATGGCCAGATAGCCTCAGTAAGGTGATTAGGGATCTCTTTTTCTAGTAGAAATAATCACCAATATGACAGTTACCACTAGGAAAATGGCGTGAAGAGTATTCAAGATAGTGGGTATCTTTTACATGATCGTGGCCTGGTGAAATTCTTTCAATGTGGCAGGGTTGTCCACAAGAACTCATAGTGTCCGCACCCTACTATTGAGTGCAGTAGTTGTAACTGGATGGGTTATCTTCAAAAGTTTTGTAAGGTAATGTAGTAGCTAAGTAGTGGTAGGTGATTGGTACAAGAACCATAGTTTGGGAAGGACTCAGCTTCCTCTCAATAAACTGGTTGTTGGAGTTTCATCGGACACTCAAGATGAGGTAGGGGATGTGGTACCCTGATTTAAGAGTGGTAATACCATCCAATGGGAGAAATGTAGGGGATTCAGACTAGAGACCAAGATAGAGGGGTAGGTCAAATGCATGCTATGAAATCTACTTTGATTAGTCTAGATGTGATACCTTCTACCATAATAGGTATGATTATCATGTCTTCTACCCTTTCTTATGTTTTTTATATTGGATCATAACATTATATTTACTCAATTTTCCAATGGTTTGGGGTTGGTTATGGAGATCATGGATGGTTTTATAACTATTCAAATGCTACTTAGAGTGTTATCAATTGATATCAAACATTCTAAGGAGTTTTCTCTTCAAGTGAGTAGCTTTTGTTTCCATTGGGATCTATTTGTACTATAAATGAAATACTTAAATTTGATTTTGTGTATGTATTGGCTAGTTCTATAGTAGGATTATATCAACTATTATCATAAGATAGTTACCTTTATATATCTATAAGGGGTCATTTATAGCCATCAAGGAGATTGGGATCTTCTAACTGGTCATATAGGACTATTTAAGTGAAGATTGGATTGTCTCAAGGCCTAGTTTCCAAACCTTTACCTGGAATATAGAAAGTTGAAGTAGAGATCCTTTCCTAAAGTATTGGACTATTTTTATGAAATATTTACTAAATAATTTTTTTTCTTACCACCCAAGTGGGAGATCAAGTTCACTATTAAGTTGGTGTCATAAGTTGATCTAGTTTTTATCCTACTATATAGGATGGAACCAATGGAGATTCGTGTATTGAATGTGCATTTAGAATATATTGAGGAAAAGGGATTCATATGGTCTAGTACCCCACTATGGGGTTCTCTCGTACTTTTTTCCAAAAGTATGATGAGATATTGTGCTTATATGTGGATTATATGACACTATACAATATGATTGTCAAGAATCGGATTCTCCTTCCACGCATCAAAGATATCTTCAATTATTCGAGATGTGCCTATAGTTTATATGAGATATATTTGAGTTTAGGGTGTCATTAGTTGAGTTAGAGAACATCATACATACCTCGAACTTCTTTTAGTAGAATATATAGCTTGTATGAATTTTTGGTAATGTCGTTCAGTTTGACAAATTCACCTATGGTATTCATGGCCCTGATGAATTGGATCTTTCATCTATTCCTGAATTTTTTTGTAGTGGTCTTCCTCAATGACATCTTGGTATTCTCCTAGTCAATAGATAATCATAAAATCATATTGATATCATACTAGGTACACTGAGAGAGTATCAACTTTACACCAATCTATCCAAATGCAATGTGTGGATTAATAAAGTTCACTTCTTGGGTCATGAAATATGTGGATTAATAAAGTGCACTTCTTGGGTCATAAAATATGTGGATTAATAAATTGAACTTCTTTGATCAAGATCCCCATTTCATGGCATGATTCTGGTAGGGCCTTCATAGGGATTTGGGATCATAGATTCTTTTGAGTACGGCCTATTATCCTCAGACTGATGTCTAATATGAATAGATGATTTAAATTTTGGAGGATATATTATGAGCCTATGCTTTGGATTTTAGTGGTTCATAGGATAAGAATTTATTACTCATAGAGTTCACTTATAATAACAATATATAATAATCAATAAAAATTTCTCCATTTTAGGACTTATATGGAAGGTAATTTTTTCCAATTTTTTAGTTATAGGTAGCTGAGTTGGCACTCATTGGACCTAGTTTCATGTACGAGATATCTGAGCAGGTCTAGTTGATAAAAAATCGGTCAGTGGCCATGTAGAGATGCCAGAAATCATATGGTGACCATTAGAGATGTCATATTGAGTTTTAGTTTGGTCATCATGGTTTTCTTTGGGTGTCACCTAGAGAAATATTGTATTGGGAAGCAAGGATAGATTATGACTAGATTTTTCTGGACGTTTGAGGTAGTGGAGAGGTCCGGTCAAGTGGTGTATCTTTTGGACCTTCCATAGTGATATAATCCCATACATGATGTGTTTCATGTGTCATGGAATTGGATATATCACCTAGAATTTTCTCATGTGAAAGATGTTGATGATTTTGATATGGATGTTGATTAATCCTTTGAGGATAATCTGATCTGTATCAGGGGCCATAGGGAAAAGAATATCTAAAGTAAGATTGTACTTCAAGTCTAAGTGTAGTTGTATCATGGGCATGTGAAAGATGAGACCTAGGATAGAGGGTTTTATATACAAACATAGTGGCCATAATTATTCAGTGATGACCATAGTGTTTCTTTAGAGAGAATCTTGGGGGTGATATGTTATATTGTGGGGAGGTTGTAAGATATCATCTTTTTTCAGGTACATTCCTCTCTATATTTTTTGTTAAACCTCATTAAGTTCGGTTTGTTTTGTTTATAACTTGGTAATAAAGACCATTTACTGGTTGGATTAGTTATTTAGAGGGGAAAAGAAAGGGTTAGTGAAGTCTAGCTACATGAAATATTCATGTCATGAATTATCAATTCATAATGTAAATGGTTCTAGTTAGACCCCATGAAAAACATTCATGGCATGAGTGGTTCAAGGATGACCCTATGAAACCCATTAAAGACATGAAAGTGTTTTCCTAGGTTTTAAAGCGGTGGCGATGGGTTTTTCAGTGTATATGAAAAATCAAGGATTCATGACATGAATCATAAATTCAAATCATGAATGGGACATATCTAGATAACTATTTTAACCCTCAAAACCTATTTTATCATATTTCTCACTCTCTTTTATCTCTCATTTTTTATCCCTCCCATAGTCAATTTTGGGACTTATCTTTGATCAAAATGTGTTTCTCATTGGATCATGGTGTTTTGAGACCTATATATTGATGGTAAGTCTCTTAGTCCTTCTTCTCCATCTTTATCCATTATTTTCCCCTTGGGAAGAACCCTAGCTCGATACAAGTAAACCTAGATCTAGATCTGATGTCAAGCGATAATGGAGTTATTTGGTTTTCATTAAAGGGAAGTAAGTATGAACCTATTTCCACCATGGTCATTGAATAATTCCCTTGTCTTCTCTACTTTTGTTGTAGATAGACTAAGTCATCTCTCTAAATATTATTTATTTTTTCCAATATGTACAACATAAGAAACCATGTCATCACATAGTGTTCATGGTCTAAACTAAATGGTAACACACTATTTTAATAAATTCATATATTTAGACCTCTCATGGATCTTGTTGGATTTGCTGGATATGAGACTGGACTTGATGCCACCCAATGGGTGTGTCTACCTTTTAACATAATAAAATTTTGGTTTTTTAATGTGAAAATTGAGCTTACTACGGAACTAGATTAACATGATAATTAGGTGATTTGCTTGATTGATGATCACATGTCTTGAAATGATGAATTGGAATTGAATTGTCTCATGTGTGATAGACCGATGCAATATGTATATAATTTTGTAATGATGATAACTGGTCACAATATATAATTGAAATACTATGTGTTACAATTATTATGATAATCGATAACTTGGCATAATGGAATTGATGGTTATTATTTAGTAATGGGATTTTTAATCAATGTGTCATGTGATTTCATGATTGATATGCTTAGTTCTTAATTATGTGGTTTGTTTTCTTAACATTTATTTATGATATGACAATGTTTATGCTTGTTTCTTAGGGGTGGAATGTTACAAGAATTATTGAGATTTTGTCTCATTATGACTTATTCTTGTGATTGGTGTATGAGGTCACCATATCTGACACCTGAGGGTAAGTTTCATGGTTACATACATTCCTAATCATATGATGCATGTTATTTAATACCACTTGAGTGTAAGATTCATGGGGTATGGATTTCCTGAGGGTAAGATGCACTTTAACTGGATTTATGATGGAAATATTCATATTTCCTAAGGGATAATTTCACTAATTCATGATACAATATAGGAAATTCATCCTAGAAAGGAGAATCCATCAAAAATTTGGGTGATTCTTCCTACGTAAGAAAATCAACCACTTTACATAAACTTCTAGAATGGGGTTGAAGAAATTTTGGCTAACCCCAAGATTCACCCTTGAGGTAAAGGTTTGGTAGGTTTACATGGTGGTTAGCATTAATTTATGAAATAATGCCATGTTTTTTGTTCTATTGAATGCACCAATTATGAAGTATGGATATGAATATACACTATGTTTTTTTGACCTGATGAGTTTTACTCACACCCTTTTTGGGTTTCATTTGGTACATAAGAAGATTCCATGGATGCAGTTCTATATAAGGGAAAGGGGATTTGTATTGATTGATGTCTTTATAGATGGGTTAGAGATTAGTGATAGGATCGACAAGGGGTTTGGGATCAGGGATTTGGAGCCATCATTTTTTATTATGTTTAGACATTTACATATATTTATTTCAGTATTCTATTTAGTTATATTCATCCTATCATTACATGGTTTCTATTATTATTTGGATTGTTCATATTTTTTATTTATTATAATTTTTCCATGTTTTTTTATTCATATTATTTTCTCTATAATGATACTTTCTTTTTGAGGGTATAGTCTCTACACTATATTCCTTATACCCTCACTGCTAGTCAGTAGACTTTGGCATATAGGGAGGCATGCCTGAGGTCCAATTATGACCTGAATCGGTCATATGAGGGAGAACATTGTTGGGAACTCTATAAAGGCTCTTCTTTTACTATTTACTCCCACCTTGGAATCCATCATCTCACTTCATCTTCCCATTCATGGAATATGAAACTAGAATTACATTATAGAAGGCACCTATAGATCCACTAATAGTTGGAAGAAGACTAGAATCTCTATCTTCTCCAATTCCATTCTCTATCATCGGTGCTTTATGAAGTACTATAGCATAAGTCATCAGATCGAAGTTCCTAACCTACATTTCAGCTCTAGGTGAAGGATAATCTCAAAATTTCTTGCCTTATGCACCTCGTTCCCTACTAGAAGAGGAGTAAAATGAATCAGCTTAGTGAAGCAAGCTGAATATGAAAACAATGTCATATTCCCCTGCTGAAGCTCTATAAACTCTTGATCATGATCTAACTTCAGTGTATCGATAAATAACTACTCAAAAATAGATCCTTTATGTTTTCCCATGTTATCTTTTTTCATCAACTAGCCTACATCATGACATACCACCATCTTTCTAGCTTTACCTTGAATAATAAAGGTCACAAGCTTAACATATTGATCCTATGAGGTATTTGATAGGTTAAAAATCCTCTCAATTATTTGTACCCAATCATTAATGTTATGAGGGCCACCAGTTCCCTAGAAGGATATGGTCTTGGAAGCAATAATTCATGAGAATAATCAATCATAGTCATCCCACCCATTTTGGATTCTCTACCCTAAATAGGTACCATTTGAAAGAGTCCTGATTGGAATAGTTCTATAGCTTGACCTACTAGAGAAACTAAGGGAGCTTGCTCAGTGACATACTCTTATACAAAAAGGATACAACTAGATGCACAATATATCTATAAGGGTTAATTTCCAAAAAATTTAGTCAAACATCAATGAAATCATATGGCTTAAACAAGGAAACCAAAAACCAAACAGGCACGCATAAGGGTTCACAACAAAGTTCAACTTAAGATTTATCCATAAATTACATGGCATAAACCCTACCCAAAACCCACGTGAAACCTCAGGTACCTACAAGTTAGTCACATACACACATATACATTCAATCATAGAATACAGAAAGATCAAATAAGGAATGTAAGAAATAATTCTCCATGACACATATCATAATTTCATTTTGAATTTAATAATTTGTAATCTATTTAATGCAATAAAAAAGTATATAAGGAATGTCAACCTACATGCCTAAAACAATTCATGAAATCACAAAAGATCCCATAAATTACATATCAACATCATATGTATCTCTCAATGTATATTTAATCAGTGGCAACATAAAAAAGAAAATATAAATTCCCCAATTTCTGGAAACTCGGAGGTCCACTATAAAGTGTTCACTAGACATTAACATAGTTCCCCTGCTTGAGTCCCAACCATCTTATCGCATGTCTACCTTATCTTAGATCAAGTAAAAGGGAAAAAATCTAGTGAATCCTTGTGCTCTAATACCATTTTGTAACATCCCAACCCAAACCATCAAGTTTGATCTGGAGTTCCACATGACCTCATGCAAGCCTCCCCATATACAATAGGCTACCTACTAGCAGTGAGGGTCTACGTCCATTGATAGAGAGACTATACCTTCAGTATCATGTAACAGGATAAATAAATATATAAAATAAAATAAATCAATAACTAATGAATAAAAATTAAAGATCATAGTATTTGTAAATACAAAAATCCAACCCATGTAGTAACAATATGAAATATCAAATAAATAAACCAAATATAAACAAAAGAATAAAATGTACATAGTAAATATTATAAATAATGAAGTATTAGAATTCCCACTTGAACTCTATCTAGAAACATCCACATACTCAGGCTCCACCTACTTAGCCATCCACCACAGGGATCTTCCCCTTCATTGGATCCCTAAGCATGAAACCTACAAGTGCACCAAAATTCCCAAGTTTGGTGTGAGTACAAAACTTAGTAGGACACCACCAATGACCCTTAACATCAGTCCATAAGATATAAAAGTGTAATCCATGAAGTAAACATGGTATATATATAAAAAGAAATAAGTAAAATAAGTAAAAAAAACATATTTCAAGTTCTTAGATATTGGATCTACCTAATTCAGCACTATACTAGAAGGAACATAACATTCCATGTCTGACACATCCCCTTCCTCGATCATATAGTTAAAAAACAAGTTTGACTCATCCTTACGGAAGGGATATCCCTCATACATGTCAATTGATATCTCCCACATCCCTATTAGAAATGGATAGTCTATAAAACTTCACTTGGGTCAACTAAAAATATAAAAATTATACATGAAAACATGTATACAGGATGAAAGATCAAACATCATATCAAATCAAATAGTATTCTCATCAAAACAATTCATATGCAGTTAACATAAGCATTAGTCAAGGATATACACACACGCCTTATGTGATCAACATTAAACATATTTTTCATGGGATACACACGCATGCAAAAAATATTTCCTAGGAACCATATAAGACATGTGTAAAAGTTAAAGACTTCCTACCTCAAGGTTTTTGATGAATAACTTCATGATTCATCAAGGGAACATCACTTGAATCACATCCATGAGTTCCTCGAATCAAACTGCGTGAAAAGGATTCCTAGAACCAGATCCAACTATTTTATTTCCAAAAGAAATAAAATATCACATGAAATAATAAATTTTCTCTCATGTATAATCTATAATAAACATGATAATTCCATATTATACTTCTTAAAAATTCCAAATTATTTCCTATATAATAAAAATAAATCCTCATGTGATGATAATACCTATCTCTATCATAATAAAAGATAACAAGAATAATTATTATTATTATTTTACATAATTATGGGTTACTATCATTTTTAGGACTATTTATCATTTTTCTAGAAATATTCAGAAGGATAATTTCACAAAGTGACTTTGAAAAGATTTTTGGAAAACTTAATTGGGTTTTCTCTTTTAAAAACAGAACACCCAGAATAAAGGAGAGCAATGAGGTTATGCCATGTCTAAAAGCTGTATGAAGGGTTCATATTGATAAAATAATGATTTATAAACTTGAAAAAAGGAAAATATGGACTGTAGGACTGAAGAGAATCATAAAAAATCAAGGGCGACAAGGGTTTGGGTAATTTTAGAATATACCCAAGTATTCTGATATGAAATATTTGGAAACCCTAAAAATTAAATTACCATTTAATTCATTCCCACTCGAATATTGAATGTGGAGTGATTAAAATCCTTCATAAAGGAATTACAACATTTATACGATCCAAAATAATCAAATCCCATGCTTTAAGGCTTTTAACAACATTAAAATAGGTTATAGGGTTGAGCTGGAGAAAGATAAATGAGATAGTAGGGTTTTAAATTATTTTTACCAAAAGGGTAATTGTGTAAGGGTAACTTGAATTTACCCTTATACACCATTTAAAATATGGTGTTTACCCTTACGCACCTCAGGATACCCTTACATGGCCCATTGAAAATACAAACTACCTTTACGTGACATAGGGAGATCTCGGTTAACCCATACATGAATCATTTTTACCCTTATGCGGGTAGAATAAAACTCTTATATAGCGGATATCTACCCTTACACAACACTTGAAACTCACATGTTACCCTTACAAAAATCTATAGGTAACCTTACACTACTCATACTTACCTTTATGTGAACAGGGATAACATTGGGTTACCCTTACATAACCCTTAATAATCACGAGCTACCTTTATGTATCCAAGGAACTACCCTTATATAACCTTTGAAAGATCAAGGAAGAATATTTTCACATAAGAGGAATTATTAATTTAAACAAAAAAAAGGGTCTACAAAAATGATTATGTTACACCAAAAACTTAGTATCCTTAAAAGACTAGATATATACATATTATTAACATTACACTTGAGACCATAAAATATAGAATAAAAACTCCAAAGTAACATTATTATCTATTCTATTAGATCCTTGAAAATTGCATACATTTATATTCTAGTTTTCCTAAGGAGAGAAAAAATAAGGGTGATTTTAGATGCTCCCTAAGGAGTAGCGTACAATGGAATCTATCTTAACATAAGCATGTCATAAATTGTATGTAAAAAATGTAGATGATCAAAATAGTTCCATAATCAACTTAAATTAAGGGTATACTATATGCATGATAATATATAAAAATATGGATAATAATTATTGAACTCATGCTGATGGAATACATAATTTTGGACAACATAAACATACCTTCAATACCTTGAGCCAAAACATCATACATAAATAGGCAAGTCATATGCTAATATCCATACTAGTTTGTCTCATTAGAACTACTAATGAATTGAGGGGATATCTATATTTGGCCCCACCCATTTCTAATTAAGTCTAATGCATTCATCAAATCAGTTAATATAATATTAGCTAAAATTAAATAAGTGACTAATTTCTTAATCATGGAAATTAGAATAATGGATATTCATATGATGGAAATATGGAAAACAAATATTTCTCCATTTAAGGGAATAATGTGTCTATCAAGAAGAATAGTCCTAAAATCAATATAGAAACAATGGGGTATTATCAATATAATAGGTAGTACCCTTTTCATTGAAATAAAAATAAAGTGGTGGAGAGGGTTCTTTCAAATTAATGGGTTATCAAAAGAAGATAGTAATTGAGATCATTAGTTTGTAATGGTAAGAGACCAAATTAATGTTATGAAAATTCTCTATTAATGTTTAAAATGATCATATGAATTATCCAAATCATGTCCCCTGAAAGTGTCTTGATAGGTGTGTTGTCTTAGGCTCACTCATCATGAACCGAGTGAATATTAAGATGGAATTTTTCAAGGTGATTACCCCTTGGTGAATTTTTATCACACTTGTATCCACTTATCAGTATCCAAACATGGATGTAATTTCCTAGAAAACCAAAAATACTTCACTTTCCAAAATTTTAGATTTTGGGAATTATGATGGCTTAAGTAACATATCAATCAAAATCCCTTAAAGGTTAGAATTTCAAACAGAACATTGAATACCATAAATAATGTGGAAATAATTATATAAAATATAAAATGGGTATTAATTTCACTATATAATATAAAAAATGGTGTATAACATAATCATGTCTCAAGTAATTGAAATTTGAGACAAATAATCCTGACATTTATTCTAACATAGTTGAATGTGATCTAACCTCATATGTAAAATAAATAACTATATTAATTACCTATTTAAAACCTTATTCATATTTATAACCATTTTTAACTTCATTTATAATTATTCTCCACATGTATATCAAATATTTATTATCTATTTTCAATATTGGGTTTGAGAAATCTTGATCATTTTAAAGTAGTATCTTAATAAAAGTGTTGTTATTCACTATTATCCCAAATTTTATCATTTCAAAATCAAAAAAAATGTAATGGAACTGATACTTTATAATTATTTATAATTTTATAATTTCATTATATGGGATGTTTTGTTACTATCCTTAAAGATAAAATCTACGATGATCATGTTTCAGTGATTTTTAACAAAAAAAAACATTGGTATCTTAACTAGTGAGTTTAATATTAATGTTACCACACAATAATTAAAATAAAATCATTATTTACTTAATTATATCATATATTACCTTAAATTAAATTCTCATAGTCATCTATCATATAAATTTATATCTTTGTTCAAGTGGATGATTAAACTAACCCACAGAAAAACATGCCATAATTAATAAATGATTATTAAGTGATTTAGTTGTAATATCATTATACCATAAGCATAATGAAAATATTTATAATTTTAAACTGTGTTATATCATAATTTCAAATATAAATAAGAATAATTTAACCTATATGAGGTTATTATATAGTACAAAGAAAAAAAAATTGCACATAGAATACTGTTTTGGACTGTTGAATTTACCTTGGTTATTTATTTATCATATTGTTAATACGTTGTAAAATTTATATTTATATAAACTTGATAATTTCATAAACATAATATTTATCCATTAACACATTCTCATGAACGTTCATTTAAGTTGTTGATGAAAAGAAAAATGGAAATTAATCGTTTTATAGAGGTAGTATTCTGCACGTACCCATGATTAATGATTTTTTTTCCATAGAACGGGATAAATATATAATATTTTTTATCATTTAAGAATCCAAAATATGTTAAAAATATCATACTTATTTACTAAATTCGGCATTAGTACCATCCATGTATGGTGGTTAAGAAAAATTAAACATGACATTTTATGGAGGTAGTAGTCTACACACACACACGAATGTGGTTTTTGTTTTCCTTAAGGAGAAATGGGAAATATGGTTAATATTTATTCCATTAAAATAATAACATTAAATATAAAAACAATAAAAATTTAATTATATAATAAATGGGATTTAGTAAATAAAATAAACTGTGAAAAAATAGAACTCACATTGAGGACTTGGGGTTTCCCTTAGAGGAATCCTTAAAAAGAAAGGGATTAGGATAATATCTTGTGAAAATAATCTTAATAGGGTTAAAGTATATTATAGGGTAATGATTATGGGAAAATATTCAATATTAAACCAAATATTTTGAGTGTTATGGAAGGGGTGGTGAGAGGCCCCTTTTGTAAGTGGTGAGAATGACATTTCTGTAAATATTTCAACTTAATATTAAGAGGGCATATATTTTACATGTTAAATGGATAAAAAATGAAAAATTATTTATTGGGATATGATATAAGGTTGATAATATTTCAACCACTCAATTATAAACATTTTTTAACATGCTTCAAGCTCTTTACCCCTATATTTATTACTTTTATCATTTTCAGTTTTACCATGGTTTTTAGTTTACACATAAGTGAACAACTTTGTATACCTAAAAAATGGGCCTTTTTACATAATTTAGACATAATTATTCCAAATTTGAAATCCATTTTATCAGATAACATTTGTTTATGTAAGAAAAAAAATTAACATTAGCGCTTGTAATGTGGAAAATCTACTTGTAGAAAAAGTGTATTTTTAAGCTTAAACATTATGTGTAGGGTAAAATTATAAATGTTTATTTATTTTTCATATTATAAATTTGTTTATTATAAAATTTATGTGTCTTTAAAATCATTTCAAGACCAAATTTTATCAAAATAATATTTAATTAAAAGAACATACCAAAAACGGTTTTTATTGGAAAATATTACATATGTCCTTAAAATGTTAATCGTAGGATTTCTAAATTAAACATATTATTTTTAAATTTTATAGTTTTACATATTAAATACATATTTAAATAATTAAAATTTTTATACCATTTTAATTATTTCTTATAAAGTCATAAAAATCACACTTTTGGTAAAAACAGTATTTTTCACTATACACATAAAATAAATTATTTTATAAAAATACCAAAAATAATATTAAGATATTATTATAATTACAAATCCAAAAGTTAATTCTATTTAATCAAATTAAAATTAAAATGTATCTTCTAAATAAATTCATGATAGTCTCTTTAGAGTGCACATTATGTAATAGTTTTGAGATATAGTGTTTATCTACTATAGCAGTGTCTCAGGTATTTCAATAAGGATACAATGGTTTATATGTTAAATAATGCCACTATAGGAATGAACTATTTACCTCGAATGGCCTGAAGGACTTATTTTTTATTGATTTTGATTACCCCCCCCCCCCCCTTCAAGGGATGAGGGGTAACACTTACAAGGCTTGTAGGCTTAGAGATTACATGACTCATAGGTCTTGAGGAAATATACAGACTATAACTTCATGGAACAACTCCCCCATTGCTTTTTCATCGTGATGTTATCTCTCCACCTTCACATGGCTTGTTCGGCTAGGCTTCTCATGCATGCATAGGCTAGTCCTGATGGCAATTACATACCCTCTCTTTCTGAAAAATTCGCTCAGCTTCTACTCTGGTGAATGTGCCTGGTTTGAATCTAAATCTGGAGTCTGCTCCTTGTAGAGTCTGTCTGGTCAACAAGCACAATTTCAGGTGGCCCAAAGGCCTTGAGGTGGACCAAATTTCTTGAGGTGGATCGAAGGCCTGGAGGTGGACCGAAGGCCTTGAGGTGGCCCGAAGGGCTTGAGGTGGCCCGAAATCCTTATTGGCTTAAAGGCATTAGGTGGTCTAAAGGCCTTGAAGGAACCAAGGCCCAAACTGGTGTCCCGAAAACCTAAATGGATGAATAGTTCTGACTACTATATTACTATATAGTGTCTGATACATTACCTATTAGAGTTCCCACTATAGTCCTACTACAGCACCCCAGAAATTATTTCTCTGCCCAGTTTTGAACTCGGGTCTCATGGATGCACTTGTTGAGTCCTCACCAACTAGCCTAGCGCTCTTGTGCAAAAACATGTGTAAGGTTAACGCTCGACTCCCACTGGGGGGCTCCATTCCCAAAGTGCACCGCTTGTACCTTGACTAGGTAAATGGCTTTGAATCACCCTATTCATAATATAAATAGTGTCTAAGTCTAACAGGACTCGATCCTGGGTCAGTTCCCACAGAGAGTGAGCGGTACAACCAGTGGGTACCACTCAACTAACACCCCATGGGCCTATAGGAACGAACGATTATTTCCTTAAATAAAGTATTTTTTGTATCTTATCATTTTATTTTGGAGAGAATATACTTTCTAAGAATCTAGTGGGAGTATTTTTAGACTTAGATAAGTTCAAATTATAACAAATAAATGATTAAATCGGTTAAAATTCAATGTAAAATTCAATTATATACTAAAAGATTTTAAGATGTGTTGGTAAATAAATACAATTTAAATGGTTACGTTTATTACCAAAATGATCTATAAAGAAGAGTTTCAATGGAAATGGTCCAAGTTGGTGATGATGATGAACGTATAAAGTGGCAATAAATATTATTAACATCATAAAATTTGATGATGTAATGTAATGATGTTTGGATGCTATGTTCAAGGAGTTAATCATTTGTTTTATAATCCATAGTCTTGGTATTATCCAAACATGATTACTTTAGAGATGTTACTCATTAAATAAGTTTAGTGGTAGGTTTTATCAGATGTTCATATAGAGATGTGGATGAAATTATATAGAGATGTAATGGGTTTAACAAAACCCTAAAAGCAAAAACCTAAGGCCTTATTTAAAGTTTAATATATGGGATATAATTATATGGGTTCTTAGGTATTAATTTTTATATTCTTAAAATAATTTAAGAATATAAAATATATCATGTTATACAAATGGAAACCTTCACTTTATCATTCTTTCATGTTGGCTCTATATATTTTGTGTAGTGAAAGGATAATTAAACTCTCAAAGTATGACTTTGAGTTATCCCTAATCAATATTCATGATGGGGTGTTATATATTATCCTAAAAGGTTATGATTATCATGAGTAGGGTTTTATATATAGATATGTAATATGATCATGAGACACAAAAGGAGTTTTGTGTGTTGGATGACCCGCCAAGTGTACCACATTGAGTGTAATGCTTTATGTATTTGGTATACTTTGGGTGCATATTTCATATTGAATTTTTATACATGAATTTTTAAAGATATCTAGCATGATATCCTTTATACTTTTATACCTTCATTATTCCAGCCTTGAGGCTGAGCTAATTATGGGTTGTAGGGTATGTTTATGATCATATTGTCAGGTGAGGCTTAACCAAGATGGGATTTGTCCTATTATAGGACTAGTATAAAATATGGGTCTTTAGTTTATGTATAATTATGAAGTTTATGTCCATAACTAGATAAGTTTCATGTGATGTGATTATTTATTTGGATAAGTGACATGTGACGTGCACATTTTCTTCGGTGAATGACATGTGATATGTTTATCCATATAGTCATTCAATACTTAGAGAATTAAGGATGTATGAATTAAATATATTGGATTTACATAATTTATTTCTCATGGTCATAGGATTTCTTGGACAAATGGATTATATTCTTATGAATACATGTATATAATACAGCTAGTGGAAACGAGTATAGATATAGATGTGTTTGATAAAGATCACATCAGATCCCTTCATAGCTTGTGTTGGAGTTGGTGCCCAAGAACCAACTTCTTTATACTTTATGATAAATATGTATTCATTGGATTGATATTAATAAAATATTTATCACATCATGATTATTCTTATGTGTAACATTGCATGTGATAATTTCCCAAGAGTAGCTGTTGCACTAAAAGGTTATAGCAGTTCCCCACTATGATGAGAACTCGGAAGTGTTATGACACTATTCTTAGATATATGTTCTATAGCCAGATAATATCATTTAAGGGACAGAAATTATACAGGCTATCAGGGGTGAAGACTAATAGGACTTTGAGATACCTTCTCATGGTGTACTCCCTTGGTGATATCCAGTAGGATATTATGAAAACAAGACCTGGTAGTAGGAAATCCACATTTATAAGTGTCATTGGATTTTTTTTCAATCTATAGATGTGTGTATTGGTCCTTAAACTTTAATATTATTATTAATGTTTATTATGACTCACACACTTACATGTATTGGCGAAAACTATTACAACATGTATTCATGGTGAGGTAGGATATATTGGGTGTGTCATGAGTAATACTGCATTAATGAATAATGAAAGAAAGGATTTTTCCCTTCTATTCCATAACGGAAGTTGATATCTCAGGCCCTTTGATAGAAATGATATACAAAAATAAATCCATGGACATGGTGTCTTATAGGAAAGTTCAATTTTTGGGAAGTCAAAGAATGAGAAATCGAGCACATGGGTTGATCGCACTTGCATGCAACCTTCTTGATTGAAGATATAGAGGATGACAACACTGCTTTTATTACAAACTTAAACACGATTTATTACATAAACTATTAACTTGATACAAAATGGATGATCGAGAGGTCTAGTGTCTTTGGGGCTTAGGATCATTACATAACAAGTTAAAACATTAAATACAACATCTTTATTGAAAACTTCTTTTACATGACCACTACATTCCCTCGTACTTAGCATTGCATGGGATAACCTGAGGACATGCATAAGAAAAGGGGTGAGCTATAAAGCCCAGTAATGGAGTAAACAAGAAATAAATGAGGAGTAAAATACATGTTATACAATAGGCATATAAATAGAGAAAACGATAAACATGAACATAAAGGCATGGTAAAGCATGATAATCATAACATGGAAATGTGGCAACAGCACTTAACATAGAATTAGCATGAGCCAAGGCTCATTGCACATGGAGCATGAGTAAATCCTCATTGCACATGAAGTACGAGTAAACCCTCATTGCACTTGAATTAGCATGAGTCAATACTCATTGCACATGACGTATCATGATACTATACTTTACCCAATGCATTGGAGCACTATAAGGGCGCACCCTTCTTGAACATTTCATTTCATGCATAAGTGTGCCACATGGATCATAAAACATGGATTCATAAAACATAATCATTTATTCCATGAAAAATTAATGTGGAATGAAACTTTATAATCAATAACTAAATTTTAATGAAGGTGAATACCCTTGATGGAGAAATGGGCATGGTATTCACTACATAATGGCATTGGCTTAGAAAATCGGTGTAATTTTGGTAGTGTAACGGCGTGATATAAGAATTAATAAAAAATGGTTGATGAGAGAGAAAGAGGTAACTAATCATATCTATATGAAATGGACATTAATGGGGTCATATAGATACATTTCCCAAAAATTGTAATGGAATTTAGATTCATGATACAAAAGTATTTCTTGAATGTAAATGAGGAGAGAGAAGTTCCTTTCGGAATTTGGGCGTAGTAACGGGTGTACATGGGAGGAATTTAATGGGAGAAAAAGGGGTCTACCATCATTAAAAAAATAATAGGGCAGTATGGGAGAGGTGTGAAACCATACCCCAGCATTTATAATAGAAATTAAAAGGGAAAAACAATATTAAAAAAATTGGACAAAAAAGTGAAAGGAAGAAAAAAACCCTTACTTGGAAGTGTGCTTCCAAAGGCTTGATAGAGGCTTAAGAGAGGCTTATTGGGATCTTGGGACACATTGGGAGGATTCTAGAGAGAGTAGGTCAGAGGTTGGACAAACTCCAAAGGCTTTGAGTGAGGAGGAAGTGGGAGCTTGGGTGGGTTTATATAGGAAAGGTGAGTGAATTCTTTATTATTTAGGTTTGGGACCCCTTACATTAAACTAATCCAAACCACAAATTAGCTCATGGTTTTTTCCAATGTTTTTTGGAAAAGGGAAGAGGAAAAAAATATTTTATAAAGCCAAAGTCCAAACTTCTTAAATTAATGGGGTTGCTTATGTGGAGGTGAGTCACACTCCCATGGAAAATAATTTAAAAAGAAAAGATGTTTAATAAGTCTTGAGGGGTCCATTAATGCTTTGAAAAGTAAGTCAAACAAACCCAAAATCACATTATTTTAATGTTAAAACATATATTGTCCGAAAATAAAGCTTATAGTATTTTATTACATCACTATTGGGTCATTATGATGTCGTAAAACACATTATATATTTAAACGGTATTTAATTTTTACCCAAACATTTGACTGTCTCATAAAATTATGAAAAATTCACCATTGGATAATTTAGATGTCCTGATTACAGAAATATCATTTATTTTATCTAAATAATTTTCTAAATATGTTAATTTTCACTTTTAAAATGAAAACCGACATTTATCGAAAATTCACGGGTTTTGACAGAAATGGCTTTCAAACCCTAATAAAAATTATAATTGCATTCATAAAATTATATGATCATTTATATATAATAAAATTAATTTAATAATAATAATAATATTTTATTAGAATATTATTTAATTAAAAAATCCCTTAATTTAATAAAATATATTTCTTAATTAAATAATAACTAAAAACACTATTTGTACTTTAAAATCTATTTACAATGTATCAATAATGACACGAAGTTATATTCATTATTATATACAAAAAAAATAATATACATGAACATATTACTAGATATTTGTTACATAACCCCTTAAAATAGCCACATAATACCTAAGGGTAAGGTGTGCGATGGTGACAGACTCTTGGGGTGGCTCAGATAACATCACTCGAGTGGTAATCTCTATCAACTTCCAATTTTCCAGTAGACGGTCTCATTCGAGCTTGACATGATGAAGCTCAGCTTGGTATTGGTCAAGAGCGAAGCCCAAGGACGCCACCTCTTTTCCGAGCTCTGAAAAATAGGCTTTGTATGGAGAAATTCTACTGGATGAGGCCATCGCTTCTTTTGTCTGAGTAAATTGGATTTGTTAAAGCCCTATATTTATACTAATCATGTTATCACTGTTCAACGGCTATAAAAGTAAAGGTCACAATTCTTAACATAAAACCAAAGAAGTTGACATTTTATATAATTTTTTTACATAAAGTGACATTTAACTAGATCAAGATGGATTTCCATTAATGAAACTTTGGGTCGTTACAATATTTCCCCCTTAAGAAATTTCGCCCTCGAAATTTCCTTTTCCCCTACTAAAACAGATGTAGTTAACTCAGCTTCATCATTTCCTCTGATTCCCAAGTCGCTTCTTCAAAATTGTGGTTTCGCCACAACACCTTGACAAGGGGCATTGTCTTATTTCATAAAACTTTTTCTCTATGATCTAAGATCTTCAATGGTTGCTCCTCATAAGAAAGATCATCCTATAACTGTACCACCTCAGAAGAGAGTACATATGAAGGGTCCGGTATGTACTTCCTTAAGAGGGATACATGAAAGACAACATGTACTTTGCCTATGGTAGGTGGAAGTGCTAGTCGATAGGCCACAGCCCCGACACGATCAAGAATTTTGAAGGGGATGATGTACCTTGGACTTAACTTCCCTTTCTTTCCAAACCTCATGACCTTCTTCTAAGGAGATATTCATAGAAAAACCATGTCTCCAACTTTAAACTCAATGTCTCATCGATGATTATCTGCATAACTCTTCTATCGACTCTGGGCTGCCTTGATCTTCTATTGAATGGTTTTCACCTTCTCCACCATTTCCTCAACCATTTCCAGTCCAAGCAGCTTACGTTCACCAACCTCATCCCAACACGCTGGTGTTCTTCACCTTTTCCCATAAAGGGCTTAATATGGTTCCATTTGGATGCTAGAGTGGAAACTATTATTATAAGAGAACTCAACCAGAGGATGATGTTGATCCCATCCTCATTTAAAGTCCATTGAGTACGCTCCCAACATGTCCTCAGGTGTTTGGATAGTCCACTTGGATTGGCCATCAGTTTGAGGATGATAGGCCATACTGAAGTTCAGTTCAGTATTCAGAGCATGATGAAGACTCTTCCAAAACATAGAGGTGAATCTTGGATCTCGGTCAGACACAATAGATAGTGGCACTCCATGCAGCCTTACTACTTCCCTGATATATATTTGTGCCAGTTGATCCAATGAGAAAACCTCCCGAATAGTAATGAAGTGTATAGTCTTTGTAAGATGATCCACAACAACCCAGATTGCATTGTTGCCTTTAGATGTCCTCGGAAGTCTGGTGACAAAGTCCATGGTGATGTTCTCCCATTTCCATTCTAGTATGGGCAATGGTTGCATCATCCCCTTATACTTCTACCTCTTTGCCTTTACATGCTGGCACACCAAGAACTTTGATGTGTATTCAGCAATCTCCTTTTTTCATATTATCCCACCAAAAGTTTTCTCAGAGATCTCAATACATCTTTGTGCTCGCTGGGTGAATAGAGAAATTTGAACTATGTGAATCATCCAAAAGTTCCTTCTTAAGCTCCAGACTTGATGGAACACATAGTCTTTTCCCAAATCGCACAATTCCTTCTTCATTAACATTAAACTCTGAGGATTTCCCCTTTTTTATAGCTTCCTCTTTTTCTTGAATTCCCACATCATCCTTTTGAGCATCCTTTAACCTTTCCAAAAGAGACGGTTGAGAAATAATTTGTGAAAGTATTGATGATGTTCCCTTCCTTATGATTCTCATGTCCATATTCATCAAGTCTAAGAAGATTGGATCCCTCTCAGTTCTCATCATTGATAGAATCGCTGGGACGTTTCTACTTAGGGCATCTGCCACCTTGTTCGCTTTCCCATGGTGGTAATGTATTGAACATTCATAATCCTTGATGAGCTCTATCCATCTTCTCTGGCGCATATTAAGCTCTTTTTGTGTGAATATATATTTAAGACTCTTGTGGTCAGTATATATCTCACATTTCTCCCTATAGAGATAATGTCGCCAGATTTTCAAGGCAAAGATCACCACCGCCAATTTCAGATCGTGTGTTGGATAGTTTCACTCATGGATTTTCAAATGCCTTGAGGCATAGGATATCACTTTATCATTATGCATCATCACACATCCTAAGCCCTTCTTCAAAGCATCACTGAATACCACAAAAATTTCCCCACTTGTGGGTAAAATGAGCACGGGCGCAGTGATAAGCCTCTTTTTCAACTCCTTGAAGCTTTCTTCGCATTCATCACTCCAAGAAAACTTTACTCCTCTTCGAGTTATCTTGGTAAGAGGGTTGGACAATCGTGAGAAATTTCTCACAAATTGTCGTTAATATCCAGCTAACCCCAAGAAGCTACGGATATCTATTACTGATGTTGGCCTCGGTCATCCCTCAATTGCATCTGTTTTGGAGGGATCCATAGATATCCCATTCCTTGTGATGATATGGCCAAAGAATGAGACCTCCTTCAACCAGAACTCACACTTTTTGTACTTTGCATAGAGTTTCTCCTTGTGCAAAGTCTCTAGTACAGTTCTTAAATTCTTTTCATAATCCTCCTTGGTTTTGGAGTATATTAGAATATCATCTATAAAGACTACCATAAATTTGTCAAGGTAATCTCTAAAGACTCTATTCATCAAGTCCATGAAGATTGATGGAGCATTAGTGAGTCTGAAAGGCATTACTATGGATTCATAGTTCCTATATCTTGTACGAAAAGCAGTCTTGGGGACATCTTCCTTCTTCACCCTTACTTGATAATATCCTGACCGAAAATCTACCTTGGAGAAGTATTGTGCTCCATGCAGCTGATCAAACAAGTCATTGATCTATGGTAGAGGATAATTGTTCTTTATCGTGATTTTGTTAAGTTCACGATAATCGTTGCAAAGCCGCATTGACCCATCCTTATTCTTGACGAAGAGGGCTGGTGCACCCTATAGTGAAGCACTTGGCCATATAAACCCTTTATCCAGATTCTCATGTAATTGTTTCTTCATCTCTTCAAGCTCCATGACATCCATTATATATGGAGTCTTGGATATTGGTAGCTCTCCTACTATAAGTTCAATTGAGAATTCAACATCTCTTCTAGGAGGAAGACCAGGCAGTTCCTCGGGAAACACTTCAGCGAATTCCCTCACAATAGGCATTTCTTTAAGGATGGTTTCTTCCTTGGACTCAATCATCTGAGCCAGATATGCATGCTCATAGGTCAGTAATATCCATGCTTGATATTATGGAGCTAAAGTAGATTCATCTTCCTCCTTACACTTGAAAAGAATCAGGGGTCGATTCTCCATATGAAGTGTGATTTCCCTCTCCCGACAATTTATGTTGGCTCTATATAAGGAAAGTCAATCCATGCCAAGAATTGCATCAAATTCCACCAGAGGGAGTAAGACGAGGTTCACTGGGAAATTCAATCCACATATTATAAAAGGGGAGGACTTATATTCATGGGATGCAATGATTTCCCCATTTTCCGTACTCACTGAAATATTCACTTCCATGATTTGTGGTCGTGTTGGTATTGTTATACTAAACTTTTGAGATATAAAAGAATGCATAAAACCTGAATCAAAAATTGCATTCGCTATTCTTGAATGAATAACTAGCATACCTGTCACCACTTCTTTTTCGGGGTTCACTTTGGCAGAAGTGAGGGAAAAATCTCTTCCTTACTGCCTTGGAGGTTGTTGGTTGCCTCCGAAAACCCTTGGTTTAGGGCACTGATTTGAAAAATGCCCCGGTTCTTTGTAGTTGTATCAATGAACAACACGTTGATGTTCGAACAAAGTGTTCATCTCCTCTGTCACAGTTGTGGGTCTTTCTTTCCGATAGTTAACAGCTAGGTTCCCTTCTCTTCCACACCTAAATAATTTCCTCGTCCCCTTGAGGCAATTTATAGGGTGCTTCTTTCTGCACTTTTGTCAAGTGGGGTGCTGAATCTTCTTAGCACCATTGGATTTATCCATCGGACCACCAGCATTGAAGTCCATCTTAGGATTTTTTTTCCCCATGATACCCTTGTGATTCCTCGATCTCTATTTCGACCTTAAGGGCACATCGGACAATTTCCTCATAGCTGTCGAAGTCACGGATCGCTAATGCTTTCCGCGGGCTAGGCTTCGGGCCACCAAAGAAGCAGTCAACCTTGAATTTGGGGGTAATAACAAAGCCGGAAGCGTATCATGCAAGCCTTTTGAAGTTTTCCTCGTACGCTCCAACAGATTCTTCGTCTTTTTTCTTGAGGGAAAGGAAGTCCCTTTCCATCTTAAGCCGGATGGTGCGCGGAAAACATTTATCGAAAAACATCTTCCGGAAATCCTTCCATTCCAATGCCTCGATCTCCTCCCCAGGATTCATATTTTTGATCAACGTCCACCATTGATCAGCTTCACCCTCCATACAATAAGTTGCTAGGAAAACCTTCTCATGTTTAGAACATTGAAGGATGGAGAAGATCTTTTCAATGGAGTTGATCCATTGTTCAGCGATCGTGGGATCAGATGATCCACTAAAAGTAGGAGGCCTTTGTCTCATGAAGCTCTCAATAACGACTTGTTCTTTATTAGGGAGGTGAACGTTCCTCTTGACTCATGTTTCTATTCAAATCCTGAGTTAGCTGAGAGAGAACCGTGACAAAGTTCGCGATTCTCGCTCCCATTGGATTGGGCATCTCATTAGTACAGTCATCACACTGATCTTCACATCGGTTGTTAGCCCGAGTCCTCCTATTACCATCCATTTGCTAGAATAAAAGGAAAGTTAGGGGGTAACACATAAAGGTTAATCCAAAGACAAAAGTTGATGACTTATAAATAAACTTTTATTTCCTTAACTCATGAGTCTATAGGATTCAATATAGGCTTTTCATGGCCTACTTTCTAACATATATTCTTAGGGGAATTTTTTTAATTCCCTTAATAAGGGTTCATACTAATCTTGTGAATTTATCAAAACATATCCCTCGGGAGTGTCGTAACCAAGAGTGAATAAAGTCTCATTGTCGTGCACCAGTTCCTGTTCGAGTCTAGCTCAAAGTGATGTTTTCGGGTTTTACCCCTAGGATACATCTGTGCCAGAGCCGCCTCTACCTTCTCATATCCAGACAGGGATGTATTTTCTTGATAAACCACTTACTCAGTACTTACCAAAACTTAGGGATGTTTTTATTATAATTAGTCTTGTCTCTAAGGCTTTACTAGGGTTTTCTAATCCTAATACCAAAAATAACTAAACCTATCCTCTGATATTAACTATGACAACCCTGCTTTTATTACAAACTTAAACATGATTTATTACATAAACTATTCACTTGATACAACATGGATGATCGAGAGGTATAGTGTATTTGGTTCTTAGGATAATTACACAAGAACTTAAAACATGAAATACAACATCTTTATTGAAAACTTCTTTTACATGACCACTACATTCCCTCGTACTTAGCATTGCATGGGATAACCTGAGGACATGCATAAGAAAAGGGGTGAGCTATAAAGCCCAGTAAGGGAATAAACAAGGAATACATGAGGAGTACAATACATGTTAGACAATAGACATATCAATAGAGAACAAGAGAAACATGAACATAAAGGCATGGTAAAGCATGATAATCATAACATGGAAATGTGGCAACAGCACTTAACATGGAATTAGCATGAGCCAAGGCTCATTGCACATGGAGCATGAGTAAATCCTCATTGCACATGAAGAAAGAGTAAAACCTTATTTCACTTTAATTATCATGATTCAATACTCATTTCACATGACGTATCATTATACTATACTTTACCCAATGCATTGGAGCGCTATAAGGGCACACCCTTCTTAAACATTTCATTTCATGTATAAGTGTGCCACATGGATCATAAAACATTGATTCATAAAACATAATCATTTATTCCACGACAAAGTAATATGTAAATAAACTTTATAATAAATAAGTAAATGTGCATGAAGGTGAATACCCTTGATGGAGAAATGGGTATGGTATTCACTACACAATGGCATTGGCTTGGAAAATCGGTGTAATTTTGGCAGTGTAACGGAATGATATAAGAATTCATAAAAAATGGTTGATGAGAGATAAAGGGGTGTATCATAATATCTACATGAAATTTACATTAAGGGGGTCATATAGATACATGTCCCAACAATTGTAATGGAATTTTTATTCATGATACAAAAGTATTGGTTGAATGTAAATGAGGAGAGACAAGTTCCTTTCGGAATTTTGGCATAGTAACGGGTGTACATGGGAGGAATTTAATGAGAGAGAAATGGGTATCCCATAATTAAAACAATAATATGGAAGTATGGGAGAGGTTAAAAACCATAACCCATCATTTATAATTGAAATTAAAATGGCAAAACAATATTAATAAAATTGGACAAAAAAGTGAAAGGAAGAAAAAAATCCTTACTTGGAAGTGTGCTTCCAAAGGCTTGAGAGAGGCTAGAGAGAGGCTTCTTGGGAGCTTGGGGAACCTTGGGAGGATTCTAGAGAGATTATGGCAGAGGTTTGATGAACTCCAAAGGCTTTGAGTGAGGAGGAAGTGGGATCTTGGGTGGATTTATATAGGAAAGGTGAGTGAATTCTTTATTATTTAGGTTTGGGACCCCTTACATTAAACTAATCCAAACCACAAATCAGATCATGGTTTCTTCCCATGGTTTTTTGGAAAGGGGAAGAGGAAAAAAATATTTTATAAGGCCAAAGTCCTAACTTCTTAAAATAATGGGGTTGCTTATGTGGAGGTGAGTCACACTCCCATGGAAAATAATTTAAAAAGACAAGATGTTTAATAAGTCTTGAGGGGTCCATTAATTCTTTGAAAAGAAAGTTAAACAAACCAAAAACCACATTATTTTAATGGTAAAATATATATTGTCCAAACAAAAATCTTATAGTATTTTATTACAAAACTATTGGGTCATTATGATTTCATAAAACACATTATATATTTAAATGGTATTTAATTTTTACCCAAAAATTTGACTGTCTCAGAAAATTATGAAAAATTTACCGTTGGATAATTTCGACATCCTGATTCCAGAAATATCATTTATTTTATCTAAAAAATTTTCTAAATATGTTAATTTTCACTTTTAATGTAAAAACCGACATTTATCGAAAATTCACGGGTTTTGACAGAAATGGCTTTCAAATCTTAATAAAAATTATAATTGCATTCATAAAATTATATGATCATTTATATATAATAAAATTAATTTAATAATAATAATAATATTTTTTAAAATATTATTTAATTCAAAAATCCCTTAATTTAATAAAATATATTTCTTAATTAAATAATAACTAAAAACACTATTTGTACTTTAAAAACTATTTACAATGTATCAATAATGACAAGAAGGTATATTCATTATTATATAATAAAAAATTAATATACATGAACATATTACTAGTGATTTGTTAAATAACCCCTTAAAATAGCCACATAAGACCTAAGGGTAAGGTGTGCGATGGTGACAAACTCTTGGGGTGTCTCAAATAACATCGCTCGAGTGGTAATCTCTATCAACTTCCACTTTTCCCGTAGACGGTCCCATTAGAGCTTGACATGATGAAGCTCATCTTGGTTTTGGTCAAGAGCGAAGCCCAAGGATGCCACCTCTTTTCGGAGCTCTGACAAATGGGCTTCGTATGGAGCAATTATACTGGATGAGGCCATCGCTTCTTTTTTCTGAGTAAATTGGATTTGTTAAAGCCCTATATTTATACTAATCATGTGATCACTGTTCAACGGCTATAAACTTAATGGTCACAATTCTTAACATAAAACCAAAGAAGTTGACATTTTATATAAATGTTTTACATAAAGATACATTTAACTAGATCAAGAGGGATTTCCATTAATGAAACTTTGGGTCGTTACATAGAGACAAAGGGATTATATTACATGATATGCATTCATATGAGGTGACATATCATTGCACCATTAACTTCTTTATCTATGGGTTCCTTGGTGTGTTTATTGATACTAACCTTGGACATTAGGCTTCTTCGCCTAATGCCACTAAGAAAGAGGCCTAGAGGGTCACACACTAAGTGTATCCTGTATCTCAGTTAAATAATATATTATTTACTATTTAAAAAGTTAAATAAATATTATTCCCGGTTGTGGTTTAATAATTATTCATAGATACCTGATTTCATTTATTTTGAAACTAGTTATTTGAGATAATATAATGAGGTTGGAATAATGAATAAATATTTATTTTCTATTTTAGGAATATAATATTTATATATTTATTGTAAAATAATGAAGGGATATTTATTTAATAAATAAATAGCCATTATTCAAGGTTCAATAAATATGGTGGAAGGTAGGCAGACCGAGTTAAGGGTCTGGTGAGAAATAATAATATTGAATATTATTTTATTAAATAATATTTAATTATAACTCACAAGTTAAGCATATGTTAGTAAATAATATTGTTTCTATTATTATTTGACATGGGGGTTTCGCTAGGATTAATAAAATAATTAAGGCACTTGTGAAAATTATTTATTATTAGCCTAGTTAATTAAATTCCTTGTTATATTATTCTCTTATTAGCCAAGCATTATCCAAGTGATGATTATTATTATTGTGCACAAAAAATTGAAGAAAATATCTCAAGCCTAGAGACTTCATCCTTCTCCAAGAATGCTCTCAAGAATGAGAGAGATCCTCCTCCATCAGATCAAGGAGAATGATTTGGAAGCAGTTCTCAAGGCGATCAAAGACGGACACCCCAAGTGCAAGGATCTTCTTTGCTAGCACTCAGAGACTCATTCTGCAATGTCTAGAGATGCGTGGAACACATGTGGATCACCGCTAGAGGAGATCTATCCTAAATCTCTACAATGCAATGAAGGCGCACTGTAGATTTATGGTCGAACTCATCAACGAAGAAAGAATCACCATGGAGGTAATTATTTAAATAAATTAAATTAATTATAAAAAAATATGTTGATCATTTCTCTTGGTTCTGGGATTCCATTCCTTTGTCTAAATCCTTGATTCAATTCTATGGATACTGGAATTCATCATCGTATTGATCCTGGATTATTCATTGAATATGGAAAAAATTAAAGTTGGGCATCGACCATCCCTCACTTCCACTGCGCCCAGAACCTACAAGTGGTATCAGAGTAGGGCATATTATTGTTTATAATTATTTAGTTTCATTGATGATTTACGCATTCATAATTTATTTTTTTAGTTTGAGTTTAATCGTTATTTAAATCTGAATTACGGGGTCTATTTATTCCTTTATCATTTCTCATAGATCTAATGGAAATGATCAATTTTATGAACAAAATAAAATCAAGGAAATCATCTGGATTTTCCAAGGATTCTGGCCATACAACACCAGACTACACACTATGTAATCAGAATTACACACCGTGTAGTATTGTTAAAAGCCTTAATATTTGTTTTGGTAATCAATTTGATATTTTTCATTAATTAGGCATTAATGAAACCATTAATGACCTTTAATCCACGTGGTATTGACCAGGATTAACTGGAACATGGAAACCGGACTACACGCCATGTGGCCCACTAGACACAGTGTGTAGTCCATTTGGGTCAGGGTCGAGTCATGTATCCCATACATGGTTTGCCTGGCTGGTGACCGTGTAACATGAAGTATACATGATGTGTAGCCCACTAGACACGTCGTGTGCTGTGAATATTTCCAAATGACTCCTCACATGATGTTTCCACGGGTGTGTACTTTGGATGGATGGTGAGGAGGGTATACACCGTGTAGTTGGATCTACACGTCGTGCAATTTTTCCAGATTATGAAAATTTAAAATTTATTATTATATTATGTAACCCTTGAGACATGTACCTTCGTGTGGTCATAAATCTAGGACACAACATGTGATAGGTTTTTGATATATATATATATATATATATATATATCTGTGTGTGTGTGTTTGTTTAATAAACATATGCGTTATGTTTAAAGGTCTACACATCATATATGAGTTTTATTACTATTATAATTCTATGTGAATGCTACATGTCTCAAAGAATAAAGTGTATACAAGTATAATACATGTTGGGTAGTTTTGGATGAGTATTTACCAGGTTTCCTCCAAGGTACAAGTTATATACAAGGTGATTAAGATAAAAGGATTGATTAATTAAAGATAATAATTAATCGATTTGAGCATAATTTATCTTAAATAAGAATGATTAAATAATTGAATGCAAGTTTTATTAAATGCGTAATTTTTTTTGATGATCATGAGATCGACCAAACCTTTTGTATGTGATTGGTTTTATTTTAATTTATTAAATTAAATTGTTGGTATGTGTTCCTTCTCTCCTCATTAATATGTAGGGTCTGCGTGCCCATGGTTTCTTTTATTTAAACCCCATTTTACCCCTCACCTATGCGTGGGTAAAATCATATATAATGGATGGATCATCAAAGTTAATCAAGGTGGTTAAAGTTAGAAGTTGAGGTGAAACCAATCCAAGGAGATACAAAGTGGACAGAAGGAAAGCTATAAACATGAACCTAATTGGTTCAAGGTTTTTCTCCCCTAGTTCAGTGGTTATTTTATCAACTACTAGATAAAATATCCATTAGAACAAGCTCATGATCAACCCTTAATTTATTTTTTTCAGTTGTATGGTTATTCATTATGGATGTTTTGTTGCGATCACATGATTAATTAATTAACAAGCATGCAATATGGAACTAAAATAAATTGGATTATGCGTAAATATTATCTAACACATGGTTAATCACTTAAGATTATCCCACTTAATATTAATGATCATGTTAAAAGATAATAAATGGAAATTTACACATAAAGGATGAAATCCCTCAATAAAATATTAAGTCAGTATAGTTTTTCATTACTTCAGTTAGAATCAAACCATAGTTTAAAGTGATTGACCAGTCAAAGTTGGGGTTCATTCAATTATTAGGGAATTCTAATTTGAAGTTTTGGGTTGACTTGAATTAGTTTACATCAAGGGTTGACTACCAAATAAGGAATTGGTGTAACTAAGAGGCAAAGGATGAGGAAATATAAAATTATGGATTTCAAGATTGGGGAGTTCACTCAATAGATTAAGGAGCTACGAAGTTAATTAAGTTGTCATTTAAAATGCCTACCTAAAACCTTTCAATTTATTGAACATCAAAATTTTGGGTAATGTGAAGGGAAATATGGATCCATGCTGCTATAATGTCTAAGTAATAGGATACTCTAAATCCAATGGTGAGGGATACTGGGCTTTGATAAAATAGTGGGAGACTAATGAATATTTATTTATTTATTTGTCTTAATTTTATTAGATAAAATACTAAAATTATGTTCATATTATTTGTATAAACGACATTAAAAATGAAATCAAACATATCATTGTGATCCATACTCGATAAGAAAAACCTTCTCTCCTGAACTAATTTCCAAGAGTGGAAAAGGTTCCTTAGGGTCATCCTTCACCATGAAACGAAACTATATGTGCTGGAAGAACCTTTACAAGTTACACCTGGAAATGAGGTGAGTAATGGGGAGCTCTCTGTGTATGAGAAACATCTGAATGATGTAACAGATGTTTAGTGCCTCATGCTATCATCCATGACCAATGAGATCTAGAAGCAACATGAGGAAATGGATGCATATAGCATGATGTCTCACTTTTAGGATCTCTATTACGAGAAGGCAAGACAATTCAGGTTTGAGAACTCCAACACTTTGTTCACCATTAAGGTTGGAGAGTATGTGCTAGCTGGGCCACATGTATTCAATATTATTGAATACATTGAGAATCTGTACATCTTAGGGATTAAATTCCTAGATGAGTTGCATACAGATGTCATACTATCGTCATTGACCAATACCTTCTCTAGTTTTATTGTGAATTATAATATGAGCAATAATTAGAAGAGTTTATCGAAACCTATGACTCTGATTCTCTGAGTGGATAAGGACATGGGGTGTGACAAACCCATAGTCCTTATGGTGAATAGGAAGAGGAAGGAAAGGGAAAAGGGTACTAAGACCTAGAAACAGTCTAAAGCCCCCGATCACCATCCGACCAAGAAGAATAAGATCCAAAGGAAGGGTAAGGAAAAGGAGGCAGTATGCTTTTCATGTGGAAATCTAGGATTCTAGAAGAGGAACTACACCCATAGTCAAGGGGAAGCCAAATTTATATTCATTATTGAGTGAAATATTTTTATTTCTACACATTGGGTATTAGATATAGCTTGTTCTGCTCACATCTGTATTAAAATGCAGAAACCAAGTAGATTCTGGAAAATTTCTGGAGGAGAAGTGGATCTGCGAGCTGCCGATGGTGTGAGGTTGGATGATCTTTCCATTGGTTACTACTAACTAACATTGATAATGGGAATTATTTTGGTTTTACATGGCTGTTATTATGTACCTAGTGTTACCAAAAATATAATTTCTATATTAAGTTTGGATACAGATGGGATTATTTTCATGTTCGAAAATAAAAGTTATTTCTTTTATAAGGACAACATATGTTATGGTATGGTAAATTTAAATAATGGTCTATATGTATTAAATTATGAAAACCAAGTGTTGGTAATTGATAAAGAATCAAGTTTACATGACTTGTATAACACCCAATTGTGGCATCACTGTCTTGGTCATGTAAATGATAATCGTTTGAAAAAGCATTATCAAGATGGTTATTTAGACTCTTTAGAGCTAAAACCAATTGATAGATGTCACACTTGTTAACAAGGAAAAGTGACCAAACCTACATTTGGTGGATATGGTGAAAGGGCCATAGGGATTCTAGGAATAGTACACACTGATGTGTGTGGACCATTTACAGTAGAATCTAGAGGTGGATATTCTTACTTCATAACTTTTACTGATAACTTGAGTAGATATGGATATATTTACTTGATGAGGTATAAGTATGAGTCCTTTGATAAATTCAAGGAATTCAAGAATGAAGTAGATAATCTTCTTGGTAAGAAGATAAAGAGGATTCAATCAGATCGAGGTGGATAATATCTTAACCAAGAGTTCATCAACTTTCTGCTGGAGTTTGAGATTCTATCTCAACTCACTCCACCTTATACCCCACAGTGGAATGGTGTTAGTGAAAGGAATAATTGTACCTTTTTGGACATGGTAAGGTCAATGATGAGTCATTATGATCTTTCATTATCCATTTTGGGATATTAATTACAAACTAAGGCATACACATTAAACCGAGTACCAACTAAGGTGGAAAATGGAATTCCCTTCAAGTTATAGAGTAGAAAGAAACCCATTTTTTCGCATACATGTGTATGGGGATGTGAGGTGTTTGTTAAGGCTTTCTCAGAAAAAACTAGCACCCCAGGGCATGACGTGTATCTTTATAGGGTATCCCAAGGAAACAAAGGGATACTACCTATACAAACTCTCATAGAATAAATGAATTATCTCCAGAAAAGTCATCTTTATTGAGAGGGAGAACATCCTAAAAAAAGGATAGTAGGAGCAAGATTGAATTTGATGAAGTTGATTCTTAAAATACACTGGAGTTGGTATAGTAAAAAATTCCATAGGTCCCCATGGAAGAAGTAGTTCATGAAACACAAGTACTGTGTAGGAGTGTAAGATAGGTAAGGGAACTAGAGAGATATGGTTTTCTTATCACTGAAGATGGTGACTCGTTATTATTAGACAATAATTAACCTCTCTCCTATAAGGAGGTAGTAGAGAGATTAGAAGCTACAAGATGGATAAAAGATATGAATTCTAAGATGGATTCCATGTATCAGAACAAAATTTGGGTTTTGGTCAATGCGCCAGTTGATTTAAATCATGTTGGATTTGAATGGGTATTCAAGAGGAGACTAGACATGGATGGTAAAGTAAGTACCTATAAATCAAGGTTCGTGGCTAAAGGGTTTAAACAGTGTCAAGGAATTGACTATGATGAAAACTTTTGGCTAGTTTCCATGTTTAAATCAATAAGAATCATATTTTCCATAGCATCTTACCATGACTATGAGATTTAGTAGATGAATGTCAAAACCATATTCCATAATGGGAACCATCAGGGAGATGTCTATATGACACAACTATAATGGTTTGTGACACCAGGTGATTCCAAAAGGATTTTTAAGTTGTAGAGATCCATTTATGGATTTAAGTAAGCATCTAGGTCATGGAACATTCAATTTAATGAATCCATACAAGAATTTGGTTTCATTAAAAATGAATGTGAGCCATGTGTTTACAAAAGGTTTAATGGGAATGCGATAATTATCCTAGTAGTATATTTTGATGACATATTACTTATTGGAAACAACATACCAGTCTTATAGTCATTTAAAGACTGGTTGAACAAGTGCTTCTCCATAAAGGACTTAGGCAAATCAGCCTACATTCTATAGATCAATATCATTTGTGATAGATCCAAGAGGCTTCTTGGACTAAGTCGAAGTACATATATTGACCAGATACTAAAGATATTTAGTATGAAATAATCCAATAGGGGATTTCTTCTAGTGTCACATGGTTTACATCTTTCTAAGAAAATGTTTCCAAAAACAAAACAAGAGAAAGATAGAATGAGTAAGATCTCATATGCTTCAACGATAGGATCTATCATGTATGCCATGTTATGTACTATACTTGATGTTTCCTATGAACTGAGTATGGTAGGTAGATATCAAGAAGATACAAGAGAACTGTATTGGAAAAATGTTAAGACTATCCTTAAGTATCTGATAAGAACTAAGGATATATTCTTGGTTTATGGAGGAGATGAGGAACTTGTCATTAGAGGGTATGTTGATGCTAGTTTTTAGACATATCAAAATGATTTGAAGTCACAATTGGGATAATTTTGTTGTCTCGACAGAGGATTTGTCAGTTGTAAGAGTTCAAAGCAGCTAGTTATAGTTGATTATACAGTGGAGTCTGAGTATATAGCAGCTTCTGATGTAGCAAAAGGAAGCCATCTGGATTTAGAATTTTTTACAGTAGCTTGATATGGTACCAATCAGTAAATATCCTATCACATTGTATTATGGTAATACTGCAAAGGTGTCTCTTGAAAAAGATCCAAGGTCAAGGTCACATCAACAGAGAAAGCACATACTTTGGAAGTATCACCTCTTGAGGGATTTTTATAAAAGGGGTGAAGTTGTAGTGAGTAGAATATCCATGGAATAGAACTTGGAAGACCCCTTAACTAAAGTCCTATTTTATCAAAAGCATGAATATCATGTGAGAGCTAGAAGACTGATGATTGTTAGGAGTTGGCTATAGTGCAAGTGGGAGTCTGTTGGAGTTGGTGCCCTAGAACCACCTTCTTTGTACTTTATGTTAAACATGTATTCATTGGTGTATATTAATAAAATACTTATCACATCATTATTATTATTTTGCATAATATATAATGTGATAATGTCCTAAGATTAGTTGTTGCACTAAAAGGTCATAGCAGTTCCCCACTATGATGAGAACCCAGAAGTGTTATGAAACTATTCTTATATATGTTCTATAGCCATATTATATCATTTGAGGGACACAAATGGTATAGGATATTAGTGGTGTAGACTCATAGGACTTTGAGACACATTCTCATGGTGTACACCCTTGGTGATATCTAGTAGGATATTATGAGTACAAGACCCGACAGTAGGAAATCCGCATTTATAAGTGTCATTGGATGTTCCTATCTTTGGACGTGTGTATTGGTCCTTATAATTTAAGATTATTATTAATGTGTATTATGACTTGTGAAATTATATGTATCGGTGAAAATGGTGACAACATATGTTCGTGGTGAGGTAGGATATTTTGGGTGTGTCACAAGTAATACTACATTAATGAATAATGCGAGAAAGGATTTGTCCCTTCTGTTCCATAATATAAGTTGATATACTAGGCCCTTTTATGGAAATTATATAGCCTAAATAAATCTATGTACATGGTATTCTATAGGCAAGTTCAATTTATGGGAAGTCCAAGAATGACAAATAAAGAACATGGGTTGATGGAACCTTCATGCAACTTGCTTTATTGAAGATATCGAGACAAAGAGATTATATTACATGGTAAGCATTCGTATGAGGTGACGTGTCATTGAGACATTAAATTCTTTCTTTATGGGTGCCTTAGCATGTTTCTAGATGCTAACCTTATACTTTAGGCTGTTTCGCCTAATGCCACTAAGAAATAGGCCTAGAGGGTCACACACTAAATATATCCAGTATCTCAGTTAAACAATATATTATTTATTATTTGACAAGTTGAATAAAGATTATTCTCGGCTATGGTTTAATAATTATTCATGGATGTTTGATCGTATTTATTTAGACACTAGTTATTCAAGAGAATGTAATGTGGGTGGAATAATTAATAAAAATTTATTTTCTATTTAGTGAATATAATATTTATATATTTATTGAAAAATAATGCAGTGATATTTATTTAATAAATAAATAGTTATTATTCAAGGTTCAATAAATATGGTGGAGGATTGGAGGACCGAGTTAACAGTCTAGTGTGAAATAATAATATTGAATATTATTTTATTAAATAGTATTTAATTATAATTCACAATTTAAGTGGATTTCAAGAAATAATAGTGTTTCAATTATTATTTGACATGGGGATTTTGTTACTATTAATAAAATAATTAAGGAACTTGTGAAAATTATTTATTATTACCCTAGTGAATTAAATGTTGTAAATGCCAAAAAGTGCGTAAGCATTGAAGAAAGTTCCAAAATGAAAAATCGAAGTCATATTTGGACATGGAGGCCTGAGTCGGAGGGCCCGGGGGTGTTGTGCGAAAAAAAGGGTGAAGTGCATAAAAAAATATGTCCCGCGCAGAAGGTACCGGGATTCGCGAAAATTCCCAATGCTGGCACAAAATAATTGTGTTCCCGCGGCCCGCACGGTTGATATTACGTGCCGCCGCCTCTGTTGCGTAATAATTTCACGCAACCCTGTATTTCACGCCCTGGGTTGTCTATAAATAGAAGGTGACCCCCTACCTTTTTAGGGCTGAAAAATTTGAACCTCCTCTCATGCGCATAATTGGCATTCGGTGCGGGCAATATGGCCTTCAAGTAAGGTTCTTTTTCGCACCAAGTCGCCCCAACATCTGCCTTCGCGCGAGATCCCCTGGCTTAGACTAAACCCCAACCCCTTCCGGGTCTTCCCCTTGCGCGAAATTCTTTCCATTGCATGCAGGCCCGTCAGTTTCACACAATCCCTGTATTTGTGCACCCCCTATCCTTACATGCGACCCTTACCGCCTGCGCATAAATATCTCCCCTTGTGCACAATCCCTTCAAGCCACGCACAAATCCTCACCCCCCCCCCCCTGTTTTGTGCAAGCAACACCTTTTCTGTGCCAACCCGAGGCTTTCTGCACCAATCTCCCCTTATTTCGAGCAGCCCCAAGGACTGTGCGTAATCCTCCGGCGCATTTCACCTCTGTCCTCCCCTGGAACCCCCTGTGTGTGAGTACTCCATTCCCTCCTTCCGGGTGCCATTTTTAGGTGTCTTATGCACCCCGAGCATTCGTATCATACACGGTTTTCCCGTATGGCCTTCTCGACTTGTACAAAGTAACTTCAAAGCCCCTTGGACAATATTTCCCATTGCGTTGCTCCACCTCGTGCTTCTTCACATAGGCACGCTAACGGCTATTGCTTCTTCACATAGCCATGCTAACATGGACCCCTCGATGGTTCACCCTGCGACACCCCCTCAGTAAGGTCTTGTCGATGCCTTCCCTTCCACAAGGGGAATAGGGCACTGGTTATGTAAGTCCTAGGGGTGCGGAGCCAACCCACCTCATCTAAGCTGCAGGACATTAAACTGTCAAGAACCTCCTCCTTAACACATGATGATAAACTGTGACCTGTCCCCATGCCTCGCACGCAAGGTCCCCCCACCTCGGATATTCTCCATGCCCAATCATCTCCATGGGGATGGTGGGGTCATCCCTCACGGGGGGTGATTTATTGGAGTGGCATTTGTCCGCGGGGAAGGGAAGCCACCTTGGTGTAAGCCCCTAGCCTTCCTTCCTAGAGTCAGTGCCCCTGTTCCTCCTCACTTCCTCGGTGCCAAGGCCAGCCAAGGACGTGGTGGGGAATGGTGCTCTCCCCTTTCATCTTCGGTCCCCAAGGCCAGTGGAGGAAGTGATAGGGAATGGGGATCCTCCTCTCTTCCTGGGTGCCAAATCCCTCTCTCAATGCACTCTGTCGCCCTTGGGCCTCCATCCTGGAATAAGTCCCGACACCATGGGCCGCTCAACATGTAAGACCCTCTTCGCTTCCCACGGACGCACCCTTCACGACGTGATCATCAGGTCTCTGCTACCTCTTGTTTCTCACACCAATCATGACTCCCATGATCTTAGAGTGAGCACCGACCATGACACACCAAGGGCTGCCTCAGAGTGTAAGCCCTAAATTCCCCCGTCCCGAATGAGGTTAAACTATATACCCGAACTACGGGGACTTTGATCCATGCTAAGGAATGGTATGTAGGAAGCCTCCACGAGGTTCAAGCCCCACCACATTGGTCCATCTCATAGTGTAATCCCCATCCAACCCAAACTACGGGGACTTTCATCCGTGCTAAGGCTTGGTATAAAGGAAGCCTCCATGAGGTTCAAGCCCCACCACCTTGGGTCGTCTCAGAGTGTAAGCCCCATCCATCCTGAACTATGGGGACATTGATCTGTTCTAAGTCATGGTACGTAGGAATCCTCCACAAGGTTCAATCCCCACCACCTTGGGTCGTCTCAGAGCATAACCCCCATCCAACCCGAACTACGGGGACTTTGATCCATGCTAAGCTATGGAACGTAGAAATCCTCCATGAGGTTCAAGCCCCACCACCTTGGGCCGTCTCAGAGTGTAATACCCATCCAACCCGAACTACGGGGAATTTGATCCATACTAAGGAATGGTACGTAGGAAGCCTCCATGAGGTTCAAGCCCCACCACCTTGGTCTATCTCAGAGCATAAGCCCCATCCAACCCGAACTATGGGGACTTTGATCCGTGCTAATGCATGGTACGTAGAAGGCCTTCACGAGGTTCAAGACCCACCACCTTGGGTTGTCTCAGAGCGTAAGCCCCATCCATCCCGAACTACGGGGAATTTGATCCGTACTAAGGCATGGTTCATAGGAAGTCTCCATGAGGTTCAAGCCCAACAAACCACCAGCCCCAACCATCTCCGTGACGGTGTGCCAAGCCACATTTCCACCTTGGGCCACCTTAGAGTGTAATCCCCAATCCATCTGGACCTCAGGTCCCCATTCACGTCAGTTCGCCACCACCATGGGCCGCCTCAGAGTGTAAGCCCGGTTCTCATCCTGCATGACATTAAACTATATCAGCCACCTGAACTATGAAGACTTTGATTCCCCACCACGGGGATACGTAGGAAACCTCCATGAGGTTCAATCCCAACACCCATGTCTCATCCTGATCTCTCCCTCGAGCCCACATGTCTCGGGAATCTCATGCCCTAACCTGAAGGTTCTACTTCCTCTAGGTCCCATCTATGCGTCCATTCTCATGAGTCGCCACTTCAAGTGTCCTACCGTATCATCGAACTACGCGGAATTTGATTCCTTGTCACAGGGATACGTAGGAAGTCTCCTCAAGGATCAAGCCCAAATCCACCATCCATCCTGATTCTTACCCAGGCTGCCACATCCCGGTGGGATCATGCCACTCCATTCCCCTCTACATCATTCGAGAAGTCACCCAGATGTTGGCCCCAACATCGGTGTTCCCTCCAGGGGGTTCTTTAATCTGATCCACTCTAGCTAGTGTTCCGATTAGTCTGATCCGTCCCCGCTGGACGTCAAACTTGTGACATACCCTTTTTTCACATGGGAAGCTGAGGAAAACCTCAGATACATGCCTATGGAATAAAATTCCCCGTGTTTGATGTGGGATGCCTCGGGATTCTGTGCCCTTGGGAAGCCCTATAATAAGGGACAGAAGATAGACATGCCAATCCTTAGCGTCAAGACATGCCAGTGATGCCCCAACGTGACTACTCTCCTAACTGAAGGTTTCTACCCTAAACGGACCCTTTGTAATGTCCTGACAGAAGTGTCATAATTAACTGGTGTCCATGAAGATATGGCATTAGGAAGAGCTTCACGAATTACATTTTAAATCTATGAGGGAGACACGGACTAGGTGACGAGCTCTGAGGAGGAATCCATGGAAGGAAGAACCGACATCCCATTATCCCGTTTCAATCAAGGAGTAGATGTCCCTGAATAAGGAGCAGATGCCACCTGCCTTTGCAAAGCGGGAATGCGGGGCAGTAGCAGCACGTCCTCTGTGTGATGGATGCGCGCGCCCCGGTGAAAGTGTCAGAAACAGAAAATGGTTAACTCGATGTGAAGCTCCTCTCCTCAGCTTGGAGGCTAGTAGCGTTCGGGACATTAGTGTATAAGCATGTCATCTGACCTCGTCATCTAGTACCAGGTCCCACTAAGCAGGCCTGACGTGAAACTCACCAGGAGTTGGGATAGTCAGGACGTCGAGCATTCCATTCTGTGATGTTGTCAGCATGGATCCCTCTTGACAACCATGGAAGACGGAACGACGCTGGGGCACTCGGTGTCGATTCCTTTTCCTAGAAGTATTAATAAGTTCCTCTCCCGGCTTCAGGAATTAAGTTTTTTCCACCGGAGGTCGATCACCTGCCCACTGACACAGGAGCAGGGGCAATATCAACGCGGCTTCCCCGCTCGGTTTTTCCTCTTCCATGACGGCTGCGACCGCCACAACTACTGGGTGGACACGCCCCCTCTCCCCATCATAGATCATCCAGCAAAGGGTAATCAATGACCTTGTACGCATGTACGAGGAGGAGGGGTTCATCCCCACCGGAAATATGGCCCGCTTAGATATTGAGGCAGCTTCACCTCACCGTCCACGCCACCCCTGAGGGTCGTCTAGGGAGTTTCTTCTCCCCACCCCAACATTCAATCACTTCGGTAGCTTGTCTCCAGAGCACCTCGACAGCTCCCTCCCCTACGCCGATGAAGTAGGTGGTGTCAGGGCCGGCCCGATCGGAGTCCCACTTCAAGGACTCCCGGCGAGGGCCCCCACCAAGCTGCATCGGCACTGCCGCCCAGTTCCCCGAGCCGAGGAGCAAGTAGTCCACGCGCCTACACCACTGGCTCCAGTCCACCTGACCTGATGCTAGAGCCGGGCATGAGCAGAAGAAGGCTCTCATTGTGGGGCATCAATGTCAGCGACTAATGTTGTCCAAGCAACCGCTGGTTCATATTCCCAAATCCCTGCATATGTTGAGTAGGGGTAGCTATATGACCGACATAGATAGAGGCCCCAACCGCCCCACGTGCAGGTTTGGTCAACTCTCCCAGTCGTCGGCACAGGTGATGGCCACCGCTGACCAACCCGTAGCAGTGCCGCCCAGCGTGGAGTCTCACTCCGCACCACCACTACAGAAGGTGTGGGCCATCCCTGCTTCCAATCTCGGCTTGGTGGCCTACCCCATGCCACCTTCAACCTGGGCTAGGGTCTTCCCTGTGACAGCAACACTCCATATGGGGGTCTCTCCCACGCCCACTACACTGGGTACGGGGTCACTCCCCCTACCGCGGATCGCGATCATGGAGACATTGCATTTCCGGTCACTCACCAACATGAAGGTCCTCCGCATGTCCCCATGCTGATCGAAGAAGGTCCTCCTCACCCCAGCAATTGGAGAGGTGGAATCCAACCCCACTTCACCAACGCCCAGCATGGAGGTCCTCCCCGTGTCCCATTCGACATTTGTCCCGGTGCTCCTCACACCCCAGCTTCTTCGGGTGGAAACTTTCTCCGCCCCGGCACTAGTACAGCCAGAGGACCCTAGGTCGGAAATCAGCCATGCCCTAAAGAACCAACCAGAGGTGGGAGTGTAGGTTTCCACCACTGCAAGAGGAATCCTGGGGAAGGCCGGGTAGGAATCAGGTCAGTCCGCTTCTTAGACTCCGAGGTGGAGTACGATTCTGCGTAGGAGCCCTCCCCTCAGTCCTCCGAGTCAAGGGATGGGGCAGGAACGAGGCTCATCAGCATCGTGCTCCCAGAATGAAAGATCCACAGGAACCCTACTTCCCTCCGAAGGTATATCTAGGAGGACGAGACCCTGGAATGCTTCCAATGGCCGACCATGCAGTCGCCACCATCGTCTCCAGAATCACCCTCTACCTCGGAGCTATTTTGGGGGTCAATGATGGAAGAGCCAGGGCGTAACCCACCCCCGGTAGAAACTACTGTTGGGTCAGGATCTTTGGTCGTTGGTACATCCTATCATGACATGGTGGCCAGGTTGCCGTAATCCTTAGGGGACAGCCCAAGATTTTGTGGCCAATCAGCCCGCTCGCCATATTCTCCACCGGCCAGCCCGCCATCCCAGTGGCCCGCCTCAACGCCGCTGCCAGTTCCTCAGCCACCCTCAGTTGACGAGTGGGGAAATCAAAAGCCAGACCCTAGATCTGAGCTGGGGAACTTCTGGACCATCCTTGCTGCGGGCCACTTCCCTGAGAAGTTTTGTCCAGTCGCAGGATCAAATTTCGGTACGCCTGAATCGCTCACCTCGAAGGAGTTTGAATGCTTCATCCAGACCCTCTGGGAGACTCACCTACATCTTCGCCACCGGTGGGTGACCTATCCCGGGAGCCTGGAGCACCTCGAAGGCATCGGCGAACAATGTCGTCTAGTTGACCTGCCCACACTCCCTGCAGTCTGACACCCTAAGTCACCTGGCCACCATAGGGCCCTCCAACAACAGTGCGTTCAGAGTTTTCAAGTACTCCACAGAGTTGTCAAGGAGGCTAACCCACACGTGAAAGTCCATGTTTGGGAGCAGTACACTACCCTCCTCTTTAGTGCGATTCACCAGTAGCCTGACTCACTTGGTAGTAGTGAGGACATGCCCCCAGGAAGAGTGGCGGTCAACATGACTGATCTGACAGGGGAGCCGAATGAGCTGGTACTTCTCGATGGTGGCATCCCCCCTGAGGATGTGCTGCCATTAGACCCATCAGGAAGGGTTACTCGCCAGCAGAGGAACCTCCTAGGTCTCCCTCCACCCACCGAAGCATTGGTACTGAGCTAGAATGTTAGTAAAGGCAAAGAGCATGTTGGATTTGTCAAGCACTCCGACCCTTCTACCTCAGTGTAGAAGATGGAAGAGGACCCTGAGAAGGTTGCGTTGCGTCAGCAACTTGCTGAGCAGAAGAAGTTATTCGATGAACTTCTGGCTGAACACATTGCAGAGCGGCGACCCGACTACGGTGATCCTAGGCTGGGGCAGCAGGGGTAGGAACAACTACCCCTCGGTGAGATTCTCCCAGGCAACCATGATCATGCCATATTCACTGACAAGGTAGAATCCAGAGCCCATGGAAAGAGGGCGCGGTATGTTTCACTGAACCCTCCTAAACGATGTGACCACCCAGGAAACCCTATCCGGGCTCTTCCAGCCACCCCAAGGGTTGCTCCACCAGCCGCTCCACGAGCCACTGAGTTTGTCTACCACGTTGAGGACCCCAGCAATGCACTCGTGGTTAGGGATCCCCGTCAGGATAGGGACCCGCATCCAGACGATCTGATGGCGGCACTCAATGCCTACCTGGAAGCTTTGGAAACGCGACAACTGCCTATCCCACCTGATGGAAAGCCATACCCGGCATGGGTGGATGAAATGCCAGCACCCCTAGGATTTAGAAATCCCACTTTCTCCCCCTTTAATGGGACGGGGGACCCGCCGCAGCACCTGGACCACTTCAACTCGAGGTGTGGGCCTATGTTAGGGACTATAGCGTAGCAGGAGGCTGTCAAGCTCTGTTGCTTTGTTCAGACGCTGGAGGGTCCGACTTTTGTTTGGAACATCTAGCTCCCCGTTGGATCTATGACGAGCTGGGAGGACCTTCTTAGGCAGTTCCTTTACCAGTTCAGCTCTAACACCCAAAAGACGAACATCGCAGACCTCTTTAGGTGCAAGAAAAGGCCCGACAAGCGAGTCGTAGACTTTATCACCCGGTGGAAGGGGCTTACATACTCCCTTGACATGACACTGACTTAGAATAAATTACTAACAATTTGCATGGGGAATGTCAATACGGAACTAGTTCCCTCCCTGATCACTCAGAATTATCCTGGAGGGTTCTGAGAATTCTCCGATAAGGCCTAGTTCCTCAAGGAATCCCTACAATAGGCTGGCCAGGCACGCCTGTTGCCCCCTGCAATTCTAGCAAGGATAGATTCCATAGCCGAGCCCTCCATCGTGGCCCAGATAGAGGCCCCCAGACAGCTAGAATTATTACCAGTGGAGCCATATCCACAGCCTCGCAGAGGCCCTCCACCGCGGGCAGAGTTTCCAGCCTAGCAGTGCCCGCCCCAGAATCGACAGGCACCTCCGCGTAACGCACCGCCGCCACCTAGGTGAGATAATCAAGTTCTGCCCCCTTAGCAGGCTCCTCTGGACCCCCATTAGGTTCAGGCTCCTAGATCCCCCTTTCTAGACAGAAGGAATAAGACCTACTCGTTCGATGAGGCTCAAGTCCCCAGATACTTACATAGTGCCTTAGAGTAGAGAATCGTACGACTACCCGAGTGCTGGAAGCTGGAAGAGGAGCATCTCACTGATCACCCCAACTACTTCCCTTACCACTGGATCCTGGGGCACACCATAAATCAATATTATGTGTTCAAGGACTGGCACCAAGACCAGATTAACAACAATATAGTCAGGTTGGCCCCAGCCCCGGCACAAGTGGTGGGTGTCTTTGTGAGGTCAGATAGTGGTAGCGACGACGGGGGGCGAGTGGCAGCACGTTCCTGACCGCGGGTCCCAGAAGTATAATGACTGGATGGCTCATAGGACGGTCACCCGCGCCCATGGTATTATCCATGCACGCCTGAATCAGTCGGAGCCTTCAGAAGTTGTGGCCACCTCTTCTGCATCATCATCTCAGCCGGCCTCAATGCGCCCCGCCAATGCCATCATCATCCCGCACCCTCGGTGATTTCATGCCCTCGAAGATGGACATCCCTCCCATAATCCGCCCAGTGGTGGATGATTCGTCATGTGATAATCAGGGGTATGCTTTGGTTAACACCATCGAGTTGGTAAATCCCTATATGACTCCCGATGAGGGGGAGTGCCAGATGAACCTCCCCAATGTTCCCAGTCGATTCCAACGTCGGCAGAACCATGGCCATATGGGTCGCTGGGGCACGTCAATTGGCACCTCCAGCCAGGTCGTGCATGCTGCTGAGACCAAACAGTAGGTCCAGTGCAGAACTCAGCATGCACAGCCTCTTCATCCGGTGTGGACTGGACCGCCTCCACCACCATTTGTGCTACTAGATCAGGCAGAGCCACTTCGGTTGTTCTATGACCAACTTCACCCCGCTACAGGCCGATCTCGGGCGCCTGGTCCTCATCCGGCAACTACCCTCCAAGCTCCGATTAGTGAGCAGCGGGATGTCCCCAGTACCAGTCAGCCGCCAGTCCATCCGGCAGGGTCTGCCATGCCTCCAATCACCGAGCAGCCTCCTGTAAGCAGAATTCTGCGCCTGGCACGGAAGTATGATGTTTTAAAGCACCTCGCCAGCATCCCCGCAAGGCTCTCCATCCTTGAAGCCCTTCACTTTTCACCATATATGCGTGAAGCACTCACTGAGCCTTTAAGAAGCCCCCTCCAGTTTGAGATGGAGGTAGCAGCTATAGAATCCTTCCATACTGAAGCAGTTGAGAATGTCGAATGTTAGTCAGTCATCTCGTTCTCGAGAGAGGATGAAGGCTCCACCATACAGGGGAACATCAGCCCGCTGTATATCACCGGCCAATTAAATGGCGTGGAGGTTCACTATTGTCTCATTGACACTGGCTATGGGATCAACATTATCCCAACACGGACACTAAGAAAGTTAGGGCTATCCGTGGATGACCTGAATCCCTCTGATTTAAGGATCCAGGGATATGAACGGACAGAACAAACCTCGTTCGGCAAGATCCGTGTGAAGACCCAGTACAGTGGCCTAGTTTCCAGTACTGAATTTATGGTTGTCTCTGAGGACACCACATACAATGCATTGATGGGTAGTCCATGGATCCACCTACACGTGGCCGTCCCCTCATCATATCACCAATTCCTCAAGTACTCCCTTAATGGTCAAGTAGGCGTACTCCAAGGTGATGCATCTCCTTTTGCCTCTTGGGAAGCCCGCTACTTGGATGTCGATTATTACAAAAGCAAGGATAAGGAAGTCCAGGCAAGTGAGGTTGAGCCCGTTGCTGCTACGACCGACCCTTAGATAGGCCTGAATGACACCTACGTCTTCCCGATCCATCGATTGGAGGCCACAACCCCTGATATGGGGCAGTGTTTTGTCATTTCTGGGACAAGGGGGAATCATGATCCCAAATCTAGTTAGAGTCATAGGATCACTTTGTATTCTTATATGAACTAGGCTCTAGTGATCTCAGAGCCTCCCACTCCAATCTGGTATCGAGACGTTCAGCTCATGACAATGGCAGTTCATCATACTTGTCTGTTTCGCCGGGCTGGGATAAGTCGGCTCCGGATGACGCACCACTACTGCTTCGATATTATCAACCATGGACCCTTGGGCCGAAGACCAGATGGGATCGGGTCGACAACCTTCATAGCCATGGTCTCAGCAGCACCAGAGTGCCCTGATGCAATGACCACGGCCGCACAAGTAGGTAACAGCCTTCCATTAGAGTTTTATAGGTAATAAGTATCTCCCCCCATGGAGGATCCCTCCATAGGTGGAGAAGAAGATATATAGGATGCTCCCCTGCCTTTGAGGAAGGTTTCTCAGCCACAGTCGACGAGTTGGTACAGGTGAACCTCGGAAGCGAGGTCGATCCGAGACTCACATTGATCAGCGCCGCTATGTCCCTCGAGGAGAAGCAACGGTATGTGGAATTCCTCAAACAGCACCGGGATGTGTTTGCCTAGATTTACGACGAGATTCTAGGACTAGATCCTTAGGTAGCTGCCCACCACCTCGGTCTCCTGGCAAACCATCGTGGGCTCAAGAAGCCTCCCCGAAAGATGCATCTGTCTCACGGTGCCATGGTTGAGGCCGAAGTTGACAAGCTTATCAAATCCAACTTCATCAAGGAGGTTCAGTACCCCAAGTAGTTAGCCAACATCATTCTAGTCAGAAAGTAGAATAGTTAGATCAGAGTCTGCATCGACTTCTGAGATCTCAATCATCACTATACGAAGGATGATTTTCCCCTTCCAGTGACAGAATTGTTGATCGATGATACGGCTGGATTCCAAGCCCTCTCCTTTATGGATGGTTACTCTGAATATAATCAGATCCAGATGGCCCCTGAGGATGAGTAATCTACCACTTTCAGGGTTCCTCAAGGTAATTTCTATTACCAGTTTATGCCATTCGGCCTGAAGAATGTAGGTGCCACCTATTAGTGGGCCATGCATCGCATATTCAATCCAATCCTAGGAATGTTGGTGGAATGCTATGTGAATGACTTGGTGGTCAAATCTATCCAGTGCCAAGACCATCTCAAGGACCTGGAGAAAGTGTTCAGTTTCCTTTGTTTCCACCACCTGAAGATGAACCTGTTGAATTGTGCCTTCGGGGTCACCTCCAGGAAGTTTCTTGGATTTTTTGTCCAATACCGGGGCATCGAGATCGATCCAGAGAAGATCAAGGCGATCAGCCAGATGCCTCCCTCGAGCAATATTTAGGAACTTCGAGGTCTCCAAGGCCACTTAGCCTACATACGCCGATTCATTACGAATCTGGATGGAAAGTGTAAGCCCTTTTCCCGACTCATGAAGAAGGGCACTGCTTATGATTGGAATGAGGAGTGCTAGACCGCCTTTGATGAAATCAAGCAATACTTGCTCCAACCTCCAGTCTTAATGCCACCCGTCGCCGAGAAGCCACTGATTCTCTATGTAACCGCCCTGGAATGATCCCTTGGTGCGTTTCTCACCCAGAAGAATAATGAGGGGATGGAGAACATCCTCTACTACCTCAGCCGCATGCTCCTCGATACAGAGACCAGATACTCCCCCATCGAGAAAAGCTGCCTTGTGCTCGTATTTGCTGTGCAGAAGCTGTGGCATTACCTACAGCACCACGAGGTATAGTTGGTCTCTCGATTATACCCGTTGAAGTACATTCTGAATCACCCCATGTTGACTGGCTGACTAGCGTGGTGGGCGGTGATCCTCCAGCAGTTTGACATCAGGTTCGTGCCCTAGAAGGATATCAAGGGGAAGGCATTGGCAGACTTTCTAGCTACCCATCTAACCTCTGCGAACCAATCCCTGGACCTGGATTTTCTTGATGAGGCAATCTTCTCAGTTGATCAAGTCATCCCATGTTGGCATATTTACTTTGATGGTGCCTCCCGGAGCCCCACCGATAGGAGACTCAACGATCCTAGGCTCAACAGAGTGGGTCTGGGTGTCATCTTCATCACCCCAGTGCAGGACATTTTTTCATACTCATTCCTATTTTCGGAAGGCTGTACTAACAATAAGGCAGAGTATCAGGCCCTCATTACTGGTCTTGAGCTGGCCCTTGAGATCGACGTGCCTCATTTGCATGTGAAAGGGGATTCTGAGCTGGTCATCAAGCAGTTCAATGGTGACTATGTTGTCAGGAAGCCAGAACTCCAACCGTTGTTAGAACACACTCTCCGGCTAATGGCCCAGTTCCCTTCTCGACCAGAGGTTATCCATGTCCCTTGTTCACAGAACGGTTGATCAGATGCTTTGGATAGCCTGGTCGTGTCACTTGTAGAGCCCGAACAGGATGATCTGATTATCCAAGTGGTGCACCGGAGAGTCATTGCTCCTGTTACACCAGGGGATGATGACGGCCCGCGGGTAAACCATCTTACCATCGGTGCCTCTACGTCAGGAACCCCGGGTTCTTCAGAAGTGGTGATCGAAGTAATTGTCGATTGGAGGACACCCTTGGTTGAATACCTCCAACATGGTAATCTTCTGTCAGACTGGGCCAAGCACGAGCGAATCTGATGTTGCGCGCTACAGTTTACCCTCCAGAGTGGTCCCAGTCTTGAGAAGGTCCTCTATAAATGCAGATTTGATGGTGTTCACCTTCATTGCCTTCAAGGAGTCGAGATTCCATAGGTCATGCAACAGGTTCATGCCAGTTCCTGTGGTGCCCATCAATCGGGGCCAAAACTGTTATACCAGATTCGGAGACTAGGGTATTTTTGGCCCTCCATGATCCACTATTGCATTGAGTTCTCCAAGAGGTTCCATGCGTTCCAAGTTCATGCTAATTTTGTGAATCGGACACTGGAGCCTCTCCATACTACCAAGTACTCTTGGCCCTTTGCAGTATGGGGGTTAGATATCGTGGGGTCATACCCACCGGAAACAGCTTGCCAATGCCGGTTTATCCTGACCGCTACGGATTTATTTTCCAAGTGGATGGAGGCAATTTTGCTCAAGGAAGTTAAGGCCCATTCTATTGTCGACTTCGTGAGTTCAAATATCATCTATCAATTGGGGGTACCTCACACTATACTCACTGATAACGACACCAACTTCCGAGCATCCAAGCTGAAGAAATTTTACGCCACGTACAACATTCGCTCCAACCATACCTCCCACTATCATGTGCAAGAAAATAGCCAGATTGAGGCATTCAATAAAACCCTCTCTAACATTCTGCAGAAAATGGTTGGTCAGAATAATAATAGTTGGCTGAATAATCTCCCCAACGCCCTATGGGCTTATTAGAAGATGACCCGTAATTCCACCCAGGTGACCCCATATTTCCTAGTGTACGGAACAGAGGTCATCCTGCCCATCGAGATTCAATTTCCATCACTGCACACAGTGGTCTATGACCAGCAAGTGCCAAATAGAGTGGCTGAAATCCATCTAGCAGAATTGGAAGCACTGGATGATAATAGGCTTTGCGCTTTGTACAACCTAGAGAGGCATCAGAGCAGGATGGCTCGAGCTTTCAACAAGAAGGTTCGCCTCTGATCTTTCCTGCAAGGTGACTTGGTATTAGCCCTCATAGTGACAATGATCCCTGGAAGGAAACCTTTCAAGTTGGATCCAAAATGGGAAGGGCCCTTCATTGTTCATAAGGTTTATCCCAGTGGAGAATACTCCCTGGTGACCATGTATGGTGAGCTTATAACTCCTCCCACCAATGCCAAGTTCCTCAAGAAATACATTGCCTGATGAGTTAGTCCTGTGTTACCCTAAACTGCATTGGGTCCTGCACAACCTTAAACTATGTTTGGTCCTACATTCGGGCCCCTTTGGTCCCGCATGACCTTAAACTGCACGCTCGTCCCACATGACACTAAACTGCAAGCTAGTTAGGCCTTCCTGACTGAGGCCCAGCCTCAGGCCCCTTGGATTTCTTGGGCTCCTGCCCCAATCCTCCCTGGATTTTACGATGTGTTGTGGGATTATGTCCTCATTCACGTCAGGTTGTTCATCGTTTCGTACACCCCCCTTTGATACGGTATCTTACCCATGGGTGTCTTCAAGAACTACATGTGGCTTGATTCCCATTTTTATGGGATACGTAGGACTGCCTGAACATCTAGATTTTAGTTCCATCCCATCTCTTAAGATATCTCCCCAATCTCCCGGTCACCTAGGCCCCTTGGCATGTCCCTCTCCATGAGGGGGATATATAGTTGTGGTACAGGGTTTTTGGAACCATTCCCCCCCCCCTTCTCCATGGAATCCTCCATCTCTTGGTCGCTCTCAAATTGAGCCCCTCGACCCTTTGCAGTGGTCCACTAATGTGTTCAGAGTACTCTGGTCTAGGACCTGGAGTGTCAGATTCAGCTTAGGCAAGTTCCTTCCACTTTTCAAGCTTCATGTTTCCCTTCATTTGGGCCCCGTTATCTCTCACACCCGAAGGGACCCCCAAAAAACGTCTTGGATACCACGCCTAAGGGCTCTCCTACCGTTATGGGCCAACGCCCCTGAGGGTCTTGGATGAAAAATTGATACAAATCCCGCGTTGTGAACATGGCCAGTGGTCGATGCTCATTTTTTTCCCCATTTTAGGCTAACGTGACGGGATGATGTGTTGCGAACATGGTCAGCAGTAATTCCCCATCGTCACGCCATCCCCTTAAGGCCTTGAATTTTGGTTGCATGATTCACATTATGTTCCACCCCATCATGCCCAGGTGGAATCTCAACACTCTTGGCACTATCCCTCAGTGCACCTTCGCACGTCAGGGGGACAAAGTTACAATACGGTGTCCTTTGGGGCTCCCATGGTCCGAGCTCTAAGACCATAAACTAAGATCTTCATTAAAGTCTATATGTAGCTCAATCCTCATCCCCATGGGATATGTGGGATCACCCGAACATCGCACTTCCAGGTCCAGTCCAACTGAGAGCTAGCATCTCCTGCCCCCAGTCCTCTGGCCCTCGCCGACCTCTTGGCCTGAGGCTCTTTTCCTAGAGGTGCTCGCAGTGATGATCCGGACCTCATCCACATTCATGTCGGGAATGTTTTATCGCATCGCGCGCATTCCCCCAAGTCCAAGACATATGAATTTAAACTGTGATGTTTGGTCCTACCACATGACCATAAACTGTGATGATATCGTCCCGGCCGCACGACGAAAAACGGCATTGCACTATGATGACCTCATCATAGAGGACATCACGTTGGGTATCAGTCATTTACCATACCATTTTTCAATGCCTGTATATGGCTTGATCATTATGGCGATGTTAGGTATTTCTACCCTAGGCTGGTCGCTCCACAAAAGAAAAACCATTCACCTTAAAGAAAAAACATGATACATCAAATGCCGCTTCTTTTGGTGTGAGGGATAGACCCGCACGCCCCTTTCATCCTTTGTGTAGGTACCTTACCATGTCGTTCCAACCTCCAAGAACTACATATGGCTTGATTCTCATCCTCATGAGATACATAGGAGTGCCCAGGCAATTCCCCACGGGCCCAGCCTAACTTTCGTTTTCGGTCTCTTGACCGGAACACTTCCCCAGGGAACACGTGGTAAGTAGGGATTATGTCCTCATTCACATCGGGTTTCGTAACCATTTTACCATGTGTCTCCTGCTCTCCTTACCAATCCTTGGTCCGAGTTCTAAGACCTTAAACTAAGACCCCTTCCAGAACTACATGCGGCTTGATTTCCATCCTTATAGGATACGTAGGAACACTTGGACATTTCGTTTCAGGTCCAGCTTCGAGAATCACAAGTCCATCCCCCCTCACTATTAGCCCCTTGTCTTGAATTCTTGGGGAATTATATAACTACAACATTTTTCCCGAAAACATTTGGGATGCCCCATGATGACATTGGGAAGCAATGGTTCCCTCACTAGAGAGGTCTTGTCTAAAAGTATGGATTATCCATGATCAGATTGATGCATCCACCTAATGTGCTTCCACCACAGTGGTGTAATGTTGGGAGTGTTGGATTCCATGCGAACAAACCACCACTTCACTTTCCACGCTTCACATGCCCCTTTATTCAGATCTTCATCCTCTTTCACATTTGAAGGAACCCCCTAACAGTATGGATGCTTGACCTATGGTCCACCTGTTTTATTGGGCCAACATTCCAGAAGACTGATCACGTTTGAAGGGACCCCCTAACAGTATGGATTCTCAACCTATGGTCCACTTGCTGTCCTAGGCCAATGTTCTGGAAGACTGATCGATAATATTTGAGTTAGGCCCCGTGTTGCGAATATGGTTAGCGGTCAGCCCTTATTTGTTGTCCCCATTCTAGGATAGTGCAAAGGGGATGCTTTGTTTTGAACACAGTCAACAATCATCCTTTATTACTATGCCCCTCCCATAGTGTTCTGAATTTGGGTAACGTGATTCACATTTCTCATTTCCCTATGTTCGGACTGATTCCAATGCCCCAAGTATTTCTCCGCTCGTGCGCTAGAGCACATTGAGAATATGATACATCGATTGGTCTAAGGTCTTCTTCCTTTGGATGGACCTCCCTCTTCTCCTCGAAAATTTGGGTTCAAATTTCGAATACCCAAGGCTTGGTTGACGCTCCCGCGATCAAACAGAGTGATAGTATGAGCCTCCTTTGTTTCTCATGGCCCACATGAGCTTAGGGATGGATTTATATTTATTTCAGGATTATGGTTGAGCATGATAAACCAAAGGGAAAAGTATGTTAAGAAAAAGGGAAAGAAAATTTGTCCATACATACAGTTCAAAAGAATAGAAAGCAGTAAGGTGGTACAAGCATTTGGGTGTGTCCAAAACAGGGCCCCTAAGGGTCAGCTTGTAGGATAGATCTCTCCAATTCCTCCACCTTTTGGATGGTGGCCTCCAGGACTGCCTCCCATCCCCTAAGAACTCTTTCTTCATCAGCAGCTGTGAAGCGCAGTTCGTCAGCCCTGGCCTATGCCCATGCCTGTTCAGCTTGGAGCTCGGTTATCTGATGACTTTCTTCTATGAGTTGATCTTGAGCATATTCCAGCTGGGCCATCAACTGCTCCATAATCTCAGAGCAGTTTTCAATGAACACCTCCTTCTCCTTCGCCTATTCCTCGAGGCATCGGACCTCCTGATCCACCCTCATAAATGCCCGGGTACTCCCTGACTCCTCCTGGCACCGGATGATGTTGGTGCACCGTCTACTCTCACGCATCTTCTCAGACATGTACTCACGGACTGTCAGATGAATATTTTTAGCATCCGCCCCTCCAGCACACAGGAAGTGCATCCAAGTGTGGAGGGACCCCATCTGCTTCATCCATTCCCCCTGGGGATCATTGAGAAAACGTCGGATGCACTTCCATACCTTGTGTCGTGTCATCTGGATCTCCTCAGCCACTTCTGAATCTGAATCGTCAATTTATTCGGGATTAGGATGTCGATAGATAGGGAAGACAGCCAACAGGGTATCAGCAGGGTCTTCCTCAGAGATTCCTCCCAGGGGAATAGACTCCTCAGCATCTGGGTGACCCTCCTCTCTCCCCTCAGTCCTGGTAGTTCTCGTGTCGATTTCTGACCCTGCCCCGACAGCAGCACCACCGATGTATGATGCTCCCTATTCACAAATTACTGGATCCAACTCAGTTTTGGAGGCATGTTCTACGTGGGGCAGCACGTTCACCATCGGCGCGCTAACAGATGGTCCAGGCTCAGCAGCCCGACAAGACTCCAGCGCCATGATTACTGTACAGACAAGGAGCACCCTGATCAGTTGAGTCCTCCGGTATTGAGAATCGGTATCGAAGAAAGTAACTTACAGGAACCCAAGGCATCGGCCTCCAGTGCTTTGGCCACTACAGGAGCTGTCATGGCGGGGGATCCCTCAACAATTGCCAGCTCGATAACGAGCGTCAGTGCCCCGCCTTTCCCTAATTATGCTTCCTCCACTCCTTCGGCTGGAGAAGCATGGTCAGTGATGATGTGATCCTGAGTAAGATGAGGAAGATGGGTTAAGGGTTGCAAAGGAAAGAGAATATAGGAGAAGAAGGATAAGGGTCAGAGCCTACCTCAAGCAATTTGGTCACATCCATGTCAGAGCTGACAATCTTGCCGCTTTCTCGGAGACTCCCTTAGTGGGAAGCCCCCTAAGACACTTCACCTTCAGCCTCCTCTCCTCCTTCACCTTCGCCTTCACCTTCCCCTTCTTCTTCCACCCACTCTTCTGTTTCTTCACCCTCCGACTCCTCGTTGTTTTCATCTTCCCCCAGCAGCATCCTCTCTGGATCACGCTCATGGCTGAGCAACACCTTCACCAAGAGAGGTGGCTCCACACGTCGACCCCATTGACGTGTGTAGGTGTCCATGGCCATCAGGTATGCATGTCATCGATGGAATTCCACTCTATTGGCGACCCAGACAAGACCGACTTCCAGCAGCTGGATCCTGTCTCTCACTTTCTTCTTCTAGAGGGATTCAGTACTCATTGACTCTCGCAGGGTTATCCAAGCTAACCATAGCGTAGGGAAGACAGAATCCTGGGAAGGTTGAAGCCAGTATCTTATTTTCTTCCCAGGAAGTTCTTTGGCCGCTCCATGGGGCCCTCCTCCTCCAGGAAACGGGGGTCCGGCCACACCATGTGATGCCCCCGCTGCTGAGGTCCCGGCCTGTGTAGGCCCCGTTTCCTGAGGCGCTTCTAGTCCTCCTCCTCTAGCGGCACCTCTCCTGCTCTCTCGCCGCCGAGGTTCCGCACTGACAACCTTGAGCTGCCGGACTCGCTTCCACGGAAGCCCCTTATGGTATGATATGATCCAATGTTTAGCATACTCAGTTGAGAGGCCTGCATCGACCCCGGTGGGAGGAAAAGTGATGATGTCACCGGAGCCGTAGGTTGTGAACATCAGCCACAGCTGACGAAGAACACAAGTATGCCTCTCCTCTCGGACATCTATGTATACTCTCTTCGGCATTCGCTGGAGGCATCCGAACTGCCTAGCGAACCTGGACGGCACATAAGGCTCTCAAAAAATCTTCCCATCAATCCGGGCCATGAGCACCCCTCCTTTGATGCTTTGGAAGTGCTCCTTCTGCTCCAGCAAGCCTTGAACGTTGTCTACCAGCTGACCATTTGGGGTGGGGAATGGGATGAAGGCGAAGTTGGAATGGTTACTGATCCTGATCTGTACCCCCTCCTCATTGAGCATCATTGGCATGACCCTAGAAATATTCAGCAGAGAGGGTCGCAGTCCATTTCCCGGGGGACAAATAGCATTTGGGAAGGTGTCGCTGCCACTGTGAGCTGCAACCCAACCATGGAAGATCTGGAAGGGGCCACATACTCTCCTAGGTGATCCCCCTCTTGAGATGAATCCTAGGTTGGCGTACAATCGAGCCAACACGGGGACCCCCAGGTTGAACCTCTTGTTGGCAACCAAGATGTCTGCCATCACTAGAGTCGTTGGACGGACGCCCATCCTTGCGTCCTGTACTGGCAAGAGCCACCCACTCAGGAACGTAGCGAGGAATCCAGCATACTGGACATTTAGGTCCTGAGATTCATTAATGTTTTATCCCTATGATTGGTATTGCCCTGCCTCCAGGATCCTCCAGTAGGATCCACTCTTGCTCCTCTGAACCGCGGTTGGACATCGTTTTCCCCGCCCTGTCATCTTGACCTCCAGATTCTTCTCCAAGAACAGGCTGAACCAGTCCTTGAAGGAGATGTCCTTCAGTAATTCCTTGACCTTCAACCTCTCTTTGGCCAACTCCAGCAGGTTCCACGTCAGTATGGGGGTTCGAGACCTGTCACCCTAGATATTCATCGGCGGGAGGAACTCGTCGTATTGATGGCCCTCCAAAGGGATGCCTCCGATGCAGTGGATGTCCCAGAGACCGATGTCGACTTCCCCATGGTGGAGATGGAATGTGTTAGTATCAGGGGACCACCAGGTGAACATCTCCAGTCTAATCTCAGGATGTCGGTAGAAGTGGAACTGCGATGTCCACACCGCCTCAAAAAAACCAATGTGCCGCAGCTCGGCCACAAATTGGTCGCATGTGTGGAGAACCCAGTGCACTCAGGCCCACTTTCTGTTGAATTTGCCTCCAGACTCTAGATCTAGTCCTGCAGCCAACCCTTGGTCTCGTCAGTAATACTCTCCGCAATAGGATCACCCCCAGCAATGGTCCTAGTCTTGGGATTCAGGACATATACATCCATGTGCCTGGTTTCTCTGGAAGGATGACCATTGTTGGTGATGTTGTATCGAGGAAGGTCATCTTCGCGGGTCACCCATGACCGCGAGGTATCAACCTCGAAGCCCAGCAGGGGAACCTCCTCCAGAATGTCGAAGTCCCACAACGGAAGATTATCAGACAAGGAATACTCTTTCTGGACGGGAGTTAGCATGTTGAAGAGGGTGTGGTTATTGGAGACAACCGTATTTGCGCCATAAACCTCCAGGTTCTCAGCCATCTTAGCCCTGTGAGTAGCGGCTTCCCCCTCATCAGCACGGTGGGCGGCCATCTTCATCTAACTAAGTGTTTCGAGAGTTGGGCATGAAATCTGGAAGGTTGGCGCGGAATTTGGGAGTTCGGCGCGTAAGATCAGTGGGTTGCGCGAAATTTCAGAGTGTTGCACGAAAAACCCAGGTTTGCACATAAAATGCCACTAAATATCAACAGAATTACGTGTAGCCAAGCAGTTTTTGCGCAGGAGCAGAAGTAATTTTTCACACGAGATCTCAATGCTTATCACGTGAGAAAAACCGTACAGAGCATAGGACCCGCGGAGGATTTTATAGGCTAAGTCAGGGTTCCACGTCCGCGCGAAAAGGGGATTCCGCACCTGACTGTGTTTTTCACACCGCTCGAGTTTTGTGTGCCAGGGTCCCACGAGGCCCTGCATTTCGGAATTTCCCTCAGAATCCAATTTTTGCGACCCCTCGCCGATCCAATTCTGAGGGAGGGAATTTGTAGATGCCGAAAAGTGCGTAAGCGCCGGAGAAAGTTACGAAACAAAAAAGCAAAGTCATATTCAGACACAGAGGCCCGAGCCGGAGGGCCCGGAGGTGTGACACAAAAAAATGGTGAAGTGCGGGAAAAAATATATCCTGCACGGAAGGTACCATGATTCGCGAAAATTCCCAGTGCCGGAGCGAAATAATTGTGCGCCCGTAGCCTGCGCGGTTGATATTACGCGCCGCCGCCTCTATCGTGTAATAATTTCATGCAACCCTATATTTTGCGCCCTGAGTTGTCTATAAATAGAAGGCAACCCCCTTCTTTTTCAGAGCTGAAAAATTCGAACCACCTCTCGTGAGCATAATTGGCATTCCGCGCGCACTCAATATAGCCTTCAGGTAAGGTTCTTTTTTCGCACCAAGTCTCCCCGGGATCCACCTTTCCGCGAGATCCCGCTGGCTTAGACTAAACCCCAACCTCTTCGGGGTCTGCCCCTTGCGCTCAATTCTTTCCATTGCATGGAGGCCCGTCAGTTGGCGCAATCCCTTCATTTGCGCACCCCCTGTCCTTATGCGCAGCCCTTGCCACCTGCGCGTAAATCTCCCCCCTTGCGCGCAATCCCTTCGAGTCGCGTGCAAAGCCTCAGCCCCACAGTTTTGCGCAAGAAACACCTTTTCTCACCAACCTAGGGCTTTCCGCGCTTGTCTCCCCTTATTTCACATAGCCCCAAGGGCTGCGCGTAATCCTCCAGCGCCTTTCACCACGGTGCTCCCCAGGCACCCCCTGTGTGCGATCACCCAATGCCCTCCTTGCGGGTGCCATTCACAGGTGTCTTATGCACCCCGGGCATTCGTATCATACGCGGTTTTCCTGTACTGACTTCTCAGCTCGTACGAAGTAACTTCAAAGTCCCTTGGACAATCCTTCCCGTTGCGTTGCTCCGCCTCATACTTCTTCACATAGGCATGCTAACGGCTATTGCTTCTTCACATAGCCACGCTAACATGGACCCCACGATGGTTCTCCCCATGACACCCCCTCAGTATGGCCTTGTCGATGCCTTCCCTTCCACAAGGGGCAGAGGGAACTGGTTATGTAAGTCATAGGGGTGCGGAGCCAACCCACCTCATACGAGATGCAGGACGTTAAACTGCCAAGCACCTCGTCCTCAACACATGACGTTAAACTGTGACCTGGCCCCCTACCTTGCATGCAGGGTCCCCCCGCCTCAAATATTCTCCACGCCCACTCGTCTCCACGGGGATGGTGGGTTCATCCCTCACATGGGGTGATTTATTGGAGTTGCATTTGTCCGCGGGGAAGGTCAGCCACCTTCATGTAATCCCTTAGCCTTCCTTTCAGGAGTCAGCGCCCTTGTTCCTCCTCACTTTCTCGGCGCCAAGTCCAGCCAAGGACGTGGTGGGGAACGGTGCTCCCTCCTTTCATCTTCGGTCCCCAAGGCCAGTGGAAGACATGATAGGGAACAGGGCCCCTCCTCTCTTCCTGGGTACCAAATCCCTCTCCCGCTGCGCTTTGCCACCCTCGAGCCTCCATCCAGGAGTAAGTCCCAACACCATGGGCCTCTCAACGCGTAAGACCCTCTTCGTTTCCCACGGAATCACCCTTCACGACGTGATCGTCAGGTCTCTACTACCTCTTGTTTCTCACACCGAGCATGACTCCCATGAGATTAGAGTGAGCAACGACCATGACACACCATGGTCCACCTCAGAGTGTAAGCCCAAAATGCCCCCGTCCAGCATGACGTTAAAGTGTATACCCAAACTACAGGGACTTTGATCTATGCTAAGGCATGGTACGTAGAAAGCCTCCACGAGGTTCAAGCCCCACCACCTTGGGCCGTCTTAGAGCGTAATCCCCATCCAACCTGAACTACAGGGAATTTAATTTGTGCTAAGGCATCGTACGTAAGAAGCCTCCACGAGGTTCAAGCCCCACCACCTTGGGATGTCTCAGAGCGTAAACCTCATCCATCCCGAACTACGGGGACTTTGATCCGTGCTAAGGCATGGTACGTAGGAAGCCTCCATGAGGTTCAAGCCCCACCACCTTGGTCTGTCTCAGAGCGTAAGCCCCATCCAACCCGAACTACGGGGACTTTGATTTGTGCTAAGGCATGGTACGTAGGAAGTCTCTATGAGGTTCAAGCCCCACCACCTTGGGTCGTCTCAGAGTGTAATCCCCATCCAACCCAAACTATGGGGACTTTGATCCGTGCTAAGGCATGGTATGTAGGAAGCCTCCATGAGGTTAAAGCCCCACCACCTTGGGTCGTCTCAGAGCATAAGCCCCATCCAACCCGAACTACGGGGACTTTGATCCATGCTAAGTCATGGTACGTAAGAAACCTCCATGAGGTTCAAGCTCCACCACCTTGGGCTATCTCAGAGCATAAGCCTCATCTATCCCGAACTACAGGGACTTTGATCTGTGCTAAGGCATGGTACGTAGGAAGCCTCTACAAGGTTCAAGCCCGACAAACCATCGACCCCAACCGTCTCTGTGACGGTGTACCAAGCCCCATTTCCCCCTTGGGCCACCTCAGAGTGTAAGCCCCAATCCATCTGGATCCCAGGTCCCCATTCACATCGGTTCTCCACCACTATGGGCTGCCTCAGATTATAAGCCCCATTCTCGTCCCGCATGACGTTAAACTGTATAAGCCACCTAAACTATGAAGACTTTGATTCCCAGCCACTGGGATACATAGTAAACCTCCATGAGGTTCAAGCCCGACACCCATGTCTCATCCTGATCTCTCCCTCGAGCCCACGTGTCTCGGGAAGCTCATGCCCTAACCCGAAGGTTCTACTTCCTCTGGGTCCCATCCATGCATCCATTCTCATGGGTCGCCACTTCAGGTGTCCCACTGTATCATCGAACTACGCGGACTTTGATTCCCTGTCACGGGGATACATAGGAAGTCTCCTTGAGGCTCAATCCCAAATCCACCATCCATCCTGATTCTTACCCAGGACGCCACTTCCTGGTGGGATCATTCCACTTCATTCCCCTCCATATCATTCGACAAGCCACCCACGTGATGGCCCCAACATCGGTGTTCCCTCCAGGGGGTTCTTCAATATGATCCACTCTATCTAGTGTTCCGATAAGTCCGATCCGTCCCCTCTAGATGTAAAACTTGAAGCATACCCTTTGTTACACATGGTAAGCTAAGGAAAACCTCATATACAAGCCTATGGCATATAATTCCCCGCGTTCGATGTGGGATGCCTCGGGCTTCCGCGCCCTTGAGAAGCCCTATAATAAGGGACAGAAGACAGACATTCCAATCCTCAACGTCAAGACACGCCAGTGATTCCCCAACGTGACTACTCTACTAACCGAAGGTTGCTGCCCTGATCAGACCCTTTGGAAGGTCCTGACAGAAGCAGAGTAATTAACTGGCATCCATGAAGATATGGCATCGGGAAGACCTTCACGAATTATGTTTTAAATCTATGAGGGAGACCCGGACTAGGTGACGATATCCAGAGAGGAATCCACAAAAGGAAGAACCGACGTCCCATCATCCCGTTTCAATCAAGGAGTAGACGTCCCTGAATAAGGAGCAGATGCCTCCCGACTTTGGAAAGCAGGAATGCGGGGAAACAACAGTGCATCCTCTGCATGATGGATGCGTTAACCCCGGCGAAAGTGTCGGAAACAAATGTCCAGTTATATTATTCTCTTATTAGACAAGTGCTAGCCAAGAAATGATTATTATTATTGTGCACAATAAATTGGAGAAAAGCTATAAAGACTAGAGAGTTCATTCCTCTCCAATAATGATTTCAAGAACAAGAGAGATCCTCCTCCACTGGATCAAGGAGAATGATTTGGAAGCAGTTCTCAAGGTGATCAAAGGAAAACATCGCAAGTGAAAGGCTCTTTAGTGCTAGCACCCATATACTCCTTAGGGTGATGTTCAGAGATATGTGAAACATGTGTGGATCACCACTAGATGAGATCTACCATTGATCTCTACAATGCAACAATGGTGCACTACAGATCTGTGGTCGAATGCATCAACGAAGAAAGAGTCACCTTGGAGGTAATTCATTAATTTAATTAAATTAATTATAAATAAAATATGTTGATCCACTCTATTGGTTTTGGGTTTATATTCCTTTTTATAAATCCTTGATTTTTTTCTGTGGATACTGGCATTCATCAGCGTATTGATTTCAGATTTTTCATTGAATGTGGAAAAAATTAAAGTTGGGCACCGCCCATCCCATGCTTCCGTTGTGCCCAGAACCTATAGATTGAGTAGAAATGACACTTTGTTATAAATATAACTTTTCTTATATTTATGGATTGAGGAATTTATAATTGTCTTCCATGCTATAAAGGCTCGTGGGGTCACACTTTGTCGTTGTGTGTATGAGGTTGAAGTTTTTTTTTAAAAATAATTGGTCAAAATTTTGAGATCTACCCTAAAAGTGTTTTATAGGATATTTGAAAGAATATTTGGATGTATTTTCACAAATTGTTACATATTATGTAACATATAGTGAAAATAAATGATAGCTTTTTCCATAATGGGATTTAGAAAATACCCAAAATTAGTTTTGGATATGATTTCACAAATTATTACATATGATGTGATATAAGGTAATATTGTGATGTTTCTATAAAGATTGGGATTATTAGAAATATGAATTAAAGATACCACCACAACATAGTGGTTTAAACCACATTATAGTATATATAGATTTGAACCATGAAATAGTGAGGGTGACTATACCATAGTTCTTTTTATTGAAGTTCAAACATTATTTGATAACATGTGGATCGGCCACCTTCCCCAACTTTATACAATCATTCTTTCTTTAATTATCATATGATTATAATTAGATGATTTTGAATTCCCAATGAAATTTATTAACCATTAAATAATTAATCAAAAAATTAAGAGTCGTGATTTACAAAGTGTTGTAACTCATGAAATGTTTATGAAATGTTTCTTAATAAATAGTAAAATGTTTCATTTATTTAGAGTTTCCTTGGATGGTGTAAATTAAGAGACTCTTATTTTGTGATCCACATGCATCTTAAAGATGTGAAACTCATTTGGATGAACCTATAAATTTTTATCTCTCTATCTTTCTATCCAAGGTTCTAGAAAATCATAAGGAAGAGGGAGTGCTTACCATTCATTGGAAGATTCATATAACCCATGGATATCCTATGAGGATAGAGTGTTGGATGATTCTTAGTTTTCATTATCAATATCATATGTAATAGGTTATATGGATTCATATTGATAGATAAAAGACACATTTTTCTTCATTATTTATTTCATTCCATACGAATAGAGAGATTATATGGTTTTATAGTTTTTGGATAATGTTTTTTTATGTGCTTAGAATAGTTTTATCCCATCCAAAACCCATTAAATATATGTAAACTATAATTAACTTCAAAATTCAAGCTCATAACTCCATAATAAAACAATTTCAATGTAGAAGAAAGTTAAATCTTATGTTGTCATACCTAGAATGTAACGCTTGATATAGTAATTTTATAAGAAGCAACTTATCATAGAAATTAAATAATGCAAAATATCCATATCATGTAAACAATTTATATACATGGGTATTTAAATATGAATAAAATAAATAAATTAACATTTTACTTATTTACTAAACATAATTTATTAATATGAACATTTCGTATTTTATTTTGGTATAAAAATATTTATTGTATAATACATAATACTTATCCTTTATAAACAATTTATAAATTATAAGCATTCTACATAAAATAATAAAAAATTTCATTTTTTTGTTTATATATTATTTTAGGATATTGTCTCAATCATATGAAGTGATCAAATCAATGCATATGAATAGATCTATCATTAGTGGCCTACCATTTTTAACAATATGTGCTATTGCATAGTGCATTTCAACATTTTAACCCAATCGTAATTGATGATATCATGTATATCAGTGTTATGATATGCCTCTCTATTTTCAAACATTGTGCCACCCATCGCAGCTTATAATAACTTATTATGTGTTATAATAGAGTGAAAACCCATAGGTTTTGATGAATCATACACTAATACATGTCTTATTGTACCTTACAACATGAAAAATGCCTAAATCGTACCATAAGATATTATATATCATTTTATATGACATTAAAATCTAATAACTAATAGTTAGAAACATCATATCGTAGATTACGATATAGAAAGATTCTCCCTAAGATAATGATTTTCTTTATAAAAACAATATAAAAACATGTTTATTTCACTATGAAGGTGTATTTGATACCATTGATGAGTGTTGTTATAACATCACATGTTTATAAATAATGGAATAACCCCAGTTGAATGTTGGATCTATCATCATAGAATCAACATGAAAAATGATGAACATGAATAAACATACTTGCTGCATGTTCAATGTGCTTCATCTTAGTGTAGCACACTAGAGGGAGATCCCTAATCTATATAACTCAGGATTTGGCCTCCACAAGTAGTAAATTGTCCACTAGAATGGAAACACACTATATGAGGATCCATGGATCTCTAAAAGGTATGTTAACACCCTATGCTCAAAGATGAATGAATAATAGAGAAGAAGAGAGTTTTGGTTTGGATTTACAATGCACCACCCCCCCCCCCCCCCGAATCTAATGATCACATATTTAATATAGTAAAAACTCAATCAATGAAGGATCTTGAGTGCCACTTTTAATGCTTGGCAGTTGTTACATGTTACTCATAACATATACTTGTTTGATTTTCATGATCTCTAAAATGTTTTGGTGATCATATAACATTTATAAAGTCTTAAACAAATTATCTCAATGAATCATACATGAAGATAAATTTCTCGAGAGACATGGATCACCTCATGCAGCACAATTATATCATATATCATAAGTCATGTGTTCTGTCGTAAGGTTTGATATACGTATCTCATGCTTATCACAACATATGATCCAACCTCATATCATTGTTTTAAATATGCATCACTTAAATATCCTAATTTACAATATAATGGTGAATCATACTATATCATTCATTAATTTTACTGCATATCCATCATTGGAAAGGTTGAAGGAAAACCTGCTAGAAGAGAGGCCAAAATTAAATGATGTATATGAGAGAGAGAAAATTATTCCATATTGTATAAAAATTATGAAATTTAATTTGAAAACAAGAAAGATGGTTTCACTTAATATATATTCCAACTATATTTTAACTTTAATTAAAAATATCTAACCATCTATATGAAAATGAAAATTAAAAATTAACTTGAATAATTTATTATAATTTGATATTAATAAATATCAAATTATAATAAAATATAATAATGTTTAAATAGAAAATTCTTTTTTCCACACTCGAGTGGCATATTTTTATTGTTTTTTAATAGTCACACTTGTTATCTTGAAATTTACCCCCACATTAATACTATAAATTTCCACCCATTGCTAATTATTTCCAAAACATTCATCAAATGAGTTAACAAGATAATTCATAACATTACCTAAGGAAATTATTACTTAATCATGAAAAATGGAACAACGGATATCCATATGATGGAAATATGGAAAAAAAATATTTCTACATTCAATGTAATAATGTGTGTATCTAGGATAATATCTGTAAAATCAACATAGAAACTATGGGGTATTATCAATGTTATAGGAAGTACCCTTTTCAATGAAATAAAGATAAATTGGTGGGGAGGGTTCTTTCAAAGTGTTGGGTTATCAAAAGAGGATAGTAATTGAGATCAGTATTTTTTAATGGTAGTAGACTAAAGCAATTCTAGGAAAATTCTTCATTAAGGTTTATAAATATTGAATGAATTATCCAAAGTATGTCCCCCAGGAGTGTCTAGATAGGTTTTCAGTCTTAGGATCACTCATCATGCACTGTGTGAATATTGATCTGGCCTTTTTCAGGGTGATTACCCCTAGGTGAATTTTTTTCACACCCACATCCAATTTTCAGTATCAAAACATGGATGTAATTTCCCACAAAACCACAAACACTTTATTTTCCAAAATTTAAGATTTTTGGTCATTATAATGGTTTAAGTAACATCTTAATCAAAATCCCTTGAAGGATATAATTTCAAATAGAACATTAAATACCATGAATAATGTGATAATCATGATATAAAATTTCAAATGGGTATTAAGTACACTATTCAATAGAAAACATGGTTTATAACATAATCATGTCTCAAGGAATTGAAATTCAAGACAAAGAATCCTTACCTTTATTCTAACATAGTCGAATGTGCTCTAACCTCCTATATTAAAAAAATACCATCTTAATTGCCTTTTTAAGAACCTTATTCATACCTATAACCTTTTTTAACTTTATTTATAATTATTCTTCACCAGTATATTAGTTAGTTATTATCTATTTTCAATCTTGGGTCTGAGTAATCTTGATCATTTTGAAGTAGTTATATAATAACAGTTTTTTTATTCATTATTATCATAAAGTTTATCATTTCTAGATCAAAAAAAGTAATGAAATTGATACTTTATAATTATTTATAATTTCATAATTTTATTCTATGGGATTTTTTGTTATGATCCTTAAAGATAAAATTGATGATGGCCATGTTTTAGTGACTTTTTACAAAGAGACATCAGTATCTTAACTAATGAGTTTAATAATAATGTTACTATACCAGAACTAAAGTAAAATCATTATTTAATTATTTATATCGTATATTTCCTGAAATTATATTATCATAGTCATCCATCATATAAATTTATATCTTTTTTCAAGTAGGTGATTAAATTGACCCAAACAAAAACATGTCATAATTAATGGATGATTATGAAGTGATTTAGTTTTAATATCATTATATAAGAATCATAATGAAAATATTTAGTGTTTAAAAAAATATATCATAATTGGAAATAAGTTTAAGAATTAGGGTACCTATATGAGGCTATTTCATAGTACAAATAAATCATTTTTTGATCTTAGAATTCTCTTTGGAACAGTTCAATTTACCACGATTGTTTATTTATCATATTTTTAATAGGTTGTAAAATTTGTATTAATAGAACATTAATAATTTTATAAACATAATATTTATCCATTAAAACATACTCATGGGAATCCATGTAATGTCGAGATGAAAATAAAATAGGAAATAAATCATTCTATATAGGTGGTAGTATACACATACGCATGATTAATGATTTCATTTTCCCTAGAATATGATAAATGTATAATATGTTTTATAATTTCAGAATAGAAAATATTTTATAAATATCATACTTATTTACTAAATTAAAAATTATTACCATTTGTGTATGGTAGTTGAGGAAAATCAAACATAAAATTTTGTGGAGGCAGTTGTAAAGACCTGAAATTTCCATGTAATTTTTTTTAATATATGGGAATTTTACGAGTCTGTGAAAATTGACGGCGCGTGATTCCGAGACCCGGTGTGCCCGGAATTATTTTCTGAACTTTTTTTGGCTATGTTTAGTAAACGTGCGAGTGGGTTTTTCTAACTTTTGAACCGGTGCTCGGAATTGAAATTTGATGACACTGTTGAAATCGCAGTGCCGGTATTTGCTTAAAGGAGACTTTCACCTCGACGGAAATTGGTTGAGGGTGAAAGTTAGTATTTGGGTTTTCTGTGGAAATAGAAATAAAATAAAATAATATTTTATTTTATTTGTTGAAACCTCCTCTACATAGGTTATGGTGGTGGTGACCACCTGAGTCCTCAAAACCTCTTAATTTTGAATTTAGGGGTGGGGACCACCTGACCCCTCTTAATGGGGGAGAAACCTCTCAACTCCCCCAATTAATTCTATGTGCCAACATAAAGTTAAATTTTAAGTCACCAATTAATTTTATGTGTCAACATAAAATTAAATGTTAAGTTATTATTTAATTTTTGTGTTGGATATTTCTTTTTTTTCGGTGGAATTGGGGAAAGGATTGGCAAAAGGGAAATGGGAGAGATCTTGGAGAATTATTCTCTCCAAAGAAGAATGTGTTCTCCAATGAAGAACGAGCTCCCCAGCGAAGAACGCTCACACTGACGAGGAACATCTTCAATGAAAATGAACCAACGATCGACGAAACGCCAATGTCACCGACGTCTGGTTATTCCCAATGACACTGACTCCTTCCTTGCAGTCTCCGTTGACAAATCTTTGAGGTAGGGGTTTATTTATGAGTGATTATCACTTCCCATGTTCTTCCCTTCTAAACTAAGAACGCGGATCAACTCTCATAAACTATTTGATCTGCGGATGTTTTCTTTTATGTGATTGGGAATAGTGTTTGATGAAGGTAGTGGGGATTGATTTTTTAAATATCTTCCATACACATTCTTGATTCAAATTTGTGAACCACTTGTTACTGCTCTAACGTGGAGGGTAAGGGACAAACAAACATAGCTCGAACCCTCCGTCGTTCTCCATTGGTGTGTTCTTCACGATGGTGATGGTGACCGGTGCCGGTGTTTGGCATCGGTGGAACATGCGAACGACGGTCGGCACCACCACCGGCAGCGACGAAGACAAGGGTGCTCCACCACCTCGCAGCCTCCCCACACCGCCCCATGACCTCGCTGTGCCGCCCCGCGGCCACCATCGCCCCACGGCCCCGTCGCGTCGTTCGCGGCCCCATTGCACCGTTCGCGGCCCCACCGCGCCACCCCGCGGCTCCGCCGCCGCGGCACCCCACACCGCCCCGTGGCTACACCGCCCGTAGCCCCACCGCGACCCCCCACGGCTCTACCGACCTGCGGCTCCGCCTTCTACGACACATCGCACCGCCCCGTGGCTTCACTGCCCTCGTGGTCCCGTGGCCTCCACGCCGCCCAAATGGGCTACCCAGCGCGGGCTGGGACAACCCAAACCAGGTCGGGTCGGTCCAGGCCGGGTAAGTCCTACCGGGTTGGACGGGACCCGGACCAGCTATGAGATTTATGCTCTTTTGGCCATAACTTTGACACCAGACGTCCGTTTGACAAACCGTCTATGGCACCGTAAACCTTAGAGAAAGATGGTCCATTTAGTATACCCAACTAGAGTTTTGGGTAATGTTTAGGAATGGTCGGGTTGGATCAAGCATGAATCCAACTGGGTCCTCGAGACTAAAAGTCTAATAACTTACAGACCGAGCATTTGATTGACGCACCGTCTGTTGCATTGAGACCACTATTAAGTGGAGGACTTTTGGGATACTTCTTCATGGGAATTCATAGTAGTTGGAGTATTGACCAGTGGATTGTGGACCAGACCCTCCCATAGAAAAGCGAGCGTAGTGCAGAAACCCAGTAGCTGGCTATGACGTAAAGAATGAAGAACAATCATGTGTGGGTCAGCACCGAGCGATCCTGTGTGGGTCAGCACCTAGCGATCCTATGTGGGTCAGTGCTGAGTGATCCTGTGTGGGTCAGCACCTAGCGATCATGTGTCGGTTAGCGCTGAGCGATCCTGTGTGGGTCAGCACTGAGCGATCCTGTGTGGGTCAGCTCCTAGTGATCCTGTGTGGGTCAGCACCGAGCGATCATGTGTGGGTCAGCACCTGGCAATCCTCTGTGGGTCAGCACCGAGAGATCATGTGTGGGTCTTCCTTTTAACAGAGTAAGATGATTCATTAGTTACATCTAATCATCTCTACTACTGTACTTAAGTTATACCTTGTGTGAGCTGAGTCTGTACCTGTGTGGTACTTTCCCTTCGTGGTAATTCCTTGGTGGTATTATTCTATTTGGAATACCTGTGTGGTACTTACCTTCATGGTATTTCTTCCTTTTTGGAACAATTGAGCTTGGGGATTTGTATTTGGACTATGTGTTTTCCTCATGATTGAGATGGGTTTACTTGTTAACTTAGGTATATGTATGGGCATATACCTAAGTAGGGTTATCAGTTGTTTCCTTAATTTTTGGTTTATTCTTTGTGGATTTTGTGAGACCTTAAGGGTCTCAGGATCCCTAATGAGTATCGTTATACTCACCCCTACATGGGCTATGTCCGCACCTTGTTGTGTTTGGTGCAGACGAAGGACAGCGCTGACCGAGGATGAGGGTACCAGGATTGGAGGTAGCTCGAAGGTGGATGTTAGGCAAGGTGAACCGCAGAGACGTCCGTTCGTGAGCTGTACCTACCCTTAAATTAGGATCTGTGGTGGACGATCCAAGAGCTGCTTTTCACCTATCAGTTGTCTTGTACTTTCCAATTTTCCTTGTACTTTCCAGTTGGGATTTTATTCTGGCTCTTTTTACTTACTACACTTACTCTGATTACTATTCAGTTTACTTGAGTTTGTATCTTGATGTGTGCTTGGTTGCGTGTTCTTATAGGTTATAAAGGAAATTCCTTCCCGGTTATAAGGAATACTCCTTCGGTGCTAGTCGCCAGCCCCTGGCCTATAGAAGGCGGGCTTGGGGTAGTCACGGCATGGGCCCTGGAGGACGGGTCCTCACAAATTGGTATCAAAGGGAGGTTTTACCGTAGAACATAGGACTCTGATATTTATTTTTAATGGAAATAGTGTTAAGTGTATTGAGTGTGGTTGTCAGTTTAGGGAACTTAGTGGTGGTGCGGTGGCCGACGTATCTATACATCATGACCCTAACTTCTGATTTCTGACTCAGTGCATGGAAGCACTGATTGCGTGTGTGTTTTGAAGGGTTTTTGTTGTGATATCTTTGAGTCAGCTCACCAGGTATAACTTATTGACCATGGCGGTCCTATTTCTTTTTAGGATGCCTCCACGCAGACATCCATCTAGGGTTCTGAGAGTAGTATGCAGTGATAGCCCACCGAGCGACGATGCCTCGGTGCAGGGACCTCTTCTAGTAGAGGCACCAGCGGAGGCACCAGTAGTACCATTACCCCTTGGGCCACTGATGCCGCCAGCCCCAGTAGTAGAGGGTGCACACCACTTGAGCACATTGAACGAGTTCCAGTTCCCAAGGCCACCCAGGTTTAGGGGAGAAACGGACCCACGGGCGGATGAGGATTGGCTGGAGACTGTGGTGAGATTCTTTCAACTAGTAGGGACACTAGTCGATCTAATGGTGATCTTTGCCGCTAGTATTATACAGTCAGCAGCAGGCATATGGTGGATCTTGATGCTCCAAGTTCATGATGAGGTGACGCTTCTCTGGGAAGACTTTGAGAGCTTGTTTCGGGCAGAGTTTGTCCCAGCAACTCTTCATGCAGTGCGCATTCAAGAGCTACTTTATATGCAGCAGGGCAGTATGAATTTGGCTCAGTACTCAGCGAGGTTCACTAACCTCTCATGTTACTCCACATATATGGTTCGGGGCCCATTATTCAAGGCCCGGACCTTCGAGCAGGGACTCGGGTGGGAGATCAAGGCATCGATGATCTCACTCAGCATCCCGACGCAGGCGGGGGTGTTAGAGCAAGCCCTTTTAATGGAGAGTTTTCTTACTGAGCATTCACCAGCAGTGAGACCCGCCACCGGACATCACGTAGTGGAGTCTTCTATAGCTGGCAGCAGATATATGTCATAGAGGTCCAAGAGGACCAAACCTACAGGTGGATGACCGCAAGATTCAGGCTCGGTTGTGCGGGGCACCCGATGTGGAGCCAGTCATGCCAGGATCGGGCAGTGTTACACATGCAGTGGGCAGGTTCATATGGCTCGTGACTGTCCAACCCTCTGTACGGATGATCAGAAGACAGCTGAAGGACCACCCAAGCAGAGACCGAGATTCTACCGAGGAGGTTCGTAGGGAGCAGGTGGATGTGGTAGAGGAGCTGGTCGTGCAGCTGGCGGTGGGTGATGATTCGAGATGTTACTGCCACCACCACTAGGTGGTACACCCTGACCACAGGGAGTAGGAGGACAAGGGTGAGCTCAGCTCCAGGCAGCTGAGGCCTACAATCATGGTGCTCCGGAGATGATTCGAGGTACGATCAGTGTCTATTCCACCTTAGTTGTAGTACTTATAGACACAGGTTTCAGTCATTCTTTTATTGCCATTGCCCTCGTTTAGAGCTCGGAGATTCTGATGGAGTCGTTGGCTCGATCCTTACGGCTAGAGACTCCTATGGGAGTGGATTCGACAATTATGCACTGGTGTCGACAGTATGAGCTTACTCTAGGAGGTTATAGCTTCGGATCAGATCTCTTAGTAACATCGTCGAGGCCTTACGATGTCATCTTGGGTATGGACTGGTTATCTACAGTCCATGCTTAGATTGACTATATTAGGTGCAAATTGTGGTGTGTCCGCACGGATGGGACCAGGTTTACCTTCACCGGTGAGAAGGGAGCCTATGCAGCACAGGATGGACTTACCCAGAGGTGAGTGCAGCCGATCACTCATCAGTTGGATAACCTTACCCTCGGAGTAGTTGATGTCGAGAGTCTGATCTATCCTTTTAGTGGTGGACCAGTACGCAGATGTTTTCCCTGATGATGTTATGGGTTTACCTCCTCATAGAGAGGTGGAATTTTACATTAACATGTACCCCGGAACGGCACCGATATCTACACCAGCATATCGAATGGCTCCCACGGAGCTTCGTGAGCTTCGGGTACAGCTAGAGGACTTGCAGGGGAAGGGATTCATCTGGACCAGTGTATCTCCTTGGTCAGCCCTGATTTTGTTCGCCAAGAAGGCGGATTGGAGCTTGAGACTTTGTGTTGACTATCGGTGCTTGAACTAGGTGATTGTGAAGAACAAGTACCCACTCCTGAGGATTGAATACCTCTTTGATCAGCTAAAGGGATCATGGTGGTTCTCGAAGATAGACCTTAGATCAGGTTATCACCAGCTCAGAGTACGAGATGAGGATGTGCAGAAGATGGATTTCAGATGTCGGTATGTCCATTACGAGTTTTTGGTTATGCCATTCGGTGTAACCAACGCTCCAGAAGTGTTCATGGGACTCATGAATAGGGCATTTTAGCCATACCTTGATCACTTTGTAATAGTCTTCATTGAAGATATTCTGATCTACTTGGCTAATGAGGAGGAGAATGCCTATCATTTGTGGGTAGTACTGGACACACTCCGAGAGCACCAGCTTTATAGTAAGCTCTCTAAGTTCCAGTTCTAGATCTAAGAGGTTCACTTTCGGGGACACGTCATCTTAGAGGCTGGAGTTATAGCGGATCCAACAAATATTGAGGCGGTACTTGCTTGGGAGCCACCCAGGAGTGTGATGGAGGTACGAATTTTCCTGGGATTGGACGAATACTACCAGAGATTTGTGATAGATTTATCTAGAGTTACAGCACCACTTTCAGCATTGACGAAGAAGGGTAAAGCCTTCGTGTGGTCGTAGAGATTCCAGCAGAGTTTTTAGGAGCTGAGGAAGAGGCTGACTAGTGCCCCCATCTTAATACTTCTAGAGGAGGGCATAAGGTACGTAGTCTACTACGACGCATCAGAAACTAGGCTTGGATGTCTCCTGATGTAGGAGTGAGCAGTTATTTCATATGGTTCTCAACAACTGAGACAACATGAGCATAACTACGCTACCTATGACCTAGAGTTAGCAGTAGTGGTCTTCGCCTTGAAGATGTGGCGACATTAATTGATGGGTGAGCGTTTTACAGTGTACTCTAATCACAAGAGTCTCAGGTATATCTTCTCTTAGAAGGACCTAAACCTGAGACAGCGATGTTGGCTTAAGTTACTCTAAGAATATGACTTTGAGATAGTCTATACTCCTAGGAAGGGGAACGTTGTAGCATATGCACTCAGCAGGAGGTCTGGTATACAGCTGCTAGGTGAGGTGAAGAAGCAGCTGGCCATTTTGCAGATATCCTTTGTGGATAGATATGTAGAAGCTTTTCTTCATTCTCTTATAGTCACTCCCCCGCTTCTTTAGTGAGTTAGGGAGGCGCAGTGTGAGGAAGATGACTACGAGACACTACGTGCTAAGATATCCACAGGACAGGAACCTGATGGATTTTATGAATGTGGAAAGCACGTCATTATCTTCATAGGATGTACCATGGTACCAGTGTCACTTCAAGAGAAATTTTTGAGGGATTTTCACACATCCCCTCTAGAGGTAAATCCAAGAGTGGCAAAAATGTACCAGGATCTCTGACAAAAGCACTGGTGGCCAGGAATGAAGAAAGTAGTAGCAGAGTTTGTCTCCTGGTTCCTCACTTGTCAGTAAGTGAAGGTGGAGCATCAAGTACCATTAGGCTTAGTTCATCCTTTAGAGGTCCTAGAGTGGAATTTTGATGGGATATCCATGGACTTCGTGATAGGAATTCCACATACATCCAGAGTTCATGATTCTATCTGGGTGATCATCGACTGACTCACCAAGTCAGCCCACTTCCTACCGATCATAGAGCAGGGTTTAGTAGAGATCTTGGGACACCTCTATGTGCAGAGGATTGTGCGGCTACATGAAGTACCCTCGACAATTGTCTCCGATCGTGATGCACATTTTACTTCCCGGATATGGAAGGGGTAGCAGGAGGCTTTTGGGACACAACTTCATTTGAGCACTGCCTTCCATCCTCAGACAGATAGTACGACTAAGCGGACCATTCAAACTCTAGAGGACATGTTGTGTGCTTGTGTCCTCAACTTCAGTCGCAGCTGGGAGGATCACTTGCCTTTGGTGGAGTTTGCATACAACAACAGCTATCACTCCACCATTGGAATGGCACCTTTTGAGGTGTTGTACGGACGACCTTCTAGATCACATTTGTGCTGAACTGACCCGGGGGAGTCAGTACTCGTGGGACCAGAGATGGTTCGGGATACCATAGAGAAGGTGCAGATCATCTAGGAGTGGATGAAGACTAGAGCAGGATAAAGTCGTATGCAGACAGGAGATGGAGACCTATGGAGTTTGAGGATGGTGACCACGTCTTTCTATGGGTCTCACCTCGACGAGTTTTATGGAGATTTGACCAAGGTGGCAAGTTATCTCTGAGGTTCATCGAACCTTTTTAGGTCCTCAGCAGAGTTGGCAAGGTGGAATACCGCTTAGATATTCCACCTTAGTTGCATCGGGTGCATGACGTCTTCCACATATCCCAAATGAGGAGATACATGCACCACCCTTATCATATCATCGACCATGGAGAGCTGGACGTCGACGATGGGGCGACTTTTACTGAGGTTCCAGTAGAGATTGAGGATCGACAGGAATGGGTCCTTCGTGTGTGGTTGATACCTCTGGTATGCGTTCACTAGTAGCACGGGAACCTCCAAGAGAGCACATGGGAGCGAGAGGCTCAGATGCGTGCTCAGTACCCCCACTTGATCCCTTAGTTTGATTTTTGGCTTACGGGGACGTAAAGCCCTGGGGTGGGGAGAATTTAAAGACCTGGAATTTCTATGTAAATTTTTTTTTAATAAATGGGAATTTTACGAGTCTGTGAAAATTGACGGCGCATGATTCCGAGACCCGTTGTTCCCGGAATGATTTTTTGGAACATTTTTTCAGGTACGTTCAGTAAATGTGCGAGCGGATTTTTATAACTTTTGAACCGGTGCTTGGAATTGAAATCTGAGGACATCGTTGAACTCGCAGTGCCAGTATTCACTTCAGGAGACTTTCACCTCGATGGATGTTGGTCGAGGGTCAAAGTTAGTATTTGGGTTTTTCATGGAAATAGAAATAAAATAAAATAATATTTTATTTTATTTTTTGAAACCTCCCTTACATAGGTTATGGTGGTGGGGACCACCCAAGTCCTCAAAACCTCCCAATTTTGAATTTAGGGGCGGGGACCACCTGACCCCTCTTAATGAGGGAGAAACCTCTCCAATCCCCCAATTAATTATATGTGTCAACATAAAGTTAAATATTAATTCATCAATTAATTTTATATGTCAACATAAAATTAATTTTTTAGTTATTATTTAATTTTTGTGTTGGCTATTTCTTTCCTTTTCGGTGGAATTGGGTAAAGGATTGGCAAAGGGAACTGGGAGAGAGCTTGGAGGATTATTATCTCCAACAAAGAACGCATTCTCCAACAAAGAATGTGCTCCCCAACGAAGAACGCTCACACCGACGAGGAGCGTCTTCAATGAAAACGAACCGACAATTGAGGAAAAGTCGACGTCACCGACGTTTGTCTATTCTCAATGACACCGACTCCTTCCTTACGGCCTCCGTCGACAAATATTCGAGGTAGGGGTTTATTTATGAGTGATTATCACTTCTCGTGTTCTTCCCTTATAAACTAAGAATGTGGATCAACTCTCATAAACTAGTTGATCCGTGGATGTTTTCTTATGCAGGATTGGGAATAGTGTTTGATGAAGGTTGTGGGGATTGATGTTTTTAAATATCTTCCATATACGTTCTTGATTCCAATTTGTGAACCAATTGCTACTGCTCTAACGTGGAGGGTGCGGGCCAAACAAACATGGTCGGACCCCTCCATCATTTTTCTTTGGTGTGTTCTTCGCGATGGTGATGGCGACTAGTGTCGGCGTTTGGCACCGGTGGAACACGAGAAAGGCGGTCGGCAACACCGCTGACCGCGACGAAGACAATGGCGCTCCGCAGCCCCGCAGCCTCACTGTGTCGCCCTGCGGCACCACCGCACCATCTGCAGCCCCGCTGTGCAGCCTTGCAACGTTGCCGCCTGTGGCTCCGTCGCACCACCCCACGGCTTTGTCGTCCACGGCACCCCGCACAGCCCCGCGGCTTCGCCGCCCTCGCGGTCCTGCAGCCTCCGCGCTGCCAGGCTGGGCTGCCAGACCAGGCCACCCAGCACAGGCCAGACCGCCCAGTGGGCTGGTCCAACCCAAACCGGGTCCGGTCAGTCCAGGCCGGGTTGGGCCGGGTCGGTCCGACCGGGTCAGACCGGACCCGGACCAGCTACGAGCTTTACACTCTTTTGTCCATAACTTTGGCACCAGACGTCTGTTTGATGAACCATCTATGGCACCGGAAACCTTAGAGCGAGACAGTCCCTTTGGTATACCCCACTGAAGTTTTGGGTAAAGTTGAGGAACAATCATGTTGGATCGAGCACGAATCCAATCGAGCCCTCAGGACTAAAAGGCTAATAACTTATAGACCGGGCGTCCGATTAACACACCGTATATTGCATTGAGACCCCTATGATGTGGCGGTCCTTTGAGATACTTCTTTTTGGGACTTTGTAGCAGTTGGAGTATCAACCAGTGGCTTGTGGAGCGGACCCTCCCATAGACAAGCGAGTGCAGTGCAAGAACCCAGTAGCTGGCTGTGACGTAAAGAATGAAGAGTGATCCTCTGTGGGTCATCACCGAGTGATCCTGTGTGGGTCATCACCTAGAGATCATGTGTGGGTCAGCACTGAGCGATCCTGTGTGGGTCAGCACATAGCGATCATGTGTGGGTCAGCACTGAGTGATCCAGTGTGGGTCAGCACCGAGCGATCCTGTGTGGGTCAGCACCTAGAGATCATGTGTGGGTTAGCACCGAGAGATCCTGTGTGGGTCAGCACCTAACGATCCTATGTGGGTCAGCACCGAGTGATCCTGTGTGCGTCTGCCTTTTAACAGAGTAAGATGATTCAGTAGTTACATCTAATCATCTCTACTATTGTACTTAAGTTATACCTGGTGTGAGCTGAGTCTATACCTATGTGGTACTTTCCTTTTGTGGTAATACCTTGGTGGTATTCTTCTGTGTGGAATACCTATGTGGTACATGCCTTCGTGGTATTTCTTCCTTTGTGGAATATTTGAGCTTGGGGCTTTGGAGTTGGACACTGTGTTTTCCCCATGATTGAGATGGGTTTACTTGATAACTTAGTTATATGTATGGGTATATACCTAAGTAGGGTTATAGGTTGTTTCCTTCCTTTTTGGTTTATCCTTTGTGGATTTTCTGAGACCTTGAGGGTCTCAGGGTCCCTACTGAGTATCATTATACTCACCCTTGCACGAGATATGCTCACACCTCATTGTGTTTGGTGCAGACGACGGATAATGCTGACCGAGGACGAGGGTATCAGGATTGGAATTAGCTCGAAGGTGGACATTAGAAGAGGAGAACAGCAGAGACGGTCGTTCGTGAGCTGTACCTACCCTTCAGGTAGGATAAATGGTGGACGATCCAGGAGCTGCTTTTCACCTATCATTTGTCTTGTACTTTCTAGTTTTCCTTGTACTTTCCAGTTGGGCTTGTATTCTGGCCCCTTTTACTTAATACACTTACTCTGATTACTATTTAGTTTACTTGAGTTCGTATCTTGTTGTGTGCTTGGTTGTGTGTGCTTACAGGTTATAAAGGCAATGCCTTCCTGGTTATAAGGAATACACCTTCAGTGCTAGTCACCACCCTCTGGCCTATGGAAGGCGGGCTTGGGGTAGTCACAGCACGGGGCCCGGGGAACGGGTCATGACAGCAGTAGTCCACACACACACATGAAAGTTGTTTTTGTTTTATTTAAGGGGAACGGGGAAAGGTGGTTGATAGTTAATCAATTAAAATAATAACATTCAATATACAAACAATAATATATATATTATGTTCTTAGGGGTATAATTACATTAAACATACACACACACACAGGATACTTAAGAGGGTGAAATAGGATTATAAGGGAAGTATTAATGGAATATTTTAAATATTAAACCAAATTTTTTGAGTGTTTTTTAAGGGGTGGTGAGTGGACCCTTTTATAAGTGTTGAGAATGACATTTTTGTAAATATTTCAACTTAATATTAAGAGGACACATGTTTTACATGTCAAATGGCTCCAAAAATGGACAATAATTGAGTGGGAGATGAGATAAGGTTGATAATATCTCAACCAATTGATTATTAAGATGTTTTTAACATGTTTAAAGCTCATTACCCCAATATTTATTACTTTTATCATTTTCAATTTTACCATGGTAATTAGTTTTTACAAGAGGACACATGTTTTACATGTCAAATGGCTCTAAAATGGACAATAATTGAGTGGGAGATGAGATAAGGCTGATAATATCTCAACCACTCGATTTTAAACATGTTTTTAACATGTTTCAAGCTCATTACCCCTAGATTTATTACTTTTATCATTTTCAGTTTTACCATGGTAATTAGTTTTTACCTAAGTAAATAATTTTGTATGCCTAAATTTTTTTATCTTTTTACATAATTTATACCTATTTATTCAAAATATGAAATCCATTTTATCAGATGAAATTTCATTATGTAATAAAATCAATTTTAACACTAACTCATGTAATGTGTAAAAATATGATTTTAGAAAAAGTGTATTTTTAAGCTTAAAAATTATGTGTAGGATAAAATTATCAATGTTTCTTTTTTATTTTCATGTTATAAATTGGTTTATTATAAAATTTATGTGTCATTTAAAGCATCCAAAAACCAAATTTTATCAAAATAATATTTAATTAAAAGAAAATATCAAAACTATTTTTATAGGAAAGTATCACTTAAGTCCTTAAAATGTTAATCATAGGATTTATAAATTCAACAGAGTATTTTTCACAACCTTTCCTCTAGGGCCCGTTCCATGACATGCCCCAAGCCTGCCTTCTGAAGGGAAGGGGTTGGCCACTAGCGCCAAAGGCATCAACCTGCAAGTGGGAGGCATTTGCCTGAGTACCAATACGCACGCACACACAACCACGTCCCAAAGTTAGAAAAGTAAGCATGCATGCCACTAAAAAACCACTGAGTAAAAGTACAAAATATAGGTTAAATGAGCCAGAATATAAACCCAACCAAAGATAAACTGAAAACATGAAAGTACAAGAAAAACTCTGAAATCCATCCACTGGAAACAAAAACTGATGGGTAAGTGTAGAGTAGCTGCTGGAATCCATAGAAGTATGCCTCACCTGTCTGGTCTCACTGGGAACCACCGGGTCCTGGTCCACCAAGTCCTCCATCAAGGCGACGGTCGTCAACACCAGACACAACACATCCGGGTGAAGCCCGGGAAGGGGTGATTAACAAAATACTCAGTATGAACCCCAAAACACAAAGGAAATACCAAAAAGCAATCCCCAAACAAACCAAAAATCATGATCATGACACAAGACATCTCACACCAGGTATATTCCATAGTAGTAAAGTATGACCATCAGTCACATCAAACACCTTGGGTTGTTGGAGAACTCCCCTCAATGAGTACAGTGGGCCTGTCAAGTCACAAAGAAGCTGATTTTAACTAACCTTGGACTAATTTGATACTCATCTCTAATGAGTATCGTGGGTATGTTTGGTCACACAGAAGCCGCTCCCCACCATGGGCATGTCGGGTCACAGAGAAGTCGCTTCCCACCTTGGTCATACAGAGGTACTCCTCCTGTCAAGTATCATGGGTCTTCTAGGTCACACAAAAGTCGCTCCCCACCATGGGACTGTCGGGTCACACAGAAGCTACTTCCCACTAGGTCATAGTAGCCGATCCACACAAGGTTTCTAGTTAGCAATCTTTAGGTCTCATCCAACCGCAGGGTTTCCACACGTAGCACGCTTGATCTTGGGAGAACCGCTACCCAAGCCATTCTTTGTATTTCAACTTCCATGAAAATATCCATATAGTAAATCAAAAGATCCACCTCATCATGAGGGTTCCAATTTCACAAAAAGCATGTCAAATGGACGCCCGTTTTGAAATATATTGGCATTTTTTAAAAAGGGGCCGGTTGGGTGTGGGTTCAGTCTGACCCGGTCGGACCGACCCGAACCCGAACCCGGCCCATTGGGCCGCGGGTCTGGTGCACTGGGTGGGAGTCTATTGGGACTTAGATAAGTTCAAATTATAATAAATAAATGATTAAATTGGTTAAAATTCAATGTAAAATTTACTTATATCCTAAAAGAGTTTAATATGTGTTGGTAAATAAATACAATGTAAATGGTTACTTTTATCACCAAAATGATCTTGAAAGAAGAGTTTGAATAGAAATGTACCAATATGATGATGATGATGAACTTAAAAAGTGTTCTAAGTTAGCAATAAAGATTATTAACATCATAGCATTTGATGTTGTAAAGTAATGATGTTTGGATACTATGTTCAAAGATTTTGACATTAGATTTATGATTCATAATCTCAACGTTATCTAAACATTATTGCTTTATAGATGTTAATCATTAAAGGAGTTTAGTGGTAGGTTTTATTAAATGGTCATATAGAGATGTGGAAGAAATTATATATAAATGTAATGGGTTTAAAAAAACCCTAAAAGTGAAACCTAAGGCCTCATTGACAGTTTAACATATGGGATATAATTATACGGGTTCTTATGTATGGTTTTTTTATATTCTTAAAACAGTTTGAGAGTATAAAATATATCATGTTATACAAATGGAATCCTTTTCTTTATCATTCTTTCACAATGGATCCATATATTTGGTGAAGTGATATGATAATTGACCTCTAAAAGTATGACTTTCAGTTATCCCTAATCGACATTCGCCATGGATTAGTAGAGATAATGATGAAATTTTATGGATAGCATGGGAAGGGTTTCATATAAAGATATAAAATATGATCACGAGACACAAAAGGAGTTTTGTGTGCTTGATGACCCACCAAGTGTACCACATTGAGTGTCTTTATTTATTTATTTGATATACTATGGGTGCATGTTTCATATAGAATTTTTATACATGAAATTTGAAAGATACCTAGCATGAAAGCCTTCAAACTTTGATACCTTTATTACTTCAGCCTTTAGGCTGATCTAATTATGGGTGGTAGGGTATGTTTCTTATCATATTGTTGGGTGAGACTTAATTAAGACATGATTTGTCCTATTATATGACTAGTATGACATCAAGGTATTCAATTGAAATTGAATGAGGAAGTGTATTTCCATACCTAGATAAATTTCATGTGGTGTTCTTATTTATTTGTATGAGGTGTGTTTGAAATGTTCATTTGATTTAGTGAATTAAATGTGATATGTTCATCCATATGGTCATTCAATACTTAGAGAATTAGGAATTTATGAGTTACATATATGGGATTGACATTCATTATTTCTCATGGCCATATGATGTCTTGGACAAAGGGATTATATGCTTATGTATACATGTATATAATATGGCTGGTGGACACGAGTATAGTGATACATGTGTTTGATAAAGATCACATCGGATCCCTTTGTAGCTTGAGTAGCAATGAAAATTTACTAGAAGGGTCACTTTTATTATATTTATGGATTGAGTAATTTATACTTGTTTTCCATGCTACAAAGGCTCATGGGGTCACACTTTGTGGTTGTGTGGATGAGGTTTAGGTTTTTTTAATAAAATGATTGTAAAAGACATCGAGAGCTACACTGAGTGTTTTAGAGGATATTTAAAAGAATATTTGGATAGATTTTCACAATTTTTTACATATTATATAACATATGGTGAAAATAAATGATATATTTTCTAAAAGGGGGTTTAGAAAATATCTAAAAGTAGTTTTGGATATGATTTCACAAATTATTACATATGATGTGACATAAGGTAATAGTGTGATTTTTATATAAATCTTTAGTGAAAGTGGGAGATTATTGGAAATATGTGTTAAAGGTACCACCATGATGTGGTGGTTCAAACTACATCATAGTCTATACTGGTGTGAACCACAACATAGTGAGAGTGACTATATCGTAGTGCTCTACATTGCAGTTCGGACATTATTTGATAATGTATGGATCGATCACCTTCACCCACTTTATGAAATAATTATTTATTTAATTGTAATATGATTATAATTATAGGAGTTTGAATGTCCAACTCAATTATTTAAACATTGAATAATTAATCAAAAAATGAAGAGTCGTGAGTTACAAAGTGTTGTAACTCATGAAATGTTTATGAAATGTTTCTTAATAAGTGGTCGAATGTTTGGTTTCTTTGGAGTTTCCTTGGATGGTTTATATTAAGAGACTCTTAGTTTGTGATCCATGTGAATCTTAATGTTGTAAAACTCCTCTATATGAACCTCTCAAGATCTCTCTCTCTCTCTCTCTCCAAGGTTCTAGAAAATAATAAGGAAGAGGAGGTGCTTACCATGAATTAGGTTATTCATGTAATCCATGGATACTCTTGGAGGATGGATTCTTTTGGATGCTTACTAGTTATCGTTATCAAGCTCATATGGAAGAAGTAAGATGGATTCATATTAATAGAGAAAAGACACATGGTTCTTCATTATTTATTTTGTTCCAAATGAATGGAGAGATTATATGGTTTTATAGGGTTTCATTGATGTTTTCCTCTATACTTAGAATATTTTTATCCCATCCAAAACCCTTTAAATATATGTAAACTATAATTGAATTCTAAATTCAAGCTCATAACTCCATAACAAACCAATTTCAATCTAGAATAAAACTAAATCTTATGTTGTCATACCTAGAATGTAATTATCTATATAATAATTTTAAAAGAATCGATTTATCATAAAAATTAAATAATGAATAATATTCATTTCATATAAACAATTTATAAACATGAGTATTTAAATAGAAATAAAATAAATATATGAACATTTCACTTATTTACTAAAAATAAGATATTAATATGAACATTTCATATATTATTTTGGAATACAAATATTTCTTGTATAATATATAGTACTTATCCTTTATAAAAAATTTATAAATTTTAAGCATTCTACATATAATAATAAATTTTTTCATTTTTTGCTTATACTGTATTTTACGATATTGTTCCAATCATATATAGTGATCAAGTCAGTGCATACGATTGGATTTATCATTAGTGGCCTTCCATTTTTAACAATATGTGCTATTATATAGTGGGGTTAAACATTTGAACCCTATCATAATTGATTATATCATGTATATCATTATTATAATACACCGCTCTATTTTTCAAACAGTATGCCACCCATCAAAGCTTACAATAACACTTATCGTATCTTAAGATATGGTGCAAAACCACAAGTTTTGATAAATTGTACACTATGAAACGTCTTAATGTACCTTAAAACATAAAAAAAAATCCTAAATTTTTCTGTAGGATATCATATATGATTTCTTACGACATGGAAATCCAACAACTAACAGTTAGACATATCATATCACAACTTACAATATAGAAAGCCCCACCCTATGATACAAATGTTCTTTATAAAAAACAATATGAAAACGTGTTTATTTCACTATTATGGTGGCTCTGATACTACTGATGAGTGTTGTTATAACATCACATGTTCATAAATTATGGAATAAACCCGGTTGAATGTTGTATCTATCATCATAGAATCAACATGAAAAATGGTGAACAAAAATAAACATGTTGACTTCGTGGTCAATGTGCATTATATTTGTGAAGCACACTAGAGGGAGATCACTAGGCAATATAACTCAGACTATTTCCTCCAAAAGTAGCAGATCATCCACTAGAATAGACGTACACTACATGAGGATACCTGGATCTCCAAAAGGTATGCTAACACCCTATGCTCGAAGATGAATGAAGAACATAGAATAAGTGAGTTTTTTCTTGTCTTAAAAATGCACCCCCCCCTGAATGAGAATGATCACATCTTTATTATAGTAACACTTCAATCAATGGAGGATATTGAATGCCATTGTTAATGCTTATTAGTTGTTACACATTACTTGTGACATATACTTGTTTGATTTTCATGATCGTTGAAATGTTTCAACGATCATATAACATTTATAAAGCCTTAAACAAATCATATTAATGACTCATACATGATGATAAATTATTTGGGAGATGTGGAGCACCGTATGCAACACAATAATATTATATATCATAAGTAATGGGTTCTATCGTAAGGTGTTATATACGCATCTCATGCTTATTTATGATATGCATCACATGAATATCAATTTCATGATATAATGGTGAATCATACTATATAATTCATCAATTTTAGTTCATATCCATCATTGAAAAGGTTGAACTAAACTCAGCTTGAAGAGAGGCCCAAATTAAATGATGTTGATGAGAGAGAGAAAAAATATTGCATGCATAGTAAACATTGTATAAAAATTATGTAATTTAATTTGCAAACAAAAAATATGGTTTCACTAAAAATATATTCTAACTTTATTTTATCTTGAATTCAAAATATCTAACCATTTATAAAAGAAAGAAAATTAAAAATTAACTTGAATAATTTATTAAAATTTGATATTAACAAATACAAATGATTGGGGAAAGGGAACTACAAAATCTATAAAGAAACACAAAAACATGCATAAGAAGTCAGGGAAACTCGAGCCCAATACCTCCCCGACACCCCACAGGGCCTCTTTCCACAAGGCTAACCCCCATGTAAAAATATTAACAAATAGAAAAATTATAATAAAAGATAATAATGTTTAAAGGGAAAATTATTCCCCCATGATTGAGTGCCATATTTTTATCATTTTTTTATAATCAAACTCTTTGACTTGAAATGTACTCATTCATTCATTTGTTTTGATTTAAAAATATTTACTTATTTGTAATAATTGTTATTGTTTTTATTGGAAGTTATAATAAACTGTTTAAAATAATCCCAAATATAATTTCCCCCAAAAAAATATATTAACCATCAATATATATATTTATATAATTCTAACTGTATTTTTTAGTTAATATATGGTTGTTGATTTGTAAAGACAAAAATTAAAAAAATGTGTTTATTGTCTTTATAAAGAAATATCTCTAATTTTTTGGGCACCCAAGGTCATGGTGTAAGAAAATACCCCCCTCCGGCCTCATTCCCATGATGATTCCATTGAAGCAGAAGCCTTGCAGAGAGAAAGAAGCTTATATATCCCTCTACAAACCCCCCATGATTTGAAATTTTCACTCCAATAAAAACCCAAAAGAAAAATACATAGAGATTTTGGAAATAATATACTTTCTAAGAGGCTAGTGGGAGTTTGTTTGGACTAAGAGAAGTTTAAATTTTAAAAATAAATGATTAAACCGATTAAAATTCAATGTAAAATCACTTATATCCTAAAAGAGTTTAAGATGTGTAGGTAAAGAAATTCAATGTAAATTTTTACTTTTATTAAAAAAATGGTCTCAAAAAAATATTTTGAATGGAAATGGACCAAGATGATGATGATGATGGACGTAGAAAGTGTTATAAGTCAACAATAAAAACTATGAACATCATAACATTTGATGTTGTAGAGTAATGATGTATGGATACTATATTCAAAGATTTGAACATAAGGTTTATGATTCATAGTCTCATCATTATCCAAACATTATTACTTTATAAATGTTACTCATTAAAGGGGTTTAATGGTAGGTTTTATCATATGGTCATATAGAGATGTGGAAGAAATTATATAGAGATTTAATGGGTTTAACAACACCCTAAAAGTGAAAACCTTAGGCCTCATTGAAATTTTGACATATGGGATATAATTATATGGGTGCTTATGTATGGTTTTTTTTATTCTTAAAAGAGTTTAACAATATAAAATTTATCAGGTTATATAAAGGGAAGCCTCTGCTTTATCATTCTTTCACGCTGACTCCATATATTTTTTGCAGTGAAAGGATAATTGATCCCTCAAATTATGAATTTGAGTTATCCCTAATTGATATTCATCATGGAGTATTATATATTACGATGAAATGTTATGGTTAGAATAGAAAGGGTTTCATATAGAGATATGGAATATGCTCATGAGACACGAAAGGAGTTTTGTGCATTGGATGGCCCACTAAGTGTACCACATTAAGTGTCATGCTTTATGTATTTGGTATACTTTGGGTGCATGTTTCATATTGAATTTTTATACACGATGTTTTAAATATACCTATCATGAGATCCTTCATACATTGATACCTTTGTTACGTTATCCTTGTGGCTAAGCTAATTATGGGTGGTATGGTATGTTTTTTGTCATATTTTGAGGTGCGGCTTAACCGAGATGGGATTTTTCCAATTATATGACTAGTATGACATCTAGATATTCAATTGGTATAGAATTCGTAAGTGTATGTACATGCCTAGATAAGGTTCATGTGATGTGCTTATTTATTTGGATAAGGGGAATGTGATGTGCTCATTTGCTTTGGTGAATGGCATGTGATATGTTCATCCATCTGGTCATTCAACACTAGGAGAATTAGGAATGTATGAGTTAAATATATGGGATTGAAAAAATTTATTTCTCATGGTCATACGATGTCTTGGACAAAGGGATTATATGCGTATGAATACATGTAAATAATACAGTCGGTGGACATGAGTATAGAGATACATGTGTTTGATAAAGATCATATCAAATCCCTTTGTAGCTTGAGTAGAAATGACACTTTTCTAAATGGATTGCTTTACTTATAATTATGGAATGAGGAATTTATAAGTTCTTTCCATGCTATAAATATAAGGACGCGGCCTTATAATATTATATAATATTGAATTAAATGAATAATTCACATTGAGGATCTTTTCAGGTTTATATTTTTAGAGAATTAGGCCATAACTATTACATAACAACTTGAATATTACAAGTAGACACTACTACTCAGTATCCATTTTTTTCATAAAATAAAAACTCTTAAAAAGAAACATGTCAAGTTCTATATTTTAGATAGCATGAATTTTACATGATCCCATCCTTGACCCTATTCATCTTTAAGTCCTGTGGAAAACATTTCAAAAACTTGGAATGAGCATAAAAATCTCTGTAAGGGTTATAAAATAAGGAAGGAAAACATTAGCCCATAAATAAATATAAATCAACGAAACTATATTTTTCAATCATAACATACCTTACGAAATCATAATATTTATGAATAACACACACAAATCATAAATAATAAAGGTTACTTATGGAATCCATATCAAACTTTCATTGTATTTAGCATAGCTACAATAGAGAGTTACACTTGGAATACCCATCATAGTATATTCTCTAAATTTCTTAGGAGAAACATCATGTTTACCTCCATTACGTTACCCAATGCATTGGAGAGCTATCTCGGGCTCACTCGCTCTAGGTTTATCACGAAACCACCCGTATATGTAAACCATTCCCAATAACCATAACATAATCATAACATATAACACAAGTATAAAGTAAATATAACATTTACACATTCCAATATATCAAATAAAGATATTGAAATAAACAATGATTTATCAAATTAATTTCAAAACCATTTAAAAAGAGATTTTTGAATCAAAGTGTCATATACCACAATGAAGCTTTTAAATGAATTGTCATTTTAAAACATTAATGTCCATATAAATAAATCCTAAAACCCATTTTTAAAACATGGACATTAATGATAAATATTTAGAGGAATAAATCTTTAAAATATTTAAAATGATATTTTAGTTAAAGAGTTTTTTTTAACAAAAAGAGAGATGCTTGAATACAAATAATTGAGGAATAACATTTAATCAGAAATTTATAATATCATGTGAATAAAGGAATTCATGATATAATATGTCAAAGTACATTATATACACCATATAAAATTAAATTGGTGTATAACAACAAAGAAGACTCAATGGAATGTAAATTGAGATGAAATCTCTTATAAAGATCGTATCCTTAGGTTAAGGATAAATCAATGACATAATTATGTGTGACAAATATAAATACACTCAATATGATTGGATATTCAGTGTAAATCAATCAGAGGACATTCAAACAGATTCTTGTAAAAACAACACAAATGAATTGGATGTTTAACTCAATAAATAGAGATTGAGTTAAAATTACTCTTATCAAGTTCATATCGATGAGTTGAGAATTTATCAATGGAGTGATTATGTATATCAAAAGTATATCCAAATAAAGGGGAGTGTAAATTACTACACATATAATAAATAGTGATTCCCCACATAATCATATCATGACATAATCAAGAATTAGAAGATTATCCCAAGGAATGGAAATTGGGTTAAAAGGTTCCCTTACCGATTTAGTCACTTATGAAAAATACAACCCATGAAAGAAGGATAAAAATACCCATATATTTAATTATATTACACAATGAATACAATATTGGGTGGTACATACACCACACAAAAGTAAATAGTGGAAAATATAGCATGAATCTCACAGGAATAAAAAGTGAGATAAAAACCCATTACCACGTTGTAATCAATCGAGTCGTATAACCAAAAATTAATAACCACCAAATGAATCATAGAATACCATGAATATAATGATAATAATGATAATATATATCAAATGGTAGTACACAATAAACCACATGCAATGAATAAGTGGTGAACAATGGAAATCTCACGGAATTAAAAGTGAGATAAGAAAATCCCTTACCTTGTGTCCGACTTGACCCGTTCGTTATTTAATCTGCTGAATAATAAACTAATGTTAATTTTTACTTGCTTAAGAACCTTTTTAATGTTTATTATTCCTTTTATATTACTTATTACCATGTTATAAACATTATGTAGTTATTTAAGTTAATAACGGTCGTTTTATTGATATTTGGTACTTGAGTAAAAAAAATGAACACCTTATAATTACAAGTTGTTCATGTGGTAAGATATCCATTATCTTCAGAATGATATTAATGATTTAGATATCATATATATCATATATATCCAGTATATACATATATTTATAATAGTACATAACATTTAGAGGTAAGAAATGAAATACACCATTCATGGAGACGGTAAGTCGTACGTATGCATAAACGCTACTTCCATTTCTATTTATTATTTTAATGGAATTAAAAACATAATGATACATAGTTATATTATAATTCCAGTATAATATCATATACAATATTATTAACTCTATACTTTATGCGTCCCACATAAGGCATTAACAAGTCATATCACTTTGAGGGGGCTGTAGTCCACACTTCCTCTAATGAGATTATCGTATTTACCCACTATGGAAACCATAAAGTATTTCTATAAATGGAAAAATACAGAATCATAAATAAAACATAAACATAATATATATCATATATAAATACAGTGCCATCATAATGGCCACCATAAGAGGCGGTTGGAGATATTTGAACAATCATCGTTTCGTGAGGTGTTAGTTTGTCATCCACAGAAACATTATGTTCTTCACCCATTAGATGGAGGTGTGTGTACGTGCAGTTCGAATCCTTTTCATAAAAACATCCTAGTATATTGAGAATACTGTTTTTGTTTCAAAAGAAAGTAATAAAAAGATTTTAGTGGTTGGAGAAGTAAAATAAATGAAAACAATTTAAGAGAAATTGTTACCTTTAATTTGGGTAACTCCCTTTGGTTTGAACCAAAGGACTTCTTGAAGTGCCTTCTGCCTAAGGTAAGGCTTCTAGGAGGAGGATAGAGATGTAGGGAGCTTAATTGGGCAGAGTTTGGATGAGACAAAAGGCTTGAGAGGTGTGAGGAATTGGTTAGAAGTGGTCTCCTTTTATAAGGGAGAGGAGGGGCTCTTTAGGGAAAGTGTGATAATATTATTTTATTATATAATGATATTCGGTTTCTAAAGGTTAAAAAATCATTAAAGTGGGAGATAAGATGACTCATAGTCGAAATAATATCATCCAATTGGAATTGGACAGGTTTTGGATGTTATTTTATTATTTATAATCTTATTTATTTAAATCTTTTATTAATGAGGTAAATACTACATCATTATTGTGTCATAAATAATTTAATTTATGTGATGTCTAAAAATTATAAAAAAAATATCATGATGTAGGAAATATTTTTAGATTTCCAATTAATATTTATAGTTGAAAATATAATTTATATAACACCATATAAAAATTAATTTACTAAAAAAAATTTGTTTATGTCATTTTTGTTTTTACATTAAATTAATTAATCTAAAGTGTCATTATCTTTCATAAGTGGATCCATGGGGTCCCAAAATAGACCCAAAGATGCCCATGGTCGGCCATTACTCATCCAATAATGTTAGGACATGTGTTAAGGTAATTTTGAATTATTACAATATTCTTTTTACTTTGAATTACCATATTTACCTTTAACCGCGATAAATAAAAGTCAAAAGTTACTATTCACTAAAAAATATTTTCATCTTATTGAACCAAATTTTACTTCATGATAACAACCATGTATGTCGGATTTTCAAAATTCTATTCACATAAGCGATAAAATTTCATTTAAATGAAAAAGTTAGTTTTTTTAACTACTACTAAGTGATTTCACTATTCATCGAAAATTGAAGTTTTTCAGAAAAATACCAAAAATTTAGCCTAAGAATTATTTGATATTTCGAATTCAAAAATGATGCCTATTTTTCTAAATTCAAACATAGAAGTGACATTAATTAATTTAAAATTAATTCTCGTTGTTAAAACAAATAGCGTGTTTTTAAGAAACAGTAACTATCAAAATATTGACACTTGTTTATGTTCAATTTCAAAGAGAAATTAATTCCAATGACCAAAATTGGATTAAATGGTAAAAATATATTCTAATTACATTTTAAAACCAATTAAAAAGATAATATAACCATATAAATAAATTAGATTAAAACACAGTTTTGAATTAAAATACGATAGTTTTCACTATTCATTAGAAAATGAACTTTATCAGAAAAATTCCAAAAATTTTCACAAAGTAAATTTTTATGTCCCCACTATAAATAATGATTTTATTTGGTCAAATAGAATGTATTAAAGTGACCAAAATTATATTTGAATAGGGTTCTCCATTAAAATGCGGTAAATCGGCCTTTTAATGTAAATTATGCTTAAAATTAGATTCATTCACATTTTAAGCCTCTAACTTTTATTGGATAAATGTAAATACATTTAACAAACATGTATAATCATATTGTAGTTATTTTTGTTCATTCCCTCCAATACAACAGCTAGTAGTTAACTACCATTTAAAATAATAATATTATATTATTAGTGTGCAACGTAAGATTTCAAAGAAACTCGTTGTTGCGTATCGGGTATGCTATCGAACATAGAAACCCCTTTAAAGTAAAATTAATATTTAATTCACAAATATTAATAAATATGAAATATGTCATATTTTTTATTTACTTGGGATGTTACATTCTTCCCTCCTTTTGGGAATTTCATCCTAGCAATTTTAAAACTGGGCTTGGAAACTTCATTAAAAGTCCCACATCGAAAAAGAGTCAGTAAAACTATCACTTTAAAAGAAAGAAAGAAAAGTACAATGGTCTCCCGAGATAACCCGTACTAGGATTCCATGTAGAAAAACATGGATATGGAAGAGAGAACAAACAGTCAAGTTCTGATGGAGAGTGATAGAAAACATGATTAGGAGAAAGTTAACCACCAGAAAATCACAAACATATGATGTGTTAAACAGTATTTGATTACCCAGTAGGAAATGTAAACCAACAATGTTTTTGTTTTACATTTCTTTTCATAATTTGGAGGAATTCATTTGCTACATAGAATATGAACATAAGGAAATATACTTACCTTCAAGTAGAGTTTCATCCTTTAATAAGTTTCTACCAAAAACTTATCATTTCTCCAAACAAAGAGCATTCAAAAAGACTTGGTCACATCAAAAGCACAAGAATCATCTTCTTGAGAATCACATAATCCAAAAAAGAAGAACTATATATTTCCCTTGTCTTTAGACATAAACTAAAACCAAAATTGTTAGTGTGAGATCATATAATACCCAAAAAGGATAATCTTTTACAAAAAGAAAAACTACTCTTAATCTCCAAAAAATTTCAAACAAAACCCAAAGTTCAACAAAGACCATTCAAAAAAACAACTTTCCGTAAAATTCTTCAAAAGTGATCCAAACTAAGAGTGAAACCCAAATCTCATAAGTATTTAATTACATAGTCTTCCAAGATAACATTTATCTCCAAATAACAACATATACTCATAAAGTCTCATATTGAAAAGTAATTAACCAAATCACATGTTCTCCATGATAGGTTAATCATTTTCATAAATAAACCAAATTGTCATATGTCCAGAACAAAAACATAGATTCTTCCAAACTAAAATTTCAACCATTATTCCTCAATTGAAGTCCATAGTATTCTATCTTCCTTGGGAATATAGTGTTTCCTCAAAAGAGAGAACGTCTTCCACAACAACCTTTATCACTTAATCACTAAATCATTTTTCTATACTAAGTACATCCATTTGATAAAACATAAGTTCCAAAAATCAACTTATTTTTTGTTCTATAAAAAAAATTTACTAAAATAATAATTCATACTAAATAGGGACTTCAAGTAGTCTAGTGGTAGGCGATGCACCCTTGTCTCCCTTCGGTTGTGGGTTCGATACCTGCAGCCTTGCCGGATGTGACGGGTTGTCACCCATCCTACGGGTTGTACTTTTTATAAAACTCAAAAATAACCCTAACATGTTTTAACCTCAATGGTTTCCTTATACCTCTAATTTTCATCCAAATTTATTATGATCTCAACATCCTAATTCTTGAAGTCTTATTTCACCATCATATGATAAAATAAAATGATCCCCAAAATGAAGAACATCATACCTTGATCATGGTGTGCATTTGGTTTCATCGTCATCTTGTTCACGTAGGTAGAAGGTCCATGCATCGCAATAATGATTTAGTGATCCTTAAAAATCATTTGCTTCCTCCATCCGAATACACCTTGTACAACATGGGTCATATGGGTGTTCACAAAAAAATAGTTTTGGAAAATAATCATGTATGACATATAATTTCAAAACATCTGATAAAACATGATTTCTATAAAATAGTCGGACAGAATTTGAGTTGAAACTTTCAATTAATGGTCCTTTTAAAATACCATAGGTATGTGCTAAGATACTATATTGTAAAATAAAATATAAATAGGTTTCACAAGGGTATCCTTCTTCAGCACCTTTTTAAAAATCATAATATGCTTCAAAATCTTGTGATAAGGTAAAATATTTGAAAATGCCTTGATAATATTTACCTTTCTTGAAAATATAAGAATATTGTGAAAATAGGATTTTTCTAAATACAACCCATGGTCCACGATGATAATGAGGTATAGTGGACGTGTTTGATATCTCAAACAACTACTTGCAAGTGAGTTGAATGCTAGAAAAAGTTTCACAATCATCTGAACATGACTTTGCAATAATTATTGCAAGCATGTCATCAGGAAGAGATAGGAATTTCATTTGAGATCCTCCTCCTTCCATTTGTAACTGACTTTCCTTGATCTGAAAAAGTTATAAAACAAGGATTTAACTGAAATAATAGACATAGGGACTAACCATGTGTCTAACGAAAACTCATAATCCCTAAAGTTGTCTAAGCCGACCTTTGATACCAACTATAAGGACCCGACCTTATAACATTACAAAATATTGAATTAAATGAATAATTCACATTGAGGATCTTTTCAGGTTTAGAGTTTTAGAGAATTAGGCCATAACTATTACATAACAACTTGAATATTACAAGTAGACACTACTACTCAGTATCCATTTTTTTCATAAAATAAAAACTCTTAAAAAGAAACATGTCTAGTTTTTTATTTTAGACAACATGTCTTTTTCTTAATCCCATCCTTGACCCTATTAATCTTTAAGTCCTGTGGAAAACATTTAAAAAACTTTGGGTGAACATAAAAATCTCAGTAAGGGTTATAAAATAAAGAAGGAAAACATTATGCCATCAATAAATACAAATCAATTAAACTATATTTTTCAATCATAACATACCTTACGAAATCATAAGATTTATGAATAACACACACAAATCATAAATCATAAAGGTTACTTATGGCATCCATATCAAACTTACATTGTAGCTATCACAGCTACATAGGAAGTTACACTTGTAATACCCATCACAGTATATTCCCTAAATCTCTTAGGAGAAACATCATGTTTACCTCCGTCATGTTACCCAATGCATTGGAGAGTTATCTTGGGCTCACCCACCCTAGGTTTATCACGAAACCACCCATATATGTAAACCATTCCCAATAACCATAACATAATCATAACACATAACACAAGTATAAAGTCAAGATAACATTTCCACATTCCAATATATCAAATCAAGATATTGAAATAAACAATGCTTTATCAAATCATTTTCAAAACCATTTAAAAAGATATTTTTTAATCAAAGTGTCCCATACCACAATGAAGCTTTTAAATGATTTATCATTTGAAAAATTAATGTCCATATAAATAAATCCTAAAACCCATTTTGAAAACATGGAAATTAATGATAAATATTTAGAAGAATAAATCTTTAAAACATTTAAAACGCTATTTCAGTTAAAGAGTTTTTTTTAACAAAAAGATAGACGCTTGAATACAAATAATTGAAGAATAACATTTAATCAGAATTTTATAATATCATGTGAATAAAGGAATTCATGATATAATATGTCAAAGTACATTATATACACCATATAAAAGTGAATTTGTGTATAACAACAAATAAGTCTCAATGGAATGTAAATTGAGATGAAATCTCTTATAAAGACCGTATCCTTAGGTTAAGGATAAATCAACGACATAATTATGTGTGAAAAATATAAATACACTCAATATGATTGGATATTCAGTGTAAATCAATCAGAGGACATTCAAACATATTCTTGTAAAAACAACACCAATGAATTGGATGTTTAACTCAATAAATAGATATTGAGTTAAAATTACTCTTATCAAGTTCATATCGATGAGTTGAGAATTTATGAATGGAGTGACTATGTGTATCAAAATTATATCCACAGAAAGGGGAGTGGAAATTACTACACAAATAATAAATAGTGATTCCCCACATAATCATATCATGACATAATCAAGAATTAGAATATTATCCCAAGGAATGGAAATTTGGTTAAAAGGTTCCCTTACCGATTTGGTAACTTACGAAACATACAACCCGTGAAAGAAGGATAAAAAAATGACAATGTAAATACTCATAGATTGAAGTATATTACACGATTAATAAAATCTTGGGTAGTATATACACCACACAAAAGTAAATAGTGGTAAATATAGCATGAATCTCACGGGAATAAAAAGTGAGATGAAAACCCCTTACCACGTTGTAATCAATCGAGTCATATGAACAAAAGTTAATAACCACCAAATGAATCACATAATATCATGAATATAATGAGAATCATGATAATATATATCAAATGGCAGTACACAATACACCACATGCAATGAATAAGTGGCGAACAATGGAAATCTCACGGAATTAAAAGTGAGAAAAGAAAATCCCTTACCTTGTGTCCGACTTGACCCGTTCTTTCTTTAATCTCCTGAATAATAAACTAATGTTAATTTTTAATTGATTAAGAACCTTTTTAAAGTTTATTATTCTTTTTATATTACTTATTACCATGTTATAAACATTATGTAGTCATTTAAGTTAATAACGGCCGTTTTGTCGATATTTGGTACTTGAGTAAAAAAAATGAACCCCTTATAATTACAAGTTGTTCATATGGTAAGATATCCATTATCTTCATAATGATATTAATGATTTAGATATCATATATATCATATATATCTAGTATATACATGTATTTATAATAGTACATAACATTTAGAGGTAAGAAATGAAATGCACCGTTCATGGAGACGGTAAGCCGTACGTACGCATGAACGCTACTTCCATTTCTATTTCTTGTTTTAATGGAATTAAAAACATAATGATACATAGTTATATTATAATTACAGTATAATATCATATACAATATTATTAACTTCATCCTTTATATGTCCCACATACGGTATTAATGAGTCATATCACTTTGAGGGGGTGGTAGTCCGCACTTCCTCTAATGAGATTGTCGTATTTACCCACTATGGAAACCATAAAGTATTTCTATAAATGGAAAAATACAAAAGCATAAAGAAAACATAAACATAATATATATCATATATAAATACATTGTCATCATAATGGCCACCATGAGAGGCGGTTGGAGATATTTGAACAATCATCGTTTCATGAGGCGTTAGTTTGTCATCCACAGAAACATTATGTTCTTCACCCATTATATGGAGGTGTGTGTACGTGTAGTTCGAATCCTTCTCATAAAAACATCCTAGTATATTTAGGATACTGTTTTTGTTACAAAAGAAAGGAATAAAAAGAGTTTAGGGGTTGGAGAAGTAAAAGAAAAGAAAACAATTTAAGAGAAACTGTTACCTTTAATTTGGGTAATTCCCTTTGGTTTGAAAGAAAGGACTTCTTGAAGTGCCTTATGCCTAAGGTAGGGATTCTAGGAGGAGGAGAGGAATGTAGGAAGATTAATTGGGTAGAGGTTGGACGAGTCAAAAGGCTTGAGAGGTGTGAGGAATTGGTTAGAAGTGGTCTCCTAGGGGCTCTTTAGGAAAGTGTGATAATATTTTTTTATTATATAATGATATTCGGTTTCTAAAGGTCCAAAAATCATTAGTCGAAGATAAGATGAGTCATAGTCGAAATAATATCATCCAATAGGAATTGAATAGGTTTTGGATGTTATTTTAATATTTATAATCTTATTTATTTAAATATTTTATTAATGAGGTAAATACTACATCATTATTGTGTCATAAATAATTTAATTTATGTGATGTCTAAAAATTATAAAAAAAATACCATGATGTAGGAAATAGTTTTAGATTTCCAATGAATATTTATAGTCAAAAATATAATTTATATAACACCATATAAAAATTAATTTACTAAAAGATTTTTGTTTATGTTTTTTTTTGCCTTTTCATTAAATTAATTAATCTAAAGTGTCATTATCTTTCATAAGTGGCTTCATGGAGTCCCAAAATAGACCCAAAGATGCCCATGGTCGGGCGTTACTCATCCAATAAGGTTAGGATACGTGTTAAGGTAATTTTGAATTATTACAATATTCTTTTTTACATTGAATTACCCTATTTACCTTTAATCGCGGTAAATAAAAGTCAAAAGTTACTATTCACCAAAAAAGTATTTTCATATTATTGAACCACATTTTACTTCTTTATAACAACCATATATGTTGGATTTTTGAAATTCAATTCACAGAAACGGTAAAATTTCATTTAAATGAAAAAGTCAGTTTTTTAACTACTATTAAGTGATTTCATTATTCATCAAAAATTGAAGTTTTTCAGAAAAATACCAAAAATTCATCCTAAGAATTATTTAATATTCCGAATTCAAAAATGATGTCTATTTTTCTAAATTCAAAACATAGAAGTGGCATTAATTAATTTAAAATTAATTCTTGTTGTTAAAACAAATAGCGTGTTTTTAAGAAACGATAACTATCAAAAGATTGACACTTGTTTATGTCCAATTTTAAAGTGAAATTAATTATAATGAACAAAATTGGATTAAATGGTAAAAATATATTCTAATTACACTTTAAAACCAATTAAAAAGATAATATAACCATATAAATAAATTAGATTAAAACATAGTTTTGAATTAAAATACAATATTTTTCACTATTCATTAGAAAATAAACTTTATCAGAAAAATTCCAAAAATTTACACAAAGTAAATTTTGATGTCCTCGCTCTAAAGAAGGATTTTATTTGGTCAAATAGAATGTATTAAAGTGACCAAAATTAGATTTAAAGAGGGTTCGCCATTAAAAGGCGGTAAATCGGTCTTTTAATGTAAATTATGCTTAAAATTAGATTCATTCACATTTTAAGCCTCTAACTTTTATTGGATAAATGTAAATACATTTAACAAACATGTGTAATCATATTGTAGTTAGTTTTTTTTCATTCCCGCCAATACAACGGCTAGGAGTTAACTACCATTTAAAATAATAATATTATTTTATTAGTGTGCAACGTAAGATTTCAAAGAAACTTGTTGTTGTGTATCGGGTACGCTATCGAACATAGCAACCCCTTTAAAGTAAAATTAATATTTAATTCACAAATATTAATAAATATGAAATATGTCTTATTCTTTATTTACCTGGGATGTTACAATAAAGGCTCGCAAGGTTACACTTTGTGGTTATGTGGATTAGGTTTAAGTTTTTTTTAATAAAATGATTTTACAAAACTTTGACACCTAGCCTAAAAGGGTTTTGGAGGATATTTGAAAGAAGATTTGGATGGATTTTCACAAGTTTTTACATATTATGTAACATATGGTGAAAATAAATGATATATTTTCCAAAAGGGGATTTAGAAAATTTCCGAACGCAGTTTTTTATATGATTTCATAAATTATTACACATGATGTGATATAAGGTAATAGTGTACTATGTCTATAAAGCTTTAGTGCAAGTGGGGGATTGCTGGAATATGCATTAAAGATACCACCATGACGTGGCGGTTTAAACCACATCACAGTCTATACAAGTGTGAACCATGACATAGTGAGGGTGACTATACTGTAATACTTTGGATAGTAGTTCGAACATTATTTGATAGCGTGTGGATCAGTCGCCTTATCCCACTTCAAGAAATCATTCTTTCTTTAATTTTTGTATGATTATAATTAGAGGAGCATGAACACCCAACTCAATTGTTTATCCATTAAATAATTAATCAAATATGAAGATTCATGAGTTACAAAGTGTTGTAACTCATGAAATGTTTGTGAAATGTTTCTCAATAAATGGTTGAATATTTCGTTTCCTTGGAGTGTCCTTGGATGGTGTATATTAGGAGACTCTTAGTTTGTAATCCACATGAATCTTAATGCTATAAAACTCCTCTGGATGAACCTCTCAAGATCCCCCCCCCCACTCTCTCTCTCTCTCTCTCTCCAAGGTTCTAGCAAATCACAAGGAATAAGGAGTGCTTCCCATGCATTAGGAGATTCATGTAATCCATGGATACCCTAGGATGATGGAGACTATGGGATGCTTCTCAGTTATCATTATCAAGCTCATATGGAAGAGGTTAGATGGATTCATATTGATAGAGAAAAAACACACTATTATTCGTTATTTATTTTGGTCTAAATGAATGGAGAGATTATATGGTTTTATAGGTTTTGGTTGATGTTTTCCTCTATGCTTAGAATTGTGTTATCCCATCCAAAACCCTTTAAATATATGTAAACTATAATTAACTTCTAAATTTAAGCTCATAACTCCATATTAAAACAATGTCAATGTAGAAGAAAACCAAATATTATGTCGTTGTACCTATCATGTAATGCTCGATATAATAATTTTAAAAAATCAACCTATCGTAGAAATTAAATAATGCATAATATTCATATCATATAAACAATTTATATAAATGGGTATTTAAATATGAATAAAATAAATAAATGAGCATTTCACTTATTTACTAAACATAAGATATTAATATGAACATTTCATATTCCATTTTGGTATAAAAATATTTCTTGTCTAATACATAATACGCATCCTTTATAAACAATTTATAAATTATAAGCATTCTACACATTATAATAAATTTTTCATCTTTTGCTTATATTTTATTTTACTCCGTAAGCCTGAAATCCTTAGATTTTTATTGATTTTTTGATAAACCCCCTTTTAAGGGTTGAGGGGAACCCTTACATGACCCGTAAACCCAAGACACAAGGCTCGTACATGACCCGAATGCCCAAAGTCACAAGGCCCAGACATGACCTTTGAAGGTCCAAGACCTGACTATACTTTGGAACTTCCCCTCCCCAGCATCTGCATCTTTGAAGGCGCCTAGCTTCCCACCTTGCATTGTTGACCGGCTAGCATTGTCGCGTGCAGAGTTGCACGATGCCTGATACCGATGGTAATTGTCATACCCTATCATTCTTCCAATCCGGTTAGCTCTGCTCTTGTGGATGCGACTTGCTCTGAATCCTCTTCTGGGGTTTATTCCTATGTGGTCATCCCAGACTACTTCTTTGGTCTTTTTTTAGGCCTAGTGGCTCGAAGGTCATTGGTGGCCTGAAGGCCCTGTGGCCCGAAGGCCTTTGGTGGCATGAAGACCCTGAGACCCATAGGCCCAAACCGGTTGCCTGAATGCCCAAATCAAAAGAATATTTCGGCTATTACAGTACTGCACAGTACCTGGTATAGTACTTCAGTGATCAAATCATTGCGTACAGTTTGATTTATCATTAGTGGCCTTCCATTTTTAACAATATGCACTATCATATAGCGCAATTCAACCTTTGAACCATATCATAATTGATGATATCATGTATATTGTTGTTATGATACACTGCTCTATTTTTCAAACATTGTGCCACCCATCACATCTTACAATAACACTTATCGTATCTTACGATATGGTGCAAAACCCCAAGTTTTGATGAATCATACACTTTGACGCATCTTATTGTACCTAACGACATGAAAAATGCATAAATTGTGTCATACAATATCATATATCATTTCCTACGACATGGCAATCTAACAACAGTTAACCATATCATATCGTAGCTTACAATATAAAAAGCTTTGCCCTACGATACATATGTTCTTTATAAAAACAATATGAAAACATGTTGATTTCAACTATGAAGGTGGATCTGATAGCACTGAGGAGTGTTGTTATAACATCACATGTTCATAAACAATGGAAGAAAACCCAGTTATATGCTAAAACTATCATCATAAAACCAACATGCAAAATGATGAACATAAAGGAACATGATGACTTCATGTTCAATGTGCTTCATCTTGGTGGAGCACACTGGAGGGAGATCACTAAGCAATATCACTCGGGCTTTTGCCTCCACAAGTAGTATATCGACCACTAGAATGGATGCACACTACATGAGGATCCCTGGATCTCCAAAAGGCATGCTAACACCCTATGCTCGAACATGAATGAAGAATAGAGAAGAAGTGAGTTTTGGCTTGGCTTGACAATGCACCCCCCCCCCCCCTGAATGAGAATGATCACATCTTTAATATAGCAACACTTCAATCAATGAAGGAGCTCGAGCGTCACTGTCAATGCTTGGCAATTGTTGCATGTTACTTGTAACATATACTTGTTTGATTTTCATAATCACTGAAACGTTCCGACGATCATATAACATTTATAAAGCATTAAATGAATCATCTCAATGACTCATACATGAAGATAAATTGTTCGGGTGATGTGGAGCACCTCATGCAACACAATTATATCATACACCGTAAGTCATGGATTCTATCGAAACGTGTAACATACACATCTCATGCTTATCGCAACATACAATCCAACCTCATATCATTATTTGCAATACACATCACATGCATATCACGATTTATGATACAATGGTGAATCATACTATATGATTCATTCAATTTAGTGCATATCCATCATCCCCAAGGTTGAAGTAAGTGGGGTAGAAGATGGGCTAGGAGAGAGAGAGAGAGAGATTGCAAACAAAAAAGACGGTTTCACTAAATATATATTCCAATTGTATTTTAACTTGAATTCAAAATATCTAACCATCCATAGGAAAATGACAATTAAAAATTCACTTGGATAATTTATTACAATTTGACATTAACAAATATAAAATTACAATAAAAGGGTTGAGTGCTATATTATTATCGCTTTTTAATAGTCAATCTCGTTGACTTGAAATGTACTCATTCATTCATTTGTTTTGATTTAGAAATCTTAACTCATTTATGATAATTGTTGCTGTTGTTTTTTAAGTTAAATAATCCCAAATACAATTTCCCCCAACTAAATATTTTAACCATGAATATATATATCAATATTCTAACTGTATTTTTTAGTTAATATGTGGTTGTTGACTTGTAAAGACACTAAATTAAACAAATATATTAATTGCCTTTATTAAGAGAGATCTCCGGTTTTTGGGGCACCCGAGGTCACGGTGTAAGCAGATCTCCCCCCCACGGACCTCATTCCCATGATGACGCCATTGAAGCAGAAGCCTCGCAGTGCAAGAAGCTCGGACGTCCCTCTATAAACCCCCCAAGATTCGACCTTTTCACTCCCATAAAAACCCAAAAGAAAAATACGTAGAGCTTTTGGAAAGAACTTTCTCCTTTCCTCTGCTCCCCCTTTTCCTCTCTGCTTTTGCCTTTCCCCCTGCCCACTGTTTTGTATCCCGAATGGGGCGCCAATGCGGTAACCCGGAGGAAGAAGGTAGAAGGAAAAAGCAGGAGGTGCGGGCGGAGGGGGCCGTCATCGTGGGCGCGGGTCCGTCAGGGCTGGCGGCAGCCGCCTCCCTCGCGGCGCGCGGCGTCCCCTACCTCCTCCTCGAGAGGTGCGACTGCATCGCCTCCCTCTGGCGCCACCGCACCTACGACCGCCTCCGCCTGCATCTCCCCCGCAGCTTCTGCGAGCTCCCCCTCATGGGCTTCCCCGCCGGCTTCCCCAAGTACCCCACCAAGCACCAGTTCCTGGCCTACATGGACGCCTACGCCTCCCGCTTCGACATAAAACCCAGATTCGGACAGACCGTGGAGCGGGCAGAGTTCGACTCCAATGGCGGCGGGGTGTGGAGGGTCCGCACCCAAGACTCTGTTTTTACGACGCGGTGGCTCATCGTGGCGACGGGCGAGAACGCGGAGCCGTTCGCGCCGGAGATTCCGGGGATGGAGACGTTCGAAGGGCGTGTGACGCACACGAGTGGGTATAGGTCGGGGATGGAGTTCGAGAAACAGAGGGTTCTCGTCGTTGGGTGCGGGAACTCCGGGATGGAGGTCAGCCTGGATCTCTGCAGACACAATTCACTCCCCCACATGGTGGTGCGGAATACAGTGAGTCGATTTCTGAGTTTCTGAAATCACCTGAACCCATCTCCTATCTCCCTGCCACGGCTCACGGCTCACGGCTCACGGCTCACGGACTCTGTTTTTTCAGGTGCATGTTCTGCCGAGGGAGATCCTTGGGCTGTCCACGTTTGGGGTCGCCATGGCTCTGCTCAAATGCCTGCCGCTGAGGCTGGTGGACAAGCTGCTGCTTCTTGCGGCCGGATTCTCCCTCGGAGACACCGACCGGCTCGGCCTCCGGCGACCCAAGACCGGCCCGATTGAGCTCAAAAACGCCACCGGAAAGACGCCGGTGCTCGACGTGGGTGCGATTTCTCAGATCAAATCCGGTAAAATCAAGCTGGTGGGTGGCGTGAAGGAGATCTCTGGGAACGTGGTGACATTCGTGGACGGGCTGGAACACGAATTTGATGCGATTATATTCGCGACGGGGTACAGGAGCAACGTCCCTCACTGGCTGAAGGTAAGAGTTTGCCCCTAATCGTAATGAAGAAATAAACAAACACTGGTGATGATTTGAGGTGAGCCACGTAGCTATCTGTCTCATTCGTCATCTCCCGTCGCTTTCGGCGCTGTGGGGACATACAGTCCCTGAGAATCTCCGTCTTCTTCCCCAATACAAAAAGCGAACATCCCACTTGAGGATTCGCTTATTATATTTATTTGCTTTGGACAGTTCACCTTCTGCCATATTCTCTTCGCCATGCGCGTTGCCCAGCGCTGTGGGGCTGGAGCCGATCCCACCAATATTTTATACCCACGGCGTGCCTCCCGGACAGGGACACCCGCCCACGCACATCCACTATTTGACTTGGGTTTTTGATTTTGTTTCAGGGGAGCGATTTCTTCACGGAGGAGGGGATGCCGAGGGCGCCATTTCCGAACAGCTGGAAGGCGGGGGACGGTCTGTACACGGCGGGGTTTTCCCGGAGGGGCCTCCTGGGGACGTCGTGGGACGCCACCCGCATCGCCGGAGACATCGCCGAGCAATGCAGACCGGCGACGAGCGGCTCCCCGGACCTTTCCTCTTCCTGTTCCTCCAACCTCTGTAAATGAACCGGATGTGGATCTGTTTATGTGTAAAGTCCCTGTTCTCTCGCTTCTTTCCGTTTTCGTGTTGCCCTTTGCCAGATTCAAGTGTGGGTGGGTTCCCATGCATGGCGGCCTGGACGGAACAGGGATGACGACTTGGTTGGCTTGTAATGGGGGGTGAGATCATCTCAGTTTTGGGGAAAAGTCTATGGTTTTGAGTGCTCATGGCGTCTTTGGGGTTCCCCTGCTTCACTTCGGTTGGTCGAGCACGGCTTCCCCTTTTAGTAAGTATACCAGAAAGGAAATCTAAAGACGGTAGACAAAAGATATGATGCAATCGCTGAGGTCTCCTCAAAAGCGACTCTGGTGGTCAGTTTGAGAGTTTCTTGGGCCAATAAATTAAGTTCCAGGTCCCTGTTATCTATAACTTTATCTATAAACTAAGCTCTCACTCTGCTTTCAGCATGATATAAAGAAGACAGCCCTTTAATTTCAGCTAAGATATGATCCTTTTTAGACTAAAGTAGGATCTCATTTTATTTGAAAAGGACAGAATGTTGCAAGGCGATTGAATTCAAAATTCCCCACTTTGATGGGTCTCAATGGTTAAACTTATTAAAATGATATATATTTTTTAAAATATATATTGAATATATTAAAAAATATCATCAATAATGATCAAATGACAAAAAATTAAAATGTATTAGCTTAATAAAATAAAATTTCATCACAAATCATTACACCTAACTTCATTTAAAACATTGAAACCAAATCAAAATATACTCTTCACCAAAACAATTATTAATAATGTATGACACACGTCTATTATAGGGTGAATTTATTTTCCAAATTCAGTAGAGGCTAATGAGAGTCTGACCTTTTTTGTTGTTCACTTGATATTAATTCATTGTTTTTATTATTTTATGAAGACAATGGAATTGAGAAGATGAGTGAAATACAAAAATTTATAATAACATGTAATGATAGAATGCAATTAGAAAAGAAAGAAATTGACTTTGTAGTTTGATTTATAGGTTCCATCGTTCTCTTTATTGGTGTTTAAATTTAATTTGATAATTTAATTCTGAAATTTCATGCATGAATTACTAAATTCTTTTATTTAATGGTGTGAAATCTCAAATGCCTTAAGCAATTTAAATTTCAATTCCTCCTGTAATCAAGGTTGATGACACACCTTAATCGAGAGTGTGACCTCTCCCAGGACCTGACTCAATCACATGTCATTTCATTTACTGAATGTTTCAACTTCATCGTATGAAGAGTTTGTATCCAATAGATGAGAGAACAAAATTTTAATAAAAGAATAGAGATGAGTTTGAGTTCTGTGTCATGGTGGACAATCGGCACACCTGTGCACATCACCCTTACTCATCGTAAACAGAAATAAAACATAAGAATTTAAGCGCATAATGGAATGAAAACACCACTTACCTCCTCTAGACCAAGTCTCAGGTTAACCTCTAATTTTTTAGGGTAAGAAGACACTTTGAAAAGAAAGAAGAAGAGAAAAGAAATAAAAAGAATGAGGATGAGAAAAGAAGAAGAAAACACACACACGAAATCACAAAATAAAAGAAGAAAAGGAAAAAGATAGAGAAAAATAAGAAGGGTGTGTGGAAGAAGACACAAAAATAATAATCATGAATCAATTATATTGTATTTAAAAGAAACTAAATTGAAATTACATTTAAAATAAAACTAAAGTAAAAAAGAATAAAAATAAAAATAAAATAAAAGAAATGGGTGCAACACCTTCTTCTCCAGAATCTGTCCTCCAAAAGTTGTCTCCTGTTCTACTCACCATATGGCCGAATCTCTCCAAGGGTCCTTATAAGTTGTGCAAAATTGAGTTTTATATCAACTCTCAAATTTTCAAAGACATTTGACACATATAAAAGAAGTTACGACGCAATTAACGAGTCACTTTTTATGGCCGAAGATTCCCTAAATCTTCCTCCACTGCAATGTTAAATGGCCACATTAATGAAAGAATATTTCCATCAAATTCAATGGTCAAAAGCGGAATTAATTGTTCTTTCAAATCCATTTGGAATCTTCTCAATTGGAGTTCTTTAGGCGGAGTTATGTCTCATTTACTGAGGTGGGGTTCATTCTGTCGGCTAGAAGGATTTTCCAACTTGACTGATTTTTTTGGGTCTATGGAAGTTCGACTTTGTTCTTTCTCCAGAAGAAGAAATTTAATCCTACGAAATAAGGAATCATTCAAAAAAAGAATAACTCCAATTGGATAAACATAGTAAAAGTTATGCTCGAAATTCCAAAGTGATAAAAATATGTTAAAATTCCAGAATTAAGTATTTTTCACATTTTATCCCCAAACACACCAAAAATCCAAAAATGTTGCAAATCAACTCAAATTGATAAATTGAGAAGGATTAAATCATTTAAATACATATAAAAAAATGATAAAAAAAATTAGCTCTATCAATTCCCCCACACTAAAACCATGCTTGACCTCAAGCTTAAAATCTCAACAAGGAATTCAGAGGGTACCAATGTTACCAATATTCAAATTCCAATGCAATAAAATCAAACAGTTTTCAATGTAAAATCAAATTTCCAAAAATTCACAAAAAATATCAAATTAATTTCTCAATTTTTAAATAAACAATCAATTCAAGTATTTTACTTTTCTACTTTGAAAAATGATGGAACTTATCCTTTCATTCATTTAAGATCCTCAATTCATTATTATTAAACATGCCAAATCATGATCTACCTCATAATGGATTCTTTTCTCTCATAACCCCTGATACAATTCAAGTAGAGTTATACTCATATCCTGAGAACATGCTTCTTATCCTTAGGCTTTTAAATGAACTCTTTTCTCCAATTTGTAAAGAAAAAAAACACATAAAATCCTGGGGGCTTTTTAATTAAGGTTCAAATGATTCTGAGCCTTAAGGTTGGTAGGATTTGATGTTTAAAAATTAAGGTTTAAGAAGGATGTTTATCTCTTAAAGTATAATTCATGATATTAAAAGTAAAAATTCAATGAAATTCTTCCCTTTAAAGTAGCAACTCCAACTAACTTCAAAACTCAAAGTAAGGTCATGATCAAAATAAAGAATAATGAATAATTTGTGTACCCTTTTGAAATTTTCTCAACTTTTACTCTTTTTTTTCACAAAATGTTTTCATTTTTTTTCTTTTTTGAAAGTTGTTCTTAGAATAAACTCGACATCCACCACCTAACCACATATGATAAAAATCATAGGCGTAGTAATGGTGATTTTTGGTTTTCCCAAATCACAACCCATTTTTTCATTTTTTGTTTCTTTTTTGTCATTTTCTCTTTTTTATTCAAGAGGTTCAAAACAAGAAAGAGTACAATGAATATAAAACTTTATCAATCCCTATATGTAGCACCCCACACTTCTTCTTTACAATGTAAATCATCCCTTTCTTTATGATTCCCTTCACCCCCACTTCAACTTTAAAATATCATACAAATACTAAGAGTATGGTAGGAATGAAAAAATGGCTTGAAACATGGATTATTCCTAACAAGGCCATTCATTGTCTCTATGGGGCTAAACAAAGATTAATTTAAAGGTGGGTTTTACGGGTAATGTCTTTTCAAAAGACGCCTCAATCATTTTAAATGCGTTTTTTACATAGTTACAGTTTTGACAAGCTTCAATGAAAGTTACAACAGGTGCCATGTCCTAAGATCACTCAAGAAATATGCTCAAGAATAAATGAGAAGTACTTGGTCTATAAATCATATCAGGAATAAAAATATGAAATTGAATAATCACTCAAGGCGTGACTAATAATAAAAAATGAATTCACATGAATTTCATAAATTCAAAGTGTGAAAAATGTTTAGGGAAATTTCATTTACAAGAATCAACTAATTCCCCCAAATCACGAGTCCTCATTTTAATATCCACAATTCAATTTAATCATAAAATTCTACATTTTACTCATTCAATTTCATTAACATTGAAATCTAAAACATGACATCAAAGGATTCCTAAGAAACTCATATCTCCTAAATAAGTCAAGTAAAGCATAAATTCAAACGTGGGCATGTAATTTCCAGTTGAAGCTCAAAACAGGTTGTTGGAAAAAAACATAAGGAGTTTAAAAGTTTAAACACTAAAAGTGAAATCCCATTCCCATGAAGATTTATACCTTTTTACTTCTTGTTTATTTGAGGGATGCCTTCTACCATCATGAAATTATAAAAGAAAATTACTCAATTAAGCACAAGGATCGTGTCATTAAAGCTCAAAAAGATAAGAGGGAGTGGGGGGATGCATGCTGGACTAATTCCTAAAACTAAAATTGAAATCTAAATTCCTAGAAAACAAGTAAAAGGGATAAGTCTTGATATGATCCCCCAAGTGGGTCCTGAATTTTTACTGCCTCCAGAGGGCAGAACTAACTGTTATCCATAGTCCGATGGTGGGTGTATCTTCTTTGACTTGAACCATCGTATGTTGATTTTCCCAGCTTGTGATTCTTCCTTCTTGGTGAGGAATGATCCATGGATAGAATATACCAAATCCCCCCCCCCCTTCACAATTAAATATATCTTGCATGGAGGGGTAGGAAGAAGTGTGGATCATCCTCCTTCTTGGTTGCTACTTGTGAAACCCCCTCCATTTCTAGTGTTGGCTCAACATAGGCTGCATGAATTGAATAATTAAAGGGAAAGTTAACAGGTAATTTTATTTGAACAAAATTTAAATTTAAATTATTAATAATTAATTTCTCCCTTTAAATATGAGTAGCATGTTTCTTGATTTCCTCAAGCTCAGCTACTTGGACTTCTTCATGGGCCTCCTCTAAATTAATTTCATCAAAATCAGGGAGCTCCATGTGTTCCTGAATAGGTGCATGTCCAGCTTCTTCATCTTCCTATAAGGAATAGTAAATATTTTATGAATATGAAAATTCAAAGTAGTGGGAATTAATACTCAATTCGATAGTTTGATATAAGATCAGTTACCTGAATTGGTTCAGTTTCAATCTCTTCTTCAGCGGTGAGTTCCTTTTTTAGTTGGATGGTTGCAATTGGAGGTAGGTAGTCAGACTCCTCTATCTTCTCTTCAATTTTTTTCACATGAGTGGTATCCTCCTCTTCCATGTTCAGAGTGAAATGAAATGGTACTGGCTCTTCTACTTTGTATAGATTTGGGAGATCAAGTTGTACCTCATACTCATTCCAGAAGTCATCAAGATCTTGTTGATCTCCCATATGTAGGTTAGTTGGTAAGTTTTCCTCATCATGTAACCACTCTAGTTCATCATGATCATCTTAGACCTGGTTCTTAAAATGGTTGGGCAGTTTATGTTCCTCGAGTTTGGCCATAATTTCTTAGATGTATTTAGTAAAATTTGGAAATTCCAATGGCACTTATTTCATGGCCTCCTCATATTCTAGCTCATCAATGCATGAATTAATATTATTTTATTTAGTGGTGTGAAATCTCAAATTCCTTTATCAATTTAAATTCCACTCCCTCCTATAATCAATGTTGATGGAACATCTCAATCGAGAGTGTGACCTCTCCCAGGACCTGACTCCATCGTATGTCATTTCATCCACTGAATGGATCAAATCCATCATATAAATATCTTGTATCCAATAAAAGTGATAGAAAAGATTTAATAAAAGAATAAAAAAGAGTTTGCGTTTAGTGTCATGGTGGACAATCACCACACCCATGCACATCACCCTTTCTCACCACAAACATAAATAAAACATAAGAATTTAAGCACAAAAAATTGAATGGAAACACCACTTACCTCCCTTAGGCCAAGAATTGGGTTAGCCTCTCATTTTTGAGGGTAAAAGGTCACTGTGGAAATAAAGAAGAAGAGAATATGAGAAAAAATAAAAATAATAAGGATGATAAAATAAGAAGAAGAAAAAAAGCACACACATGAAATCAAAAAATAAAAATAAAAAAGAAGAAGAAGATGAAGAAGAATAAGAAATGTGTGTGGAAGAAGACACAAAAATAAAAAAACATGCATGAATTTGATTTTATTTAAAATTAACTAAATTAAAATTACATTTAAAACAAAACTAAGGTAAAAAAGAATAAAAATAAAAATAAAAGAAGAAAAGAAATGGGTGCAGCAACTTCTCCTTCAGAATCTGTCCTCCAAAATTTGTCTCTGGTTATATGTTTGCCCACCAAAATGCATGAAATTCATGCTCATGATCACATATGATTTTTAATATTATGAATGTATTAGAAATCCTAGTTGCACTTGTAAATAATGTATTTCAAACCATATTTTCTTCTAATAATTTCAATCGAAAGCATATTATTTTATAAAAATTTGATAATCTTTGAAGCCTTTCTAGAAAGAGAAGGTTCATGCGGCATGCTTGTTATATCCTTTAAAATTAGGTTCAAACAATGAACTACATAGGGTAATCAATAAATGATTTTATACTTTTTTAAAATAAACTTCTCATAAGATACATTATTGGATTCTTTGTTAGTAATCACATACACAATTTTTATAGGTCTAACCCACTCAATAAAATTATGAAATAATTAAAATAAAGACTTTTCTTCCTTAACCATAATAAAACCATCAATGAGTTTTATAAAAAATAATCTCATAGATGAATAAACCAAAAAAATTGATCAATGTTCATTGACTTGTATCTTTCCAACCACCAACCATAAAATTACAACCACTCTCTTCCCATTTTGATCTATGATTATTAATATGCAACTGCCATTCATTTTTACATTCTTGAAACAAATCATCTCTTACTTCATTAAATATTGTACCTTTAAAATCTTTTCCAATAGAATCAATTGCATCTAAAATGGATTGAAATCATGGAATATTAAGTTCATTAAATGGAATGAATCTTGAATAAATCCACCTAATAATTTCCATTTTTTCTTTATATTATGCTTCTTTACATGAAATAACTATTTTAATGCTCGAATAAGAACCATGGAGTTATTCTTGAGGAAAAAAATGATCAAATATAACACTATATTTTATTTTGATACCACTGGTTTGTGCACTTAAAACTTATGGAAAATCAATATGTTCATCTCCAATTTGTTTCAACATGTCACCAATTTTTTTTATCTTTTTATAACAGCTCTTTCAATCAATAGAAAACATCACGATGAACCATTTTACATGAATATATATTAATTGAACTCCCAGTAAGATGTGTTTTCATTCTTTTGACCCCATCCTCTATAGACAGAGGAACAAAATGCGTAAGTATACACATTACTGCTCTCTTTTTTAATGAAAAATATTCCTTTTCTAGACCTATCTTGCTATGATGAGATGCATTTGAAGTTTATTTGGTGGGAACTTCAAAAATGTTGATATTTGAATCATTGATAATGAAATTATTCTCCTTTGCCAATATTTGTGGCATCCAAATGATCCATCATAAATTATAATTCAAAATAAAAAAATATTTAGTTATTGAAAAACCCTATAAATATGAAAAATAAAAAAAATATGAATAACATTATTAATTATCAAATCAATAATTTTCTTACACATATCTCACTATTTTGAATAAGGAAAATTAGAAAATGAATTACATGATAAAAAAATATTAATAAAAAAATGAAAAAATATAAGTTGAAGAACTCTTACCATGCATAAAAAAACATTAATATTGTGAAGTAGTTTGTCAAAATATAACACATGGGATTTTCCTATATAATGAATTCTTATCTAAATAATGTATTTAAATTTTATTATTATTTTTAATAATTTAATAAAATAAAAAATTTATTTGATTTGAATTTGAAAAATAAATAGTGGTGGATAACTTGAAGGTTAAAGAGAAAAAGCATTTATTGGAACTCACAATGTCATTAAAACTTATACAATATGTACTTCATATTCACAAATTTTTGAAAAAAATATAATTAAAAAAATAAAAAAAATACAATTTACAAATCACACAGAAAGGTGACATGGTAGAGTGAAATTTTTCTTGAGGAATACTATTGAAAACGTGGGGTTGAGTCTCCCATGAGAATTTTTTTATATTTTTTTAGAAAACAAAAGAAATGAATTACCAATTCTACCTGATTTCATCAGTTTTAAAATGGTTTTTTCTATTATCAAGAAACCCAATTTCTACATGAATTCTTACTAGACTAGGGTCTGGTTCACCGGTTTTCCAACAGGTCTAGTCCAGTTTTAATTAACTTGATCCTAATATATGTATAATGCCAATTAGATTGAATTTTTTTATTTTCAATAAGGTGGTATATCTTAATGGTTTAAGGTGGTTTCAATATGTGTTGATAGGGTATGACGAGTTGATAGAGGTGTTGTAATGATTGAATGGAAAATGAATTTGAGACTATAACTTTCTATTCTTACTTGGATAGATTCAAGATAATGTAACAATTTTATATGTGATGAGGTGAGTTGTTCTTAATGGGAATATATGATTGGTGTTAATGGAAGAAGAAATATTTCCTATAATATATAACAAGGAAGATTGAAGTGTTGAATAAATATGGTAATTGAGAATCAAATTTTAAAAGAAAAAGGGTAGCTAAAGTTATGAGAAATTATCTAAAATATGTTGATTGTTGAAGATGCTATGAACATGAGATGAATACATTTTGAATAAATATTCTGAGATAGTTTTGAGATTATTCAAGATTATTGAGAAATCCCAATAAAGTATGGTAGAAGTTTTGAAATTAACTGAATAATTTTTTGAAATTCAGTGTTATTGAAAATTTGTTGAGTGAATGATCAGTTGAGTCACGTAGGTGTTCAAAAGAGTTATTTTGACTATGGAATTAAGATTAGTAAAGGAATGAAAACTTCAAAAGAGTCTTTCCATAATTTGTATGAGTCAATAACAACTTCATATGAGTATGTCCATGTTAGGATGAGTCTTTCTATAAATTGTAAGAGTCAGTTCTACTTTTGAATACGTAAAGCATGAGTTCATATGAGTCATATGATACTTCAGATGAGTAGCTTCTAAGTTCCAATGTGTTATTGAAAACATCAGATGAGTCTTTCCATATTTCAAAATAGTCATTTTGATTCTTTCAGGGAAAAAATAGAAAAGTAATGAGAAGAGTTCAGAATAACCATTTTACTCTTTTGAAACCATACTTGGTGAAAACCATAGAGTTTCTAGAGACTGAAATTACTGAGAATTTTAGAAGAAAATGGAAAAATCATTCATTTAATTCTTATTCTAAGAAAAAAGGATTCAAATATCATGAACATTTAAATAGATCATGACTCAGGTCATGAAAGGATTAAGAATCTACTATGACCACAAACAATAGATCCATATATCAATGATGCATGTTACTACACATGTGGATGAATTCAAATAATTTAAAGTTTTGGATTTCATGGGAATTTGAAAGAAATATACCCCAAGTCTCATAGAGATTAAAATGAAAAAATGACCTATATTTTGGAAATAAGATTAAATGAGATTTAGAATGAGATCAAAAAATGGAAGTTTGTTGACTAGTTTAAATGAGAAATACCTTCTTCCAAAAATCATATAGTTTTTATATTCTTGAATATGGAAATATTATCAATATTATTCATAGGGTTTTAATGAATATATATGTTCAGGAAAATAAATAATGTGTATGATCATGAGTACTGTTCATTTTTTGAGTGTAAAAAAATATTGAGAGCCAGATATATCAAAATATCAAAGAAGAGAAAGATTAGTATGAAGTTGAGAGCCATACAATGAAGAAGAGACCTACGTGTATGAGTTTTCGAAGTGATGAGGAGAACCAAGTCACGTGAAGGTCTATAAAGCCAAACAATCTAGATGAACATGTTTTTAAGAATACCTAAGTATACATACTTGAAGGTGTACATGAGTAGAACATTAATATTTCTTGTTTGTGGAAGAAGATCATTACCAAGGTGTGAAAAGATCACCTGATGTTGAAGCAAATATTTTTTTGGATCATAATTTGTAATGGAGAGTTTTTTCTTCCAGTGGGACTTTGGAAGCTAGAACACAGTAGGATTTTCTGTTGATAATACTAGGACTGTCCTTATTTATAACCATTTTCATATATAATGGAAGAATATATTATGGGGGGGGGATAACCAATCATGATAAGGAGTAAGTTCTTTTGTATGAACCATGTAAATAATGCATGTTATGATTTCATTATATTTTTCTGCATACGAGGTGAGACTAAGAGAATATATTGAGTGGATCGCGACCTTAAAAAGTCTAAAAGATTGAGTTCAAAAGTAAGAATTCATAAAATAAAACCAATTATTTTCCCTTATTAATGGTGAATCTAGTTTGGGGAATCACAAGTAGAATCAAATACTATCCAGGTTCACTCTTAAGATCCAAAAAATTTATGAGTATAAATAATCTTAATTCTATGAAGAGAAAGGGTGTTCATACTTTTGAGGATAAGAACAACCATATTTTGAGGAATATTATGTTGACCCACCTCTTATCTCTTATCCTATAAGAATGATATGTTTCCACAATTAGTTTTACACCCATTCCTGAGGGAGGACCTATTTTGTTTCTAATATGAAAAAATTAGCAGTTTATGGAAAAGCACAAATGCTATCTTGATGTCACTTTTAGAAAAAGCGTACAAAAAGTTTATGGGACTCCAAACTGCTAAATAGATTTTATAAAAATTAAATATAACTTATAAAGGTAATGTCAAAGTAAAAGAATCCAAACTACAATTTTGGAGGGCTAGATTTGATGACATAAAGATGGATGATGTTGAGAACATTGAGGACTATTTAACCAAAGTTAATGAGACTGAGTAATATCTGGGGTTTTAGTGAGAAGCATAATGATTCCATCATTGTTAAAACTATAATGATAATTTTTTCAGATATATTTTATTCCAATATTTTATCCCAAGAATATATATAATATTTTTCATTATATTAGCTCCACAAAATTCTTATATCTTATAAAATGAGAAAGACCCCAACTTTCAACAAAAATGAAAAATTTGAGATGGATTTTGAGGCCATGAGAAAAGAAAAAATCAATGAATAGGAAGTTATAGAATCAAGTCAATATGATGAGGATGATGATGATGACTTTAACAAATTTGTTTCCTTTCTATTAAATACATTTAATAAGATCAAGTGGAAATAAATGATAAAGTAAACAATAAAGTGCTACAACTGTAATGAAATTTATCATTTTTCCAGAGACGTCCCAAAGAAGAAGGTTGAAACTTTTGAATGAGATGAGGAGAATGAGAAATTTCAAAAGAAGAAAAAGTGTAAAATAAAAAATATACATTTCATTATTAAGAAAAGGATTTTTACGAGACATAATGAAAAGGGATCAATCATCATGTAGTCAATGAGATGATGAAGTTAATTTCTTTTCTCATGTTGAGAAAGGATATGATATATTAAATAGTGATGATGTAGAAGAATGGGAAGAGCTAAGATACAGGTTGAAATATGAGTTAGAATCATATCTTAAGTAGATTATATAGCTCAAGGTTGAGAAAAGAAAGCTGTTAAAAGATAAAAATATTTTTTTTGAGGATAAGGAAGAGTTGTACAAGAAAGAATTTTGTTACATTGATGAGATCAAGAAGAAAAATCTTTGAGATGATAACGAAGATAAGATGTTGTGAGATCTTGAGGAAAAAATAGTTGGAAAAAAGAAGATATGGACATGAAACAATCCATTTAGCTTGGATCTCAAAATTATTTAAATAATATTAGAGAATTCTTCTCCAAGGATACTAAGGATAAAGGATCATATTCTTAAGTTGGTGATGTGATGGGTTATAATATGCAAGAAAAGTCTATACCTAATCCATGTTAAAATAAATATGTTATTTATAAGAGTGTGTTTTAGAAAGGGAATTCCCCAGTGTGGCCTTTTCGAGCCCTCCACACAGAGAAACCCCCCTCCCCCACGAAGGGGTAGCACCCAGAGGCAGCTCCCTAGCCGGGGAAGGAGCCGTTGCCAGTCGAGATGGCAGAGCATCCCGAGGGTAACAACCCGACATCAATGGTCCATCACAGCGATCCGTCAGCAATTGGGTCGCACCTCAATTTGCCCGCCCAGAAGAATTTGGGTGACCCGACAAGGTGGGTGGATCCCGAGGGAGAGGCTCACCCCGAAAGCGAACTCCCAGGATTCGAACCCTAAACCTCTCATAGAATGACCTTGTTTTGGCAACTCACCTTCACCACCACACCACCACCGAAGTGGCTTATTTCTAAGAGTGTATGTGATAAAAATAAGTTATAATGTATTTGGATAAAAAATAAAAATGATATAAACTCTTCCATATCAAAGGAAGAGATAAATATATCAAGTATACCACTACCCCCAAGGAAAAAGTAGGCTCAGTTTGAAGGAAGACAACCCTAACAATCTATGGATAGATTTATGGTCAACATGGAATATCATAGTTTAGAGGTTTCTTCCAGTGTTATAGAAGGTATGAACATAAATCATACTCTTGATGGTGTAACATTTCATCACTAGGTAAGATTCATAAACCATGGGGTTGTTATGGTGAGTAAATGAGGATATATTTTTAAATAAGACAGATTGTTTGAAAATCTTCAGCAAATCTATTGTAGCACCCCTAGATTTCATGAAATTAACCCCTTTTATGTATTTTAATTATATAAAGCTAATAGGTTAAGTTTTGTAAGGTTTTAATGAGTTTTAAAAAGTTTTTTTAGCTTTTATAAAGGTGCACGATTTGATCATGGTAAGTAGAAACTGTGTAACACCACCAGGAAACCATGCAAAGAGAGACATTGGGCACTGCATAGTTGGTGCACGGGTTGACCAAATTGTGTTTTCACCCATGTGAAACTGTTAAAAATGTAATAGAGGGGATGATCATGGTTGGTTCATGATTTATCTAACTGTGTGAGCCAACCATTCAAGGGGTGTCTTAAGGCTGTAACACCCGCACGGTTGGCACATGGTTTTCCAAACCATACAACTTAATCATGAGAAATATAGGTTGCCCTATTTAAATTGTGTATATAATCTAAATTATAACCTTAAACTATTGTTTCCCCCCTAAAAAAACCATAAATTGAGATCCACTTTTTCCCAAGGCTAGAGAAACCTTTCCCTTTGACCCGGGAGTGATCTGTTGGCGAATATTGGTGTGTTGGAGGCCATATTCCTTAGTAAGTGCCCATTCTTGATGGTTTTCCTTATATTTCTTCTTTTTACCTCTATTGGATTCATGGATATAGACCTTTGGGGATATATCCATGATGCGTGATACCAATATTATTGAGATATAGTTGTGTTGATGGTAGGGAGTAAGATCTAAGGTGGGTTTTGGGAGATCTAAGCTATTTTTTTTGGAGTTTTTGTGTCATTCTTCATTTTCTCCTAAGTTTACAAGGTATGTGGATTCAATATCAACACCTATTATTAGAAATAGAAGTATTAATTTCAAATTGATTTAATTGTTTAAATTTAATTGTGAAATTGTCATGAAAATCTTGTTGGAAACCCTCTTTAGTGATGGTTTGTGAAATTATAGAAATTGGTTGTTTTTATGTAAAGTGGAATCGTGAAATGATTTTAAAATGTTTTTTTGGTTTTTATGTATGTAAAATTAGTTAGAAAGTGTTTTCAATAAAAGGATTGTTTTGTTTAAATGATTTGGCATAAATGTTTTTATTGGTTTTTGGCATAAATGGTTGGAATGTGTTCAAATGCATTTGGGATGGATAAAGATATAAAGTTTCCACCATCAAAAGTGGGAAAAATCAGGTTATGAACTTTCCTATGTCAAAAAAATTCACTAAGTGACATCTTAGTGAAAGGATTACTCGCCACTCAAAAGTATAGGTAGTTCCATAGTTTCATGCATGTATAGATGTGTGGATATGTATAATGGAATTGATTATTAAAAAATGGAATTTGAGAAATGGTTTTAATGAATTATTTGGTTTCTTTCCTTAGAAATTGGTTGGTTTAGAAAATTATTTGGATTTGATATAAACTGTTTTAATTTTTTTAATATAAATTATTTTATATGAATGTGGAAACATGTTCTATCTTAGTGGTGTGAGTAGGGAAGTCATTTTGGGAAAACCTACTTAGTTTTATACTCACCCCCTACTTGGGCACTTTTATACGTTTGTAGATTTTGTTTATAAAGACATAGGTAAAGGTAAGGTATCTCATTTATTCAGTGGTTCTTCATGACACATTGAGCATATATTGTGGAGTTGGAGCTTATTGGGAGTTTCTGTTGGATGTTCTTGGAGTCTTGGAGTTTTGTTGTTTTTTTATTCTGCATTGTACTATGATATGGTTCTTGGTTGTAGTTTGGTATCTTTTTTCAGTCAGTATTACTTTGAGTTGTATTAAAATTTTCTCATTCATCATATAGTGGTTGTTTGGTTATGATATTATTGGTTTGGTTGTTTTATTTTCAAAGGGAAAATAGTTCCCTGATAGTTTATGAAGTCCTTGGAATTTATTAATAGCCTTTGGTGTCTTGGGGATGTCACCTAAGGCCTAGTAATGTCACTACCTCTTCCCAAGACAATGAGGAAGAGCATGATGTTACAAATGGTATCGGTCTTGGATGGTCTATCTTTTATTTTGAAAAAAATGCTATTAGTTTATTTCTCTTGGAGTTGGAAAATAATTTTGGTTTAGTCATAGTGTTGGGATAGTAGAAAGAAAGTAGGATCACCAGGACATGAAATGTTTAGCATAAAAAGGAATATCTAACCTATTTATATTGAACATCATGTTATTAGGGAGTTGGGTACATAAGTGTTTTGATACACTTATAGGAATGGTAACCTCATCATCCTGGGTTTAGTTAATGAGAAGTGCATGACATGCATTGATAGAAATGACCTTCCCTTAGGAGTGAATATTTATTTTCGAGTAATGATTTATTGGTGCAAAATTTTTGATTTTCAAAAAAATTTGGAAATTTTTTCAAATGTGAGATTTTGAAAAGGCATGGTAATGGTATTTTGAAAATAGTCTGATTTTCAAAATTATGGTGGTATTTTTAAAAATGGTTTAAAAATATAAATAGTTTAATTTTGGGAAAGCCTTGTTGTGATATATGTGATATAATAAATTTAAAATTACCAAGACTTAAATTTCTAGAGAGTGAGACTAGATGATGTTTGTTTTGGTTATAAAAAATGGAACCCGATAGATATTGTAGAAACCAATCAGAAGAATTAAATATTCAATTTCCTAGGCACACTAGCTAAGCTGAAATTCAATATCGCAACATATATGCTAGAGGATCATGAATGCTAGTGGTGGTATTTGGTGGTTCAGGATAAATTAGATCAAGGATTTTCATGGGAGTATTTTTAAGAATTTTTCAACAAACAATTCTATATCCACATGTTTAGGATTACTAGAATGATGAAAATGTTCAGCTTGAAGTATGATAAACTCTCAATGATAGAGTATGCAGCTAAATTCTTGAATTTAGTATGATTTAACTCAAAGTTACTACAAGTGAATCTTTAAAGGGAAACATTTTTGAATCAGGTTTGAAAATATAAATTCACTTAAAGACTGCTGTGCTTTGTATGACGGACTATACAAAGATGATTAATAGATAAATAGTGGTATAAAGATATATATTTGGAATTTAAAGTGGAGGAAACATGTTTATACCTATGGAAAATGGTGGGAACTCTAATTATGGGAATAAGAGGAAAAGGGAAACCTATTTCCAAGGTAGTGGAATGACTTAGAATCAATTGGATAGATTAGTGAATCTTCCTTCTAAAAAAAGAGCAAGAATAGATGTTTTCAATGTGGTTCTTTCAACCACATGAATCGAGATTTTATGGCACCATATAGATCATGCCACAATTGCAACCAGATGGGGAATCTTCAACACTATTTTTACATCTCTCCAAGGTTAGGTGTTTGGGAAACAAATCATGTTTTGCATATTTCAAATGCTTTGATAAGAAAAGTGTCACATAATAGTTCTCATCAACAAAACCAAGGAAGTCATGGTGATTCTAGGAATACCATGACTCCTAAGGCAGTGCAATCTAAATAGGGAAATAAAGAACAAAGTACAGTGAGTGAACAATTGCATGGAGCTGAGCAAGTGATCATGGATGATCAATTAGGACCTTCAATGGTGAGAGGTATGATTCTATTGAATTTTACCCTTATATAATATTTTTTTGACATAGTTTCATCCCATTTATTCATTTATTATTGTTATGTTTATATTATAGGTTTTCATGTTGAGATGATGACTTCTATTTTGAAACTTCAAACTCCTCTTGGTCGAATAGAATGTCGAGCCTTTATGTGAAAATCTTGTTCTATAATTATTGATGGGACTGAATTGATATGGGATTTCAATGTGCTTGAGATAGTTGTCTATGACATAATCTTGGGTATTTGAAAATTTTCAAATCTCACATTGAATGTTATACCCGAAGGCTTAGTTTTACAACTGAGGATGGCATCAAGAACCTCTTCAGAGGAGACCAAAATGTAAAGGTAGGTGAAACAGGCTTTTTAGCACCAACATTTAGGAAAATATCATACTAATTGGTGTCTTTGACCTTGGAATCAGAGGATGAGATCAAGAATAGTGTATTTATAACAATTATTGATCAGTTTCCTGATGTTTTTCCCAAAAAATTCTCAGGGTTTCCATCCACAAGAGAAGTGGAGTTTATGATTGATCTCCTACTAAGGTCTAGTACTATCTAAATTCCATATTATCATATGAAACTAAAAAAATTAAGGTAATTGAAATTATAGTTGTAAGAGTTATAAAGTAAAGGGTTCATTCATCCTAGTACATCTTCGTGGGTAGCGCTGGTTTTGTTTGTGAAAAAGGTGGATGAAAATCTTCGATTGTGTGTAGATTATCGTAAGTTTAAAAAATTTATGATAAAGAATTGGTATTCAATTCCATGAATTGATGAAATATTTGATCAATTGATGGTATCCCAGTGGTTCTCTAAAATTTACTTGTTCTTAGGATATAACTAATTACGGGTTCAGAATGAAGATGTTCCGAAAACAACTTTCAAAAGTAGATATGGCCATTACAAGTATGTGATTCTGCCTTTTGGTCTTACCAATGCACAAGATATATTTATGTAATTAATTAATTATATATTTTAAAGGTATCTAGATTCTTTTTTAGTGGTATTTTTAGATGACATATTGGTGTATTCAACGAAAAATGTTGATCATGAGCAACACTTGGTGACAGTGTTGGGAATCTTAAAGGATCATCATTTGTATACCAAAAGTGTAATTTTTTGGATAAAATAGCTATATTTTCTTTGGATACGTTATCTTTAAAAGAGGTATTTTTTTGGATCTAGAAAATATATAGGTGGTAATCTCTTGGAAACTGCAAAAGAATATCTTTAAGATACACAGTTTCCTTGGTTTAGCTAGTTATTATCGATGTTTTGTTCATGAATTTTCATTAACAGATTAAACCATGGGGAAAGGTTACTGTATAAGTTCCATATAGGTACTGTAGTATAGAAACAACTATAGCACCGATGACACTATAGTAGTGGTGGGCACTGTAATAGGAACTGTAGAGGCAGAAGCACTGTAGTAGCCTAGGTACTATAGAAACACTATTCACTAGAGGGCTTTTGGGTCAAAAAATTGGGCATATAGGACATGTAATGGGATTCACGCCCACTAGGACTATGGGTAATTTTATGAATAAATAAGGTTTTATGGGTGGGATATCCCCTTGGGGGGGATATGGCTTCCCTTTTCGGCCTTTGTGTGTGGTTTGTGTGTGTTTAAATGTAATTTTACCCCCAAACACCTAATATATATATATTAATATTCCTTTACAATAGAACAAGGAATGTCGGAAGTATTTTCAAGAGATTAATGTTTTCCTCACATCAGAACAGATCTTGATATTGTTGGACTCAAGACAAGGCCCTATGGTGTATTGTGATGCTTCGGGGTTGGGGTTGGGATGTCTTCTCATGAAAGGAGATATAAAAACCCTGCTCTTTATTACACTCATAAACATGATTTATTACATAAACTTTCACTTAATAAAACTATGGAGATCAAGATTTCTAGTGTCTTGAGAAATTAGGAACATTACATAACAACTTAGTACATAAAACACAACATCTTTATTGAAAAATTCTTTTACATAACCACAACATTCTTTCTTACTTAGCATTGCATGGGATAACCTGAGGACATGCATAAAAAAGGGAGATCTATAAAGCCCAGTAAGGGATTAAATAATGAATAATATGAAGAATATAGTATATGTTAGGAAATAGTCATATCAATGGAACACAAGAGAAACATGAACATAAAGGCATGATATAACACGATTATCATAACATGGAAATATGGAAACAACATTTAAAATGATATTAGCATGAGCCAAGGATCATTTCACATGGATCACAAGTAAAACTTAATTTCAATTGAATTATAATGAGTAAACCCTCATTGCACTTGATGTATCATGATACTAATCTTTACCCAATTCATTGGAGCGTTATCAGGGCACACCCTTCTTAATCATTTCATTTCATGCATAAGTGCCCCACATAAATCTTACAACATGGATTCATTAAAAATCATCATTTATTCCATGATAAATTAATTTTTAATTCATACATGAAACTATTTAATCAATAATTAAATGTGCATAAAGGTGAATACCCTTGATAGAGAAATGGGAATGATATTCACTACACAATTACTTTGGCTTGGAGAATCACGATGCAATTTCGGCAGCACAACAGTGTGACATAAGAATCCATAAAAATGGTTGATGAGAGAGAATGGGGTATCTAATCATATTTACATGAAATTTATATTAATGGGGGTTATAAAGATACATTTCCCAATATATGTAATAGAATTTAGATGCATAATTTAAAAGAATTGCTTGAATGTAAATGAGAAGAGAGAAATTCCTTACAGAATTTCAGCATGGTAATAGGTGTGCATGGGAGGCATTAATGAGATATAAAAAGATCTGTCATCATTAAAAAATAAAGAGGGAAGTATGGGGGAGGTGAGAAATCATAACCCAACATTTTTAATTGAAAAATGGGTTTAACAATATAAATAAATTTGGACAAAAAATAGAAAGGAAGAAATCCCTTACTTGGAAGTGTGATACCAAAGGCTTGGGAGAGGCTTGAGAGAGGATTATTGGGGGCTTGGGCCACCTTGGAAGGATTATAGAGATATGAGGGTATAGTTTTTTCAAGATATAAAGGTTTTTAGTGAATAGTAATGAGAGATTGAGTGGATTTATATAGGAAATGAGAGAGAATTCTTTATTATTTAGGTTTGGACACCACACATTAAACTAATCAAAACCACAAACCAACCCATGATTTTTGCCCATAGTTTTTTCCAAATAGGAGTGGAAAAAATTATTTTATAATCCCAATTTCCTAACTTATTAAAATATTAGGCTTTCTTAGGTGGAGGTGAGTCACACTCTCAAGGAAATCATTTTAAAATGTTAAAATGTTTTACAAGTCTTGGAGGGTCCACTAAGGCTTTGTAAAATAAATCAAACAAACCTAAAATCAAATTATTTTAAAGGTAAAACATATATTTTACTAAAATACTTTTTATAGTATTTTATTACATCACTATTGAGTCATTATGATGTCATAAAACACATTATATATTTAAACAGTATTTAATTTTTACCCAAAAATTCGACTGTCTCAGAAAATTATGAAAAATTCACCATTAGATAATTTTGACCTCATGAATCCAAAAATAATATTAATTTTATCTAAATAATTTTTTAAATATGTGAATTTTTACTTTTAACATAAAAACTGACATTTATCGAAAATTCATGGGTTTTGACAAAAACAACTTTCAAACCTTAATAAAAATTACATTTTTATTCATAAAAATTATACGATAATTTATATTTAATAAAAAGTAATTTTATAATTTTATTTAATTCAAAAATCCATTAATTCATAAAAATATATTTCATAATTTAATATTAACTAAAAATACTATTTGTTCTTTAAAAACTATTTACAAAGTAACAATAATAAAATGAATATATATTATTTATTCTATACAAAAAGTAATGCACATAATCATAGTTATAGGGTCTTGTTACATTACCCCTTATAATACCCGCATAATACTTAAGGGTAAGGTGTTCGATGGTGATAGACTCTTGGGGTGGCTCAGATAAAATCTCTCGGGTGGTAATCTCTATCAACTTCCACTTCTCCCGTAGGCGGTTCCATTCAAGATTAATGTGTTGAAGCTTGGATTGGGATTGGTAAAGAGTGAATCCCATTGACGCTACCTCTTTTTTGATCTCCAAAAAAATGGGCTTCGTTTGGAGCAATTCTACTGGATGAGGCCATCACTTCCTTTGTCTGAGTAAATTGGATTTGTTAAAACCCTATATTTATACTAATCACATGAACACTGTTCAACAGCTATATTAGCAATGGTAAAAATTCTTAACAGTATTTTAAAATCCAAAAACATAAAACCAAGGAAGTGAATATGTCTTATATTTCCATTTTACATAGTAAGATATTTAATCAGATCAAGAGAAATTTTCATTAATAAAAGTTTGGGTCATTACAATCTTCCTCCTTTCAGAAATTTTTCCCTTGAAATTTCATTTTACCACACTAAAATAGATGAGGGTAACTCTGCTTCATCACCTCATCTGATTCCCACATTGCTTCTTCAAACTTGTGGTTTCTCCATAACACCTTGACGAGGGGCATTGTCTTATTTTGTAGAACTTTTTCTCTACAATATAAGGTCTTCATCGACTTATCTTCATATGAGAGGTCATTCTAAAATAGTACCGCATCTTGATTGAGTACATGCGATGGGTTAGGTATGTACTTCCTCAAGAGTGATACATGGAATACATCATGTACTTGAGATAGGTTTGGTGGGAGTGATAGTCGAAAGCCCAATGCTTCAATGCGATCAAGGGTCTCAAAAGGGACGATGTACCTCAGACTACACTTTCCATTCTTCCCAAATCTCATAACTCTCTTCCATGGTGATACGCAAAGAAATACCATGTCTCCAACATCAAACTCTAGGTGTCATTGATGATTATTAGTATAGATCTTTTGTTGACTCTGAGAATATTTAATGTGCTTTTAGACGGTCTTAACCTTCTCCACCATTTCTAGACCTAGGAGTTTTCACTCCCCAAATTCATCCCAACATTCCAGTGTTCTGCACCTCTTCCCATAAAGGGCTTCATAAGGAGCCATTTGAATACTTGGGTGGAAACTATTATTATAAGAGAAATCAACCAAAGGAATATGTTGATCCCATCCTCCTTTGAAATCCATTGAGCATGCTATCAACATGTTCTCAAGTGTTTGGATGGTACGCTCATATTGGCCATCAGTTTGAGAATGACAAGCCGTACTGAAGTTCATCTCAGTATTTAGAGTGTGTTGGAGACTCTTTCAAAACTTAGAGGTGAATCTTGGATCTCGATTAGATACAATAGATAGTGGAACTCCGTGTAGCCTTACCACTTTTCTGATGTATATATGTGCCAGTTGAACCAATGAGAAATCCTCTCTAATTGCAATGAAGTGTGTAGTCTTTGTAAGACGATCCAAAAAAACACAGATATCATTGTTTATTTTGGATGTCTTTGGAAGTCCAGTGACAAAGTCTATGGTTATGTTCTCCCATTTCCACATTATTATGGGTAATGGTTGCATCATCCCCTTAAACTTATGCCTCCCAACCTTTACTTGCTGACACACCATGCACTTTTATGTATACTCATCGATATCCTTCTTCATGTTATCCCACCAATAATACTCTCAGAGATCTTGATAAATCTTTTTGTTTCCTGGGTGAATGGAGAAATTTGAACTATGTACATCATCCAAAATTTCTTTCTTTAACTCCGAATTTGATGGAACACATAGTCTTGTCCCAAATCTCACAATTACTTCTTCATTAACATTGATCTACAAGGATTTTACTTTTTTTATAGTTTCCAATTTCTTCTGAATTCCCACCTCATCCTTTTAAGCATCCTTTAACCTTTCCAAAATAGATGTTTGAGCAATAATTTGTGAAAGGATTGATGATGTTCCCTTCATTATGATTCTCATGTCCATCTTCATCAAATTTAAGAAGATCAGATCCTTTTTAATTCTCATCAATGATAGAATTGTTGGGTCCTTTCTACTTAGAGCATCCACCACCTTGTTCGCTTTCCCATGGTGGTAATGGATTGATCATTCATAGTCTTTAATAATCACTAACCATCTTTGTTGGATAATATTCAACTCTTTCTGTGTGAATATATACTTGAGGATTTTGTGATTCGTATATATTTCACACTTCTCCCCAAAGAGGTAATGCCACAAAAATTTCAAAGCGAAGATTACTGAAGCCAACTCCAGATCATGTGTTGGATAGTTTTGTTCATGAAATTTTAATTTCCTTGAAACATAGGCAATGAATTTTTCATTTTTCATTGACATATAGCCCAAGTCCTTATTTGAAGCATCACTAAATACCACAAAAAGTTCTCTACTTTTGGGTAATGTGAGAACAAGCATAGTGATAAACATCCTTTTCAACTCCTTGAATATCTCTTAGCATTGATCACTCCAAGAAAACTTGACTCCCTTCTAGGTTAGCTTGGTAAGAGGGTTTGACAATCGTGAGAAATTTCTCACAAATCGGTGATAATATATAGCTAACCCTAGGAAGCTACGGATATCCGTCACCGATGTTGGCCTCAACCATCCCTCAGTTGCAGTTGTCTTGGAAGGATCCATAGATATCCCATTGCTTGGGATGATATGACCTTAGAACGAGACTTCCTTCAACCCAAACTCACATTTACTATTCATAGAGCTTCTCCTTTCACAAGGTCTCCAGTATAGTGCTTAGATGCTCCTCACACCCCTCCTTGGTTTTGAAGTATATTAGAATATCATCTATAAAGACTACCAAAAATTTGTCGAGGTAATCTATAAAGACTCTATTCATCAAGTCCATGAAGATTGATGGAGCATTAGTGAGTCTGAAAGGAATTACTATGAATTCATAGTGCTCATACCTTGTACGAAAATAAGTCTTGGGGATATCCTCCTTCTTCACCCTTGGTAATATCCCAACTGAAAATCCACCTTGGAGAAGTGTTTTTCTCCACATAGATGATCAAGAAATTCATAAATTAGGGGAAGATGATACTTGTTATTTATCATGATTTTGTTGAGCTCATGATAATCAATGCAAAAGCGCATTGACCTATCCTTATTCTTAACAAAGAGGACTGGTGCACCCCATGGTGAAGCACTTGGATGTATAAACCCTTTATCCAGATTCTCCTGTAGTTGTTTCTTCAGTTCCTAAAGATTTACAATATCCATTCTATATGGAGTATTGGATATTGGAAACATACAAGGTATAAGATCAATTGATAATTCAACACATCTTTTAGGAGTAAGACCATAAAATTCCTTGGGAAACACTTCAGTGAATTCCCTCACAATAGACATATCTTCAAGGATGGTTACTTCGTTAGACTGAATCATCTAAACAAGATATGCGTGCTCATAGGGAAGTAATATCCACGCTATAGATGATGGTGCTAAAGAAGATTCATCCTCCTCCATGCACTTGTAAAGAATCAGGGGTTGATTCTCCATATGGAGAGTGATTTTCCTCTCACAAATTTTTTTGTTATCTCTATATAGAGAAATCAAATCCATGCCAATAATTTCATTAGATTCTATCAGAGGGAGTATGAAGAGATTATCCAGGAAGTACAACCCACAAATTGTGGCAGGGGAGGATTTATATTAATGGGATGAAATGATTGCCCCAATTTTCGTTCTCACCGACATCATTACTTCCATGATTTACAGTGGTGTTTGGATTGTTCTACTAAAATTTCGAGATATAAAAGAATGAATAGAACCATAATAAAAAATTACATTCACTATTATTGAATGAATAACTAGCATACCTATCACCACTTCGTTTTTAGGGTTCACTTCAGAGGTAGTGATAGAAAAACCTCGACCTTACTTCCTTGGAGGTTGTTGGTTGCCTAAAAAAACACTTGTCTTAGGGAAATGGTTTGAAAAGTGCTCTGGTTATTTGTAGTTGAAGCAATGAGAGATGCATTGAGGGTAGAATGGAGTGTTCCTCTCCTCTGTCACAACAACGGGTTTTTTATTGCCGATAGTTAATGGACAGGTGCCCTTCTCTTCCACACCTAAAGCATTTCCTCACCCCCTTCAGACAATTTCCAGGTGCTTCTTTTCGCACCTTTGGCAAGTGGGGTGATGTAATTTCTTAGCACCATTGAATTTATACATCAGAATTCCAAAATTAAAGTCCATTTTAATCTTCTTATCCCCATCATACCCCTGAGATTTTTCGATCTCCATTTAAAATTTGAGGGCACATCAGAAAATTTCCTCATAACTATGAAAGTCACGGATCACCAGAGATTTCCGTAGGCTAGGTTTTATCCCACCAAAGAAGCAGTGAACCTTACATTCAAGGATAATGATAAAGCCAGAGGCATATCGTGAAATCTTTGTAAAGTTTTCCTCACACACTATGATGGATTATTCATCTTTTTTCTTTAGGTAAAGGAAGTCCCTTTCCATCTTAAGTCGGAGGGTGCGTGGGAAATATTTATCGAAAAACTTTTTCTGAAAATCATTATATTCTAACACCTCAATCGCCTCCTCAGGCTTTGTATTTTTTATCAATGTACACCATTTATCAGCTTCACCCTTCATAAGATAAGAAGCTAGGAGAACCTTATCTTGTTCATAACATTAGAGGATGGAGAAGATTTTGTCAATGGATTTGATCCATTGTTCAACAATTGAGGGATCTGATGATCCATTAAAAGTAAGAGGCCTTTGCCTCATGAATCTCTCAATTGCGACTTTTTATTTCTTAGGGGGGTTTGAACGTTCCCCTTGACCCATGTTTCTATTCAAAACTTGAGTTAACTGAGAGATTATCATGACAAAGTTTGTGATTCTTGCTCCCATCGGATTGGGCATCTCATTAGAACAATCATCACATTGATCTTCGTATCGGTTGTTAGACCAAGTCCTCCTATTACTTCCCATTGGATGGAATAAAATAAAATTTAGGGGTAACACATAAAGGGTAATCCAATGAAAAAAATGGATAACTTATAAATTACATTTATTTCCTTAACTTATGAATTTATAGGCTTCAATCTATGTTATCCATGATCTACTTCCCAACATATATTCTTAGGGGAAATTTTTGTATTCCTTTAATAATGGTTCATACTAAGATTATTAATTTACCAAAGTATATCCCCTGGGAGTGTACTAAACAAGAGTGCATCAATTCCCGTTGTCATGCACCAATTCCCGTTTGAGTCTAGATCAAAGCAGTGTTTTCGGGTTTTACCCCTAGATACATCTGTGCCAGAGTTGCCTCTACCTACTCCTATCTAGACAAGGATTTATTTTCTTGATAAAAAACTTACTTAATACTCACCAAAATTTAGGGATGTTTTTATTATAATTAGTCTTATCCCTAATGCTTTCACTAGGGTTTTATAATACTAATCCCAAAAAATAACTAAACCTTCTTCTGATACCAACTATAACAACCTTGATCTTTATTACACACATAAACATGATTTATTACATAAACATTAACTTGAGATAACTATGAGGATCTAGAGGTATAGTGTCTTGTTAAATTAGGAACATTACATAACAACTTATAACATAAACCACAACATCTTTATTAAAAACTTCTTTTACATGACCACAACATTCTTTCATACTTATCATTGCATGGGATAACCTGAGGACATGCATAAGAAAAGGGTGAGATATAAAGCCCAATAAGGGATTAAACAAGACATAAAATTAATAATATATTATATGTTAGTAAATAGTCATATCAATGGAGCACATGATAAACATGAACATAAAGGCATGATATAGCATGATTATCATAACATGGAAATGTGGAAACAACATTTAGCATGATATTAGCATGATCCAAGGCTCATTGCACATAGAGCATGAGTAAAACCTCATTGAAATTGATTTATAATGAATAAAACCTCATTTAACTTGACTTATCATGATACTAATCTTTATCCAATGCATTGGAGTGCTATCAGGGCACACCCTTCTTAATCATTCTATTTCATGCATAAGTGTACCACATAGATCATACCACATGGATTCATTAAAAATCATCATTTATTCCATGATAAAGGAATGTGGAATTAATACATGAAAATATTTAATCAATAAGTAAATGTGTATAAATGTGAATACCCTTGATAGAGAAATGGGCATGATATTCACTACACAATGACTTTGGCTTGGAAAATCGCGGTGCAATTTCCGCAACATAACAGTGTGACATAATAATTAATAAAAATGGTTGATGAGGGATAAAGGGGTATCTCATCATATTTACATGAAATTGATAGTAAGGAGGGTTATATAGATACATCTCCCAACATATGTAATAGAATTTAGATTCATAATTTAAAATAATTTCTTGAATGTAAATGAGAAGAGAGAAATTCCTTACGGAATTTTGGCATGGTAACATGTGTGCATGGGAGGAATTAATGATAGATAACAAGGCATATCATCATTAAAACATAAGTAGGTAAGTATGGGGAGGTGATAAATCATACCTTGACATTTTTAATAGAAAACAAAATGGTATAACAATATAAAAAAATTTGTACAAAAAATAGAAATAAAGAAATTCATTACTTGGAAGTGTGATCCCAAAGGCTTGGGAGAGGCTTCTTGGGAGCTTCGGGGAACTTTGGGAGGATTATAGAGATAGGAGGTCATATATTGGTCTATCTCCAAAGGTTTTAAGTGAAGAATAATGGGATATTTATTGGGTTTATATAGGAAAAGCGAGGGAATTATTTATTATTTAGGTTTTGGGCACCACACATTAAACTAATCAAAACCAAAAACCAACCCATTTTTTTCACATATTTTTTTTCCAAAAGGGATCGGAAAACATTATTTTATAAGTAAAATGACAGAACTTATTAAAATATTAGGCTTTCTTATGTGGAGGTGAGTCACAGTCTCAAGGAAATCATTTTAAAATGATAAAATGTTTTATAAGTCTTAGAGGGTCCACTAAGGCTTTATAAAATAAATCAAAAAAACCTAAAATCACATTATTTTAAAGGTTAAACATATATTGGCCGAATTTTTTTATATTATTTTATTACATCACTATTGGGTCATTATGATGTCATAAAACACATTGTATATTTAAATGACATTTAATTTTTATCCAAAAATTCGGTTGTCTTACAAAATTATAAATTTTACCATTAGATAATTTTGATGTCCTGAATCCAAAAATAATATTAATTTTATCTAAATAATTTTCTAAATATGTGAATTTTTACTTTTAAAATAAAAAACTACATTTATAAAAAATTTATGGGTTTTGACAAGAACAGCTTTCAAACCTTAATAAAAATTACAATTGTATTCATAAAAATTATACGATCAATTATATTTAATAAAAATTAATTTAGTAATTTTATTTAATTAAAAAATACATTAATTAATAAAAATATATTTCTTAATTGAATATTAACTAAAAATAATATTTTTCCTTTAAAAACTATTTACAAAGTAACAATGATAAAATGAATGTATATTCTTTATTCTATACAAAAAATAATGCACATAATCATAGTGATAGAGTCTTGTTACATAACCCCTTATAACACCCGCATAAGACCTAAGGGTAAGATGTACGATGGTGACAGACTCTTGGGGTTGTCAGATAACATTGCTCGGGTGGTAATCTCTATCAACTTCCACTTCTCCTATAGATGGTTTTGTTCAATATTAACGTGTTGAAGCTCATCTTGGGCTTGGTCAAGAGAGAAGACCAATGACACTACCTCCCTTTTGATCTCTAACAAATGGGATTCGTATGGATAAATTCCACTGGATGAGGCCATCACTTCCTTTTTCTGAGTAAATTGGATTTGTTAAAGGCCTATATTTATACTAATCACGTGATCACTACTCAACGACTATATTAGAAATGGTAATACTTATTAACGGTATTTTAAAACCCCAAAACATAAAACTAAGAAAGTGAAGATGTTCTATATAACCATTTTACATAGTAAGACATTTATTCAGATCAAGAGGTATTTTCATTCATAAAAGTTTGGGTCATTACAGGAGATCATGTTGTTGCTTATGGCTCATTAAAGTTATGGTTTCATGAGAATAACTACCCAAAACATGATTTGGAATTAGCTATTGTAGTCCATACTTTGATGACTTGGCATAATTATCTATTTGGTGGGAAATTTATAGTGTTTATAGATCATAAGATCTTGAAACACATTTTCTAAAAAATATATTTAAATCTGAGACAAATAATATGAATAGAGTATCTCCAAATGTTCAACTTTTACTTGATGTACACACTGGGTAAAGGAAATTCGTTGGCATATTCATTAAGAAAAAATTCATATGGTCAGTTGGAAAAAGATGATTCAGGTCAATGGTAGTTTATTTCAGTGATAGTTTACATTCACTTGGATTGTGATGACCAAGATGGTGTTGTGGTTTTATTTATAGTTTCTTTTGTTCCTAATTTGGTTGACAAGGTTAAAGAGGAACAAACATCTTATTTTGAATGTGTTTCTATGAGGTCAAAAATCAATGGTGGGGAGACCATTGAGGGATGAAATATTTATAGGGGATTAGTTTTGTGTTTTTGATATTGGATGGTAATACCTTTAAATTTTTAAGGGAAACTCTTTCATTCTTACCACTATTTAAGATGGACTATTCAAACTGGAATATAAAAGACATATAAGGCACTGAAATCACAATTTTGGTGGGTTGGCATAAAAAAATGTGGAAGAGTTTGTTATGAGATTACTCAACTATCAATAGGTTAAGTTATATCACCAACGAACAATAAGTATGTTGCATTGTCTACCTATTCCAGTTTGAAAATTGGAGAATACAACTATGGATTTTGTGACAAGTTTCCCATGGATGATTTGGAAACATGATGCCTTATGGGTGATAGTGGACCACATCACAAATTCATACCATTTCATCCCTATTCATGGATATCATACGGTGGAGGAATTGTATAAAATATATATCTGATAAGTGGTAAAAAGGCATAAAATACCATTTTTTATAGTATTAGATCGAGATACGAGGTTTACATCTCATTTTTGGAAATCTTTATAACAAGACCTTGGGATTAAATTGACTATGAGTATGAAGTTTCATCATCAAATGGATGTAAAATAAAAAATGATGATACAAATGACAAAATACATTATTTAGGATTATGTAATGGATTTTGGTGGCTCTTGAGAGAATCACATACGATTAGTGGAGTTCTTATATAACAACAGTTATCCATCCTCAATACATATGGATCCTTTTGAATCATTTTATGGGATTCCATGTCATTATCTACTTTTTTGGGTGGAAATAGGTGATACTTTATTAGTTTGACCAAGCTTTATGCAGGAGACAACATAAAAGATTCAATTGATCAGGAAGAGGATAGAGATAGCTAAATGTTTTCAGAAATAGTATGTGGATCATCATCGATGACCATTATTATTTGAGGTTAGTGATCACGTGTTCTTAAAAATATCTCCAAGTATTTTGAATCATCATTTTGGGAAGTAGGTAAAGTTATCTCCTTGATAAATAGGACCTTTTGAGACACTTGAACAAGTTGGTGAGGTGGAATACTAGCTATATTTTCCACCAATTTTCAATTCAACACATAATGTGTTTCTAGTATATTAGATAAAGAAGTATCAGCTTGTTCATAACCATGTGATTCAATGGAATCATGTTAACCTAGAGATAGATTCTATGATGGTTCATGTGCTAGTTCATACTGTGGATAGGAAATAAAAATTCTTGTGTGGGAAAATCATCGGTCTAGTGCATGTTTTGTGGAAACATGGTCAGATTTAGGAAGAAACATTGGAGCATGAGAAGTAAATGGTTGATTAATGGCCCAAACTCTTTTAAAAAGTAGTTTTATCCTTTACAAGGATAGAAATACCAATGGTGGGGAGAATTTAGCACCTATATTTTTAGGTAATTAACCATTTTTATGTATTTTAAATATATAAAGTTATTAGGTTAAGTTTAACAATGTTTGTAGGAGTTTTGAAAAGTTTTTGGGGGCTTTTGTGGATGTTAATGGTTTGAAAATGGTTATTAGAAACCATGAAAAACCTCTAGGAAACCATGTAGATGGAGGCAATGGGAACTGGGTAGGCACAGGGTTTGGAAAAACCATGTGGCCGGCTAGGTGAAACCGTAAAAAGTAGGACAGAGGAGATGAACACGGTTGGAACATAGTTTGTCTAACCATTCAATCCAACCATGTGAGGGGTGGCTTGAGGATGTAACACCAATGCAGTTGGCACATGGTTTTCAAAACTGTGTGGACTAACCATGAAACGTTTAAGTGTCCTGATTAGACAATCAAAACACATTTTATAATTACATTTTATTGGGATTAAAATTTCATTTTTGATCATATAGGCCTGAGTTAGTACATTTTAATTTTAAACATCCACTCTCATCAATTGTGCACTTCATGCCTAATGTACACCAATTTAGGACCAATGACTCATCTGATTTTATTGAATGTAATTATTCATATTTTAATATTATATTTTTGGAAATGTATCTTCACTTAAAATTTAAATGTTTCTCATTCAGGGAGCAAGGAAAGATTCATAAAGGATGATGAAGATATTTGGTGATGAAAGGAGACAATTCTGGTGAAGGCAGATTGGACACCAACCCACTGCTGTGGATGTGGGTCCCAAAATACTGGACCAATGAAGCCCAAATTTCTTTTGATGATATAATACATACAGGGGAACAAATCATTATTCAGGACAAAGTGCTAATTCGGTATCCATGATGATGATCAAGGCAGCCCAAATGGAAGATCAGAATCTGGGCCAGAATCTGTGGCCCAGAATGTCAGCCCAATGAATCTTCCATATCTCTTGAACCACAAAGTAAATTGGGCTGATAATTTACATAATGTTAGAAGACATCCGGGTATTCATTTTTGTCTTCTATGGACCAGTCCAAATCGGCCATCTAGAATTACTTTGAAGCGGATCTGTCAAGTGGATGCAAGCTAGATGCCATCTCGGGTCAAGGGTGGAGAAGTCTCCTCTCCACCTACTTTCCACCACCTATGCCTACCCTCATTGATTGGGATGACTTGGACTGTTGGATCTCGTCCTAAGGATCCAAATTTTCCTATTTAAGGTAGTGGTGGTGAGGAGGAACTCATACCTTCTTTCATGTAATGTTATTATGCTCAATTTTCGTTGTAATGCTTTCATTTCCCCATGTAAGTTTCTTTTTGTATTTCTAAGTTCTTAATACAATTCCTTATCTTCTCTTCTTCCAATTTCTATACTTAAATCTCTAAAATCACAAAAGCACAGTGATAACTCTGTGTGTTGGTGATATAGTTCACACATAGGTGTGAATTCCATTCACACACACGGATGAGTGCTCGTTATTTCCGCGGGTTTAATCTCTTCAATTCAATTCTTATAAGTCGTCTTCCGCCCACCATTGATAGTATATCATAAATTGAGGGATAAACCTTTAATGGGTTGATCTTAGGAAGATGCAAAGGCTGTATTTAATGTTATTTAATGCATGAATTGTTGTTAATTGGTTAAATAATTCAAGACTTCCATTCTTCAATTATTTTCGCTCCTCATCTTCATTGTGTTTGAAAAAGCTAATTCCAATTACTAAATTGACCATATACCTTGGAGAGATCATGAATCTGGTTCTCTAAGTGTTTTGGTGACTAGTAATTGAGTTTAGTTAGTATATAACCAGAAAATTATGAAGGTAGTGTTATTTTGAAGAATGGTTTCATCAAGAATTAATAAAACCAAAAATTTGTCTAAAGAAATAAAATGCATTCAATCCACCCAAGCGTAACCCTAAGATCAACCCATTTCATTATAATTGAACTCAACTAAGCTTATTATTCTTCTCCAAAAACAATTAAAAACAAATCCAAGTTGGCCACTTCATAGCCAAAAATCCACCCCTTAGGTCGTGTATCTTAGGTATCTTCTTAGGTCTCTGTGGAATCGACAACCCAAGCTACACTACAAGGACTGTTCTACCCTTCTTCTCTTGGGTAAATTTGGGCGTGAACCAAATTTTGGCGCCGTTGCTGGGTACCAAGTAAGTACCTTAGATCCAAAAAAAACCTTCTTTCCTCACCTCCATTCTTCTACTCTCACCCAAGATCTCTTATCTTGTCCCTTTCTCGCTTTTTTTTTTGGCGCATGTCCGCCTACACCCGCGATTTCTCAAACAGACTAGTTAGGGTGGAAAGTCCTAGGATAGGGGAGTCAAGTGCACCTAGGGGATTGTTTAAATCAGATCCAAATATTCTTGAAACCCCAAAGTCAGAACTTGAAACAAGTCCAATGGAGGGTCATCCACAAAATCAAATTGTAAACCCTGGGGGGAATCAAATGGGAAACCAAAACCAAGAAGCTCCAAACTTAGGGAATGTAGTTGATCAAACCATGAATGACTACCTCACTCCAGCTTGGACCAATGCCCCCTCATGCATTAGACACAATTCCATAGGAGACACTAACTACATATTCAAACCCCATGTCCTAAACCACCTTCCAACCTTTCATGGGATGGAGTCAGAAATGCCATACCTTCATGTCAAAGAGTTCAATGACATTGTTGAAACCATGTGTCCCCCACATCAACTAGAATCCTCTAAGATGAGGCTCTTTCCTTTTTCATTAAAGTATCGAGCTAAAAATTGGCTAAACAACTTGAGACCTGCATCAATCCACTCTTGGGACCAACTGCAAAGAGAATTCTACAAAAAATACTTCCCTCATCACAAAACAATTGCACTTAAAAAGAGCATCCAAAACTTTTTTGAAAAAGAGGGAGAGTCATTTTATGAAACATGGGAGAGGTTCAAAGACACCCTAAACATAGTTCCACACCATGTGTTTTCCATACCTGAACAAGTGAGAATTTTCTATGAAGGGTTGGGTCCGGGTAATAAACAATTCATTGACATGATGTGTAATGGAACTTTTAAAAACAAGGCCCCAAATGATGCTTACGAGTATCTGGAAAGTCTGGATGAACAAAACCAAACTTGGGGAACTTCACCTTATTCTGAAAAGCCACAAATAACCACTGGAATTCATACACTTAGAGAAGAGGAAATCCTTAGGGATAAACTCGCAGCACTCTCTAGGAAGGTTGAAGAGATAGACCTTAGGAAAGTCCATGAAATCCAAAATGTAGACCTTGTTTGCACAATTTGTGACAAACATGACCATAAAACAGACAACTGCCCAACCATTCCATCCATCAAGGATGTTCTTCTAGGAAGACCCCCAGTGGAAGTCAATTCCCTAAACTTTCAAAATCCCCAATACCAAAACACCTTCAATCCAAGATACAATGACCACCCAGGCTTCTGATGGAAGGATAACCAACAACATATCCAACCACAAGGGAAAAATCCTTACCCTCAACAGAACTACCAAACCCATAATCAGTTTCAAACCCAACCTATCCAATACCAACAGGCACCAGTCCATTTTCAATAAACCATTCCACCTTCAAAATATCCCCCAGGGATAAACCAATCTTCTCAAGCACCAACCCAAACTGTTCCACAAAGCCTACTAGAACAACTTTGCAAAAAAATGGAAAGGATGAACTCGGAAGTCTCTTTCCTTAAACAAGAACTTCAAACAATCAAAACTGGGAAGGTACCCATGCCTACCCAAGCCATTCCACAACAAACAACAAGGGGAGAGTCAAGTTTCACTCAATCAAATCATGAACAATTGAAAGAAGTGACAGTCTTAAGAAGTGGGAAATCAATTGAAAAACCTGAACAAACCATTTCAGAACTATTAAAAGATTCAACATCACTTCAAAATGATGAAGAACAACCCACAGATTCTGAAAAAACCAATGAGAATGAGAAGGAACCACAACCACACCAAACACTCAAACAACCTTCTCCCTTACCTCAACGCATGAGGGGTAAATACAAGCCTGAACTGAGTGAAACCTTGAGAGAAATCTTCTCTCAAGTCAAGATGAACATTCCACTCCTCGATGCAATACAAACCATACCAGCCTACTCAAAGTACCTTAAGGACTTGTGCACTTTTAAAAGGAAATTTTTACATAAAAACCAAGTCCTTTTGGATGCTAATGTGAGTACCACCATTCAAGGGACCATTCCTCCAAAGATGAAAGACCCGGGTTTGCCTTACATCAATGTTGAACTAGGAGAGAAAAAAGTTGTCAAGGCCTTGTGCGACCTAGGTTCCAGTGTAAACCTCATTCCTTATGCCATGTATTGTCAGTTAGGGATCGAAGAACTCCAACCCACATCTGTCACTCTTCAACTCGCTGATCGCAGTGTTCGGGTTCCTAAGGGGATCATAAAGGATGTTTTAGTGAAATTTGAGAATTTCATTTACCCTGCTGACTTCATTGTCCTTGAAAATCATCCAAGCTTAGGTCCTAGGGAGAAAAAACCAATCTTTATTGGATGTCCTTTCCTTGCAACAATCAACTCTGTTATCCGAGTCCGAAATGGGAACATGACCATCTCCTTTGGGAACACGAGTCTAGACTTGAAAATCTATAATGCAAGCTCACAAATAGGAGATGACGAGGACATTCATGAAGTAAACATGTTAGGAAGCATTGAAAATGAATCCATAGAACATCAAGAAATATTTGATGGATGTTTAAGTCAGGATGAGATTGATTTCCTTTGTTCACATGAAGGAAGTTTATCTCCTTGGCTCGAATCATTTTCAAATTGCTCCGATGATGATGTCTTAGGACCAACAATCAGTGAAACCTTTCAGGAAACCACATTCATGGAGACAACTCAAACTCCCTTCCCTAACCCAGGTCAATACAATCTTGTGGCTGAAACTTCTACACATGGGGAATCAATTCAATCTGAAAATCTAGGAAACAAATTTGATCTTGATCCAATGCCCCAATCTTCTGTTGAAATTATGAACCAACCTGATCTTGAATTGAAGGAACTTCCTACTTCCCTCAAGTATGCCTTCCTAGGGGAAAATCAAACACATCCTATAGTCATATCTTCTTCTCTTGAAGCCAATCATGAGGGGATGCTTCTAGATGTCCTTAGGAAACACAAGAAAGCCATTGGTTGGACCCTGTCTGATATTCCTGGGATTAGCCCACTTATTGGAACTCATAGGATTAATCTTGAATCTGAATCCAAACCATGTCGTCAACCTCAGAGGAGACTCAATCCAAATCTTATGGATGTGGTAAGGAAAGAACTTCTTAAGTTGTTCAAAGCTGGTATCATCTACCCCATAGCTGAGAGTGAGTGGGTAAGCCCAATTCAAGTTGTCCCAAAGAAAGCTGGAATCACTGTGATCACTAATAAGGATGGGGAAATTCTTCCAACTAGGGTGAGTAGTGGATGGAGAGTCTGTATTGACTATAGGAAGCTCAACTCTTGTACCAAGAAGGACCATTTTCCCTTGCTCTTTATTGATCAAGTCCTCGAGCGAGTGGCGGGTCATCAATTCTATTGCTTCCTAGATGGGTACTCAGGGTACAATCAAATCGAGGTCTCCTTGGAGGATCAAGGGAAGACAACCTTCACCTGTCCATTCGGCACCTTTGACTTCAAATGCATGCCGTTCGGGTTATGCAATGCCCCTGGAACCTTCCAGCGGTGCATGATGGGAATCTTCTCAGATATAGTAGGAGATTTTCTAGAGGTCTTCATGGATGACTTCTCTGTCTTTGGGGATACATTTGAGGGATGTCTTAGGAATGTGGAGAGATTTTTGTCAAGATGTGAAGAAAAGAATCTGGTCCTAAACTGGAAAAAATGCCATTTCATGGTAAAAGAGGGGTTATTCCTTGGCCATATAGTCTCGGGTAGGGGAATTGAAGTTGATAAAGCAAAGGTTGAAATCATTCGTCACCTTCCATCACCCAGAACTGTTAAGGAAGTGAGGTCCTTATTAGGACATGCTGGTTTCTATAGAAGATTCATTAAGGACTTTAGTTCAATCTCTCGTCCTCTTTGTGCTCTCCTAGTAAAGGATGCTCCATTTGTTTGGACAGAAAGCTGTGAGGGTTCATTTTCAACCCTTAAATCCGCTCTCACCTCTCCTCCCATTATGAAATCTCCAAACTGGGACCTTCCTTTCGAACTCATGTGTGATGCCAGTGACTTTGCTGTAGGAGCTGTGTTAGGACAACAGTGTGATAAAACTCCATATGTCATTTCTTATGCAAGAAAATCCTTAAATGATGCCCAAATCAATTACACCACCACTGAAAAGGAGTTACTTGCTGTTGTGTTTTCCTTAGAGAAATTCAGGTCCTACCTCTTAGGATCACCCATCATTGTCTTCACCGACCATTCAGCTCTAAAATATCTCTTCCAAAAACAAGATGCCAAGGCTAGATTAATTAGGTGGGTCCTTCTTCTTCAAGAGTTCGATTTAACCATTAAGGATAAAAAAGGTGTCGAGAATGTTGTAGCTGATCACCTCTATAGGTTGGAATTCAAAGACAACTCACATCACCTTTCTGTGTCTAATTCATTTCCCAATGAGAACCTCTATTCTGTGAGTGATTGCCCTTGGTATGCTGACATAGCCAACTTCTTAGTTTCAGGGGTCATTCCAAAATTCTTAGGGACCCAAGCTAGAAGAAAATTTCTTTCTGATGTCAAGCATTATGTGTTTGATGATCCATACCTCTATAAGTTCTGTCCTGACCAAGTCATTAGGAGGTGTGTGACAGAATCCGAACAAGAGTCCATCCTAATGTTCTATCATAGTGAGGCTTGTGGAGGTCACTTTTCCTATAAGAAAACTTCTTCCAAGGTTCTTCAATGTGGTCTCTTTTTTCCCACTCTCTCAAAGGACTCCTACACATTTTTTCAAAGTTGTCCTAGGTGTCAACAAGTAGGGTCCATAACAAAAAGGAATCAAATGCCTCTCACTCCAATATTAGTGGTTGAAATCTATGACTGTTGGGGAATTGATTTCATGGGTCTCTTCCCAAACTCTAGGGGATATCTTTACATTCTCTTGGCTATTGATTATTTCTGAAAATGGGTTAAAGCCATTCCTACAAAATCCAATGACCATCAAACTGTGATTAGATTCCTTAAAGAAAACATCTTCTCTAGATTTGGGATTCCTAGGGCTATCATTAGTGATCGTGGAACTCATTTATGCAATCGCCCATTCTCATCGCTCATGGAGAAGTATGGAATTTCTCACAAAGTGTACACCACTTACCACCCACAAACCAATGGTCAAGATGAGTTAGCCAATCGAGAAATCAAACAAATTCTTGAGAAAACTGTTAATCCATCTAGGAAAGATTGGTCGAGCAAACTCTTAGATGCTCTTTGTGCATATCGAACAACATTTAAAACCATCCTAGGAATGTCCCCATATAGGTTGGTTTATGGTAAAGCATGCCATTTACCAGTGGAGATTGAGCATAAGGCCTTTTGGGCAATCAAAAAAATGAACTTTGACATTTCTTTGGCCGGAATAAAGAGGAAATTGGATCTAAACGAGCTTGAGGAACTTAGGATGGAGGCTTATGAAAATTCAAGGATCAATAAAGCTAGAGTTCAAGCCTACCAGTCTAGGAATCTTAAAACTAAACACATTGAACCAGGGAAACATGTGCTTTTGTATAGTTCTAAACTTCATTTGCACCCGGGAAAGTTGAGGTCTAGATGGTCTGGTCCATACATAGTGCATAAGGTGTACCCCCATGGGGCTGTTGAAATTCAAGATCCCACCAATGGTCAAATATTTAAAGTTAATGGTCATAGAGTCAAACCATTCATAGAACCATTCCAAAAACATGAAGTTGATGAAGACCTGAGTGAACCTACCTTTGATGAAAAAAACAATTAATCAATTAGGGGTTTAAGTTGAGCTAATGACGTTAAACAAAGCGTTGAATGGGAGGCAACCCATGATTTTTAAATTTACAATCACTTTATTGTTTTAATCAATTTTTTTAGCAAAACAATTTGATATAATTTTACCTCATATTGTTGACCTATTCTTATCTTATGAGTATGGATGGGTATGAAAGGGGAGCTCCGTATTCATCCGTGTCACGCGGTGTGATCCCTGAGTATTATCTTACCCAGAAATTAAAAAGAAGACAATGTATCAACAATATAGGTGTTTGTAAGTTTTTATTTTATTTTTTTTATTTTTATTATTAAAAAAAAAACAAAACAAAAAAAAATGTAAAAAAAAAAGTGACACGCCGTAGGACATGGGTCAAACCCCGTCACGACCGGCGAAGCCACGAGACTCGAACCCGAGACCGAAGGGAGACAGGGGCGCACGCCTACCACTGAACTACGACGGTTGGTGCTTATTCTATATTCTTTATATATATACTTATATTTTAAATTTTTATATATATACATAATTTTAAAAAAAAAAAAATATTACTTGTTATGAGTGTCGATCGTTGGAGTTTCAAAATTAACAAGTATGTTTTGTCTTTATTTTTATTTTTATTTTTATTTATTTTTATTTTATTGTTGTTTATTTTTAGAAAAGGGAACCTCAAGGGGTTTCCATTGTGTCTAACTATGTTGGTTTTTGAGATTCAGGGGCTGCCAAGTTTGATGTATTTTCAGGGAAATCTTAAGAGTACAATCGTACACTACCGTGAGGATTCTTCAAGTGACATGGAGACCAAGGGATTAAATGAGAGCATCACAAACTTCAACATCAAATATCAGGTGAAATTGTTCTATGCTCTTATTCTCTGCCTCTACCCCTTCTAAATTATATTTTCTTTAAACACTGGGGACGGTGTTATATTATGTTGGGGGGAGGTGAAAATAAAAATCAATCACATAGAGCAATAAAATGTGCGTGTTAATTGAATGAAAATTTTCCTTAACCTTGAACATGTTATTACACATTGCAAACCTTGAAAACTGAATATTAAATAATTTTGTATTCCTTGATTCTGATTTTAATACATGTTTAAGTTCATGAGCATAAAATTTTGGAAAGTGTGGTTGTCTAATGTGATTTTTCACTGTTACATTTTCATCCAATTTTTATAAAAAAAATTCACAATGCACGTCCGTTGGATTGTGGGGTATTAATTTGAATTCTTGGGGTCCCATAATAAATAGCATAGTTTTGGTGATCATTTTAAATTTAATATGAGTATTTTAAAAAATATATATATATAAAAAAGAGGTGTAAAAAAAACAAAACAAAAAAACAAAAAAACAACAACAATAAATTTGCGCATAGAGCAATGAAATGACTTAATGTGTGGCTTTAGGAACTTGGGGATCGTAACTCCATAGTTGTTTGGCCCAGAGTTTGGAATTTTATCTCTATTTGTTGAAATTCGAATTTTTTTTGAATGAGTTAACTCGAGATGATGCCCGAGTATGTGGGCTTCACTTGGTGCCCTAAGGCCTTTGAGCCTGGGAGTCATCGGCAAAGTCTCGCTACAAGGGTTGACTCATTTGAATGCAATTTCAATAAACATGGCAACATTGAAAAAAAAAGAAAAAAAATGAATACTCATATTAATATTAAAATGTGATTCCACCTAGCGCTTCCATCTTTTCCCCCTTGAATAAAAATGAACCCCCATGTCTATTGTGACACACAACACATCATCATGATTAATTGTAATTGGATGAAATGTGGAATTGAATTTGATCAGAAGAATGGGCTTGGGCTTGGGTTATGCTTTAGAACCTACATTGTATTAAATGATTTTTATGGGATGCATAATTTTTTGGTATGAGGTATTTTGGTGAGCATTGTTTATTAAATTTTTTTTGGAAAAGGGAATTTGATTTTCATAATCTTTGAGTTATTTGCTCAGGACTAGAAAATCTCAAGTTGGGGGGGTGTGATTAGACAATCAAAACACATTTTATAATTAAATTTTATTGGGATTAAAAGTTAATTTTTGATCATATAGGCCTGAGTTAGTACATTTTAATTTTAAACATCCACTCTCATCAATTGTGCACTTCATGCCTAATGTACACCAATTTAGGCCCAATGACTCATCTGATTTTATTGAATGTAATTATTCATGTTTTAATATTATATTTTTGGAAATGTATATTCACTTAAAATTTAAATGTTTCTCATTCAGAGAGCAAGGAAAGATTCATAAAGGATGATGAAGATATTTGGTGATGAAAGGAGACAATTCTGGTGAAGGAAGATTGGACACCAACCCACTTTTGAGGATGTGGGTCCCACAATACTGGACCAATGAAGCCCAAATTTCTTGTGATGATATAGGACATATAGGGGAACAAATAATTCTTCATGCCAAAGTGCTAATTCGGTCTCCATGATGATGATCAAGGCAGCCCAAATGGACGATCAGAATCTGGGCCAGAATCTGCGGCCCAGAATGTCAGCCCAATGAATCTTCAATATCTCTCGAACCACAAAGTAAATTGGGCGTATAATTTATAGGCTGTTAGAAGAAATCCGGGGATTCATTTTTGTCTTCTATGGCCCACTCCAAATCGGCGATCTAGAATGACTTTGAAGTGGATCTGTCAAGTGGATGCAAGCTGAATGCCATCTCGGGTCAAGGGTGGGGAAGTCTCCTCTCCACCTACTTTCCACCACCTATGCCTACCCTCATTGATTGGGATGACTTGGACTGTTAGATCTCGGCCTAAGGATCCAAATTTTCCTATTTAAGGAAGTGGTGGTGAGGAGGAACTCATACCTTCTTTCATGTAATGTTATTATGCTCAATTTTTGTTGTAATGCTTTCATTTCCCCATGTAAGTTTCTTTTTGTATTTCTAAGTTCTTAATCCAATTACTTCTCTTATCTTCTTCCAATTTCTATATTTAAATCTCTAAAATCACAAAAGAACAGTGATAACTCTGTGTGTTGGTGATATAGTTCACACATAGGTGTGAATTCCATTCACACACACGGATGAGTGCTCGTTATTTCCGCGGTTTTAATCTCTTCAATTCAATTCTTGTAAGCCGTCTTCCGCCCACCATTGATAGTATATCATCAATGTAGGGCTAAACCTTTAATGGGTTGATCTTAGGAAGATGCAAAGGCTGGATTGAATGTTATTTAATGCACGAATTGTTGTTAATTGGTTAAATAATTCAAGACTTCCATTCTTCAATTATTTTCGCTCCTCATCTTCACTGTGTTTGAAAAAGATAATTCCAATTACTAAATTGACCATATACCTTGGAGAGATCATGAATCTGGTTCTCTAAGTGTTTTTGTGACTAGTAATTGAGTTTAGTTAGTATCTAACCAGAAAATGATGAAGGTAGTGTTATTTTGAAGAATGGTTTCATCAAGAATTAATAAAACCAAAAATTTGTCTAAAGAAATAAAATGAATTCAATCCACCCAAGCGTAACCCTAAGATCAACCCATTTAATTATAATTGAACTCAACTAAGATTATTAGTCTTCTCCAAAAACACTTAAAAACAAATCCAAGTTGGCCACTTCATATCCAAAAATCCATCCCTTAGGTTGTGTATCTTAGGTATCTTCTTAGGTCTCTGTGGAATCGACAACCCAAGCTACACTACAAGGACCGTTCTACCCTTCTTCTCTTGGGTAAATTTGGGCGTGAACCATGTCCTGCCTTAAATTGTGGATCTAATACGAATTAGACCCTTAACCTATCATTTTCCCCTAAACAAACCATAACTCGAGATCTACTTCCTCTTAAGGATGGAGAAACCTTTCCCTTTGATCCAAGATTGATCCTTTGGTGAATCATGGTGCATTAGAGGCCAAATTCCTTAGTGGGTTCCCATTCTTGGTGGTTTTAATTAGATTTATTCTTCTTCCCTCACTTGGATTCATGGATATAGTTTTTAGAGTATAGATACATGATATGTGATGTTAATCTTGTTGAGATACAGTTGTGTTGATGGTAAGGAAAAAGATCTAAGGCAAGTTTTGGGAAATCTAAGCCAAGTTTTTGGAGTTTTTGTGTCATTCTTCATTTTACCATAAGTTTGCGAGGTAGGTGGATTCACTCTCGACTCCTATTGTTTGTACTAGAAGGCTTGATTAAAAATTGGTTGAATTATTTAAATCAAATTATGGTATTATTATTCAAAGCTTTTTGGAAACCATATTTAGTGATGGTTTGTGAAATTATGGAATTTGGTTATTTTTCTGGAAATTGGAATTGTGAAATGATTTTAAAATGATGATTTTGGAATGGTTGTTTGGTTTTGATTTATGGAAAATTAGTTGGAAAGTGTTTTAATAAATTTATTGTATTATTGAAATTATTTGGAACAAGTGTTTTGGACTGGTTTTTTCATAAATGGTTGGTGTGTTTTCATATGCATTTTGGACAGATAAGGGTATGAATTTCCCCCCATCAAAAGTGGTATGGATCGAGGTATGAAATTTCCCCCATCTAAGTGACATATTAGTGAAAGTTTGACTAACCAATAATGAGTATAGGTATGTACATGGTTGTATGAATGTGTGGATGTGTGGATAGTGGAATGGAATGGATTATTCCAAAATGGAATTTGAGAAATGGTTTTAAAGAATTGTTTCGTTTATTTCCTTGAAAATTGGTTGGTTTGGAAAATGATTTGGATTTGATATAAAACATTTTAATTTTTTTTATATGAATGTTATAACATGTTATATTCTAGTGGCGTGAGCATAGAAGTAATTTTGAGAAAACCTATTGAGTTTTATAATCACTTCCTACTTGGACACTTTTTTTTCATTTGCAGATGTTGTTTATTGAGACACAGGTAAAGCCATGGAATCCCATTTATTTAGTGATTATTCATGATAACTTGAGCATGGATTGTGGAGTTGGAGCTGGGAACTTGTTGGGAGTTTCTTCTATACATATTTGGATTCTTTGAGTTTTCTTAGTTTGGTATTCCTCATTGTACTCTGATATGGTTCTTGGAAGTAGTTTGGTATTGTTGTTAGTCGGTATTACTTTTATTTGTATTAAATTTTTATCATGCATCATATAGTGGTAGTTTGGTTAGTTATTCTTGGTTTGGATGTTTTATTTTCAAAGGTAAAATCGTCCCCCAATAGTTTATGAAACCCTTGTCATTTATTGTCAGCCTTTGGTGCCTTGGGGATGTCACATAAGGCCTCATAATGTCATCGCCTCTTCCCAATCCAATGAGGGGGGGGGGGTAGGTTGTTAAATCTATCCACCTAAAATTTATTTGGTTATTTAAATAAATATTTGGTATATGTGAACTATAAGTTTATATAATTCAATATTTCATGAAAAGTATATTAGGAGAAGTTCACTATGTCATGAAAGGGAAAACATTTCAGAAGAAAATGGAAGATATTCCATTTTATGTGAAGCCCAATCAAGTTAATAAAGGGGAAATATAATTCTTAACAATTTTGAAAACCCAATTAGGGATATCCAATAAAATTGTGTGAGAATAGATAAACAATAGTGTCAAAGTAAAGAAAATGGTTATTCAAGAATATATTTCCATTCCCGAGAAGCTGTCCACAAGTGGTGATTTGAAAACTACATTAAAGGTGTGTAAAAGTTTGTAATAGTAAAAAATATAGTATGAACATACTACCAAATCAATAATAATTATTGAGGAATCATATTCAAGAATCAGACCATTAATTTTCCTTAGAAACCAAGGTGGCGAAAACCGCTCCACATAAGGAAGCAGTTCATGGGATGAAGGTGAGAATGTGGCCTATTGAGACACATAATAGGAAAGAAGACATGATGAATACTTCCCATCATAAGAATATGAGGAATGATAGACCTAGGTTGAGAGGAAAATCTCAGCCTTAATGTTTTAACTAATAAATAAAGAGGCATCTCCTTATTCCCTAATTTCATTTTTATTTTGTTCTAAAAAGTAGATAAATGATGGAGGGGAGTGAAGATATTAAAACTATAAAATAAATAAATTAATAATTTTTGTAGTTTTTTAACTTCCATTAAACGAATAATAAGAGTTTATCTCTTTAGTGGAAGATTACATGAGATGAGTATAAAAAAATCAAGTATTATATAAAAATATGGAATCTATTGACAAAATTTAAAACAACTAGATATTGAGGTATGAAAATACCATCTAACTTCTATAATGAATTATTTGTAATTTTTAATTAAGGGGGAGAACATTTTGAGTTAAAACGGGGGAGCTTCTATGTCTTTCACTTGATTTTTTATGGTTTTATTGTGTTGAATGACTGGTATACCCTTTTGAATAAATATTTTTGAAATAACACCTAGAATGAATTTCTATGTTCAGTATCACATATATGTTTTTATGGACAAAATTTATCACCATGAATATAATAAATTTTTTCTATAATTGGTTAGCCTAAATAGACTTAGAATTTTTTAACTAAAGGATATTTAAAAAAAGCCATATGGTATCATTATTTTCACAAGTGGAACAAGCTGTTATTCATATAGAATAAAGAAACAAGAATATGGTTTCAAAATAAGTTAAGTGATATAAAAAGACCCCGATATATATTATTTTCATTTATTTTCAATAAGGGAGATAAATTAAAACCAAACATATTGGCATAAAGAGAGTTTTTTAGGTATTAATAACTAATCTAAATGGGATATTATTTTGCCCATTGGATTAGTTTTTATATGTTGTGAATAAGGTGAGATGTCTTGTTGTTTGAAGATGGTTTCAATATGTGTTGTGAAGCTATGAAAAGTTGATGTAGGTACTTCCATAATGGAATGGAAAAGGCATTTGAGGTTTCATCGTGGAGTTTTTACTTGTATCTATTCAAGACAAAGTAGTAATTTTATTTTTTATTATTGGTGATATATTATTAAAGGGAATATATGACAGGTGTTTATAAATAAAGAAACAATTTATATAAAATAAATTAAGGGAGATCACTTCGGTGGTGGTGTGGTGGTGAAGGTGAGTGGCACATCCACGCTGTTCTTTGGGAGGTATAGGGTTCGAATCCTGGGAGTTCGCTTTCGGGGAGAGACTCTCCCATGGGATCCACCCACCTTGCCGGGTTGCCCAGTCTCATCTGGGTGGGAAAAATGAGGCGTGGCCCAATTGCTGACGGATCGCTGGATGGACCATCGCTGCCGGGCCATCACCCTCCAGGACGCTCTGCCATCTCGGCTGACAACAGCTCCTTCCCGGCTGGGGCTCTCTCCAAAGTGACCCCTTTATGGGGAGGGGGGTTCCCTTGTGTAGAGGGTTAGAAAAGGCCACACAGGGGAATTCCCTTTTGAAAAAGAAAATAAAATAAATCAAGGGAGATTGAAGTGATGAATAAATATGGTAACTGATAACCTGATTTTAAAATCAAAAGGCTAGCAAAATTTGTGAGAAATCATAAAATAAGTGTTTATTATTAGAGTTATTATGATTATGTGATGAATAAATTTTAGATTAATATTATGAGTTGTTTTGGAATTATTTGATATGATTAATAAATATCTCCAAATGTTGGAAGAAGTTATGAATTTATTTGATTTAATCTTGGATATTTTGTGTTGCTAAAAATTAGTTGAGTGAAAGTTTATATGAGTCATGAAGGAGTTCAAAAGAGTCATTTTTACTTGGTAATGAAAATTAGATATTTCATAAAAACTTCTGAAGAGTCTTTCCAAAATTTAGATGATTCAATAGAGAATTCAGATGTATAAATTCCATGTTCATATGAGTTTTTTTCCATACTTTATAAGGGTTAGTTCAAATATTTCATGTAAAAATAGAGAAGGCATGTGAAGAGTTTAAAATAGTCATTTTACTCTTTCAAGACCATTCTTTGTGAAAACAGAGAGTTTTTGGAGACTGAAATTATTGATAATTTATGAATAAAATGAGAAAACTCACTTATTTTATAATTGTGCTAATATTTAAGGATTAAAATATCATGATCATTTAAATAGATCATCATTCAAGCTATGGAAGGATGATGAAGCTGTTACCACCACAATAAATAGTTCCATATGGAAATGATGCATGGTGATATGCATATATATGAATTAAAATAATTCAAAGATATATATTTTAGGGGAATTTAAAAGAAATATACCTCAAGTATCTTAAAGATTTAAATAAGAAAACTAACCAATATTTTGGAAAAAAGATTAAATGTGATCAGAACCAAAAGTCTTTTGACTAATTTAAATGGGAAATACCTTCTACCAAAAATCATGGTGTTCTTATATTTTTTAATATGGAAATAATATAAATATTTTTCGCAGGTTTTTCATTAATATATAAGTTCAAGAACATAATTTATATGAATGTTTGTGAATAGTTTTTTAGTTTCTAGTGAAAAAAAATATTTAGAACATGATGCTTCATAGTATCGAAGTAGAAAAGAAGGATTTCAAAGTTGGGAGTCATCCGAGGAGTAAGTGACCTATGTTCACAAGCATTATAAGTGATAAGTATATATAGATCATGTGAAGGTTTAGAAAGACAAGAAAGATATAAAACCGTGTTTTGAAGAAGACTTGGGTATATAAACATGACAATGTACACGAGCAGACCAGATTGAACGAATTTTTTCATGGAGGAAGATCATTATCAAGTAGTGTAAAGATCAACTAGATCAGAATGTGGTAATTATTTATTGGATAATAAATTTTAGTATAGATTTGTTTCTTCTAACAGGGGTCTAGAATCCAAAAATAGTTGTGCTCTATATTGATAGGACTAGGACTATCCTTGGTTGTAACTACTTACACATATAGTTTAAAAATTCATGATTGGGGGGACTAACCAACCATGACACAAAGTAGGTATTTCTGGATTTTTTTTTAAATATTATGTGATGGGACTTATTTATATTATAATTTTTACGAGGTTAGGTCGATAGAATATATTGAGTGGATCATGAAGTTAATAAGTCCAAGAGGTTTAGTTCAAAAGGAATAATTCATAAAATAAGACCATTGATCCACCCCCACCTCTTCCAGTTGTCATTCTAGCTTTGGACATCACAATATACTAATAAATAACATATACAACTAAAAAAACAATAAAAAATATAACACTGAAACATTGGAGTTATGTATCCTCATGATCTTTGAAAATTATCATTCTCATTATTAAAATATATTTATAAAAAATATTTATTGAATAATTTATGTAATAAAAATGATATAATTTTTTAATTTAGTTATTGAATAAATTACCTGAAAATCCTAGATTTAAAGAGGTTATTTATTTAATATTATTTATAAAATCCTAGTTTTAACATAAATTTTCATTTTTTTAAATTTTTGATATCGATTTTTTAAAATTGATATTGAATTTTATTTTTGAATTTTCTAAATTTTCAACCATTGATGTGTTTTTTGTATATATATATTTAATAAATATTATAGGATTAGGTATAGTTTTTTTATATTTTTAAAAATGGGTTTGAATGGAACTAAAGGCCCCAATACATTTCAAGAAATCTAGAATACATTGATGCCCTCAATTTTTTTGCACAGATTGATGATTTGGAAAAGGTGTTGAGGATGGTAACAAGTTTCATGTTTCTATAATAGAAAATTGATACCTCCATTTATTAATTTTGTTTAAGAAAAAATTAAATGTGTTGGGGGAGCTATTGCCTTTTTTTCCACATATAAAATTAGAAACCCTCCCTACATTCTACACCCACCATTTTCACAAGTTTGTTCTCTCTTTCCCTCTAGTGATGAATCAAAGTGGCTAAAAACTCTCTAGAAACAAATTCCAAGGTGTGAAGAATTTTCCAATATTCATTTAAAGGTATTTTTTAATGTTTATTTTAATTATTTTTTATCATTTTAAAAGTTAAATTAAGTAGATGTAATTTAATAATAATTTAATTAGTTATTAATTAGTAATAAAAACGAATAGATTTTTAGTAATAATGTAGTTAATAATTTCAAATTAATAATGAGTAATGATGTTCAATTCTGAGTAAGTATCCATAGTTTAAATTATTTAATTATAGTTATCATGAAATAACTAATAATTATAATAATCTAATAATATTGATTTCAATAATTATGTCTAATATTTTATAAGTAATTACAATTAGAGAAAATTAAAGATGAAACTTGTATTTAAGATTAGGTAATTGAAATTACAATTGGAAAATCACAATTAAAGTACAATTATGTATTACAAAAATGTCAATTAGAGGGGATGAATCATAATTTAAAGTGTTTAATGACAATTGATTATCAGTTAACATAAATTGTTAATATTAATTTACATTAATATTTTATAATTAAGATTATGTAATTGTAATTAAAACAAAGTAATAACAATTTAGATATATAAGTAAAAAATATGTGACAATTAACATTATAATATAAATGTTAATTTAAATAAGAGTTTCTATATATTTATTTAGTGTGAGAAATACGGGTAATATGGTATCACTTTGGACTTATCCTGTCCATTTGGGGGAATTTATCAGCCTAAGGTGGGTGGGATTTCTAGTACATACTCCACTAGAATCATTCTAAGTAACATATTTTGTGCATATTAGTTAGATTTGTAAAATATTTATGAAAATTTAAAGTAATTAACCATTATTTGTGATAAATTTATAGTTAAAATAAAGTAAAATATGTTTTAATTCAACAAATAATTAATATGAACTACTATTGAAGTAATCATAATGAAAAATAGAAAACACCATTATTTTAGTGAGTGTTATTTAAACTTTTGAAATCATGATCATGTGCAATTATTTCATATTGATAATTATTTGTGCCTACGTTTATCACTATGGTAAATTTATCTTGACTAATCAAAAAGATTAATATATTAGATAACCAACACGAGTGGTTATCATAATATATTGTGTTACCATTGCAAAAGTTCATACAAGAATCCATGATCGATTAAATATGACACTAGATCAGGATATCCAATTTGTTTGGTATAGATATTTTCAATATCAACAAAGGATATGGATTTCATCTTATCTACTACTTGATGTTGAGGATTGGTTGTAAGAAACAACTTTATTCATCCAATAGTCTGATAGTGGTTTAATGTAATTATACATGGAGGATTCTAGTTTCCAACATTAGTCCACAATTATATTGAAATAGATTCATACAAGAGCCATGGAAGAAGGTTCATATGAGGATTATGATAATGTTATCTATTCTATGGAAGATGAAAACCAAGATTATACTATGGATTTAATAAAATATTAATTTCATGATTGAATAGTAGGGGAATACAATGATGGGTATGAAGAAGATGAAGAATCCATAAAAGAAACTTTTGGTAATAAAATGGTTATACATCAGTCTTAACTCAAGACAAATTATCCACCATTATTCACATCTTGGTTTGAATCCATGAAGTACTTACTTAATTTTTACTAGAATATTTTCACACTTATAACTTAGTTTCCTAGAGTCATAGATAATGGATTTGGTTCAACGGAGATAATTTTAAACATTGGATGATAATTTGAAAGAAAACGTGCTTTGAACAGTGTACTGAAGAAATTTTATATAGAGGGATATTACAAATATTTAATTGAGGAGTCAAAATGGGTAAAATATATCATTAGGGTGATAAATATGATGATGATTATAAATTTATATAGAGGGCAATTTATGAAATTACTCTTGGACCATAGAGTATTTCTAGGATTGAGGCATATCATACTTGCATGTAACTCAAACTTACAAGGGATCATATATAATTGGACACCAAATTTATGTTTTCCATTAATTTTGAGATAATCTGGACCTACCAAGATGTTCCCATAACACTTATGCAGGAGATGATTCAATGATTTTTTGGCTATAGGATTTCACATGGGAGGGAGAAGAGGGTGAAACACAAGGTAATTGTAAGATTTTAAAGTGACTAGGTTGAAGCTTATTGAGATTTATCACAATTTATATCCCTACTTAGTTAAAAAACCAACTTATATTCCACATTAATATGAACAAAAATGTGTCTTAAGATAATAGGTTTGATCTATCACATATTTTATTTTTCTAACTGTTCTGGTCATTCATTCCATGTATTTCCCATATTCCATTTTTACAAATAGTTTATACATATTGATGGAACATTTTTGTATGGAAAGTAAACTAGAATACTATTGATTTAGGTAAACCAAGATGGTAACTGTTGCCTATGCTGCCTGTATTTGCAATAGTAGAGAAGGGAAATAATGACAATTGGAGTTTGTTTTTGGACTATATTAGTAAATATTTCACCCAAATTCTTGGTGTATATTTGATAATATATCATCATAGGGTGATATATGGGGAAATCAATACAGATATCCTCAAATTCATATCATTGAAACCACATTATACACATTTACATCAATTTTTGAATGAATTTTCATGACAATTCCATGAATAATTCCATCAAGAAGCTTGATATGTAATTTAGTTATCATTTTTTTTTATTATTTCAATGTAATGATAACATTATTTTTTATGTAACTTGTTCATTTTTTAAAGTATATGATCCAAATAAGTGAAGGTTTGTATAGTGATTGTAACGAATTCATAAGAAAAATTAGGGTGTCTATGATTACATTATGAAAATCTAATAAAATAAAGGAATATTCATATAGTATGGGGGGATTTGGTATGAACACATGATAAAAAACACTATGAAGTACATCAATGGTTTATTAATGGGGCAATGAAAATTATGTATGAGAAGTCTAACCTAGGTGATATTTTATTATTTTTAGAAGTAATTTATAAAAAGATGAAAATAGACAAATTATAAGATTTAGTATAAGATATGGTACAGATGACACTTTCAGTGAGGGATTTATTGAACATCAAAGACTTTCTAGTACAATTATTCAATAGAGAAGTAATTATATTCAAATTGACAGAGTTTCATGACCTCAACATAGGTAATAGAGGTTGAGTGTTATTGTTATTACTGGACTAGAGGCACTATGACTATGGAAACATAAAGACATTGAGATTTACATGTGAACATATCACTACAAAATTCCTATCAGTGAACATCACATTTGAATCATATGTTGATACATTATATCAGCTAGGAACCATTGATAACTATTATAGTGCATCGTAGATGCATATTGAGGAGTTTCAACATTTCCCAATACCCAAAGAATAACATGCGTTGATGCCTGACATTAGTAGGTTGCATCAATGAAGTGAACTGAAGTCCATTAGAATTTTGTATGATATGAATTGACCTTAGGAATAAGGAAAAAAATTGAGATGTAACATATATCACATGGAAGTTCATAATAATAAGTGATTCCATAACACTCCTTGAATGAGTTCTCATTCACAGTGATTTTAATGTATTTTATATTAATGAAATTGATGTATCTATTTGTTGTAGAAGTAATATTTGTTTCTTTTTTATCCATATTTCATCCATATTTACTTTAATATTGATAATAATTAAGTAATTAAGAAACCTTAAAATTCTATATAATAAACCATAACATAGTAAATACATTTGATACTTATTTTACAATAAACATAACTATTATATCCCACATTATACTAATCATAACATTATGATTACATTTTATACATATTTAAAAAGTCCTTTATTCTTATACTTAGAGATGTAGGATGCTACTCTAATAACTAAATAGTAAATACAAGTTTCACATAAGGTCCTAGAGGGGTGTGAAGTTTGATGGATTAGGGTGTGTAGGGCATACCACTATCATTGCATTCCATCTCAACATGATATTATACCCAAAGTACATCGTATTGGTTTTTATAGTGAAACCATATCTGATTTTATATTTTTTTGATCATCATATCCTTTCTACCCTCACCGAGAGATAGAGTCTCGAGACTCACACTTTCCACCTGATTGATGGGGAGATTACCATCACCCTATAGGGTGTGGAATTTATGTTTGGTTTTCCTATTCAGGGTGCTATAATTATAGGAACCATCATTAGAGACTAGATTGATCTTGTACATAGAATACTAGGACTAAAAATTAAAGGATATAAGATAACTATAGATGGAGTTCAACTACATATGGGATGGTTTGACATACAATTCACATATTTACCCATTGATTTTGATGAGTATACAATCATGTGTTATGTATTTGGACATATTTTACCTCTCATAGGGACAATGTACACTAATCACTCAATAATGTATGTACACATGATGTATATGAGTCTACTTATAGAATTTTATCAGGTTGAGAGATGAAATTAGGAATCTATATGTTATAATATATTTATAGATCATTATGCAATATATATTGGTCATATCATAGTGATATTAAGGGAAATATCTTCCTCAGTAAGATGTTCCCATGGAAGTGAAACCCTCCCCTATCCCCAATTATTGCTAGTTTAGATATTCACATGGATGTGATTCATAACAGTCCATATAGACATTGGTATGATCACCCATCTTTAATGTTTTGTGATGATAATATGGGATAAATTATTGAAAATTTATTATTATTTATTACTTTATATATTGTACATTACATGTGGATTTGGATGTACCATTATGTCATAAAACTAATACATAATTTAGTATTATAACTTCTCTTATTTTATATTCTAAAACCTACTAATGTAAGTATATACATTATTATGTTGAGTAATGAATTTGTAAATATTATAGTTTCTGGAAATTACTAACAAAATATTTTCAACAACTGTAATATACCATTTTAAAATTTCTGGTAGCCATATTGGGGTCTCTTTGACTAGATTACTACATATTTCACTACTTGTATCGATGATGTTAGGGATGTAGTGTCCCTCATACACTTTTATATTATTGAGTGCCACCAGTCTGATAGAGTTATGTGTCAGTATGGATGTGTCAAGTGCACTCCATCGACATCAAGATAGATACACATATTTTATTCCTTGAAGCTGATAAGGAGGAAGAATTTCAACTAGATGTGGAATCATGTATAGTATATTTACATCTAATAGAGGTGTGTGGTGTCTCATATTGAGGGAATGACTATGATATGACACAAACTATCACAGTAGGTTGAGTATGTACTATGATATAGAAATAAATCTATACAATATCATACGTGACATGATAGATGGATCCATGATTTGGTAGATCAAAAAAATTACATTACCTTATTATTTGTATATATGTTTTTAGTTTAGCTTATATTTTTTTAAATCATACTTGAATGTACCATATTAACCAAATTTCTGATCTTGAAGAGGGCATGATATTCATCCAAACAACGTACCATTCTGTAATGCAAGTCATGTTGCCTTTGCTTCTTAATTTACATGATAGTATCTTTTACCATAAACCTAGGGCATATGAGGTACCTATAATAGAACACATATTATATACATAATATTAAATCAATTTTAACAAATTAACCATAAACAACATAGAGATCTATAGATTCTGTTTCTTTGTGAGATTTCTTATATAATACACCAACTTAAAAATAAACAACATCATCTATATTTAAAACTTCATGATGTTATACTGAATCTATTTATACTTTTATTAATACAAGGGATACCTTGGGAACATTCATAAAAGAAAAGGGTGTGATATAAAGCTAAGTAAGGGAACAAACATGGTAATTAAGTTTAACATATGAGTGAGAAGGAATAACATGATATTGTAAGAGAGGATGATCATATATAATCACATCGAAGCATTTCATTAAGGAGATTATATCATAATATCATGTCATCATAATAATTTGGAATATAAAATATGACATCATAATCATAATTCAAGTCTCACTTTCAAGTCCCCAAAACATAGTGTGATAGACTTATTTCCCATGCACCACACATGGTATCTCAAGATATGAAAACATTAACCAATGGTTTGGAATGATTTAAAAATTTCTCTCACCAATAATATCATAATATTTACATTCATATGTGTTCCATAAGAAAAATAATCATGCATAAGTATAAAAATGATAAAACCCATAAAAAGGGAATGGATTATATAATCATTTAATAAAGCATAATGAAATTAATAATCATAAATATTCTAAAGAAAAGGTATTAAGTATTTTTGGATGATCATAAATAAATATATAAGAATAGTTCATTAATTTAGAGATTATGTTAATAAAAAATTATAATAAAGGGGAGAGAAATAGGTATAGAAATAAACCCCTTAAGAGATGTTTTTAAGAAAAGGGTAAAGAATCATTAAAGAAGGACAACTTACTATGTTTTCCTTAAAACAAAAATTGAACCAAAATATTTTCCATAAAATAGTTATTATTTTTTAATATCATAAAATTTAAATTTATTTAAAATATTGATACTTAAAAAGTAATAAATAAGAGAAAGGATACCTTAAATTGGTTTACTTTAAAGAAAAGATTGAGAAGGAAACATGAAAAACTTGTCTATCCCCAAAAAAGAAAGGGAAGATAAATTTGGTATATATGTAAGGAATATATATAAAAATTATAGAATATTTAAATTTTAATAATAGATATATAGAGATAGATAAAGAGGTAAGGAGACAAAAAGAATAACTTAAAAGAAAAAAGGACGATTTGAGATTTCCCTTACCTTGGGTCCTAAATTGGCTTACAACACACAAATAGTGTCATAATAAAATTAGATTTGTTAAATAATTGATTCAGAACCTTATTCATATATATTCAATTTATTATTATTTTTGTTCATTTATAATCATTTTATTAAGAAATTATTTATTTTTTCACTATCATGAGCATTTTTGTTTCATGGTACGAAGGTTGCATCGATTTGTCGATAGCGATCAAATATTTTTTCAAATGAGTACATAATTACAAAAATGTTATGACATGGAGTTCATTTATTTCTATAAGTTTATATGGTACCAAATATCTATAAGAGTTTCTACATAGTCAGGTTTTTTTGAGTATAAATGTCATTGATTGATGGTTTTTTCATTTGGTGATTTCTCCAACCATTATAAACTATTATTTTATTTAATTTTATAATTATTTACCCATTGAAAAAACCGATTCATACTATAATATTATTACTAAGTTCTTATTTAACCATAAAATTTTGTATTGTAACTAGCCATGAAGGTAGTCATAGTTATTTAAAAACAACATCCATAAAGATGGATTTACCAGTTAGGCACATATATTTGTTTATAAAAACAAATATTGTGTCATTATATAGTTTTAATATTAATATAACAACAACATAAAATAATAAAGTTTTTAAATTAAAAATGGATATCATATTTTTGGGGTAAAAGAAGAAGATATAAAGGAATATAAATGAAAATTAGTAACTAGGAGTTTTTACATTACTCTTTGGGACAAATCCTTTGAAAATTGAATTATGCCTTCTAAGGGTGGTCTTTTGATGATACCAGAACCTCTAAAACATATATAAGAGAGTTGGGGATATATTTTGGTAGTGTTTAGACAAGAAAAGAAACATCAGGTGTGAGGATAAGCGGGGGGTATTTATAAGTGGAGGAGAGGATTTTTTTAATAAAATATTTGAATAAAATATTCTATATACAAATAGTGATCAAAAGTGTGATTCAATAGTATGGTGTTTGTGATTTAATAGAAAATAGGTTATTAAAACATTTTTTAACTATAGATATCTCAAAAATTAATTCATATAAACTATTAAAAACTATGATATTTTACCATTCACCTATGTAACTTACTATTAATGAAAAATACCAAAAAATCACCCTAAAAAAATTTCAACATGATGGTTCCCAAATTGACATCCATTTTATTATATAATTTTCTATATATGAGAAATTAAAATTTTAAATCAAATTTTTTTTATTGAAAAATAATAATTTTTATAACATGATCAAATTTACGATGCTTAGAAAAATTACTTATAATTTCTTAAAATTATATTATTATTTATATAAAAATGATTATTAATTTATAAAATCATTTTATGAAAATAAAATTTTATTTAATTTTTTTAAATTTATCATATAAATGTATCGTAATGAAAATATAACACACATGTTCTCCCAAAAGAACATTTATTTTTTATAATATAAAATATTTCTTTTATCATATTGAATTTTTTATTTATTTGGTTAAGATATAAATTTATTATTTTTTTTATTTTACAATATATATAAAAATTATTTTATAATTAAAATGGTCATATTACTACTCTAACAAACTGATAAAAATTCTAACAGCCAGGTTACTATTATATCAATCATATTTCCAATGGTCATATAAATTTACACATCCCATAAATACCTCTTATATTCATCATTGATTATTCACTAAAATCAATCTCAAGGTTCAATATTTTTCATTTTCTAAATACTAATTATATTACTAATGTTTTTTTACTTTGATGTTCCAGATAGTTCCAAGTGCATTGAATTCATGTAGTGGTGGGCGATATATTAAAATTTATTTTAATATTTATATTCATAAGACCTCGAGTGAGGATATTTCATGTCAAATTTATAATTAATTTATTTAATAACGAAAGAAACGAATATATGGGATTAAGATATTTATTATTTGATGATTTTGATCATCTTAAAAAACCCATTTGGATTGCCTTCATTGTGTTGTGAGGATCCAAGGATAGAATTCCTTTAGTGGTGATTCACACATGATCTTTTGATCTCCAAGAAACACCAATAAATTTTCGGGTTCTAGCATGATGAATCGATTGTATTAAATTGTTTATGTTGACCCTCATCCTTCAGTCTTGAAAGATTATCTATTGAATTTCTCATTCTTTATAGGGAGATAGGTGGATTCAATATAGAATATGTTGTCTACAACAATTCTCTAATTTCGATTGAACACCGATACCCTACACAATAGAGATAATCATTTATTTATAGAGTCAGGGTTTTGGTTAAAAATATTATTTAATTGCATGTTGGACCTTAAATAATATAATATCATTTAAGAAACCCCATTCCATATAATAATAATAATATTATTATTATTATTTTGTGGTGTGTGATAACTTTCACAATGACATATATTATTTATCCAACTTGTTAATTAATATTTATCACCGAACATGACCTAGGTTCATTGAAACTCCTCTAGAATTTATTAAATACCTGAATAAAAATTTAATTTAAATATTTATTCTTAAATAAATACTTGTGATCAATAAAACATGAATGAAATTATCCCTCGGTATTGAGAATAATAGTTATTCAATTAATTAAATTCAAATATGATTTAATTAGGATCATCAGAAACACTTACTATTTGGCCCTCTAGGATTATTTATCTTTAGAATTAGGAACTCTTGACTAAATTTTGATATTACTATCTAGAAATGGTTTAAGGTATCCAAGAGAAATAACTTAATGTCACTATGATGAAAAACACATACAAATGCTCAGTGTGTAATATAATCTCATTGTCACAATATATCATCAACAAGTTTGAAAATTTGTGTCGCCAACCTATATTATTGATACATATTTCTTCGAATATTTGAAATAAACACACCATTACACCATGGCCACAAAATTTATGGTGATGGTTTTATTCCAATCAAAGGGATAAGATATGAGCTTCAATAAAATGGAAGGGACAAATCCTTCCTCAACTTATCCATTAATGAAATGTCACTCATGATGTACCCAATGAATCAAACATCGCCATGAACTGTTATCATCATGGTTTCCAAAATACATCTAAGTACATGAGTCATAAAATTTATTAATAAAAATATTATAGTCTAAGTTCCATTACACACACTCATATATTGGAATATCCGATGACACCAAAACATGCAGAATTCCTACTGGAGATTCTATTATCACAATCTCCCATATTGGATATTACCAAGTGTGAACATCATGAGAAGAATACTAATACTCTTATGATTACTTACACCTAACAGTCTATGTAATATGTTTTCCATCATAATACATTATCTAACCGTAGAACATTATTTAAGAATATCATTATAGAACTTCAATGCTCTCATTATAGTGGGGAACTACTGTGACCCTATCAATGTGACGTATAATATATGACATTATTACATTAGATTAATGAATAATAATGTAAAATATGTAATAATATTTTTTTATTAATATTCAATATATCAAATATACATGTAATCAAAGAAAACAAATTGGTCCTAAGAAAACAAATCTTACAAACTCCCACTTAGACTAAAGGAAATTTCATACGACTTTCAATCCACTATACCTCACATGATAATCATGTTTTTGTTGAGTCAAGGTTTTAGTCAAGGGGTAAAACACATTGTCTTCTATGGAAATACTACTTATTGAAACTTCACCTCTCTGAGAAAAATCCCTTAGGATATGATACTTTCAAAGTATGTGCTTTGTCCACTGATGTGACCTTGGCTCTTTTATGAGATCCACTTCTGTAGTATTATCATAGTAGAGTTTGATTAGATATTTAATTCTAGTTACAATGTCAAAACATTTGATGAATTTGTGAATCCATACTTCTTATTTAGTTTCCTCAGAAGCCATAATATACTCAAACTCTACTATAGAATCTACAACCATAGATTGATTTGATCTATTCCAACTCACAACACCTCCAGTCAAAGTGAATATGTATCTAATTTGTGATTTCATGTTATCTTGATCAATTTTAAAATTATAATATTCATATTCTCATATGAATAGTTCCTCATATCCTCTATAAAATAGGAATATATCCTTATTACACCTTAGATACTTAAGGATAGTCTTTACTATCATCCAATGGTGGTCCCTTGTTTAACTTGATATCTTCCCACCACACATAATGTGCAGACAAAATCTAGCCTAGTATATAGCATAACATACATGATTGAACCATAACTAATGCATATAGAATCCTTTACATTCTATTTATTTCCTCATGTGTCTGAGGACACATTTTCCTGGAAAGATGAATGCCATGTGGTACTGGAAAAAATCACCTCTTAGATTCTTCTATACTGAATCTCTTTAGTATCTTATCAATGTATGTACTTTGATTTATTCCAATAAACCACTTGGATCTATCAAAATGTATCTTGATCCCAATAATATATACTTCCATGACCAAGTTCTTTAAAGAGAAAAATTTATTCAACCATGCCTTAACTGACTATAATAATGGTGTTTAGTTTCTAATGAGTAATATTTCATCAACATATACTATTAAGAAAACCACTACACTCCCACTAAACTATTTTTAGACACAAGGCTCACACGAATTCTTTATGAAACCTAATTCTATTATAGATTCATAAAAATGAATGTTCTATAACCTAGATGCGATCTTTAATACATAAATGGGTTTTTTTTAAATTTTCATATCTTGTTTGAATCCTTTAGCGTCACAAACCTTTTGAGCCGTTTCATACAAAAATATTCTTAAAAGTTCCCATTAAGGAAGGATTTTTTGACATCCATTTTATAAATCTCAAAGTCATGGTAAGACTTAATGTAAAGTAGAATTATGATAGAATTCAACATTGAAACTAGTGAAATACTTTTATCTAGTCAATTCCTTGATGTTTTTTAAACCCTTTTACACCCTATCACAATGTATAGGTACTGAATTATCCTTCCATGTACAAATTCTTCTTGAATACCCATTCGAAACCAATGAGATTTACATCCACCAGAGGATCAACCAAAATCTAGACTTGGTTTTGGTACATGGAATCCATTTCATAATTAATGGATTATTTCAACTTAGGAACATCTATGACACTTAATTCTTCCTTATAGGTTATAATATCATTATTTTCAACTATTAATGAGTCACCAACCTTGGTGATGGTAAAACCATACCATTTTGGTTCTTTAACCTCTTTGGTACTCATACGTAGTACCTGTATCTCTAGAACAACTTATTCTTACACGAGGATTTGTGGAATTTATTCCTATTCTAGATATTGTGTGTCTTGAGCCTGGACTTTATTGAAGTCTATCTCACTCTCAATATCTCTTTTAGAGACAATATCCTCCTCAATAAACGTGGGATGTTTTTCAACCAAAATATTTTTGACTAAAATATTTTATAGGTAATATCCATTTGTTTCTTTTGGATAACCTATAAAGATAATTTTTTATTTGGGGTGAAAACTTGTTACCTAAAGAGGCCTTAAAAAGTGATTCAAAAACCCACACATGTAAGTAAGAAAACATAAGTTTCTTTCCATTCCATAATTGGTATGGTATACTGTCTGCAATTTTAGTTGGCACTCAGTTTAGTAAATTTGATGCTATTTGTAACGCATATCCCCAAACAGATAATGGAAGAACCACATGACTCATCATTGATCTCACCATTTCTAACAGGTCACAATTACTCCTTTTACTTACACCATTCCATTGAGGTATATATTGAGGAGTGAGTTGAGATAGTATAAAAAACTCTTATAAATAATCAATTAAGTCTTGATTAAGATATTCTACCCCACAGTCTGAGTAGAGTTTATTAATCTTATTTCCAATATAGACTAAACTTCATTCTTTTATTCCTTGAATTTATCAAAATAATCCAACTAATACCTCATTATGTAGACATATAAATATCTACCAAAATTATCAGTAAAAGTTATGAAGTATGAGTACCCAACCCTTTTTTCAACAAGAAATTGTCCACACACATTAGTATGAAATAATTCAAGAATATATTTTTCTCTTTCCCACTAAATGGGACTTTTTTCATTTTTTATTGTAAACATTCATTACATACACCAAGTGTTTTTAGTTCAAAATTATCTTAATATCCATATTGATATAATTTAGTCAAGCGTTTTCAATTTACAAAACCTAAATTGTGATTCTAAAATTGAGTGTGGTATGATTCATGTGAAGTGACTTCATTATCAAATTTGATTACTTGGTTCATGTAATCCAACCCATAAAGACTGTTATTTAAATGTTACATACCATAAAAATTTTGTATTTATAAAATAAGACACATTTATACCCAAATTTGAAAATAAATCCTTCTGTATTATGTATGGATACAAAATATAATGTTTTTTGTAACTGATGATACATAATAACAACCCATTAAAACCAAGATCATTCTGTTCGGAAACATGAGGTGGTAGTCCTTGATAGCTACAAAAACAAGTTTATAACCATTGGAAACTTGTAGATCTATCTCCCCTTGATCAATCTTTTTGAATCTACTTGGTTCCAATATTTTAATACATATGTGAGCACCAAAAGATATATCAAATAACCAATTTATAAAAATAGATAAATTTCACTTGATAGGAAATAAACCTGAATCTTTACCTTACTTATTTGAATGGGTGTAGTTTTTCTTCTAGTGGCCCTTCTTGCCACATGAGAAACAAACAACATCCTATTCCCTTACTTTCCCCATGATCTTCCACTTCTTGTAAGGTCCTCACGAATTTTTGGGCTTAAAGATCTTCACTTTCCCATTCCATTTGTTCACCATAATTATAGAAGGATTTTTTCACTTTTAATCCTTATATACTTGGATAAGGATAGTTAGAATATTTGGTAGATACTTCTTAATGTTTTTCATATTAAAATTTATAAAAAATATTGAGAAGCTTTGAGGGAGTGATTCGAGAATGAGATCGATTTCCAGATCTTCAAGTAGTTTAAAGCCTAGAACCTCTAGTTGCTCAATGTAGTCAGTGATATTGACTACATGAGGCCATCTAGAGACCCCATTCCATTCTTGATATGAAAGAGTGCTTTGGAAATCTCAAACTATTCCTATCTATCTCTCTTCTAGTAAATACCGTGGAAGTTCTTAATAATTCAATACACATCCATGTTTTCATGAGAATTCATGAGTTTAATAGAAATATACGAAAGCATCAAACATTGAACATTAACCATGTCACTCAAACATTTCTCATAGACAAGGAACTATTCATCACTCACCTCCTTGGTAGGTGGATCCGTCGTTGATGATTTTAGCAGTAAGCTTCCCATTCATGGCATAGAATAACCTTAAGGCATCTAAACCACTCCTTGAAGTTACTACCAGTTAGAAGGTTTTATTTCTCCAATATTCATCATAGGGATAATTTATATGATGATATTTCTATTTTATTCTACCTTTAATAGAGTATATTATTAATACTTTTTGAGATTACAAATTATGTGAGAAATAATAAATTTATTCATTTTATTAATTTGATCACTATTTTATCAAGTCTCAATATCCCTCAACATTGAACTTAGAATTTTTTGATAATAATAAATTCTAGTGGATATGATCCCCATTACTTTTCTTAATGATCCAAAATTTTTCCATGAAAACCATAAGAAATTAATTAGGTAGGCGGTCTTTCTAAATTATGTCTTGAAGCTCCTTGATCCATTTAGCCGATTCCCCTATCAGGAAATCCTGACTTGAATTTCCTCAACACTTACCTCCAAATTTGTATTGAAAAAACTTTGGATGTTAAATTAAATACAAATTTAGTTAATTCAATCCAAAATCCACATGAGAACACCCTAATAAAAGTTAGTTTCCAAAATTTTCCCATATACTACACTTAGTTCTATGATTTCATTACTAATCAAGGAATGTATGTATTAGTCTGAATTAATATTAGGTTGAGGGATTTTAATTAGCTCTGCCTAAATATTATCTTGTTTATCCTTTACATTACATTTTAATATTAAGTGGATGTTACTTAATTAATTAAGTATATTGGATAAAACATGTACAAATAATTCATTTATTTAATTTATATATGTTCACATTAAATCATTTATTTATGTGATCATGGCCTTACTTACATAAAATAAATATTTTCATAGATATGAAAAAATAATGTATCAAATAACCCATTTCTGAGCTTTACCTACTGGTTGATTTAATGAGTGGCCATTAAATCAACCTTTGACCTAGGAAAAATAACTCATGTTACTAGTCTTGGAATGAGTTATATCATTCCACCTATCCACCAGTGTAACACCTTGGTTGTCATCATTATAGTTTCATCTTAAACTGCCTTAATATACCTTGGGATACTCCATTAATTACATGTATTTAGAACTCACACATAGGTGAATGGAACCAAAGGATAGGTTAAATGGGAATTTAATAAATATCCTTGGACACATAGGTCCTACATAATAATGTAGGTTGGTATGAATCACATTCCATTATATTTAATTTAATAAAAAATAATTTTAAACCCTTACAATAAATTAAATTAAACATACAACCCAAACAAAGGTCTTGGTCAAGTTCATGAATGATCATACATGCAATATATACAAAAAATTAAATGGATAACATTCATTTATTTATTCGTTCTTTATTATTAAGATTAATTCACATGAATTAATTAATTAATTAATTAATTCCCTTTTATCTTTATGGTCATCATAATCCTCTTATAGATAAGAATAATTTAGACATTAATGGAAAATAAATGGTAGAACCATTAATTTCAGATTTATTACAATAAATTAATCGACCATTTAAAATTATTTAAAACCCTTATTAAATTGTCAAACACATAAAGTGACAATAAAAATAATAAGGTTTTAATGATGTAATTTTCAATTTAATATAATTTCACTTTTCTTGTAATTGGGATAATACATGGTGTGTACTATCCAGTTATATGCCATTTACCTCTATTGTTGTGTATCCAGGTTTCACACCTGGGGATTTGGCTTGTTGACTTGGCCAGACTACATGGTGTGTACATGATAGCTACACTTTGTTTATATACTTTTTGTGTTCCTGAGATACTCTCTTGGGTCTTCAATATGTACCACATTGTATTACATGACATGTATAGGCTAGTTACACGCTCTTTGGTCCAAATACCATGAGCCTATGGAACCTTTCAAAAATCTTGAGCTGTTCTCAGGTGAGAGACTACACGATGTGTGGAATCTAGCTACACACCATGTATCTCTAATTCCATGTTTCCAGATAACTCAACATGTATCTCAGATATAGGAATTGATTAACTACATGTTGTGTAAACCACATACATGTCATGCATATCATAAATGATCTAGGTTTTCAGTATCACATGGTTTGACCATTTATAATGACCTCAAGAATTGCATGATTTATGCCGCTAACCCATGTAGTCTACAAGATGTGTACATAAATACACACCATGTAATCCAAAAAATATGTTTCTGGTTGGCCAGTCAACACGTGGTGTACACTGTGTGTAATAAATGCATGGAATGCTATGTATCTTGCAGTATGGACATGTCTAATCTTGTAACATCCTGACTCGAAATCCAATATCCAGTTCTCTGAGTCGGTGATTCACATGGTCTCAAGATTTACTCCCTAGTACCATAATCAAGATCCATGGGAGAAATGTCCATGGCATCCTATGGAATCAGAATCCAAGGTATACCAACCGAGGAATCCACTACCATAATTAAACCATCTAATTCTATTCACCATTTCATAATTAATCACATTCTATGAGTTCATCCAAATAATTTCCAAAATTTCTATAAAATCCATTTAAACAATTTAAACAATTAACATCATGTCAACACATGGAAAAAGAGGCATATCATTCTCCTAAAAATTAGAGTAAATTAAAAAAATATCTCATAAATTATAAAGGGATTCCTCTAACTAGGAAAGAATACATGCACCACATAGGTGGTATATCAAAAGGTAAGATACAAAGGTACACCCCATGGGTGGATAGGTTGGGGAAACAACCTCTAACAATCTCAAAATAACTTGTGGGAATCCCTAACAGGTTCCAAATCATTCAACTCAACTATTCAATTACTTTTAGAGGTGACGCTAGAAATTATGGCATGTTGAACAATTTAAAATATGCTTATAAAACACTAAAACTTGAGGGAAATGTATATAACACCTACCGTAGTTCCGTAGTAAAGCACTCATCCAGTATCGAGCTCTTATTTGGTCCAAATTGAGAGAAAAATGAAGAATTGATGAAGAACCTGAAAATAAGGCATATTAGATTTCACCTAAATAAATCTATCAATATTAATTCAAATTAATAATGACACAAGATGATCAAAGAACTTACTGATGTGACTTCAATGAGACTAACAACATTCAATTCCAAGTTCAAACTAAGAAATGGGAGCTAAGCCTACAAATTAGCTTCAAAGAGGATATCCCAAATGGTGTGGTTATATCCAATGGATAAAAAGAGAATTGGTTTTATGTTTTAAGATATTTTAAGGTAAATTTGGTAATTTCCCCAAGAAACATTGGGCCTCATAGTTTGGCTGCACGGTTAGAAAAATGTATGCCTACCCATTCCCCTTTACTGTTCTAAGGGGGGTCTCGCATGACTCATGCACATGTTTTGGTAAACCATGTGAAAACCATGTCTCTACCACTAAAAAACTGTAGATCCACTTTCATAGGTGTGAGACCCCTTCCGCATGGTTTCATTAATAGTGCACCTTCTGACAGAGGCTTGGACCACCTTGCACAGTTAGAAGTAACCTTACAACCTACCCCGCATGGTTTTTCTAATTGCGTGGTATGCATTTTTCCCCAAAATCTAGGATCCTGGATTTGAACAAGACATATAAATCCCTAATACACCCATGATCTCATTGATCACTCACATTAGTCCATAAACAGGCATTTAAACTGAAAAAATATCTTTACCTCATAGGAAATCCCAAGATCTTACAATATCCCCCCTTAAATAAATTTATCCCCAAATTACCCTCCTAAGGGTGGTCAAGAATTGAATGAGAAAAACTTGGACCACTAAGAATGTATGTTGGCCTCCCGCTTCTAATTATCCTCCTATAAATGGTTATGCTTCCATAACACCTATACTAGAGGAACTGACTGACCTCAGAGAACCTTCGCGCTCCTATCAACACACATGAGTAAGATGATCATCAAAGGATGCATCTGTCTATAAATAAACCTCCTTGGGATTAATAATATGGGATATTTATGAATTATAATGGTGCATCTAAGATATGTAGAAGAGGTATTTTATGGACCGATACCTCTGAAGTAACTTTAACCAATTTTTTATCAGCCTACCTCTCTCTAGAATCATGAATAGACCAAGATATCACGATGAAATTTTACCCTATCTCATGATCTAGCTGTGTCTTAGATTTTGCGAGACATGTAAAAAGATCAGATCTCCAAACTCAAACTCTAGAGGTCATCGATGAAGATCATTGTAACATTTCTATCATGATTGTGTGGTAGCCATCCATTTTCGAATAAACTGGACTTACTTTGAAATCTCCTATATGAGACGTGATTCTAGTAAAGCTATGTCACCTTCCTCTAACTAGCACAAGGGTGATGATAACGACTTACCATAAAATTTCTAATAAGGCATGATCTATATATTCACTTGATAACTGTTATTTTAGAAAAAAACAACTAAGGGAATATGTGTCTCCAAAGATCCCCCAAAATCTAGGATGCATGCTCACAACATGTCCACAAGCACTTGAGTCATGTGATTTGACTACCCATCAGTCTGAGGGTGGTATGTCATGCTTAGAAGAACTTGTGTACCCAAATACCTCTACAAACTCTAACAGAAAAAATATAAAAACTAGGCATACCTTTCTAATACCATAGTCTAAGGAACCCTATGAATTAATACTATATCTCGAATATACATCCTCCCAATTGCATCCATTGAGAAGGTCTCCTTGATCACTAGAAAATGAGAAACCTTCATGATCCTGTCCATAACAACCCAAACAACATCACTACCTCGAGGCGACCTCGGAAAACTGATCCTGAAATCAATCATGAAATCATCCAATTTATACTTAGGAATGGGTAATTTATATATAATTCAGACTTGTCACTGATGTTCTTCCTTCACCTGCTGATAGGTGAAACACATCATAACAAAACCAGCTACCTCTCGTTTCATCCCCGACCACCAATACTAGTGATGTAAATCATGATAAATCTTGGTAAATCTTGGATGCACTTCCCAAAAATAGGCATGAAAATATTATATCACATCCTTTCATAGGTCTTATAGAACCCATAAATGACCATGAATATGTATAATCACATCCTTTACAATGGTCTAACTAGGAGTCAGGTCCTTACCTAGCACACTCTCCCATAGGAATAGTCCTTCATAATCTAATAGGTTCCTCACCCACAATCTATCGATATGGGAAGAGTTCACAACTAAGGACGAAAGAAATGGATTCCCTTGACCTTCCTAAACCTCCAAGTGCATATCTCAAAACAAAGTCACAAGATGTCACTCAATACTAGACTCCTGAACTGACTATATTTGAGTCTTCCTGCTCAGTGCATTGACCACTGTATTTCCTTTTCTAGGTGTATATGTAATCTTGATTTAAAAAAACTATAGGTACTGAACCCTCCTTTACTACCTTAGATTCAGATCACACTGTGTAAATATATAATTGAGGTTTTTTTGGTCCATTTACACCAAGAAACACTATCCTAGTAAGAAATGTATCCAATAGCACAAAGCATGTAAAATTGCAACCAACTCAAGATTGTGCATATGATAATTCCTCTCATGTGGCCTCAGCTGATGATACTTATATGCTACGAATATATCCCACTATATCAGAATTTATCCTAGCCTGATACCTAATAAATCATAATAAAAAGTGTATCTCCTACCCATATCTAGAGAAATTAGGACCGATGATGAAGTAAGTATCCCTTTTATCTCCTGAAAGGATGTCTCATGGGTATCTATCCATAAAAACTTTACACCCTTCTCAGTAAAGCCCATTATAGGTTCTTATAAGTGTGATAAGTCCTGTATGAAACACATGTACTATCCACATAGCCCTAAGAAACTCTATATGTCAAATATGTTCTTGGGATGATTCTAAGAAACTAAAGCTCTCACCATCTTTGGGTCAACAAATACTCTTTTCTCTGAGATAATTTAAACCAGGAAGTGAATCTTATTCATCTAGAAGTGGAACTATTTGAGATTAGAATATAAATGATGCTCTCTCAGTGTATCCAAAATAATATAAATATGTTTGGCATGGTCATGTTGATTTTTATAATACATAAATATATAATCTATTAAATCCACCACAAACAAATCCAGATAAGGATGGAAAAATATATTCATCAGTGCCATGAAAATTATTGGAACTTTAATGAGATTTAATGACATAAAAAAATACTTTTTATAGACCATACCTATAATGAAATTATGTACATGGTATGTCTATAGGCTGAACACATAATTGGTGACATATCGATCTCAAATCAATTTTTGAGAAAACCTGAGCTCCTCAGAGCTGATAAAAAAGGCCATCTATCCATGGTAAAAAGGATCCCTCTTTTTAACCATCAACTAGTTCAATTTATAATAATCCACACATATATTAACGGTACCATCCACCTTTTTTACAAAAAAGGACTGGTGAACCCCATACATAAGTACTGGGTTGTATAAACCTCTTTACCTCAAACTACTCTAGCTGCATATTTAGATCCCACAACTTATTAGTAGCCATCTTGTAAGGAGGAATGGATACCAGTGCAACTCCTAGAATACGATTGATAAAGAAATACACCTCTCTCTTAGGAGGTAAACCAAAAAAGTCATCTGGTAAAATATTCATGAAATAATCAACCACTATAGGGAAATATGCTTGACACGATCCCTGATCATCCAGATATAAACTAGCAATCTGGGCTACAATACTGACCATCCCATGATGCTTTAGTCTAGATATTCCAACCTGGACATCCCAATCCCCCTTGGTAATAAAAAATATGACCACTTGTGATGTTAAGGTCACCATTTAATGATAGAAATAAACATAGTATTGATAAGAAACTAGCTATTCTATCCTGAGTATGACGTCAAACCCTATCATATCAAGGGAAAAAAGATCCCATACAAAGTGACACCCACCAATCTCAAGGGGAGATCCTTATATTGGTGTATACCATCCTTTATGATCTCCAAGAGAGTATCCAAGGTCACAATACCATCATAAAAATGAAAAACAATCCAAAGGCTCTCCACCACCAGTACAGTTATGAAACTATGTGATGCACATGTATAGAAAAGAGAAGACACTAGCATAGAGGCTACTAAAATCATACCTCTCACCGTAGATATCCCGATGATATACTCCTCAGGTGGAGGATGTATATAATATATTTTTCCTAAACCACTCCCCTGTGAAACAACCTCACTACCCAAATCAAGCCCACTCTACTATCTTGGTACAACTGGTGCCCGACTGCCTCAGCCACAACCACCAACTCAACATGAATGACTAGTACTGCTCCAAATCCCATCCTAACAAGAAGCTATAAATCCCACTTTTAAACCTAGTTCAAGAGTTTATCTACTTCCACTAATTACTAGGGAAAGGTCTTTAAAAAATGTTTCATGTGGTCCATCCTGCCGCAAGCTCGACACTCGACTGGGTCTCGATCAAACTGATTCCTCATATGTCCCCATATACCATAGTAATGATAGAAAACAATAATACTAGAACTAAAATCCTTCATGGTACTACCATCATGAGAAGCCTCAAAACCCCAATTTCTACCACTGGAATCTGAACCACTAGGCAGAGAGACTACAATTATTTTCTATGCACCCCCAACTTCCCTCAGGTTTCACTCTATAATCAACACCTGATTTACTATATAAGTAATAGTTTCAACTTGAACACACTGAACTAAAATTTAATGTCATGTGTGAGACATTCCTTGAAGTGTATCTCCATAGATAGATCATCAATAAGATATATCAGTGTAAAACACTGAAGCTTTATAAAGCGTGTTTAATATTCGATAACATTCATCACGCCTTGATCAAGACACATAAACTCATTGTACTAATCTAATATTAGAGTCTCTGAAAAAAATTAATCATAAAACCTGGAGTGGAAATACATCCAAGCCATATCTCATAGCATATCATACTGGTTTAAAACATCCCACCAGCACTTAGCTTCTCCCTGAATTATATATGTCACGAGATTTACTCTTCTCTTTGGAGGTGTCTCTAGATGCTCAAAGATAAAAAAATTCATCTCAAGAAAGATCTCAGAATCCTATTGAACACCATCCCTTAAAAACTTAGGAGAATGATGCAACTGGAATATACACATCAGCTCTTCTGTATATGGGATAGTTTGCAGTGCTCCATGAAAATTATGCATATAGTGCATAAAAATCTCAGAAAACTATTCCTAATCACCTATATATAGTAATACTACTGGTGTCTCAGCTAGAAATATAGGAGGATCCACTGATATCCCATGGAACACCACCTTTGGAACATGGTTGTTGCAACCCTCTGGGCATACGACTAGAGGTTTTCATGATGTCATATCTCTATAATACCAAACACATGCCTCTAAAAATATCAACATTGATAAGATCACAATTCAAAATATAGGACATGTCAAAACCTTACTATAAACAATACATACCCCTCTATCTACTCTTAAATCCAAGACTGGGTAAAATAAATAGTCATAAACATCACTAGAGAAACTGCCTACTACCCACTCTAAAGCCGGGTCTAGGTCAAGTTTCCTGTTTCATAATTTCAATTTCATTTTATTTCACATTTATATCACAATATTCTTTAAATGGTTGACCCAAATGGTTCACCACTTTTGATACAAAAGGTCCCATACACCTCATGAACTGAATTATGGTGTCCAATTAATCCATACCATAACATGTTCAAATCCATGCAACCAAAAATACATGAATCCAAGTTCCATAGCCGTCTTCTTAGGGTGTCTTCTGTAGCCTAAGTACGAAAAAACTATTTAGGTTATGACAGGCACTCTAAGTGTCAACTATGTTTCTCAATTTTCTAAAATAATACTCGAAGGATAACAAATATATCACACAAGGCACATATCAAAAAGTCATGTAGTCAAGCAATACATCCTATATGGCATGGAATAATACATGGAATGTGAATCCTAACTAGTGCATAAAATGATGCATGAGATGTATACCCTTATTTCATTATGAAACAGTGAAACAAATCCTCAATCATATCAATGATAACATCACAATTCAAGTGAACCACCCAATAGTAGAATCAAATCAATTGTAATAGGTAAAATATAGAAAATAGAAATTTACAACCATGGAAATTTGGATTTTTTTTGTACATGGGTTAGATACTCCCATGCACAAATCATTAAAAAATTCAAAAAATTTCCTAATATTATTTATATCGTTGCAAAATAGTAAGACATAAAATAAAGCTTCTGATACCACTTTGTAAGGTCCCAAAACGCAATCTACCATCCAGTTCCCTGAGCTGGTGGGTCACATGGCCTCAATCATGCCCCCTATATTCCAGAGGAATCTGACTAGAAGTGAAGGCCTTGGTTGTGTATGTGGGGAGAATATGACCTCATGTCAAAGTGTATCACAATGATAGTAAACAAAAATGTAATAATGGAAGTAGTAAATCATTTAGATAGAAGATAAACATCCAAGACATAAATATATAAGCAATTCCAAAAGTATTATCATATACAAAATGACGTGTCATGTCATGTATCTATAAATCTGAAAAATAGGTATAAAATCATTTAGTATAATAAATGAATCAAAATACCAAAAAGATGAAAATGACTATCCCATATAGAGTCACAATCCAAGGTTGGCCCTGTTCTCTCCTGCTCCTAAGAAACAAGAAAATAAAGCATCATACTACGAGATATTGTCTTGGTCCATAACTACAACCACAAATTCTCTATGGGTACCCAATAAAGGCCCAAATAGGGTGTGAGATAACACTTAGTAGGTCACCACCAATAGTGTCTATAAAAAATCTGTTTAATGTGATATAAATAGAAGTAGTGCGTGGTATATCACTGATATAAATGTATTGAAAATAAAGAGGCAAGCAGTGGTGATCATGTCTAGCCAAACATGGATCCCTACAAAAGATAGTGAGGATCCCATAAACTAGGGTAGTGGTAAAATTAAAATAAGTAAGTGATACCATCCAGTCTACCAATTGGTGTCAAATTCCAATACCAGGACTATCTTTAAAGCATAGAAAAAATACCACAAAGGTCATGCTGTAAAACCAAGTGTATAATACCCATCATGAACACACCATATAATACAATATATAATATTCACCATGACCACACCATATAATTAAACTCATCTATAGTTTCCTCACCATGTAATCAAAGGTGTCATACCACAAAGGGATAAATCTAAGGTATAGAAGACCAAATCATCCACATCGAGTCCCAAGAGAATCTTGATGGAAACATAGAAAAGACCTAGGTGGAGTCCTTGGAGCATGTCAACAACAAGTGTCCAATGCAAGTCTAAGAAATCCAGATCCAAGGGGTTTCAAGGCCCAAGGCATCCAATGAAATCAAGATCCAAGGAATAAATAAGCCCAAGGCATCCACTTCTATAATCAAGAACCATGGGAGAAACATACATGGAATCCTATGGAATTAAGATCCAATTTATACCAGTTGAGGCAACCACTAACATAATCAAATAATCTAATTCCATTACTCATTTCATAATTAGTCACATTCCATGAGTTCATCCAACTCATTTTACAGAATTTCTATATAATCTATTTAAACAATTTAAACAACTCACATCATGTCAACAAATGAAAAAGGGGGGATAACCTTCTCTTAACAATTCAAGTCAATTAAAACAATTATTATTAATTATAAAGGGATTTTTATAATAAGTAAAGCACAAATTCACCCCATATGTGGTATATCAAAAGGGAATATACAAAGTCACACCCCATGGTAGGCATAGGTTAGGGAAATAATCTCCAACAATATCAAAGGAACTAGTGGGAATCCCTGACAAGTTCCAAATCATTCAACTCAACTATTCATTTACTTTTATGGGTGATGCCAAAAAGTTCAGCATGCGGCACAAAATCAACTATGCTTATAAAACACTAATCCTCAAGGGAAAGTTATATAACACCTACCATAGGTCCTTAGTAGAGGAAACATTTAGTATCAAGCTCTAATTTGTTCCATATTGATAAGAAAATGAAGAACATATGAATGACCTAAAAATAAGGCATATTAGATTGTTCCTAAATAAATTCTTCGATATGAAATAAAATGAATAACAACATAAGATGATCAAAGAACTTACCATCATCAATCCAATGAGACCAATGATATTCAATTATGAGTCCATAAAGATAAATGAGATCAAATCATACACCTTGGTTTGAAAGAGGATGTCCCAACAGCGAGGTTCTTTCCAATGAATGAAAAGAGAATAAGTTTTAGTTTTTAAAAAATTTTAAGTAAAAATTGGCAATTTCCATAAGAAACACTGGGCCACATGGTTTAAATGAATGGTTGGCCAAACCATGTGCCAACCATGTGTGCTTCACTGTGCTATGGGGGGCCTTTCATAGTTTATGCACACAGTTTGAAAAATAGTGCGTAAATCATTTTTGATCCACTGAAAAAAATTACAGAGGCCATTTCATGGGTATGGGCCCCATTCACATGGTTTTCTTAAATAACATGCCTCCTGACATATGGATGAACCACTTTACATGGTTAGAAGTAACTATTCATTATACCCCACATAGTTTTTCTTCTAACCATGCAGTCTGGCTTATTTTTCCAAAAATTCTGGATATGGTCTTTGAACAAGCCCTAGATACCCTTGATACACGCATGATCTATTTGGGAACTCACATTAGGCCATAAAAAATTATTTAAACTAAAAAATGATCCCTAACTCATAGGAAAACCCATGATCTTTCAATCATACAAGAGTACAAAACATCTACTTCCAAGTACACGCCATGTAACCATGTATTACCAACCAAAATTTTGGCAGTTCCTAATGGAATCTCTATTCGTTCTTTATATTTTCATAGACCTTTAAGAAAATTTAATACTCAACAAAATTGATTAATATTTTCATAAAATATTAATTCAAATCATATTAAATAATGAATAATATGAAATGAAAATTCAACCGTGATTACATATGAAACAACAATCAAGTAAATAATTATACATTTAAATGTGACTAATCTGATACTACTTGATTGTTATGAGAATATAATAAGTATGTGGTGGTGGGTGATATATTAAAATTTATTCTAATATTTATAATCTTGGAACCTTGAGAAAAAATATTGTATGTACAATTTATAACTAATTTATTTAATATTAAAGAAATGAATACCTTTTCTTATGATATTTATTTGTTGATGATGTTGATCATCCAAAAATACCCTTTTAGATTTCCTTAATTTCAATTTGAGGATATAAGGATAGAATCCCTCTAGAGGGGATGCACAAGTGCTCATTTGATCCCCAAGAGACACCAAATGATTTTCAAGTGCTAGCACAATGAATCAATTATCTTGTGTTGTTTGTGTTCATCGATTATACTTTGGTTTGGAAGGATTCTCTATCACATTTATCATCTTTGAGAAATATATTGAAGTAGGAGTCGAGAGAGAATTATTTATGCACAACAATTCTCTATTTTAGATTTCACACCAATACCCTACATAATAGACATAACCATTTATTTATAGAGACATGATTTAGGTTAAATTTTTTATTGAATTTAATATCGGAACTTAAATAATATGATAAAATTTAATAAAACCCATTCCATTTAATAATTATAATATTATTTTTATTTTTTGGTCCCTGCGAACTTGCATAAAAACAAATTTTATTTTACCAACTTGTTAATTAATATTTTTCACTGGACACGGTTTTGGTCTATTCAAACTACTCTACCATTTATTAAAAAACTGAATAAATATTAAATTTAAATATTTTTTCATCAATAATTATTTATGATAAATAAAACATGAATAAAATTATACCTCGTTCTAGGGAATAACATTTATTCAATTAAATAAATTCAAATAGGATTTAATTGAGATCATCAGAGACACTTAGCGTGTAACCTTCTAGGATTCTTTCTCATTGTAATTAGACGAGCTTTATTTAGTTACAAGACTACTATCTAGAAATTAGTTAGGGAACCCAAGAGAAATAACTTAATTCCACAACAATGACAAGCATATACAAATGCTCACTATGTAATATGATCCCTTTTTCACAATATCTCATCAAGTAGGCTTCACATCCATGCCACCAACCTATATTCTTGATAAATATTTCTTTGACTATCTAAAATAAACATGTTGTTACACCATGGGTATATAATTTATGGAAATGGTTCTATTCCAGTCAAAGTGTTGAGATATCAGCTTCTATAAAGCTGTAAGGGACAAATCCTTCCTTAAATTTTCATTAATGACATATCACTCATGATGCACCCAATGTATAAAACATTACCATGAAATATTACCATCATGGTTTATGAAATATATCCAAGTAATCGATTTATAAATTTAATTAATAATAATATTAAGTCTAATGAAAATTACACACACTCATAGATAGGAATATCTGATGACACCAAAACATGTGGAATTCTTACTGGAGGGCCTATTCTCATAATCTCTCATGTTGGAGATTACCAAGTTTGAACTTCATGAGAATAAGCCTCATTCTTAGATGAGTAATATCACTAGAAATTCTATGTACTATGTGTACCATCATAGTATGTTATCCAACCAGATAAAATTATTTAAGAATATCATCATAGAACTTCATGGTTCTCATCATAGCAGGGAACTACTATAACCTTATCAATGCAATGTGTACTCTAGGACATAATTACATTAGAGTCATGCTAAATAATGAAAAATATGTAATAATAGGTTTTATTGATACCCAATATATTGAATATACATGTAATCAAAGTAATAAAAGTTGGTATTAGGAAACCAACTCTAACAGTTCTTGTCCATGATAATTTTTCAGGACCAAAATGCATTAAAATATCAAGTTATGATTTTATTATGTTTATTATACCATTAAACCATTTTTGATTATATGGAGTATATTAATAATTTTTATGTAATGTTATATGTTAGTATAATAAATTAGTATTTTTGGGTTGAATTATAACTTATGTTTAACTAACAAACTTACATATTGCGAAGGAAATATCATATTGAAAAATTTTGGGTCATTACATTCACCACCATTTTTTGAAATTTCATCCTAAAAATCTGAACTCAAACTCTAAGAAAAAAATAGACAAGGGTACTTCTATTTCATTGCTTCCCTAGGTTCCCATTTTGCCTCTTATCACTTATGGTTTCACCAAAGTAATTTCTAAAGGGGAGTTATCTTATTGTGCGAAACATTTTCTCTATGGTTTAGGTTCTTCACAATATGTTCCTTATAAGAGAGATCATGATCTAGCTATACCACATATAGATTCATTACATGTGAGAGATCTGGTATGTAATTATTCAAGAGATATAAATATAAAATGTCATGTACTTGAGACAAGTTTGATAAATGTTCTAATTTATACGACACTACTCCAATAAAATCAAAAATCTCAATGGGGTCAATGTATCTAGGACTTAGCTTTTCCTTCTCCCAAATATCATAAATTATTTCCATAGATATATATGAAGTAACAATTTATATGCATCCAAAATATCCAATTCTCATAATTTATTATCAACATTTCTATTCTGTTGACTATTTTTTTCTTTGATGCGTTGTTGAATGGATTTTGCCTTCTCTGCCATTTTTTAACCAATTTGGGTCCTAATATCTTTCACTCCCCAACTTCATTCCAATATGTTGGAATTATACACATATTTTTGAAGAGAAATTCATATATAGAAATTTTAATGCCTGATTGGAAATATTATTATATAAAAAATCAACAAGAGGAAGATATTTATCCCGAAAACCTTTGAAGTCCATATTATAAGCTCTTAACATCTCCTCTAAGGATTGAAAGTCCTTTTATATTTACCAATTTTATGATGATAATATTTCATACTAAAGATCAAATTTGTGTTCAATTCATTATAATTAATCCTATTAAACATACATCTCAATCAGATACAATCTATAGTGGATTTCCATAAAACCTCATAAATTCTCTTATGTATATCTTTTTAAGTTGATCAAGTGAGAAGTAGTCTTGAATGAAGATAAAGTGAGAAGTCTTTTTAAGATGATAAACTACAACCCATATGTATTTATTTCCTTTTTTTATGTATTTAAAATACCTATGAAAAACTCCATGGTGATATTATCCCATTTCCATCTAGGTATTGGTAATGGTTTCATAATTCCCATGAACTCTTTCCTTTATTCCTTTATTCCTTTATTCTTTACCATATGAAGCATTTTTATTTATATTAAACAATCGATTTATTTATATTATAACACTAGAAGTTATCTTATATATATTTATACATATTACTTCTCATAATATGGATAAATAATGTTGATATATTAGCATCATATAATATATAATTCGTCTAAGGCTTAGATGGTGCATATAATCACATCCCAAATTTCAGAACCCCACATTTTTTCAAAATTGAACTCAAAAACATTATATTTATTTATTGTGTTCACGTTATTTTATATCTCCAAACCATATATTTGATCATCCTTTATCTTATCCATAATATATTATTAAAGGATCATTTGAGAATGGTAGGATGTATTACCTTCCTTTTGGATTCCCATGTCCATCATTTGAATGTCTAAGAAGATTGGATTCTTCACAATCCTCATCATGGATAAGGTTACTGTATTGTTTCAACTTATAGTATTTTACATGTTATTATGTTTCTAGTATGGTAATGGATTGATAAATCATAGTCCATTATAATCTCTAACCAATTTCATTGGCCCATATTTTGATCCATTTATTTGAATATATTATTTATAATTTTTTAATCTCTTTATATGATAAACATTTCTCCATATAGATAATACCTTCAAATATTTAATGCTAATATTATCACCTCCAACTATAGATCATTCTTTGGGTAATATTTATCATGAACCTTCAACTATATCGATGTACAAGATATCACTTTATTATTTTAAAAGAGTATTCAACATAATCCCTTCTTTGACACATCACTGTATATCAAAAATCCATCCTTACTTTTGGGTAGTGTGAGCATAAATGAAATGATTAACCTATTATTTAACTCTTTAAATAATTCTTCACACTCATCCATACAGAAAAACCATACTATTTTATTTATTTATTTAGTTAATGGGTTTATTAATCATGATTTGTTCCACAAAAATCATCGCTAGAACTAGTTAATCTGGGGAAACTAAAGATCTATATTATAGATGTTGTTATTTTCCATTACTAAATTTCCTTTTTCTTTTAATAATCCACATATATCTTCTTACTTACGACAACATTCCGTAATATTGTAACTTACTTAATCTATATGTCACATTTAGTATACATTACATACAAAATTCTATTTATCAATGTATTTTTAACAATAATAAAATTATCCCCATGTTCCTTATTTTTTTTGGAGTATATGAGAATATCATCTATAAATACTACCAAAAATTTTTTAAGGTAATTTTTAAATACTCTATTAATTTTATGAATATTGAAGGACCATTAGTGAGTCCTAAAGGCATTACTATGAACTCATAGTTTTCAAATCTCATTCAAAAGGTAGTTTTGGAAATATCCCCATTCTTTATATTTAACTGATTATTTCCTTATCAAAGATACTCCTTTGATAAGTACTAAGTCCCTCATAGTTGGTCCAATAAGACATCAATCCATGTCAAAGGATAACTGTTCTTTATTTTTATATTTTTAAGAAAATAATAATGGATTCAAAGTCATATTGACTTATCCTTCTTCATGAAAATGAGGATTGGCTCAACCCATGGTATAAGGCCTCCACCTTAAACCTTACTTAATATTGAATTAAATGAATAATTCACATTGAGGATATTTTCAGGTTAAGAGTTTTAGAGAATTAGATCATAAATCATGAATTACATTCCACATTTAAACAAAGTGGTTACATAAAAGATAGTATTCATTTTTTCCCATCAACGAAAACATATTTAAAATAAAACATGGATTCTTTCTTGACACTTCCTTGACACTATAAATATATCATGAACCTTTCCCTTGACCTGTGAAAAACATTTCAAAAACTTGGGATGAGCATAAAAATCTCAGTAAGGGATATAAAAGTATGAAAAGAAAACATTTGTCCATGTATGAAAACATAATTTACTCATAAAACATAAGCATTTTAACATACCTCATCAAATCATGAATAAATCATAGAAATAATAATGCATAAAGGTAACTTGAGGCATTCATAACATTCTTACGTAGGGAGTAACCCTCTTGGTTACGTTTGGAATACCCATCACAGTATATTCCCTAAATCTCTTCGGAGAAACCTTAACGTTTAACCCCTTCGTGTTACCCAATGCATTGGAGAGCTATATCGGGCTCACCCGCCCTTAGTTTATCACGGAACCGCCCGTCTTCATAAAAAATGCCCATGAACCATAACGTAATCATAGAACATAACTTAAGCATAAAGGAAATATAACATTCCTACATTACAATAACAATATAACATTTTAAGATATTGAAATAATGAATCCATTCTAAAAACCATTTTCAAAACCATTTAAAAGATTTAATAAATAGATTTTTAAATCAAAGTGTCCCATACCACATTGAAGATTTTAACATTTTAAACCATTAATATCCATATAAATAAATCCTTAAAACCATTTTGAAAACATGGATATTAATGAGAAATATTTATAAGAATAAATCATTAAAACATTTAAAACGATATTTTAGTTAAAGGGTTTTTAACAAAATGAGAGACACTTGAATACAATAATTTAGGTATAACATTTAATCAAAACTTTATCATATCATGCGAATAAAGGGATTCATGATATAATATTCCAAAGGACAGAATATACACAATATAAGAGTGAATTGGTGCATAACAATAATGAATTCTCAATGGAAATGTAAATTGAGATGAAATCCATTATAAAGATGGTATCCTTAAATTAAGGATAAATCAATCTCATAATTATGTGTGAAAAATATAAATACACCCAATATAAGTGGATATTAAGTGTAAAATAATCAAAGGCCATTCACACATATTCAAAAGATGACATATTCAATAACTACATGTTGAACCCAAAGAAATCGAAATTGGGTTAAGAAGTTCCCTTGACAGCCTAACGGCGTCACATCAAATTTTAGAAAAGAGTTGATGAGAGAGATAAAGGGTTTCTCATCACTTAGACATAAAATTTACGGCAATAAGGACATATAATAACATATCCCCATATAATAAGATGCAAATTAAAAGACATAACAAAATAAGTCTTTTAAGAAGAGGAGGGTGAAAGGTTCCCTCACCGATTTGGGTAACTTTCGAAACGTACACCCCATGAAAGAAGGACTATACAAAATTGATGTAAATACTCATAAACTAAATTATGTTACACAAAGAGTAGAATAATGGACAGTACATAGACTACTAAAAAGTAAATATTGGAAAATGTAGCATGGATCTCACGAAAACACAAAGTGAGATTAAAAGCCCCTTACGAAATTTCGGCAGCCTAACGTCGCCAATTTAAACTTCAAAAATGGATTGATGAGAGAAAATAGGGTCTCTCATCATATGAAAATAAATATTACAGTAAGAGTAATATAAAAGAACATCCCAATCATAAGAAATATTAGCTTAAAAGGAATGACATAAAAGAGTGTACTTAAAAAGAAAGAGAGGGGTAGGATCCCTTACCTCGTGTCCGACATGACTCGATCGTTCTTTAATCTCCTGAATAATAAAATTTGGTCAATTTATAATTTCTTAAGGACCTCCTTTAAAGATTATTATTCAGTTCATATCACATATTATAATGTTATAATAATTGGTTAATAAAGTGAGTTCATATCAGACGTTTTTGTCGATGTTCGGTACATGTGTAAAAATTGAACTTGTTGGAAAAGAATTTTCCATGTAGTTATAGGTACATCATATACAGAATAGTATTGATGTTTTAAATATCATATATATCCAGTATATATTTATTTTATACTATTCCATATCATTTGGAGATAAAAATTTAAAAGCACCGTTCATGGAGATGGTAGGCCGTACGTACGCATGAACGCTACTTTCATTTTTTTCCATATTAATGGAATTAAAACAAAATGAGATATATATATATTATAATTCCAGAATTATATCCATCATTTAGATGTAATATATTACATATATATCCATTATATATATGTACTTATAATAGTACATAACATTTGGAGATAAGAAATGAAATGTACCGTTCATGGAGACGGTAAGCCGTACGTACGCATGAACGCTACTTTCATTTCTTTTTTTTTTGTATTAAATGGAATTAAATAATAAATATATAAAGGTATATTATAATTCTAGTAGTATATCATATGTAATACCATTAATTACATCCTTTATATGTCCCACAGATGGCATTAACGAATCAAATCACTTTGAGGGGGCGGTAGTCCGCACTTCCTAAAATGAAGATATTGCATTTACCCATAATAGAAACCATAAAGGTATGCCATAAATGAAAAATACAGAAGATTAAGGGAAAAATAAACATATTATATATCATATATAAATATAGTGACATCTTAATGTCCACCTTTGAAGGTGTTAAAATAATATTGAACAATCATCGTTTCGTGAGGCAGTAATTCGCCATCCACAGAAACAGTATGTTCTTTAACCATTAGACGGAGGTGTGTGAAAGTGTATCTAGAATCCTTCTTATAAAAACATCCTAGTATAGTTAAGATACTTGTTTTTTTACAAAAAAAGGTAACAAAAAGAGTTTAGGGGTTTGGAGAAGAAAAATAAAACAAAAGAACACAAGGGAAGACATTACCTTTAAATCGGGTAACTCTCTTTGATTTGAGATAAAAGGCATCCTTGTAAAGGGTTATTCCCAAAGTTAGGATTAAATTATTAAGATATGGATGTGGAGAGATGAAATGGGAAGGGTTTGGAAGATCCAAAGGCTTGAGAGGTGTGTGTAAGGTGGTAGAGGTGGGGGCCTTTTATAAGAGGAGAGGAGGGGCACTCTTGGAAAGTTATAAAACATTACTTTATTATAAAATGATTTTCGGATTTAAAAGGTCCAAAAAGGATATATTTAGAGGATAAGGTAATAAGGTTTCGAAATACACCCATCCAATAGGTTTGTGAAAAGTGTAAGACTTATATTTTACTCTATCTTCTCATTTTATTTAAATCGTTCATTTATGAGGTAATCACTGCATCATCACAGTGTCATAAATAGATTAATTTATTTAATATCTAAAAATTATAAAAAAAATATCATGATGTAGGAAATATTTTTATATTTCTAATGAATATTTATAGTCAAAAATATGACTTGTATAACCCCATATAAAAATTGTTTTATTAAAACAACACATGTTTGTGACATTTTAATTTTAACTTTAAATAAAAAGGTATTAATGTCATTTTACAAGAAAAGTGGCTCCATGGGGTCCCCAAGTTGACCCATGGATTGTCTTGGTCGGACATGACTCATCCAATGAGGTTAGGACATGTTTCTAGGTCATTTTATATTATTAAAACATTATTTTTACTGTAAACTACACTAATTACCTCTAATCGCGATTAAAACTTAAAAGTTACTATTCACCAAAAAAATTATTTTAATTCCATTGAACCACATTTTACTTCTTAATGACAACCATGTATGTCAGATTTTTGAAATTCAAAACACAGAGGTGGTAAAATTTCATTTAAACGAAAAATCAGTTTTTTAAGTACCACTTAGTGGTTTCACTATTCATCAAAAATTGAAGTTTTCCAGAAAAATACCAAAAATTCACCCTAAGATATATTTGATATTCCGAATTCAAAAATGATGTCAATTTTACAAAATTCAAAACATATAAGTTACATTAATTAATTTAATAAATAATTCCCGCTGTCAGAGCAAATAGCGTGTTTTTTTGAAACAATAAGTATCAAAAGATTGACACTAGTTTAAGTCCAATTTCAAGATGAAATTAATTTCAAAGACCAATGTTGGATTAAATGGTAAAAATATATTCTAATTTCACTTTAAAAACAATTCAAAAGATAATCTAATCATATAAATAAATTAGATTAAAAAGAGGTTTTGAATTAAAATACAACATTTTCACTATTCATTGAAAAAATGAACTTTATCGGAAAAATACCAAAAATTTACACAAAGTAAATTTTGATGTCCCGATTCTAAAGGAAAATTTTATTTTTTCAAATATAACACATAAAATTGTCAAAAAGTGGATTTAAAAGAGGTTCTCCATCAAAAGGCAGTTAATCGACCTTTTAAAGAATATTAGAATGTTTACGCTTAAAATTGGTTTCATTCGCATTTTTTATCCTCTAAAATTTATTTTAAAAAGTAAAAATATCTGACAAACATATATAATAATTTTGTAGTTAGTTCTGTTCATTCCCGCCATTACAACGGCTAGGCGTTAACTACCATTTAAAATAATATTATTTTATTATTAGAGTGCAACGTAAGATTCCTAAGAAACTCGTTGTTGCGTATTGGGTACGCCATCGAGCATACCATCCCCTTTAAAGTAATATTAATATTTTATTCACAAATATGGATAAATATGAAAATTTCATATTCTTTATTTACCTGGGGTGTTACATCCTTCCCCCCTTTTGGGAATTGCGTCCTCGCAATTTCTAAAATTTGGCTTGGAAACTTCATTGAAAATGCCACATCGGAACAAGAGTCAGTAAAAATATCACTTTAAAATAAAGAAAGATAAGTACAAAGGTCACCCGAGTTAACCCATACTAGAATTACATGTAGGAAAACATTGATATGGAGGAAAAAACAAAGGGTCATGTTCTGAGGGAGAGTGATAGTAAACATGTCTAGGAGAAAGTTAACCATAAGAAAATCACAAACTTGTGGTGGGTTAAACGGTATTTGATTCCCCAGTAGGAAAATTTAATAGAAAACATTTTTGTTTTTAGTTACTTTTCATTGAGGAACTTATTTTTGATCTTAGGGAAACATACTTACTTGTCGTGGAGACTCTAATCTCCTACTATATTTCTTACACAAACTCATATTTTCTCTAAAAGACGAGTATTTAGGACGACTTGCTAATATTAAGATAGTTGTAATCAACTTCTATAGAATCACCTAATCCACAAAATAGAACTATATATTTCTCATGTCTTTAGACCTTAACCAAAACCAAAATTTTTAGAACAAGATCAGATAATCCACAAATGGATAATCCTTTATAAAAAAGAAAATCTATTCTTAATCTCCAAAATTTGTCCAACAAAACCCAATGTTCAACGAAGACCATTCAATAAACAATTTTTCCATGAAATTCTTCAAAGTAAACCAAACTAAGATTGAAACCCAAATATTTGAAGGATTTAATCACATAGTCTTCCAAGGTACAAATTAACATTTATCTCTAAATAACATCAGTCACTCTTAAAGTCTCATATTGAAAAGTAATTAACCTAATCACATATCCTCGTTGATAGGTCAATCATTTCCATAGATAACCCAAAATAAACTTAATATTGATTCTTAAAATCATATAACTAAAAATAATTAGTCAAACTAACCAGGGACTTCACGTAGTCCAGTGGTAGGCGATAAATACGAGTCGCACTTTGGTTGTGGGTTCGATTCCCGCAGCTTTGTCTGACGCGACGGGTTGTCACATGGTCTGCGTGTTGTCCTTTTTCCAAAACTATATAATTCTTAAAACATTCCCCAAAACGAGATAAAATCTTCAAAAATAATCATAACATATTTTAACCTCAATTTTATCTCATGCCTTTCATTTTCCATCATAATATATAATAACCCATAATTACCTCAAAAGTAAGGATCATATAAACCCTAATGGTTACCTTTATAATTATTACCTGAACTTCCACATCAATTGGTCATCTCGTACATGATGCATTACAGAACATACCAAGGTACAAGTGGTTGACCATGACTCCTTTATAGTTGGTTTAGAACAACCACGAGTTTCCTCATTGAATCCCCCATTTCATCCAGTCTCTTAATCAGAGAACCACCACAGTTTCCTTCAAACCTATTGTCACTTTGGTGCCTGCTAGATCCATCCATTCACTAAAAACAGAAATGTCAGTGTGAGTATATCAAAAAAACCATCATGTACTAATGAGGAAGATAAACACTAAGATATACTTACTCATTCACTTTATCTAAAACTAGGCCTCTTTCTAAAATCATATCCATTATGGTAATGTCACTTATTCTTAGAGAATACACTAACCTCTAAAGTTATCTAAACCGACCTATGATACCAACTATAAGGCCCTGACCTTAAACCTTACTTAATATTGAATTAAATGAATAATTCACATTGAGGATCTTTTCAGGTTTATAGTTTTAGAGAATTAGATCATAAATCATGAATTACATTCCACATTTAAACAAAGTGGTTACATAAAAGATAGTATTCGTTTTTTCCCATCAACGAAAACATATTTAAAATAAAACATGGATTCTTTCTTGACACTTCCTTGACACTATCAACATATCATGAACCTTTCCCTTGACCTGTGAAATTTTTTTCAAAAACTTGGGATGAGCATAAAAAGCTCAGTAAGGGATATAAAAGTATGAAAAGAAAACATTAGTCCATGTATGAAAACATAATTTACTCATAAAACATAAGCATTTTAACATACCTCATCAAATCATGAATAAATCATAGAAATCATAATGCATAAAGGTAACTTGAGGCATTCATAACTTTCTTACGTAGGGAGTAACCCTCTTGGTTACATTTGGAATACCCATCACAGTATATTCCCTAAATCTCTTCGGAGAAACCTTAACGTTTAACCCCTTCGCGTTACCCAATGCATTGGAGAGCTATATCGGGATCACCCGCCCTTAGTTTATCACGAAACCACCCGTCTTCATAAACAATGCCCAAGAAACATAACGTAATCATAGCACATAACTTAAGCATAAAGGAAATATAAAATTCCCACATTACAATAACAATATAACATTTTAAGATATTGAAATAATGAATCCATTCTAAAAACCATTTTCAAAACCATTTAAAACATTTAATAAATAGATTTTTAAATCAAAGTGTCCCATACCACATTGAAGATTTTAACATTTTAAACCATTAATATCCATATAAATAAATCCTTAAAACCATTTTTAAAACATGGATATTAATGAGAAATATTTATAATAATAAATCATTAAAACATTTAAAACGATATTTTAGTTAAAGGGTTTTTAACAAAATGAGAGACACTTGAATACAATAATTGAGGAATAACATTTAATCAAAACTTTATCATATCATGAGAATAAAGGGATTCATGATATAATATTCCAAAGGACAGTATATACACCATATAAGAGTGAATTGGTGCATAACATAAATGAAGTCTCAATAGAAATGTAAATTGAGATGAAATCCATTATAAAGATGGTATCCTTAAATTAAGGATAAATAAATCTCATAATTATGTGTGAAAAATATAAATACACCCAATATAAGTGGATATTAAGTGTAAAATAATAAAAGGTCATTCACACATATTCAAAGGATGACATATTCAATAACTACATGTTGAACCCAAAGAAATCGAAATTGGGTTAAGAAGTTCCCTTGACAGCCTAACGACGTCACATCAAATTTTAGAAAAAGAGTTGATGAGAGAGATAAAGGGTATCTCATCACTTGGACATAAAATTTACAGAAATAAGGATATATAAGAACATATCCCCATATAATAAGATGAGAATTAAAAGACATAACAAAATAAGTCTTTTAAGAAGAGGAGGGTGAAAGGTTCCCTTACCGATTTGGGTAACTTTCGAAACGTACACCCCATGAAAGAAGGACTATACAACATTGATGTAAATACTCATAAACGAAAGTATGTTACACAAAGAGTAGAATAATGGACAGTACATACACCACTCAAAAGGAAATATTGGCAAATGTAGCATGGATCTCACGAAAACACAAAGTGAGATAAAAAGCCCCTTATGAAATTTTGGTAGCCTAACGGCGCCAATTTAAACTTCCAAAATGGATTTATGAGAGAAAATAGGGTCTCTCATCATATGAACATAAAAATTAAAGTAAGAGTAATATAAAATAACATCCCAATCATAAGAAAGATGAGCTTAAAAGTAATGACATAAAAGAGTGTACTTAAAAAGAAAGAGAGGGGTAGGATCCCTTACCTCGTGTCCGACATGACTCGATCGTTCTTTAATCTCTTGAATAATAAAATTTGGTCAATTTATAATTTCTTAAGGACCTACTTTAAAGATTATTATTAAGTTCATATCACATATTATAATGTTATAATAATTGGTTAATAAAGTGAGTTCATATCATACGTTTTTGTCGATGTTCGGTACATGAGTAAAAATTTAACTTGTTGGAAAAGAATTTTCCATATAGTTATAGGTACATCATATCCAGAATAGTATTGATGTTTTAAATATCATATATATCCAGTATATATTTATTTTATACTATTTCATAGAATTTTGAAATAAAAAAATTAAAAGCACCATTCATGGAGACGGTAGGCCGTACGTACGCATGAACGCTACTTTCATTTTTTGCCATATTAATGGAATTAAAACAAAATGAGAGATATATATATTATAATTACATAATTATATCCATAATTTAGATTTAATATATTAAATATATATCCATTATATATATTTACTTATAATATTACATAACATTTGGAGATAAGAAATGAAATGTACCTTTCATGGAGACGGTAAGCCGTACGTACGCATGAACGCTACTTTAATTTCTTTTTTTTTTGTATTCAATGGAATTAAATAATAAAGATATAAAGGTATATTATAATTATAGTAGGATATCATATGTAATACCATTAATTCCATCCTTTATATGTCCCACAAATGGCATTAACGAATCAAATCACTTTGAGGGGGCGGTAGTCCGCACTTCCTAAAATGAAGATATCGTGTTTACACATAATGGAAACCATAAAGGTATGCCATAAATGAAAAATACAGAAGATTAAGGAAAACATAAACATATTATATATCATATATAAATATAGTGACATCTTAATGGACACCTTTGAAGGTGTTAAAATAATATTGAACAATCATCGTTTCGTGAGGCAGTAATTTGCCATCCACAGAAACAGTATGTTCTTTAACCATTAGACGGATGTGTGTGAAAGTGTAGCTCGAATAATTCTTATAACAACATAATAGTATATTTAAGATACTGCTGTTGTTACAAAAAAAGGTAATAAAAAGAGTTTAGGGGTTTGGAGAAGAAAAATAAAACAAAAGAACACAAGGGAAGACATTACCTTTAAATCGGGTAACTCTCTTTGATTTGAGATCAAAGGCTTCCTTGGAAAGGATTCTGACCAAAGTGAGGCTTCAATTATGAATAGAGGGATGTGGAGAGATGAAATGGGAAGGGATTGGACGAGACAAAGGCTTGAGAGGTGTGTCTAAGGTGGTAGAGGTGGGGGCCTTTTATAAGTGGAGAGGAGGGGCACTCTTGGAAAGTTATAAAATATTACTTTATTATAAAATGATTTTCGGATTTAAAAGGTCCCAAAAGGATATATTTCAAGGATAAGGTGATAAGGTTTATAAATCCACCCATCCAATAGGTTTGTGACAAGTGTAAGACTTAGATTTCACCCTATCTTCTCATTTTATTTAAATCGTTCATTTATGAGGTAATCACTGCATCATCACAGTGTCATAAATAAATTAATTTATTTAATATCTAAAAATTATAAAAAAATATCACGATGTAGGAAATATTTTTATATTTCTAATGAATATTTATAGTAAAATATATGACTTGTATAACCCCATCTAAAAATTGTTTTATTAAAACAACACATGTTTGTGACATTTTAATTTTAACTTTAAATAAAAAGGTATTAATGTCATTTTCCAAGAAAAGTGGCTCCATGGGGTCCCCAAGTTGACCCATGGATTGTCTTGGTCGGCCATGACTCATCCAATGAGGGTAGGACATGTGTCTAGGTCATTTCATATTATTAAAACATTATTTTTACCTTAAACTACACTAATTACCTCTAATCGCGATTAAAATTTAAAAGTTACTATTCACCAAAAAAATTATTTTAATTCCATTGAACCACATTTTACTTCTTAATGACAACCATGTATGTCAGATTTTTGAAATTCAAAACACAGAGGTGGTAAAATTTCATTTAAACGAAAAATTAGTTTTTTAAGTACCACTTAGTGGTTTCACTATTCATCAAAAATTGAAGTTTTCCAGAAAAATACCAAAAATTCACCCTAAGATATATTTGATATTCTGAATTCAAAAATGATGTCTATTTTAAAAAATTCAAAACATATAAGTTACATTAATTAATTTAATAATTAATTCTCGCTGTCAGAGCAAATAACGTGTTTTTATGAAACAATAAGTATCAAAAGATTGACACTAGTTTAAGTCCAATTTCAAGATGAAATTAATTCCAATGACCACTATTGGATTAAATGGTAAAAATATATTCTAATTTCACTTTAAAACCAATTCAAAAGATAATCTAATCATATAAATAAATTAGATTAAAAATAGGTTTTGAATTAGAATACAACATATTCACTATTCATTAAAAAAATGAACTTTATCGGAAAAATACCAAAAATTTACAAAAAGTAAATTTTGATGTCCCGATTCTAAAGGAAAATTTTATTTTGTCAAATATAACACATAAAATTTTCAAAAAGTGGATTTAAAAGAGGTTCACCATCAAAAGGCAGTTAATCGACCTTTTAAAGAATATTAGAATGTTTACGCTTAAAATTGGTTTCATTCGCATTTTTTATCCTCTAAAATTTATTGTAAAAAGTAAAAATATCTAACAAACATATATAATCATTTTTTAGTTAGTTCTGTTCATTTCTGCCATTACAACGGCTAGGCGTTAACTACCATTTAAAATAATATTATTTTATTATTAGAGTGCAACGTAAGATTTCTAAGAAACTCGTTGTTGTGTATTGGGTACGCCATCGAGCATACCATCCCCTTTAAAGTAATATTAATATTTTATTCACAAATATGTATAAATATGAAAATTTCATATTCTTTATTTACCTGGGGTGTTACACATGGTGAATAAAGTGGGATTATTAAAACATGGTCCATATTATCTTGTGGTTACTTCTTTAGTTATTATGATTTAATGGGGGATATTATATTGGTATTAATAGATATAAAAATATCTCTTAGTATGAATTCAATTGAAAAATAAACCTCTTAGTCTAGATGAATAATAGACAACTCTTTAAGAAATACATCAGTATATTCCCTCATAACGCTCATTTCTTCAAAGTTGATATTATCCTTTTTCCCATTCATTTGAGATCAATATGATTTCTCATACAACAACACTATTAATTATTTGGAAGGAGTTTATAAAGTAGATTCATTATTATAATTTTAATTATATATAACTATAGTATGGTTTAATATATGGAAAGTGATTTCCCTCACCCAACAGCTGATATTGTATTTATAAAAAGAAAACCAATCCATGCCCAATATAGTAAGGAATTTCACTTAAGGGAGTATAAAAAGGTTTTATGGGAGTTTCATCCCAAAAATATTAAGGAAGAGTTATATATAAGATATGCAATGATTAAACCTCTTAGTTTTTCATTAAAAACTCAACCTCTATGAATTGAGGTGTTGTTTAAAAATTTCTATTAAACTTACATGATATGAATGAATACATAGAACTAGAATCAAATAGAGAATTATATATTCTTGAATAAATAATAATTTAACCTACCATAACTTATTTTTAATTATCCATACAAGTAGTAGTGATAAAATAGGTTTTCCCTTGTCCCATTATAATCAGTTTTCTTGATAACCTTTAGATTAGTACACTAAATTTCATAATGCATAAATTAATTGTAGTTAAATAATTGTCCCATATGTGTAGGACAGATTGTAACCTTACTTTTATCCATCATATTATTATTTTTATTCATCTCCATTCTATATTCATTATCTTGATTCCCTTTTTTCTACACCTGAACCATATATTCATTCCCTTGAGTTAGTTTCCATGGAACTTCTTCCCAAACTATTGAAATGTGGGCATTTTAATTTTTTCCCTATATGGGATTTATCTATTAGTCCTCTAGAATTTAGCTTTATTATTAACTTTTTTTATCTCCAACCCCATGAGACCACTGAGAATCAGTAATATCCATCTTTAATTTAAGGCCACATTATACTATTTACCCATAACTATCAAAGTCTCAAATCACTAATTATTTTAAAATTCTCAACATTAGTCCTCTAATGTAACTTTCAACCCTACTTCTGGGGTCAATGAAAAATCCATAGGTGTACATTGAAATCCTTTTCATGTTTTCCTCATAAGAATTTATTGATTTATCTACCCTTTACTTGAGTCCGATAAACACCCTCTCTATTTTAATATTGAGTGTTGAGACTAATATCTATTTTAGAATGAGTTGAGAAGTTTAGGATATTTTTGAGACCCATGGTGAGTTTTTTAACATTCATAATTAAATAATTATCCTCTGTCCTTGTGGTGTTTGTATAGGGAAGAAGATTTGGATAAGACATGGAGTGGATGTGTTTATGTTTTGGATTTTGTTTTCAATATATAAATTATATTCAAATTCACATAAAATATGGTTTATTATGTGATGTTGAAGATGTTAATAAGTTTTAGTGTGTTTGAACTAGTTTTTTATTTTTATGGAAGTTTTTTGAAAGTATTTTGTCTTCAGACATAATTTGGTCTAAATCTTCCTAAGTATTTCATGCATAAGATTACTTTTCATGAATAAAAAATTATTAAAGTCATTATTCTTAGTGTAACATGTAATATTTATATTTAGAAAAGGTGAATATTTGAAAAATTAATATATATCACTCTTATATATAAGTTTATAATGAGGGTGTGTAAGACTTATTCTTTGCATTGAAAATTTACCCATACTTAGAGCCACATGATAATATGTAACAATTTTGAAAGTCTAAAATATTTATACACAACATATATAATAGTTTTTTTCAAGACAAGGTTCATACATAAGTATATATATATATATATATATATATTATTTTATACATAATATATTTTTGAGATCGTGTATTTTTTATGAGGATTCATATGATTTTTAATTGATATATAATATATTTTCACATCTTACATAAGATATTTTTTTTTCTGAGCAGATAATTTGTAAATGTCCGCATCACATGGATCATACATAATATTTTATGAATATTACATGATATTTAAAATTATTTTTGAATTCAAATGATTTTCAAATTATACAAAAACATGTTATGTTCTATAAAGATAAAATAGAAGATGTCTAAAATTTAACGAGGAATTATTTTCAGAAATAAAAAAATATTTTAGAGGAATTATTTTAGAATATTAATCAATCTTAGAATAATTATTTCCAAAATTTAAAGTGTATTTGAAAATTAAATATGATGAATTTAAAGCTCTTCATCTATAAAAATACTATGAATGTAATTCATAGTACTAGAAGTGGTAGGAGAAACATGTCCATTCCATAAAAATTCTATTATGTTGTGATCATACATTCTTGGAGAAATGAATAGAATATTTGCGTCATGATGAACAACCATGATATTTAAGGTTAAAACAATTTTTTGGAATAATGGTGGTCCACACCATAGATAAATGTTTTTCACCATAAAAGAAGTTTCGATTTGGGAAAAAATGTTTAGCCACATCGCATGTTATAACACCATAATGACTTGGAAAATTCCATAAATTAAATAAGAAGTGGGAAAAGGTAAAGAATAAGTTAAGAGTGGTTGAATATAGTTAGTTATTAGAATATTTTTATTTGAATTTCAAATTTGAATTTTAAGATCTCTATGGTAGTCTGAAGAAAATATATTCACTACTATTATGTGATGAAATGAAAAATATAGAGATTATTTAGCAAATAAAAAATGAGAGGAATAAGATACAATCTGTTGTGTATATAGAAGAATAAAAATAAGTATCAACACTAATATAACTCGATATAACACTTTTTCAGTTGAAGACTCTCTTTTTATTGAAATTAATTTCTACGTCTTTGTATTATGGTATGGACACTTTACATAGTCAAGAGACTAATGTGTGACATGAGTTCAAGGATAAAATCTAATCATCTATAATATACATGATAAAACTAGTAGAACATATGATCTCATGTGAATCTGGATCATACCAAGTAATAACTACTCATTTTATGTGGATAATCTTGTAAATCTGTTGTTCCTGTTGTGTGTGTGTATTCATTAGAGTGTATAAAAGTGATCTAATATTCAATTTAATAGGTTAAAAAGTTTTTATAGATATAAAATTATAATTAAACGAATTCATGATTCACCCATACCCTCACTCATTTAATTACCATTGATCTTGAGGTTTTTTTCCCAAGTAGTATCAGAGAATTTAGGTTCCCTTTACAGATGATCATCTATTTGGAGTTTAAAGTTAAAGTGTTCTACTATATTTTATGATTTTTCATTGAATTTATACTATACAGATGGAAAATCTTAATTCATTGAAAAATAGAGGGATTCCTACTTTTTATGGGAGAACACATTATATACAGGAATAATAGATGATACCCTGCTTATTATTTTATAGTTTGGATGTTTTAGATGAATCATATAAACTCTTAGATCTGGTGATAAAAACATATTCCTTACACACTGGCTTTGACACCAAAAATGTTGGCATAAAATTATCCATCCATAATTAAAGGATATATATAAAATATTACATCACTTACATACCCAATAACTTTTAGGTTTAATGTTTTAGAGAATCAAGAAAAACCTTTACAGAACAAAACCCAAATCATTTCCACTAAATGGAATTTTTTACCACTAAACCAAGAATTCATTATTTTACAACAATTCTTCAACATGTACTATAAAATTTTCTATATATGATATAATTTTATAAACATCTTAAAAAATACTATTCTTCATTACCCAGGGGAATGGAAAGATAGGGACCAACTTAATTGGTCATTAAGGGTAAACATAAGAGATATCATTTAAAAATCATAAGTGTGCATAAGATGATTATATTAGTATGTGAACATCATCAAAGTTTATATACATAACATTAGATAACCATAAATAATAAAATATAGATCATAAATCAGGATTCGTGCTATACGACTTTTTTATAACAAAAAATATGCGTAATAGGAGTGTTGAAACACGATCCAACAATCACGATCCATGAAAACATAACATAGGAATAAGAATGTAGTATATACATAAGCATAGAAAAAAATTTCTTATATATAGGCTCACTATCAATGCCATCATCTAATAATGGATATATTTACTTAATGGATTAATTTTTATCCCTAATACATGACGTTTTATCTCATTATATATAAATCTTTACCCAATTAATTAGATGGATATATAATGTTGGTTCCACTCACCACTTAGTGGACAAATTCCCTCAGGGATTTGGTTTCACTCCCCATTCCTTGTAATATCATGAGATGATACTTTACCCAATGCATTGGAGGGATATATAATTTCATTCCCAACATTCATATAATAAAAAACACATCTATGTGTGACACATGAACATGAAAACATTCATAATTCGATCATAACTTAATTAACCCATGAGAAATAAATAAGTGTCATGAATATTTACACAAAAAATGATCATAATACATATAGAGTAAGAATGAAGATGGTATCATTAGATCATATCCCCTGTTAATAAAATTACATGTTAAAGGATGTTGAACTAGATGAAAAACACTTTTACAAGTACATTAGAAAATTAAATTAAGGAATATAATAAATAAGATTTATGTTTTTAATAACTATTATTTCAAAGGAAATATTTTATAAAATAATGGTAATGGAAAATAATTTATAAAACCTTGAAAATATGGAGATGACACTACTTAATTTTATATAATGAATATGGAGGGAAAATTAATTCATGCAGCAAACATTTAAAATCAATATTTTTTACATTTTTTTAAAGTATGTCAAAGACAACAGAAAATAAACCATGTAGAAAATTTTTAAAATAAAATCCTTTATTTTTTTTAAATAATTTAAGGCTATTAGTAAATGAATTTAGGAAATAATATAAGTGTAAAGAAGTCATTTATAAAATAAATTAAATAATATGAACATGGAGGATGACATTCATGATTGAAAAGAAGAGATAAAGTTGGATCCACTCACAGGAAATGTTTCAATTTAATAGTGAAAAAAGGGAAGTGAAATGATAGTAATTAATGTAAAACCTAGAAATAATTTTTTTTGAGGAAAATAAATGTATTTTTAGATAGAAATTTTAAAACCCATCCCAAGTAAAATTTAACATAATAAACCTCAATTTCAAAGTGAGATGGGAAAGTAAACCCATACAGCTTGGGTAACCTTTGATTCAAAAGAATTTTGAGAATAGAACACAAATTGGACATTTAAATACCATTAATAAAAATATAATCATGATAAAATATATCCAATAGGTAGTATATGTACCACATAAATGAATATTGGTGCATAATATGAAACATGTATTAAATAAGGGAGTTCAAAACAAAAGTCCCTTTTGAACCAGTAAGGTACGAACTATAAATTCATCATAAATGAAAGTAAAATTGTATGTTAAACTTATATGAAATTTAATTTGAGTCATATAATAGAAAATATTAATTATAATAACAACACATGAAAATAATGGAGGCTTCAAAAGAAAACCCATACCTCAGATTTTATCATAGTCGAATGTGTTATAACTCCCTGTATAATAGATTTTTTTTATTATTCCACATAAGAATAATATTTTCACAACCTGATCCATACCAGGGATCAAGCTGCAACTACCCCAATCCCACCTCCATAGGCTTGGGGCTGGTGACTAGTGATGAAGGCATTAAAAACTCAGTGAGGCCTTTTCCTAAGTACCTGTACACACACACGCAGCCAAATCAATGAAAATGTGTCGAGAGAAATGAAAAAATGATACAACACTACTATATATAAACCAAAAATATGAATCGACTTATAAATAGTATAATTATAGAAAATAAAACTAAAAGGGAAAGGGGAAAAATACATTCCCAACCTGATAAGTGCCACAACCCGACAACAGGTGGAAAAGTAAAACAACTGAGAGAGAGCCCTGCTCCTAGATCCCAAGCTATAACCACCGCACACAGTCCAAGCATCTTGTATCCCTATGCTCCTTTGAAGTCACGATCAACCTTTTCGTTGTCTGCAAGGGAACATTGAGTGTGATCAAATCCCAAGTAGGGGTAAGTATACAAATACTCATTAGGATGACCTAAAGGCTCAAGGGATAAAAAAGTGAGGTACTGAAAAGGGAAGCAGTAGATAAAACAAGGTACATTAAAAGAGTGAAGCTCAACCTAGAAAATGAGTGAAGTAATATCATCCAAATATGAGGATCAAGAAACAGTGAGAAGATGAACTTATCATCGAGTATTCTCTATCTATATTAGGAGAGTAGACTCATCCAACCACGAGAATCCAAACATGGAAAGCATGTGGAATACCCTGTGCATCTTCACCTCTCTTGGAAGGAGAGTAACCAAAGCACAAGGAGTGGGTACTGTAATATGATATATATATTCTCAACAAAAGATACCCAAATGAAAGAGTAAATGGATATCCATCTCACTATCTCATCCTAGGTAAAGAGTCGACAATAGTTCTAGATGTAAACACCATCAATGCCCAGCATCCCACACGTCTTACCTAAACTGTAATTCAAAAGCGGATCAATCACCGCACCTTGATATTATCTTCTTTGGGAGGTTCTATCTCTCCCGCATGGTTTTAGGTCACATCACAAGGATGTGTCCTGGTGGGAAAAGTTCCCATCTTTCTTGAGAGTCTAAGGTCATGTCAAGTACATCTCGTCGCTATGACGCACAATCTAGAGATCATGTCACAATGTTGTAGACCCTATATCCAGCCCTGCTAAAGAATATACTTATAAAAGTCATCGGTGAATACCACTACCTAGCCCAACTAGAGGGTAATACCTAAAAGAGTAACTGGTGAATGCCACTGCCCAGCTGCACTGGAGGGTAAACCCTGAAAGAGATCAGAGAACACCATTTCCCAGATATGTTGGAGGGTAATCTCTGAAAGAGTAACTGGCGAATGCCACTGCCCAGTTACGCTAGAGGGTAATCCCTAAAAGAGTAATCAACGAATTCCACTACCTATATACACTGGAAGGTAAGCCCTGAAAGATATCAGTGAATTCCACTGCCCAGTCCTACTAGAGGGTAATCCCAAAAGAGAACAACGAACTCCACTGCCCAGCTGCATTGATGGGTAAGCTAAGATTGCTTTTGTGATTATGAAAACATCACTTACATCACTATCATCATTAAGAATCACCTCAGATAGGCACCATACTCATAATATATCACATTGTATCTCGAATTCCACTACATAGGGAACTATCACATCGTATGCAGAGAAACACTCAGGATAGGCTACTTGTATGCCAAAATACGAGTTCAAAATAAAGAGATATGAGTGGTAGAAGATTCGTAGTGGTACGCGATGCAAATGGGGCCCACATGACGTGTGACCCCGCCTCATTGCCTTGTCATATAACCAACCATTTCCACGTCCCAAAGGGTGAACAAGTACCACTAGGAAGGTCAAGGTACTCCCAGAGTACATGCCACATTAGTCAGAAATCCGATGAGCGCACGACACTCGTCACTTATTCAAAGGGTCAGAATCATAGATTAGCTGACATGCCTCCTATAATAGTCCCAGAACATCAACTATATCTCTTCACACATGTTTTCCACTCTCACAAGAGTCAGAGCTGACCTAAGCTATGGATTCTCTTCAAACACATCAAAAGAGTCTTCCACTATTACTCATTTCATGTTTCCACATTTAATGAGATCATGAATAAAGCTTCGTACATCCAAATAGATCACACCCTTGTTATCCTTGTGAAAAAACATGAAAGGTAGGCTATTCATTTTCCCCGAACAGACTTATGAAGTATAAGTCATAAAAACGCTGCATACGCGTAGAAGCCGACTCGTGGGGACCATGCCTCAGCCCCAAAGTTAGGCAGGTGGATTGATCTGTTTCAATCCCCTCAAAAAAACACTCAAAAACGAGTGCTCAAACACCCCATATGGATGTCAGGTGAAAAAGTGGAACTTCACCATAAAATGTATGAACCAGGCCCTATGGGGCCTGCACATTGTCTTTAACCTGAACTCTTTGGAAACCATCTACAAAAGACCACATGAGGATTGGGGTCATGCTGCCGCTGACGGCTTGTCAATCAGAAATCCCAAACAGGATTTAGGTCTGATGTAAGAATAATTAATTAATTAATTAGTCACATTAATCATTTCAGGCCACCTGGTAATTAAACCAAACCTCAAAAGTCTTGAAACAACTTTGGAAGGACCGCCTCAACTCCAGGGTCACAGTGCCTCAGACGGAACGTCAAACAAATGTCCAGTTCATGAGATAATTCCGTTGTAATCTTTAATAATAATTTATTATTATTAAAATATTGCGTTCCAGGTCTCCCAACTCCGGGTAAATAACTTAAAATTCTCTAAATCCATTTCAAAATGTCCGTCTGATGAGACGAACCCATGGTCGTAGACAGTGCGTCAAATGGAAGTGCCGTTTAGGAGATACACCCCTTTGAATGCAAAGGAGCTCGAATCGGGCCAGTCCCTCCCAAATTGGCCAGACCGTCCTCTACTGGGCCGACCCATCCCAGCCAGCTCGGTCCAGACCGCCGACCCATGAAAAATCCGTGGTTCTGACCTAGCTCACTGCGGCTTACTGGCCGCGACCCATGCCGACACCGACCGACCATGAGGGCCGGTCACCCTCCTGCTCCACACCAGCATAGAGACTCACGAGATGCGGGTCCATCCTCCTCTACTACCCCTGAGGTCAGTGCCTTGGGCTCCTCCCGCCTTTCGGTGCTCCACCACCCGACGTCGTTCTCCTGAGCCTCCGGACCCACTCCCCACCTTCTGAGCGCGAGAACGCCGACCTCCCGAGCTCACTGGCCACCCGACATCGCTACTGTCTGTCGTCACATGCTACAATGCATTCCCCTGGACCCCACCTAGTCATGCAGCCGAGTGACCTGCTCTTCCGCCCTCTCGACTGTTCTGTACTGCTGGGCTCCATCGACACCGCGGCTCTGAAGCCTGTGCACCGCATGACACACCGTGTCCACCACACTTACCACCGTCTGGTGGCTATGTTGGTTCATTCTGTGGACCACCAAGACCACATCGAAGGCCCGATTTTGAATCCGAAGGCTGATTTGGGATCCTCGGGGCTAGATCTTCACAGCGCTCCCCTTTCTCTTCGATTCTTCGAGATTTAGCGTGTTTAAAAATTTTTCACGAGGAACACTCAAGAATGAGATTTAGAATGATGCTCAAACGATGGACATGTTCATTTGGTCATCATCCTTATTCTAAAATAATTAAATTTAAATGGATAATTTGAATAAAAATTAAAAGATTCAATCAAAATTGTAAAAATTAACTAGAAACCTACCTTGTTGGATCCGTTCGTCATTGGCGATGTGTCCACAAGGCTCCTACCTCGATTCGCTGAAGTTTTGGCGAAGACTGCACCTTGATCCGGTGAAGAACAAAGAAAATGACAAAGAACGGTAGAGAGATAGAGGGAGAGGGGGGTAGAGAGATAAGAGAGAAGGAAAAACCCCTAAGTCAAAACTCATGTTTTTCTATTTATAGATAAACCCAATTAGCGTGGAATCTGAAACCATCCCACCCTCGTATTTTATATCGCGCTTAGGTAAAATTACCCATTTCAAACTCATTAGAATTCCCCAATTTTCATTCCAAGACTTCTTTTGAAAGTTATTTTAAAAGAACGCCTGGGATAAAAATCACTAAGTGGTTATTCCAAAATGACGATTTTTCCCTTGGGTGACATTTCTCACTACGGTTTTGTGCTGACAAAGCTTATACCTCTAATTGGGTAAATGGAACACTCTGAACTCAATCATGGACTTGGATTTTCGATCTGAGTTTTTATTTGAGAGTTATTCAAGTTTGAGCTATTAAATGAATGAATTAATAAATAAATTCATCCATTTAACATACCGCTAACAAGAGAGCGGTCCAAACATCCAACATCGACATAATTTATGTCATTCCTAGGGTAAAAACACATTATAGACCCAACCATGGTCTCATATTTATGATTTGATCAACCGTTTAAGAGATATCCAATTTCCTTGTCATGAATAGTACAAAAACACTGAATATTTTTGTATAATTTATTCTGGGCACACTGGGCCTCTGAATTGCATTCAGTATTAGTTCCTAGATCTGGAAATATATTTAGAAATATTACAAAGTCTTACAGGGAAAAAATAGGGTCTCTACATTATTCCCTCATTCAAGATTTTCATCCTCAAAAATAAAAACTAGGAAAAAAAAATCGGGATACTAAGCTCACATCTTTCTCTCCTGCTCCCAAGAAAACCAGCACATCACCATACTAGCATGACATGCGAACCCAGGGGATGGTCCTCACTCATAAGGTCTGGTACTTTCGATGAAATTCATAGGAACACACATGTATATCATCACCTGAGACACATGGAAGACGTCGTGTGCCCACTCCTACTATTAGGAGTGTAGGGAAAGGCGGTGGATAACCTCGCCATATCTTGAACGATTATGAATGGACAAAAGAAACTCTAGGGAAATCCCCGACCGAACCTCTATATTACACATTGTGATCAGAATCAAAGTTTGTTCCTGGAACATGGTCTCGTGATTCCCTCCTTCAGAATATCCATCTGGTGAAACACCCAAGGATATATGGTCACACAAGATTTCATATTCGGTGCATCACAACCGAGACACTCTTACACGCTTGAGAAGTGAAGGAGTCAACACCATCGACTGAAGAAAATTTTCACCCTCTTGCTCCAATAGGGTAAACTACAGGGAGGCTAACTGCTACGAAACTCCCCGCACCTATCGAGCCTGGGACTCTCTGCTAAGGGAATCTGCTACAACACTGCCACTTTCCAAAGCATAGACTACCTTGAAGTCATAGTACTGTAGGAATTTCAACTAGTACAACCATATTAATTTCTAATCTCTCTTCGCGAAGACGTACCTGAGACACTGGTGGTCTGAACAAACCATAATACGCTCTCCCAGAAGATAGCATCTCCACATTCTAAGGGTGAAGACAACCACTTCCAGCACCACATTATGAGTCACATAGTTCTATTTATGGGGTGTCCATCACCTTGACCTATAATTGATAACATTATCAAGATTGACATTGAGCACACAAGGTACCAAGGAATAAGTTAGGTGAGAAAACTCATCCAACCGCAAGAGACAGGACACAGAAATCATGTGGCATACCCCGTGTGTATTTTCCTCTCTTGGAAGGAGAGTACTTCCCAAAACAGGCACTCTACCAAACCCACTAGTGGTACCTCAAGAAAAGGGAGGTCAAGAAAAAAATCCCCACTGGAAAATCCAAGACCTGCTCTGACACTCCACTGCACAACCCCGGCATGAACACACAAGTTAGAGGGACTCATCCACCACACCTCGATACTATCTGCTTTGGGTGGTACTAAATCTTCCTCAAATTTTTTCTCACATCACAAAAATGCATCTCAGTGGGGGAGGAAACCCTATTTCTTGTGCATTCAAATATATATCAAACAACACCGACATAGGGTTACACCGGCACCTCGTGTCACCCTCCGTAACTCCTAAAACAAGGAGTTGGAAGAAAAGAGTACCTCATGCAGTGTCTAACAAGTTCTACTAAAAAAGTTAGAAAATACACAGAACTTAACTCTTGTCATATGACATGATGTTGGATTGTAGACATCCATATAATGAAGCTGCCAGCAACCCCAACCACCAGCTCCCTAAGCTAGATGTGGGCCACTTAGTGGTGGTGGAAAGACCTCATAACGTTGTCCAACAACCACATTTCTTCATGATATTATACCAACACCTCCTCCCTAGGGACCACCCTGTCCTCACTTGGGAGATTTCGGATCACGACATTGCCTCTGTTGTGGTGGTGCATCTACCAACTTCCTAGAAAACTCAACAAATCTGGTCGGGTACTCTCATGCCACATGACCCCATACATCACAAGCATGGTACTAGCCCTCCCAAGATATATTGGTGCTCTACGGTGTCCCCAAATATATGCCTGAGTCATATCAAAGGGTGGCCTCCTACATTGAGGGCCTTCCAACTGACATCTTCTAGGTGTGGCGAACATCCCAGACATGTTTCATCCATTACCAAAACCGGACAACTGGAATCCCTCTTACATAAATTTCTCTTTCACCAGTGGCTACTCCAGCACCCTGAGATAGGTGAGGATGCACAAGGGCACTATGATTTCATGAATATCCTCTACGGAGACCCTTCTCAAACTTCCATGCCTAAAAGTCTCCATCATGGACCATGTTCAAAGAGTACCGAGTAAAGTCTTCGAACCTAGTCACGTACTCAGTCACTACCATCACTCCTTGCTGAAGCTCCAATATATCCTGAAACCGTATGTAGAATAAGAAGAAGGGGTAGTACTCCTCACAAAACAACTGCTAGAAGTCATCCCATGAGAGTACCGACTCATCATGAATCTGAGTAACCCGGATCTACCAATGCCAAACTACTCCATGGAAAATGACTGGCTGTCAAAACCACCATCTAACCTGTCAGTGTCCAAACAAGCCTGAAGAGGTGAACCAACAAATCTAGACAACTCTTCACCGCCTGAGGGTATGGATCATCACAGAACCTTAGTGGTCTCTGATTCTGGAACTCACATAGTGTGATCAACCTATGCTCGTCATCGACCTTCGTTGCTGGTACTATCTGATACTCTATGGGTGGAGGTGCTGCTTCCTATCCTCTTGGAGAAAGTGAAATCATTAGATGGATCTTGAACTAAGGCCTTTTCACTCAAAAAATCGTCATCACGAACTGGATCTAGTATCCTGGCTGGCTATCATCACAAAGGCATCTTGAATCTGATCAAGGAGTATCACAGTCAAATGAGAATATATATATATATATATCAACAAATATGGGGAGATGACTCAAGAATGACAATCAAAGAATCAATCCTATAGGATGTATGTACCAATTTTCCCTGCAATATGTGTCTCAGCATGATGAGTCGACAAGCGGGTAACCAGGGTCCTGGTGAATGACTATGTTAGCCACCACACCATTACTGGACTCCCTAGCCTGAGAGACGATCTCGAGACACATTGACACTATATCCCTAAAACCCAACCAATTCCTTTTTAGGGATCATCTGAACAACGTCCCAAGAAAAGAGCCACCTATGATACCAATTTGTAACGACCCAACCCATACCAGGGCTCAAGCTGTAACTACCCCAAGCCTACCTCTATAGTCTAGGGGCTAGAGACCAGCACCGAAGGCCTAAAAAATTTAGGTAGGCCTTTACCTAAGTACCTGTACACACACACACAACCAACTAAATGAAAAAGTGCAGAGGGAAAGGGAAAAAAGATACAAAACTGCTATATATAAACTAAAAATATGAAAAGACCTCTAATGAGTACAAGTACAGAATAGTAAACTGAAAGGGAAAGGGAAAAAATACATGACCAATCAGATAAGTGACACAACCCGGAAATAGGTGGAAAATTAAAATAGTTGATAGAGAGCCCTACTATTGGATCCCAAGATAAAACCACCACATGTGGTCCAAGAATCTCATATCCCTATGCTCCTCTGAAGTCACAATCAACCTGTCCATTGTCTGCAAGGGCACACCGAGTGTGGGAAAATCCAAGCAAGGGTGAGTATAAAAATACTCAATAGGATTCCCTAAAGGCTCAAGGGAGCAGCAAGTGAGGTACTAAAGAGGGAAGCAGTAGATATAACAATGTAAAATAAAAGAGTACATCTCAACCCAGTAAAGGAGTGAAGTAAGTTCATCCAAAAATGAGGAGATAGTTATAGAAGTAAACACCATCAATTCCTAGCATCTGACATGTCTGCCTTGAACTGAAAGTCAAAAGGGTCTCAATCACCGCACCTTGATATTATTCGCTTTGGTCAGTTCTGTCTCAGACACACGGTTTTAGGTCGCATCACAAGGATGCATCTTACTGGGAAAATCACCCCTCTTTCATGAGAGTCTAAAGTCACGTCAAGTATATCTTGTCGCTATGCCACACAATTGAGTGATCATGTCACAAATTCATGAACCCACTATCTAGCCTTGCTGGAGGATATACTTATTGTAGCACCCCAAGCACTTCATGGTATGTTTCTCTTAAATACATTGTATTTATAGCTTATATTTCATAAATCAATGAGGCTCAATAAAAAAAACAGGGTTACTTATAGGAGACATCCATAAACTAGCCATTAAACTTAAATTTTATAGCTTTGTGATTTGAATTTTAAAAATATGACATACACGGCTGTGTTAAAGATGATATTTAGAGTCTGATAGAATTAACTTAATTTTCAGTGAATAGTAACCAACCCTTATGAATAGTAACCTTCCCTTATGAATAGTAACTTACCCTTATGAATAGTAATATGACTCTTATTAATGGTATTCATACCCTTGAGTGTATAAATGAATTTAGGCACCCTAAAAGTGATGATGAATATTTTAAGTGTTTATATTTTTCAATTAAATAATGATTTTAATTAAATATTTAATTAATAATATTTAGAAAATTATTTTTGAAAAATGTACTCCATTTTTGGATTCTAAATGTTGAAAATGGTCAGGGTAATTTTCTGGTATTTTTCTGAAATACTTGAATTTTTGGTGAATAGTAAAATACATTAATTTACCGTATAAATACATTATAATTTAAATTAACTATTACAAGAATCATGAGTGATTTAAGCACCCAAATATCTAACTCAAATTCATATATTACTATTCTTGGTCATAGAATACTCACTATTTCTTGTCTTGAGAGGAAATAATAAATTAATGATTATAATATTAAGAAAACTCCTCTCCCCTCCACTATATAAACCACCCCTCACCCCCTCTTCCTCCCACACCACTCAAGCTTCAAGAATTGACTAAATTATGCCAAATACTCTTCCCAATACCTCTCCCCAGGTCCAATACCTGCTGGGCTCACCAAAAATCCAAAAAAAAAGGCCTTAAAGAGATTCTCAAGGAGGAGTACTCAAGAGGTGAACCTTTCTTCTCTTTTCTTTCAATTTCTTTTACAAAGTTCCATTCTTTTGTTCTCCCTTATCAACTCCCCTAATCCAAATTCCATGATAATTCCATTACCTTATATGTACTGGTTTTCCATTATTCTAATGGAATATTTCATCATAATCTCTTTTCTTCCTTTCCTTTTATACAATAAATGCAAACACCGTCCGAGATGTGTTAATTTATCACACTCAAGGAAGACTGGTTTTCAATTTGAATTACTATCTTCAATAATGGTCATGAAACCTTTTAAATGGTTGAACCAGGTCATAATATATGCATTTTATCTTGATTAATGTTCTGGAATCCATACACATTCATAATATGGAATAATAATACAAAACAAGTTTATTGTGCAAAAAACTACCAAGCCAAATCCAAGCGTTTACTTTTAACTCATCAAACGAGTCATCCTCATGGTATATAACCAGATTCATTATAAGATAATTTATATATATTTAATTTCAATAATAATTTACATTAACAATTTTGTATTTTTAACCGTATTTAAAACAAACATACGTTCTTGAATACAAGTAAATGGATCATGAAAACGAAAGATGAAAATGCTACCAAAACAATAAAATTGAATACATTAAACCATCAAAAAGGCCATTAATGAACCTAATAAGTTAATAAAATATAAACTCCATGTTGATGAGTTTATTTAATTATTAATTAATGAAGCTAAATTTGATTATTCAGGTCATTAAGAACAATCAAGAACACCTTCAACCATAAGGTAAGGGACCCTCTCTCTCACTTTTGTTCAAGCATCTTCCCTATGTTTCACCCTTTTATTTTTAATAACTAATGATGAGGTATGTTTATAAATCTTCCCTATAATGACCATATGAGATATAAACAATGGGATACCCCTTTACATCTCATTAATCCCTCACAAGAACACTCGTTACCATGCCGAAATGTTTGTAAGGGGTTTTTCTCATCTCACTTGCAATTGTATGGGATTTCTATTGTTCACCTCTTATTTATTATATGTGGTATAGGTGTAATAAAACTTGATAGATATTATCATGATTCTATTTATATTCATGGTATTCTATTATTCATTTGGTGGTTATTAACTTTTGGTCATACAACTCAATTGATTACAACATGGTAACAAGATTTGTCTCAATTTTCACTTCATTATGACTTGCTTAGTATTATGCACCTACTCTTTCTTACGTGGCATACCTAATGACCATTTGAGACCACTTTTAAATTTAAATTATATTCAATTTAAATTTCCATAATCTCATATCATGGATATGATTATTGTCTAATTCGTATACCATGTTACATACAATATTTATTTTGAATGTTGTTTTAACTGTAGAAATATTGATGAATCCGTATCCTCTATTCTATACGGATAATGTAAAGGCATATTGCTCTTGTGTTGAATCTATGTATAAAGAATAATTTGTATATAGAGGTGGGTGGGCCCTACTACAACCCCTCGATGCATCAGTAGGTCTCATGAGACAAATCAGTTGGCGACAAACCCTTAGAGTTTGTTTCAAAAAATTAGATGGGTTTATACCCATAGAACTAAACCATTTTTAACGGTATTATGGTATCATGTGATAGATATATGAAGTAAAATTAATAATAATTCTATTAATTCATTATCAATTATTACTATCCATGAGATATTCACTATGAAAAAATCTATGGATGCAGTTTCATTCTCATTTTATTAATGGAGTGGGTTTTTATTTATTCACCATGACATATTGATATGTCAAATTGTTTATGATTTAGTTATTATTGATTCATTATTATGCTATTTTTAACCCTTATTGAGCATTTGATCTCACCCCTTTCATTGTTTACTTTCAACAGGTGACGACGAGGAGATTATTTATTGAGTTTTTGTGGTTGTAGTCTTTAGTTTTTTTATGTATTGTATTTTGTAACCTTTTCCAATGTAATTAGAGTTACATATATGTATATAGTTTATTCAAGACTACTAAACGGATCATTCCTTTATGATTTTCATTCCTTCTAACCATGCCAATATAATAAGTAATGCACCGGCTCCAGTCTAGAGGGGTCAGGGTGCTACAGTTGGTATCAGAGGAAGTTTAGTGGAAAACTTGGAAACTTGATTAGAAAAAGTAGATTAGGGAAAAAATACCTAAGGTAGTATTTGAGGATGAACATACAAGAACTTAATGGTATTTGGTAAGGAATATATTATGTGAATATTTATATCAAATACATCCCTGTCTAGATATGAGCAGGTAGAGGTGGCTCTGGACAGATGTACCTAGGAGTGAAAGCTCCGACAAGAAGTTTCGGGCTTGACCCAAGGTATCCTGGTACATGAAAATGGGCCTTGCTGCACTCTTGGTTATGAAACTCCTGGGGGATATATAATTCATATTTTCTTTACAATCCATTATGAAGGATTGAAATTTAAATTATTCCTCAAAGAAACCATTTTTCTGATTATGGTATTATCCATGCATATGATCTCAATTTATTCTAAGTATTTTGTTAAATTAAGATTATAAATTATGATTCATACCCTAATATAGTGTGTTCCATTATTTAGAAATCGCTTCTAACAGAAGAAGGGGAATCAATACTCATGGGCAAGGTAGGGATCTCCCCACTGAGCAAGTCAACACAATCAATTTTGGAGCAGATCAGATCATGACCATATTGGGACAACTTACTCGGGTTATAAAAAATAACCATTCCATACCTGTGTTGGATTGTTTCATGTGGAAGAAGCCCCCATATTTCAGTGGGACTACTAATCTAGTGGTTACTAAGCAATAGATCAAGTCCCTTGAAAATATATTTATGGCATTAAGATTCAATGAAAATGAAAAGGGAGTACTGGAAGTTTATTGTCTCAAGGGAGACGCTGATAAATGGTGGTCCTTGATTCAGAATACCATGGAGGAAGAAGAAATATAAGATATGGAATGGAGGAATTTTAAGGAAATATTCTTTGAAAAATATTTCCCTCATGAGAAACGAACCGAAATGAAGAGGAAATTTCTTAGCTTATGCAAAGGGAAGAAAACAGTGTTGCAGAGTATGAGGCTACCTTCACAAGGCTAGCCAGGTATTCTGTTAATTACGTACATGAATCAGCAGACAAGATTGATCATTTCTTTAAAGTTCTTAATCCAAGTCTTTGAAGGGCATTGGATTATCAAACATTTTTATCATATGATGAAATTGTATCAAGTTTCATCAAAACAGAGAATGAATTTTCTAGATCAAATTTGTTCAATGGAAACCAAGATAAGAAGAGGTACTCTGATAACCAAGGGAAAGGTGAAGTACCAAAGAAGAACAAGGGAATGAATAAATTCCCATTATGTAAAAACTATGGAAAGAATCATCTCAGGAAATGCTTAAGAGCCATGGGAGTCTGTTACAAGTGTGGAGAAAAGGGTTATCTATCTCATGAATTCAATGGGAAGAAACAATTTGATGATGTTAAATGCTACAATTTTATAGATATGGGACACTATGAAAATGAGTTTCCTAAGAACTAAGTAAAAATTCTTCAGAAAAATACAAGAGAGCAAGGGAGAGTTTATGCGATTACAACCACGGAATTTGGAGTTCAGAATGGTGTGGTGGTAGGTACTTTAATTGTTTCCTCAAATATATCCATCACTATTTTTGATTCTGGATCATTGCATTCATTTATATCTTCCCAGTTTTCCAAGAAAATTAGACACGTCCAATTTGATTTAATAAAGGAGTTATCAGTCAAAACTCCTAGGGGATTCATAATTGCAACAAAGGAATGTTAACTAGTCCCCGTCATGACACATAAACGTACTTTAGTTGCTAATATTATCATTATAACAATGATTGAATTTTATATAATTCATGGTATGAATTGGCTGTCAAACTATGATGCGAAGATTTATTACAAGAAAAAGGAAGTTACAAATTTTGAAAATGGTGTAGAATCTTTTATATTTAGAGTAGAGACCTCGCCACCCAATTCTTATCTAGATACTCCGGTAGTAGCTCTATTGAATGAAATTCTTGGAGAGGAAGAGAACCCAATATCTATGGGTGAGGAAAGAAATATTAAAATTGAAGATGTGCATATAGTGCAAAAATACATTGATGTATTTCCATATGAATTACCTGGACATCCTCTAGAGTAGGAAATTGAGTTTTCCATTGACTTAATTCCTGGTGCAAGACGTATATCAAAGACCTCCTATAGAATGGCCACTGTGGAATTATTGGAGCTAAAGAAACAACTAGAGGAATTGAGTGAAAAGGGATTTATTCGACCTAGTGTTTCTCCATAGGGAGCCCATGTCCTCTTTGTTAAGAAGAAATATGGATCCATGAGGCTATGCATTGATTATAGGGAAATCAATGCTATTACAATAAAGAATAAGAATCCTATACCTCAGATTTATGATTTATTTGATCAAATTCATGGAGATCAATACTTTTTTAACAATTGACCTTTGATCTAGATATCATCAGTTGTATGTGAGGAAGGAATATATTCCTAAGACAACATTTTGAACCAGGTATGGGCATTATGAGTTTACTGTGATGCCTTTCAGATTGGATAATTCACCATCTTTTTTATGGATTTAATGAATAGAGTTTTCAAGGAATATCTTGATAACTTTTTTGTGATATTAATCTATGATATCCTGGTATACTCAAAAGGGTATAAATACCATGAGGATCACTAGCAGATTATTTTGAAAAATCTTAGAAGAAATGAATTATATGTGAAGTTTAGAAAATGTCAATTCTGGATTCAATTAGTTTCTTTTCTAGGCCATATTGTCTCTAAGGATGGAATCCTAGTTGATCCTGCAAAAAAAAAATGCAATCCAAGAATGGCCCACGCCAACAAACATAACTGAGGTGTGTAGTTTTATTGGTTTGGCAGGTTACTATCGACGTTTCGTTCAGAATTTTGCTCGACAGGCTAACCCATTAACCAAGATCACACGTAAAGGAGTTAAGTTTGTTTGAAAAAATGTATGTACATAATTATTCAAGCAATTGAAAAGAATATTGGTTAATGATTCATTTTTGGCTCTTCCATCTGGAAGTGATGGATTTGTAATATACAGTGATGCATCAAAGAATGGGCTGGGTTGCGTCCTTATGAAAAATGATAAAGTTATTGCTTATGCATCAAGACAGTTGAAGACTAATGAGAAAAATTATCCAACTCATGATATTGAGTTAGCAGCCATAATCTTTGCTCTGAGAATTTGGAAACTTTATCTCTATGGAGAAATATGTGAGATTTATATGGACCACAAGAGTTTGAAATACATTTTCACACAAAAAGAACTCAACATGAGGCAAAGGATATGGCTCGAGTTACTCAAGGATTATGATTGTTGAATACACTACCACCCAAGAAAGGTGAATAAGGTGGAAAATTCATTAAGAAGGAAAGATCATGGACTTCTGACTCAAATGAGGATTGATAGACATCCTATATTTTTGGATCTACTAAAGATGGACATGGGAATTTTTAATGAAGGGGAAACATGTTTGCTCTTTCAAATTATTGCTAAACCATCTTTATTAGATAAGATAAAAATCTCTCAATCTAATGATGAGAATCTACACAAGAAAATTAATGTTTTCAAGTATGGGAGATTGGAAGACTTCGTGTATGAGGAAGGAGTTATGAAGTTTGGGAAGAGGTTATGCGTTCTATCAATACCTAAGATAAAAAGGGAACTATTAGATGATGATCATAGCTCAAATTTCTCTATACACCCGGGTAGCATAAAGATTTATAGAGATCTGAAGGAATATTTCTGGTGAGATAATATGAAGCGGGGAATTCCTAACTATGTGTGAAGGTGTCTAGTTTGTCAACAAGTGAAGGCAGAGAGACAACATCCCAAAGGATTGATGCAACCTCTGCCTATTAATTTGTGGAAGTGGGATACCATTACAATGGATTTTTTCAGCGGACTATTGAGGACACCTAGAAGGAATGATGAACTATGGGTAATTGTTTATCATCTCACAAAATTAGCACATTTCCTTCCAATAAGAGAGGATTTACCACTTGAGAACCTGATAAGGCTTTATATTAATGAAGTTGTAAGACTTCATGGTCCACATCTATTTATTGTGTCTGATTGAGATCCCTGATTTACATCAAAATTATGGAAAATTATCCAAAAGGCTTTGAATACTGAGCTTCGTATGAGTACTGCTTATCACCCCCAAACTGATGGATAGTCAGAAAGGACTCTTTGAACTCTGGAAGACATGCCAAGATCATGCTCTCTTGACTTCCAAGTTATGTGGGATCAATGCTTTCCTTTGGTGGAATTTTCCTACAACAATAGTTTCAATTATAGTATTCAAATGGCTCCATACGAAGCGTTATATGGAAAGAGATGTCGAAATCCAACTTGTTGGAACAAAGTTGGTGAGAGGAAACTTATAGGCCCAAAAATTATTGAAGATACCGCGACAAAGGTGAAGAAAATCCAAGACCATATTAAAGCATCTGAAAGTAGGAAGAAGAGTTATGTTGAAAATCAGAGAAAGTATTTGGAATTCCAAGTGGGAGATCATGTATTTCTGAAAGTATCTCCATGGAAGGGTGTGTTAAGGTTCAATAAGAAGGGGAAATTGATCCCCAGTTACATCCCACCATTTTAAATTTTTGAAAGAATCGGAGCTGTATCTTACCATTTAGCAATGCCTCCAAGTCTCTCCAAAGTTCATGACGTGTTCCACATGTCATAGTTAAAGAAATACATGCCAGGCCCAACACATGTACTCACATATGAAGAAATAGAACTGAAACCTGATTTTTCATACTGTGAAAATCCTATCAGGATTCTTGACACAAGGGAGAAGGTATTCAGAAATTGGAAGACTCGTCTAGTAAAGGTTCTTTGGAGAAACAAGAATATGGAGGAAGTAACATGGGAACCTAAGGATATTATGAAAAAGAACCACCCATATCTTTTTGGTTGACTTTATACACAAAATTTTGAGGATGAAATTTCCGAAGGAAGGAATAATGTATCACCCCAAACACTTAATGGTATGTTTCTCTTAAATAAATTCTAGTTATAACTTATATTTCATGAATCACTGAGACTATATGGAACAAAACATGGTTACTTATAGGAGATATCCATTACCTAGCCATTAAATTTAAAATTTTCAGCTCTGTGATTTGAATTTTAAAAATCTGACATACACGGTTGTGTTCAAGATGATATTTAGAGTCTGATAGAATTAACATAATTTTCAGTGAATAGTAACCTACACTTAAGAATAATAACCTAAACTTATGAATAATAAATTACCATTATGAATAGTAATATGACTCTTATTAATGATATCCATAACCTTGAGTGTATAAATGAATTTAGGCACCTTAAAAGTGAAGATGAATATTTTAAGTGTTTATATTTTTCAATTAAATAACGATTTTAATTAAATATTTAATTAATCATATTTATAAAATTATTTTTGAAAAATGGACTTCATTTTTATATTCTACTCGTTAAAAAATGGTTAGGGTAAATTTTTGGGATTTTTCTGAAATACTTGAATTTTTGGTGAATAGTAAAATACATTAATTTACCGTATAAATACATTATAATTTAAACTAACTATTCCTAGAATCATGAGTGATGTAATTAAAGAAATATCTAAATCACATGAATATATTACTCTTCTTGGTCATGGAATACTCACTATTGCTTGTCTTGAGAATAAATAATAAATTAATGATTATAATATTAAGAAAACTCCTTTCCCCTCCACCATATAAACCACCCCTCACCCCCTCTTCCTCACACATAAATCAAGATTCAATCCTTGCCTAAATTCTGCCAAATACTCTTCCCAAGCCCCCTCCCCATGTCCAAGACCTACTGGTCTCATCATAAGTCCAAAAACAGAGGCCTTAAGAAGATTCTCAAGGAGGAGTACTCAAGAGGTGAACCTTTCCTCTCTTTTCTTTCAATTTATTTTACAAAGTTCCATTCTATTATTCTCCCTTATCACCTCCCATCATCCAAATTCCATGATAATTACATTACCTCATATGTAATGTGTTTTCATTATGCTAATGTATTATTTCATAATAATCTCCTTTATTCCTTTCCTTTTATAAAATAAATGCAAACACCATCCGAGATGTGTTAATTTATCACACTCAAGGAAGACGAGTTTTAAATTTGTATTACTATCTTAAATACTGGTCATGAAACCTTTTAAATGGTTGAACAAGGTCATAATATATTTATTTTATCTTGATTAATATTCTGGAATCCTTACACATTCATAATATGGAATAATAATACAAAACAAGTTTATTGTGCACAAAACCGCCAAGCCAAATGCAAGCGTTTATTTTTAACTCATCGAATGAGTCATCCTCATGGTATATAACCAGAATCATTATAAGATAATTTATATATCTTTAATTTCACTAATAATTTATATTAACAATTCTGTATGTTTAACCCTATTTTAAACAAATATACATTCATGAATATAAGTAAATTGATCATGAAAACCAAAGAAGAAAATGCTACCAAAACCATAAAATTGAATCTATTAAACCATAAAAGAGTCCATTAATTATCTTAAAAAGGTCATAAAATATCAATTAAATGTTTATTAGGTTCTTTAATTATTTATCAATGAAGATAAATTTGATTATTCAGGTCTTTAAGAACAATCAAGAACACCTTCAAGCAAAAGGTAAGGGATCCTCTCTCTCACTTCTGTTCAATCATCTTCCCTATGTAGCGCCATTTTATTTTTAATACCCAATGATGGGGTATGTTTAAGAAACTTCCCCATACTTCACTTATGAGATATAAATAATGGGATACCCCTTTAACTCTCATTAATCTCTCTTAAGAACACTCGTTACCATGCCGAAATGTTTGTAAGGGGTTTTTCTCATATCACTTTCAATTCTGTGGGGTTTCCATTATTCACCTCTTATTTATTATATGTGGTATAGGTGTACTTCCATTTGATATATATTATCATGATTCTATTTATATTCATCGTATTATGTGATTCATTTGGTGGTTATTAACTTTTGGCCACATGACTCAATTGATTACAACGTGGTAATGAGCTTTGTCTCAATTTTCACTTCATTATGAATTTCTTAGTATTGTGTGTAACACCCAGATATTTTATGAAAAATATTATTTTAATTTCATTAATGTCTTGTTTTGTATGCTACACAAAGATTACCTTGTGCTATACGCAACACCGTATTAGCTTGCAGTATACGCAACACTATTCTTGGATCGTGTTACACACAATTTTAATAATAGTTATTCTATGCAACATTGAGTATATATATATATATTCAATGTATAAATGAAATATAGTTGGATTCTGTTATACGAAGCAATGGAAGATTCTTGCACAACACGCAACCCTGACTTGGCTTGCATTACACGCAATCGCGACCATCCTCGATAGCATGTGTTGTACGCAATACCGGGTTTTACTAAACAATGATATATTATTATAATATTATTATGAACTAGCCGTTATGAATAGTATTAACTAAATTTTGAATTTTATAACATTATTATTCATCTTACACATTTTCTAGAACATGGTATAAGAACAAAATAAATTTTTCGAGTAAAATAAGTATTTTTCAAAAAATGCAGTTTTGCCGCCTTTTGATGGAACACCCACTTTAAATCTAGTTTTTGACATGTTTATAAGTTAAATTTTAAAAAATAAAATTCTTCTTTGTAATAAAGAAATAAAAATTTACTTTGGATAATTTTTTCATATTATTCTGGTAATTTTCATATTTTGATGAATAGTAAAAACACGCAATATTTTAGTTAAAAACAACTTTTTTCATTGCAATAATTTATATGGTTAAATTATAATATTGAATGGTTTTAAAGTATAAATAGAATATATTTTTACCATTTAATATAATTTATGTCATTAGCATTGATTTTACATTAAATTCGTAGGTTAAATCAATTCAATCTTTTGTAATGTTTTAAAGAAAAACCCATTTTCTTTCGACAACAGGATTAATTTTAATTTAATTTCTGCAATTTTTGTGTATTGAATTTGGAAAACTGGATTCCATATTTGGAATCAGTGGGTCCAAATTATGTTAATAATCTACTTTTTATTTTTGGGAATTATGAATAGTAACTACGGTAAATTTTATTTATCATAGTTAAAGGTAAATCGGGTAATTAAGGGTAAATATAATATTATAAAATTACCCTAACACATGCCAAAATTCTATTGGATGGCTACAAGTAGACCCATATAACCTAAGGGTCGTATTAAATTCATTTTATTGATTTTTGACCATGAAAATAATTTAATTATTATTAAAACCAAAGAAAGTGACAACATGTCACTCTCTTAAATCTTATAAGTATAATAATTTTAATTTAGTGATAAACATCATAAAACTTCGAACATGAATAGTCTCCAGAAAGAGAATAAAATTATCTACATCATGATAATTTATTTAGAATTTTTAGGGATTAAATAATTGTCATTAATGGTGATACATTAATGATACAGAAATTATTTATTAAGTGGAAAATAAGTAATATAGTTTTTAATGAAATAATAATACCCATTAAAAGGCCCAGAAACCTGACCAAAACTTATTGGTAGTGTATATATACACCTTAATCATCCAACTACCTAATATATAACCGTTTGGAGCCTTATAAAAGTGATTATGACACTTATATTATTTTATTTTAAATGATGCCAATGTTGTCACCTTCATAATTTAATAAATATAACAATTTAAATATTGTGATTTGAAGATGATAAATTCGAGTAAAAGTATTATTTTGAAAGGTAATAGATTTATATTCATCATAGTATTTTAGTTTTAATTTTTATGCAACAAATAATTATATTAAATAATTATGAAAAAATATTGTAGTAATTATTTTATTAAGAGATAAACCAAATAAATGGTTTAAAAAATAATAAAATAAATATTATATGAACTATTTAATGTGATCCAATAATTTTATAGATACATATGACCTTTTATTAATCTATTAAAGCTTTTATTTCGAACATAACTTCTGTATATATTTTATTTAAATTCAAATAAATGAATAGTGACAAAATTGACACTATTGTTATTTTATAAAAATAACATATTATAAAATTGTTTAAAAATCACAAATGTATTGAAAAATTATAAATTTAAATTTATATGGTCTATAATGTTATAAAGTAAACAATTATGGAAAATTCACAACAAATAAGTAATTATTTGTTATAATTTAAAATTTAGAATTTTATTACCACAAATAAACTTAAATAGATTAAATAAGGATAAATCAAAATGATAAGGTTTAAAATAATATCCAAACATGTCTATATTTTATTGGTTGATGATATTAAAACCCTATCTCATCTAAGATTCAAATATGAGTCATTTTTGGAGGTTTTTAAGTGGGGTTAGATTTATTATAAATTAATATTTTTAAGAATTCCAAAGGCGCCCCTCTCCTCCCTTATAAAAGGGCACCTCCTACCTCTCTTCCACACACCACTTTCAGCATTCAAGCTTGGCCAACCCCTGCCCAATTCTCTTCTCCACTTCCCTAGAAACATCCAATAGGTACTGGTCTTCTTCAAATACCAATTTTAGTGCCCTAAGAGGAGGTCTCAAAGAGGCGCTTCAAAGAAGAGGAGGTTCAGATACCTACGAAGCATATCGGACCTAAGGTAAGGGATAACTTTTCCAATCTCGTTTACATCTGATATTGTTTATTCATAAGTATTTACTGGGTTTATATTTATCATCCATGTCCCTGTTTTCTAAAGATGATTTCATGTATGTTTAAAGTTCTTTTTACCCATTTTGACTTTTACTACATGGTATGTAAATAATCTTTCTTTTAAGAGGTACTTTATGACTTTTCCTGCAAAAGTACGAGAAGAATGTTTTTTTAACTTATACGGCATGAAAGAATTTTTTTTACGGTTTTATAAAGTCTTATTTTTATGAATCTTCCTCCAAAATATTTCATTACTATTTTTAATAAAATACTTTTATTTTAGAATTGCATGACATTTTGTGAAAATGATTTTGAAGAAGAAATGATATTTTCCTCAAGAATTAATTTCAAGTGTTTTATCAAAACCATTTTGCATCTAAGATGACATTATTTCATATGTGTCTCTATGATTTACATGGTTCCACTTTTCTTATTATTAAATGATATCCATTTCTTTTATATAGATTATGTGATGATGGGAGGATGTTTATGACACCCATTTTATTTGTTGGGTTATTATGAATGATGTATGTTTATTTTGTGGCACAAGTAAGAATGATTTCATTATGAGATGGGTGGGACCTATATCGCCCTCCAATGCATTGGGTAAAGATTTATATCTCATTAGATAGACATGGCTGGAATGATAAGTTAATCTGGTTCAATATTACAGGACTGAAACGAGGAGTGAACTCAATTCAGAAAGGGACTTTGTCCACTAAGATGGTCTTGGTAGCAATGCCTTGGCTACTATATAAATCATTACATGTGCTTAATGGATGCCATAATTACATGTTTTATTCCCATTCTATTTTATCATGGTTTATGTTCCAATATGATCTATGCCTTATGTACTTCCATGTTTTATGTCATTGCTCAAGATTTTGATGTTTAAACATTGTGTTCATGTTTTTAAGTTCAAATGTATATGGTATGTTTTATTTTATCCATGCTTACCCTTACTGAGTATTTGAGCTCACCCTTTTTATATTTTCTTTTCCCCAGGATATAAAGAAAGGTTTTAGGTAAGAAAAAAAGGGGAAGATCTTTATGGGAGATGATGAAGATCTTTCACCACAATTAGAAGATTACGTTCCAAGTTTCCAAAGACACTAAACTATTACAGTCCTTATGTGTATGTTTTTGTTATGTATTAAGTATTCCTCTAAAGTAATGTAATTCCCATGCATGTCAAGCTTTGGGTCTATACAGTTTCTATTAGAGGAAAGGTTTAGTCAACCTTTAAAAACTAGGATGCGAAAACGTTAGTGAGATCCCTAGAGATATTTCTAAGGTATGTCTAGGGATGTCCCTAAGGATAAGTATACGTATAGGATACAGTCCTAGAACTACGGTAACGATCATAGAATTTAACCTAAGATGTTAGATATTGAGAATACTACCCCTTTACTATGTTGTTTTCCATAGAATGATTTTTGCCTCTCACACTATTCTTTTTGGGTTTTAGAAAATGGCTGGAAATAGGAAGATTCACGATAATGGAGGATACGATAGACAATGGAATGATTTTCTTCATGAGAAACCAAATGAAACGAGATCTAGAAGTCCAAACATCGTTATTATGCCTAATCAGAAATCTCATAATATGATCAATAATCTCAACTTTGGTAAGTTTCCCGACTTATATAATAAGAGAAAGATGGAGTTTCATGATTATCATAGAGGAAAGAAAGTTCAATTTCCCTCATGTAAATCATGTGGGAAGAGGCATCAGGGAGATTGTTTCAAAGGAACTGGAAGATGCTTTGGGTGTGGAAAAGAAGCACACAAAGCCAGTAAGTGCAAAGTAAAAGGTTCAATTAACACCATGGACAAAGATAATGGTATTTCTACGACATCAACAATGATTAGATGTTTTAAATGTGGAATGTATGGGCATTATGCAAACCAATTCCCTAATGGAAAATATCATGAAGAGAATCAACATGATCATATGGGTAGTATTTATGTGGATGATGACGAGGAGACTACAAATGATATATGAGATGAAAGAAGTGTTGAAGCTCAGTCGATTGTTTTAGAAGGTAGTGGAATGATTGTATGTTTATCGAGAGTTATGTTGTATAGTTAATGGTACTATGGAATAAAGAATCATCTAAGGATTGTTACACTATTGTTTTCCCTAAAATTATTTGAAAGTATATGTTGAATGGTACCAGTAACCATGGAAGGTTATTCAAATATTTTTGTAAAGTAGATGATATGCACATAATGAAGGAATAAGAATATAATGAGATGTTTGATTGTATTCATGAGCTCATGATTGATATAAGTACTAAGTGATATCATGGTTTGAGTATATAGAATTTTGAGGATTTTGGTATGTGGAAAGTGTTAACTTTTAACTGCATTCATGTTTTCACTAAGGTTCAATGGGTATTCATTTTTCAAGAGAATACATGATTAAGGCTTTCGAATGTTTGGAATGTGACCAACATGACATATCATATGATATATGGGGATCAATGAGGGTATTAAATCTTTGGTAATCTTTTTCACTATATTATGAGAGTGGACTGCAGTATTATGGATAAGCCTAAAGATTGGAATGGATTATGTTGAACATAAGTTAGTATTGTTTAAGGATAGAAGTTTTTTCGATATTATTGATGGGATGTTATAGTAACATAGTTTTAGAAAAAGGAAAACCTGCAGGACGGGCGACTGCCCATCGCGTCAGAAAAGGCTGTGGGAATCGAACCCACAACCGAAGTGCGACCGGCCTTTATCGCCTACCACTGGCCTACAGGAAGTCCCTAGTTAGTAGAAACTAGTTTTATTTTATTAAGCGGTATGATATATGAAGTATAAGTTCATTTTTGGAACCATATACGATTAATCTAACCATAAGATGGACTTATAACTTTTGCTAACCTTTTGTTTGAAAGAGATGGAATGACCCATAATTCTATCACATGATCTGCTAACACATCACGAATAACAAATTCAACTTCATTTCTTTAAGGGATGAAGTGGAAATTGTTCAATTCACGAACAACAATGAGATTGTACCAAAATCATGTAAGTATTTCTTTTAATTCATCAACTTTAGGGAAATGATCATGAAAACAAATTTTTTTTGTCCTAGTTCCCTTATATCCGATGAATCAGATGGTACCTTAGATCATCACAATTCAATAGCTTTGTGATTGTTGGCTTTTTTCATAGCCATGTTCTCTACCACTCTCCATCAGAACTTGATGGTTAGATTTTTCTTCCATATCCATATTTTCACCTTTGTTCTCCTACGTGGAAACCCAGTGATGAGTTAATTTGGGCAACCGTTACATTTCATACTTTAGTTTTTAAAGCCATGTTTTGGTATTCCTTTTTACGATGTGGGTTTCTATTAAACAAACTTTCGAGTAGTAAACCATTTATAACCCCGAAGAATTTCGAGGGAGAAATTCATTTTAAGGGGGGTAGAATGTAACACCCCGAGATTTTATGAAAAATATTCTTTTAATTTCATTAATGTCTTGTGTTTTATGCTACACCAAGATTACCTTGCGCTATACGCAACACCTTATTAGCTTGCAGTATACGCAACACTATTCTTGGATCGTGTTACACACAATTTTGATAATAGTTATTCTACGCAACATTGAGTATATATATATATTCAATGTATAAATGAAATACGGTTGGATTATGTTATACGAAACAACAAATGATTCTTTCACAACACACAACCCTGACTTGGCTTGCATTACACGCAATCACGACCATCCTCGATAGCGTGTGTTGTACGCAATACCGGGTTTTACTAAACAATGATATATTATTATAATATTATTATGAACTAGCCATTATGAATAGTATTAACTAAAATTTTAATTTTATAACATTATTATTCATCTTACACATTTTCTAGAACATGGTATAAGAACAAAATAATTTTTTCGGGTAAAATAAGTATTTTTCAAAAAATGCAGTTTTGCCGCCTTTTGATGGCACACCTACTTTAAATATAGTTTTTGACATGTTTATAAGTTCAATTTGACAAAATAAAATTCTTCTTTGGAATCAAGAAATAAAAATTTACTTTGGATAAATTTTTCATATTATTCTGGTAACTTTCATATTTTGATGAATAGTAAAAACACGCTATATTTTAATTTAAAAAAACTTTTTTCATTGTAATAATTTATATGGTTAAATTTTAATATTGAATGGTTTTAAAGTATAAATAGAATATATTTTTACCATTTAATATAATGTATGTCATTAGCATTGTTTTTACATTAAATTCGTAGTTTAAATCAATTCAATCTTTTGTAATGTTTTAAAGAAAAACCCATTTTCTTTCGACAACGGGATTAATTTTAATTTAATTTCTGAAACTTTTGTGTATTGAATTTGGAAAAATGGATTCCATATTTGGAATAAGTGGGTCCAAATTATGTTAATAAGATACTTTTTATTTTTGGGAATTATTAATAGTAACTACGATAAATTTTATTTACCATAGTTAAAGGTAAATCGGGTAATTAAGGGTAAATATAATATTATAAAATTACCCTAAAAAATGAAAAAATTCTATTGGATGGCTAAAAGTAGACCCATATAACCTAAGGGTCGGATTAGATTCATTTTATGGACTTTTGACCATGGAAATAATTTAATTATTATTAAAACCAAAGAAAGTGACAACATGTCACTCTCTTAAATATTATAAGTATAATAAATTTAATTTAGTGATAAACATCATCAAACTTCGAACATGAATAGTCTCCAGAAAGATAATAAAATTATATACATCATGATAATTTATTTAGAATTTTTAGGGATTAAATAATTGTTATTAATGGTGATACATTAATGATACAGAAATTATTTATTAAGTGGAAAATAAGTAATATAGTTTTTAATGAAATAATAATACCCATTAAAAGGCCCAAAAACCTGACCAAAAATTATTTTTAGTGTATATATACACCTTAATCATCCAATTAGCTAATATATAACCGTTTGTAGTCTTATAAAAGTGATTATGACACTTATATTATTTTATTTTAAATGATGCCAAAGTTTTCACATTCATAATTTAATAAATATAACAATTTAAATATTGCGATTTTAAGATGCTAAATTCTAGTAAAAGTATTATTTTTAATGGTAATATATTTATCTTCATCATAAGATTTTAGTTTTAATTTTTATGCAACAAATCAATATATTAAATAATTATACAAAAATGTTGTAGTAATTATTTTATTAAGAGATAAACCAAATAAATGGTTTAAACAATAATAAAATAAATAATATATGAACGATTTAATGTTATCCAATAATTTTATAGATACATATGACCTTTTATGAATCTATTAAACTTTTTAGTTTGAACATATCTTCTGTATATATTTTATTTAAATTCAAATAAATGAATAGTGTCAAAATTGACACTATTGTTATTTCATAAAAATAACTTATTATAAAATTGTTTAAAAATCACAAAAATATTTAAAAATTATAAATTTAAATTTATATGGTCTATAATGTTAGAAAGTAAACAATTATAGAAAATTCACAATAAATAAGTAATTATTTTTTATAATTTATAATTTAAAATTTTATTACCACAAATAAACTTAAATAGATTAAATAAGGATAAATCAAAATGATATGGTTTAAAATAAGATCCAAACATGTCTAAATTTTATTGGTTGATGAGATTACAACCCTATCTCATCTAATGTTCGAATAGGAGTCATTTTTGGAGGTTTTTAAGTGGGGTTAGATTTATTATAAATTAATATTTTTAAGAATTCCAAAGGTGCCCCTCTCCTCCCTTATAAAAGGGCACCTCCTCCCTCTCTTCCACACACCACTTTGAGCCTTCAAGCTCATCCAAACCCTGCCCAATTATCTTCTCCACTTCCCTAGAAACATCCTAGAGGTCCTGGTCTTCTTCAAAGACCAATTTTAGTGCCGTAAGAGGAGGTCTCAAAGAGGTGCTTCAAAGAAGAGGAGGTTCAGATACGTACGCAGCATATCGGACCTAAGGTAAGGGATAGCATTTCCAATCTTGTTTTTATCCGAGATTATTTATTCGTATTTATTTACTGGGGTTATATTTATCATCCATGTCCCTATTTTATAAAAATTATTTCATGTATGTTTAAAGTTCTTTTTACCCATTTTGAATTTTACTACATGGTATGTAAATAATCTTTCTTTTAAGAGGTACTTTTTGACTTTTCCTGCAAAAGTACGAGAAGAATGTTTTTTTATCTTATACGGAATGAAAGTATTTTATTTATGGTTTTATAAAGCCTTAATTTCATGAAGCTTCTTCCAAAATATTTCATTACTATTTTTAACAAAATAATTTTCTTTTAGAATTTCATGACATTTTTTGAAAAGAAAATGATTTTGAAGAAGAAATGATATTTTCCTCAAGAATTCATTTCAAGTGTTTTATCAAAACCATTTTCCATATAAGATGACATTATTTCATATGTGTCTCTATGATTTACATGTTTCCACTTTTCTTATTATGAAATGATATCCATTTCTTTTATATAGATTATGTGATGATGGGAGGATGTTTATGACACCCATTTTATTCGTTGGGTTATTTTGAATGATGTATGTTTATTTTGTGGCACAAGTAAGAATGATTTCATTATGAGATGGGTGGGACCTATATCTCCCTCCAATGCATTGGGTAAAGATTTATATCTCATTAGATAGACATGGCTGGAACGGTAAGTTAATCTGGTTCAGTGTTACAGGACTGAAACGAGGAGTGAACTCGATTCAGAAAGGGACTTTGTCCACTTAGATGGTCTTGGCAGCAATGCCTTAGCTACTATAGAAATCATTACATGTGCTTAATAGATGACACAATTACATGTTTTATTCCCATGCTATTTTATCATGGTTTATGTTCCAATACGATCTATGCCTTATGTACTTCCATGTTTTATGTCGTTGCTCAAGATTTTGATGATTAAACATTGTGTTCATATTTTTAAGTTCAAATGTATATGGTATGTTTTATTTTATCCATACTTACCCTTACTGAGCATTTGAGCTCACAATTTTTATGTTTTCTTTTCCCCAGGATATAAAGAAAGGTTTTAGGTAAGAAAAAAAGGGGAAGATCTTTATAGGAGATGTTGAAGATCTTTCACCATGATTAGAATATTAAGTTCCAAGTTTACAAAGACACTAAACTATTACGGTCCTTGTGTGTATGTTTTTGTTATGTATTAAGTATTCTGCTAAAGTAATATAATGCCCATGTACGTCAAGATTTGGGTCTCTACATTGTGCACCTACTCTTTCTTATGTGGTGTACCTAATTACCATTTGAGATTAATTTTCAATTGAAATTATATTCCATTTAAATTTCCATATTCTCATATCATGGATATGATTTTTGTCTAATCCGTATACCTTGTTACATACGATATTTATTTTTAATGTTGTTTTAACTATGGAAATATTGATGAATCTGTATCCTCTATTCTATACGGATAATTTAAAGGCATGTTTATCTTGTGTTTTATTTATTTATAAAGAATGCTTATAATTTATATGATGGTGGGGACCACTGCAGCCCCTCGATGCATCAGTAGGTCTCCTGAGACAAATCAGTTGGCGACAAACCCTTCGAGCTTGTTTCCAAAAATCAGACAGGTTTCTACCCATAGAACCAAACCATTTTTAACAGTATTATGGTATCATGCTCCAGATACATGACATCCAATTAATAAGAATTCTCTTTATTAATTATCATTTATTACTATCCGTGAGATGTTTACTATGACAAAATCTATGGATGTAGTTTCATTCTTAGTTTATTAATGTCTTGAGTTTTCATTTATTCACCATGCCATATTGATATGTCAAATTGTTTAGGATTCAATTATTATTGATTCATGCTTCCACTATTTGTAACCCTTATAGAGCATTTTAGATCACCCCTTTCATTGTTTACTTTCCACAGGTGATGAATAGGAGATCATTTATTGAGTTTTTATGAATGCAGTTTTATTTTTTGTAATGTATTGTATTTTTTTAGCCTTTTCCAATGTAATTAGAGTTACATCTATGTATCTAGTCTCTTCAAGAATAATAAACTGATCGTTCCTTCAGTATTTTCATTCCTTCTAACTATGCTAATATAACAAGTAATTCACCATCCTCAGTCTAGAGGGGTCAGGGTGTTACACTTATAAAAGTCATCAGAGAATTCCACTACCCAGCCTAGCTGGAGGGTAATATTGAAAAGAGTAACTGGATAATTCCATTGCCCTGATGTGTTGGAGGGTAATCCCTAAAAGAGATCAACAAAAACCACTGGCCAGCTGCGCTAGAGGGTAAGCCCTAAAAGAGTAACTGGCGAATGCCACTGCCCATCAGCATTGGAGGGTAAGCCCTGGAATAGTAACTGGTGAACGCCACTGCCCAGCTGCACTGGAGGGTAAGCCCTGAAAGAGATCAGTGAACGCCACTTCCCAACACCACTGGAGGGTAATACCAAAAAAGAATTAAGAATTCCACTACCTAGCTGCACTAGAGAGTTATCCAGGATTGCTCTGGTCATTTTGAAAACATCACTGCCATCACTGTTATCACCAAGAATAACCTCTAATAGGAACCTCACTCATAAAATCATGCATTTTATATCAAAGGATACTACGGAGGGCACCATCGCATCATACGTGGAGAAAAACTCAAGATAGGCTACTCTCATGCCACAATCCTATTACAAAAGAAATAGATACAATAGGTAGAAGATTTATAGTGGTACATGGAACATGTAGAGCCCACACAATGTGTGACCCTGATTCATCGCCTGGTCATGTACCCAACCATTTCCAGGTCCCAAATAATCAACAAGTAACACTAGGCATGTCCAGGTTCTCCCAGAGTACACACCACATTAGTCAGAAATCCGACGAGAGCATGATGCTCGTCGCTTAGCTGGAGGGTCATAATCATAGATCAGATAACATGCCTCCTCAAACGGTGCTAGAACATTGACTGTATCTCTTCACACATCTTCTCCACTCTCACAAGAGTCATAACTGAACTAAACCATGGATTCTCTTCAAACACATCAAAAGGATCTTCCACTAATGCTCCTTTAATGTTTCCACATTTAATGAGATCATGACTAAGGCTCCACACATCCAAATGGATCACACTGTTGCGATCCTTGTGAAAAAACGTGCAAGATAGGCTATTCATTTTCTACGAATAGAATTTTGAAGAATAAGTCGTAAAAAAAAGCATACGCTTGGAAGTCGCCTCTTGGGAACCACGCCATGACCCCAAATTTAGGTGGGGGGGGGGGATTGCGACATTGCAATACCATTTGAAAAACACTAAAAAACGAGTGATCAAACACCCCAAAAGGATTTCGGGTGAAAAATTTTCATTTCACCATAAAACGTGCGAACTATGACCTGTGGTCCCTGCAAGTTGTATCTAAAACAAATGGTTTATAAATCATCAAAAAAAGTCCACCAAAGGACTGGGGTCATGCTACCGCTGACGGCACATCAATCAGATATCCCAAATAGAAGTTAGGTCCGATGCAAGTTTAATTAATTAATTAATTAATCACATTAAGTGTTTCATGCCACTGGGTTACAAAATAAAATGACAAAAGTCTTGAACCAACTTTGGAAGGGCCAAGTCAACTACAGGGTCATAGAGCCTTTGATGGTGCATCAAATGGATGCCTGGTTCGCGAGATAGGTCTATTACAAGCTTTAATAATAATTTATTATTATTAAAATAAAGCATTACGGGTCACCCACCTTCGGGAACAGAACTTAAAATTCTCTAAATCCATTTCAAAATATCTATCTTGATGAGATGGACCCATGACCGTAAACGGCGCGTCATATGTACGCGCCGTTTAAGAGATACACCCCTTTGATTGGAAAGGGTCTAGAATCGATTCGGTCCTGCACAAATTGGTCGGGACCTCCTGCACTAGGCTTGCCCATCTTGGGCAGCCCTATCCAGACCACCGGCCTGCGACCCAGCCATGGGTTTAACCCTGGTCGTTGTGGCCCGCTGGCTACAGCCCGTGCCGACACCGACCAACCACGAGGGCCGGTCGCCCTCCTGCTCCGAGCCAGCACAGAGAACCGCGAGATGTAGGTCCTGCCTCCTCTGCTACGCCTAAGGTCAGCACGTCGGGCTCCTCCCACCTATTGGTGCTCCACCGCCCAACACCATACACCTGAGCCACAGGGTCCGCTCCCCACCTACTGAATGCGACAGTGCCATCCTCCCGAACTCTCCGACCACCCAACGTCACTGCTTTCGGCTATCATGTGCTACACCTCGCCCCCCTAGACTTCACCTCATCATGTCACTGACTGAACTTCTCTACCTGCCTCTCAAGCACGCTTCACCACTGGGCTCTGCTGACACCGCGCCTCTGAATCCTTTGCGCTGCGCGACACAATGTGTCCCCTACTCTCACCACCGGCCTCTACCACCGTTTGATCAGTGCGCCACCGTACTCGACCGCTGTTGGCCAGTGGCTCTGGTGGTCTGTTTCATTGACCACCATAACCTCATCGAAGGCCCATTTTTGAATCTGAAGGCAAATTCTAGATCCTCGGGGCCAGATCTTCATAACATCGCCCCTTTCACATCGATTCTTTAAGATTTAGCGCGTTCAAAATTTTTGGATGAAGAAAACACAAGAACATGATTTAGAACATGGCTCGAACTATGGCCATGTTCATTTTTCCATCATAATTATTATCCAATTATCAAATTTAAATAAAGAATTTGAAGAAAAATTGAGAGATTCATCCGAAATTGTGAAAATTAACCAAAACCTTACCTTGTTGGATCTGTTCGTTGTTGGCAATGCGTCTGTGAGGATCCTGCCTTGATTTGCTGAAGTTTTGGCAAAGACTGCACCTTGATCTGGTGAAGAACATTGAAGAATGGTAGAGAGATAGAGGGAGAGAGGGAGATGGATATATATAGAGAGAGATAAGAGAGAAGGGAAAAAACCTAACTCCAAACTCCTATTTTTCTATTTATAGAGAAACCCTCTTAGGGCGGAATTCGAAACCATTTCACCCTCTCATTTTATTTCGTGCCTAGGTAAAATGACCCATTTAGAACTCAAAGGAAGTCTCAAATTTTCATTTTGAGACTTTTTTCAAAAGTTATTTGAAAATGACTCCAAGGATAAAAATCACTAAGTGGTTATTCCAAAAAGATGATTTTCCCCTGGGTGAATTTTCTTATAGCGGTCTTGTGCCTACAAAGCTTATAACCATCACAGTGCGGACGACATGATATAAACTTAACTGTGGACTTATATTTTTGATCCGAGTTATCGTTTGAGAGTTATTATAGTTTGAGATATTAAATGAATGAATTAATAAATTAATTCATCCATTTAACCTACCGCTAACGAGCGAGGGGTCTGAAAATCCCTCACCAACATACTTTATGTCACGCCTTGGGTAAACACCGCATTCCATACCCAACCATGGTTTCATATTTATGATCTGATCAATAGTTTAAGAAATAGCCCATTTCCATGGTGTGAATAGTACAAAAACAATTAATATTTTTTATAAATTATTTTGGGCACACCGGGCGTCGGAATTGCATGTCGTCTCAGTGCATATCTCTGGAAATATATTTAGAAATGTTCCAATTTCTTATAGGAAAAAAACCAGGCATCTAAAAATATTTTTATTTAGTTTATTTTATACCCTCAATTTATAATTTTTTATTACCCATTAATTATTCATTATTTATTAAAATTAATATTCAGGTTCCAACTATTATATTTTCCAGGCACTCTTTATTTTTTAGTTTCGATCCTTATTCCTTTGTTAAGGTTTCATCACCACGAGAATGTTTTTTATGATATACAATATTTTTTTGATATATAACTAGAGTTCCATTTCTATTTTATGAAACTTATGGTAAAGGTTCACATGGAAGCTTAAAAATATAATTCTCGATGATTATTGAATTGACAAAAGAATTTAATTAATTAGTGAATATAATTTACCATATTACCATTTTGGAATTATGGAAAAATGTTAAATTAATAATTTTTTGATAATATTACCAAAATTTAAATTAACTTTATCATTTATGATTTCAATGTTACAACATTGTTCATGTAGGTAGTAAAACTGACTCAAACAAGAAAAAATTATGACTACAGAATGAGTAATAAAAGGTTACTATATAATAATAAAAATAATAATTTTATAGAAGATTAATGAGTTAAAAATAATTTAATTAAAGTGATAAATTATATTTAATAAGAGGTATAGTAATAGAGCTAATATATTTAATAATATCCATATGTATTTTATTGATTTAATATAAATACATAGACCGTAGTTTCTTTAAGCCAATGCATTACTTTATTACATTGGTATAATAAAAAATAAAGTTTCACCCCGAAGGACCAAATAGTTTAGTAGTTTTGGAATACCAAATACAAAAATAAGTTTTTAATTACAACTTGAAAGGAAATACAATATAGTAATTCCATTTGAAACACCCATAAACTCCTAGATTATCCCCCAAGTCATTCATAATATACATCTTCACATCTTGGGGAAAAATAAAATATAAGAAATGGGTGAGCTTAGATGCTTAGTAAGGGTAAGTAATATAATGGAAGCTAATATAAAAAATATGGCATGGTGGATGACTAAAAAAATATTCCATTAGAAAAAAGCTTGAACATGATATGGTAAGAATAAAATATGAATAAATAATGTCATATAAATAATTACATGATAAAGAAGCTTAACAGTGAATATTCTACAAGTAGAATATTCACCTGGATAATAAATTAATAATATCATTATAAGAGAATGAATATTTTGGAAATATGAACCATACCATCAAGGACTCATCCAAGACATTTGAATATTCTGTAAATATTAACCATGTCATAAAATATATTATGGATGATACTTTAAAATGGGTAATAAATTGAGATGTTCCCTTTAATCGGGCTTGCGTATCAGGAATAATTGAGAAGGGAACATTGTAAAAAAAGTAATTATCATAAAAAAAGATAAAATTATATGGATACATATGTTTAGAATGTATTAACATAATTTATAACAAGTTTATAAAAATAATGAATAATTAAATTGGTGTATAGAGTAAGAAAACATAACCAGAATGAAAATTATGGTTCGGGAAGAAACCCTTACCTTATGTCGGAATGTGTTCTACACGTGACCTTAATGTCCAAATAAATAAAATTAGATCCATTAATTAATTAATTTAGAACCTTTTATTCATCTATTAGATTAATTATAGTTTTATTAAGTTTATTTATGATCTTTTTTATGAGTTATAGAGTTCAAATTCATCGTTTGGGAGCATTCGTTTTCTTGATTTTCATGATTAGTTCGCTTGTTTATAAGTAATGAAGTTCAGGAAAAAAGGGATTAATTATCTAGAATTAGAATTAAATTTTATTAATGAAAATACAGAAGTGTGATTGGTCTTATATATTCCCCCCCCATATATGAGGTTGAATCATTAGATAACATGTTAATGACAATCGTTTAGATTAATTTTAACGGTTTTAGATCACAACGAACTCGTTTTGTTTTATCATTTATTATTATATAAATATGTTAATTTCAGAACATAAAAATGGTTGTAATATAAAATTTACAATATGTTTCAACCAATAAAATGGTTTTATTAATATCCTTAAATATGGTGAAGGAAAATGAAAACTTTCCATCCTTAAAGGTGATGAAACAACACCTCACGAATGATGTTACCATTTTTAGAATAAAAGGGAGAGGAGAATGGGATTGATGATGGATTATTCCATTAGGATAATAAAATTATATTATTTTTAAGATACTGGAGTTATAATTATTTATGGATGAGTGGAGGTGAGGGAAGGATAATAAAAAAAATGAAATAAAAGAAAATAAATTGGATGTTCCCTTTTTGAATTCTCCTCCCTGAAAACTTCATTAAGGGTATTGGTTTTGGTATTTTTATTTGAACAAGAGTTCATAGACATGGGGTAGGGACCTAGAAATATTATTGGAAATAATTTATATAAGTCTCATGTATTTTAAGGTGTGAGGAGAAGAGGTGGTGAGGGGTGATATTTATAGTGGAGGAGAGGGGTGTTTTTGAATATTTTATTCATTTGTTTATTATTTTGGGTCAAGACTATGAATAGTTTGAGAATTATCACAAAATATCTTAAAATAATGAAGGAAAGTTCGATATTATGGGCTTAAATTATCCATAAATCACATATTACTCAATAATTAATTTATTTAACCTTTTTTGTAAATTATCATATTTTACTATTCACAAAAAATTCAAGTATTTTAGACAAATACCAAAAATTCACCCTAACCATTTTTCTATGTGTAGAATTTAAAAATGAAATACATTTTATGAAAATTATTATTTAAATATTAAATATTTAATTTTTAATTAAAAGTATCATTTACTCAAAAAATACATATTTTAAAATTATAACTGATTTTATAACACTTTAAAAAATTAACTAAGGTCTCATAAAATTTTCTTAAAATCATAAGAACAAAAATTAATATATGAATCTATTTTATGAAAATAAAGTTTCCTTTAAATAATTATATTAATTATAAATTGAAATTAAATATTTATGCATAAAAAATATCAACACTTTAATTAATAGTTTTTATAATATTCATTTACTTATACTGGGATATAATTATATCATACATTAATTTATAAGATTCCTAAATTTTATTTATAATTTCATTTGTGAGGTTTCTATTCATTTGGATAGTATACTATTCATAAGGGTCATATTATTATTCATAAGGTCACATTACTATTTCATCAGTATAAGATCCTTAACTTCTTGAAATACCTCTTATTTCATTCATTTTTCATTTATGGAGTATGTATTGTGTTATATAAGTGATTTTATATGATTTATACTATATGAAATAATTATAAGAAGAAAAATTTCATTGATTTAATTCTGGTTCATTATATTTAATCTCCACCAATATGTAATTATAAGTGAAATTGTATCAATTTTAAAATTTTGATGAGTTTTGAGCTAAATTGTAAAAAAACACTAATTCTGTAATTTGAATAGTTTTTATCACTTTGGTGTTTTGGGAATAACTTTTTTAACACTAATTTGATTTTCAAAATTCTTTTTTTTGTGAATCCATGGATTGTGAGATTATCCTTTGTTAATTGGGCCACGTTTTGAATTGATTATTTGGAGGCCTAAAAAAATCACTCAATTTAGAAAATCAATTTTTGGATAGAGTTGGTGTTCCTTCAGTAAATGAGGTATAACTCAGACCAAAGGTGTCCAATTTAGTCTATTTCACCTAGAAAATAGATAATATTAAAAGGATAATCTTTAAATTAAATACCAATATTATAATAGGGCATTAATATGGTTAGTGGGCATGTGAATGTGGAGGTAGTTAAAGATCCACTTTGGCTAAAAAATGTTTTTTCTTTAAATCAGTTATAAAATTTTAAGCATGTGTTATAAAAAGATAAAATTTTATGGGTGAAAATTTGATATGAATGTGAAGAACATTTATTAAGTCATATAAAAAATATCTGACCAAGAAGAGGTCCCAATTTGAGAAAAAGTTTGGGATATAGAAACTGGATAGATGAATTTATACCCCTCCACTTATTTATATTTTTATCATCAATTAATTTCAAAATATGGTTTGATTTATGTGGTTGGATATGATGGATAATATTTTCTAGATAATGAGTTACATTAAAGATAATCAACCCACGAAGGGATAAAGTCCAAGTGGTGGTGGGAAGTGATGATCTAATGACTCTTCTCTTTTGAGTTTGTGATTTTCTTTGCATTCCTTTGTATTTCTCTAGAAATAGTTTTTTTTGAAGGAAGAGGGTCCTTTTATTTCTATAATTCAATTTCATTTAAATTATTATGGACCATTTTTCAACTTATTAATATAAATGGGTTATTCTCACTATTTAAATTTCTTTGTAAAGGTCTTGCCTTTGAGAACAACGAGTTCAATCTATTTTGGTTTTCTAGAGGTCTTTGGGTAATGGTATCACTTTGATAATAGGATAAACACCCATATTTTATGTCTCAATATAGTTTCTAGGTAATTTAGGTATGTACATCATGGTATTTAGGTATATAATGAATAATATAATTAGATAATCTATTTATACAATGATAAAGGGAGTGTTTGAAGATCATAGGTCGTCCACCATTGCCTCCTTTAGTTTTTCTTTTCATTCCAGCTTGGTTCTAGTTTCTAATTTATAACTTATATATTTAGTCATAATTTTTTTTGTAGTTAAAATTTTTTCATCTCATTTAAATTTCTATTTTTAGTTTTAACTTTAACAAAAATAAATTAACAAAGTGATAGTTTGATAAATAAGACTAAAATATCCTAATGAGACAAACCCGTGCTCACCACTATGCTATATTTTTTAGGGGGATTATTGACTGGGTTAACACAACTGAAATCCTCAAAAATCATATAGGATGGAGATTTATGAAAAATATGGGAAATAAGTCATTACATACAAAGTATAAATTATATATACTCTTGGAAGACGTATAAATGTTGAAGGATTGGGACATCCTATTGAGCATAGGGGCCAAAAAAACATTTTATGGAATAATTAGGGAAGGATATATGAGAGATGATAGGAATAAATTTTAAATTTAGGTGTGTCTTAGAAAGAGTGGTGGAGGGGACCTTTTATAAGCGAGGAAATGCAGAATTTTTATAAATACTAATTTATTAATATAAAATAAATGTTATATTAATGGTAAGATGATCCAATATAGAAATTTAGTGAATATAATATCATGGGAAGTTTATAAATAACTTATTCAAACATTTTAAGATAATTTTTATGATATTTTAGGTTTTTATTCCATAATTAAACCCTTTGACCTCGTTCTAACCTTTACCATGGTGAATAACTTTTACATTGGTATTTATTATATCTACTTAATTATTACTTGGATGTTATTAATTTATATTACTAGACATTCCTTGAATTTTATTAATAAAAAAATAAATATTTAATATTATCAATTTATTTATAATTAATGATATTTTTCAAATTTAATTAGCATATTTTAATTCTATTACAATATAATTTATTTAACCAAATAGGTTTCATTTAACTATCTTATATTGTATTTCATTTTGTACTAAAATGTTCTACCATAATAAATATTTATTCACTTTATTTTATTATTTTTTGTACCAAAATATATCAAATACACAAGATTTATTTATAGAAAAGTTCATACTAAAATCATGGGGTGTTACAATATCACCCCTTAAATATATTCTATACTTGTAATTTTAATTTCTACCACTGATGAAAATATATTAGGATATTATTAATATAGTTACGACGTAAGGTGTAATTTTTAAATATTTATCTATCATACTATCCTGGATAAGTATAATAAACTAATCTTTTCTCTCATAATAAGAATATGTATATATTTTCATTTATCATAACCATTTATACAAAATATGCCACCTTAGTTGGTTATATAAGTTTATAGAGACATACCTTTCACAAATTATTTTTCACGATCCTATGCTTAGCCAAATAAAAAAACCAAAATGTTATTTGATAATAACTAATAAAAATTTTTATATGAAAAATAAATCATAAGTTCTTTATTCCATGAGGCATTTATTTTAACCCAAGACACATACATTTCAACTGATACATTATTGGTTCAAATTTTCACTTTTTTAGTTCAACTGAGATTTATTTAAGTTTTATACTCTTAATATCAATAAACTAATCCCAATAAATACTAACCTAAAATTATTAAAAACGTTTTTAAAATATTCTAAACCTATAAATCATAGAAACCTATGCTCCTAGAATTCAACTTAACCTTTATCCCCCAAACAGTACTTGATTGTGTACAGATAAATATAGAACTTAATCTTAAATACTAAAAAAAATATAATAATATTTTCCAAAAATAACTTGAATAACCTTGACACCAAATTATATATTAACCCTGATGTTTATCTATACCTTAATCATGAATTCTTATAAAAACCCAACAAACATCTCCCAAAATATCATTAATATCATTAAAAATCCAATCAAAAAAGTCCTAAAAAAGTATCGATTCCATTTAAATCATGATAAAATATAAAATCATTAACAATTAATTCCTATAAAAATCTTAAATTGTAACACCCCATTATTAAAAAAAAACACTATGTTCGATAGCGTATACAACATGAAATATCGATCTTAAATGAACCATGATATATTATTATTTAAATGTTATACTTACAACCTAGCCATTGAATTGATGGGTATAAATATTATTAGAAACATTTTTAAATATATATAAAGTTCATACTCAATAAAAATTCATTTATTAATTCTTATAAAATAAACACTCATTTTCTTGTAAAGTCATTTTATTCTTCAAAAACAAGTTTTCGTCAGAATTGGTTTTTATTGATTATTTTGTGTGAATATTATAAATAATTACTATGAATTTTATAAACTGAAATTTATAAAAATTATATAATTTTTGAAATCAGTATATCAAAATTATCCTTGGGTAAAATTTTGGGATTTTTCTAAAAAGATTGATCTTTTAGTGAATGGTGAAAAATATATATATTTATAAAACTATAATTTATTTTCATTAAAAATCCCATTATTTTTTTAATTTTATCTCAAAGTAACATAATAATTTTTTAATTGTATAAAATACAATTAATTACATTTTAATCATTTTTATACTTGATTTTGGTATGAGTTCATTTTTAGGCTTAGAGTGCATTTTTATAAAAACCATTTTCATTGTGTCTTATGTATTTATATTGAAATTAATTTCTATCAATTATAGGAATTAAATTTTATGAAATTAAATTCATTTTTTATTCATAATGTTAAATTTATCATAATATTTTTTTTATATTTTTATAAAGAAGTTATTTTTTTTGTGAATAGTAAAAGAAAAGAGTTTTTATAAAATATGATATATTTTATGACATAACCAATAAATAAATATGATATAAAAAGAAAATTTAACTTATGAAAAAAATAAAATATTTTATATAATAAAAATATCATGAAAAATAATTCAAAACATTTAAATTTGAATTTATTTCATGAAAAATATGAAAATAATTTTTAGTGTCGACGCAGTGCTAATGCATAACTAAAAAGTAAAATTTGGTGTTATAAAGATAATATTTGAGAATGAATAATTATTTTATATTTTTTTAATAAATATGAATTATTATTGATGATATTTATGGATAAATATGAATTTTTAAGTTATATAAAAAGTGAATTATCCGAATTCTTGAGTAATGATTGCATAAGGATAGAAAAGTAAAAATAACACATTAAATTAGTTTTCATGAGATAGGCGTGAGTAAATATATATATTAAAATAATATAAAATTTTATATTAAACATAATTAAATTCTCTTTATTACTTTTTTTAATTTTTAGTGATGAAATAATCATCTTAAATGCTTATGCAACGCCGAAATAGTACTTGTGCAATCTGTAGAAAAAGAAAGTAAATGATTTAAAAAACATTAAAAGTAATATTTTTTAGTGATTTATATCATCTAATGATTTTTATTGACAAATATAACATATTATTTATGTTTTAAATATTTATATTCTAAATCCATTGTTATCATTATGACCTTAAAGTCAAAGTAAATGAATAGTCCCAAGAATGAGCTTAATGATATTTTATAATATTTTTTAAATGATTTAAAATTAAATAGAATCCTATATTTGGTTAAGTTAATGGGATATGGTTGAAAATTTAAACTATTTTCCATTTATGGGTTAATTTTACTTTTATATTAACTTTCTTGACCCACAATGAGTAAAACACTATTATATCATAGTAATCATCAAAAGGGTTAACAGGGGTTGAAACAAAATAATAGGGTGAAAATATCACCTAAACTTGTAAATTTTTTATTTTATGATATTATTTACACTAATAAACACCCTATACTCTTATAATATTTGTTTTGAAGAACTTTTACATGAAAATTAATTTATATTAATTGAATAATTTATGTAATTTCGAGTGTGCCCCTCCCCTCACTTATAAAATGGAACCTCCTATCCTCTCTTCTTAACACCATTTTAGTAATATATATTGAAAAATAAATACCCAAATACCTTACTAAAATCCATCTCCACATTATAGATGTCTTATTTTGGACACAATTCCAAACTTATTGGGATCAAGGTGTAAAAAAAATAGGTTATCTGAAGAAGTGGTATAACTTTTAGGAAAATATTTTAGTTTTTTTTTTCATATTCTATGTTTTTAAAATATTATTAAACTATTTTGAAATAATAAAATCAGTATCATACATATAATTATATGTTATTATTTTAATTTCATAACATATATCCATATCACCTTCTATAAAATCGTAAAATAAAACCATCTTTTGTGTGTATGGCAGACTACCACCTTGTGAACTAATGTAATTTGGTTTCCATCACTACCTCTCATTGATTTTTATAATTATGGATTTAATGTATATATATTGTATTAATTAATTAAATATAATACTAGATCGGAAAAATATTACTTAACTTCTTTCTCTCATTTTCTTTAAAAAACCTAAACGTTACTCATGCATACGTACGGCATACCGTCTACATGATTGTAATGTAATTCATTTACCATATCCATATTTCATGGTTAGTTTTAAAATTATAATTAATTTATAAAAATAAACATTATTTCATAATTATTATTCATGATGTGATATAAAAATGAAATATTTTACCACATTTATCCTGTGAAAGTTATTTTGGGATTATGAACCAAACGTCCTCAAAACGTGTGATGTAAACTTAAATAATGAAGTAACTAAATAAAACATGGTTATAAATAATATAAAATAGACAATGATAATGTAATAAAAATTAAAAAGTTTCTTAATTAGGTAAATAATAAAAATAATTTTATTATTCGAGAAGATAAATAGTTTACATGATGAGTCACACTTAAGGTAAGACACACTTTAACTTAAAACCTCATTTTAAATGTTTTAACGATTTATTTTTTAAATATTTTTTTACCATTTATATATGATTAAAATTATTTCATGGTTTTATATATATGGATATATATATATATATATATATTATAAAGGACATAATATTAATCTCTTTAATTTCTTACAAACATTTTAAAAGAAATATTTTTACATAATGTTTACGCAATATTTTGACTTTATTTACAAAAGGAAAAAGGAATGTTATATTTTAACCTATATGACTTCAAAAAATTTTCCCATCACCAAAACTTCTATTTTATGTTTTTATTCATTTATAATATTCTAATATTTATTCAAATAAAACCCCTCTTCCCCTTATTCTGGTTATTTTAGTTTTAAAAATGGGTTTTAAAAGGAAAGGGTATTTTGATGTCCAAAAATGATTTTCATATGAGATAAAAGGAGTTTTTCAAGGGTTTTATGATGAAAAGGTGAAATAATAATTTTTTTATTAATTATATGGTTCTTTATAATATATATGATGATGTTTGATCCTGATGCATCTTATATGATGGGTGATCCCAATACATCTTATATGACGGGTGATCTTGATACAACTTATACGATGGTTGAGCCTGATACAACTTATACAATGGGTGATCTTAATATAGATATCCAATGCATTGGGTCATGTTATTTATCTTAAAAGTAAATAAGGTGGGAGTTAACTGACCAGATTTATCATATGGATTTTACAGGGCTCTAGTTAATTATGATATAAGTTTTGAATATAATACTCAAAGTTACCTAAAAGGGTTTAAATTTTATTTCTAAGAGTTTTAAAGTATTATTTGATTAATAAGTGTTTTTTAGATATAGATATTATTTATTTTATATTCTCAAAGAATAACGTGTAAAAGGTAAACATTTTATGGGTTTTAATGTTTTTTTCTAGAGTAATTGATTTATTACTTTTATATTCCTTAATGATATTTTTGTTTTTTTCATACCATATTTTCATATGATTTTTCACAAGGATAAAGGATGAGTAGAATATTTTACAAATTTAGAGTTCCAAATATGTATGTTTCCTTTAATAGAAAAAGAATGTATTTATAAAGAACTTGATTTTTGGAAAAAAATGGATACCGTGTGGATATATTTATTTTGAATGTGTTTTTCCCAATTCTCTAAAACTATAAACCTAAAATTTAATTGGGTATATAAGTGATCCAATATTTTAGTTTGATTTTATATTTTTTGGATGGATAAAATTTGGTCATGTTAATAATTATCAAATTGAGAAATATAAAGATTATGTTTTTAGTATAGGATTTAGGGGGTACATGGTTGTTATTGTTGGTATCATAGGAGGGTTTAGATTAATATAGATATTTTTTTGCATGAGGATAAATTAAGAGTTATGGATACCATCATTGGTTTATAAGTTTAATTTTCATCACAATTTAAAAGTATTTGACACCCATTTTGAGGGTTTAAGTGATGGTATTTTGAGGTAATTAATGAAATTTTGAGAGACTATTTATTATTTTGAGGTATATGTAACCCTTAGGTTTAATGTGAAGGACTATTTCAGAATAATTATATTACATTTTTGTAGATATAAGTTTAAATGTATAAGAAAATATTTGAGGTGAATTTTTTTTTTATGTTTAGGTAATTATGGTTAATTTGGATGAAAAGGGTTATTACATGTTGGAAACATATGATTAATCATATAGATAACCATGTGATTAGAAATTGATTGGTGATTAAGATATTATATTTATTTTTTATGGAGTTCCTTAATTTTGGAATATTATATGTTCAAGGTATATAGAAATACTTTTTGATAATATGTGTTTTTTATTTGAGGAATAAAATTTGATTTATCTTTAGGAAGTATATATGATTTTATTGTGAATTTATTTAGGGAAATGAAAAGTATATTTTTGAATATATATAACCAAAGAAAAGAAATTTTTGGTATAAGACTTTAATATTGACTAACATTATTTAGAGATAAATGTTAAGTTTATCTTGGATGATTAAATAATCAAATCATTATAATATTTCGGTTTAAATATTATTCATGATTAATTTTTAGAATTTTAAGAATAATAATTTATATAATGATATATGTTGAAAATTTGGTGTTATTTTAGAAATTAATGTATTTTTTTTTCATATGAAGTTTTATTCATTTTGGTTATTATTTTATCATGTGATAACTATTTTTGGTTCTAGTAAAAACATGAAGAATAACATTTAATACTTTTATATACCTTTTGGTCAATCCAAATATGATTGTAGTGTTTTAGTAATTAAATATTCATACTAATCATTTGGAGTGAAAGATGAGTTTGTGGGGGAAATTTGTTAAATGAAGAAATTATACTTTGTATGTTTGTATATTTCCTTATATTCTTAGTCTAGATTGGGAATGAATTACTCAACTCAAGAAAAAGGATCTTGAAACAAAAATTTTAACATATTAACTACATCTTTTATGAATCAATGTTATTTTTCACAGCTCATTGATTTATGGTTTTGTGGTCACAGAATTTCTCATGACCCTTCAGATTCTTGTGATCAATGTTCTCTATTCCTCTATGTCATTATTTGGACATTAACATTTTATACGATATCCTAATTTTCAATTCTCTATAATTTTATCTTATTTGGTAACCTAGTTATGTGTTATTACATATGAAAATTTTATTTCCCTTTCAATCTTTTCAAAATGATGTTTTATTAACATTTTTTATGATGTGGGTTTTCAGAAATATATTTTCAAATATAAAACCCTTAATTAACAAACATATATTCAAATTAATAGGAAATAATTTATTAAGGATGTGGAGGGTGGGGGGGGGGTGAAAGTATCACCCCTATATTTTATAATAACACTATGTTATATATCATATACACAATGTAACGCCGACCTTAAACGAGCCATGATATATTATTATTTAATTATTATATTTATAACATAACTGTTGAATTAGAGGGTATGCATTGGAATAAACATATTCTAAAATATATGTAATGGTCCCATCAAATAAAAATATATAGATTAATTCTTAGGAATTAAGAAGTCAAATTTTACTTAAGTCATTTTATTCATTAAAAATACATTTTCTTCAAAAATGGGTGTTATTGATATTTTTGAGAAAATATTATAATCAATCCTTATCAATTTTAGAAATTTTATTTTAAAAAATGATAATTTTCTTAAATAAACAAATAAAAATTAATTTGGGTGAAATTTTATGATTTTTTTGAATAGATTTATATTTCAGTGAAGTGTGAAAATACCAATTTTTATAAAGATATCATTTATTTTCATTAAAAAGTAACATTTTTATTTTAATATGTTATTAAAGTAAATTAATTAATATTTAAATATATATATATATAATTTAATTAATTAATTTTTAATCAAGTTTATACTTGATTTTGATATAAGTTAATTTTTGGGCTTAAAACTCATTTTTCTAAAAACTGTTTTGTATCATGTTTAAAACATTTATATTAAAAATAATTTCCATCATTCTTAGTAATAAAATTTAATGAAATGGAAATAATTTTCCAATTCAAAAAGTTAAATTTATACTAGGAATTACTTTTTAGATTTTTTGGAGGAAGTTTAATTTTTGGTGAATAGTAAAAAATACTATTTTTATGAAAAACAGTATCTTTCATGATATCAACAGACCATAATTATGATATTAAAATTTATAAAACTTATTTAAATAATAATTTAGGATAATATAATACAAATATCATTCAAAAAATCATTCAAAAAATATAAATTAAATTTTATTTTCTGATAAATATGAAAATTATTTTAAGTGGTGACGTAGTGCTTGGGTAGCACAAGAAAAGTCAAATATATTGTCCTAAAGATAATATTGGAGAATTAAATTTTTTTTTTCTAGATAATAATAATAATTTATTATCTTTATATATATATATTAATTTTGGAGTTATATAATAAGGGACTTATACAAATGGTTGTGCAATACCTACACAACGCAAGAAAAGTCAAAACAACATATTAAATAAGTTGTCATGATATATATGTGAGTAAATATGCATATTTAATAAATATAAAATTTTGTATTGAAATTAATTAATACATATTTTTATGATGAAAATTTATTTTTAATTTTTAGTGATGAAATAATTGTTATAATTTCTTACACAATGCCATTATAGTGCTTATGGAAGAAGTAGAAAAATCCAGTAAATTATTTTAAAAACTATAAAAGTAATTGTGTTTGGGTGAGTTATAATGTCCAAAAAATTTTATATATAAATATAAAATATTTTTTTTTAAGGGTTTATATTCAAATTCCATTTTTATATTTCCGACTTTAATGTCAAATTAAATTAATAGTTCAAAAATGTCATTAATGACATTTTATGATTACAAATATTTTATTAAATGATCTAAAATTAATAAAAATTTCATATTTATCCAAGTGAATGGTATATGGTTAAAAAATAAAACATAGTCCATTTAGGGGTGAATTATCCTTTTATAATAACTTTCTTGACCACTAAACTCTAAAAAACATTGATATCACTGTAATCATCAAAAGGGTTAACGAGGTGCTAAAACAAAGTAATAATGGTGATTAAATCACCTAAACTTGGATAAATTTTATTTTATGAGAGGATTTAGATTAATCCACATAATATATTTGAATCATATAATTTTTCATATATTTTTAAATTAAAATTAATTTATTTTAATTTAATACCTTAATTAATTCCAAGATTGCCCCTCCCATATTTTATAGAAGAGAACATCCTATTCTATCTTCCTAAAACCCTTTAAGAACTATAGTTTTTCTAATAAATTAGAAAAAACCTTCTTAACATCCCTAACCATGTTCTAGAGGTCTTATTTTGGGAATAATACCAATCTTATAGGGCTTAAGGTGTAATGAAAAGGAGGTTGTCTGAAAAAGAGATATAACTTTTAATAGAATGTTTTAATTTTATTTATCCTCCCACCTCTTTAAAATATTATTAAAACATGATAAAAAAATAACATAATTATATTATAAATAATTTTTTTTATATGTAATATCTTATATTCATCTCCTATTCTATCAAATAGGAAAATGAAACCATTGTTTGTGTATACGACAAACTACAGCCTCGCGAACCGATGTAAATAATTTGCTTTCACCGCGTCTCATTTATATATATTTATATATATATTCTTATAGATTTAATTTATATATATATATTATATTAATTACATAAGTAAAATTTTTAAAGGTAAAATAATACTTACCTTCTTTCCCTCATGTTCATTTAAAAATGGAAACGTTACTATTGCATATATATGACCTATTATCTCTATGATTGTAACATAATTTATTTTTGATAATAATCTTTAATTTTTGGTTTTGAAAGTATAATTAATGTATAAAAATTATAATAATTTCATTATTATCATTAAATAGATCATTTAATAATGAACACTTTGACCATGTTCATCCTACTAAAGTTTTCTTTGGGATTATGAACCGAACGTCCTCAAAACGTTTGATTTAAAATTAACTGAAGAAGTAACGAAATAAAACATGGTTATAAATTATATAAAATGGATAATGGTAATGGAATGAATAAGAAAATGGTTATTAATCAAGAAAATAATTAACATAAATTTGTTATTTTTTGAAGATAAACAATAAACGTGACGATTCGGACTCGAGTTAAGAGATATTTTACCTTAAAAACTCGTTTTAAATGTTTTAATGAATTATTTTTAAAATATTTATCTTTCTTCTCTATATTTTTAATATTATTTTATATATTCATTTATATTAATTTAAATTAATTATAAAGTAAAATTTATGTCTCTTTTGAGTTTCTTACAATTTTTTTTCAAAAGGAATCTTTTTTACATATTTTATATGGAATTATTTGACTTTATTTGCAAAAGAGAAAAAGGAATGTTCTATTTTAATATATATGAATTCAATATATTTTTCTGCATATAAAAATATTATTTGATGTTTTTATTCCTTTATAAGATTCAATGTTTTAATTAAATAAAAACCCTTCTTCCCTTTGTTATTTGTATTTGAGTTTTGAAAATGTTTTTTTAAAAGAAAAGGGTATTTAAATATATGAAAATGTTTTGTATATGGGTTACATATAGTTTTAAAGGGTTTTATTTTGAAATTTTTTAAGAATAAATTGTTTTACTCATGATATTATACTTTATAATTATCTATGATTATGGGTGATCATTATACATTTATATAAAAGGTGAGCCTGACACATATTATAAGTTGACATAACCTAATGTATCTTATATGATAGGTTGCCCTGATACATATTATATGATGGGTGAGATTGATATAGCTCTATATTGAATTGAGTAATGTTACTTATCTTCAAACTCAATAATAAGGGAGTAAATTGAGGAGGTTTATCTTATGGATATAATAGGGCCCCTGTTATTTCTGACACATGCTTTGAATATGATGCTCTAAGTTTCCTAAAAGGTTTTATAATTTCTTTTTATGGGTTTTAATTTTTTTATTTGAAAAAGTGTTATATATATATATGATTTAGTCTATATTATCAAATAATAAACTATAAAATTTAAACATTTTAGAGGTTTTCATGTTGTTGGTGCTAAAAAATGTATCCCAAATTTTTTGAATGCTGAAAAATTCTATCAAAGGGTGTATCCATTCACAGGAATAGATTTAATTGATCATAGATCCCAAAAAAAACTTATAGATCAAAATTTTTGGTTTTTAAGTCATACTTCTGAAAATGGATAGAAAACACAATTCTATAATAAAGTAATGAATTTTTTGAAACTCAAAATTTTCATAAATGAAATTTAGGGCACCGTAAAACTCAAACATGCACTAAGATGGTAATACTTTTCATAATGTAACTCCATGAAACTCAGAATATTTTGAAGATGGTAATCCATCACGAAACATAACTTTTGATTGACATGGTGCCTATAAATACCCCTCACCCATTATTTTAGGGAATGTGGCCTTTCGACTTGCGAACATAGCTCTGAATTCGCGAAACTTCATCTTTCATGAACCAAAGAAGAAATGGATTATTATAGGTTTACATATAGAATGAGTGATATACTATAATTACTCTATAACTTAATGTCATGGTGGAGAAAAAAAATTCACAAAATATCACACCCTCTTCACTAGAGGAATATGCCTCTCACCACTAAGTTCTTCATGAGGCCTCCACCTTTTTTTGAAACCTTCCGCATGGGAACTAATACCACACCCCAAGGTCGATCATCAATGTTTTAATAAATCCATAGCTTCAAAAAAACTTCCTTCACAAAACCCACATTACAAGGCCCCACATGAGACCTCCTTTCTGTATACATAACTTCATGATAGCTGTGTGTTCATGGGCCTTGTACCTATCCAAGCCGATTTTACTCATACCTCATTCATCCGAATGGCCGATATCATCATACCTTGTTACCAGAACCTTTTCTCTAAGCATTGGTCAAGAAAAATCATCACATTTTGATCTTAAGAATAGAAAACCTAACCTAAGCCCCCATTTTGTTTCTTGAAATGGGTGGTGTTTACACCTCATGCCATCCAAAACAACCTGTGCAGTGAATAAGTATGCCCCCTATGGAATCATCAAGGGAAATAGATTACTTTTACCTTTGATGAAGGTATGTAGGATTCCCATATCCTCCACTCCTCTTAACCATATTGGGAAAGGTGTTCGAGTTATAAGACATTAAAATACACAACACCCATGTCCTTGTCACACAATGTTAAACCGCATGAAAACATTCTCAACACATGATGTTAAAATGTATCCCTACCCTATGTAATAAACATAGGATGACTCATGTGATAAGAATTATATGACACCACATCTTCTCAGAGCCCATATGTGTAATACCCACACAATTCCTTATTATCATTCCTTTCATGACACAAACATCCTTTTAGCATAATTTCAAACAATATGGATCAGTCTTTTTACACGACCATAAACCACTCACCAAAACTATGTGGGATTTAATCAATATCTCAAAAAATGGTATTTAGTATTCCACTTTAATGTTTAATCATAAGATCTAAATATTACAAAAAATCCATCAGTCTTCTCTAGGGGAGGTGACAACCCTAAAGTGTGAGAATTCTTTTTAGGCAGAAACTTAACCCCCTTTTTAACCCAATCATGAGGTTCCCACTAGACTTTAGAATGACCATGGTATTAAAACATATATACACCTCAATAAGTTATGAGAATATATAGGAAACATATACATAAGTCTTTAAATGCGTGATTAAATCCCCACAAGACCTTAAACCTGTGATGTGTCCCCATGAGAATTTAAACCAATGACCCCTCTTGATGCATCAAAATATATACCTCATGTGATGAGAATGAGATTCCCTAGGCGATGAGACTAAGAATACTTATGTGATAATAATAATTTTATGAGAATGAAATGTGTTAAATGCTTTGTGTAACACATAAAAAATGTGAGCCACCCCATCTGACAAGTATAGGATTCCCGAGACAATAAGCCTTAGATGAACTATTCCTTTAGCATAAGTTTATCCATTAGAAATATAGAATACCTTGGGTATTGTGATTAAGATTCCTCATAAATGAGATGAACTAAACTCTAAAAGTGGAATACTTTTAAAGATTCCAAAGACACCCAACATTTACAGATTCTTAGACATGCCCAATGTCATCATTAGATCTAACTGAAGGTAGCCGCTCTGTCAAGATAATAAGAAACATAATTAACTTATGTCTACTTTTAGATGGAACTAGGAATGAGATTCATGAACATGTCTAAAATTTATAAGGGAGACTCATACTAGGGAAAAAATTCATGGAGGAACCCCTGGAAGGAGGTTAAAACATCCCATCATCCTATTCTGATGAAGTATCCATTATCATCAACCATAGTGATGGAAGATTCTTTCCTTTAGAAAATATGAATATGGGGTGACTACACTAAATTGGAAATGACCTGTCCAAGAATTTGGACCACTTTAGGGGAAGGAAAAACATAAACCTAACAAGAACCTCAAATGAAGCATCAGAAAACAAAATGGTGAACCAGACCAGAATCTATTCTTCTACCACAGGGGGAAAGTTAAGAATGTTTTGAATCCCTAGTATAATTAATAATTGACACAAATATCTTCTATATCTTAGAGAGGATGAACAATTTTGGGAACATTGTGAATTTAATTCATCATACATTTACTGATGATTGAATATGTGTATCCTACTAAAAACAAGCTGCAAGTAATAGTTGAAAACTAACCGCCAATAGGCATGGGGGTATGCAGAATAATGGAGAGGTGATTCTATACAAGTAAACTTCTATCACAATATCCACCACTCTGACGACTAATAAGAACCCTTTATCTGTCTCCTCCTTTGAGCTTGTTCAATGAATGGTGATCATATCCCTTGTTCATCAATATGAATAAAAAGCGCAAATAGGGATATGGACCACTAAAACATAGAATAATCAACACATTATCAATGCTACTTCCCCCAGGATTCATATAGGGAGCAATACCCCCATCACAACAAAGAACCGTTTCAGATTTCTTTCCTTGTAACACTCTGATAGCTCACTCCACTATGTTGAGGAGGTAGTGGATGCTCGGGTCGCACCTACTATGACTACTATCAAAATATTTCCTTAGATGTCTCCCACCTTACCATCAAAACATTATTGAGTGGTCCCATCATCCGATAAGAAAATAACACCATTCCTAAGTTCGTTGGTCTTAGTCTAGAACTTTTGGTGCTGGGGCCAGGGGAAGGCTTCGAACTTCACCCAATATGAGCCATATCCAACATATCTTTTTCCCCCTTCAAAAACTAATGCACCTCATTCCCCCGACCACTGTGCGAGGGTATATATTCACCCCATTGGTATTGAGACATCATCCACCTACTAGGAAGTCCAAGTTGACTCTCTCCGTTATGGGAACAACCTGCATTATAAGAACCCCAGCTATAGTAGCGTAGAGTCAGTGGATATTTTATTATAATCACATAGATACAAGATATCACATCAACAAGGATCGATAAATTTAGTATTCTTGAATAACAATATACAAACATGGTTCTCTTATTATATTTTTAATTAAACATATAAAATAATGAAGGAAAATAATCTACTTCCCTGATAGTTATTCAAAGATTTCATCTTCATAACCCATGGAAGGAAAAAAATAAAAGGGTGATCTCAAATGATCAGTAAAGGTTATATACATTAGAAACATGAATCAATAATAGGTTAATCATAATCAATAAGGCATACTCAAAATGGAACTGTAAATAACTGAAAAACACATTCCATTTAACCAATAAACTGATAATGAATTGAATATATATATTTTGAAATTGTGAAAATATCATGGATAATAATAACTAAATAATAAATGAAGAAAATGATTAATTATTAGACATTATGTATCTGGAATATGAACCAATACCATCAAGACCTTTCAAAATATGATTTAAATCCGTGGGTAGAAACTCATCTGATTCTACTTGTAAATAAACATGAAGGGTTTATAGACAACTATTTTGTCTCATCAGACCCATCGATGCATGGTGGGGCTATATAATTTCAGGACCCACACATCAATGAAATTCAAAATTATTATTCATGAACAATATGACTTATAAAAATATCCATATTAAGTATAGGATACAGATTTATCATTATTTCCCTAGTTAAAATAACATTAAAAGTAAACACCGTTTATAAAAATGGTATATGGATAAGACAATAATAAAATCCATGATACAAGAAATATAGAATTTAATGAAATATGATTTAAAATTTAAAATTATCTCAAAGGGTTAGTGGATACACCACATAAAAATTATTAGGTGTTCAATAACATCTAAGTCTCAATGAAATTGAAATTTAGATGAAGTCCCTTACCACTGGTGATCAGTTGAATTATATGACCCATAAAATTAATAATCATCAAATGAAACATTGAATACCATGAATATAAATAGATTAAGGATATGATATATAAAAAGTTAAGTATAAAGACACTACATACAATAAATAAGTGGTGAATAATTCACATATCATGAAAACAAAAAGTGAGATGAAAAAATCCTTACCACTTTGTAATCAGTTGAAGTGTATGACCCAGGAAAGAATAATATTTAAAAATTATTTGAATACCATGAAAATAAATATATTTGTTATATAATGTAATAAATGGGAATAATAAATTTCACACAAAGTAAATAAGTGGTAAGTATTACATATGTCCCACATAAATTAAAGTAAGATGAAAATCCCTTACCTTATGAATGAAAGCATTCTTCACTTGTACTTAATGTCATGGATAATAAAATTAGATGAATTAATTACTTAATATAGAACCTATTAAATATATATTTTATTTATTATAATTTTATTAAGTTAAAAAATGGGCACTTTAATGAGTTAAAATGTTTAATTTTGTTTTTCCGGGAGTGTTCGTTTCATGGTTTTATGATCGGTTCCCTTGTGTATATTTATTTGGGTTCTTGTAAAATGGAATGAAAAATCCAGTAGTGGAATAGAATGAAATTAATATACTTAAAAATTTAAATGTTCCTCATACATAATTTGGTTATATGTTATGAGGATTATTCGTTATATAAAACATTAATGAGAAATGATTAGTTTATTTTGGTGGCTTTTACGATCATCATGAACTAGTATAGTTTTATTTAATATTATATTTATATACTAGTTATAGAATATTAAATAAGTTGTAATAAAAATTTTATAATCTATTTTGACCATAAAAATGGTTTTATGATCATCCTTGAAGGTGATAATAAAAAAAACTCATCATCTATGAAGGCAATGAATCGACACCTCAGGGACTATGTTTTATTTTCTAGAATAAAAGAAGAAGAGAAGAGACTTGGTGATGGATATTACATTAGAATAATTAAATTATAGTATATATATCATTTTGGAGTTACCATTACACTTTGAATAGGATATGTGAGGATAGGATAATAAAATATAAAGAATTAAAAGATAAAGAAGGAGGATTTTACCTCTCAAATATCATCTCCTTGGGGACCTCCTTAAGACACTTGAATTCGGTATTTTGGTAAAACCAAAAGGTATTTGACATGGGTAAGAGTATTGGTAAGGTATTTGGGTAGAATTTAGGTAATATTAAATTTTTACAATGTGTGAGGATAATGGGTGGTATTTATAGTGGGAGGGGAGGGGTGTTTTTAATTATTTTATTTATTTGTTTATTATTTTGGCTCAAGACTATCAATAGTGTTGATTATTGTAACTAAGTACAGTAAATAGTAAATGTGAGTTATAATATTGGTTTATTGCGTCATCCATGACTCAAAAATTAATATATTTGGATTAAAATATTTAATACCATAAATTACTGTATTTCCCTATTTACTAAAAATTCAACTATTTCAGAAAATACCAAAAATTAAACCTAACCATTTTTTGATGTGTATATTTAAAAAATGGGCTCCATTTTTATGGAAATATTTATATAAATGTGAGAAATTTAATTTTTAATTAATATTATCATTTATTTAAAAATTATCAATTTTAATATTATAATCGATTTTATGACACTCTAAAAAATTAATTATGGTCTCCTAAAATTATTTTATTATTATAATAAAAAAAAATATTTATTTATGAATCTATTTTATGAAGATAAATTTTATTTTAAACCATTATATTAATTATAAAATTATCAATAAACACTTACTTCCGACAAAAATACCAAGACTTAATTTATTAATTTTAAAACATTTATTTACTTATTTTAAGATATAAATATATCATATTTTCATTTAAGAGATATCTAAATTTTATTTATAATTTCATAGGTGAGGTAATTATTCTAATGGACACATTACTATTCCTAATATTTACTTTTCTATTCTAATGATCATGTTAATATTTAATAGTATATCATTGTTCCTTTGTGTAACATAAACTATCGAATAAATTGAATTTATTTAAGAAGATACATACCATAAAATACAGGGGTGTTATATTCTTCCCTCCAAAATTTTTTTCCTAAAAAAAATTAAGGAATATTTCCTTCTAAAAAGTTGAGGGTGTTTTATCTTTATAACATACTCAGGTTCCCACACCACTTCGTCCATTTTATAGTTTCTCCAAATAACTTTTACCAGTAGAGTCATCCAATTTCTCAATACATGATCTCTAGTGTCAAATATATCAATATGATCTTTCTAGTAAGACAAATTAGGCTTCAGTTCTATTTCTTCATTGGTTAGTACATTCTTTGCATCTAGCATGTACTTCTTTAACAACTGTATGTGGAAAAAATCATGAAACTTGCTGAGATTTGGTGGAATTTGTAACCAGTAAGCTAAAAATCCAATTATTTCCATAATTTCAAACAATCAGATGTACATAGAGCTCTAATTCCCTTTCTTATTGAGACTTATGACACCCTTCCATAAATATAATTTAAAAAATGAATGATCTCCCACTTGTAATTCTAAATCCTTTCTCTAGTTGTCAGCATAAATCTTTTTCCTACTTTGAGATGCTTTAATATGAGCTTGAATATTCTTTACCTTCATCGTTGTTTCTTCAATAAGTCCTAGGACCATAAATTTATTCTCACTAACTTTATCCCAACAAGTTGGATCATGAAATCTATTTACAAATAATTCTTCCTATGGAACCATTTTAACACTTGAATGAAAACTATTTTTTAGGAAGAATCTATTGTTGGTAAATACTGATCCCATATACCTTTAAAGTCAAGTGGCCATGATATAAACATGTATTCTAATGTTTAAATAGTTCTTTCATACTGTCCATTAGTTTGAGGGTGATAAACAATACTGAAATGAATCTCATTATCCAAATAATTATGAAGACTCATCTAGAATTTTGATGTAAAATGGGGATCTTGATCAGACAATATTGATCGAGGTTTACCATGAATACTTAAAAATTCATTAATATAGAGTCGTGAATGGTGCTCCAATGGAAAATACTCCCTTATAGTGAGGAAATGTGAAGATTTGGTAAGTCTATAAATAATTACCCATATCACATCATTCTTTTATAGATTCTTTGGTAATCAAGTGAAAAAATCCATATTAATGTCATCCTATTTTCATATAGGAATTGGTATAGGTTGCATGAATCCTTTAGGATATTGTCTTTAAATATTCACTTATTGATAAACTAGGAATCTTGACACATACTCAAAAATTTTCTGCTTCATATTATCCCTCCAAAAATGTTCCTTCATATCTCTATAGATCTTGTCACTACTAGGGTGTATTGGGAAATTTGAGCTATGATCATTATATAATAATTTTAATTTTATAACAATTACTGATGGAACACATAAACTCTTTCTAAATTTAAAAATTCTATTCTTATAAATGAAGTCTTCCAATCTTCAATCCTTAATGACTTTAATTTTCAATTGAAAATTCACATCATCAGATTGAGATATTTTTATCTTTTCCAATAAATATCATTTCACAATGAATTGAAAATGGAGTGATGATTCCCCTTGCTTAAAAAGTTCCATATCCATATTTTCTAAATCCATGAACATAGGATCGTTCTAAATCCTAATTTAGGTTAGAGGTCTTTAATATTTCCTACTTAATTTATTTGGTACCTTATTTGATTTTCCTAGGTGGTAATATATTGATAAATCATAATCTTTGAGTAACCCAACTCGTCATCTTTTCCTCATGCTGAGTTATTTCTAGGTAAATATGTATTTCAAACTCTAGTGATTCATATATATCTCACATCATTCACCATAGAGGGTGTATCCATACCTTCAAAGTAAAGATCATGGATGATAACTCATGATCATGTATTGGATAAATTTTTTCATGAATATTCAACTTCCTTGATGCATATGAAACAATTTAATATTTTTTCACAAGGAAACAATGTAGTCCTTTCTTCGACGCATCACTGTATATAACAAACCCATAATTTCCTGATTCTAGAGTCAAAATCCAAGAATTGAATAATATTCTCTTCAATTATTCAAATCATTCTACACATTATTTTATCCATACGAACTGAACCTCTTTATCTGTGAGCATATCTAATGGGTTATCCAATTATGATTTTTTTAAAAAAAATGATGATAGTAACTTGATAAACTAATAAAACTATGTACCTCGATTTTTTTTGACATAGTACATTCATGGATGGAATTTGTATTTATATGATCAAATGAGATCCCACAATTAGAGACAATATGGCCAAGAAAAGAAATTTCATGAAGACATAATTCACACTTACAAAATTTATCATAAAACTCTTTCTTCCTAAGCATCTCAATAATGATTCTCAAGTGATTCTCATGGTCTTTATAGGTTTTATAATATACTTTAATATCATAAATGGATACCAAAAAAATAGTAAATATATTCCTTGAATATTATGTTCATCATATCCATAAAAACAGAGGGTTCATCAGTCAATTGAAATGTCATTACTATAAACTTATAATTTCTATACCTTCTTTGAAAATATATCTTTATAATATCTTCTATATTTACTCATAATTTATGAGACCCAGAATGAAGGTAAATATTTGAAAAATATTGAGCTCTGTGAAGTTGATCAAATATTTCATTAATGAGGGGAATATGATACTTGTAATTTATTGTAATATCATTTATTTCTTTATAGTCAATGCACAACCTCATGGATCGAGCTTTATTCATAACAAAGAAAATTGGGTCTCCCCACAAAGAAATAGTAGGGAAAATAAATCCCTTATTACTTAAATAATCTAGTTATTTCTTTAGCTCCACTAATTCCATAGTGTCCATTCTATAAAGAGTCATTAATATTGGTTTTTCGTATGGGAATAAATCAATGGTAAACTCAACCTCATGCTCTGGGGGGTGTCTAATTAATTCCTCAGAAAATACACAAATATATTCTTGTAAAATAGGCAAATCATTAATTTGGAGATTAATTTATTCATCCTTATGTGTTTTTTTCTCTTCCTACCCAATAATTTAATTCATTAGAGCTACTGAGGGTGGATCTAGATAAGTGTTAGGTGATGAATTTTCTGCTCTAAAGTTAAGGAATTCTACATATTCCTCACAAGATGTAATTTAGTTCTTCTTAAAATAATATTTTTTCATCATATTTTGAAATCCAATCCAAACCAAGGATTATATCAAATTTTTCCATAGTTTGATGATAAGGTTAGCAAATAAAACATGTTTATATGCCCTGATGGGGACTACGTGACACATCTTTGTTGCAATGAGACTCCCCTTAGGAATTTTTATTGACAACCCCCTTATTAAATAAAATTGGAAATATCTGATTTTCTTATAAAATAGAGTAGATATAAATGATCGTGATGATACATAATAAAATAAAGCATTGGATAAATATGAATATAGGATTAATGTACCTGCCTTCACATCATTGATTACTTATACTTGAGCTGTGGTGATCATATAAGCTTGCCCATCTCCCCTTGGCCTCGTCTATGACAGATTCCATTGATTCTTGGGAAATTGGTTTGAATAATGACCAATTTAATTATAGTTTAAAAATTGAAAATCATCAATTTTTTTCTTCCCATTCCATTCATTAGCTCGATGACCCTTTTTTCCACACTTATAAAAAACTCTCATTCCTTTCAAGCATTTCTTAGGATGATTCTTTAAGAGATTTTCATATAATGATAATTTATTTGTTTAATTATTCCACTTTGGTGATTTACCTTTTTCATGGTTTTTAAAAGATCTATTATTATATTTATTTACCTTGAACATATATGGTCTATCAAATTATTTCTCTGTTTTGATGGAACTGATATAATATTTCATTGTAAGATGATTTTTTTTGAGAATCCAGTTCCATTAAGATAATTTTCTTAAGACATTCAAAGAAATAATCAATATTTTTTTCGAATCATGTATATAATATACAACATACCTTGATAGTCTTGTGAAGGTAGCCTCATAATCTTCAATACATTATTCTTCCTTTTTCTTTAAGATAAGAAATTTTCTCTTCATTTTAGTCAATTTCTCATGAGGATAATATTTGTTGAATAATTTTTCTTTAAAATTTATCTATTCCATGTCTTCCATTTCTTCTCCCCTCTTAGTATTTTTGATTAAAGACCACCATTGATCAATGTCTCCCTTGATTAAATATACCACTATCACTAAATTTTCCCTTTCATCACATCCTAATTCCATAAATATATTTTCAAGGGACTTGATGTATTGATCAAATACCACTATATTAGTAGTCCTACAATAATATGGGGTCTTCTACCACATAAAACCAGGAAACACACATGGAGTATGGTTATTCATCATAACCAGAGTAAGATATCCTAATATGGTCATGATATTCTTAGCTCCAACACCAAATATGATGACTTGGTCTATAGGGAAATCCCTACGTTGTCTGTCGATGTTCATTCATTTTTTTCTGTTAGGCGCCATTAATAAATAATGGAAAAAACTGATTTAGCCCAGAATCATCATGATAATTGAGCCAAAAAAATAACTATAAAGAATTTTTATAATTATTATGTTAATTTAATATATAGTTCCAAATGTTTCTACTAAACCTACTCTAATACCAACTGTAACAATCCCGATCCCAGTATCCTAGATTCAGTGGTTATTTTATTACAATGGCATAGATACAATTGATTATATCACCAAGTATTAATCAGTTTAGTAGTATTGAAGAACTGGATGCCTATATGGTTCTCTTATTACATTAAAAATTAAATATATAACATAATAAAGTAAAATAAAATGCCTCCTTGAAAAATATTTAAAGATTTCATCTTCATAACCTAGGGATGGAAATAAAAAAAAAGGGTGAGCTGAAATGCTCAGTATGGTTTATATATAATAATAACCTGAATCAATAACAACTGAATCATAATCAATATTATATAATCAAAATGGTAAGGTAAATAACTAAAAAACACATTCTATTTAATCAATAAAATGAAAATTAAAATGCATCAATAGATTTTGTCATAGTGAAAATATAATGGATAATAATAATTAAATACTAAAGTAATAATATGATTAATTATGGTGTGATGTGTCCGGTGCATGAACCACCACCATCAAGGACTTTCATAATATGGTTTAATTTTTTGGGTAGAAACCCCTATTATTTTATGTGGAAACAAATGCGAGGGGTTTTTCACCAACTTTTTTGTCTCATGAGACCTGTTATTGCATTGAGAGGATATATAATTCAAGTCCCTAACCATCACTAAAATTAAAAATAATTATTAATATATATATATATATATATAAATATTTAATTCCTGAATAATATGGCTTATCAAAATATCCTTATTGAGTAGAGGATATGGATTTATCCGTACTTCCCCAGTTAAAATAACTTTCATAGTAAACACTGTATGTAAAAATGGTATGAAACTAAGACAATAATCCTATCCATGATATAATAAATTAAAATATTTAATGAAATATGATTTAAAATGTAAAATTATCTCAAAGGTATGGTATATACACTACATAAAAATTATTAGGTTCACAATACCAAGTAAGTCTCAATGAAATGGAAATTGAGACGAATTCCCTTACCACTTTTGATCAGTTGAATCGTGTGACCCATAAAATTAATAATCATTAAATGAAACATTTAATACCATAAATAAAAATATATTCATGATATTATATATCAAAATGGTAGTATACGTACACCACACACAAGAAATAAGTGGTGAATAAGGCATATCTCATAAAAATAAAATTGAGATGAGAAAACCCTTACCACTTTGTAATCAATTGAATTGTATGACACATGAAAAGTAAAATTTTAAAAAAAATTCAATACCATGAAAAAATAAATTCATTATATAATATAACAAATTTTAAGTATATACATCTCAAAAAATAAATAAATGGTAAATATGACATATGTCCCACAAAAATAAAAGTCAGATGAAAATACAATACCTTATGTATGAAAGAATTATGTACTTGTACTTAATGTGGGGCATAATCAAATTAGATTCATTAATTAATTTATAAAAAACTTATTAAAAACATATTTGATTTATTATAATTTTATTAAGTTTGTTTATGGATATTCTGATGAGTTATAATGTTTAATTTTGTTGTTCTCAGAGCGTTCGTTTCATGGTTTTATGGTCTGTTCCCTTGTGTACAATTATGAGATTTCTTGTGAAATGGAAGAAAAAATAATTAATTGGAATGTAATTATACTAATATAATTCTATTATTTTAAATGGTCATCATATATAATTTTTTATATGGTATAAAGATGGTTCATTAGATAAAACGTTAATGAAAAATGACTAGTTTATTTTGACGGTTTTTAAGACCATCATGAAATAGTACCCTTTTATTTAATATTATATTTATATAATGGTTACATAACACTAAATAAATTGTAATAAACATATTATAATATTTTTAACCATAAATTTTTTTTATGGCCAGCCGTAAAGGAGGTAATGAAAAATGAAAACTCATTGTCCATAAAGGCCGTGAATCGACACTGCATGAATAATGTTTTCATTTTTAGAATAAAAGAACAAGAGAAGATAATTGATGATGGATATACCTTTAAAAAAATAATTTTTTTTATATATAATAATTGAGTTACCATGACAATTTGGATAGTAGTTTTAGGGGTTGATAAAAAATAGAAAAAATTAAAAGAAAAAAATGGAGGATTTTATCTCTCAAATATCATCTCCTTGGGGACCTACTTAAGACACTTGGATTTGGTAAGACCAGTCAATCTTGAAAGTGGGGGAAAAGGATTAAGAATTTATTTTGGTATAATTTAGAAAATATTCAAGGTTTATAAGGTTTGAGGATAAGGGGTGGTATTTATAGTGGTAGGAGAGGGGTATTTTTGATTATTTTATTCATTTGTTTACTATTTTGGATCAAGGCTATCAATAGTATTGATTCTTGTGACTAAGTATAGTAAATTATTAATGTGAGTTTGATCTAATAGTTTCTTAATTCATACATGACTCAAAAATTCATGTATTTGGATTAAAATGTTAAATACCATAAATTGGCATATTTCACTATTCACCAAAATTCAATTATCTCAAAAAATCCAAAAATTTCACCCTAACCTTTTTTCGAGATGTAGATTTTAAAAAATTTAATACATTTTATAAAAATAATTTTCCAAATATTAGAAATTTAATTTTTAATTAAAATAATCATTTATTGAAAAAGTACCGATTTTATGACACTTTGTAAAATTAATTATTGTCTCATAAGATTAAATTATAATTATAATACAACAAAATATTAACTTATGAATTTATTTTATGAAAATAAATTTTATTTTAATTCATTATATTAGTTATAAAATTATAAATAAATATTTATGTTCCAAAAAAATACCAACGCTTAATTTATCAATTTTAAAACATTTATTTACTTATTCTATGATATAAATATATCATATTTTAATTTATGATGTAGCTCCCCCAGTTTCAAGTAAGTAACCCTTATTTTATAATTTTTAATTATATTAAGTTTTTGGGTGATGTTTGTGAGGGTTTGGAAGAAGTTTAAAGTGTTTTTGGGGATCTTCTAATGGTGCATAGTTGGTGCATGATTAGTGGAAACTGTGAATATCCCCTAAGTAACCTTGAACAGTGAGACATAGAAAAAGGTGAAGGTGCATGAGCGGCACATGGTTTGTCCAAACCATGCAGAAGCCTAGGAGGAATTGTGAAAATTGGGATAGTGGGATTTGGCATGGTTGACACACAGTTTGGAAATCGTGCGAGACAACCAAGTGAGGTTCCTGCTTGAGACATAAGTTGGCACATGGTTAGAACATTGTTTACCCAACCATTTGAATAACCATTCATGGTTTAAAAACTATATAAAAAAAGTGGATATTAGTCAGGATCATGTTTTAACCCCTCTTTTGTGCCCAAAACTAACCCTAACTTGGGATTTCTGCCTCTTTAATTATAGAGAAGCTTTCTTCATAAATTTGGAAGAGATATAAAGGCATTTGTTGGTGTGTTGATGTCGAATATCATGGAAACTCATTAATTTTGGTTGTTCTTAATGGTTTTCCTTAGATTTACTTCTACCTCTCTCTCATTTTCTTATATCTACTTCTATTATGAATATATCTAAGGTTTTTATTTCCAAATATGATTATATTTGGATTTTATGATGTTATATGAAGATATCCAAGGCTGGTTTTTAGAGATTTAACCCATTCTGTGGATTTTTTTATTACTATTGTCTATTTTATCCAAATCTTTCAAGATAGGTGGATTCACTCTCGACACTTATATTTATAATATGAAGGATTAATTTAAAATTAATTATTTTTCTTGGAATTAGTTGTGAAATTTATTTTAATTTCTTTTTGTAAATCCTCTTTAGTGACAATTTATATAATTATAGAAAATGGGCACTTTTGTGGAAAGTGAAATTGGAAACTTGATTTTAAAATGATTGTTTGGTTTTGATGCATTAAAATGTTCTTTAAATGAAATTTGGTTTTATTGAAATGGTGTGTTTGAAAGGTTTCCAATAAAATCACAGTATTATTAAAATGGTTGAAATGTTTGTTTTGCAATTGGTTTTTTAGAAAAAACTGTTGTGCGTGTTCTTGAGAATTCGGTATAGATAAGGATAATGAGTCTCCCCCATCAATAGTGGTATGGATAAGGGCCAGGGATCACCCTGTAAATGGTTCATTAAGTGATATCTTAGTGAAAGTATGAATCACCATTCAAGAGTATAGGGAGGTCCAAGTGGCATGCATAGTTGGATGCATGGATATGTTTAAAGGAATGGGTTATTCCAAAATAGAATTTATAAAATTGGCTTAGATAATTATTTATTACTTTCCTCTGAAATTGATATTATTTTGTTAAAACTACTTGGTTATGTCACTTGTTTATATTTTGATATAAACCATTTAGAAATTGTTTTATATAAAATGATTTATATAAATGTGCTAACATTTTATATCCGAGTGGCATGAGTGTAGAAGTCATTGGGGAAAAATATATCGTGTTTCATTACTCACCTATTCTTTGGCACTTTGGTGATTTTTTAGACTCCATTTTATAGGACATGAAAAAAGGTAAAGTATCATACTTCTCTAGCGGTGTTTAGTGACGTTTGAGCTATTTTGTGGAGTAGAACATGGAGCATGTTGGAGATTTGTAGTTGAGGTTGTCTTTGAGTTTGTTGGCTTCTTAGTCTTCTGTTTTGTACTTGGTTGTTTTTTAGTCTTTCTCTATGGTCCTTGGTTTTAGTTGGTTTTTAATAATAATGGTTTCATTGAGTTATATTTCATTGATACCATGCATCATGTAGTGGTTTATTTTGTTATTCTATCTTTGGTTGGTTTTTTTATTTTCAAAGGGAAAATCTTCCTCTAACTATTAAAGAAGACCTTGGCATTTATTGACAGCCTTTAGCATCTTTATGATGTTTCTTAAGGTCAAGTAATGTTTTTAAACATTGTCAATACAATGAGGAGGGGAGGGATGTTACAAGTGGTATCATATTGGTCCTTTCGAATATCTTTTTGGAATAAGTGGTCATCAGTTATGTCGGTCTCAGAGTAGAAATTCATTCAGGTCTATTTCTTATGTCGGATTAGTATAAAGAAGTACAATTGTTGGTCCTTGAAATTTAGAGCATAAAAATACAAAGATAACCTTTTTTATGTTGAACTTAAATTTACCAGGGAGTTGAGTACATAAGTGTTTTGGACACACTTATCGATTTTCGAGTCTCATTGTCATGGGTTTAGCCAATGAGATGAGCATGACATGTCTTATAGAAATGAATTCACACTATGCGTGCATATCACATTTTGAGTATTGATTTGATGTAATTTTCTAATTTTTGAAAAATGTTAAAGTTGTTTTTAAATGTAAGATTTTGAAAAAGAGAATCATTGTGGTATTTTTAAAATGGTTTGATTTTAATAAAAAAGTAGAGATTTTTAAAAAATGGTTAAACATGAAAATTGGTTGATTTTGGGAAGCATTGTTGTGATAGTATGAGATGGTTGAATTTGAAATTCTAATCCTTCAGTTAATAGAGAGTGAAACAAATGGTGTTTGTTGTGTTTATAGAAAATGGAACCCGGTAGGCCTCATAAAATCCAACCAATGGAAGCTACTGAGAATGTGGTTGCACCTGAGCCACAGGTGAACTAACAACTAGTTCAGAGTATTGTCCAAGAATTTTAGGCAGTGGACAGTGAGAATATGAGGGAAGATCCAAGGTAATTGGATAATTCTGTCCAATTCAATAAGAAGAATCTACCCATCTTTCATGGTGATTTGGAACCAGAAAAGGAAGAGGTGTCATTAAATAGTATAAATCATATATTCTATTTCATCGACACACCAGTAGAGATAAAATTCAATCTGGAAACTTATATATTGTAAGATCTTGCATGCTAGTGGTGGGATTTAGCTTTTCAGACTAAATTATACCACAAACTTGTATGGGAGGATTTTGAGGAATTATTTTACAAACAATTTTATACTTATATGTTCATAATTCAATGAATACAATACTTATTCATCTTGAAGAAGGAAAATATTTCTATTACAAAGTTAGTGGATAAATTCCTTAATTTAGTTTGCTTTCCACCCAAAGCTACTGTGAGTGCATCCTTGACTGCATGCATTTTGAATCAGGGTTAAGGAAATAGATTAGATAAAAGATTAATGTGCTCTGTATAAAAGATTATACAGAGATTATCAACAAAGAAATAGTGTCAAAAAAGGACATATTAAGAGCTACAGGAGGAGGAAGAATGTTGACACCAATTGGAAATGATGGAAAATATAATATTGGGGACAAGTGGAAGAGAGACACCTATTTCTAAGGTGAGAGTTTGTCTTAGAATAAAATGGATAGATCGTGTAATCTTATTCTAAAACCAAATATGTATCTTGGATGTTTTTAATGTGGCTTGTTCGACCACATGAAGTGGTTGTTTATAACTACACCTATAGCATTCCATAATTTCAATAAGATGTGGAATCTTCAATATTATTATCACAATGCTCCAAGGTTTGGTGTTTGGAACACTTATTAGGTGTTTTAGGTGTCATATGATTCAACATGATGAGGGAAGCATAACATTCATCATTAGAAGAATATAGCTATCCATGGTGATTATAGGAATACAATGAATCCTCATCAAGGGAACTCTAAAAAGGGAAATAAATAACGAAGTGAGATTATAAAGTAATTATATGGAGCAGAGAAGGTTATTATGGATGATCATTATAGACCATCTTGGGTGTGAGGTAATATTATTTTGAATTATAGCCTTATGCAACCTTTATTTTATACGGGTGCATCCCATTCCTCTATTGCTTCTCGTGATGTTAATTTTTCAGGTTTCAAAGTTCAGAAGATTCCTTCTATATTAAAACATCAAAATACACGGGGTAAAAGATAACGCCGAGCCTTTGTGTATAAATATTGTTATATAATAGTTGATGGAGCTGAGCTAAAATGGAATTTCTCTATGCTTGAGATAGATGTCTATGATATAATCTTGGGTATGGATTGGTTCACTATGTTCAAGGGTCACATAGACTATTATACATGAAAGGTTAGTTTGATAATTGAATATGGCATCGATCATCATTTTCAAGGAGACTAGAGTGTAAAGGCAGGTGGAATAGGATTGTTGTCACTGGTAGTTATAAAAATATCATGCTATGTAACATCTTTGTCTTTTTCTTCAAAGTATGAGATTGAGACGAAAAGATTTTTTTAATAGTGTTTGATTAGTTTCGAGATGTGTTTCCTAAATATTTCTCCTGGTTTCCACCTATGAGAGAAGTAGAATTTATTATTGATCTCCTTTAAGGAACCATTCCTATTTCGCTTATGTCTTATAGAATAGAACTAAAATGATTAAGAAAGTTAAAAGTGAAAGTGGAAGAGTTGTAAATCAAAGGTTTTGTTTGGACGAGCACATCTCCATGGGTAGCACTATTGCTCGGCCGAATAAACCCTTTGATTTACAACTCTTCTAATTTCAAATTCTGATTTCTTAATCCTATTAGTTCCATTTATTAAGAAATAAGGGAAATATAACTGGTTACGAAAAGGAGATCAATCATAAAATCTACTTCTCTCATAGGTGAAAACCTAGCGGTATCCATATTCTTTTGTAGTGGTGTTTGTGGATGATATATTGGTTTATTCAAGGACAAGGGATGAGCATAAAAAACACTTGGAGATAGTGTTGGGGATATTGATAGATCATCATTTGTATGAAAAATTATCAAAGTGTGATTTTTGGATATAGGATGTACACTTTCTTGGCCATGTAATTTCTAAAGGAGATGTTAATGTGGTTTTAGAAAAGATAGAGACTATTATATATTAGAAACGTCTAAAGAATGTCTTCAAGATATGGAGTTTCCTTATCTAGATTATTATTATCAATTCTTTGTTTTTGAATTATCTAGATTATCATTTCCTATAATAGATTTGAAAAATAATAATGTTACATTACTATGGGATTAAGAATGTTAAGAGTCTTTTCAAGAGATAAATGTTCACCTTACATCTGCACCAATCTTGATTTTTCTAGAATTAGGAAAAGGGTATGTAGTGTATTATGATACTCTAGGATCCAGGTTGGTATGTGTTCTCATGTAGGGAGATCATGTTGTTTCAAATGGCTTAAGGCAATTATGAGTGCATGAGAAGAACTGACCAACACATGATTTGGATCTAGAAACTCTATTATATGGTTTGAGGACTTGACGTCATTATCTATATGGTGAGAAATTTACTATGTTCACAGATTATAAGATCTTGAAGCATATTTTATCACAATATGATTTGAATCTAAGATAAAGAAGATGGATAGAGTATATAAAAATATTTGAATTTGACTTAATTTATACACTGAGAAAAGGAAATTAAATGTTAGATGAATTAAGTAGAAATTCATATGCTCAGTTGGTAAAGAATCTTTAGATGACTGGTAGTTGATATTAGTCTTAGCCGGAATGCTTTTAGAATGCAAAGAGAGCAGTGATGTTATGATTTTATTTCCAGTTTATTTGGTTTTTGGTTTGGTGAATATGGTTGAAGAGGCACTTTAGTTTGACTTATAATGTATAGAGATTAGGAAAAAACTCAATAGTGGAGAGACAATTGAGGGTTGGATTGTGGATAGAAGTTCAGTATTGTGGTTCAAAAATCAGATGGGCATACCTATGGATTTTCAGAAACAACTTCTTTATGATTACCTCCATTCAATATAGGCAGTTATTCCTTGGATAAAAGATATGTATAAGGAGTTGAAAGCATAGTTCTGGTGGGTTGGTATGATAAGGAAGGTGGCTAAGTTTGTTTCAATATTATTAGCTTGTCAGAAGGTTAATGTATAACATCAGTGACCAACATGTATGTTGAATTATATACCTATTACAATGTGGAAATTAGAGTATATAGCTATATATTTTGTAACCGGTATCCCAACAAGGGTTCAGAAACACAATTCCATATTGGTGATATTGGATAAGCTAACAAATTAGTATAATTTCATTCATATTCTTTAATCGCATACAATGGAGGACTTATAAAAAATCTATATTTGAATAGTTGTAAAGAGGTATGGAATACCAGTTTCAACAGTGTCAGAAAAAGGACTTAGTTTTACATCTCATTTTTTTAAATCCTTATAAAAATCTTTTGTGACTTAATTTAATATGAGTATGGAGTATCATCCTCAAATGGATGGGAAATATTAAAGGATGATACAAACATTGGATGACATGTTACGGTCTTGTGTAATGGATTTTGGTGGCTCATGGTAATATCAAATTTTTTTAATAGAATTATCTTATAATAATAGTTATCAGGCCTCAATACATATGGATCCTTTTAAATCATTATATGGGAATCCTTGTCGTTATCCACTTTGTTGGGTGGAAATAGGTGAGACTTCACTGCTTGGACCAAGCCTTGTCCAAGAATCAATGGAGAATATTTTGTTTATTAGAAAATGGATGGAGATATATCAAAGTCATCAGAAATCATATACAGATCATCATCGATGACTATTGTCATTCCAGGTGAGTGATCATGTGTTCTTTAGGATCTCTCTAAATCTTGGACACAAAAATTTTTCAAATTAGGGAAAATTACCTTCGAGATATATAGATCCTTTTGAGATAATTGAATGGGTTGGAGAGGTGGAATATCGATTGGAATTGGCGCCAAGGTTCAGTGCGTTGTATACTGTGTTTCATGTATCTTAGTTAAAGAAGTATCAGCCTAACCCTGGCTAGGTGATTTGATGGGGTCACATTGACCTAGAGCCGAATGCTTCATAAGTGCAAATGATAGTGTGGGTTAGGGATAGGCAAGAAAAATTATTTCATGGAAAAATAATTGTTCTAGTGAGGGTTTTGTAGAAACATGGTCAGATTCAAGAGGATACTTTGGAATGGGAGAAGGAAATGAAAGAGCAATGACCCAAACTCTTTCATGACACCAGTGGTTTTCTAATTTTTAGGGATGGAAAAGGAAAATGGTGGGGAGAATTTATAACACTTTTTATCAAGTATGTAACCCTTGTATTATTCTTTTTAAGTCTATAAAGTGTTTGGGTGAGGTTTGGGATGGTTTGAAAGAAGTTTAATGTGTTTTTGGGGATTTTATAAAGGTGGAAGATCAGTTCATGGTTATTAGAAACCATGAAACTTCCCCAGGAAACCATGCATAGTGAGACAGAGGATAAACAGAAGGTGCATTATTTATTTAAACCATGTGGAGGATAAGGAGGAACTATGAAACATAAGACAATGAGATTTGGAATGATTGGAACATGGTTTGGAAACCATGTAAGACAACCATGGGATGATCCTTCTTAAGATAGAATCAGGATCATGGTTAGATCATGGTTTTCCTAACCATGCGACTAACCATGCACAATTTAAAACTAGATCCAAAAATTGGATCTAGGTAGGGATCATGTTTTAACCCCCTTTTGGGCCCCAAAATGACCCTAACTCAGTATTTATATCTCTAAAAGGCTAGGGAATATTTACCCATTGATTTTGAAGAAATCTGTTTTTTTTCTTGGTGCTTTGAAGCCGGATATCATTGTAATTCATCATTTTTGGCTGTTCTTGATATTTTTACTTAGATATACTTCTCCTTCTATCTCATAGTTTCTTATATCTACTACCGTTATGGATAGATAGAAGGTTTTTATTACCAAATATGATTATATTTTTCCTTTTTGCTGTCAGGGGAAGATATCTAAGGTGTTTTTTCGACATTTGACCCGTTTTGTTGATGTTTTTTTATGTCATTTTTCCATTATCACCAAATCTCTTTAGGTATGTGGATTCACTCTCGACTCCTCTATTTATAATATGAATAATTAGTTTCAAATTAATTTTTTTCTTTGAATTGGTTGTGTAATTTATGTGAATTTCTTGTTGGAAACTTTGTTTAGTGATGCTTTATAGAATTATATAAATTGGGAATTTTTGTGTAAAGTGAAATTGGTAAATTGGTTTTAAAATTATTATTTTAAAATTATTGTTTCGTTTTGATGCATGAAAAATGGTTTTAAATAAAAAATCATTTTATTGAAATGGTTTTCTTGAAAGGTTTTCAATAAAAGCATGATATTATTAAAATGGTTGTTTTGGCATTGGTTTTTGGCATAATGGTTGTGTGTGTTCATGTTCATTCAAGATAGATAAGGGTAATGAGTATCCTCCTTCATTAGTGGGATGGATATGGGTTCAAGATCTCCCTTGTGAATGGTTCATTAAGTGATGAATTAGTGAAAGGATGACCAACCACTCGCAAGTATAGGGTGTTCCAAGATTCATCCATGGTTGGATGTGTTGATATGTGTAAAGGAATGGGTTTTTCCAAAATGGAATTTATGAAATGGTTTTAGAGCATTGTTGATTACTTTCCTTGGAACTTGATATTTTTTATGAAAACTACTTGGTTATAGATATTTTTTATATTTAGATATAAAATGTTTTGAATTTTTTTTATATAAACTAATTTATATAAGTGGGTCAACTTGTTCTATGCTAGTGGTATGAGTAGGGAAGTCATTGGTGGAAATATATTGAGTTTCATTACTCACCCCTAATTTAGAACTTTGGTGATTTTGTAGAAGTCATTTATCTAGACATGAGAAACGGAAAAGTGTCACACTTCTCTAGTGATTCTTAGTTATTATTGAGCTATTCTGTGGAGTGGATCATGGAATAGGTTAGATCTTTAGAGATTTAGTTTCCTTTGGGTTTGTTTTCTTTGTATTCTTTTGCTATGTACTTGGTTTTTTTGTAGTCTTCCATTGTGGTACTTGTTTTTAGTTGATATCATGCATCATGTAATTATTTATTTGGTTATGACATGTTTTTTTGGTGTTTTTATTTTCAAAGGAAAAATAATCCCTTAATTTTTAATCAAGACATTGACATTTATTTCCAGGATTTGGAATCTTGGAGATGTTTCTTAAGATCATGTAATGTTCCCCCGCCTTCTAAAGAAAATATGGTGGGGATGGATATTACATATGAGATACCTAAATTTTATTTATAATTTCATATGTGAGGTTATTATCTTAATGACTACATTAATATTCCTAACAATTACATTTCTATTCCAATGGCCATGTTAATATTTAATAGTATAACATAGTTCATTTTTGCAATGTAAACTATCAAATAAATTGAATTTATTTAAGAAGATACATATCGTAAAATATTGGGGTGTTATTAACAACCATCATGGGTTATACAATGATTAAGTATCCCACCATTTAAGTTTTCTCAAGAACACCATTGATAAACATATAGGCCCTCCGTATGACGAAGACTTTCCCTACCTAAAAGATTTGTCTTGGCAAAGAAGAATATACAACCTTCACAGGGCCTTACCCATGACGCTAGTAATTATACATGAGAAAGAATTCCTTGTGAATATCGGTGGATAATTCTTGATGAACTATCATGTTTTAAGAGGAAAAAACATGGAAAATTTCATTTCACTATCAACCTCTCGAAGTCTAAGGTGATTATCAATTTTATGGAAACATCTCCACCTCCACCAACAACGTTGGTGGAAGGTGGCCATTAGTTAAGACTGACCATCCTAGAGATGAGATCCATATGGTCCCCATATCTCTATAAAATAAACATCATTTTTATCATGTGTTGGATTCTTTTCAAGGTCTTTATTTACAATTTTTCCAACTGCCATCAGGTTCCCTCTTATCCACCTCCACCTTGGAAGTTTGATAAACATTAGAAACTTGATTGAAACCCTCAGATGAAGGTGAGAATTATTATTATCCGCAAGGTAATGATGAAATTATTAATTAATAGGAGTTCATGGATACCTCATTATATATGGACATCATTATGAGGTTTTCCCTGCCTCTAGAAGACACTATGTCATTCCAAGGACAACTGGCCCATGTGACACCCCCCTCTGCTAAAAAATTCACAAAAGAGAGGGTCTGTGTTACTAAAAACCCTTGTTTATTTTCTATTAAAGATTATATATTAGGTAAATAAAGAATAATATTACCAAAAGGAGGAAATACTATTGGATATCCTGGCTACCGACTAGTTACTGATCATGTTTTGGCCACCCGCTTCTTTGCACTTCACCATCCCGGAGTTCCTCATCGAGGACTATATGAACTAACTTCACCAAAATATTTGAGAGAAATTAAAATTATTTTGAGATCACTCATTGGGATATCCAAGAATCCTTGAGAATCTAGATATCATCCATTAATTGTATCATAAGGTTGATATTATAGCTCTCCCTGTGGATCATCACCCTAACTCATATAGGTATCACTAGAGTCTTCTAAGAAACTATATTAGTATCCTCAATATGAATTATTTGGTCATATAATAGATCATAAAACATAATTTTGTTGAATATTTTATTGATAATAAATGGTATAATTCCCTCACATTGTGTTAAATATGGTTATTTTTAATATATTTGGGATTAGATCATTTATTTGAAAATTTGATGAAAATTCCAGTTTTCCCTTTAAATGGAAACATAGTTTTTCATACATAAATATTTTTCATTATATTATCTAATTTTTTTTAATTGTGTTCATGACTCAATTGGATACAACTTTTATTCAGGACAGCTGATCAGAATCATTTTTTTGGATTAAATGGGTCATGAAGTCAAAGTTATACTGGACTCACCAGATTGGATACCACTTCACTATTTGGGACATATAATCTAAAATTTGTCTTTGATTAAGTTCATATTTGGATAGTAGAGAGAGGAACCAATATAGAATAAATAATCCTTCTGTAAAGACAGCTGGTTCATGCATTCTGTGGACAAGAATTTGGTCAACTTTGGACAAAAATATTTGTTCAAATTTCCTCATTCACACTTAAATTTTTTTATAAACCTAGCCTCTCCTATATTATATAAGTATGCATTTTTCTCATTTGGATGGGTTAGGGTAGGAATTATGAGTTTTAGAGAAGAGTATAATTGGTTTCACTCCATTTATATTGAATTTCAATAGGGATATTTCACTACATGAAATGCACCGAGTATCAGCAGTTTTTTATTGATTTGGTGGTGGTTTAAACCACTGCTACATGTTTCTATGACGATTTAAAAAAACTATCACTAAATCACGTGTCAACATCCAATATGTGGTGGAATTTTCCATTTAGAGGAATTATCTGGAAATCATCATAGAAAGCATATTTGGTGATGATTATTTTTGTTTTCACGACAGTTTCCCAAGGGAAAAAATGAGTATTTAGCTATGGTTTTAAACTGCCATTAAATCCCGAAATCCCCCCCCAAAAAACTGCTACTAAAATGATTGAAACCACCTCTAAATAACAGTGCATCATAATTATCAGTAGTTTTAATTACTAAAAAAATACATCTTATATCAGCGATTTTAACCACTTAAAATAAAATATGACATATGTAGCGGCTATTTAAGCCATCTCTAAATGTTGATTTACAAAAAACACCAACTGTAGATTCTAAAGCCCCAGAACTACTCTAAAAAAATTCAAACCAATTGTATTGCTTATTAGTAGCACACACAATCCCTATCAGAAGCACTCAAAATCACACATATATAACAACTGTGTACTAAATAAACAAGTATATTATTTTATATCTTACCATTAATAGTTTAAGGTCTTTGTCACAAATAACACATTAATAAACCATCTCATTATTTTTTAGTCAAAGACATAAAAAACACAACTAATCACTACTAGATGAACTCTCCTCATCACCCTCTCCATCTCCATCTCCATATTCATCTCCATCTCTTTTTTCTACTACCAGCACCTGTAAGAAAATTATATTTAAAATTAAACAATGTTGTATATTTATATTTAAACATAAAACTAATAAAATTTTGTGAACTAAATGATTTTTAAGTATTTTTATTTACCTACTCACCAACAATCATCGATAAAATATAACCAGGGAAAGATCTGGTCATCTTCCGATATAAATCAACCAATGCTTTCAATGTGCAATTTAATGCTATAACATCAGTAACAGGAAAGTAAAAAAACATCTATACAAAGGGATTCATTTTAAAAATATTATAATTTTATAACATAATGACATTCAATTACACCATAATGTATTAAAATTACGTTTATCTATGAATCAACAACTATAATTTTACAAGATAAATGTATATGTCTCCAATGATCACATGTAATCATAAGGGTAACTGGATCCTCCACCAGTTGGCCTAGAATCTGGACAAATAATCCAGTGGCAATATCCGTAGAGACCCATAACAGTCAAATAGGAAAACTATCTTTAGTCCGTTCAGATTCCAGACATTTGAAATTTTCATATTTTTCTTTTTAGTAGCATTTCTTCCATATTTTATGAAAAAATAGTTAGTAGTATAAAATTACTGCAATAAATTTATTCATATTAAAATTTGTACCTATAATAGTCACCCTAAAATATCCTCACAAAGAACCAAGAGTGGCCTGCTGCCTCACTACTAAGGGTTGAATAGTATCAATAGAATGCTTCCTCATTGATCTTCCTTTCATTTAATCAAATAAAATTAACTTCTAAACATATATTTTAAAAAATTAATGCTGAAAAAATATAAATGATAACAGATGCACCGTACCGACAAATAAAATATACATAACTATGATAATTAACGACTGAAAAAATGATATAAGTGGTTGATAAATTAATGGATGACTACACATACAATCTTTTTATCCTTCAATCATGTCATTTTCCTACTCCATACTTACTTTATATATTTCATCCACCCTTGTAAGACTAATATTTTCAATATCATGATGGAAAAATATGTTCACTTCTTGCTGTTGATGGGATTCAATGTTAGAGGTCAAATATTCCACTTCATCACCCATATCATACAAGTCTATTTGTTTTATGAGAGAAACTATAATCCAACATTTATCCTAGAAATCTTCCACATGATATACCATTTTTTGTGACAATAAGTTATAAAGATCATGTAATTAATGGTCACCAACATCCATCAAGTGAGAGAATTTCACAGAAGTAAATTGAAAGTAATCTCTTTTAATAACCCTAATAAAATAATCCCCATTGGATTTGAATAAAATAACTGAAAAAATCATGTGGCAATTTAATTATATAATATTAGTCAACATTCCATAGAATCCCACTTCAAAAAACATAAATATACCACTATTTTTGTATTTTCAAACCCTTTTCCTGATTTATTGTACAAAATTTAAATCCATTCAAATTGTAAGCGTCGACCTTTTTAGCCTATTTTAGAGGACCTTGAGCAAGAAACATCAAATTTTCTAACAAATCATCTCAAGTATCAGTATTCATTATCTAAAAAAGTAATATAAATTATTATATTTTAAAAATTTATGTATCAACCTAATATCTATATTGATTTCAATATTTATGAACTTAGACATCGTGTAAACCATTCTAGATGTCTTTATTAAAATCTTTTGTTATATCTTTATCATTTCGTGTTTGGCCTCTCATTCATCTCTTTTTTTGAATCCTCAACTCTTCATTAAATGAATATGAAATTTTACTATTTAGAAGCGCATATCTATGATCCTATGATAATTCCATTTTTGTTAATGTAACATTTGAGCACCTCCCAACTGATCATCCAATAGTAAGATTTTTTATTTCCCATGTAGTTGAGATTTATTTTATGTGTCATAAATAAATCCAAATTGATTGAATAATGTATCAATTACATCAAATTATCTAGAAAAGAATGTAAGACACTCCTCTACCAAATATCCTTTTGAAATAGAGCCTTCGGGTTGAGATTTATTTTTCACATATAATTTCAAATGACCAAGATATCTATGAAATAAAAGACAAAAAACATAATTGTATATTTAATTATATGCCAATAATTTTTTTCTTAAATGGAAAAAATATAAATAAAGTACCTCTCAATTGGATACATACATAAATACTGTATGGGTCCTCCTAATTTAGCTTACTCAACCAAATGCATAGTTAAATTGTTGTAGATTTTTCTCACATAGTTGTCTAAATAATGTGAAAAATTGGAGTACAACAACAGTAGCCGTTTTAGGTAATAATTTAGGTAATGCTAATGATAGAAACTACTGTACCAAAATACGTGAATCACGACTTTTCAATCTATATAACCTAAGATGATTTAAGTCAAAAAACCTTGATTTTTGACTTTAATACCCATCGGATACCTTGAAATGTTTTAAAATTCGATGGAATATATCTTTATCCCTATTTTTCATTACAAATATTACCAGGGTAAACTTTCCATTCTCATATATCTAGAGATCATGCTTTATATTCATTTTTTATAAGACTTTCTGAGCATTGAGATGATCCTTATATTTTACATGCTCATTAAACAATGTCAAAATCAAATTTTCACAAAAATTCTTCTCATTATACATCACATCAATATTATGTTGTAAAAAATTAAATTCCCAATATGGAAGTTTAAGTAATATACTTTTTTTCTTCTATTTCTTCATTCCGATTTCACTTGACAATGCACTAAGAACTAATTTCCCACTATAATTTAAATGACACACCTTCACAAATTTTGTTTCAACATTTCCAAGTTATGAAAATATTTTAGAACCTTTCAACAACTTAGGATGTGGTTTATGATCAATAGAACCATCAAAATTTTACTTGTTCAATCGAAATCTATGTGATTCATCAAGAAATCTTCAATGAAACAAGAATAACTATTTTATACTGTGAGGTAGTCATTCATGATCAAAATCAATGTTACAAACATGAAAATCCAAACTTGTGTAAGTGTTTCAACCAGATAAATTACCATGTCTAGGGAAGTCACTAATGGTCCATATTAGAGCAACTTTAATTTTGAAATTTTTTCTAGAAGATGTATCATATGTCTCAACAAAATTTCTCTATAACTCCTGTTGTTATTCAATTAAAGGATTCAAGTATACATCAATATCAATTCTAGGAATTTTTTTTCTTGGAATAATAATTAAAATAATAAAATATATTTGTTGCATACACATCCACAGAGGCAGATTATAAGGGATCAAAACAATCAGCCAAATTCTATAACTGGTGGTCAAAGTCCCAAATGGGTTGAATCCATTGGCAACCAATCCCAATTGAACACTCCACAAATCAGATGAGAAATATGAATGTAATGAATCAAATTTCTACCATGATTGTGAATCTATTAGATGCCACATTAACCCATCATTGTTATTATCTATAGAATTCCACTTCATGTATTCAGTGGTTTTTGGTGACATGAATAATCTTTGCAATGGAGGATTAAAAGGAATGTAATGCCAAATATTTGGAGGTTTGTACCTTCTCTTCTTATTCATAGTTGTATGTTGATTCAGACTTCTAACATCACTCATTGACTATCATCTAGAAGAAGAAATTTTTTTTCAATCATGTTTTCTTGAATCCTCTCTCGAATAAAGCATACAATCATTTGGCCACACATGTATTTTTTTATAATTCATACCATGCTTGTTAACAACTTTTTTCATATCATAAAATGACTCAGGAATAATTGCTTCATGAAATGAATCACGAAATAATTCCAATATCATGTACATCACCTTATTTGTAATTCCACATAGGCATTTGATATGGTACAACTTTGCCAGAAAAGAGGGTTTTTAATATTTTATACATCCACTATACAACTCTTAATTTATATCATCAGCTAAAAAATGAAACACATATGTCTACTCAGTGAATGTTTCTCTTACATTAGTCTCTACAAATTCAAGAGTAGGATCAAATTATATGTTACAATCTTGATCTAGTTGTCCTATAGTCTCAAAAACATCAGCCGCCACATTACTATTTATAGCGCCTTCAACTATTTGTTGTGATTTGTTTTGATGTTGATGTTGTTGTTCTGTAATACTGAATGCACTGTTAATAAGGTTTTTGATTTCATTTTACATTGTTGATGTAGTTTGGAGCTATTTCTGTCAATTGATGCTAGTGATCAACATTTCTCTAATGTTCGATTCTCTGTGGAAAACCCAACAAAAATTTGAGTAGGGAATTACTTCAATATCAAGTGTTCATAATCTTCATTTGTCTTCAACCATATTCTAAATTTACATTTAGGACATGGACATCTTATTTTACCATAAATAGGTCAATTGGAAATTAAAAAATCTAAAAACTCCTCCATACCCTTAGCATACTGAGGCATGTTCCTTGGTAATGTGATTCATCTTTTATACTTATATATCACAATATTCCTATACATTATTAAAAAAAATTAAGACTCATATCTATTTCTAAATAGGAAAAGAGACAAATGGATGTGAATAAACCAAAACCCATGTAGTTTTAAGAAAATTAATATAATAAGAGTCATATAAGTACTATAGATGATGTCAAATAATGCTTCACTATAATTTCTAGTGGTGGAGGACCTCATGAATAAATCACTTAAATTTTATAGTTTAACAACTTACATTGTGTTAGTCAACATTAAATTTCAAATAGATGTAACTAGATGTTCTTATACTAAATTTGTATTATTAAATGTTGAAGTTATCATAATACGATAACTTAATACTTAGTAAATTATAATTTTATTATATTCCATGATATAAAAATTACCTCTATCAACATAACTAGTCTAAGATCATTAATGTTGGTTCAATGATTAAATTGAAATATGTATATAAATGTGTTCTCGAAATTAATTCCTAAAATGATAATTTTTCTAAATATATTTAATTAACATCTCTAAGAGGAAAAGAAATATCAATACTATTTCAGAGAAAATCATGTTAATGAAAAATTCTCAATAATTTATCAAGGTGATAAAACAGATTTACTTAAACATACACAAAAAATGGGATATAATGCCTAGTTTCTATTTAATGATACTGTATTTTCAGGTTGATTAAGTATTACTATTGTAAAACTATACATAGTACTATGTGATCCTTTTCCAAAACCATACATATAAATATATGATCCTATAAATACATATTGTAAATAATTAATAATTTTCAAAAGGATAATTAATATCCATAAAGTCTAGTTGTGAGGAAAATGGTGTGTAAAAGAATTTAATTTTTCTTTAAATTACCATTAAGAAACCCAATAAAACAAATTCATCTTGAAATCCCCTCCTCCAATGGCCCTAAGGCCTTCATTTTTTATTGATTTTTGATAATCCACCTTTCAAGGGGTGAGGTGGAACCCTTACACGGCCCGTAAGTGTAAGTATTACATGTCCCATAGGTTTTAGAGGAATTCATTTCCCATAGGCTTCAAACATTACATACAACCCAGACTAACTACTTGGAAGTGCTCCTCCCCATCATCTTCATTGTGAAATCAGCTCTCCACCTTCGCATGGCTATTCGGCTAGGCTTTCTCGTGTATGCACAGGCTTGTTGAAATCCATTTTTAATAAAAATGTTCTTTTAATAAATCATTAAAAATTGTATCACAATCCAATATCAATAATTGATATTGAATTTATGAGTATGTAACATGTACGCATGAGAAATATATCTTATCAAGGAAGATACATTGGTAAAAAATGTACCTCATAACAATCAAACAAATATAATAAAGAAGTTCAAATGTAGAAATTCTAGTGTCGAGTAACTATCAAGTGATCAGAGATACATAAAAACTACCAACCTCAAGTGCCAAGGTAATATATCATTGGATAGTCTTATGTATATTAGTGATACCACTGAAGATAATAAAAATAAAAAAATGACTTTCAATATTAAAATTTTGTCTATGCTATGTACATATTATTACCGACTCAGATCACACCTACTTCCTCGTTGCATGTCCCTAGCATAAATTAAAATTTATAGGCAGATTATAGGTGTGGTATGAGTCTGTAAACTCCTAGAATAAATCTACACTTTCTCATCATTCTACAATGGATTCCCTCTAACCAATCAAAGTGGTGAGTGATATTTTAAGAAATAGGGATCCCAATAATGATCCTCAATGGAATAAATATGAACAATCAACATCCCATTGGATACAAAGTTCCCATATCTCCCCACCCCCAACAACCCTCAATGACCCAAACCCTTATTTAAAAAACCATTATCTTTTTACCCAAGAACCATCCATCAAGGACAATCATTAGTAAATTATTCATCAAGAATTTATCAAATAAGATAATTTCCATTATAAATTTAAAAATGGTCTTTTATAGAAAACCATGTTAGTAAAAATTCCTTTATCAAAAAAATAAAACATTTTATCCAACTATTAATTTTATAAAACCCAATTATACACATTTCCTTTAAAACTGTTTTTAATGTGTTTAAAGGGAATTTGAGGAAAGAATATGAAAATTCTATGAAATGCATTCAATGTTTTGAAATACCATCTGATAAACCATTAAAAACAAATCATTGAATGTTTTTCTTTAAATAATTACCAAAAAAATTTAATGTAAACAAAAAAATTAAAGCATGTGGAATAAACATTAGTTAATAAACATAATTTTATTAAAAGTAAAATTTATATTTTGATAATGAAATCCACTGAGATTAGTGAAAAAAATCGATATCATTTCAAAGTAAAGGACTGAATAACTATATGAATGCATCCATGACAAACATAATTTTCCTAAAAATAGAGATTTTCTGGTTCAAAATTGATAAATTAGGATTAACCAATCTCAAATTGAATAAATTAGAATTCTATTAGTAAATGAATCAAAATAAAAAGAAATTACATAAAAACACCAACTTCAAGACTAGTATAATAATACGTTGATGATCTAAAACCAATGAGGATGAAGGATCCTACAACAACAAGTGGAGGAGGGAGACCAACAATGAGGTGGTGATGAGGGGGAGTAGCGGTAGTGATAGTTTGGGGGAGAGAGAGATCAATGGATAAGTATTGGTATTGGGGGATCAGGGGTGTAGGTGAGGGGGTGTTGGAGGCTTGGGATCGAGAAGGGGGTGTTGGAGGGGAAAGTGGGTGTCAGTGGATTGAGATTGGTATACGGTGTTAGTTGGTGAAGGGGTATTGGTGGATCAGGATTAGACCGATAGTGAGGGGATAGGGCTCTGGGGTGGGGTTTTTAAGTTCGAAGGGGGTGAGGGGATGTCAAGGGGAAGATGTATTGTGTTTTAAAAAAAATCTAAAAGTTTTAGCAGATGTTTTTAAAAAACTGCCATGAAATTATTTAAAACAAGTTAGCAGTAGTTTAATAAACCATTTCTAAAAAACCACTATGAATTGCTGATTTTTATGTAGTGTCTCTTAAAGAAAGGATACCTTCATCAAATCCTTCTTATTCTTCTTATTCATGTTGTAATGTTAGTTATTTCTGAATAAACTTCATAGTTTCTCTTAAATTTACTCTGTTTTTTTGAATTTTATTTTTATATACTCATCCTATTTGGGATTGAAATCAAGATTAGAAACGTGATTAGGTTATACCCTTTTCACGACCTATGTGAATGTAAAACATTTCAATGACGACTACAACACCCATAAAAGAGCATTTTTTATTATTAATTGATCAAATTATCACCTTATTCACTTATTTGTTTTTGAATCAATGAGATACTATAACTAACATAATATGATCCATTAATCATGTTTTTAACTTAAAATAAACTAAGTAAGAAATTGAAAAATTTACATGAAACTCATGAGGTTGAGTAATGTGTGAATTGTGAGAGCATGATCTTAATCGGTAAAATAAAACCACATGAGATCAATTTGTATAGTTAAAAAATATAATCCCTAAATTCAATTCATCCTCATTTCCAGAATTGATATGTGACATAATTTTCCACTAACCATAAGATAACATTGTATTGAAAATTAACATAGGTCCCTATGATTTCATGTTCCAAAGATAGCCTAGGGTTCAAGTAATTTCATCATTGTGGTTAAGTTAACCCTCGTAGGGTTTGGTATTTAACAAATTAGAGGGTTAATAATTAAGTGGATTTTAATTTGAATGATAATTATTAATAATTAATTGAATAGGTATAGTTAGACCAATTACAGCTTATAAAAATATTAAAAAATACATCTTCTCATTGTGTCTTTTTAATCAAATATCATTTTTAAAGAAATAAAACCTTCTTCCAGCAGATATCTTCAAGATTATATAAATTTTAATCACCCCTATACTTATAGTGTGTTTATGTTATTTTATTTTATTTTCAAATGCCTTAAGTATGTTTTTTTAATTACTTTCTCCTTTGAGAGTCGACCTTGGTCAACCACTATGCTGCACCTAAATAACCAAAAACTAAACATCATTTGAGAGTGCCCACCACAAGGCCTTTCAAATTGATGTCATTACTCGGGATTCAAGTACTTATTTCAACCAATTATAGGTGATTATTTTATTTTTTATTTTATTCTCTTCTGATATTATTTCTTCCTTATTTCCCCTTTCTCAATTTTCTTTTTTTAATTATTTTTTTGACCATCAACTCAAACTTCACATCTTTTTATTACGGTCCAATTTTAATTAATTATTTTTTATTTTATTTTTGAAAAAAAATAATTCCAAGGATATCTTATATCTTGACCCAGAGATTGAACACAACCTTAGGGATCAAATCAGATAGTCTCAGTCTATTGGAAGTTTCAACATTTGACCAGTTGGGGAATTCCTCCATTCCATGAACACTAAAATTATAAATACTTAGAAATCAAAACTAAAACATGAGATAATGGCTAAAAATAATAACTACGAACTTAATAAAACCATTTTAGAATTTGATGAACCAAACACTAAACATAAACTAAATTGTATTTCTTAACCAAATCTTAAATCAGACTCCAAACTAAAATATAGATTGATACACCTGCTTCCAAAATTTCATGGCCTCTCTAGAGAGGATCCCAATAAACTCCTTAAAGAATTTAATGTGGTTTTCTCAAACCTAAAAGAAAGAAATGTATATGAAGATAAAATAAAACTAATATCATTCCCAGTCTCACTTGATGGAAGTCTAAAAGACTGGATGTATTATTGACAACCTGAATTTGTAACATATTGGAATGATTTGAAACGTATTTACTTATACATATTTTTTCCAGAAACAAGGACTGCTTCCATTCAAAAAGAGATATCAAGAATCAAGAAATCCCATGAAGAGTCAATGTATGAGTTTTGGTAGTGTTTCATAAAACTATTTTCAAGCTAAACTCATCACCAAATCCATGAAAAACTACTCATCCAATACTTCTACGAATGCCTCACACCTATAGAGAGGATTATGGTAGATGCCACAACTGTATGGGAATTATTTGAAAAAAACTAGTAGCTTCACATGAATTGATAGACAATATTCCACAATACTCCCAAAAATTTGGTGATTGAGGTACACTACATGTTAGAGGAGTACATCTGGTAAATCCATATTCTCTTGAAAATCATTTGATTGATAAAAAGTTGGTTGAATTGAACACTATGGTGGGGCATATTTCTTTGGATCATAAGAAATATGAACCCACTACTATGGGGCCTTGTAGATTTTTCACTAAAAAATACCACCCAAACGACTGTTTCCCCAAATTATAAGAGAGAGTGTATTGTGTATCCATATTCCATATGAGACCATATTAGCAGAAACAACATCCACATCCTCTAAATAAGTATGATTATTTTTCACCAACATTAACCTAGGATGGAAGGATCAATCATACATGAGGTATGAATACGAGCAACAATAAAGGACCCCTTATCCACTAACTTCAAGTATCTCCCACCTTACCAACAATTTTTTCAACAACCCCAAAGGATATTTGAAACACAAACATCAACAAGTCAACAAAAATTGAATTATCAATTGAAGGTAAAGTCTTTCACTGATGAAATTTTGAAACAAATTGTTCTTAACCAACAGAATTATTTGAAGAGTCAAGGTTTGGAGATGAGGGAGTTTAATATACAAATGAGACATATTTCCACCATCCTCCATGAAATGGTAAGTAAGAAATCTGGAAATATTCCTTTCCAACCTACTTCAAATCCCATGGGGAATGTAAGTTCCATCACATTGAGAAGTGGGAGAAAAATTAATGATACACCATCACCTATCATTCCACTGGGATTCACCACAACTCCAAACAATTCCTATTCAAGAGTAACTGATGAGAAACCCATAGAGAAAGACAAAGTTAATAAAAACATGGATGATGTTCCTATTGAACCCATTCCCTTTACAAATAGTTTTTTTCAAGCCTAGATGATGGATGAAGAAGCCATGAAAAAAGTGGTTTTGAATAAAATAAAGCATGTTGAGATCAAAATCCCTCTTATTGAGAACATTAAGAAAATCCCAAGGTATGAAAAATTATTAAACAAACATTGTACCAATCTAAGAGGGATTAAGGGAAATGATATGATCAATCTTGCAAGGAATGTTTCAACACTCATTACACCAACTCAATAAATTCCAAAAAATTGAAGTATCTCGATATATTCATGATCCCATGAACCATAGATGATTTACACTTTTGTGATGCTTTATTTGATTTGGGAGATTCCATAAATGTGATGCCTTACTCTGTATTATATTCAATATGGGTTTGTGAGTTGAAGCTGACGAGAGTAGTGGTGTTGTTGGTGAATATAACTATAGTATATTTGATAGGAGTCCATGAGGATGTACTTGTTCGGGTAAGAGACATGATCTTTCCAGTAGATTTTTACATGCTTAACATGGAGGATGATTAGGTAAATTCTTGTTCTCTACTTATCTTAGGTATTACCTTCCTGAAAACGTAAAAAATGATCATAAATGTCCATGAGGGTAAAAATTTCTTATATTTTGGATTTGAAGTTGTGCTATTTTTTATTATGGACTCTATGAAGTACCCCTCATAGAACCATTATTCTTTTTATATATCCTATTTTGAACCACCAAGAAAGAACCCCGTGGATTTTGATTGTCCCATGATTATAAATATTATGAGAATTGGTTCTAGTTTGATGTCTAAGAGAACTTCCTCACCTATTTCTGATGGCCAAACCTCTCTTGGATTTTATTTTGATGTGTATAAATATTATGATTTTCATCATTTTAACTCTGATTATGATAAGGTTGTTGAGTATGATGATGGATTTTAGGCATTATTCTTTGATTTTGATTATGTATATTCTAATACTGATTTTTTTAACATATTTTATTTCCTAAAATTTCTCCATCTATACAGAAACCCCTTCATTTGAAATCAAGCCATTACCACCAAATCTAAAATACTCATACTTGTTGTGTGGTGAGATATTACTTATTATTATTCCTAACAATCTCAATTTTTAAAATGAATAAAACCTTTTAAATATTTTGAGGGAGAACATTAGGCTAATCGGGTGGACCTTGGATAAAATATATGGTATTAGACCCTATATTTTCATGCATAGGGATCTTTTGGAGGATGAGGCTAAAATAGTTAGGCATCCAAAATGGAAACTCAATCCAATTCTTATGTAAGTTTTTAAAAATGAAGTTAAAAAATTTCTCAAAGTAGGCATCATTTATCAAATCTCATATTCCCATTGGGTGAGTCCTATTCAGGTTGTTAAAAAAAAGCATTTTTAATGTTATTTAGAAATGAGGTTGAGGAGTTCGTTCCATTGAGGGTGAAAAACAATTAGCATGTGTGTTCTGATTATAGGAAATTGAATCAATCCACTTGTAAAGACCATTCCACCCCCATTTACTGATCAAATTCTTCAATGAATAACAGGTAAGACACACCATTGTTTTTGGTTGGAATTTCTGGATATTTTCATGTTCTTATAGTTCTTTAGGATTAGGAGAATACAATATTCACATATCTATTTGGTAGATTTTCATACCGAAGGATGCCATTTGTACTTTTCAATTCCCCAAGTACCTTCCAGATATGCATGGTGAGTATTTTTTTCAGATCTCATTCAGACCTGCATGGAGGTATTTATGGATGATTTTACAGTGTATGGGTTTTCATTTGATGAATGTGAATTTATTTTGGGAAAGGTGTTGAATCATTGTATTGAGATGAATCTGTTATTCAACTTTGAGAAATATCATTTCATGGTAGATGATGGAATTATATTGGGGAATGTAGTGTTAAAACATGGAATAGAGTTTGATAGGTCCATGGTAGATTTTATTTTATTCTTTACACATCCTTTATTTGTGTGTGATGATAAATCATTACCAGATAATGCATACTTTTTTCAAAGCTTCATCAAAGATTTCAGTAAGATCACTCTAACCTTATATTGATTGCTTCAAAAATATATTAATTTCTTTTTTTATGATTCATGCAGGGTATTATTTGATGAGATAAATAAGTGTTTGACCACTCCACCGATCATAAAACCCCTATGGTGGGAGATTACTTTTGAGCTTATATGTGATATATACAACTTTAATATTGGATTTTCTTATCTTAGAGGGTGGAAGGTAGGTCCTATGTGATTTCTTATGCATCAAGGACTTTGGATTCATCCTAAAAAAATTAAAACACAATGGAAATTTAGTTTTGTTCCTTCATATTTACTTTGGATAAATTTCATTCATATTTACTAAGATCTAAAGTAGTTTTTTTGACCTTGCTGCTATGTGGTACCTCTTGAAGAATCCATATGTGAAGCCTTGACTTATCCGATTGATAAACCTTCTATAAAAATTTGATAATAAAATAAAGGATAATAAGGGGTAAGAAAACTTAGCAGTGGACCACATGAGTAGGATTAATCACACACTATAGGATGACACCATGGACCAGGTACCATTTCAGGACGCTTTCCCTGATGAGAATCTCTATGTCATCTCAAGTACGTATCCTTGGTATGTAGAGATTTTGAACTACCTTGTTTTCTAAAAAAGTCTTGAAAATTTAAAGAAAAATCATGTCCAAAAATTAATGAGTGATTCTAGGTTTCATGTGTGGGATTTTCCTTATCTCTGGCTCATGTGCAGTTACCAAATCATTAGAAGATTCCTCTCCAATCATGAGTTTGATCCTATTTTTATTTTTTTTCATACACTTTCTTATGGTGGAAACTTTAGACACCAAAGAATAGATAAGAAGGTCTTGTAATATGGAATATATTGGACTACCTTGTCTCATGATTCCCATGTTTTTTGTAAGTCATGCTCTCATTCTCAACATACTGAAAACATTTAAAGGGGGCATGAGATTCCCTAACAACCCATAATATTTAGTGATATTATTGATGGTTTGGGAATTTATTTTATGGGTCAATTTCCAAGTTAATTTGGGTTATTATACATTTTGGTCACTCTTGATTATGTGATCATATGGGTGGAGGCCAAGGCCACTTGGAATAATGATTCTTATATTATAGTGGATTTTTTCAAGGATCAAATTTTATGCATGTTTGGAGTACAAAAGGAAATCATTAGTGACAAAGGGACACAATTTTGTTATAAGAATTTGGATTCCCTCCTTCAGAAGTATGGGGTGATGCATAAAACTTATACTCTATACCACCCCCATACAAATGGTCAAGTTGAGGGTTCAAATTGGTAGTTGAAACAAATTTTGGAGAAAGCTGTGTAGCTGAATAGGAAGGATTAGAGAAAGTGCTTGGATGATATGCTATTTTCTTATAGTATGGCATTCAAAACTCCCATTGGTTTGTACCCAAACCATATTGTTTTTTTGAAATCTTGTTATTTTTCGATGGAGGTTTAACATCAAGCATATTGGGCTATAAAGAAATAGAACATGGATTTGTCCCAAGCTATAATTCAAAGGAAGATTCATATTAAAGATCTTGAGGATATTTGATTGTAATCATATGAGAAATCCTGGATTTACAAGGAAGTATAAAAATAAGTTCATGATAGAATGATCCAAAAAAGGGAGTTTTATTGTAGGAGAGAAATTCTTACTCTACAGTTCATGAATAAAGTTGATTCCTGATAAGTTTTATTCTAGATGGATGGGTCCTTATGTTGTATCTAATGTATTTCCTTATAGTGAAATGGATATCACACAATAAAACATAGTAAGGATCTCTACAATCAATGGGAAATGTTTGAAGTGATATATCAAGGGACTTCCTACCGATGTAGTTTATCTCATCACACTACATGACCCCATCATCACTTGAGAATATTAGGCTATTCCTAACTATTTGAATTTTATGCTATTTTTCCTATATAAAATTATACATTTCATCTACACGTATCATCTTTTAGTTTCTCATTTAGTACTATGCAATATTCTAAATGTGAGGTGGGAAATAACATTTTAGTGTAGCTTATTTAGGTTTTTCATTTGTGTGTTTTTGTGTGCGTGTTTTGTGTTAATTTTCAAAAAAAGGAAAAACACCATATAACATTCTCATTTACACGTAAAATATATAGAAAATTCTTGTTTTTAAAACTCACTAGTTTCATAATAAAAATGATAAAGATTTCATTATTAAGCGATGATTTTTATAAAAATGGAAGTTGTTGATGATAAGATTGGTTGTGTCATTATAAAACCTTTTAGATTATGACACAATTCACAATGAAATTTTCTCATGGTAAATTGTGTAATTTATTTCTACACACAAATTTCCACTCAACCATGACTTGGTGAAATTTTCCTACGCAATTGAAGTTATAGCCAAGTTAGGTAAAAATATTCATCTTATTTCAGTGGTTTATACATACATTCGTTTCTCTTCTGATTAGCTTCATTACTGTACTGAATTGACCTATCCATGTGTACAAAATATTTGAAAGTTGTAATCCCTAAAATAAATTCAATATATATATAGATATTAACATAATACTGAGGGGGGTGATGAAATGTACAACACATGGGGATATTTAGGTTAGGAGCTTAAGGTTTGACTTTTGAGAATGCGTAAGTGAGTGGGTCTTGAAATTTGATTGTAAAGGAATGCATAAGAGGTTAAATGAATTAAAATAGGTAAGAATAATTGTTTTAATTGACCTAAATATACATAATAAAGATGTAGGTATGATCTTGAAATGGTTGACAAACACAAACGTGGGGAATTAATGGCATGGTAGACCCATAACTTGTTTCTGTATGATGAGTGTCATTAATCTCACTGGATTTTATTTTGAAATAATTTATGTGGAAATTAATTTCAAATTTATTGATATTGAATATTGATGGGATTCTTTATTCCCCAATATTTCCACTATGGATTGAGGAATATGAAGGTGCATTCATAGTCATAATATTTTTTAGAATACATGATATGAGGTTTTTCACAGGAGTTAAAAAGGGTAAGCATGGGGGTGTTAATAATTTTTTTTTGAAACTTTTATTGATAATAAATGAAATAATTTCCTCACATTGTGTTTAATATGTATATTTTTAAAATATTTGGGATGAGATCATTAATTTGAAAATTTGATTAAAATTCCAGTTTCCCTTTAAAGTTCATTGTAGTTTTTTGGAATTATATATTTTTAGGTGTATTATTTGAAATTAAAATTTTATAAATGTGTTAATGAATCAATGGGATATAAATTTCATTAAGTACATTAGAGTTATATCATACATTTTATTAGAGTAAATTGACTGTGATTTCAAAGATGGACTAGAGTTTCCAAATTGGATATTACTTCACTATTTTGGCCATATATTCTATATTCAAACATGGATTGGGATCAGATATATAAAATATATATATAAAACAATTCAAAACAAATAATACTTCTTGAAGGATAGTTAGATCACACGTTTTAGTGGTAAAAAATTCAATAAAATTTGGATTAAAATATTTGGTTCAATATTCCCATTCACACTTGAATACTATTATAAAAATTGCATCCAATCAACTCTATAAATATGTATTTTTTATAATTTTAATGAGTTGGGACGTGAATTAGGAGATTTAGGAAGGATTAGAATTGTTTTCACTCCATATCTAAAAGAATTTCTAGAGGGAGATCTCTTATGTTGGATAGGGTTATACCAAACACGCACAAGAGGGGGGTGGGGGGAATTGTGTCTTTTACAAATTCTTCACGAATCGAGATGATGACCAAATATGTCCTTTTATATTTATCAGATTATTTATGCAGTAGAAAAATAAAGATTTAAATAACTTAAGGATATATAGTGGTTCATAGAACATAAGGCCCCTAGTCTACTCCACCAATGATCTACTCCATGATCTTGGTGATTTTCACTAGCTGGTCCTCTTGTCAACAGACCGTCCACAATTGAGTGCTACCAGTTGACACCTTTACAAGTTAAGGCTAAAAACATAGCCTTCTGTTTCATACATAGAATCGAATATTCAACCTAGTACGAGAAGTCGATTACTAAAAATGAAAAGTTTATTTGTCTAAAAATACTTTCCAATTGTTCTTCATAGTTACAATAACACACAACACACAACTGACAGTCAATAGATCATCATCATTAGAAAAAAATGATCTTTAGGTAGAAGTAGTGTTGATCCAATCCAGTTTTGATAGATATAGAAATAAATTTAGAAACTATAACAATAATGGATTCACAATATATCTTTGATGTAGAAATGATGAATATTCAAAGTGTTTATTCTTCTTTAGAAAACAGAGTTTGATAGATCATGGTAGCAGCAGATCTATGTGACTCGTATATCTCTGTAAAGCTGTAGTGAAAAACTCAAGGAATAGGGCTAGAGATTTAATAAATTTAGGTATCATCATTAAGTGGATTTTAATTTTCATGATAATTATTAATAATTAAGTTAATAGGTACAATTATATTGAATACTCCTTCTAAAATTATTTTCTAAAAGCACATGTTCTCATTATGTCTTATTAATCAAATTTCAGTTCAAAAAGAAAATACAATATTATTATATAGTACATATTTTTTATTTATAAACATTAATCACCCCATAATATTATGTAGTGTATTTATTTTATTTTATTTTATTTTTAAAAATACCATTAACATTTTGTTTGAATTACTTCTTTTTTTGAGAGATGACATTGGTTAGCCACTCTACTGCACCTAAATAACAAAAAACCACACATCATTTGAGAGCACCCTTGAAAATGGATTTCTATAGACATCTTACCATGTGTATATTAGAGTATGGGGATATTATTATACCCTCCATTTTAGTCCCCTATCCCAGAGATAGAAATACTATCAAGATAACCTACCTATTAATGATAGAATATCCCTTCCGACCACCGCCATCATGAACTTCATCATAATAAACCCTCTAAATGATCAAAGAAACCGGGAAAATAACATGGGGAATTATGGAGAGAACAATCCCTTATTGGAGATGAAACACCACTTAGATCATCCGACAGGTTCCTACACTCATAAACAATGATAGAAGTTATTCCTTAGAAGTCCGACCACTTAAGTGTCGTCACCTTATCGTTGATATCTTAATAAGGGAAAAGAAGTTGTTGAGCCCACCAGTCCATCTGCGACTATTCTAGAATTTAAAATATATTCCAGACTAGAATATTTTTAGTAGGATATTGTTTCTTACAAGAGGATAAATGATTAACTCCTCAACAAGTATCTCCTAGATCTAGAAAATTTCCAAGGAAACATTTCCCCTCCTCTAGATGAAAATATGGTCCTTCTTGAATAGAAACATAGGGTTGAGGAGGGAGGTCCTATTCACCCAATAATGGTAGAGGATAGTAGATCTAAAAAAAATCCAAGATATGAAGCACCTAACCTACCTAATCAGCATGTATTCCCACATTTAGACCATTATCGCTTCTCCTGTTGAGTTAGAAAACCAGTAAAATAAATTGGAATTATCAATCCTCTCCCTGACTATGTGATATCCGCTCTGACTTCTCAACTTGATTATCTAAGGATACAAGAAGATTCAATCCTTCCTAAAGGAAAACTATATCCAACATGGGTGGATTCAATTTATCCACCCTCAATTTTTGGTAATCTGATCTTCAACTCATTCAATGGGATTGGTGATCTGCAATATCATCTAGACCACTTTAACTCATGATTCATCCTAATTATAGTAACTCCATAGTAGTAGGAAACAACCAAGATTTGGTGTTTCTTATAGATCTTGGAAGGAACCAATTTCATCTGGTACAACCATCTATTCCCAATATTTGTTATTGACTAGGAAGATCTCCACAAATAGTTTCTTTATCAGTTCAACTCTACCTTGTGAAAGACAATCATCAATGACCTATCCAAATGAAATAATATGAACAATGATAGAGTTTCTATGTTCATTTTCTGATACAAGGATCACAAATAATCCCTTGAAATTCATATTTATTAGAAAAAACTATTGGTAATGTGCATAGAGACTATCCAAGATGAGCTATTACTTACCAATATATCCCTTAGATATCTGAGAGGATTTCAATATTTCACTGAAAGATCTTAGCATATGGTTGAGGCCTTTTAGTAGAACACATAGTGGTCACACCCATTACCTCTTTCAGATCTTGTGTGTAAGCCTATGAAGGTATATATATATACCACTATATAGACTTAGGCCCTGTAGCCAGATGAGATTTAGGCACCTCTATAGGATAATCCTCTAAAAGTGTAACCTCACTGCAAGATTGATTACCAAGCTCTTTGTCTAGTTTAGGAACCTCTAATTCTATTTACATAATGGAAGAATAGTTTTTAATCCTTAATAGATGAAAAAGTCCCACTTCACGCCATTTATTCCCTATAAAAGAACATATTGATGTTTATAGAATCCAAAAGGCCCCAAGAAGTCATATTGATAAATCACACCAACTAATGCCCATACCAGAGGGTCCTTGGATACAACATAAAATAGTAGTACATATTTAAATATTGGATCCATGGATAGATGTACCATAGGTTGGTTGATTTGGGTGAGGTCCCAGTACATGTGGTATATGTCTCTACCACCCCCAATGGGGATAAATAAGACTTAGGTGGATTATATCAGGTCCTTATCTAAGGCACATAAAAGTATAATGTGTGGCTGGATCATAATACAGTTGCTCGAAAAAAGGAATATTTTGTTCCTAGTTGAGTTGAACAGATCATCAAGGGCTGTTACATCATTTCAATCCTCCACATTAGAATCGCAACATTACATGTTTGATAAGAACTTGAACCGATGAAATCAAGGAAATTAAATCCCCCCATCAGTGATGAAACTTACTTTCACTCTTGGAAACCTTATGCCCCCAAATTTGGAGAATCCTCCATAATATATAATGACCTGGAATACCCCACAAAAGAAGAACTAGATTATACACCTTTGAATTCCTTCAGACTGGTGAATTATTGTATAGTATCTAGTGAAGAAAAAAACCAAGTAACCCATTTAGGCACCTATGTCTAGTGCCATCGATGGAAGGGTAGGCTCCATGCTAGTAGGAAATATGTCTGAGCCAATACTCCCAAAGGGAATATTCATTCCACTAAAACCAACTAGAAATAATCAGTTAGGGATAAATATGCTCAATTATATCAAGTATATATAGAGTAAACTACTATAACCAAACCTATTGGTTGAACATGTTGTCCATACACAACATCCTAGTACTCAGCCTTATTTGGATAGAGCCTGACTTCATCCATTTAGTGCTCATCCTAAGCCTCCCCATCAACAACGGGACACAAAAAGTAACTTCTAGGATCCTATGACTCACCCAATGTCGCCCAATAATCTCCTTGTTAAAGAGAGACCTTTTTGGGGTTAAAATATTCCCCTATCCCATAATTAGAATGTGTTAAGGAACCTTTCCAGTATAGCATAGAGGTTCTCCATCCTTAAAACACTCTACCTATTAGAGGATATGTATGTGGCTCTCATCAAGTCCTTAAAGATCCCTATTTTGTTTTAGATCAGGGTAGTTTTCATCGATAAATATCATACAAAGGAGTTAGATTAGTAATAATGCTAGTCTATCATCTCATTCTCTGAGGAAGATGACAGTTCCACTATTCAGGAGCACATATGCCTACTGTATGTCATTAACTAGTTCAATGGTGTGTAAATCCATATTTATAAAGTATACATTAGATCTAGGATAAATTTCATGAAAACCCAAAATTCTCCACAAGCTAGGGATCATTTAAATAGATATGGACCCTTCTAACCTAAAAATTTAAGGGTGTGATAAGAGTTAGTGGAATTCACCCAACATGATTTGGCTAGAGAACCAATTTGGTGACCTGGTAGAAAACATGGAGTTTTGTTTTGTATTATAGGATACTATATAGAATGAATTATTGGGAAGTACTTGGATCCATTTACATTTAGTGGCCCCCTATTCATACCACCAATGCCTCAAATACTCCCTTAATGGCCGAGTAGGGATATGCTCAGGTGATTCGACTCCCTCTAAATCTGATGAAGCCCATTACATGGATTTTGGATAATAAAAAAGGATAGGTAAATAAATATAAACCAATGGGGTTGAGTGAATCAATGACCCCAATGATCCGACAACCACTTCAGCGGATCCTTAGAAGGATTTAAAGGACAAATTTATCCTACTAATCCACCAATTAGATCCAACAACCTAAATATTGGGATATTTTTCAATAGTCCCCAAGAATATGGAATGATCATAGATCAACTTGTATTCCTACATAGGATATGAAAAATTAATGTTGGAAAGCCTGAATCTTATTGAGTACTGAGAGACCATCCCTTGGTCATCGACCCATGACAGCACGATACCTTTAAGAGAGAAGGTCCGACTCAATGGAAGTTGACCCTACATCACTTTTTTGAAATCAAAGGTGAATCTAACTATTGTAAGACACATAGGATTATATCATAAAATTTTGTATCCATGGTCTAATCAAAGTAGGGTTACCTCATTTAGTATTCCACCCATACTAAAATAGATAAAAATAACACTTTGTGATCTCCAACTCTAGAGGAATTTCCTTCTTCCTTTGACCCTCATGTTTCAAATGATGAAGAGGATTTGGATGATTTCACCTACCTTTGAAGTGGGTGTTTCCACCACTGTTGATGAGTTGACCCCAGAGAATATTGAAACTAAGGAATATCTGAGACCAATGCTGATTAACACAGTTATGTTTCTGGAGGAGAGAAAGTGATATGTAGATTTTTTAATGCAACACCATGACATGTTTTTCTAGATCTACAAGTAAATGTAAGGCATAAACCCCAATTTTTTTTTTTCATCACCTTGGCTTCCAAATGGGCCACTATGGGTTAAAATAACCTCCCAAAAAGATGCACCTTCCCATGGTTCCATGGTCGAGGTCAAAGTTGATAAGATTATTAAGGGTAACTTAATTAGGTAAGTCTAGTACCCCAAGTGGATGGCTAATATCATCCCAATCAAGAAGAAAAATGGATAAACTAAAGTCTGTATTGACTTACAAGACCTAAACCACCACCTTTTGAAGGTTGATTTTCCCCTTCATGTTAAAGAAAATTATATCTATTAAACTTATGGTTTCAAAGACTTATCCTTCGTGGATGGGTGCTTTGGGTATAATTAAATCTAGATGGACCCTAAAGATGAAGAATTCACCACTTTCATAGAACACCAAGGGACCTTTTATTACCAAGTAATACCAATTGATTAAGAGAATTTGAGGGCCACCTACCAAAATTATATATACCACATATTGAATCCACTCCTCAAAATACTGGTGGAATGATATGTGGATGATGTGGTGGTAAAATAAAAAAAATATTAGGACTGTCTAAAGGATCTTGAGAAAGTGTTTAAATTCCTATGATCCCATCACCTGAACATGAATCCCCTAAAGTGTGAATTTGAGGTCACAACAAGGAATTTTGACATCTTTGTTTTCAGATATTGAGACATTGAAATTTAATCAGAGAAGATTAAGGATATTACTAAAATTACTCCTCCTCACAACCTTTGGGAGTTGTAGGGCCTATAGGGCCACCTGACCTACATACAAAGATTAATTTATAAGATAGTTGGAATGTTTAATCACTTTTAAAGGGTAATAAATAAATACACCACTTATCAGTGATATGAGGACTACTAGATTGCATTTTAGGATATTATATAGTATCCTCTACATCCTATGTTCTGAATTCAACCTTCCATGAGAAATAATTTGTTCCTTTATATAACCATCCTAGAATAGTCCATTGGTTCCATACTAGTTAAAAATATTAACGATGACATATAGAATAGCCTATACTACCTCAATAACATGATACTCAATACAAATACCAGATATTCTCCCACTGAGAAGAGATTACACACCTTAGTTTTCACTATCCAGAAATTATGAAACTACCTGAAACACCATGAGATAGAGTTGGAATCCCATGTCATCTACTTAATTATATTCTAAAACATACCATATTGAATGGGTTATTGGCGAATTGGGTAATAATCCTAATTTTTTTTGATATCCTGTTTTTCTCCTAGACAGCCGTTACGGACCAAGAACTAGTATACTTTATGGTGCACATCTGTCCCCCAAGGAATTTACCTTGGATATACACTTCCTAGATGAGTACATATACTCCATTTACTAAGACATGCCATATTGGTAGTTTTACTTTGATGGTGCCTCCCAAATCCCAACTCATAGAATTCTTAACAACCTGAAACTCAATAGGGAAGGCCTTGGGATTTTTGTCATCAATTTTGAACTAGAATTCCTATCATACCCATTCTTATTTACAGAAGGATACATAAAAAACAAGGCTGATTGGCAAGTAATTATCATAGGTCTTGAGTTGTATATTGAGATTGAACTCCCCAACTACATGTGAGGGGATACTCTAAGCTATACATCAAGAAGATTAATGCTGATTATATTTTCAGGAACAAGAAATTATCCCCTAGATGGAGGGAAATAATTAGATGATAGCCTATATCCCATCCCAGGTAAAGGTGATTCATGTTCCCTAGTCATAGAATGACTGAAATGATGCTTTGGTAGGCCTAAATTCATCCCTGTCAAAGACTAACCAGGTTGATTAGGTCATTCAAGTGGCACATCAAAGAGTCATTTCAACTGTCACTTCTCATAAAGAGGACTAATAGGTGAATCATATAGATACCAAAACCTCTAGAGTGGGGACCTAAAATTCCCTGAAAGTAAAAGAATCACTCGATTGGGTAACTCCATTTGTGAAGTATCTCCAATGAAAAGTACTCCTTCCAGAACGATCCGAGCGTGAGAGGTTCCATCAATTTATAGTAATATTTACCCTAATGAATGTACCAAACCTAATATAAACCCTCTACATATAGGGTTTTGATGTAATAATTCACCGTTGAATCCAAGGGAAGGTGGTTCCTTAGGTCTTGTAAGAGGTCGAATCCAGGTCTATGGGAACCATCAAGCTGTATTGAAGCTCTCCAACCATATCTAGAGATTGGTTTACTTTTTGAACAATATGGTTTTTGAATGAATTGAGTTCACCAAAAAGTTTCACACACAAAATATCCATGCCAACTTTCTACATTAGCTATCAGTTCTTCTCTATGATGCCTTGTACTCTTATCCCTTTTTTGTGTTGGGACTTAATGTTGTAGTCCCTTACCCACCAGAAACATCTTGACAGTATAAGATCATTATGATTGTCAAAAAAATATTCTTAAAGTGGTAGGAATCCATCCCCCTAAAATAATTCAAATCATGGTTTTTCGTTGAGTTTTTGAACTCCCACGTCATCCATCAATTTGGGATTCGTTACACCATTCTCAGAGAAAACAACACCAATTTTTGAGCTTCAAAGATAAATATGTTATATTCCAAGTATAAAATCTTGTACAACCATATATCCCTCTATCATGCACATTAAAATGGGAATATTTTGGGCTTAAAAAACCCTATATAAAATCATATAGAATATCGTGGGCCAAAATAATTAGATTTGTACTAATAAGCTATCTAATGACCTCTAGGACTACTAGATAATGAATTGAAATTACAAGAATTTGACTCTAAACTTATTAGTGTGAGGTAACAAAGTGGTTTTAACTATAGAGGTTCATCTACTTTAACTATGGATGGTTAATTATGATCATGAAACAACTAAAAAGAGGTATGAAGTCCATTTTCCAAGTTGGTGACCCTAAAAGAGAATATGATATTAGAACAACTAAGTAGAAAAGGCACTAGAATCAGGTGGTACAAGAATTTAACAAAAAGGTCAACCTCTCCTCCTTAATTTAGGGTGATAATGTATTATTGCTAATGGTAATTATGATACTCAAGAATAAATCACTGAAGATAGATTCTAAATGGGAAGGACCTTACATCATTTATAAAATCTACTCTAATGGTGAATACTGATTTACCACTATTTATGGGAAGTACATCACACCTTACAAAAAGCCTAGGTTCCTCATGTGGTACTTTTTGTGACTCTCCATTATTATATTAGTCACATGATGTTAAACTATGGTAAAAAGTCCAAGTTATAAGATATTAAATTGTATAACACCTCAATCAAAGCTACATGAACTTAAACTGTAGTAACCACTCATCTTGGTTTCGTGATGTTAAACTCTGGTATAATATACTGGTCACATGATGTTAAAATATAGGACCCCATAGTCAATGATATATGAAATTAAACTATAAAAACCACTAATCCTAGTCATATTATGTAAAACTACATGAAAATGTCCTTTTCACAAGAAATTAAATTCTAAGACACATTGTCCTCACCATACGCCATTAAATTTACTATCCAACATCCTAAAAACATGACGTTAAAATTCATGGTTCACATCCCTATAACATGATTTAAAACTGAATGATACCTTGAACCCTCATTCAAGAGGTTACCACCTTCCAGTTCTTGTATCCTACCACAATATGTTCTATAATTACGTATAGTTTGATTACTATTTCTAATGGGATAAATAAGGATTCCCATATGTCATATCATAGGCCCTACCCAATCACTTTACTATTTTTATACTATTACCCTTGGGAACATGTTCAACACCCACTTAATAACATTCCTACTCAGTGCATTTGATTGAAATTTGAGCTAACTCCCAGAGTGTTTTAATTATCCCCTAAACCTCCTATCACATTCATTATCACTTCTCATGTATTCCTTGGTTTGGATCCTCATCATCATCCATATTTTAACTGACTCCCCTAAAAATGATGGTTCCCATCCAATTGGCTCACCTCCCATCTAAGGTACACAACTCAATGTAATTTTTTCAACAAGTGACATCTCTCATGTTTTGAACATGGTTAACAACCGATTCGATATATTTTTTCACCATATTTGAGTAATGTGGTTGTGGAACCTCTGTTTTAATCAAGGTCAACATTCATTTCTCAACCATTGTTTACCCCCATTGTGGTGTGAATCTCAAAAAGTCACTATTTACCGCACTCAATCTTCCCCTATTCCGTTGGAGTCTAAATACTCCCGATGTTGATCCCCTATTCATTCATGCATGTTGATAAATAAAGTTAGTGTCACCAGAACCTCCCCAAGATGACTTCTTTCACACCTAGCATTCCCTCCCATGTGACATAGAGGACCCCTCCTGAAACCATTTTTCATACATAGAGAATCAATTATGTATTACTAGGAGTTATTGTAGGGTTTTCCCTAGAATGTTTTGGGAAGACAATAATTGTGAAGTAATATGCATCAATGGTGAAAGAATATTGACTTTAAACTATGTGTAACTTTTCTCAAAGATATTTCATGTGATACAGGTCCTCCCTAGACCTCTCTTCACATTAGGTTATTATCTGTTGTGCTGGAAAAAATCCCCAATACTCACACCCCTACTTGGTCCAATCAACATGACCTTAAAAATAAATAAAACCTTTTTTTCAAGGTCATAAAACCTTAAACTACAATAACAAATAATCTCTGTATCATGATGCTAAACTACTAAGAAACATCCTGATCATATGAAGTTAAAGTATATGAAACCTTGGGGGTCCAATATCTCTGAACCTAAACTAGTAACAACCCCCTTGTTCCTAGATATACGGCCTTAAAATGAATAGCTAACACCTCCCTATACAATTCTTTAACCTAAAAAATTATCTTATCATCCTCACCTATGATGATAAACCCCCCATTTTTGGTGCCAGTCTCTTACTATTCCACCTTATAGATCTATGTGAGTCTTTATTCCTAGATTAATGTGATATATACTAATTCATAAACCCCATTTCTCAAGACCAATCACAAATTATTTCCCCTTGATGAGACTGTCTTCACTAACATTGTCCCCCCAAGGCCTCCATTCATAGTAGGTTTGTTATTATTGGTTGGAGAATCCATCTCAACCTCACTAATGTTCAAAGAGTCAAGACACTAAAAAACATAAAACTCATCCCAAAGAGGTTTCTTTGGTTCATCACATCCTTTTACATATTCTCAAACTAAATTTAAACTCCCTTGTACCACATAAACCTTTCATAAATAATTCCCTATCTGGTCCTAGTTGCATGAACATAAATGGAACATCCGATGTCTGGGTCACATAATTCTAAAATTCAGGAAAAAATCATTGTCACAATACATTAAAAATATATAATGGCCATTTTAATAGTATGAAGAAAACTACGTGTCTAATTTATTTACCAAAAGACATTAAACTACATGGTCCACATCCCTAATGCATGATGTAAAATTATGTGACACTTTGGCCCTCTACTGAGAGGAACTTCTCCTATCGGTGTGGGTCACCTATCATGACATGTTACAAAAATAAATGAGGCTTGATTCCCAATTCCATGGGATATGTAGAGAAACCTTCATTCTATATCTTGGGTCCATCTAGGTCACTTGTAAGAACCTGGTTCCTTCTTGAGGTAAAAATCTTTTAATATCCATTAATATTCAGTTTAAATATATAAATATAACCTAATTAGAATTAAAATTGAGGTCATGGAGGTATTAGAGTTTTTTGGGGTTGGTATGGAGCCTGGAACCCATGTTTTTGTTTGAAAAGGGCCTGGCACATAGTTAATATAAACTATGCAGGGGCAAGCCACATAATTAAATCTAATAGTGTGAGGCTAGACAAAAGATTCCTATAGGCTGCACGGTTTAAAGAAAACACGTAATTTGAGGCACATTCCCATATGGGAATTTATTGAATTTTGATAGTGGGATGAGACACATTTTTCACATGGTTAGTCAAACCTTGGTAGAAAACCGCGCAACGTTCCCCTTTCCTACAGTAAAGAGCGTATGATTGGTGCATGGTTTGGCCAACCATGTGACCAAACTGTGAGAACTATTAATTATTTTTAATTTTCTAAAATTCCATTTATTAATTTTATTTGAACCTAATTTCCTCTCATTTTTTATGTTTGACATCCAAGGGCTCTTGAGAGGACTTCCTTGACCCCTAAAGTAGGATTTGAGAGATCTCCTCCATCCGAGCTCATAATCAAAAACCATTTGACTCATTGGATCTCTAATGGTAATATATCTATTAATTTTATGCCATTTCTCATTTGGTTTGGTATTATATTCACTATTTAGGTTCATGATAATGTTTCCAATTTATAGGTTCTTCATTTTTATTCTGATCTGAGTCAAATCTAGAGATAATATTGGATGATTTATCCACTATAGACTTATGGTAGTGGTCTTGTGCTTTTAATTAATGGTAGAAGTGTTTATATATATATATATATATATATATTCTATTGTACCATGCACCCAATTCTTAGAGATACACCCTTGAAATGGAATTTAATATATGAATTAAATTGATAGGCATGTGCTATGTAATTAAAGAGACCCATTGATAAATGAATAGAGGATGATATATTATAATAGTAACCACCACTTTTGGTGTGTTATTAAGTTAATTAGACCGCCATGGGTGGATATTGAATTTGGATGACTTAGTGTGTTCCTTTTTACCCCTTTATATGGGATTCCATTTTTAATTCGAATTGTAATGGGGAATTTAATTTATTAGAGTAAGAGAATAACATGGAAATATCCTTGAGCTATTCCATGAAATTTCTTGTCCAAGCATGCGATTCTATTTATATTAAAATTCCCATGTGATTTGATTAAGAGGCAAACCTTCTAAGATTATCCATGTCTTGATCCACATTTTGAGGTGAGTTTGAGTTGAAATTAATAAGGTGATGACCTTAACATAATTAAATTAAATTGATTAAATTTTATAAAATGGGTGTATTCTAATATGCCTTGTGTGACACATGGGATCTTATTTGAATTTCATGGACAGAATCATTTGGATTATACCTTGCTTTTTCTTGAGTGACACTTGGAAACCATATATAGATTTCCAAGGACAGACTCATGGGGGCTTACTGCTATAAGGTCAAGTGATTCTTAGACTCTTTATTGAATTATAAGGATAGAATCAAGGGGAAGTTGATCATATACACCATGAGTGCCACTTGGGAAACCTTAGTGGACCGCCAAGGGCGAACTCGAATGGTTCTGATGTTTAACCACACTTAGAGCGATACCAATGTTCCTTTGAGGATTGAATAGGATGGTCTTGTGGGGTTCTTTTTTCATGATACACATGGAGTGATACATGGAATCCAAATTTGGAATTCTCATGATGAGATCAGGTTCTTAATTAAAAAATTAATAAAATGATTTAAATGATATGTCTTCCAAGATAAAGCACAATATTGGATTTGATCAATGAACTATACCTTATAGATGACCTATTTAGGAATAAATTGATCACATATCTATATGAGGAATGTTGGGATAAGTGTGAGGTTCCAAGAATTACTTATTAAATGAAATTGTTAAATTAAATGAATTGACATGGGCTTGAATATTTTTCAGAGACATTTCTAGATAGGCAAAATCAGGTAGCAGAGGACGAGTGTCCATGGGAACTGAGTCCTTTGTGTTTTTTTTACTTTGAGTACTTACTTTACAAATTCTATTACTTTCTGCATACTATTATATATATATAAATATTCATTGACTGGATGGAATTATACCTTGGATGGGTGCCTTCTGGGGTTATATCTCATACTCTGTTTGGGCCACCTTTGGGTACCCGAATAGACTATATGATTGTAGGTATGAATCAGGGAAATCAACCTCTTAAAAGATCATGACTACTGCTTAAGAGTAGGTGTGTAAGGGGATATGAAGAGTCTCATGATTCTAGCTAGATTGGTTTTTGGAATTTTTATACTTTTTTCCAGCTATTTTACAACTTCCATGAATATCTATTTTGGATTTTTTGTAGATACATGACTTGTATCATCATAATATATATATGAGATTACTTCTGGTGTGATTTTTATATATTCTTTCCTTGTTCACTTGTCATATGTATGATTATTACAATGCTTCCTCTATTTATTATTATTGATAATCCATTGTGTTACACTATAGTATGATGGAATAGTCTCCCCACATACACACCCTAGGCCTTCAATTCTAGTTGGAAGCATATGATATCTGGGAAGATTTTCATGAGGCCATGTGGCTAACCAGAATCGGGGAAACTTTAGTGGAATCCAAGTATAGGATGTTACAATGTTGTATCAGAACATTATTTTTTGATTTTATTTATAATTTTGAGATAATAGATCAAGATATGAAGGAATATGGATTTTTTAATGATCTGTTCCTAGGTGTAGCTAACCAACATATAGTAAAAAAGCATATTTTCCTCGAATTAAATTTCTATTTTTTGTATTTTGACTATTACAATTGATTTTATTATACTATTAGGTGATTCACTTACATTGTTATATTATTATTGATATGATTGTGGGTTCTAATTTTTTGAAACCCAATGAGATGAGGGTATGCCATATCATGCATTATATTAGGTACTTTGTAGGAATATAATGTTATGCATTATTTCATTACATTTTGGATTAATTACTTATTGCATGCTATTCTGATAGGTGATGTGATAATTATACCTACTATTGTGATAAAAAGTCTAGAATTTTTTATGGTGTGGATTATGTGGGAACTATGTTTTGGTTCCTGAGGAGTATGGGCCCTTATGGATCAAAATTTGGGGAACCATTTGGTTCAACATTTTTAAAGAATCTTGTTATAGTGGGAAATGAATTTTGAGATAATGGGAATATCTATGAAATAAATAGAATGAAAAATTGAATTTATTATATCAGAGAACATGACCTAGAACCAACCTTAGTAGTGGGTTGTAGGCAGTGTCTCTTACTTTTATATAATCTTTACATCGCTTGGACCTAGTTCAAGGATCATGCATAAGGGTGTGTTTATTATATGATTTTACCTATCCTATTTATTATCTATGACTTTTAGCTATGAAACTTGATATCATCTTTATCTGAGGTGTGCAAGTAAAATTTATTATGGTATGCCACCATGACGTCCTCCAATCGCACACTAGGAGGGTGGTGAAGACCATTCATTAAAGGAATTGGGCCATGGGCTACCAGTATATCCTCCAATAGTGATAGATATGGAATTAGTAATTTTTCCAGATGTAGGTGATGATGTCAAATTTGGGGAAGGATTTATGCGTTTCATGTGGACAGTTCAGGGAGAATTGCAACTTGCCCTAACTATGGAAGGGTTTATGCATGGGTTCTAGCATCAGAATCTTACCACATTTTTGGGGGATGACATACCATTAGCTTTTGAGTCATGGATAGAGGCCATGCTATCTATCTTTGAGCATCTAGAGACACATCACTAGAGGTGGAAAAATATTACTACTTATATACTAAATGATTCCATCAAGAGATGTTAGGATGTAATTACTTAGATGGATCATCACCGTGAGATGGATTAGTGGGATTTTCATATGGCCTTCAGTGATTAATTCCATCCTGATATTTGACTGATAGATCCTGAGATCTTATGCACCTAGATCAAGGTGCGTTATCAGTTATATATTATTTATTCCATTTTATAGAGCTCCATCACTTTGAACCTATTCATATGGGTGACGAGTTATCTAAATCCATATTATTTAAAGATTATATCAGGTATGAAATCCAATCGTAGGTGAATGTATTTCGACTTACTACCATTTTTTGAATAATGAATCAGATTGTTATCATAGAATATTACCTGAGAGAGGCTGGGGGTGAAAGATAGGGGGTCTTACATCTAGATCTGTACTATATTGACCAATAGTAGGAATCATTGTCTGCATATTCAACATGGTGACTTTAGTAGCCAGAACACATACTCAGGTATCTATGTGATGTACCAACAATGCAGTAGACTGAGACATATGAGGCCTCAGTGAACAAGAGACCTAGTCGAGTGCTAATCTAATTGTAAGATGGGACATCAACAACAATTTTGTCAAAATTTGCCTCCAACATCTAGTTAGGTATGGTATACATTGACTCCTTTCATAGGAGTGGGGTAAGTTTCTTCTCGTCAAACAGGGATCTAGAGTACAGTCGACCAATTAGGCTGAAGCAGATTTCGTCACTGTGGTAGTCAGACCCTAGATTTGTAGAGAAAGAAGAGTGGATCTACTCATGGTAGTCAGGCTGTATCACAGGGCCGTGAATTATTATAGATATATGTAGTGAAATCTAAACCTATGGAGTAAAGTCCTAGAACCTATACTATGAGAGGTACTATTCTAGTATCCTCAACTTTAGCATCTACTCTTCAATATAGGTGCTCCTTATAGCTTTATATCTATTCACATTGTGGAGAGCCTTGGGCTTAGGGTTTAGACTTATGATTACTTTATTATGATTGAAACTCCATTGGGGGTTATAATGGAGGATTTATGTTAGTTCATAGAGTTAACCCTTAAGATTTGCGGGTGTCACTTCATATGAGACCCATTTGTTCTTGAGATGATAGGATTGACATCATTCTCATAATAGACTTATTAGTTACCATTCATGGTTTCATTTATTTCTATCATTGAAGGGAGACCTTCACATCACAAGAGGATTGAGAGTTTATTTTTAGGGGTGAGTGGGATGTACAGGTGAACGGAGCTGGACCTGAGCATGATGGAATGGGTAGGCTGACAACCCATATTGTGAGTTTATATTAGGATTAACATGGAAAACATCAAAAATATTTCCATCTAGTTGTATATTATTTCATGAATTTTTTCCTAAATGAATTCTAAATATTACATGAAGTGCAGGACATAGAGTTATCTATAGATCTAGTTCTAGGAGCTACACCAATATAAATTCCTTCTTACAGGATGGATAATACTGAGTTTTATAAGGTTAAGAGGTAGTTAGAGTATTTAGAGGCAAAGGGGTTTATCCAAACCAGTACTTATCCATGGGTTTCATCAGTCGTTTTTTAGAAAATGGTGGAAAGAACTATTAGTTTATATTTGGATTACGAAACATTGAACCAAATGATGGTTAATAACTGGTATACTCTACCACAGATAAATGATATCTTCGACCTTCTCTGAGGAGTTCAAGTTTTCTTGAAGATTTATTTGATACTAGGCTATAATCAGGTGTGTCTTAGAACCTCAAACATACCTCGCACAACCTTTCATAGAAGCTATGTTATATATGAATATTTGGTTATGTAGTTAGACCTTATGAACATTCCATTATCCTTCATGGAATTGATGAACTGAATATTCTATCCTTATCCTGATTTTATTTTCATAGTATTCATGGATTATAGTTTGGTGTATTCTCAAACTTTACATGACCATGAAAAATATCTTGATATCGTATTAAATACACTAAGAGATCATCAGTTATATGCTAAGATCCCAAAGTGAAACCTATGGATGGATTTCACATCCTGGATCACATTATCTGAGATACAAGAGTATCAGTTGACCTATATAAGGTGAGAGATGTATTTTTCTTGGATCATTCCAAGGACATATTTGAGGTACAAAGTTTTTTTGGGCTAAGTGGTTACTATAATAGTTTCATACATGACTTATAAATCATAGAGACACCACTCATAGGATTGACTAATACGGATTTTAATTTTATACAGTTAGATACCTGCATTTCATATTTTCAAGATCTAAAAGGAAGACTAACTTTAGCACTAAAACTGATTTCTCTAGAGTCAGACAGGACTTACACTGTTTACTACGATGTATAAGGTATTGAGCTAGGATTAGTTCATATTCTGGGAGAAAGAGTCATGGTGTAAGGGTATCAAAAGTTAAGTACACATGAGAGGAATTACCTGATGCATGATCTCGAGTTAGCTACAGTTGTTTATACATTGCACTATTAGAGACATTACTTACTTGGAGAGCATTCTGCACTGTACACAGAACACGAAATCCTCAAGTACATATTTACATATAATGATATGAATCTAAGGCCATAAAGTTGGGTTAAATACCGAAAATATTTCTATTTTGATCTTTCTTACACCTCATAAAGTCAATGAAGTGGTCAATGAATTGAGGAGAAGGACTCAGATATATGAAGTTCAGCAGGCTAGTAGTGAGTGGAATACTATGTATTTACTCTTTGAGATGCACTTAGAGGTGCATGAAAGTCAAGGGAAGACTCTTCTTTCATCCCTAGATATTAACTCTATACCTCTAGATAGAGTAATGATGAGACAACTATCAGATTCTGAGGGCTTTGTCCTACATGATAGTGTAGTAGGTGAAGACACTCCACCTAGTTAGATTATAAGTGAGGATAAGGTTATGTATATACATGGTCATGTATGGGTTTTAGTATAAATATGTGAGGATATCATGTAATACTTTCATGCTTCATCTTGGGTAGTGCACCTCGGCATAACCAATGTGTATAAGAAATTACATCACCAATACTAGTGGTTGGGTATTAAAAGGGATGTAGTCTGTTTCTTCATGTGATGTTCCACCTATTTTAAGGCGAGGTAGAACAACTATGACCATCCATAATTTTAAAGTAGCTTCCCATTATCTAGTGTAAATGGGATGATATCGTGATGGAATTCATGATAGGTTTACTGAGGTTTCTTCCATGTAATGATCCCGTATGGTTTTTAGTTAACATAATCATAATGGTTTCTCATTTCCTAGCTATCAAGGAGGCCTTTTCAGTAGATGAACTTTGGAGGTTGTATATCCCTAAGATAGTATGACATCATGAGGTACGTCATATTGTCATTTCAGATAGGGACCCTTGGTTTACTTCATGATTTTGGAAAGGGATAAAGATGGCATTAGGTACACTGGTGATTCTAATAACAACATACCAACCTCATACCGATGGCCATCTCGAATGCACGATATAGGTGTTTTAGGTAATGTTGTGGGAATGTATCCTAGATTTTGGGGGTTATTGGGAGAGGCACATACCCCTAGTTGAATTTTCCTATAACAATTTATTTCAAGATACTATATATATGGCACCTTTTAATGATTTTTCATGTTATTATATGTTGATCACCCCTGTGTTTGTTAGAGGTAGGAGAGGTAGCTATTATTAGACCTCATATTGTTTTGGATACATCAGAGAAGGTGTAGTTGATTTGGAAATGGATGGATACTATGCAATCTCAATAGAAATAATACACTAATTACCAAAAATTTCCTCTAGATTTCATAGTCTAGGATCATGTTTTATTATGTGTTTCTACGAAGCTGGGGCATAGATAGATTAAGAGGAAGGGTAAAATTTCACCGTGATATATCAGTTAGTTTGAGATTTTTGAGAGATTCAGGATGGTATCCTATCAGTTACAGTTACCTCAAAAGTACTGGGCCTTGCATGAATTCTTCTAGGTATCTTAGCTGCAATTCTATTATTCAAATCTGTCTCATGATTTTCATCTTAAGGTTGTTCAGTTACATTTAGATGCATCCTTCGAGAAGTATCCTATATGTATTGTGGATCATATCATGTTGGTTCTTTGAGGCTGGTCGGTTACTCTAGTATGGGTGCTATGTAACCACAAACATTTTCAATATGAGAATTGGGAGAGGGACGCCCTATATTTGAGCATAGTGGCCAGAGTTATCCACAGACCATGATTCACCACCCTTGGATGGAAAATTCAGAGATGGGTTTCTTTTAGGGGGAAGTTTGTAAGAACCCAGTTCTTTATTGAGGTATGGATATTTTAATTTCCATAAATTTTCAGTTTAAAAATGTAAATATGGTCTAATGAGAATTACCTTTGAGGTCATGGAAGTACCATAGTTGTCCATGACTGGTTCGGAGTCTAGAACCTAGATTTTGGGTTTAAAAAGGCCTGGCACATGGTTAGTAGTAACCATTTGGGGTAGGCCATATGGTTATTTATAACCATGAAAGGCAGGACACTGGAGTCCTACAGAACACATAGTTAGAAAAAATATACGATTTGAGGTACATTCCTGAGTGGGAATGTCTTGGATTTTGATAGTGGAACGAGACATGATTTTCACACAGTTAGTCAAACCATGCGATAAAACCATGAAAAGTTCCCATTTCCTACACCAAAGGGTGCACAGTTGGCACACAGTTTATCCAACCTTGCAACCAAACCATGTGACCCATGAATTATTGTGAATTTACCAAAATTACCTTAATTAATTCTATTTCAACCCAATTTCTTCTCATTCTTCATGTTGAAAACCCATGGGATGTTGAGAGGCTCCTTTGATGCCTAAAGTTGGAATTGAGAGATATCCGCTAGGCATGATCAAAATCAAGAACCATTTGTATCTTTGAATTCCCACCAGTAAGATATCCATTCCTCATTTAGTTTGGTATAGGATGTACTATTTATGTGAAAGATAATATTCCATATTTACAGGTTCTTCATTTGTTTCAAGTTTTTCACCCGATCTGGGTTAAATCAGAAGATGATACTATACTAGATATCCACTATAGACCTATGGTTGGTGGTCTCATTCCTTTCCTATAAATATGAGGTGTTTATTTATATACCATTGTTCCATACACCCAATTCTTAGAGTGACGCCCTAAAAATGGAATTTAATCCATGAATTAAATTGATAGTCATGGACTATGTAATTACTGAGACACATTGATAAATGTATATAGGTTTAAAACCTTGAATTGGACCACCGCTTTGGGCATGTTTTTTAATTAATTGGACCACCATGGGTGGATATTGAATTTGGATTCCTTAGGTTGTGAATTTTTACCACCTGCTATGGGATGTCGTTTGTAATTTGAATTGTAATTTGAAATTTAATTGATTGGAAGAATGGTATGGAATGACCATTTACTTTAGCTATGACATGTAATTGCTTATTAAATCATGATATTCTATTTATATTAAAATTTCCACATGATTTGATTAAGAGGAAAGCCTTCTAAGATTAGCCATGTATTGAGCCACCTTTTGAGGTGAGTTCGAATTGAAATAAATAAAGTGATCACCTTGATATAATTTAATTACCTTTATTAAATGTTATTTAATGAATTATTTATTATATTCCTTGGGTGACACATAGGATCTTATAGGAATTCCATGGATGGAATCATTTGGATCCTACCTTGCTTATGCTAGAGTGACAATTGGACTCCATATACATATTTACAAGGATAGACATGTGGGGGATTACTCCTAAATTATTGAGTAAAAATTGAACACCATATGGATTTACAAGTATTGACTCAAGGGTTAGTTTATCATATATATAATGGGTGACACTTGGTCACCCATAGTGGACCTCTACCGGTGGACTCAAATAACTGTGATGTTATACCACACCTATAGCGATAGTAGGGTTCCAATAAGGAATTCCTAGGACGATATTATAAGGTGATTCATTAATGATACACCCATAGAAATACCTAGATTCAATATTAGGAGTCCCAAGGATGAGCTCAGGTTATTGATTGAAAAATTAAGGAAATTATATATACAACACATCTACGAAGACAAAGAACAAGCTTGGAGTCATTCAATGACTTATACCTTATAGGCAACCTATCTAGGAATATTTTGATCACATATCTATAAAAGTAATGCTGGTATAAGTGCCAATTTCCCTGTATTATTAAATGAAACTATTAAATTAAATGAATTGGATATGAATTGAGATGGTCCTTCCTATTGTTCAGAAAAATTTCTGGCTAGGATGAAGTAGGTAATAAAGGGAGGGTGCCCATGGGAACCCAATCATTTGTGGTTTTCTACATTTAGTACTTACTTTAAAAATTCTATTACTACCTATATAATACTATTTCTATATATATATATATTCACTTACTGGATGAAACTAGACCTTGTTTGTTTCCTATTGGGATTATATCATAGAACCTATTCAGGCCACATTTGGGTACTCGAATAGACTATATGATTGTAGGTATGGAAAAGGGAAATCATCCTACTATTGGTTTAGGATTTATACTTAGAATAAGGGAAGAAAGGGATCGATATGAGGTTTGTGATGCTAGCTGGATTTATTTTGGCCTTTTATAATTATTTTCCATGTGTTGTACACCTGTAATGTATATATTTTTGGATATTATGTAGAGACATGACTTGTATCATCATCATATTTATATGAGATTACATCAAATATGATTTATATATATTCCCAAATTATTTTATCATCACCTTTAAGATCATTACACCCCTTCCTCTATTTATTATTATTGATATTCTTATAACACCCTAGGTAAATAAATAATATGACATTTTCATATTTATCCATATTTGTGAATAAAATATTAATATTACTTTAAAGGGGACGCTATGCTCGATGGCGTCCCCAATACGCAACAACGAGTTTCTTGGGAATCTTACGTTGCACTCTAATAATAAAATAATATTATTTTAAATGGTAGTTAACACCTAGCCGTTGTAATGGCGGGAATCAATGGAACTAACTACAAAATGATTATATATGTTTGTCACATATTTTTGCTTTTATCCAATAAATGTTAGAGGTTTAAAATGTGAATGAATCCAATTTTAAGCGTAAATATTCTAATATTTTTTAAAAGGTCGATTAACCACCTTTTGAAGGTGAACGCTTTTAAAATCCACTTTTTGACAATTTCATATGTTATATTGGACCAAATAAAAATTATTCTTTAGAATCGGGACATCAAAATTTACATTGTGTAAATTTTTGGTATTTTTCCGATAAAGTTCATTTTTTTAATGAATAGTGAAAAAATGTTGTATTTTAATTCAAAACAACTTTTTAATATAATTTTTTTATATGATTAGATTATCTTTTTAATTGGTTTTAAAGTACAATTATAATATATTTTTACCATTTAATCTAATAGTGGTCATTGGAATTAATTTCACTTTGAAATTGGACTTAAACTAGCGTCAATCTTTTAATAGATATTGTTTCTTAAAAACACGCTATTTGTTTTGACAGTGGGAATTGATTATTAAATTAATTAATGAAACTTATATGTTTAGAATTTTTTAAAATAGACATCATTTTTGAATTCGGAATATCAAATATAGCTTAGGGTGAATTTTTGGTAATTTTCTGCAAAACTTCAATTTTTGATGAATAGTGAAACCACTAAGCGGTAGTTAAAGAAACTGATTTTTCATTTAAATGAAACATTACCACTTATGTGATTTGAATTTCAAAAATCCGACATACAAGGTTGTCATTAAGAAGTAAAATGTGGTTCAATGGGATTAAAATAATTTTTTGGTGAATAGTAAATTTTAAGTTTATTAATCGCGATTAGAGGTAATTAGTGTAGTTTAAGGTAAAAATAATGTTTTAATGATATGAAATGACATAGACACATGTAAAAACCTTATTGGATGTGTAATGGCCGACCAAGAAAATCCATGGGTCAACTTGGGGACCCCATGAAGCCACTTTGGTAGGAAAATGACATTAATAACTTTTTATTTAATGTTAAAATAAAGATGTAACAAACATGAGATGTTTTACTAAAACAATTTTTAAATGGGGTTATACAAGTCATAATTTTGACTATAAATATTAATTGGAAAGATAAAAATATTTCCTACATCATGATATTTTTTTATAATTTTTAGACATTAAATAAATTAAATTATTTATGTCACTATGATGATGCAGTGATTACCTCATTATTTAACGATTTAAATAAAATGAAAAGATAATGTATGATCTAAGACCTAAACATGTCAAAAACCTATTGTATGTGTGGATTTAGAACTCATATCTCCTTATCCTTGAAATATATAATTTTGGGACCTTTAAAATCCGAAAATCATTTTATAATAAAGTATCTTTTCTTAACTTTCCAAGAGTGCCCCTCCTTTTCTCTTATAAAAGGCCCCCACCTCTACCACCTTACCCACACCTATAAAGCCTTTGGCTCAGACAACCCCTGACCTTTTCATCTCTCCACATCCCTCTCTTCATCATTGAAGCCTCACCTTTGGGTAGAATCCTTTCCAAGGAATCCTTTGAGCTCAAATCAAGAAGAGTTACCCGATTTTAAGGTAATGTCTTCACTTTTGTTGTTTTGTTTTATTTGGCTTCTCCAACCCTCTAAAATCTTTTTATTAATTTATTTTGTAACAAAACCAGTATATTAAATATAATAGGATGTTGTTATGTGAAGTATTAGAGCTACACGTACACAAACCTTTGTATAATGGGTTAAGAACATACTGTTTCTATGGTTGGCGAATTTCTGCCTCACGAAACGATGATTGTTCAATATTCTTTTAACACTTTTAATGGTGTCCATTATGATGTCACTATATTTTTTATATTATATATATGGTATTTATGTTTTCTATATTCTTCTTAATTTTATATTTAAAACATTCATTTATGCTTTTCATGTTGTGCAAATGCGATAATTTCAAACGAGGAAGTGTGGACTACCGCCCCCTCAAGTGATGTGCCTCGTTCATGCAATACATGGAATGTATAAATAATGAAATTAATGAAAATATGTGACCTATATAACATATATATTATAATGTAATTATAATATATATATATATCTCAATTATTTTTAATTCCATTAATATGACAACGAAATGAAAGTAGCGTTCATGCGTACGTACGGCCTACCGTCTCCATGAACGGTGCATTTCATTTATTTTTATCTCAAAATGTTATGGAGTAGTATAAAATGAAAATTTAATGGATATATATGATATTTAAATCATTAATACTATTCTGGAGATGATTTACTTATAACTACATGGACAATCATTTTCAAACAAGTTCATTTTTGACTCATGTACCAAACATCGACAAAAACGTCTGATATGAACTCACATTATTAACCAATTATTATAACATTATAATATGTGATATGAACTGAATAATAATCTTTAAAAGAGGTCCTTAAGCAATTATAAATTGACCAAAGTTTATTATTCAGGAATATAAAGAAACGAACAAGACAAGTCAGACTTGAGGTAAGGGATCCTACCCCTCTTTCTTTTTAAGTACACTCATTCGTTTCATTCCTTTTAAGCTCATCTTTCTTATGATTTGGATATTATTTTATATTACTATTACTGTAATTTTTATTTTCATATGATGAGAGATCCTATTTTCTCCCATCAATCCATTTTGGAAATTTCGAGTGGCGCCGTTAGGCTGCCGAATTTTCGTAAGAGATCCAACCTCTCTCTTTCTTTTGAAGTACACTTTTTTATGTCATTACTTTTAAGCTCATATTTATTATGATTGGGATTTTATTTTATATTAATATTACTATAATTTTTTATGATCATATGATGATATACCCTATTTTATCTCATCAATCCATTTTGGACGTTTTGAGTGGCGCTGTTAGGATGCCGAATTTTCGTAAGAGATCCAACCTATCTCCTTCTTATTAAGTACTCTCCTTTGTGTCACTTTTTTTAAAATAATCTTTGTTATGTTGGGGTATGTTATTTTATATTACTCTTTCTGTAAATTTTATGTTAATATGATGAGAGACCTTATTTGATCTCATCAATCCATTTTTGGAAGTTTTAAGTGGCGCCGTTAGGCTGCCAAGTTTTCGTAAGGGATTTTTAATCTCACTTTTATTCCTGTGAGATTTATGCTACATTTTCCACAATTTCCTTTGAGTGGTATATGTACTGTCCATTATTCTACTCTTGGGTGATATAATTTAGTTTATGAGTATTCACTTCAATGTTTTATTGTCCTTCTTTCATGGGGTGTATGTTTCGAAAGATACCCAAGTCCATAAGGGAACCTTTCACCCTCCTATTTTTAAAAGACTTCTTTTTGTTGGGTATTGTAATTTACATATTTTTATATTGGGATATGTTCTTATATATCCGTATTGATGTGAATTTTATGTCCAAGGGATGAGATACCATTTTCTCTCTCATCAACTCTTTTTCTGAATTTTGAAGTGACGCCGTTAGGCTGTCGATTTTTTGCAAGGGAACTTCTTAACCCAATTTTGATTCTTTGGGATAAACTTGTACTCCTTGAATATGTCATTCTATGAATATGTGTAAATGAACTCTGATTGTTTTACACTTAATATCCACTTATATTTTGTGAATTCGTTTGTCACACATAATTATGTCATTGATTTATCCTTAATCCAAGGATACCGTATTTATAAGGGACTTCATCTCAATCTCCTTTAATTGAGGTATATTTCGTTTTATACACAACTTTATTTTATAAGGTGTATAAAACCCTTTGACTTTTACTTTTATACAAAAGGAATCTTTTTCTATGAAGCATTTTACTAAACTACAAAAATGAATGTTTCTTTTAACGTACGCGGTGACAATGACCATTTTCTGCCGCCGCGAGTATTATTTGGTCTTTGGATTCCTCAAAAAGCAATAATGTTTTTAAAATGAAATAAATACTATATACTCTTTTATGTATTTTGGTATTGGAAAGGGTTTTTATAATGTATTTTTTGATGTCAATATATTTAAGTGATATATTGTGATTAAAATGTGGAAATGTTTTATTTCCTTTATAATTGTTATGATTTTATAATGGTACTTGGAAATTTGACGGGTGGTTATGTGATAAACCATATGACGGGTGGTGCCGTGAATAACAAGATGGGTGGTTACGTTATAACCTCCAATGCATTGGGTATGGAAGTTGGCCGTAGGGCTATTCCATTAAGTATGTGAGGAAGTCGACTGTATGGTTATTTCATTTAAGTATGTTTATGTCCCAAGTTACCTTTTTATGTTATGTGTTCTTTATATGGGTTTTATGGTAATCTTTTGGTTACAAAATGGTAAGTAATCATCTTTTATTCATTGAAGAGTTTTTTACTACTTCATAAAGGTGAAAAATTATTACTTTGATAAAATATACATGGTTTACTTGTTGTTTTGAAAAACTAACAGTTTTCATTCTTTGTGTATCCCTTAGTGAGCTTTTTAAGCTCACCCCAAGTTTTTTTGAACTGTTTTTCACAGGAGTTAATGTGGAATATGGTCAAGGATGGGATCAAGGGAAGTCATGCTATCTAAAACATGGAACTAAACATGTTTCTTTTTAAGAGTTTTTATTTTATGGAAACTTAGTAGAAGTGTCTACTTGGTAATCTTTGGAGATGTAATAGTTATGACCTAATTCTCTAAAACTCTAAACCTGAAAATATCCTCTATGTGAATTATTCATTTAATTCATTATTATGTAATGTTTTAAGGTATGGTCCTTATAGTTGGTATCATAGGTCAGTTTAGATAACTTTAGAGGTTAGGGTATTCTCTAAGCAGAAGTGACATTACCATAATGGTTAGGATTTCAGAAAGAGTCCTAGTTTTAGATAAAGTGAATGAGTTTGTATATCATAGTGTTTATCTTCATCATTAGTACATGATGGTTTTGTTGATATACTCACACTGACCTTTCTGTTTTTAGTAAATGGATGGATATAGAAAGCACCAAAGTGACAATGGGTTTGAAGGAAACTATGGTGGTTCTCTGATTAAGAGATTGGATGAAATGGGGGATTCAATGATGAATCTCGTGGTTGTTCTAAACTAACTATCAAGGAGTCATGATCAACCACTTGAACCTTGGTGAGTTATCTGATGCATCATGTACGAGATGACCAACTCGATGTGGAAGTTAGGGTAATAATTATAAAGGTAACCATTAGGGTTTATATGATCCTTACTTTTGAGGAAATTATGGGTTACTATATGTTATGATGGAATATGAACGACATGAGATAAACTTGAGGTTAGATTATGTTATGGTTATTTTTGATGATTTTATCTCTTTTTGGGGAATTATTTGAGAATTATATAGTTTGGAAAAAGGACAACATGCAGACCGTGTGACAACCCGTCGCGTCTGACAAAGCTGCGAGAATCGAACCCACAACCAAAGTGCGACTGGTATTTATCGCCTACCACTAGACTACGTGACGTAACTGGTTAGTTTGACTAATTATTTTTAGTTATATGATTTTATGAATCAAGAGTAAGTTGATTTTGGGTTATATATGGAAATTATTGACCTATCATGGAGGATATGTGATTAGTTTAATTACTTTTCAATATGATACTTTAAGAGAAACTGATGTTATTTGGAGATAAGTGTTATTTTGTACCTTGGAAGACTATGTGATTAAATCCTTCAAATATTTGGGTTTTAATCTTAGTTTGGTTTACTTTGAAGAATTTTATGGAAAAATTGTTTATCGAATGGTATTTGTTGAACTTTGGGTTTTGTTGGACAAATTTTGGAGATTAAGAATAGATTTTCTTTTTATAAAGGGTTATCCTTTTCTGGATTATCTGATCTTTTACTAACCTTTTTGGTTTTGGTTTTGGTTGAAGTCTAAATACATGGGAAGTATATAGTTCTCTTTTGTGGATTAGGTGATTCTCTAGAAGTTGATTATAGCTCTCTTAATGTAAACAAGTCATCCTAAATACTGATCTTTTGGAGAAAATATGAGTTCGTTTAAGAAATCTAGTAAAAGTTTAAAGTCAACATGACAAGTAAGTATGTTTCCATATGTTTTAGTTAATCTCCAAAATAAATTACTCATTTAAAAGTAACAAAAAAATTCTATCCATTAACTTTTCCTACTAGGGAATCTAATACCGTTTAACCCATCACAAGTTTGTGGTTTTCTGGTGGTTAACTTTCTCCTAATCATGTTTTCTATCACACTCCTTCAGAACATGACCCTTTGTTTTTTCTTCCATATCCATGTTTTCATACATGTAATCCTAGTATGGGTTAACTGGGGTGACCTTTGTACTTCCCTTTCTTTCTTTTAAAGTCATAGTTTAATTTACTCCTTTTCCGAAGTGGGGCTTTCAATGAAGTTTCCGAGCCCAATTTTAAAATTGCGAGGACGCAATTCCCAAAAGGGGGGAAGGATGTAACACCCCAGGTAAATAAAGAATATGAAATTTTCATATTTATCCATATTTGTGAATAAAATATTAATATTACTTTAAATGGGACGCTATGATCGATGGCGTTCCCAATACGCAACAACGAGTTTCTTGGGAATCTTACGTTGCACTCTAATAAAAAAATAATATTATTTTAAATGGTAGTTAACTCCTAGACGTTGTAATGGAGGGAATGAACGGAACTAACTAAAAAATGATTATATATGTTTGTCACATATTTTTACTTTTATCCAATAAATGTTAGAGGTTTAAAATGTGAATGAATCCAATTTTAAGCTTAAATATTCTAATATTCTTTAAAAGGTCGATTAACCACCTTTTGATGGCAAACACTTTTAAAATCCACTTTTTGACAATTTCATATGTTATATTGGACCAAATAAAAATTATTATTTAGAATCGGGACATCAAAATTTACATTGTGTAAATTTTTGGTATTTTTCTGATAAAGTTCATTTTTTTAATGAATAGTGAAAAAATGTTGTATTTTAATTCAAAACCTCGTTTTAATCTAATTTTTTTATATGATTATATTATCTTTTGAATTGGTTTTAAAGTCCAATTATAATATATTTTTACCATTTAATCCAATAGTGGTCTTTGGAATTAATTTCTCTTTGAAATTGGACTTAAACTAGCGTCAATCTTTTAATAGATATTGTTTCTTAAAAACACACTATTTGTTTTGACAACGGAAATTGATTATTAAATTAATTAATGAAACTTATATGTTTATAATTTTGTAAAATGGACATCATTTTTGAATTCGGAATATCATATATAGCTTAGGGTGAATTTTTGGCAATTTTCTGCAAAACTTCAATTTTTGATGAATAGTGAAACCACTAAGGGGTAGTTAAAGAAACTGATTTTTCATTTAAATGAAACTTTACCACTTCTGTGATTTGAATTTAAAAAATACAACATAATTGGTTTTCATTAAGAAGTAAAATGTGGTTAAATGGGATTTAAATAATTTTTTATTGAATAGTAACTTTTAAGTTTATTAATCGTGATTAGAGGTAATTAGTGTAGTTTAAGGTAAAAATAATGTTTTAATGATATGAAATGACCTAGACACATGCCAAAACATTATTGGATGTGTCATGACAGACCAAGAAAATCCATGGGTCAACTTGGGGACCCCATGGAGCCACTTTGGTAGGAAAATGACATTAATAACTTTTTATTTAATGTTAAAATAAAGATGTCACAAACATGAGATGTTTTACTAAAAAATTTTTTAAATGGGGTTATACAAGTCATAATTTTGACTATAAATATTAATTTGAAATATAAAAAGATTTAATAAATCATGATATTTTTTTTTATAATTTTTAAAAATTAAATAAATTAAATTATTTATGACACCATTATGATGCAGCGATTACCTCATTATTTAACGATTTAAATAAAATGAAAATATAATGTAAGATCTAAGACCTAAACAAGTAAAAAACCTATTTTATGGGTCTATTTTGAACTCCTATCACATTATCCACGAGAAATATAATTTTTGGACCTTTAAAATCCGAAAAGCATTTTATAATAAAGTATCTTTTCTTAACTTTCCAAGAGTACTCCTCTTTTTCTCTTATAAAAGGCCCCCACCTATACCCGCTTACCCACAACTCTCAAGCCTTTGGATCGGCCAAACCATGACCATTTTATCTCTCCACATCCCTCTCTTCATCATTGAAGCCTCACCTTTGGGCAGAATCCTTTCCAAGGAAGCCTTTGAGCTCAAATCAAGAAGAGTTACCCGATTTTAAGGTAATGTCTTCGCTTGTGTCGTTTTGTTTTATTTGGATTCTCCAACCCTCTAAACTCTTTTTATTACTTTATTTTGTAACAACACCAGTATATTAAATATACTAGGATTTTGTTATGTGAAGTATTCATGCTACACTTACACACACCTTTGTCTAATGGTTTAAGAATATACTGTTTCTGTTATTGGTGAATTTCTGCCTCACGAAACGATGATTGTTCAATCTTATTTTAATACCTTTAATGGTGTCCATTATGATGTAACTATATTTTATATATGATATATATGGTATTTATGTTTTCTATATGCTTCTAAATTTTATATTTAAAACATTCCTTTATGCTTTTCATGTTGTGCCAATGCGATAATTTCATACGAGGAAGTGTGGACTACCGCCCCCTCAAGTGATGTGACTCATTCATGCAATACATGGAATGTATAAAGAATGAAATTAATGAACATATGTGACATATATAACATATATATTATACTGTAATTATAATATATATATATCTCAATTACTTTTAATTCCATTAATATGACAAAAAATGAAAGTAGCGTTCATGCGTACATACGGCATAACGTCTCCATGAACGGTGCATTTCATTTATTTTTATCTCCAAATGTTATGGAGTAGTATAAATGAAAATTTACTGGATATATATTATATTTAAATCATTAATACTATTCTGGATATGATTTACTTATAACTACATGGAAAATCATTTTCAAACAAGTTCATTTTTGACTCATGTACCAAACATCGACAAAAACGTCTGATATTAACTCACGTTATTAACCAATTATTATAAAATTATAATATGTGATATAAACTGAATAGTAATCTTTAAAATAGTTCCTTAAGAAATTATAAATTGACCAAATTTTACTATTCAGGAATATAAAGAAACGAACAAGACAAGTCAGACTTGAGGTAAGGGATCATACCCCTCTCTTTCTTTTTAAGTACACTCTTTTATGTCATTAATTTTAAGCTCATATTTCTTATGATTGGGATATTATTTTATATTAATATTACTGTAATTTTTATGTTCATATGATGATAGACCCTATTTTCTCTCATCAATCAATTTTGGATGTTTTGAGTGGCGCCGTTAGGCTGCTGAATTTTCGTAAGAGATCCAACCTCTCTCTTTCTTTTTAAGTACACTCTTTTGTGTCATTACTTTTAAGATAATCTTTCTTATGATTGGGGTGTTATTATATATTACTATTACTGTAATCTTTTATGATCATATGATTAGATACCCTATTTTCTCCCATCAATCCATTTTGGAAGTTTTGAGTGGCGCCGTTAGGCTGCCGAATTTTCGTAAGAGATCCAACCTCTCTCTTTCTTATTAAGTACTCTCCTTTATGTCACTTATTTTAAGATCCTATTTTTTATGTTGGGGGATGTTATTTTATATTCCTCTTTCTTTACATTTAATGTTAATATGATTAGATACCTTATTTTATCTCATGAATCCATTTTTGGAAGTTTTAAGTGGTGCCGTTAGGCTGCCGAGTTTTCGTAAGGGATTTTTCATCTCACTTTTATTCCCGTGAGATTTATGCTAAATTTTCCACAATTTCATTTGAGTGGTATATGTACTGACAATTATTCTACTATTGGTTGATATAATTTCTTTTATGAGTATTTAATTCAATGTTTTATTGTCCTTCTTTCATGAGGTGTATGTTTCGAAAGATACCCAAGTCGGTAAGGGAACCTTTCACCCTACTCTTTTTAAAAGACTTCTTTTTGTTGGGTATTTTAATTTACATATTGTTATATTAGAATATGTTCTTCTATATCCTTATTTATATAAATTTTATGTCCAAGTGATGAGATACCATTGTCTCTCTCATAAACTCTTTTTTTGAATTTTGAAGTGACGCCGATAGGCTGTCGAATTTTTGCAAGGGAACTTCTTAACCCAATTTTGATTATTTGGGATAAACTTGTACTCCTTGAATATTTCCTTCTATGAATATTTGTGAATGAACTCTGATTTTTTTACACTTAATATCCACTTATATTTTGTGAATTCTTTTGTCACGCATAATTATGTCATTGATTTATACTTAATCCAAGGATACCGTATTTGTAAGGGACTTCGTCTCAATCTCCTTTCATTGAGGCATATTTCGTTTTATACACAACTTTATTTTATATGGTGTATAAACCCCTTTTACTTTTACTTTTATACAAAAGGAATCTTTTTCTACAAAGCATTTTACTAAACGAAAAAAATGAATGTTTATTTTAACGTACGCGGTGACTACGACCCTTTTCCGCCACCGTGAGTATTATTTGTTCTTTGGCTTCATCAACAAGCCATAATGTTTTTAAAATGAAATAAATACCATATACTCTTTTATGTATTTTGTTATTGAAAAGGGTTTTATAATGGATTTTTTTTGTCAATATATTTAAGTGATATATTGTGATTGAAATGTGGAAATATTTTATTTCCTTTATAATTATTATGATTCTATAATGGTACTTGGACATTTTACAGGTGGTTACATGATAAACCATATGACGAGTGGTTCCGTGAATAACAGGACGGGTGGTTACGTTATAACCTCCAATGCATTGGGTATGGAAGTCGGCCGTATGGCTATTCCATTAAGTATGTGTGGAAGTCGACCGTATGGTTATTCCATTTAAGTATGTTTATGTCCCAAGTTACCTTTTTATGTTATGGGTTCATTATATGGGTTTTATGGTAATCTTTTGGTTACAAAAGGGTACGTAATGATCTTTTATTCATTGAAGAGTTTTTTAATACTTCATAAAGGTGAAAAATTATTACTTTGATAAAGTATACATGGTTTACTAGTTGTTTTGAAAAACTAACAGTTTTCATTCTTTGTGTATCCCTTACTGAGCTTTTTATGCTCACCCCATGTTTTTTTGAAATGTTTTTCACATGACTTAATGTGGAATAGGGTCAAGGATGGGATCAAGGGAAAGTCTTTCTATCTAAAAAATGGAACTAAACATGTTTCTTTTTAAGAGTTTTTATTTTATGTAAACTTAGTAGATGTGTCTACTTTGTAATCTTTTGAGATGTAATAGTTAGGACCTAATTATCTAAAACTCTAAACCTGAAAAGATCCTCTATGTGAATTATTCATTTAATTCATTATTATGTAATGTTTTAAGGTTGGGGCCTTATAGTTGGTATCATAGGTCTGTTTAGATAACTTTAGAGGTTAGGGTATTCTGTAAGAATAAGTGACATTACCATAATGGTTAGGATTTCAAAAATAGTCATAGTTTTAGATAAAGTAAATGAGTAAGTATATCATAGTGATTATCTTCCTCATTAGTGCATGATGGTTTTGTTGATATACTCACACTGAAATTTCTGTTTTTAGTAAATGGATGGATCTAGCAGGAACCAAAGTGACAATGGGTTTGAAGGAAACTGTGGTGGTTCTCTGATTAAGAGACTGGATGAAATGGGGGATTCAATGAGGAATCTCGTGGTTGTTCTAAACCAACTATCAAGGAGTCATGATAAACCACATGAAACTTGGGGAGTTCTCTAATTCATCATGTACGAGATGACCAACTCGATGTGGAAGATCGCGTAATAATTATAAAGGTAACCATTAGGGTTTATATGATCCTTACTTTTGAGGTAATTATGGGTTACTATATGTTATGATGGAATATGAACGACATGAGATAAACTTGAGGTTAAATTATGTTATGGTTATTTTTGATGATTTTATCTCTTTTTGGGGAATGATTTTAGAATTATATAGTTTGGAAAAAGGACAACACGCAGACCGTGTGACAACCTGTCACGTCGGACAAAGCTGCGGGAATCGAACCCACAACCAAAGTGCGACTAATATTTATCGCCTACCACTGGACTACGTGAAGTCCCTGGTTAGTTTGACTAATTATTTTTAGTTAGATTATTTTATGAATCAAGAGTAAGTTGATTTTGGGTTATCTATGGAAATTATTGACCTATCATGGAGGATATGTGATTAGTTTAATTACTTTTCAATATGAGACATTAAGGGCAACTGATGTTATTTGGAGATAAGTGTTATTTTGTACCTTGGAAGACTGTGATTAAATCCTTCAAATATTTGGGTTTCAATCTTATTTTGGTTTACTTTGAAGAATTTTATGGAAAAATTGTTTATCGAATGGTCTTTGTTGAACTTTGGGTTTTGTTGGACAAATTTTGGAGATTAAGAATATATTTTCCTTTTATAAAGGGTTATCCTTTTCTGGATTATCTGATCTTGTACTAACCTTTTTGGTTTTGGTTTTGGTTAAAGTATAAAGACATGGGAAGTATATAGTTCTCTTTTGTGGATTAGGTGATTCTATAGAAGTTTATTATAGCTCTCTTAATGTAAACAAGTCATCCTAAATACTCATCTTTTGGAGAAAATATGAGTTCGTGTAACAAATCAAGTAAAATTTGAAAATCAACATGACAAGTAAGTATGTTTCCTTATGTTTTAGTTAATCTCAAAAATAAATTCCTCAATGAAATTTAACAAAAAAATGCTATCCATTAACTTTTCCTACTGGGGAATCCAATACCGTTTAACCCATCATAAGTTTGTGGTTTTCTGGTGGTTAACTTTCTCATAAACATGTTTTCTATCACACTCCCTCAGAATATGAACCTTTGTTTTTTCTTCCATATCCATGTTTTCATACATGGAATCATAGTATGGGTTAACTCGGGTGACCTTTTTACTTCTCTTTCTTTCTTTTAAAGTGATAGTTTAATTTACCCCTTTTCCGATGTGGGGCTTTCAATGATGTTTCCGAGCCCAATTTTAAAATTGCGAGGACGCAATTCCCAAAAGGGGGGAAGGATGTAACACCCCAGGTAAATAAAGAATATGAAATTTTCATATTTATCCATATTTGTGAATAAAATATTAATATTACTTAAAAGGGGATGCTATGCTCGATGGCGTGCCCAATACGCAACAACGAGTTTCTTGGGAATCTTACGTTGCACTTTAATAGTAAAATAATATTATTTTAAATGGTAGTTAACGCATAGCCGTTGTAATGGAGAGAATGAACTAAACTAACTACAAAATGATTATATTTGTTTGTCACATATTTTTACTTTTATCCAATAAATGTTAGAGGTTTAAAATGTGAATGAATCCAATTTTAAGCGTAAATATTCTAATATTCATTAAAAAGTCGATTATCCACCTTTTGATGGCGAACACTTTTAAAATACACTTTTTGAAAATTTCATATGTTATATTGGACTAAATAAAAATTATTCTTTTGAATCAGGACATCAAGATTTACATTTTGTAAATTTTTGGTATTTTTCCGATAAAGTTCATTTTTTTAATGAATAGTGAAAAAATGTTGTATTTTAATTCAAAACCTCTTTTTAATCTAATATATTTATATGATTAAATTATCTTTTGAATTGTTTTTAAATTACAATTACAATATATATTTTACCATTTAATCTAATAGTGGTCATTGGAATCAATTTCACTTTGAAATTGGACTTAAACTAGCGTCAATCTTTAAATAGACATTGTTTCTTAAAAACACGCTATTTGTTTTGACACCGGGAATTGATTATTAAATTAATTAATGCAACTTATATGTTTATAATTTTGTAAAATGGACATCATTTTTTAATTCGGAATATCAAATATAGCTTAGGGTGAATTTTTGGTAATTTTCTGAAAAACATCAATTTTTGATGAATAGTGAAACCACTTAGTGGTAGTTAAAGAAACTGATTTTTCATTTAAATGAAACTTTTCCACTTCTGTGATTTGAATTTCAAAAATCCGACATACATGGTTGTCATTATGAAGTAAAATGTGGTTCAATGGGATTAAAATAATTTTTTGGTGAATAGTAACTTTTAAGTTTATTAATCGCGATTAGAGGTAATTAGTGTAGTTTAAGGTAAAAATAATGTTTTAATGATATGAAATGACCTAGAAACATGTCCAACCCTTATTGGATGTTTCATGGCCGACCAAGAAAATTCATGGGTCAACTTGGGGACCCCATGGAGCCACTTTGGTAGGAAAATGACATTAATAACTTTTTATTTAATGTTAAAATAAAGATGTCACAAAATGAGATGTTTTAGTAAAACAATTTTTAAATGGGGTTATACAAGTCATAATTTTGACTATAAATATTAATTGTAAATATAAAAATATTTCCTGCATCATGATATTTTTTTTATAATTTTTAGAAATTAAATAAATTAAATTATTTATGACACCATGGTGATGCAGCGATTACCTCATTATTTAACAATTTAAATAAAATGAAAAGATAATGTAAGATCTAAGACCTAAAATTTCAGAAACCTATTGGATGGGTGGATTTAGAACTCCTATCACCTTATCCTCGAAATATATAATTTTGGAACCTTTAAAATCCGAAAAGCATTTTATAATAAAGTATCTTTTCTTAACTTTCGAAGAGTGCCCCTCCTTTTCTCTTATAAAAGGCCCCAACTCTACCACCTTACCCACACCTCTCAAGCCTTTGTATCGGCCAACCCCTGCCCATTTAATCTCTCCAAATCCCTATCTTAATCATTGAAGCCTCACCTTTGGGCAGAATCCTTTCCAAGGAAGCCTTTGAGCTCAAATCAAGAAGAGTTACCCGATTTTATGGCAATGTTTTCACTTGTGTTCTTTTGTTTTATTTGGCTTCTACAACCCTATAAAATCTTTTTATTACTTTATTTTGTAACAAAACCAGTATCTTAAATATACTAGGATGTTGTTATGTGAAGGATTCGAGCTACACTTACACACACCTTTGTCTAATGGTTTAATAACATACTGTTTCTGTGGTTGGTGAATTTCTGCCTCATGAAACGATGATTGTTCAATCTTATTTTAACACCTTTAATGGTGTCCATTATGATGTCACTATATTTTATGTATGATATATATGGTATTTATGTTTTCTATATGCTTATGAATTTTATATTTAAAACATTCATTTATGCTTTTAATGTTGTGCAAATGCGATAATTTCATACGAGGAAGTGTGGACTACCGCCCCCTCAAGTGATGTGACTCCTTTATGCAATACATGGAATGTATAAAGAATGAAATTAATGAACATATGTGACCTATATAACATATATATTATACGGGAATTATAATATATATATATCTCAATTATTTTTAATTCCATTAATATGAAAAATAAATGAAAGTAGGACGGGTGGTTACGTGATAAACCATATGACGGGTGGTGCCATGAATACCAGGACGTGTGGTTACGTTATAACCTCCGATGCATCGGGTATGGAAGTAGGCTATATGGATATTCCATTAAGTATGTGTGGAAGTCTACCGTATGGTTATTCCATTTAAGTATGTTTATGTCCCAAGTTACCTTTTTATGTTATGTGTTCTTTATATGGGTTTTATGGTAATCTTTTGGTTACAAAAGGGTAAGTAGTGATCTTTTATTAATTGAAGAGTTTTTTACTACTTCATAAAGTTGAAAAATTATTACATTGATAAAGTATACATGGTTTACTTTTTGTTTTTAAAAAATAACAGTTTTCATTCTTTGTGTATCTCTTACTGAGCTTTTTATGCTCACCCCAAGTTTTTTTGAAATGTTTTTCACAGGACTTAATGTGGAATAGGGTCAAGGATGGGATCAAGGGAAAGTCAAGCTATCTAAAACATGTAACTAAACATGTTTCTTTTTAAGAGTTTTTTTATGGAAACTTAGTAGAAGTGTATACTTTGTAATCTTTTGAGATGTAATAGTTATGATTTAATTCTCTAAAACTCTAAACCTAAAAGGATCCTCTATGTGAATTATTCATTTAATTCATTATTATGTAATGTTTTAAGGTCGGGGCCTTATAATTCTTCTATGTTATACTCTAGAATGAGAGAATAGTATCCCCACAGACACAACATAGGCCCTCACTATTGGTCCTTAACCTCTAGAGTTTGGGGAAATGCGTTTGATTCCATGTGGCCAACCGAGCTTAGGGCACCTTCAGTGGAATCTTTTGAGAAGTTACAGTGCTAACCTATTTCGAGACCTCTATTCTAGAGAACAAGTTTGAATCTCACCCATTTATATGCCATTTTAGGTGCTCAAATTCACAATATTTTAGAACCTAAAAGTGTTGAGTTTCACTCAAATATACCCAAATTCATCTCAACACATCAATTATTCTGATATTTGGGCATCCATAATCATCCAAATATGAAAAATTCCCCCTAAAATAAATGGTGCTTGGCTAGAATAGCTCACCTCCCATATTGGGTGCTTTCCTTGAATGATCTATTTCAAAGAATTATGGATCTAACATTTCTAACATTGTCAATAGTTGATCATTAAAATTTCCCCATCCTTGACTGCTATAGTTGTGGAACCTGCATTTTGAACATGGGGAAAATCATTTCTCACCCATTAGTCACCCTAGTTTTTAGTTAAAAGGATGATAATTCATGATTTAATTCTTATTCACCACCCATTATTCTTGTAAAATATTAACACCCTTTTTATTACCCCTCTATAAATCCACACAGATTGATTAGGAAGGTCTATGTTGTTGGAACTCTCTAAACATGACTTCTGTTATCTCTTATTGCTCACTCCCATGTGATATAACAGACTCCTTTCCACTCCGTGTTTCTTAAACCAATCATAGTATAAATGGGTTTATGAGTTATGGTGCGGTCTAAACCTGTATGGTTGAGATTTACCAAGTCATCTTATGATCCATAATGCAAGACTTTAATCTAGTGGAACCCCTTTTGGTATAAGATATAATACCTTAAACTAGAATCACCCCTTTCAATCTAAGTATAAAGACCTTAAATTGTGTTCAAATTTTATTAGAGGTGTTTTTTTATAAAAAGGCCTCATTGTAACACCATTCATACTTGGTTAAGACACTCTCTTAGGCCACACAAACATCTCTAAGATGCCAATTTTTTGGTCAAAGCTCCATGATGGTAAATAAGTATTAACCCTTTTCTTCCAGACACCTTGACCATAAACAAGTTGCATCTAGCCACCCATGTACCTCAATCCACACTTGGGTTTCATTTTCTATAGTTTTTACTAACTGACCCACCTTGATTATATCCTCACTTGATAGGAGTGATCCTTTTGGTTTTGATCTCCTACTACACCACCCCCATAACTACGTAAGGCTTGATTCCTAGTTATTTTTGGGATATGTATATATCATTGGATCACTAATATTAGGCCCATTCAAATGATTAACCATTCCCCCTGACTTTTTTTATCACTCTTATGTCCATTTTGAACCATGTTTCATCTTTTTTAAACTGAGGTGGTGTGATTCTTAAATGAAATCTATCATATATGTATGTCCTTAAACAATATGAAAATTTTTGTGGTACTAGATCTTATTATCTCTCTCATCACATCAGTTTTATAATTTATTTTATACCAAACAAGTTCCTCTAAAAAATCCAAGTTCTATATCCTTAAACTAGTATCTCTGGCCTAAAAATCACGACCTTAAATAGTTTTCAACATTTTTAGAGACTTTTTTTTGGTGAAAGGCCTCCTTAAACCTCCATTAACACCGGGTTTATTCTCTATCTCTCTATCTCTACTATTCCATATAAACCTCTCAGAAAAAACCCTTTCCCTTTATTCCAAGCTCTATGAACATAAAATAGTACCCCTGGTTCAAGAATTATGACCTTAAACTATGTTTAGTAATCCCTCCGTATATCCCCAAATGTGATCCCACTCAATTTGAATGTCATGATCCTAAAATTCCCATGGAAATAGGTAAAGATTATTGTGATGTTGAAAAAAAATAAATGGGAACCTAATAAAAATTCCGGATTTCACCATTAGTGTCCCCCATTTGACTTAGGTGAAAGTGGGCGTGTGAATAGGAAAGGTACAAGGCCTATGGGACTGGCCAATGACCCCCAAAAATAACCTAGCTATGCTCACTGGACACTCTTGTTTAGGAAAAAATGATATCTAATCCCTCACTTTCTCATCCCCTTCATGATATCCTCCATGAGGTACCACCCTCTGTGTTCCCCTTTCATGTATCCCACTGTGTTGATAGGGTGGATGTTATTTATGTTAGTTCACCCATCTTGGTCACATGATGTTAAAATGTATAACACCCAATCCTCACCATACGATGTTAAATAACACATCCAATGCCCTCTTTGCAAGATATAAAACTACATGATTTTCATCATCATTACAAGATGTAAAATTGAGAAATATACTATACCTAAATTTAATATAACTTTCCCCATATTTATTTTAGGTTACCTACCAAGCCATGTGAGTTCCTTGACTATCAATTGATGATAAAGATGACACTCCCCTTAGAAGGTGGGTCTAACTGTCATTTGGACTGATATACCACTTCAATGTGCTTCGATGCATGGTGGTATAATACCTAGAGCATTGAACACCAATAAAACATTCCTTTAGTTATTTCACATGATTCAAATCCTCTAATATTTGGATCCCCACCATTTTGTATGTATGAATTAACCCATAATAGCAATGATTTTAGGGTAAATCGGCTCACCTCCCATCTTCAGAATATGCCTTAAAGGGCTTCCAAAAACAATTTTATCGGTCCTATGTTTCAAAAATGGTCAACAGTCAACCATAATATGTATGTACCCATTAATGGTAGTATGATAGTGGAATATGTGTTTTGAATGTAGTTACAAATAATCGTTAATTAACATTTCACTCCTCTTTTCATTCCAAGTATTGGATGTATCGATTCACATCCTCCATTACCCCTTTTGTTTGGGTAGTATTCATCTACACATACATTAACTCACTCATGCACTCATGAACATTATAAAACTAAGTTATTTTTGCAGAGTATATCTCTCCAACTAATTTCTACCTAGCCGGGGCACTCCTAATCATTGATGAATTATTCTGGAACAAACCCCTCATCACCTATCCAATACTTTCATAGAGGTGAATAATATTCACCTATCTCTTATTTCTCACACCATACATGAATAACTTGTGATTATCTATTTTATTTTATTATTTAATAAATAATACCAATATATAATAAACCTCAAGGTAGTTCATTTATCCTTAGCTATTTCCTAGAATTTTTCCTGCCTCACCCTCCTCGCCCTCATTAGACTCCATTCTGAAGGGGGGGGGGGAATTTTTGGATCCAAAAAATTATTCCAAAATGGACCTACTTTATAAAATTCATATATAACGGAATATTTTGTTTAAAAATACTCAATTTTACTGGTTTTAGAGTCCAAACTAACGTATATATTAGAAGTTATGGCTGATTGAAGTTAAAATTCTAAAAATGGCCAATATAGGTAATTCTGGAACAAAGTATACATTCTCATGAAACTCAAAAGTTTCATGAACCAAAGTCATATCACTAAAAAGAACAAACATTGATGAATATGAAAATACTTAATGAAATGTATCACTTTGAAACACAAATTTTTTTGAGGATGGTAATCCTTCATGAAACGTACCTTATGTCTGCTCAAGTACCTATAAATACCACCTCAGTCCTTCTTTAAAGGGACCACATCCTTTGGAATTTTGACCAATGATCTGAATTTAAAAAACTACATACTTTATTATCCAAAGATTAAATGGACTCCTATAGGTCTTTTTCTTTCTCAAGTGATCTCCCATGAGTACTTTATAACTTAAGGCCATGATTGAAAAAAAAATCATGAAAAATCACACACTCCGCACTAGAGAAACATGATAAATATGAAATGGATTCATGTAGATATCTATATTTCACTAGTGATCTCCCATGATTACTTTTTAATTTATGTTCACGATAGTGAAAAACTACATGAAAAATCACACCCTTAACACTAGAGGAATATGACTCGTACCTCTTGGTGTCTTGTGAGGCCTCCACCGTTCATGAAACCTCTCCCATGGGAACTGAGACACCACCTTGAGGCCAAGAGTCTAAATTTAATAAATTCCGCATCTTTATAAAAAATTATTTTAAAAAACCCATCCCATAAGAACCTACATGTTTCCTCCTTCCAGTAGTCATTGAATCATTAAAGTTGAGTGCTAATGGGCCTTATACGTATCCAATATGGGTTTACTCAATCCTCAATAATCCAAAAAATTAGTGTCATAAACCTTCTTTTTGAGACTATTTTATTGAAGCATGAGTTGGGATATATCATTTCCTTTTTCTCATAAGAATTGGCATCCTAATCTCAATATCATAACAAGCTTCTTGAAATTTTTAGTGTTTATACCTCGTTCCATCCAAAAGCACCTGTTTTGTGAACATGTACACCCTATCCATGGAATCATCAAGAGAAACAACTTTATTTTCCCTTGGATGATGGAATGTGGGATTTCCATATCCTTCTCTCCTCCCACCCTTAATAAGAATGGGTTTAATTGTGAATAAGTCCCAATTATTTTCGAACTGTAAGACTTTAAACCATATAGTACTCATATAATAGTCATAAGGTGTTAAACTATATGAAAAAAATCCTCATTGCATAACATTAAATTTTATCCTTACCCTATGTAATTAACATAGGATTCCCCAAATCATAAGCATGAGATGGACCCTACTATTCTAAGAATCCCATATGCACAATCCCTACACCATTCCATTTTATGTTCTTTTTGTGACATAAGAATGCTTACCATATGATTTTAAACTATGTGGACTGATATTTTCACAAAACATTAATCTATGGACTCAAAATACATGGGTTTTGATACATGTCTTCTAATAGGGCACATAGTATGTATCCCTATTATTCAATATTGATATCCCATCATTTCCACTAATCTATCTGTCTTCTCCATGGAAGGAAACAACTGTGAAGTGTGAACATCACCCCTGGGCACACACTTGGACCCTCTTCTTACCTAAACTTCAGTTCATCACAGGAATTCAACATCATCAAGAGACACTAACCTATATTCATCCTATTACTTTACAAGTTTATATAGTAAATGTCCCCATAATACTTTGAATCTGTGATTACATCTTCATAAGACATTAAACCTATGATCATGTCCCAATAAGAATTTAAACCTATGACCCCTCCTGATGAATCAAAGTCTCTAAATCATGTGTTGAGTTTGATATGTCCTAGCTAATGATCCTTGGAATCATTATATAATAATAATAAATTTCCTAGAATGAATAGTTTTAGATGCCTCACGAAATATATAATAAATGTGATTCACCCTGTTTGAGAAGTACATGATTCCTGTGGAAATGGGCCTTATATTCCCTATTCCCATACTATGAGTTTTACCACAAAAAATATAAAATTCCTTGGTAATTATATATAAGATTTATCATGCATGAGATTCCCTCAACTATAAAGGTGGAATATTTTTATAGATTCCCAAAAAAGTCAGTTTTCACAAATGATTAGATATTCCCAACATCATTATTAGCTCCAACCATAGGTAGTTTCCCTATCTCAGTATAAATCACCATAATTAACTAGTTTCTACTTCAATATGGAACCAAGAATGAGATTCATGAACATATCTTAAATCTATGAGGGAGATGTGGACTAGTAAATGAAGTTCAAGGAGGAATCCATTAAAGATAGAGTCACCATCCCATCATATTATACCAATCAAGGAGACAATATCATTAACAATAATGATAGATGTAACTTACCTTTGCAAAGAGGGAATATAGGGAAATCACACCAGAGTGGTCATGACTAGTTTAAGGACATGGACTACTCCATGGGAAGGAAAAAAGCACATGAAGCGCTCCCCTATATAAGTGTTAGAAAACAGATGATTTTTACTAGTCTATATGATTTATAACTTTTATAAACCTTACTGATAATATTTATTCTCATCCCATGTTTTCATATTATTTTTCATAGGGATTATGGATAATTATAAATTTTAATATATTCAGAGTTCAAGATATGGAAGTTACTTTGAACGAAGTAGACATGTCTTTATAAATAACTTATTTTGTAAAAAAATGGATAGTATGTGGAAATTTACATTTTGAAAGAGTTTTTAATAATTATATAAAACTCTAAAACTAATAGTTCCTTGAGTATATAAGTGATTGAATATTTCAGTTTTATGTAATATTTTTTGTAAGGATAAAACCGGGTAACACTTATTTGTATCAAAGACAGAAATATAAATATTAAGTTTTTATCTCTATAATTGATTGTATTTTTTCATGGTTATTATATAAATTATCCACATGTAATAACATCCTAGCCACTAAAATTATTTAAACCCTACTCTAATACAAATTAAAGCACCACAAACCCACTCTACCAGACATGGGACTAAAGACACATTCCTTACACATTGGCTTTCATACCAACTATGATATAATGATCATAACCATACATAATTGAAAGATCTATAGATTATTTACATCACTTAAATACCCATGGTCATTTTGTTTTACACTTATATAGAATTAGTAAAAACATTTACCTAAAAAATTATATATATTTATGACTAAATGGACATCACCACTAAACCAAGAATTTTTTATTTTACAATAAGTCATCTATATATCCCAAAAAATTCTATACACATGATATTGTTTTATAAACACCTTACACAATATGAATATTTATTACCTATGGGAATTGAAACATAAGAAAGGGTGAAATAAAATGAGTTGTAAGGTTAAATGTTGTAGATATCATTCTATGATAATAAGTGAGCATAAGATGATCATATAGTCATGTGAACATAATAAAAGTGATTAGACATAATAGAAAAGAACCATACCAAATAAAACATCAATAAAAAATAATTATTCATGGAATAAGTCTTTCAAAAAAACACAAAACATGAATAATATCAGTGTGAAAACATGATTCAATAATCATGACCCATAAAAGTATAATGAATTTATAATAATGTGTCATATATATAATCATAAAAAATCAATACTTATATCTATTATCACTTCAAATACTAACATCACATAGTAAATATAGGTCCTTGATATATTGGGTCTTCTACTCAATCCCTAAAATGTTAGTTCATGAAACATAAATCTTTATCTAATTTGTTAGAGGGATATATAATTTTAGACTCATCCATCACTTAGTGGAAAAAGTCCTTCAGGGGTTCTGGTTTACTCCTCATTATTACTAATATTAGGAGATAATTATTTAACCAATATATTGGTGAACTATATAAATATAGAACTAATTATCATGTAATAAATACTATATATATGAGTGCCACATGGATGTGAAAAAATTCACAATTCCATCATCATTAAATTAGACCATGAGAATAAAACATGTCTCATGAATATTTCCATATAACATGATCATAATCCATCTCTCTTAATAAATTGAAAGGTATCATTAATGAATATCTCTAATGAATCATAGAAAATATTAATGGGTATTTACCCAGATGAAAAAAAATACATATACATTTGAAAAATACTTTGAAAAAATAGTAGAAATACCTTTTATGTGTAAATTAACTTTTATTTAAATGAAAATATTTAGTAAAATAATGGGATTATAAAATAATTTAGAAAATGATGAAAACTTGGAGATGAAAATTATTAAATAAAAATAAAGACGACAATGAAAAAATTCTTTTATGTGGAAATTGTGGAATAGGAATATTCATTTAAAACTTTTTATAAAAAAGTTCAAAGACAATATAAAATGAACCTTATAGAAAATTTTAAAAATAAATTACTTTTATTGTATTTAAATAAAGTCAAGAAAATTAGTAAATGACCCTAAAAACATATAAGTGTAATGGAATACATTTATAAAAAAATAATTCGAACATATAATAAAAAGATTCACCACCAAAAAGAAGAGATACAGATGGAACCACACATAGGAAACATTTTAGTTGAATTGTGAACCAAAGACATGACGAATGGTAAGAAAAATTGTAAAAAATAGACAAACATTATGGGGTTTTATAGAGAAAGAACAAAAATTCCTCCCCATGAAAATTTAATATCATAGTGAGATTGGAAAATAGAACCTTACAAATTTGGAAAAATTTGATTTAAAATAACTTTAAGGAGGGAACATGAAGTTTAACTTTAAGAACCATTAATAAAATTATAATCATGAAAAAATTTATCTAATAGGTTATATATACATTATATAAATTAAAATAGGTACATAATATGTAACATTCCTCAAAAATATAGTTTGAGATGAAAATCCCTTATTAACAAGTAATGTATGAACTATATATATATATATGAGTAAATGATACTATAAATTCATCATAAATAAAATTAAAACATAATTTTAAACTTTTATGATCATTAAATTGAGTCATAAAAGAGAAAATATGATTTAGAATAAAAATACTTGAAAATAATGGAGACATAGAAAGAAAACCCTTACCTCAGACTTCTGCTTAGTCAAATGTGATCTAAATCCTTGTATAATAAATTTAAATTTATTAGTCATCAATTTAAAAACCATATTTTTATTTATATTACTTGGTACCATTTATTTATAACTTTTTATTACCCATTTATTAATCATTATTTGTTAAAATTAATTACCAAATTTCAATTGTTCTATTTTTATGCATGCTTCTAATTTGAACTTTTGGTACTTTCTCATCAGTAATGGTATCATAACCTACAAAATTATTTTTATAAGTTATTATATTTTTTGATATAGTTTTTGAGTCCCATGGTAATTTAATGAAACATATTTTTGTTATGTTGGAATAGGTAATGAAAGATGGTCTTGAGGGGGGTGAATAGACCAGATTAAAAAAATTAAAAAAATTAAATTTATTTTCAAAGAATATTATTAATTTTAATTAGTAGTAGAAAAATTAAACAAAACAAGGATGTTTTTTATAATAGTCCATTCCAAAGTGGTCCTACTTCTACTTTTATACCTTTCTACTCGGCAAGAGAAACATGTGCACTAAAAATGAGTTTTATGGTGGAATCATAACCCAATTACCAAATAATTTTATAGTGGAGGGATAACCATGACACTGAATTTTGTATACATAGTCACAACCCTTACAACCTGACTTTAGATAAAAGGAGTCACAACCAAAATAGTCCTTATTTTAGATATAGGGAGTCACAACCCTTAGATCCTGACATTAGAATCTGTGAGTCAAAACCTAAAGGAAAATAATAAAAAATAATTATTTTGTGTTTAAAAGCATAAATAGAAAAATAGAGTGCATGTGAGAGATGATAAATAGTGTTATAGACTCACAACCAGACAAATGAGAAGATAAAATATTAAATCATAGGTACTGGTTGTTGAGGATTGGATCATATCATCTCGTTAAGGAAATTATTGTTGTAACAGAAGTAATTTGGCCCTTGAGAGATCGTTTAGGTGATGGAATAAAGTGTCATAGGATGTTACAAATACAGAACAAGTTTAACATCAACAACACTTTTATATTTTAAATACAAAATATCAAATATTTTAAACTGTTTCTATTATGTATTTATATTTTGTGTATAACCTATAAGAAATAATGATATATGTACAGAGAAAAAATATCCAGAAGTTTCAACAACTCCATTTCCTTTAGATATTCAAAATAAATTGAGTTAAGAGCTTTCATTAATATATCCATTAAAATTGTAGCACTATTTCCTCTTTATTACATTAGAATAAATCTCCAATAAAATCATTTGAAATAATTTGAATAAGTCTTCCAATAATATATCTAAAATAATAATAGCATTGAATCATTTAAAAGTTCAATTTAAATTAATTTGAACTTATTCAATACGGTTCCTGAAAACTAGCAATATAAGGGAAATGTAAATTATAATAAATAAACATGAAACCACAAAATTTATTGAAAAAAGACATTGAACTAATGTATTAATTTTTATCTTTAAATATTTCACCAAAAAAATTAAAAAAACTTTGATCATAGTTCTTATATTTATTGTGAATTTTTACAGCGTAAAAAGCTTTGAAAAATTCCATATATATGAATTTAATCAATTTTTAACATAAAAGCATGTAATGAATAGTAATGTAAGGTATGAACAGTAATGTAGCACAGGGAATGAAAAATAACATAGCATAGGTAATGAATAATAAAATTGGGTTTCCAAACCATACTTTGGGAAAATGAAAAGTAACACAACGTAGGGTATGAACAGTAACACATCATAGGGTATGAATAGTAAGATAGGGTTACCAAACCATACTTTGCAGAAATGAAGAGTAACGTAGCGTAGAGTATGAACAATAATGTAGTTTAGGGTATGATCAGTAATTTAGGGTTGTTAAACGATACTTTTCAAAATTAGGGTTTCCAAACCATACATTGTGAAAGTAGGGTAAAAACCATACTTTGTGAGAGTAGGGTTGAATCCATACTTTGCAAATGTAGGGTTGAAATCATACTTTTTGAAATGAGGGTTCAAACCATACATTGCGAAAGTAGGGTTTCTAAACCATACTTTGCGAAGGTTAGTTTGAATCCATACTTGGTGAATGTAGGGTTAAAACCATACTTTAATAAATTAGGGTTAGAGAACCCTACTATGTGAAAGTAGGGTATAAACCATACTTTGAGAGAAACTAGACATAAAACTTAAATAAAATTTAATGAATTTTTAAATCCTCTAAACAATAGATTTAGACTTTGGTAAAAAATACTTATTTATATAAAAATTATTATAGTTACACTGAATCAAGAATAAAATAAATCCAACATCTACTGCTTCAAATATGATAAAAAACCGAAGCAACAACATTCTAGAAAAACTAAAATTCTGAAAAATCAAATAAAAACTTCAGACAATTTATTAACAATTAAATGTTTTTTACAATTTAATGTATACTAATGAAATAAATATAAACATGTTGGATTTGTAAAAAATAATTTTTCATATGAATCAGATATATGTAGAAGTTAAAATAAATTAAATTTAGAATATTTTTAAAACTACATACTGTAGAATCTATAAAACTGCAATGGAAACTTCATTGAATCTTTTGAGTACGGAAAAAGAATTTTTATACTTTTGCATAAAATAATTAAATTTAGATAAATCTATTATCTATTCATCATAATAAGAATAAAAAATTCAACCACTATGGATTTAGATATAATTAAAATACAAAGAAAAATTAATCAAACAATATCATATATAATCAAAGAAAGGAAAACAAGCACCAGAAAAAACAATCTCCCCCCTTTGGGTTGATTACAAAACAAAAACATTTAAACCAATTAAAACCAATTTTTTAAAATAAATAAAACCAATTTACTTCCCCTAAAAACTAATTTTTTAAATCAATTAAAACCAAGTTATTTCTCGCCCTTTTTGTAAATAAAAAATAAATGAAAACAAACTCACCCTAAAACGATGCATTAATAAAAAATTAAAATTCCAACATACCAAGTTAAAATTTAAATCTTTCAAACTGATAAGAGTTTAAAGGATCTGTAAAAATATTTTTAGAAAATTTTCATATGGTATAAATTCAAAAACCATATCACCCTTGTTCATATGATCTCTAATATAATGAAATATAAGATCAATATTGTTTGTTCTTGAATGCTATTAGGGGTTTTTAGAAATAGAAATTATAGAAGTGTTATCACAATAAATAGGAAGTTTATTTAGAAAAACACTAACATCACATAATGTTTTCTTAATCCATAAAATTTGAGAACAACTACTTGTGGTAGAGATATACTCATCTTCTACAGAAGATAAAGCTACAAATAATTCTTTCTTAGATGACTAGGAAATTAAACATTTTCCCATAAAATGACACATACCTGATGTTCTTTTTTAGTAAAATCTACATCCTCCACAATCTGTGTCAGAATAAAATGTTAAATCTAAAGAGTTATGTTTTTTAATAAAATAAGCTAGAATCAATAGTTACCTTAACATATGTAATTAATATTTTGACAGCTTCAATATGACATTATTTTGGATCTTCTTAAAATCTTACACATAAACAAAAACTAAAAATTATGTTAGGTCTAGATACAATTAAACAAATAAATATACCTATCATGAATCTATAAAATTTAAAGTCATTATATTTACTAGATCCATTAATATCTAACTTTCAATTAGTATATATGATTTTTTGTAGATTTAGCACAATAAAGACCAAATATTTTAACTAACTCTTTAGAATACTTAAATTGATAAAAATTACATCTTTTCTTTAAAAAATTTGAAGTCCAAGAAAAAATTTTAATTCTCCCATTAAGATCATGTCAAATTCATAAGACATCAAAGAATAAAAATCATTACAGTGTATTTCACTAGATGATTTAAACACTATAACATCAACATAAATTTAAACAACTAAAATATCATCAAAATTTATTTTGAAAAATTGTTTTGGATCAACATTTCCATTCTTAAAACCATTATTTAACACAAAAAATAAAGAAAGTCTTTCATAATAAGTATGAGGTTTCTATTTAAGACCATAAAAATCTTTTGATAATTTAAAAACATAATTTGTAAAATTTTAATTTTCAAAACTAGGGGTTTGAGAAACAAAAACTTCTTTAGTTATAAAACTATTTAAGAAAGCACTTTTTACATCCATTTTTTATAATTAAAATCCTTGAAAACAAGAAAAATACAAAAAAAAATTCTATTTTCCACTATCCTAGAAATAGGTGGAAAATAATCTTCAAAGTCTATAACTTCTTATTGAGAGTATCCTTGAGCAAGAATCCTGGATTTGTTTTTGAAAATCTATCTAGATTCATCCATCTTGTTTCAAAATATCCACTTTGTTCCAATTAACTTCTTATCCTAAAAAAATTAGAAAAATTACAAACATTATTTCTAACAAACTTTTTTATTCATCTTGCATAAAAACAATCCAATTTTCATCTTCCAAAGAATCATTAACATTAAAAGGAAAAAAAATAAGAAATCAAAGAATAATTGGCACAAAAATTTAAAATAGAATTTCTTTTTCTAAAACCATAATCAATATTACCAATTAAATTTTCAACATGATGATCTTTGTGAATCTTCCATGATTTTGGTTCAGGTTGAGAAGGAGTACGATCCCCCTCAATTGATTCATTTTTATATTGTGGAATTTCTTCACCAAAAATAAATTCTCTAAACTCTTTATCAATATCATTATAATCAAAATTTATTTTAAGATTATTTTCATCAAACATTACATGAACTTTTTCAATAACTGTAGTTCTTTTATTATAAACTCTTTAAGATTTACTATTATTAGAATATCCAAGAAAAATACCTCCATCACTATTAGAATCAAAATTATCTAAATTATACATTGACTTTAAAATAAAAAATTTACAGTAAAGAACACTAATGTAACCAAATTTAGGATTTTTAATTCTAAATAATTAATATAGTGTCTTATTTAATAAGCGTCTTATGAGAATTATACATGAAATATAAAATGTAGAAAATATGGACTTAGCCCAAAAATATATAGGAAAATTATATTCACTAAATATTGTTCGAGCCATTTCAATAAGAGTGATATTATTCTGTTCTATAACACCACTTTTCTGTGGTGTTCTAGGAGCAGAAAAATTAGAAGAATAACTATTATTTTCAAAAAAATTTCAAAATATAAATTATGAAATTGAGCTTCTTTATCACTATGAATAAAAATAACCATACAACCTTTTTATTTTGAAACAATAAGTAGTAAATTTAGATAATGTATAATTTTTATGAGCAAGAAATCATACACATTTAAATCTACTATAATCATCAACAATAACTAAGGGATATTTCTTTCCACCAAGGCAGTAAATTTGACTGGGACCAAATAAATCATGATGTAATAATTGTGAAGGCCTATTAGTACTTATCTAATTGATGGGTCTAAAAGAAATTTTGTTTTTCTTCCCTTTCATGCAAGAATCAAAAACCTGAAGATGTTATTTCTTAAAGGAAGTTAGTAGTAACACATCCATCCAAATCAATTTTTTATTCAAAGAAATAATACAAACAATCAAACAAGGAGACCCCAGGATTTAGGGAGGTCTGAAATAGTGCAAGCCTAGGGAATACCCTCTAATTAAATTAACACACTCATGTTTTGAAAGCTTATGAAACATTTTAAAATTGACATGACCTAAACATCTATTCCAGAGGATGCTGTCATTATGTACTATATTCAAACACTTAACATGTTTACTAGTTTGTTCAGAAAAATAAATATTATAAATATTATCTTTTAGATTAGCATAAAATAATAAGGAATCATTATTTAAAATTAAACATTTATTATTTTGAAATCTAACTTCCATTCAATCATCACATAACTGTGATATACTAATTAAATTATGTTTTAAACCTTCATTATATAAAACTTTATATATCAAAGTTGAATTTTAAATACCAACTTTACCAAAACAATTAGCATTTCCTTTGGAATTGTCTCCAAATGTAACAGTGCCTCCATCACATGTGTTGTAAGTGGTAAAATTTGATTGGTATCTAGTCATATGCCTTGAGCATCCAATTTACATGTAAGATATTTTCTTCTTAAGACATCAAAGGGATTTTTCCCACAATAATCAATTACTTGACAATTTTGGTACCCAAGCTACTTTGGGCCCAATAGGATTTGTAATAAATTATTTAGGTACCCATACAGAATTTAAATATGTATTTTAGTGTACTCAAGATAATAAATATTTAAAAATATTAGTGTTTTGAAATCCCAAGAATTTATTAAATATATGGGAACAATCATTTGAATAATGACCTTTCATGACACATTTATAATAAGTAATAGTTGAAGTACAACTATTTTTACATTTAATAAATTGAGTTTTAAACATTTTAATTGACATTATATCCTAACCAAAACCATATTTATTTTTATCAGTTTTTGTCATGGGCATCATATTATGATATTTGTCACATACTTAAATAAAAATAGATAAAAATTGATTAAGGCATTCAACTTCATTTTTCAAATTTTCATTCAAATATTGAAAAAATTTCAAATTTTCATAAACCTTTTAATGAGAGGTAGAAGTATTGTTACTTAGATTTTAATTCCACAATAAAATTATTTTATTTTCATAAAAAAGTTCCTCATTTTTTTATTTAATATTATTATATAAATAAATGACTTTGAAAATATATTTTCTTAGTATTTAAATTTATTTATTGAATTAAAAAAATCAGATTATCAGAATCATAGTCTAAATCAGAACATCCATAATAAAAAATATAATTACTAGCCTTATCCAGAGTTTCCATGAAGCACTACTTAGACGATTCTTTTCAATTATAGATTTTTCATTGGAATCAAATTCTTCTGTAGAACTCCAACTGGTTGTCAATGTAGAGACCCAATTCCATACATGAACATTACATTACTTTTTTGTAATAATTAATACATAACAAAAACAGACACCCAAGGACTGTAATAGTTAATTGTCTTTGAAAACTCGGAACATAATCTTCTAATCATGGTGAAATATCTTCAACATCTCTCATAAAGATATTCCCCTTTTGTATTCTTACCTAAAACCTTTCTTTATATCCTGGGGAAAAGAAAACATATAAAGGGTGATCTCAAATGCTCAGTAAGGGTAAGCATGAAGAAAATAAAACAAACCATATACATTTGAACATAAAAACATGAACATAAAGTTTAAACATCAAAATCTTGAGTTGTGAAATAAATCTTGGCAGTACATAAGGAATAGATCATAAAGGAACATTAATCATGATAAAATAGCATGGTAATAGAACATGTATTTGTGGCAAACCATTAAGCACATGATATGATTTCCATTGTATCCAAGGCATTGCTGCCAAGACCATTATAGTGGACAAAGTCCATTACTGAACTAGTTTTACTTGCCGTTCCAGCCCTTTATTTCTGAACCAGATTTACATGCCATTCCAGCCATATTTATATCATGAGATATAAATCTTTACCCAATGCATTGGAGGGATATATAGGTCCCACCCATATCATAATTAAATCATTCTTTTGTGCGCCACAAAATAAACATAAATCATTCATCATAACCCATCGAATAAAATGGGTTTCATAAACATCATTATATCATAACATAATCCATATAAAACAAATAGATATAATTTCATCATAATAAAAATAAAACAATGTAAATAATAGAGACATTATACTTGAAACATAATCATACTAAATAATTTCATCTTATATGGAAAATAGTTTTGATAAAACACTTGAAATGAATTCTTAAGGAAAATATCATTTCTTCTTCAAAATCATTTTATTTTCTCAAAATGACATGCAATTTTAAAAGAAATATATTTTTTTGAAAATAATCATAAAATATTGTACATGATGATTTAGAAAAATAAGGTGTTAGGAAACCATAAAAATACATTCATTTCGTATAAGTTAAAAAACATTCTCCTTGTACTTTTGCTGGAAAGTCAAAAAGTAGCTCGTATGGTATACAAAAGAAAGATTCCTTCCATACTACATAGTAAAATTCAAAAAGGGGTAAAAATGAATTTAAATATACATGGAATAATATTAAACACTTTATGAAAGCATTTTTATAAAACACGGACATGGATGATAAATATAACCCAAGTAAATACTTATGTATAAGAAATCTCGGATAAAAATGAGATTTGCAAAATTATCCCTTACCTTATGTCCAATTTCTTCCATATGTGTCTGAGACTTCCCTATAGTGGTTTTAAACATATTATTAACTTATAACAGAACCATAATAATATTTATGATATCATATAGGATTCACTTACGACTTTATATTACCCATTCATTTGTCAATTCCATATTAAATGAGCGTTTTGGGTAAAATAGTTTCATTTATCGTATGTGTTTGGAATTTTTGTTCTAAATACTATTACTTATATCATGATTTAATTAATTCCAGAATGTAAAACATGATTTATATGTAATATATATTCAGAATATAAATATATATGACAGATCGATAAATGGAATGATATACACCGTTCATAGAGATGGTAGGCCGTACGTACGCATGAACGCTGTTTTAGTTTCTTTATTGAATTGAAGGGAATTAAGTAAATGAAACATATATGTACATAAATACAGTATCATTATTATGTCACATCTTCCATGATGATTTATTATATATAATTTATAATCATTCTTGAATGGTTAACATGGAGAATGAATCTCATCGCGTTGTGCAGACGGTAATCTGTACATACACACGAGCGACGATATAGTTCCCATAATTGTTAAATAGTATTGGAGTGGATTATATAATATATAAGAATTATTATCATGTTATAATAATCATATATAGTTATTATTTCCACCATTATACCCATCCAAGTAAGGTGGTGTTGGAAAAACATATTAAACCACGGCGTGGAGATGGTAAGCCGTACGTACGCACACGCGGTGATTTCATTTTTCGCAGGATGGATAGAAGGTGAAATGTAATACCCCAAGCTTCCACGGTATTCTTCTCTTTGAATAATGCAATAGCGTGTGTTGTACGCAACTTCGAGTTCTAACACACACCACAACCAATCAAACTAGTCGTTATGAATAGTAATACCTAATTTTTGAAATTTTTGAAATTTTATCTTTCAAAATGGACTTCATTTTTGGATTCGGAATATTGAAATTATCCTAGGGTGATATTTTGGTATTTTTTTGAAAACATTCAATTTTTGATGAATAGTGAAAATTACTAAATTTTAATTAAAAACAACTTTTTTAATTGAAATAATTAATAGTGATAAATTATGAATTTGAGTAGTTTTAAAGTATATTTAGAATATATTTTTACCATTTAATACAATTTTGATCACTGGACATAATTTCACAATTAAACCGGACATAAACAAGTATCAATCTTTTGATAGTTATTATATCTTAAAAACACGCTTTTTGTTTTGACAGTGGGAATTAATTTTAAATTAATTTCTCCCACTTATGTGTTTTGAATTTGGAAAAATGGATTCCATATTTGGAATAAGGATTTCCAAATTGTGTAAATAGATAACTTTTATTTTTATACATTTTGAATAATTACTTCGGTAAAAATTTTATTTACCATGGTTGAAGGGTAAATCCAGTAAATATGGGTTAAAAAATAATATTATAATAATAATAAATTACCATAAAACATGTCCTAACCCTATTGGTGGATACATTTCCGACCATGGGCATCTTTGGGTCAATTTTGGGACCCCATGGAGCCACTTGTAGGTGATAGGGACACTTTATTTTAATTAAGTGAAAATAAATACAAAAATGACATATGCATATATCTTTTAGAAAAAATTTTTTACATAGGGTTATATATGTTGGATTTTCGACTATAAATATTAATTATAAATCTAAAAATATTTAATACATAATGGTATTTTATTTATAATTTTTAGACATTAAATAATTTAATTTATTTATGACACAATGGTGATGCAGTAATTACGTAATTAATGAAAAATTAGAATAATTGATACTATAAATACCCACATAAATGTAATTTGAGACTTTTTATAAATAACAATAATTTTATATGTTAATATGACATGTTAGTATTTATTTAATTAACTTTTTTCGAATTAATCATTTTGTTATGATTTTTTACAAAAATCAATTATTGAATAGTGTCAAAATTGACATAAAAAAGTTTTTTAAAAAAACATTATATTATTAATTGATATTAAATTTTTAAAAATTTAAGGTTAGGCCAAGAGACTTATATCATGATAGGTGTATCATTAATGGACCACTTGGGGGTCTCTTGTATGTATATAGTATGTTTATTAACCATATAATATAAAAATACAAAGAGACATTGTAAAAGTGAAACTAATTAACTAAGAGTTAATACTTAAAGATAAGGTTAATATAGTAACCAAAACCTATCTAAATCCTATTGGTTGAGTGGTTTTCGACCTATCCCTACCTTAACCTTTAAATAATCCAATTTTTAGCCATTAGAAACCGAATATGAATTTATTATAAAATAATATTTCTAGCTTTTCCAAAGGTCCCCCTCACCCCTCTTATAAAAGGGCACTCCCCCTTCTCATTAATTCAGACCTTAAAATCCTTTTGGTTCGGCCAAATACTGCCCAAATACTCTCTCAACTTCCCTCAATTTATCCTATAAGCCATCCTTTAGTCAGAAAGCCAACCTATGGATTCCTTTTGATCAAATCAAAAGGAAGAACCCGAAGAAGAGGTAATGTTTTCACCACCCTCTTTCAAGTTCCTTTCTTCTTCCACTTCTTCTTTATTTGTTATTACCATTCTAAAATAATAACTCCAGTATATTATATATAATTTGATGTTATTATAAACATGGTATGACCATATTTCAGTATTCTATCTATCCTTTGAATGACATGTTACCATACGTGTGTACGTACGACTTACCGTCTCCACGTTGTGGTGTAATTGTTATTCAAAACATTATTATTTGGATGGGTATAATAATGATGTGTAATTCATTTAAATAATAAATATAACATGATAATGATTCTGTATATATGATATAAAAACCAATTAAATATTATTTTAATATCAAAAGAATGATATTGTCGCTCGTGCGTACGTACGGACTATCGTCTCCACGAACGCGATGAGATTCATTCCCCATCATATCCATTAAAGTCTAATTATAATTTGATGATTAATAATAATTTTTAAGGACTTAATATCATTATAGATATGAATAATATACAACCTATCCATAACAAAAATGGCTTACGTAACATAACATATAAAAGAAAATGAGTAAGTTAACACCCGAAACGACAATAATATTAAGATATTATTAACAAAGCAATTTTAAAAGATTCTATATGATATCATATTAATGTATATGATTATTGTATAATTTAATAACAATTACTTCACCATTATACAAGAGCTTAACCTACCCCCAACCAAGGAAAAGTACAAGGTAAAGGTTTATTTCGCAATCTCTTCATTATCCGAGGTTGTTTATACGTAATAATCTACTGGGACTTCTTTATCATCAACATCCATGTTTCTTAAAAATGTATTTTAAATTTTTTTTACTATTTAATAGAATATGGGTTAATGTCATTTATACCCTTTTTTGACTTCTTATAAGAGGTTTATTAAGGAATCTTTGCGTTGTTTTCCAAACAAGGTCCTTTTTAACCTTTTTGACAGAATTAAGGTAAGAATGTATTTTTTAAATTATATGGTGGGTGCGGCTATTTTCTGCCATTATAAAATCTTCGAAGCTTCCATTACAATATTATAATAACATTTTCAAAGTAAATGTTTTATTTTATAATTTTGTGAATTTTAAATTATTTAAAAAAAGAGATATTTCTCTCAAATAGTTTTGATTTCATCTATGTCAACATCCTTTGATGGATTTTAAGCTTATTTGAAGTTGATTTATTATGATAAAAAACTTCCATATTGTATTGAAGGTTTTGTGATTTGTTTGACTGTGGATGTGTTATTTTTATAACATTCATGGTTTATGGATAAAGTATTGACATTTCGTATGTTAGTTTTAATACGAATATTTATGTTATGTTTAAACCTGTTCATATGAGGAATGCATTGGACTTAATATGTGACGGGTGGAGCCCGCTATAACTCCTCGATGCATCGGTCGGTCTCATGATAAAAACTAGTGTCTTGGCACAAGGCCTTGGAAAAATCTTATTTGTAGTCTTGGCACGAGGCCTTGACTATGTGGTTATGATAGTCTGACATTATGCATTCCATCATTATGAAAGTGGTTATTGATATTGCATGTGATTATTCGACTAGTAGAATATCCATGTGAATAAGTAAATGGAATTATTTCATTTTATTTTTGCCATATTATGCTGAAGTTCAATTTTAAAAAGGATTTGGTTTTATTTATACATTTCCTTAAATGTTTATGCTTATTTATAAAAGTTTCCGCTATATTTTTATCCTTACTGGGCATTTGAGCTCACCCCTTTATACATTTTATTTTTACCAGGATGTGAAGAAGTATTTTATGAATGAACTGCAGGGATAGTATAAGGGGATATGAGTGTGGAGACCAGATGTTGTTGCAGTTTTCAATTTATGATGTAATGTAAACTTTATGAATGTATCTTGTGTTTCCAAGACTACTAAACTAATCGGTCTTTTGAGACCTGATCTTTCTTGGGATCATGCCAATGTTATGTAATAATGCACCGGCTCTAGGAAACTAGGGTCGAGGCGTTACAGTTGGTATCAGAGGAAGTTTAGTACAAACCTTGGAAGCTAGATTTAGATAAACTCGGATTAGAGCACATAGACCTAAGATGGAATTTGAGGATTAGTATAGATAAACCTCATATAATTTTGGTATTGTAGAGATTTTGTGAGTTTTCTGAGTAATACATCCCTGTCTGGATACGAGAAGGTAGAGGCGGCTCTGGAACAGATGTAACTAGGGGTAAAAACTGAAAATACCTCTTTGAGCTAGACTCGAATGGGAACTGGTGCACGACAATAGGCCTTGCTGCACTCTTGGTTACGACACTCCCGGGGGATATGCTTAGGATAACTCTCATTTTCTTTACAAATCATTATGAAGGGTTTATGAGTATATACATCCTCAAAAAAACATTTTTATGATTATGGATTATATCCATAAATATTTAAATTTATGTTAAGTGCTTTATAAGTACGAAATTATGTATTTTGTTTCATAAACTGATCTAGTTTATGCCATTGTTTAGAAATGGCGCCTGGTGGAAGAAATGTAAGCCGTATCAATGCACTCACTCCATGTAGGGACTTCCCTCCTGCTCAAGATAATTATAGTGGAGCTGGTGATGCAACTGGTGCTGATCAACCTATCACCATACTTGGACAACTCACTCAGGTTATGAATAATAACCTTACCCGTATGGAGCAACCTGATCCACAGCCTGGAGGATCAATGTTAGATCGCTTCATGAGGCAGAAACCGACAACATTAAATGGGAGTACGAATACATTAGTAGCTGAGCAATGGATAAGTTACCTAGAGGAAATATTTTAGGCTTTGGGGAGTAGTGAAAGGTAAAAAGTTATCATGGCAGTTTACCGCCTCACTGGAGATGCTGATCAATGGTGGTCATTGATTCAAAACACGAAGGAAGATGACGAAGTTTCAAATATGGAATGGAGGGAGTTCAAAGATCTTTTTTTATAAAAATACTTTCCTCGTGACCATAGAGAAGATATGGAAAGGCAATTTCTAAGTCTAAGACAAAAGGAGGATGAGAATGTCGCAAAGTATGAGGCTAACTTTATGAGGTTAGCAAGGTATGCTGGAGATTATATATGTAACCCAAGAAGTAAGATTGATCGTTTCTTTTATGGGTTAAAACCATTTCTCCATCGAGTATTAGTCTCACAATCCTTCTCGTCGTACGAAGACATTGTCTCATGTGCTATCAAGAAAGAAAAGGAATTCTCTAAGTCTTATGACTTTAAAGCAAAGAAAGAGAAGAAGAGATCTGCTGATCAATCTGGGAATGGAAATAAGGGGAAAAAGGGAAAGGTTGAATATAAATCCTGTGGTAAATGTGGTAAGAAACACCCCAGTACTTGCTTAAAAGGAATGCGAGTCTGTTACAAGTATGGTGAAAAAGGCCACCAAGCTCATGATTGCAAGGGGAAGAAGGAAGATACCGATGTCCAATGATACAATTTCAGGGAGATGGGACATTATTCAAATGAATGTCCTAAGAGTCAGAGGAAATTACCTCAGAAAAGTAAAAGGGATCAAGGCCAGGCTTATGCTATCACTACTGCTGTGGTAGAAGCTCCGAAAGACGTGGTGGCAGGTAGTTTAATGGTTTCCTCAAGTTTAGAAAATGCATTATTTGATTCTGGATCATCTCATTATTTCATATCTTCCTAGTTTCCTAAGAAAATTAGATATTTCCAATATGATTTAATAAGGGAGTTTTCAGTTAAAACTCCTAAGGGAAGTATCATTACAACAATGTTTTGTGAATCAGTCCCTATTAGAGCACATAAATGTTCTTTATCCACTGATCTCATCATCATACCTATGATTGAGTTTGATATAATCCTCGGTATGGATTGGATTTCAGAACATGATGCGAAGATTTATTGTAAGAAGAAGGAGGTTAGGATTTTTTATGATGATGATAAGGAACACCTTATCTTTATAGCAGAATCGTCACCACCTAATTCTTATCTAGATCCACCCCCAATAGCTCAATTAAATTCAATTATTGGGGAGGAAGAGAATGAAATGACTGTGGGTAAGGAAAAGAATGTTCAAATAGAGGATGTACCTATTGTGGAAGAATATGTAGATGTGTTTCTGAAATATTTACCTGGACATCCTCTAGAACGAGAAGTTGAGTTTTCCATTGATTTAATTCCTAGATCAAGGCGTATATCAAAGACCCCTTATAGAATGGCCACTGTGGAATTATTTGAACAAAAGAAACAACTAGAGGAATTGAGTAATAAGGTATTTATTCCCCCTAGTGTTTCTCCGTGGGTAGCCCCTGTTCTTTTTGTTAAAAAGAAAGATGGATCTATGAGGTTATGTGTCGACTACAGGGAGATTAATGCTATATCAATAAAGAACAAGTATCCCCTACCTCGCATTGATGATTTATTTAACCAACTGCATGTAGATCAATACTTTTCAAAGATTGAACTTCGATCTGGATACCATCAGTTGTGTATGAAGAATGAAGACATTCCAAAGACAACATTTTGAACAAGGTACGGGCATTACGAGTTTACGGTAATGCCTTTTGGGCTGACTAATTCACCCTCCGTATTCATGGATCTGATGAATAGAGTTTTCAAGGAATATCTCGATGATTTTGTGGTGGTATTTATTGAAGATATCTTGGTATACTACAAAAGCTACGAAGATCATGAAAATCACTTGCGCATTATCTTGACGACTCTGAGAAGACATGAATTATATGGGAAGTTTAGAAAGTGTAAATTCTGGCTTCAGGAGATTTCTTTTCTTGGCCATATTGTCTCTAACGATGGAATCTCTGTTGATCCTTATAAGACCAAGGCAATCCAAGAATGGCCAGAACCTACAAGTATAACTGAGGTATGCAGTTTTATTGGTTTAGCAGGTTATTATCGATGTTTCATCCAGAATTTTTCCGGATTGGCTAACCCATTAATGAAGCTCACACGTAAAGGGGTTAAATTTGTTTTGACAAAAGAGTGTGAAGAATGTTTTGAAGAACTAAATATAATATTAGTTAATTCTCCTATATTGACTCTACCATCGGGGAATGATGGGTTCATTATTTATAGTGATGCATCGAAGAAAGGACTTGGTTGTATCCTTATGAAGAATGATAGGGTTATTGTCTATGCATCCCAACAGTTGAAAATTCATGGGTAAAACTATCCTACTCATGATCTCTAGTTAGCAGCTGTGATATTTTATTTTAAGATATGGAGGAACTACCTCTATGGTGAAAAATGTGATACTTATACTAATCACAAGAGTTTGAAGTATATTTTCTCACAAAAATAACTCAACATGAGGCAAAGAAGATGGCTTGAATTACTCAAGGATTATGATTGTATGATACACTACCACCCGAGGAAGGCAAATAAGGTGGAAGATGCTTTTAGCAGAAAAGATCATGTAGTTTTGAACAATATGAGAATTGAAAGGGATCCAATTTTCATGGATCTAGTGAAGATGGACATGGGAATAACCATGGAAGGTGAAACATCAGTGCTTTTTCAAATGGTTGCCAAACCATCTTTACTAGAAAGGATAAAGAGTTCTTAGACCGATGATGAAGAATTTCAAAAGAATATTAAAGTTGTGAATGATGGGATATTGAGATACTTTGTGTATGAAGAAGGAATTTTAAAATTTGGAAAGAGACTTTGTGTTCCCAATATACCTGATCTAAAAAGGGAATTTTTGGACGATGCTCATAGTTCCAATTTCTCTATACACCCTGGGAGCACCAAAATGTATAGAGACTTGAAAGAACATTTTTGGTGGGACAACATGAAGAGGGAGATTGCTAATTTTGTGTCAAGGTGTATGGTTTTTCAACAAGTGAAAGCTGGAAGGAAACAACCTGGAGGAGTCATGCAACCTCTTCCCATTACTGAGTGGAAATGGGATAATATTACGATGGACTTCATCATGGGGCTTCTAAAGACTCTTAGAAGGAACGATGCAATATGGGTCATTATTGATCGTCTTACCAAGTCAGAACATTTTCTTGATATAAAGAAGATTTACCAATTGAACATCTAGCAAGGCTATATATTAATAAAGTGGTGAGACTTCATGGAGTACCCCTATTGATTGTTTCTGATCGTGATCCCCGTTTTACTTCAAGATTCTGGAAGAGTCTTCAGAAGTCCTTGGATACTGAACTTCGTTTGAGCACTGACTACCACCCTCAAATAGTTGGACAATCAGAACAGACTATTCAAACCTTAGAAGACATGTTAAGATCCTGCTCGCTTGACTTTAAGGGTATGTGGGATCAATATTTACCTCTTGTAGAATTTTCCTGTAACAATATCTTCCATTCAAGTATTCGGATGGCACCATATGAAGCGTTGTACGGAAAGAGATGTCGCACACCAACCTATTGGGATGAAGTTGGTGAAAGAAAACTTGTAGGCCTAGAATTGGTGGAGGAAACGATGGAAAAGGTAAAGGTAATCCAAAACCACATCAAAGCAGCTCAAAGTAGGCAGAAGATCTATGCCGATAACCGAAGGAAAGATTTGGAATTTCAGGTAGGAGATCATGTTTTCTTGAAGGTATATCCATGGAAGGGAGTTATACGTTTTGGTAAGAAGGGTAAATTGAGTCCTAGGTATATCAGACCTTTCGAAATTCTAGAACGAATTGGGGCTATAACTTACCGTTTGGCAATGCTTCCAAGTCTCTTCAAAGTCCACGATGTGTTCCACGTATCACTATTGAGGAAATACATGCCTGGCCCAACACATGTACTCACCTATGAGGAATTAGAACTGGAACCCAATCTTTCTTATTGCAAAGAGACCATTAGGATTCTTGATACGAGAGAACAAGTACTGAGAAACCGGATGACTCGTCTGGTAAAAGTTTTGTGGAGAAATCATAAGATGGAAGAGGCAACGTGGGAACCCGAGGAACTTATGATGAAGAACCACCATAGTATTTTCATGCGGTAGTATTCTAGAAATATCAAGGGCCAAATTATTTGATGGAGGGGAGAATGTAACACCCCAATCTTCAACGGTACGCTTCCCTTTGAATAATGCAATAGCGTGTGTTGTACGCAACTTCAAGTTCTAACACACACCACAACCAATCAAACTAGCCATTATGAATAGTAATACCTACTTTTTGAAATTTTATAAATTTTTTCTTTCAAAATGGACTTTATTTTTGGATTTGGAATATCGAAATCATCCTTGGGTGAAATTTTGGTATTTTTCTGAAAACTTTCAATTTTTGATGAATAGTGAAAATTACTAAATTTTAATTAAAAACAACTTTTTTAATCGAAATAATTAATAGTGATACATTATGAATTTGAGTGGTTTTAAAGTATATTTAGAATATATTTTTACCATTTAATACAATGTTTGTCATTGTACATAATTTCACAATTAAACCGGACATAAACAAGTATCAATCTTTTGATAGTTATTATATCTTAAAAACACACTTTTTGTTCTGACAGCGGGAATTAATTTTAAATTAATTTCTGCCACTTCTGTATTTTGAATTTGAAAAAATGGATTCCATATTTGGAATCAGGATTTCCAAATTGTGTAAATAGGTAACTTTTATTTTTATACATTTTGAATAATTACTTCGGTAAAAATTTTATTTACCATGGTTAAAGGGTAAATCCGGTAAATAAGGGTTACAAAATAATATTATAATAATACTAAATTACCCTAAAACGTGTCCTAACCTTATTGGTAGATACATGTCTAACCATGGGCATCTTTGGGTCGATTTTGGGACCCCATGAAGCCACTTGTAGGTGATAGGGACACTTTATTTTAATTAAGTTAAAATAAATACAAAAATGACATACGCATATATCTTTTAGCAAAACAATTTTTACATAGGGTTATATATGTTGGATTTTCGACTATAAATATTCATTAGAAATATAAAACGATTTCCTAAATAATCGTATTTTATTTATAATTTTTAGAAATTAAATAATTTAATTTATGTATGACACAATGGTGATGCAATAATTACCAAATTAATGAAAAATTAGAATAATTGATATTATAAATACCCAAATAAATTTAATTTGAAACTTTTTATAAATAATTTTTTTATAGGTTAATAAGACTTGTTAGGATTGATTTAATTAACTTTGTTAGAATTAATCATTCTGTTATTATTTTTTACAAAAATCAATTATTGAATAGTGTCAAAATTGACATAAAAGAGTTTTTAAAATAAATATTATATTATTAATTGATATTAAATTCATAAAAATCTAAGGTTCGTCCAAAAGGCTTATATCATGATAGGTAAATCATTAATAGTCCACTTGGGGGTCTCATATATGTATATAGTAGGTTTATTAACCATATAATATAAAAATACAAAGAGACATTGTAAAAGTGAAACTAATTAACTAAGAGTTAATACTTAAAGATAAGGTTAATATAGTAACCCAAACCTATATAAATCCTATTGGTTGAGTGGTTTTAGACCTATCCCCACCTTAAAATTTAAATAATATACTTTGGAGCCATTATAAACCGAATATGAATTAATTATAAAATAATATTTCTAGCTTTTCCAAAGGTGCCCCTCACCCCTCTTATAAAAGGGCACTCCCTCTTCTCATTAATTCACACATTAAAAGCCTTTTAGTTTGGCCAACCCCTGCCAAAATACTCTCTCAACTTTCCTAAATAAATCCTAGAGGCCATCCTTTAGTCAGAAAGCCAACCTAAAGAGTCCTTTTAATCAAATTAAAAGGAAGAACCCGAAGAAGAGGTAATGTTTTCACCACCCTCTTTCAAGTTCCTTTCTTCTTCCACTTCTTCTTTCTTTATTATTGCCATTATAAAATAATAAATACAGTATATTATATATACTTTTATGTTATTATAAACATGTTATGACCTTATTTCAGTATTCTATCCATCCTTTGAATGACATGTCACCATATGTGTGTACGTACGGCTTACCGTCTCCACGTCGTGGTGTAATTGTTATTCAAAACATTATTATTCGGATGAGTATAATAATGATGTTTAATTCATGTAAATAATAAATATAACATGATAATGATTATTTATATATGATATAACATCCAATTACATATTATTTTAATATCAAAATAATGATATAGTCGTTCGCGCGTACGTACGGACTACCGTCTCCACGAACGCGATGAGATTCATACCCCATCGTATCCATTCAAGTCTAATTCTCATTTTATGATTAATAAAAAAATTTAAGGACTTAATATCATTCTGTATATGAATAAGATACAACCTATCCATAACAAACATGGCTTACGTAACAAAACATATAAAAGAAAATGAGTAAGTTAACACCCGAAACGACAATAATATTAAGATATTATTAACAAAGCAATGTTTAAATATCATATATAATATCATATTAATGTATATGATTCTTGTATAATTCAATAACAATTATTTCACCATTATACAGGAGGTTAACCTACCCCCAACCAAGGAAAAGTACAAGGTAAGGTTTTATTTCACAATCTCTTCATTATCCGAGGTTGTTTATATGTAATAATCTACTGAGACTTCTTTATCATCCAAATCCATGTTTCTTAAAAATGTATTTTAATTTTTTTTACTATTTACTAGAATATGGGTTAATTTCATTTATACCCTTGTTTGAATTTTTATAAGAGGTTTATAAAGGAATCTTTCCGTCGTTTTCCAAACAAGGTCCTTTTTAACCTTTTCAACAGAATTATGGTAAGTATGTCTTTTTAACTTATACGGCGGGTGCAGCTATTTTCCACCATTATAAAATCTTTGAAGATTACCTTAAAAGATTATAAGAAAATTTTCAAAGTAAATGTTTTATTTTATAATTATGTGACTTTTAAATGATTTCAAAAAAAGAGATATTTCTCTCAAATAGTTTTGATCTCATCTATGTCAACATCTTTTGATGGATTTTAAGATTATTTGAAGTTGATTTATTAGGATACGAAACTTCCATATTGTATTATTTTTTTTTTGATTTGTTTGAATGTGGATGTGTTATTTTTATACCATTCATGGTTTATGGATAAAGTATTGATATTTAGTATTTTAATTTTAATACGAATGTTTATGTTTTATTTAAACCTGTTCATATGAAGAATGCATTGGACTTAATATGTTACGGGTGGAGCCCGCTATAGCTCCTTGATGTATCGGTAGGTCTCATGAGACAAACTAGTGTTTTGACACAAGTCCTTGACAAAATCTTATTTTTAGTCTTGGCACGAGGCCTTGACTATGTTGTTATGATAGTCTGACATTATTCATTCAATCATTATGAAAGTGGTTATTGATATTGCATGTGATTATTCGACTAGTAGAATATCCATGTGAATAAGTAAATGGCATTATTTCATTTTATTTTTTCCATATTATGCTGAAGTTCAAGTTTAAAAAGGATTTTGTTTTAGTTATACATTTCCTTAAATTTTTATGATTATTTATAAAAGTTTCTTCTATATTTTTATCCTAACTGGTCATTTGAGCTAACCCCTTTCTATGTTTTATTTTTCCCAGGATGTGAAGAAGTATTTTATGAATGACCTGCACGGATAGTATAAAGGGATATGAGTGTGGATACAAGATGTTGTTATAGTTTTCAATTTATGATTTAATATAAACTTTATGAATATATATAGTGTTTCCAAGACTACTAAACTAATCGGTCTTTCGAGACTTGATCTTTCTTATGATCATGCCAATGTTATGTAATAATGCACCGACTCTAGGTAACTGGGGTCAGGGCGTTACATAAAATATGAGTGTTTCATATTTATAATAATATATATGTATATGAGTGACACTGATGTTATTACTTTATTATGAAATAACAAAAGAAGATGAAGTAGAAGAAAACATGATTTTGAAAGAATCGGTAAAGGATATTACCTCTTCTTCGACGCGCCTCTTCTAAACCTCCACTTAGGGCACTAAATATGGTCTTTGAAGAAGACCAGGACCTCTGGTATGTTTCTAGAGAAGTGTAGAAGAGAAATGGACAGATTTTGGTCGAGCTTTAAGGTTCAAAATGTTGTGAAGAGAAGAGGGATGATGTGCCCTTTTATAAGAGAAGAGAGGGGCACTTTTGGTAACTTCAAAAATTTAAATTAATAATAAAATAAAACCCCACTTAAAAACCTCAAAAAATGACTCCATTCAAATATGATATGATATAGGGTTTTAATATCATCAACAAATAAAATTTATATACGTTTTAAGTTTATTTTAAACCTTATCATCTTGATTTATCCTTATTTAATCTATTTAATCTTATTTGTGGTAATAATTTTCTAAATTTTAAATTGTTATAGATACTTACTTATGTGTTGTGAATTGTTCATAATTTGATACTTTATGACATTTATGACCATATAAATTTCAATTTATAATTTTTAAATATTTTTTGGATTTGTAAACAATTTAATAATATGTTATTTTTATAAAATATCAATAGTGTTAATTTTGACACTATTCATTTATTTGAATTTAAGTAAAATCCACACAAAAGATATGTTCGAACCAAAATATTTAATAGATTCCTAACATTACATATTCATCTAGAAAATTTTTGTAGAACACTAATTAGTTCATATAATGTTTATTTTAATAATTTTAAAATCAATTATTTGATATTTCTCTTAATAATATAATTACTACAACATTTTTGTATAAATATTTAATATACATATTTGTGGCATAAAAATTAAAAATAAAATACAATAATGAATATAAATCAAATATATTTCATAATAATCCTTTTAGTATAATTTTTATTTTAAAACACCCACATTTTAAAATGTTATGTTTATTAAATTATGAAGGTGGCAACTTTGACATCATTTAAAATAAAATAATATAAATGTCATAATCTGTTTCATAATGCTCCAAATGGTCCACAAGTAGAAAATTGGATAATTATGGAATATATATACTCAAAAAATAATGTTTGGTCAAGTTTTTGGTCCTTTTGATGAGTATTGGTATTTTAATAAAAACAATATCATTGATTTTTCAGTAAATAAATAATTTCTGCATCATTAATGTATAAGATATTAAGGTAATTAAATATTTCTTAGAAATTAAAAATAAATTACGATAAAAAATAAAAAAAATTGTCTTTCAAATTAGTATTTATAATCGAATTTATATTCTGTATAACCTTATATTTAAAATACTTGAATTATTAAATTTTGAGTGAGACATATTTCACTTTCTTTGAATAAAATAAATTAAAGGTCTTAATCACATCCAAGATGGTTCCAAAATATACCATTTCGACCCAAGTATATTTTAAGAAGAAATATAATCATCCAATTATATTAATACAAGTGTTAGGGTAATTTTATAATATTACTTTTACCCTTAATTCCCTGATTTACCTTTAACTATGGTAAATAAAATTTACCGTTGTTACTATTCATAATTCCTAAAAATAAAAAGTATCCTATTAAATTAATTTGGATATATTTATTCCAAATATGGAATCCATTTTTCCAAATTCAATACATAGAAGTGGAGGCATTTAATTTAAAATTAATCCTACGGTTGAGAAAATGAGTTTTAAATGTTAAAACATTACAAAAGATTGAAATGTTTTTACCTATGAATTCAGTGTAAAATTATTGATAATTACTCACATTATATTAAATGGTAAAAATATATTCAATTTATACTTTAAAACCATTCAATATTATAATTTAACCATATAAATCATCTTGATAAAAAAGTTGTTTTTAATTAAAATTTAGCGTATTTTTACTATTCATCAAAATTTGAAAGTTAACAGAATAGTATTAAAAAATTATCCAAAGTTATGTTTTATATCCTTATTGAAATGAATAAGTTTTTTTTGTCAAAATGAACTTGTAAACGTGTCAAAAACTAGATTTAAGGTGGGTGCGCCATCAAAAGGAGACAAAACTGCATTTTTTGAAAAATACTTATTTTACCTAAATTTTTTTTGTTCGCATACCATGTTCTAGAATACACGTAAGATGAATTATATTGTCATAAAATGCAAAATGTGTTTAATAATATTCATAAAAGCTAGTTCATAATAATATATCGTCATTTAGTGAAGCTCGGTATTGCGTACAACACATGCTATTGAGGAGGGTCGCTCTTGCATAAAACAAAAGCCAAGAATAGTGTTTGTGTATACTACAAGCTAATACGGTGTTGCGTATAACACAATATAGTCTTGGTGTAGCGTACAAAAAGAGACATTAAAGAAATTAAAAATAATATTTCTCATAAAATCTCTGGGTGTTACAGTCAATTCCTTTTTGTCCTACTTTTTGTACTTGTCTTTATTCTTATGTTTTGGAAAATTAGTCTTGATATGGACTTTCTTCATACACTCATTATAGGTTATATCTGATGCATTGAAATTTTATCCATCTTTTTTATATCCCTTATATTTTTCTTTTTTAGGGTTTCTTTTAAACCAATTCTTAAATCCATTCCTTTTTAATATTTTTTAAACTCCAGTTATAGCCTAAGCCATATCTTCCTTTTCACAATCAAGTAGATCCAAATCAGAAGAGTTAGTAGAAGAAACATTCATAGATTTAAAATCAATAACTTTTCTTTTTGTTGTATACTAGAAAATTATGTTATTCAATTCCAATTCATACTGATGGAGTGATCCAATCTATTAAACTAGGGTTTACTCTTTTTTTAAATTATTTATTTTGTCAACAACAACCTTCTTGGAATTCCATTTATTTTGTAAGGATCGTAAGAATCATTTAAATAGTACTGGGTTTTCTAAAGCTTCACAAAGTGAATTCATTCCATTCCCAATGATTTTGAATCTGTGGAACATTTGGTTTACTATTTCATTTTCTCCTTCTTGAAGTCTTGGTGCTCAAGACGAAGCATTCCAAGTTTGGTTCATATTATTTTTTCTGAGCTAAGGTGAGTAAATTATAGAATCTTCCATATTTCAGGAGTTGTCTTACACTACCACAAAACATGCTTTTATCAACGCTAAAAAAGGCCTTTATCAGTGCTAAATAAGAAATTTTAATCGAGATTCTATTAAAGGGGGATAACCTTTATCAGTGTTAAAAAAACAGTAATAAAGCGGGTCCTTTATTAGCGCTACCCGAAGTGCTGATAAAGTCCACATTTATCAGTGCTTTAACTAGAGCTGATAAAGGCTTCTCTCTATGGGTGTTCTGTTTATATAACAGCACACCCAACAACCTACAAATAAAATAAACAGTCGACCAAACAACCTATAAATTAAATAAACATCTAACTAAAATAACCAAACAAGAAAAAATAACCTACACAAACCAGAAAAAACCTGCTAAAAATAACCCCTCACAATATATATAAAAAAAGAACCACATACATGACACAAATGATGAAAAAACAAGAAACACATACAAAAGTTTGGAAAAAATACTCTATAAATTTAATTGACATCATGAGTTAAAATATATTCACTCATAGTATATACCAAAAAAACACTTCTCTATACATTTTGAACAATGTTTTATAAAATTACATTTGCAAATATCCAAAAAATAGTTAAAAACATTAATGTTTTCCCTTTTAATGTTTGTGGTCCCCTAAAAAAAATGTACTCCAATGGTAATAATCACAAAAAAAATCATCCCAACTAAGGAAAAAGGTCCCACCTATATATGAAAAAAATATTATGTTAGTAAAACTATAAAGAAATAAATTAAATGTTAATATGAAGAATACATTAAAAATGTCAATTTTTAATAAAAATGAAACATTTGGAGTCATACTGGTGAAGCCATACGTCGTATTGAGGCACAATTAATTCCTACACATCACAAATGACTAATAGATCATTTTACTAAAGTATCGAAACAATCAGAAAGCATTTCCTCAATTTTCAGTATGTTTTTTTTGTGTTTTTTTAATAAAACTTCTTTTCAAATTGAAAACATGAAATTTGAGTTCTATCAGTCACATCGTGCATCAGTTTAATGTGAGGATTCTTCATACACATCACAAAAGACTTATGAATAATTGTCCTTAATTTGGAAGGTAATTGGAGAGCATTTTCTTGGTTTTCAGTGAGTGACACGTTTTGAGTGAAAATGTCAATTTTAAACTGATAGCAGACAGTTTTAGTCACACCAGTTACACTATTCATCGGACTGATGTGGGGATTATTAATACATGTCACAACTAACTCACAGATCATTTTCCTAAAGTATCAAAACAATCCAAATGCGTTTTCTTGATTTTCAGTATGTCAGTTGATTTTTACTTGAATTAATGTCAATTTTAAATAAAAAGACACATTTGGAGTCATACCAGTGACACCGTTCTTTGTAATGAGGTGGAGTTGATTTCTACATGTCAAAAATAACTGATGGATCGTTGTCCTAAATTATAAAAATAATCGGAATTTATTTCCTTGGTTTTTAGTATGTTTGTTTTGTTTTTTTACTAAAATTTCATTTCAAACTGAAAACATGAAATTTGAGTCATACTAGTCTCATCATGTGTCAGTTTGACGTGAGACTGCTTCATACACATCAACAAGGACTTAAAATCATTTCTCTTAATTTGGAAGACAACCAGAGTGTGTTTTTTTGGGTTTTAGTGAGTGACACATTTTGAGTGAAAATGATAATTTTAAACTGATAGGGGAAAATTTTAGTCACAACAATCACACCATTCATCATATTGAGGTGGAGTTGATTCCTACATGTCAAAAATTACTCATGGATCATTTTACTAAAGTATCAAAACAATATGAATTCATTTTCTTGGTTTTCAGTATGTCAGTTGTGTTTTTCTTGTTGGATTAATGTCAATTTTAAATAACAAGACACATTTGGAGTAATAATATTGACATCGTGCATCATATTGAGGTTTGGTTTATTATTACACATCAAAAATTAATAATTAATCGTTTCCCTAAAGTATCAAAACAATTGGAATGCATTTCCTCAGTTTTCAGTATGTCAATTGTGTTTTTTTCTTTTTAAAATGTCATTTCAAACTGAAAACTTTGAATTTGAGTCATACATGTCGCATCGTGCGTCAGTTTAACATGATACTAATTCATACACATCAAAAAGGACTTATGAATCACTTTAATTAATTTGGAATACAATCAAAGTTCATTTTCTTGTTTTTCAGTGAGCGAAATGTTTTGAATTAAAATGTTTATTTTAATTTGATAACAGACACTTTTAGTCTGACCAGTCACAACATTCGTCAGATTGAGGTGGGGTTGATTACTACACATCAAAAATGACTCATATATTGTTTTCCTAAAGTATCAAAACAATCCGAATGAATTTTCTCAGTTTTCAGTATGTCAGTTTTGTTTTTTTACTTGAATTAATGTGAATTTTAAATAACAAGACACAAGTGGGGTCATACTGGTGACACTGTGTGTCGGATTGTGGTGAGGTTGATTATTACATGTCAAAAATGACTGATGGATCATTATCCAAATGTATCAAAATAATACGAATGCGTTTTCTCAGTTTTTAGTATGTCAATTGTGTTTTTTACTTTAATTAATGTCAATTTTAAATAACAAGACACATTTGGAGTCATATCAGTGACAATGTGCATCAGATTGAAGTTTGATTGACTCCTACACATAAAAAATTACTGATGGATCATTTTTTCTAATGTATTATAAAAATCATAATTCATTTCCTTAGTTTTCCATATGTTTGTTCTGTTTGTTTTACAAAAATGTCATTTCAAAACGAAAACATGAAATTTGAGTCATACTGGTCGCATCGTGCATCAGTTAGATGTGAGACTGCTTCATAAACATAAAAAAGGACTTGAAAATGGATTTACTTAATTTGGAATACAATCGGAGCACATTTTATTGGTTTTAAGGGAAGGACGCATTTTGAATTAAAATTTCAATTTTAAACTGATAGCATACACTTTTAGTGACACCGGTCACACCGTTTGTCATATTGAGGAGGGGTTGATTCCTAAACTTCAAAACTGACTCATGGATAATTTTCCTAAAGTATCAAAACAATACTAATGCAATTTATTGGTTTTCAGTAGTTTAGTTATGTTTTTTACTTGAATTAATGTAAATTTTAATTAATAAGACACATTTGGAGTCATATCGGTGACACCGTGAATTATATTTAGGTGAGGAATATTCATACACATAAAAAATGACTAATGAATCATTTTTGTGAAGTATTAAAACAATCAGAATTCATTTCCTTGGTTTTCAGTATGTGAGTTGTGTGTTTTTTACTAGAATGTCATTTCAAACTAAAAACATGTAATTTGAGTCATACCAGTCACATCATGAATCATTTTGACATGATACTGCTTCATAGACATCACAAAGGACTTATGAATCTCTTTATTTTATTTGGAAGATAATTAGAGATTCTTTTCTTGGTTTTCAGTGAGTGACACATTTTCAATTAAAATGTCAATTTTTAACTGATAGCGGAAACTTTTAGTCACACCTGTCACACTACTCGTCGGATTGAGATGGGGTTGATTACTATAAGTAAAAATGACTCATGAATCATTTTCCAAAAGTATCAAAACAATCCAATTTAGTTTGATCATTTTTCAGTATGCCAATTATGTTTTTTTACTTAAGTTATGTCAATTTTAAATAAAAAGACACATTTGGAGTCATACCAATGACACCATGCATTGGATTGAGGTGCAGTTGATTCCTACACATCAAAAATGACTAATGGATCTTTTTACTAAAGTATCAAAAAAATATGAATTCATTTCCTCAGTTTTAGTATTTCAGTTTTGTTTTTTTTACTAAAATGTCATTTCAAACCGAAAACATGAAATTTGAGTCATACAGGTTGTATCGTGCATTCATTTTATGTGAGACTGCTTCATACACATCAAAAAGGACTTATTAATCACTATCCTTAATTTGTAAGACAATATGAGGGTGTTTTCTTGTTTTATAGTGAGTGAAACATTTTGAGTTAAAATATCAATTTTAAACTGATATGAGACACTTTTAGTCATACTAGTCACACCATTAATCATATTGAGGTTGGGTTGATTCCAACATGTCAAAACTCACTCATGGATCATTTTACTAAAGTATAAAAACAATCCTAATGCTTTGATTGTTTTTCAGTTTGTCAGTTGTTGTTTTTTACTTGAATTAATGTTAATTTTAAATAATAAGAATCATCTAGAGTCATACCGGTGACACAGTGCATTAGATTGATGTGAAGTTGATTCATACACGTCACAAATGGATGATAGATCATTTTCCAAAAGTATCAAAATAGTATGAATTCATTTCCTCATTTTTCAGTATGTCAGTTTTGTTTTTTTACTAAATTGTCATTTCAAACTGAAAACATGCAATTTGAGTCATACCGGTTGCATCATATGTCGGTTTGAAGTGAGACTGCTTCATACACATCACAAACGACTTATGAATTACTGTCCTTAATTTGGAAGAAAATAGTATCACATTTTTTGGTTTTTAGTGAGTGAAACATTTTGAGTTAAAATGTCAATTTTGAATTGATATCACATACTTTTAGTCAGAACGGTATCACCGTTCATCGGATTGAGGTGGGGTTGATTCTTACATGTCAAAACTGACTCATTAATCGTTGTCCTAAAGTATCAAAACAACCCAAATGTGTTTTATTGGTTTTTAGTATGTTAGTTGTGTTTATTTTACTTGAATTAATGTCAATTTTAAATAATAAGACACATTTAGAGTCATGTCGGTGACACCGTGCATCAGATTGAGGTGAAGTTTATTCTTAAACATCACAAATGACTGATGGATCATTTTCCTAAAGTATCAAAATAATCAGAGTATATTTCCTTGATTTTCAGTATGTTAGTTGTTTTTTTGACTAGATTAATTGAATATTGATTGATTTTTTAAAAGAAATCAGTGGTCCTCATTTATAGGGTATGTGTGTTGTTGATAGAACACAAAAGATAATGAGTATCCAGAATGGGTTTCCCCATCCCTTGAGTTTTTTTGTGACATCTTTGATCCCTGTAGGGTTGACACAAAATTACATCCTCCTTCTGTAGTATAGCTTTAGTAGGCCTAGTGAAGAACCAACTTTCATATATTCCGGACCTCCAAATGAATATAAGACAATTGAATCTTCACTGGACATACTGAAGAGTAAAGTAATCTGTTGTGCCTGTTATATCTCAAGATTTCATAAAAAATCAAGGGATGGGGTAAACCCCTTTTGGATAATCATTTTCTTTTTTGGTCTATCAACAACACACATACCCTGTAAATGAGGACCACCATTTTCTTTTAAAAAACCATTCAATATGAAATTCATTTAGTACGCAAAAAAGGACCACCAACCACCATGATTTTTAGTAGGGTGTTTAACCTGTACAAATCACAACATTACCATCAAACAAAGATAAGGATAAGGGAGAAAAGATTATTAAAGTCGAAATTATTTGATAATTTTACCATCTTCATTTTATATTTGTACAATATTCCATCATGTATGTTGTCCAATCATTCTTAAGAATATTTATATCGTCTTGTGAATATGAATGTTTTTAGTAGTCATGGTAGTACTAAAAAAATACAAATACACAATGGAATAATAAGTATTTTAAATAAAATAGAAATTATTTTCAAAAATACCTCTTTATGGATGCCTTTTTGTTCATGGAATATGATCACTTTCATAAATTTACAAACATAATAACTGTAGTCTTTAACGTTTGTCTGTTTTAGGCACTAAAAAAACATTGATAAAATAAGTAATTTTTATGTGTTTGGATAGTGAAATCTTATTATATGTACCCTATTTTGTATCTAGTCGTAGTACTTGTCTAGTTTCTTGTCCTTTCCCACTAGCCTCATTCCATGATGTAGAAGATATTCACACACCACCCTATCATATTATAATCCTCATTAAAATTTAATATAAATTATATAACTAGATTTTTAGTTCTAAAATGGTGGATGTAGTGTATTAAAAATTGAAAAAATCCATTATTTTTAGTTTTTTTGTTGGATAACCATGAATTGAATCCATAAAATAAATATCTGGGGTATCCAAATAGACCATAATGAGCATCCAATGCTGCCTAAGAACAAAAAAAAGTAATGAAATAAATTAAAATATATTTGATATGATTAAATTTTATATTTTTACCCCTGAATTGTTGGTATTAAGAAGAGTTGGTCATCCGTAATTTTGCTGCTAAACGATTTGAGTAGTGCTGCAACTATTTCACCATGTTTCGCGAAAGTAATATATTCTTGTTTTGTAGAGGTGACATGAGGACTAACGAGTCCAAATTTTTGTTCATGGGGAAATACCTTCAATTTTTTTTCATATATATGCCTATGAAAAATATGAAATGTATTTAGGAATAATTATCATAGTATATAATATTTTGGAAAATCAAATCATGAAAAAATACCTCATGTAAACATTTACAACTGAGCTGACTAACCAATCAAAGTTGAGGACTTTAGTGGCAATCCCAACACCAATGACGTATGGATCATCCCCTCTATACATATTTTCTTCAAAATCAATTATGTGATTACTGTTATATTTCAACTTTGTATCCACATGATCCTTCAATGATAATAAATGTGGATATAGAACGTGGGGGGTTAAGGTGCTTTTGGTAGATCGTTTTGATTGGTTGGTTGATCCTTGAGATGGTTTTTAACCCATATTTTATTTCACCCCTTCACTTTATCCATTTGTAATAATTGCATCAGTTTAGAAATTTTTCATTAAATTATTAAGGTTTAGCTTGAAAATTAAATTGGATATTAATACCTCATTGTCGACATGTTTTTTTACAAGATGTGACAGCCATGCGATGAATGTTCTTAGAGAATGTTCAACTGTATAGATATCTATATCATCAATTGGGAAAGGTTGGCGCTCAGATCTAGGGATATAGTAATTGACACTCTAACATGATCTATCAGAAGTGGTCTGTTATGTAGCATGTCATTCTGAATATTGAACATTGTAGCCATTGCTATAAGGAAATGGGTGTGTGTTGATAGATATAAATCACAGTCATTTTCACCCTATAGAATATATATACAGGAAATGTATTAGTGTCTAGTGTCTATTTGATTTACATTTCACAGAAACAATTATTTGAAAATACACTACCTGAGTTAATAATTATTTTTTAGGGTAATGGCTCGCCTAAAAACTAGTGGGGGTGGGGCAGGATCTTCACCAGTGAGTTGTTCTTGAGTTGCTTCTTCTCATTGATTCCCACATCAAACTAACTGTCAACTCTCTCTGGTTTTTCAATTCCTTTTGAAATATAACTAATGTTTCTCTCATCTTTTTCATTTCCACAATTTGATCCTACACTTGTTTTTTTCTCAAAATATGTTTTTGGTATCAACCCAACCCCCCCCCCCCCCCCACATCTGATGCGACCATACTTTTATCGCTTCTTCAAGGCCACTGGAATTATGTCTGCATCTGGTGTGGGTGTTTTTGACTTCGGTGACTATGTTAGATAGAAAATATAGAAAAATAAGTAATCATTGTTATATAATAGAAATTTAAAGTGAAATAAATTTTTATTATGTTATACTTACACATGTTTCCTACACTTTTTGTGTCTTTTCATCTATTGGTTTGCAATATTTAGTAACACACACCTCCTTACATAACACATGGTGTGGGATGGAAGTGGCTGTGGATTTAGACTCTTCAAGATGTATATAAAAAAATTAAATAGTTATTTTGTTTTTTTATTTCACATAAAAGTATTATGGTATATTTAAAATACAGTCATTTTTTTTCAAGTGTTGCATATCCCGTCCTTGTTTTACTATAGGGGAACACTGGTTTTGATGACCGTTTTTTATTTTTATAACTCCTTTGATGTTTCATAAATAAAACATTATCAATAAAAGTGAGGAATACACGTACCATCAAACAACGTTTTACCAGACATAGTGTACCTGAAAATGCTGCTTCACAAGATGACCAGTGAACGCATCCCACGAAGGTTGGGTTATTATGTGTCTATAAATAATAGGTGGGTGTGGTTTTATTTTCCCTTTTGTATCTTTAAGATGATATTTTGTTAAAAGTTTGTGAAAACCCCGATGAATCCTTCCAGCAACCCTTAAGACATTGTCTTTGTGTGATTCATTTACTATAAATGCACTCTGCAAGATATAATGAAGTGAAGTCAATGTTTCATTATTTAATTTCTAGTAAATTAAAAAATGATATCATAATGTTAATGTAATATCTCCACATATCAGTTTATTAATCTCATCCACAATATGGTGCCATGACGTTACATCAATCACCATGCACTACCGAGTGACGATTCCAATGTAACTATTGAACATGGACTTGTTGGGGTTAGCATGTTGGCCCTACTTATTCCATCCAATCTCGTATTTGATGCATTTCTATTTGGCCTTAATGATTTCTGATAATATCTTCAAACTACGATGCACCTATTTTTTCTGTTCTTCCGATGTTTTGTCACATTTAATTTCATCTGATTTACCATCATCAATATGTTCCTCCGGCTCTGGAGGGCTAGCATTGACATGTGTATATGGTGGTTGTACCTCTACATTGGTAGAAACAACAATTTGAGAAACATGTTGTTCATCTACCCTGTGCACAACAACAGGTTGAGAAACCTATTATGCCTAGGGATTGGGATCATCATCACGTGTATAAGTCATTATCTGAAAAATTTGTTTAACATTTAATTTATATAATATAATAGGAAACAATGCAAAAATATTAGCCTAAGGAAATAGGTTGATAAACCTGTTGTTCGTATGCACTGCAAGAAGTTGTAGGTTGAGAAAACTATTGTGCCTAAGGATTGGGAGAATCATCATGTGAAGAAGTCAATATCCACAAACTTAGTTTAAAATTTTATTTAGATAACATAAAAGAAGGAATGAATAGACATTAACATAAGGCAACATATTGAGAAACCTATTTTTTGTCTGTACTGAGAGCAGAAACAGGTTGAGAAATTTGTTGTGCTTGGGGATTGGGAGCATCATCGCATGAAGAAGTCATTATCTAAAAAAGTGGTTTAACATTTAATTTAGATAACATAAAATCAACAATGAATAGACATTAAAATAAGACAACACGATGTATATTAGAAAAAAATATAACCTAATTATTGAACTCTTTATTTTTTTAAAGGCTGACACTACTAGAAATTTAGGCTAGAGCCACGGTTTGGAAGTTTGGATAGAAGCTGAAAAACTGTGGCTATAGGTTATAGCCACTGTTTTAAATCATGGTTATAGCCCTTATCATTTTATAAAAAAACCATCCCACCCCTTCCTTAGACAGACCCCCATGAATGCTGGACAGACCCCCCCCCACCCTACACCCCTTGACAGACCCCCTTGCACCCCTTCAGACCTCCGTTCCACCCCTTGATAGACCCCTTTTCACCTCTGGACAGACCTGCTTGCACCCCTAGACAAGCCCCACCCTTGCAACCTAGACATACCCCATCCTTGCACCCTGGACAGACCCCCTTTCACCCTGGACAGACCCCTCTTTCACCCTAGACATACCCCACTTTCACCCCCAGATAGCCCCCCTTGCACCCCTGGACACACCACCTCCCCCCTCCTTGTCCTCCACTGACAAACCCCCCCTTGCACCCCTGAAGATACCTCCCCCCTCCCCACTTCCCTGAAGACCCCCCTAGATAGAATCCCCTGCACCCAGGACAGACCCCCTGCACCCCTGGACAGACCCCCTTGCACCCCTGCAGACCCCCTTACACATCTGGATAAACCCCCTTGCACCATGGACATACCCCCCTTGAAACCCTCCAAACCCCCCTGCCCCCACCCCACCCTCCTTCACCCCCCTTTCACCTCTCCCCACTACCCTGCAGAACCCCCTTCCCTCCTGTACCCTCCCCCTTACACCCCTCCCCTCTACCCTGCATACCCCCCTTCACCACCCCTTCCCTCTTCCCAACTGCCCAGCATACACCCCCTGCCCCCTGCCTTGCAGACCCCCCCGCCATTCTGCACCCTCCCCCTTGTACCCCTCCCCACTTCCCTATAGACCCCCTGCCCTCCTGCACCCTCCCCGTTGCACCCCTCCCCTATGCCCTGCAGACCCCCCTACACCCTCCCCCCTACCCTCCTCCCCACTTACCTAAAGGCACCCCCTTTCCTCTTGCACCCTCCCCTTGCCCTCCTGCACCCTCCCCTACTCCCTGCCCTGTATACCCTCCCTTCCTTCCTGCACCCTCCCCCCTTGCACCCCTTCCCACTGCCCTGCAGACCCCCCTGCCCTCCTGCACCCTCCCCCTTGAGCCCCTCCCCTCTTCCCTGCAGACCACCCCTACCCTCCTGCACCCTCCCCCATGCCAGGTTTCCCTCCCCCTACCAGTTCTCCCTCCCCCTGCCCCACCCCCTTGCACCCTTGGACAGACCCCCTTGCACCCCGGAAGACCCCCTGCCCCCTCCCCGCTGCACCCTCCCCCTTCCAGTTTTCCCTCCCCCCACTACCCCTTGCCCCACCCCCTTACGCCCCCGACAGAAGATAAATCCAAAATACCAGTAGAATATATATAATCAACTGAACATAAGATAAATACAAAATACCCATAGAATATATATAATCAACTGAACTATATATAATATATGCAAGAGAAAGTAGACACATATATATATCCCCTGAGATAAATACATGGAAAATAATACATATATATGAAGATTCTACAAAACATGAAGTAATAATAATATCCTCCACATTTCACATACTATTGGATCACTATTTATCTGTATTGTTGACCACTACTATCACAAATCCCCATGCTCCATAATGAATCTCCTAGCATCACCAAGAATTTTCTCTAAACAAGCTACCTCAACTCTGTGTCTATTCAAGCCATATCCAAACCCATTAATCTTCTACTCAATCACAAAACATGTGGGAAAAATTCTTGTGCATGGTTGAGTATAAATATAGCAAATAATATTCCTTAAAACCATAAAGGTACCATAATTTGAAAAGTTATATCAAATATCTAAGTACTCAAGAGTGTTTGAGAGAAAGAAAAGAAGGAATAATCAATACATTCCGAATTACTAAAAGTATTAGGGACACAAAGAAGTTCGGATTATCTCAACTCTAATACTTTAATGTCATAACATTTGAGAAAACAGGGATGCTCAGAACACTAAAGATCCCCCCACTAAGACAGGAAAGGACCCCCCACCCGGACATGACCCCCCAGCAGCACCCATTCCCCCATAAAAAGCCCCCCTCCACTCCCCCTGTAACACCCCGAGATTTTTTGAAAAATATTCTTTTTAATTTTATTGATGTCTTGTGTTGTAAGTTACAAAAAATTAGTCTTGCACAACACGCAACCCTAACTTGGCTGCATTACACACAATCACGACCTTCCTCGATAGCGTGTATAGTATGCAATACCGAGTTTCACTAAATGAGATATTATTATAATATTATTATGAACTAGCCGTTATGAATAGTAATACCCACTTTTTGAAATTTTATAAATTTTATCTTTCAAAATAGACTTTATTTTTGGATTCGGAATATTGAAATTATCTTAGGGTGAAATTTTGGCACTTTTCGGATAACTTTCATATTCTGACGAATAGTGGAAATTACTAAATTTTAATTAAAAACAACTTTTTTAATAGAAATAATTAATAGTGATAAATTATTAATTTGAGTGGTTTTAAATTATATTTAGAATATATTTTTACAATTTAATACAATATTGCTCATTGAATGTAATTTCACATTTAAACCAGACAAAAACAAGTGTTAATCTTTTGATAGTTATTATCTCTTAAGGACACGCTATTTGTTTTGACGACGAGAACTAATTTTTAAACTAATTAATGAAACTGATATATTTTAAATTTGGTAAAATAGACATCATTTTTGAATTCATAATATCAAATATAGCTTAGGCCTAATTTTTGGTATTTTTCTGGAAACTTTCATTTTTTGATGAATAGTGAAACCACTAAGTGGTAGTTAAAAAAACTGAATTTTTTTATAAAATTAATTTTACCACTTCTGTGAGTGGAATTTCGAAAATCCGAGAGACACGGTTAATATCAATGAGTAAAACGTGGTTCAATGAGATGAAAATAATTATTGGTGAATAGTAACTTTTTATTTTTTTTACCACGGTTAAAAGTAAATAGGGTAATTAAGGGTAAAAATGATATTATTATTACCCTAACACATGTCCTGATTCTATTGGATAAGTGTAATTCGGACAAAAAAAACATTAGGAAAAAAATATGACCATTTAGGCCCACTTGGATTAGATTAGGACATTTATTATTAATTTATTTTAAGAAGGGTTAAAATAGTTAAAATCAAAGTTTAATAACTAAGTCATTTTTAATATAGGGTTATACATAAGATAAATTCTACTGTAAATATTAATTAGAAAGATAAAACGATTTAATACATAATGGTAATTTATTTATAATTTCTAGACTTAAAATTATTTAATTTATTTATGAAACAATTATGATGGAGTTGTTATCTTATTAATGAAATATTGACATAATTGATGTTATAAATACCCAAATAAATGCAATTTGAGACATTTTATGAATTAAAATAATTTTCTATTTTAATATGACATGTTAGTATTGATTTAATTAACTTTTTTTGAACTAATCATTCTGTTATGATTTTCAAAAAATTTAATTACCAAATAGTGTCAAAATTGACATAAAATAGTTTTTAAAACAAATATTATATTATAAATTGATATTATATTCCAAAAAATCTACAGTTCAGCCAATATACTTATATCATGATAGGTGTATCATTAATGGACCACTTGGGGGTAGCTTGGATGTATATGGTAAGTTTATTAACTATATAATATAAAAATACAAAGTGACATGGTAAATGTCAATCTAATTAACTAAGAGTTAAAACTAAAAGTTAAGGTTAATATAATGAACTAAACTTGTCTAAATTCTATTTTATGAGAGGATTTAGACATATCACCACCTTATATTCTAAATAAATCAATTTTGAGCTTATAAAAACCGAATATGACTTTATAATAAAATAATATGTTTAGTTATTCCAAAGGTGCCCCTCTCCTCCCTTATAAAAGGGAACCTCCTCCCTCTCTTCCTCACACCACTTTGAGACTTCAAGCTCGGACAAAACCTTCCAAATTCTCTTCTAAACTTACCTAGAAACATCCTAGAGGTCCTGGTCTTCTTCAAAGACCAATTTTAGTGCCCTAAGAGGAGGTCTCAAAGAGGCGCTTCAAAGAAGAGGTAATGTCCGTTACCGATTCTTTCACCTTTATTTCTTCTTCCACTTCTTCTTATTAGGTTGTTTCATTATGAAGTAATATAATTAGTATCACTCATATACGGATATTTTATTATAAGTATGAAACAACCCTATTTAAACATCTATCCATCCTACGGAAAACGAAATCACCGCGCGTGCGTACGCACGGAATACTATCTCCACGCCGTGGTGTAATCTATTTTACACCACCACCTTACATGGATGGGTATAATGGTGTAAATAATAACTATATATGATTATTGTAAAGTGATATTGATTCTGTAATAGTATACATACACTCCAATAAAATTCCACGATCATGGGAACGATATCATCGCTCATGCGTACGTACGGAATACCATCTCCACGACGCGATGCGATTCATTCTCAATGATTAACCATTCATAAATGATTATAAAGTATATATAATAAGTAATCATTAAATATATGACATAATAATGATACTGGATTTATTTATATATATATATGTATGTCATCCAAATAATTCCATTCAATTCAATGAGGAAACGAAAACAACGTTCATGCGTACGTACGACCTACCGTCTCCATGAACGGTGTATTTATTTCCATTTATCAATCTATTATATATATGTATATTCTGAATATATATTATATATAAATCATGTTTTATATTCTGGAATTAAGTAATCTGATCTAAGTAATCATATGAATAATTACAAGTCAAAACACGGACAACAAATGAAACGATTTTACCCAAAACGCTCTTTAACATGGAATTTACAAAAGAACGGGTAATATAAAGTCATAAGTGAACCATATATGATATCATAACAATGAATATGATTCTGTAATAAGTCAATGACATTATTTAAATCATTATACAGGAGGTTCAGATACGTACGAAGCATATCAGACCTAAGGTAAGGGATAATTTTTCAAATCTCATTTTTATCCGAGATTGCTTATTCGTAAGTATTTACTGGATTATTGCTATCATACATGTCCATGTTTTATATATATGTATTCATGTATGTTTAAAGTCATTTTTACCCATTATTTTCTTTTACTACATGGTATGTGAGGAAAGGAATCTTTTTTTGTTTACGTTACGAGGTACTTTTTGACTTTTCCGGCAAAAGTACGAGAAGAATGTTTTTTTAACTTATACGACATGAACAGATTTTTACGGTTTTATAAAGCCTTATTTTCATGAAGCTTCCTCCAAAATATTTCATGACTATTTTCAACAAAATTATTTTCTTTTAAAATTGCATGATGTTTTGTGAAAAGAAATTGATTTTGAAGAAGAAATGATATTTTCCTCAAGAATTTATTTCAAGTGTTTTATCAAAACCATTTTCTATCTAAGATGACATTATTTCATATGTGTATATTTCAAGTATAATTCCTCTATGATTTACATGGTTTCAATTTTCTTATGATGAAATGTCCATTTGTTTTATATGGATTATGTGATGATTGGATGATGTTTATGAAACCAATTTTATTCTTTGGGTTATGATGAATGTTTTAAGTTTATTTTGTGGCACAAGTAAGAATGATTTCACTATGAGATGGGTGGGACCTATATCTCCCTCCAATGCATTGGGTAAAGATTTATATCTAATGAGATAGACATGGCTGGAACGGTAAGTTAATCCGGTTCAGTGTTATAGGACAGAAACAAGGAGTGAACTCGACTCAGAAAGGGACTTTTTCCACTAAGATGGTCTTGGCAGCAATGCATTGGCTACTATGGAAATCATTACATGTGTTTAATGGATGCCATAATTACATGTTTTATTCCCATTCTATGTTATCATTATTTATGTTCCATTATAATCTATTCCTTATGTACTTCCATGTTTAAGTCGTTGCTAAAGATTTTGAAGTTTAAACATTATGTTCATGTTTTTAGGAACAAGTGTGTATGGTATGTTTCATTTTATCCATGCTTTCCCTTACTGAGAATTTGAGCTCACCCTTTTTATTTTTTATTTTCCCCCAGGATTAAAAGAAAGGTTTTAGGTAAGGAAACAAAAAGTGTAAGATCTTTATGGGAGATGTTGAAGATCTTTCACCACGATTAGAAGATTACGTTCCAAGTTTCCAAAGACACTAAACTATTATGGTCCTTGTGTGTCTGTTTTTGTTATGTATTATGTATTTCAAAAAAGTAATGTAATATCTATGTACGTCAAGATTCAGGTCTCTACAGTTGGTATCAGAGGAAAGGTTTAGTTAACCTTTTGAAACTAGGATGCGAAAACGTTAGTGAGATCCCTAGAGATATTTCTATGGTATGTCTAGGGATGTCCCTAAGGATAAGTATACGTATAGGATATAGTCCTAGAACTACGGTAACGATCTTAGAATTTAACCTAAGATGTTAGATATTTAGGGAACTACCCCTTTACTATTTTGTTTTCCCTAGCTTGATTTTTTCCTCTCACACTATTCTTTTTGGGTTTTAGAAAATGGCTGGAAATAGGAAGATTCACGATAATGGAGGATGTGACAGACAATGGAATGATATTATTCATGAGAAACCAAATGAAACGGGATCTGGAAGTCCAAACATCGTTATTATTCCTAATCAGCAATCTCATAATATGATCAATAATCTCAATTTTGGTAAGTTTCTCGACTCAGATAGTAAGATAAATATGGAGTTTCATGATGATCATAGAGGAAAGAAATTTCAATTTCCCTCATGTAAATGATGTGGGAAGAGGAATCCGGGAGATTGTTTCAAAGGAACTGGAAGATGCTTTGGGTGTGTAAAAGAAGGACACAAAGCCAGTAAGTGAAAAGGAAAAGGTTCAGTTAACACCATGGACAAGGATAATGGTATTGCTACGACATCAACAATGATTAGATGTTTTAAATGTGGAATGTACGGGCATTATGCAAACCAATGCCCTAATGGAAAATCTCATGAATAGAATCAGCATGGTCATATGGGTAGTATTTATGTGGATGATGATGAGGAGACTACAAATGATATATGTGCTAAAATAAGTGTTGAAGCTCAGTCAGTTGTTTTAGAAGGTAGTGGAATGGTTGTATGTTTATCGAGAGTTATGTTAATGGTACTATGGAATAAAGAATCATCTAAGGACTGTTACACTATTGTTTTTCCTAAAAGTATTTGAAAGTATATGTTGAATGGTACCAGTAACCATGGAAGGTTATTCAGATATTTTTGTAAAGTAGATGATATTTTCATAATTAAGGAATAAGAAGATAATGAGATGTTTGATTGTATTCATGAGTTCATGATTGATATAAGGACTAAGTGATATCATGGTTTGAGTATATAGAATTTTGAGGATTTTGGTATGTGTAAAGTTTTAACTTTTAACTGCATTCATATTTTCACTAAGGTTCAATGGGTATTCATTTTTCAAGAGAATACATGATTAAGGCCTTCGAATGTTTGGAATGTGACCAACAAGACATATCTTATGATATATGGGGATCAACGATGGTATTAAATCTCTGGTAATCGTTTTCACTATATTATGAGAGTGGACTGCAGTATTATGGATAAGCCTAAAGATTGGAATGGATTATTTTGGACATAAGTTTGTATTGTTTAAGGATAGAAGTTTTTTCGATATTATTGATGGGATGTTATAGTAATATAGTTTTAGAAAAAGGACAACCTGCAGGACGAGCGACAACCCATCCAGTCGGACAAGGCTGTGGGAATCAAACCCACAACCGAAGTGCGACTAGCCTTTATCGCCTACCACTGGCCTACAGGAAGTACCTGGTTAGTAGAAAATAGTTTTATTTTATTAAGAGGTATGATATATGAAGTATGAGTTCATTTTTGGAACCATATACGATTAATCTAACCATAAGATGGACTTATAACTTTTGCTAACCTTTTGTTTGAATTAGATGGAATGACCCATCATTCTATCACATGATCTGGTAACACATCACGAATATATAATTCATCTTCATTTCTTTAAGGGATGAAGTGGAAATTGTTCAATTCACGAACAATAATGAGATTTTACCAAAATCATGTAAGTATTTCTTTTAATTCATCAACTTTAGGGAAATGATCTTGAAAACCAAAAACGTTGTCCTAGTTCCCTTATATCCGATGAATCAGATGGTACCTTAGATCATCACAAATCTATAACTTTGTGATTGTTGGCTTTTAATAGACATGTTCTCTACCACTCTCTATCAGAACATGATGGTTATGTTTCTCTTCCATATCCATATTTTCACCTATGTTCTCCTATGTGGAAACCCAGTGATTTGTTAATTTGGGTAACCGTTATGTTTCATACTTTAGTTTTTAAAGATTGGTTTTGGTATTCCTTTTTACAATGTGGGTTTCTATTAAAGAAACTTTCGAGTAGTAAACCATTTATAACCCCGATGAATTTCGAGGGAGAAATTCATTTTAAGAGGGGTAGAATGTAACACCCCGAGATTTTATGAAAAATATTATTTTTAATTTTATTGATGTCTTGTGTTGTACATTACAAAAAAGGAGTCTTGCACAACACGAAATCCTAACTTGGCTGCATTACACACAATCGCGACCTTCCTCAATAGCATGTGTAGTACGCAATACCGAGTTTCAATAAATGAGATATTATTATAATATTATTATGAACTAGCCGTTATGAATATTAATACCCAATTTTTGAAATTTTATAAATATTATCTTTCAAAATATACTTCATTTTTGGATTCAGAATATCGAAATTAGCTTAGGGTGAAATTTTGGGACTTTTCGGATAACTTTCATATTCTGATGAATAGTGGAAATTACTAAATTTTAATTAAAAACAACTTTTTTAATCGAAATAATTAATAGTGATAAATTATTAATTTGAGTGGTTTTAATGTATATTTATAATATATTTTTACAATTTAATACAATGTTGGTCATTGGATGTAATTTCACATTTAAACCGGACATAAACAAGTGCCAATCTTTTGATAGTTATTATCTCTTAAGAACATGCTATTTGTTTTGACGATGAGAACTAATTTTTAAATTAATTAATGCAACTGATATGTTTTGAATTTGGTAAAATATACATAATTTTTGAATTCATAATATCAAATATATCTTAGGCCTAATTTTTGGTATTTTTCTGGAAACTTTCATTTTTTGATGAATATTGATACCACTAAGTGGTAGTTAAAAAACTGAATTTTTTCATAAAACTTAATTTTACCGCATCTGTGAGTGGAATTTCAAAACTCGAAGAGACACGGTTAATTTCAAGGACTAAAATTTGGTTCAATAAGATGAAAATAATTATTGGTGAATAGTAACTTTTTACTTTTTTTACCACGGTTAAAAGTAAATAGGGTAACTAAGGGTACAAATGATATTATTATTACCCTAACACATGTCCTAATTCTATTGGATAAGTTTAATTCAGCCATAAACAACCTTAGGAAAAAACTATGACCATTTAGGCCCACTTGGATTAGATTAGGACATTTATTATTAATTTATTTAAAGAAGGGTAAAAATAGTTAAAATCAAAGTTTAATAACTAAATCATTTTTAATATAGTGTTATACATAAGATAAATTAGAATATAAATATTAATTATAAATATAAAAATGTTTCCTAAATAATGGTATTTTATTTATAATTTTTAGACTTAAAATAATTTAATTTATTTATGAAACAATTATGATGCTGTAATTATCTTATTAATGAAATATTGACATAATTGATGTTATATATACCCAAATAAATGTAATTTGAGACTTTTTATGAATTAAAATAATTTTCTATGTTAATATGACATGATATTATTGATTTAATTTACTTGTTTCGAACTAATCATTCTGTTATGATTTTCACAAAAATCAATTACCAAATAGTGTCAAAATTGACATAAAATAGTTTTTAAAACAAATATTATATTATAAATTTTTATTATATTCATAAAAATCTAAGGTTCGACCAATATACTTATATCATGATAGGTGTATCATTAATGGACCACTTGGGGGTATCTTGGATGTATATGGTAAGTTTATTAACTATATAATATAAAAATACAAAGTGACATGGTAAATGTCAATCTAATTAACTAAGAGTTAAAACTAAAATTTAAGGTTAATATAATGACCTAAACTTGTCTAAATTCTATTGTATGAGAGTATTTAGACCTATCACAACCTTATCTTAAAAATAAATCAATTTGGAGCTATTAAAAACCGAATATGACTTTATAATAAAATAATATTTTTAGTTATTCCAAAGGTGCCCCTCTCCTCCCTTATAAAAGGGCACCTCCTCCCTCTCTTCCTCACACCACTTTGAGCCTTCAAGCTTGGCAAACCCTTGCCCGATTATCTTCTCCACTTCCCTAGAAACATCCTAGAGGTCCTGGTCTTCTTCAAAGACCAATTTTAGTGCCGTAAGAGGAGGTCTCATAGAGGCGCTTCAAAGAAGAGGTAATGTCCGTTACCGATTCTTTCACCTTTATTTCTTCTTCCACTTCTTCTTCATAGTTTGTTTCATTATGAATTAATAAAATCAGTATCACTCATATAATTATATGTTATTATAAGTATGAAACAACCCTATTTCACCATCTATCCATCCTACGGAAAACGAAATCACCGCGCGTGCGTACGTACGGAATACCGTCTCTACGCCGTGGTGTAATCTATTTTCCACCACCACCTTACATAGATGGGTATAATGGTGTAAATAATAACTATATATGATTATTGTAAAGTGATATTGATTCTGTAATAGTATACATACACTCCAATAAAATTCCACGATCATGGGAACGATATCATCGCTCGTGCGTACGTACGGAATACTGTCTCCACGACGCGATGAGATTCATTCTCAATGATTAACCATTAATAAATGATTATAAAGTATATATAATAAGTAATAATGAAATATATGACATAATATTGATACTGGATTTATGTATATATATATGTATGTCATCCAATTAATTCCATTCAATTCAATGAGGAAACGAAAACAACGTTCATGCGTACGTACGACCTACCGTCTCCATGAACGATGTATTTCTTTCCATTTATCGGTCTATTATATATATGTATATTATGAATATATATTATATATAAATCATGTTTTATATTCTGGAATTAAGTAATTATGATCTAAGTAATCATATGAATAATTACAAGTCAAAACACGGACGACAAATGAAACGATTTTACCCAGAATGCTCTTTAACATGGAATTTACAAAAGAACGGGTAATATAAAGTCATAAGTGAACCATATATGATATCATAACAATGAATATGATTATGTAATAAGTCAATGACATTATTTAAATCATTATACAGGAGGTTCGGATATGTACGAAGCATATCGGACCTAAGTTAAGGGATAATTTTGCAAATCTCATTTTTATCCGAGATTGCTTATTCGTAAGTATTTACTGGGGTTATTTCTATCATCAATGTCCATGTTTTATAAATATGTATTCATGTATGTTTAGAGTCCTTTTTACCCATTCTTGTCTTTTACTACATGGTATGCAAGGAATCTTTCTTTTGTTTACGTTACGAGGTAATTTTTGACTTTTCCGGCAAAAGTACGAGAAGAATGTTTTTTTTAACTTATACAGCACGAACAGATTTTTACAGTTTTATAAAGCCTTATTTTCAGGAAGTTTCTTCCAAAAGATTTCAAGACTATTTTCAACAAAATTATTTTCTTTTAAAATTGCATGATTTTTTGTGAAAAGAAATTGATTTTGAAGAAGAAAGGATATTTTCCTCAAGAATCCATTTCAAGTGTTTTATCAAAACCATTTTCTATCTAATATGACATTATTTCATATGTGTATGTTTCAAGTATAATGACTATATGATTTACATGGTTTGAATTTTCTTATGATGAAATATCCATTTGTTTTATATGGATTATGTGATGATGGGATGATGTTTATGAAACCAATTTTATTCTTTGGGTTATGATGAATGTTTTAAGTTTATTTTGTGGCACAAGTAAGAATGATTTCACTATGAGATGGGTGGGACCTATATCTCCCTCCAATGCATTGGGTAAAGATTTATATCTCATGAGATAGACATGGATGGAATGGTAAGTTAATCCGGTTTAGTGTTATAGGACTGAAACGAGGAGTGAACTCGATTCAGAAAGGGACTTTGTCCACTAAGATGGTCTTCGAAGCAATGCCTTGGCTACTATGAAAATCATTACATGTGCTTAATGGATGCCAAAATTACATGTTTTATTCCCATTCTATGTTATCATTATTTATGTTCCATTATAATCTATTCCTTATGTACTACCATGTTTAAGTCGTTGCTCAAGATTTTGATGTTTAAACATTATGTTCATGTTTTTAGGTTCAAGTGTGTATGGTATGTTTTATTTTATCCATGCTTACCCTTACTGAGCATTTGATCTCACCCTTTTTATGTTTTATTTTCCCCCATGGTTGAAATAAAGGTTTTAGGTAAGGAAACAAAAAGTGGAAGATCTTTATGGGAGATGTTGAAGATCTTTCACCACGATTAGAAGATTACGTTCCATGTTTCCAAAGACACTAAAATATTATGGTCCTTGTGTGTCTATTTTTGTTATGTATTATGTATTCCAAAAAATTAATGTAATATCTATGTACATAAAGCTTCGATTCTCTACTCCCCCCATTGCACAAACCCCCTGCACAGACCCCTACTCCCCCCATTGCACACCCCCCCGCACATCCTCCCACCCCTGGACAGCCCCCCCCCCCCCGAACAGAGCCCCCCGGATAGATCCCCCCCACCCGGACAGGACCCCCCCTGCAGCACCCCTCCACCATGAAAATCCCCCACTCCACTCCCCCTTTAGATAGACCTCCCATTGCACGTCCCCACCCCTGGACAATCCCAAAAGACAAAGCCCCAGCCCCTACCGAAAGCCGCCCCCTATAGTGGTTCTTTCACATGCATTCACACGATAATGATTCAATGCTATAATAAATGAGCCACTACTCAATAAAAAAACACGGCTGCTAAAAAAACATGTTCTCATAGTCTATAAAACTATCCACTTCTCAAATTAAATAAATCATCAATTGCTCAATAAGAGTACATGTGGTCTAAAAAATGAAGCACAACTCATATTTATTACAAGTAAAAGAAAATATTAACTGAAACAAAATAATATGACCCACTTCTTGAAAATATACCATTGCTCCAATCTTTCATGATGATGTATTTCTCCAAAATCGAGTGTTAGTCTACCCTGTCACCTAGTATGAAAGATCAAAACCCTGCATGAATATTGATTATACATAATATATTGAAAACATACATTTGTGGCACATACTATTGTAATAAAAGTGGATTAAACATGAGTAAGAAGACCCCCCTACACAGCCCCCCTTGCACCCCCCTACACATCCCCCCTACACCCCCCTGCACCCCCTACACAGGCCTTTCACCCCCTACACACCTTCACACCCCCCTTGCACACCCCCACTGCACCCCCTCTACAAAACCCTTGCACCCCCCTACACACTTGCACACACCCCCACATTTCAAAAGGGGAGTGAAATTCCCCATGAATAAGCCACTCTATTTATTTCATTACATCCAATTAAACTTTAGAAAGTAGTCATAAACATTACATAATTTACTACATGAGGCATTACTGCTCATGTGCCAAGTTAACCATGTTCGGTTCAATTTAACTCTTTCAATTCATTAAAACATATTAATTCTACTTATAAGATCAAAGGGGGGTCACTTTGTGGTGACGTGGTCATTACAGAACTTGCCTACTTGGGCGATTCCATCTTAAAAGTCTAATGGCACTTAAAGGGTGTTTTGGTTCAAACAGATGTTTTAATAAAAAGAGGGAAACCCCCTACACACCCCCTACACAACCTATGCACCCCTATAGGCATAACCATTACATAATTTACTACATGAGGCATTACCGCTCATGTGCCAAGTTAACCATGTTCGGTTCAATTTAACTCATTTAATTCATTAAAATATAGAAATTTTATTTATAAGATCAAAGGGGGTCACTTAGTGGTGACTTGGTCATTACAACACTTGCCTGCTTGGGCAGTTCCATCTTAAATGTCTAATGACACTTAAAGGGTGTTCTAGTTCAAACAACCATTTTAATAAAATGAGGGCAACCCCTACACACACCCCCTGCACACCCCATGCACCCCCTGCACACACCCCTGTAGGCATAACCGTTACATAATTCACTACATGAGGCATTACCGCTCATGTTACAGGTTAACCATGTTCGGTTCAATTTAACTCATTCAATTAATTAAAATATAGAAATTCTATTTATAAGATCAAATGGGGGTAACTTAGTGGTGTCTTGGTCATTACAACACTTTCATGCTTTGGAAATTCCATTTTAAATGTCTAACGATGCTTAAAGGGTGTTCTGGTTCAAACAACCATTTCAAAAAATAGAGGGAAACCCCCATACACACCCCCTGCACACCCCATGAACCCCCCCACACCCCCTATAGGCATAACCGTTACATAATTCACTACATGAGGCATTACCAATCATGTGCCAAGTTAACCATGTTTGGTTCAATTTAACTCATTTAGTTAATTAAAATATAGAAATTCTATTTATAAGATCAAAGGGGGTTACTTGGTGGTGACTTGGTCATTTCAACACTTTACTTCTTGGGAAATTCCACCTTAAAAGTCTAATGATACTTAAAGGGTGTTCTGGTTCAAATAAGAGTTTTAATAAAAAGAGGGAAACCCCCTACAAACACCCCCATGCACACCCCATGCACCCCCTACACACCCCCTGTAGGCATAACTGTTACATAATTCACTACATGATGCATTATCGCTCTTGTTCCATGTTAACCATGTTTGGTTAAATTTAACTCATTCAATTCATAATAAATAGAAATTATATTTATAAGATCAAAGGGGGGTCACTTAGTGGTGACTTGGTCATTACAACAGTTTCCTCCTTGGGCAATTCCATCTTAAAAGTCTAACGACACTTAAAGGATGTTTTGGTTCAAACATCAATTTTAATAGAATGAGGGAAACCCCCTACACACCCCGTACACACCCCATGCACCCTCTACACATCCCCTATAAGAATAACTGTTACATAATTCACTACATGACGGATTACCGATCATGTTCCAAGTTAACCATGTTTGGTTCAATTTAACTCATTAAATTCATTAAAACATAGTAATTGTATTTATAAGATAAAAGGGGGGCCACTTAGTGGTGACTTGGTCATTACAGCACTTGCCTTCTTGGGAAATTCCATCTTAAAAGTCTAATGACACTTAAAGGGTTTTTTGGTTCAAACAACTGTTTTAATAAAAAATGGGAAACCCCCCACACACCCCATGAACCACCTGCACATCCCCAACACACCCCCTCCCCCTGTCCCCAACACACCCCCACCCCATGCCCCTTGCCCGATGCCCGATGCCCTGCACACCCCTTCCCACCCCACACCCCCTACCCACCCCATCCACCCCCATGCCACCCTCCACATTTCATTATTCTGAAACCACTTAATGCAAGGAAAATCATAGAAAAACACTCAGAGACATGTCACTTAATAAAAGAATAAGTATTCATTTTGTTCTAACAAGGTCCTCTCAATTTAAAAACTCAAGGAAAGGCTTTCCACCATGACAGGTCATTCTATCCAAATCATGTTATTCACTTAGTGGTGACTTGGTCATTACAACACTTACCTACTTGGGAAATTCCATCTTAAAAGTCTAATAAATCTTAAAGGGTGTTTTGGTTCAAACAACTGTTTTAATAAAAATAGGGCAACCCCTATAGGGATATCAAAAGGGTCAAGTACGATGTGTGATTTATGACTAACATCAACATTAATTATAAGGAAAACATCAATGCAATAATGTCAAGAAAGGTATACCACTATGAGTTTTCGCAGACAGCGCACCCCTTTTGGAGGGATTTTATTACAAAACCATGACTTGTTTATCAAACAAAACAATTATCTTAACTAACACTTATTCAAGAATTGAAATTCAGTATAAACATGCATAATTGAGAAGGCAAATAAATGAAATTTAAAACATTATTGAATTAAAGAGTCTAGGAGAAGGACCTTACCTCAACCTCAAGGAGCATTTACTTTTGATGATGACAACTTGAACCACTTCTCCTTCGGCGATGGTTGCCACAACACACATGAACAGGTCTCAGGAGACTCTAACAAAATTCCAGTGATCTGATGAATCATCATTAATTGAAACTAAAAATTGAAGTGGGAGGAACATAATTAGTGAGAAATGAAATAATATAATAGGAGATGATGAACAATTTTTAAAGTAAATTAATGAACTATAAAGTCCAAGTGCTTACCATAGGGGTTCCATCCAGTATAGATAACTGAAATAATGAATTTTATAACTCCACTATTGTATCATGATGTTTTAATAAAGACATGCACCTGTGAAGAATTAAATGACACCATAAAACAAATTAGTATGGTTATATCTATGAAAAATATATAAGCAAAATAGCATGCACAAATTGGGTGCATCAAACATGAATCAAGATGCAGTGCTATAAGGATTATGTGGTTGGATAAACTATTATAATGATCCTATAATATATCTACCACCACAACCAGAGAAAATAATTCTCTTATTATAAAATTCATGAACTCTTAAGAGAGTCAATGTTACTCATATACAAGAATAAATTATTGATATTTTTCACCAAAAATCCATCAGTGTGATTACATCAAAGTTAAAAATAAGCCTCAAAGATATAGAATTTCACTCTACATGAACCATCCATTTAAGATAACCCCACAAATTCCCCCTCCCTTTGAATAAATCTCACTCTAGGACATGAGTAGCAGCAAGTGAAAAAAATAATATTGTATGTGAATGTCAACCACCCACCCTGCACTAGCCACCCCCTCGCACCCACCAACCCACCCCACCAGACCTACATCAGCCCCCTCCCCCCTGCACCAGCCCCCAACCCCCACAACCACTAGTACCCCCACTACACTTCCCCAACCACGAGCCCCCCACCACACACACCCCCTGCACCAGCTCTCCCCCACCTCCCCGTGAACCATCCCCCCCACCCCCTGCACCATCCCCCCCTCACGCACAAGCCCCCAACTTTAACTGCAGGAAAAATAAAAAAAACATAAGCACGTCCATGAACAAGTATGAAAATATAATTTTCCATTAATATACATATATACCTATAAGGTTAAAAGATTAATAGACATTACAAGTAGTTAAGAAGAAGAAAAAGGAGATGGTTATATAGAATATATTCTAAGGGATGATTTTATTTCTTACTTTGACCATAATTCCATATATTAGAAGAAAGTAAAACTACTGTAAAATAAGAAAATAAGTGTAAATGTGAAGTAGAATGATCTCATAGAAGAGATAAAAAATTCCATGATGAAATGTGTATAATAAGACAGGATACCAGAATCTCTTACTAAAAAATTGGTTGCTAAATAAAAAGAACTTCATGAGGCACAATCTAAGTATCTTAAATCTGGAAATGCCTTAAAGAATATGATATATGTATATAAAAATGTGATGGATATTCAAGATGAACCATCCAAGGATAATGAGGAAACCAGCCCCATGAAAAAGGTACAACGTTTTTCTAAATTATCATGTGATACTAAATCTGTTTCCTTTCATTATAAAGATTATGAAACATAATTTGAATATTTTTAGGATGATGAATGGTGTAAAAAGTTTCCACCTATAGATGAACTGAGAATGAAAAAACCTCAAGGAAATAGGAAAATAAAGGCATGAGGATGCCTGGAAAATAAACAGAATTTAAAAAAAACCATCATTATAAAAGAAGATCAAGTTTCAAGGGATATTAATATTTTTGTAGAATTTTTCGGTATAAATATTTTGATTACTGGTACAACATTTTATTTCACTGGAACTAGGATGAAAAAAGGGGGAGCAGACCTGAGAAGAGTAGAAGTAGTTGTACTAGAAGTAGGAATGCTCTTAGTAAAAAAAATTTACAGCCTAAAAAAATTACCGGAAAGGTATTTCCTCTTTATTTCCATTCATTTTATGTATACTTTCCTATATAGAATTAAAGAAAACAATTGGGGAGATTGATGACTGTTTTATTATTTGGTTATAACAAGAATGAAGTATCCTTTCTCGAATAGCATTGAAGTTAGATTTTCCATAATAAAGAAAGTGAGACCATCCCTCAGGGGGTGAAAAGCATAAATTAATGTTTTCAATAACGAAAAACTGTATGAAATATCAATATCTGGACAACCTATTTCTAATTGGTCATTGAGGTTATATTGAACAACCCCAATATTAGTTATTATATTGACATCACAAACTCAATGATTTATGTACTACATTAATCACTTGTTTATAAAATCTTGTTTCTATAAAGGTTTTTTCCTCATAGACTTATAGTTGAATATCTCAAGTCTATTTTCCAAGAATATCATGTGAATCTATCATTCTCTCACAAGTGGATAAGTTTGACACTTCAAATATATGGAGGAGAAGAAGATTTCATGATGGGTCTGCTCAGAATCCAGGACCACTATCATTGAGTTTTAAAAATCCATTCCAACTAACCCTATATCCATTTTGTAACTCTAAACTAGGGGGTGTACTAATTCAGATCACCCATTAGCTCCCTCGGACCTATCTAACACAACCAAAAGGCCAATAAAAGAAAACATCATATCAATCTTAGGGCCAAATCCAGATCCAGTAATATCCCAAAGTTATCATCCTATTTCGATTTCCTGGGAAAGGAACTTCATATACCATTTTTGGTATAAGGTATAAAACACTATTCAATCATATTCATGAACAAAACATTAAAAAAATATCCCCAATAGGCTCACATTTCCAAATTCTAGGTTCTAAGGTAACAAGTAAAGTCACCAATGATTAAATTAGCACTGACCCTCTTAGAGATAACAAAACATGTGGAACCCATGGTCCCCTAGATCACGTCTATCAAATCATGATCCAATCTAGATAGGGAAACCTCATATGGTGACTCTAAAAACTAGCCCATCCATGATCATCACCTCACCCACAAGGGAATCATTAAGAAACACCACACCCATAAGAAAGTCATCAAGGTTTCCTCAGACCCATCTCAAACCTAATCTCAGTGACACCCAGCCTTATCCAACACCCTATGGTGTCGCCCCAACCTAAATGTTCCAATTGGATTAAACCTCCAACAAGAAGTTCCAAAACGTCAACAACAAAAACCCCAAGAAATTGGTCCAAACATCCGAGAAACATCCAAAATAATACTTTTTCCTTCCTTCTAAAAGATATAAAAACACCTAAAGCTATACACCTTAGACTACCCAAGGAAAGTTCCCATGAACATCAAAAGATTCCCATTAGCATCACCTGTGGCAAGTTGTCCAAAAAACGTACAACCCCCACTTGGGTCTCACACCACACCTGCATTTGATGAACTCTCAAATAAAAACCTTCATGGAAAACCTCTCTATAAACTACTCACTTTAAGGTTTCTATGTAAGAACCTGGTTCTTAGTTTTGAGGTACGACCTTCTACTTTTCTCTTTTTCTTCAGTGTTTTTGAGAAAATATGGAAAATGGGGAAAATCCAAAATTTGGAAAGTACACGTCGTGTACTTTGTCCACACCCTGTGTACTTTTGGCCATGTGGGATGGGTACACGGGGCGTGTGGCTATGCCAGGGATGAAGGGTGTAGGAACCGACTGCACACCGTGTAGTGGTCCTTTAAATACCGTTTAGTCAGTCGGCATTCCAAAACAATAAGGCGGTGGAGCAGCCGCCAGCTGGGCAACAGTACACGCCGTGTAGTCGAGAGTACATGCCGTGTACTCATGTCGATTGATGAACAGTGAGGTGGTGCCACCAGAGGAACAGTTAAATGAAGGAAGTACACACTGTGTACTTTGTTTTTTTCGCTTAAAATGGGCAGTAGCCTCCCCTGTTCACAGGGAAGGCTTAGAACCAGAGGAAAGAGCGGGAGGGGATGACCGGACTTTTGAAGATCGGCCGAGTGTTCGTCTGGAATCCGTTTGTGCTCGGATGATCTTGTTGGAACTGCATGGGTAAGACCTCCGCTCTCCTTAAGCCGTTATTACCAATTCTTTCCCGAGGGAAAGTTATTTACATTTGAATGGGTTTTCTTTTTTTGTCAGATCTATGTCATTCTTGGGCATTTTTGCAATCGACGTTCATGTATAATGTTCGTTGGCGTTAAAGGTAGGTGTCTTGGTGTTTATTTTCCAACTGTCATGCATTTTTGTGTGTTTTTAGGCTACGAACCCACATTGGGGTGTCGTGTGGCTGAGGTAGTGGATATTTTTAAATACCTAGAATTGTATAGGTAATTAAATGTGATATTTAAACACTGTTTGGGATCGCTGCTTGGATCCAGGACCACCCCGAGGGTGCGTTCCTCTGTTTAGCCGTTTGGCTAGGATACCCGAGGGTATGCCTTAATTATTTTGTGCATTAATTTTTCCTTGAAAGGGATTGTATATGAACTGCTTATTTACATGTTGGGCATGGCCTGGTTACTTGTTCCTGAGGGAAGTTTTTTACTATAGCCTGAGGGAATGACTGTATTAGCCTGCGGGAAATGTTCTCTTTTGGCCTGAGGGAAACTTCTTCCATGCCTGAGGGCGATAGACTTTGTACCTGAGGGCGACAATACCTATGCCTGAGGGAAAAATCTATTATGCCTGTGGGAAATGACCTGCGGGTTGGATTCTGATTACCTGAGGGTGAGATTTTGTTTCTCTAAGGACGTTGTCTGTTTACTTAGAAATTTACTGTGGTGTTTTCTTATATTAAATCGATTAAATTAATGATTAAATGGAAATATAACGGTTAAGTTAGTTACTTTTGAGTGCTTTTTAGTTTATTGATTTTACTACTGCACAATGTTGTTGCATGTCTACACACAGTTGAGCATGTGACTTTTGTGGGTGCCTAGTGAGATATATTTCTCACACCCTGTTTGGGCCATGCTTTTCGGCCCAAGAAGATTACATTTCTGCAGGTGTAGATAAGGGAAAGGGTCCTTATACAGGTACTTGATTGCTGCTGAAGTGTAGGAGGGCATGGGACCGAGCCCAGACTCGAGATGCTGCTAGCTGTTCTGTTTTTCTTTTCCGTACTTGTACCCTCTATTGTATTGTATTGTAGTGTAACATGTTCTGGTTGTTTTCTTAGAATTGGAGACTTGTTGCATCATATCTATATATCTGGTTGGATATATCTACTGCAGTTGTTTATTACAGTTGTGTATGGTTTACTGCTTATACTATTGTTGTATGTTTATATTATATTCTGCTATACTACACTTTGACAAATGAGGGCATAGTTTCCCCACTATCAGACCTGGGCCCTCGCTACTAATCAGCAACCTCTGGCATTTGGGGAAATGTTCTTGAGGTCATGTGGTGAACAGGGTTTGGGGCACCCGTTGAGTGGCACCCGGAACCAGGATATTACAAAGTGGTATCAAAGGAGTTCTTTTCTTTGACTTACTATTTGGAGCCGTAGTCAGGAATAGGACGGACCGGTAGTTGGTAATAAGCTATGCTCAGGAATAGCTAACCCGTGTACAGGGAAAATCCAATTTACCTCGTATTGCAATTTTACTGATTTTACAATTTTTTCAGTTGAATTGATTTTCACTGAAGGGTGACACACTTATGATTGTGTTGGTTATATTTTATCTATGGGTTCTATTTAGTTGCAACCTGATGAGATGAGGGTATGCCATCTCATGCATCATATAGGGACATGATAGATATCACATGCCATGCATAGTTCCATGCCATGTAGGTGCATTAGAAATTGCATGTTGTTGTGATAGTTGTTGTGCTAGTAAAACATGCTGTTGTGATAGCTGCTTGATAAATACCTGCTATGTGAAAGGGTATTATTGTGTGAGCCTGTTTATAGAATAGACGCCAAACTTTGGTTTTTGGGGAGTATGATCCCTCATTTAATGGAATTTTCTGGATCATTGACTATTTATTTTGTTATAACACAGATAAGATGTCAAACTTTGATTCGTGGAGAGTATGGGTCCTCACGAGTCGGAATTGGACACTTAGGTGTTGTTTTTCGACATTTTTTCTGGGTTTCGGAGAAGTTTTGAGACATACTGCCCAGAAACCCAGCATACACGCTGTGTAGATAATATAAACACCGTTTATGGCCTTCTGTTTGGGAAGAAAAATGAAATTTTTGAGTACACGCCATGTACCCCGATTACACGCTATGTAGTCTCTTCCCGTGTAAAAAACCTTGTGTGCAGTGACACAGGGAAGAGAAGAGCTTGGGGAGAACACACCGTCTAGCTTATGTACATGCCGTGTAGTGTTGACCCGGAGTCTGCCCGTGTAACTAACAAACACGAACAGAGTGACCTTGAGACAAACACGCTGTGTCAATGATAGACATGCCGTGTAGTGTGACCTGGGGACTCGGCCGTGTAACTAACAAAACGGGTCGGTGTCACCTCTCCTAAAACACGCCGTGTACCAATGGGACATGCCGTGTAGTCTTGTCCGAGGACAGACCGTGTGGAGTTAGCCGTGTGACTAGAAACGGGGTGGTGTACATTCCGTGTGCGGGTGTAACACGCCGTGTAGCGTCAAATTGAGTAGTCGGCTGTGTCACAGACGACACAGGAAGTTGGAAAAATTTCACCATACACACCGTATAGATGTTATACACACCGTGTAGTTTTTTTTCAACATAAGCCGTGTGGCTCAGCTGTGTCGAAGGACCCGGGCAGGGGAAGGGAAGTCATGTACATGCCGTGTAGTCATTATACACGTCGTGTAGTCTTTTTTTGAAAATCTTGAAATGCCTTCTTCCTCTTGCTCCATTTGTGGTTTCTTCCTTTTCAGCCTTGAGAAACTAGAATCTAAGGTGTGCATTTGACCTTGTAGTGTCATGCCTCCTAGACGACCGCGCGTTGTTCTCCAGGAGAGAGGAAACACGAATACTCCAGAGATGGTGGGCCATGGGCAACCAGTTGATCCTCCAGTAGAGCCATATGCGGCAGCAGCTGCTATACCAGACACAGTACTGGAGGCACAGTTCTGTGAAAGCTTATTGTTGTTCATGCAGACCTTTTAGGGAGCACCACTAGCTGCCACATCTATGGAAGAGCTAACACATATATTCCAGCAGCAGCATCTGCCTATGTTTTTAGGGGATGGCGGACCACAGGCTGTTGAGTCTTGGCTGGGGTTGATGCAGACTATCTTCGAGCATCTTGATATGCCTCCAGGACGGAGGGTCAAGCTCGCAACATACATGCTGCGTGATTCCGCCAATAGGTGGTGGGATGTTACCGCCCAATCAGAGCATCACAGAGACATGGAGTGGGAGGATTTTCAAGAAGTCTTTTATGACTTCTTCTTCCCAGAGACGCTGAGGGCTGATAGAGCTTGAGAGTTCATGAATCTGCAGCAGGGCTCTATGTCAGTGATGGACTATTCTACTCATTTTACCGATCTTCAACGTTTTGCACCTGTTATGGTGGGAGATGAGACATTGAGAGCCCGACGTTTTGAGGATGGTATTCAGTATGACATTTGGGATCTGGTGAATGTTTTCAAGTTGCCTACCGTACATGCTATTGTGAATCAGGCGCTGATCACAGAGAGGAACCTGCGGGAATCTAGTGGTGTGGGCTAGGGAAGTTCAGCACCAGTTACTGGTACTATTTCTGCTGGCAAGAAGAAGAGACAGATGGACTTCTCTCGGGGTGGCAGTACCAGTCAGACGAATGCTTCATGTGGACTGGTCATGTGCTACCAGTGTGGAAGAGAGGGGAACAAGAGGCCATAGTGTCCACGAGACCCAGTGGAGTGCCGAGCTTGCAGAAGGATGGGTCATATGCAGTGCTTTTGTAGGGCGTTTCCACCGATGGCTAGTGAGAGGGGTTCTCTGCAAACTCCGCGTGCGGGAGAAGGAACAACAGCTTCTTACCAGTCCGGGAACTGGAATACGTCAGGGCGTGCAGGCATAGATGGTGGTCGTGGCCATGGTAGCTGGACACCAGGATATCAGAGGCAGTATGGCGGGATAGCTCAGGGTGGCCAGGCTGTGTTGTAGGGCCGTGGCACTTGGCAGGCATATGCAGTGCAAAAGACCCAGTAGGAGCAGGATCCCGGACCTTCTACAGTCAGAGGTACTATTCTAGTAGGTTCTATCTTATCTTCAGTACTTTTCGATACGGGTGCTACACATAGTTTCATATCTATGCCTGTTGTGGAGAGCCTTGGGCTCTGTGTTTCTACTTCTTCTGATATAATGACGCAAAACACTCCGTTGGGGACTAGAACGACTGGTGTGCATCAGTGCAAGGAGTGCCCCCTTGAGGTTGGTGGGTGTCAATTTCTTTGGGACCACTATGTATTAGAGATGATAGATTATGATGTCATTCTCTGGATGGACTGGTTGGTTCCCTTTCGAGCCTTTGTAGACTGCTATCGTCGTAGGGTGAGTTTCACATCACTAGATGGCAGAGAGTTTCTATACATGGGCGAATGGGATGTTCAGGAGAGTCGAGATGGACCAGGGCATCATGGGTGAGGTGGAGTCACAACCTAGATTATGAGTTTATATCTAGATGACCATGGGACTTTTCAGACAGATTTCCCTCTAGTGGATGATCATTTTAGGGATGTCTTCCCAAACGACTTTTCAGGTCTACCTCCAGAGAGTGAGGTGGATTTATTTATCGAGCTAGTGCCTGGAGCAGCACCGGTGTCCATTACTCCTTATAGGATGGCTACACATGAGTTGCAGGAGCTCAAGAGGCAGTTATAAGAGTTACAGGCAAAGGGTTTCATTCGACCCAGTACTTCTCTGTGGGGTTCTCCTGTCCTTTTTGCGAAGAAGGCAGACAGTACTCTCAGACTCTGTGTGGATTATCGGAATCTAAACCAGTTGATGGTTAAGAAACGATATTCCTTGCCGAGGATTGATGACCTTTTTGATCAACTTCGTGGAGCATGAGGGTTCTCGAAGATTTACTTGAGGTTAGGATATCATCAGCTGCACGTTAGACCATCTGATATAACTCTCAAGACTTTCAGGAGTAGGTATGGTCTATACGAGTATACGGTTATGCCGTTCGGACTCACGAACGCGCCAGTAGTTTTCATGGCTCTGATGAATCATGTGTTCCAACCTTATTTGGACTCTTTTGTGGTAGTATTCATGGATGACATCTTGGTGTACTCTCACAGTCGACACGACCATGCCACCCATCTTGATATCGTATTGAGTACACTGAGAGAGCATAAGCTATATGCTAAGCTCTCCAAGTTCCACTTTTGGATGTACTAGATTCACTTCTTGGGTCATATCCTCTAAGAGGTAGGAGTTTCAGTAGACCCAGAGAAGGTGAGAGCAGGAGTTTCCTGGGAGCAGCCTAAGAACGTGTTCGAGATACGGAGTTTCTTGGGGTTGGATGGTTACTACAGGCATTTCATCCAGGACTTGTCCCGCAAAGCAGCACCGTTAACGAGTTTGACTAAGAAGGGTGTGAAGTTCATTTGGACGGAAGCTTACGAGACAGCCTTTCAGGACCTGAAAAGAAGGTTGACATCAGCACTGACCCTGATACTCCTAGAGCAGGGGAAGTGCTATACAGTTTACTACGATGCATCAGGTATTGGACTGGGAGTAGTGTTGATGCAGGGCGATCGAGTAGTTGCATACAGGTCTTGGCAGTTGAGGCCACATGAGAGGAATTACCCGACGCATGATCTCGAGTTGGATGCTGTTATTCATACGTTGCGCTGTTTGAGACATTATCTTTTGGGAGAGCATTTTTTGGTTTTCACTGACCACAAAAGTCTCAAGTATATCTTTACACAGCTCGACTTGAATCTGAGGGAGCAAAGGTGGGTCTAATACCTTCAGTCCTTCAATTTTGAGCTTGCCTATACACCTGGTAAAGGTAATGCAGTAGCTGATCCACTGAGCAGGAAGACTCAGATACAGGTAGTGCAGGAGGCTAGTGGTGAGTGGCAGCTAATGGCTTTCTTCTCTGAGATGCATCTATAGGTGCACGACAGTCAGGGGAAAACTTATCTTTCATCTTTATCTGTGACTTCTACCCTCCCGGATTGAGTGAGGATGAGACAACTATATGATTCAGAAGGCCTAGTTCTACGGGAGTTGGTGGCAAGTGAGGACCCTCCTCCTAGTTGGATGATAGGTGATGATGAGGTTCCGCGTTTCCATGGATGAGTATGGGTTGTAGGGGATATACACGAGGAGCTGATGCCAGAGTTTCATGCTTCATCTTGGGCAATTCATCTCGGGGTTACCAAGATGTACCGTGACTTGGGATGTCAGTACTGGTGGTTGGTTATGAAGAGAAATGTAGCTGGTTTTGTTACAAGGTGTTCCACCTGTCAGCAGGTGAATGCAGTGCATCAGAGGCCAGCCAGAATGTTACAAGAATTACCCATCCCGGAGTGGAAATGGGATGATGTCACGATGGACTTCGTGACTGGGTTGCTGAGGTCACCTAAAGGCAATGATGCCATGTGGGTTGTTGTGGAAAGACTCATGAAGGTAGCTCACTTTTTACTGATAAAGGTGAACTTAGGTGTTGATGAGCTCGGGAAGTTGTATATCCGAGAGATCATACATCTTCATGGGGTCCCTCATTCTATCGTTTCAGATAGGGACGGCTGTTTTATGTCTCATTTCTAGCAGAGGTTTCAGAGGGCACTGGGTACATAGGTGCTTCTGAGCACGACTTACCACCCTCAGACTGATGGCCAGTCAGAGCGTACGATACAGGTGCTTGAGGACATGCTGCGTGCATGCATCCTAGACTTTGGGGGCTCCTAGGAGAATCATATACCACTATTTGAGTTTGCCTATAACAATAGTTTTCAGGAAACTATTGAAATGGAACCATACGAGGCTTTATATGGTAGGTCGTGTCGATCAACCTTGTGCTGGTTAGAGGTAGGTGAGGCAGCTTTACTGGGGCCACGTCTCGTGCATGAGACTTTTGAGTAGGTCCAGTTGATTCAGAAGCGGATGACTACTGCACAGTCTTGTTTGAAATCATTTGCTGATCGACGCAGATGACCTTTGGAGTTCGTGGTCGAGGATCTGGTTTTCTTGCGTGTTTCGCCGAGGCTGGGACACAAGCAGATTAAGAGACAGGGTAAACTTTCACCGAGGTATGTGGGGCCATTTTAAATTCTAGAGAGAGTCGGTCCGGTTGCTTATCAGTTGCAGTTACCTCAGAGGTACTGGGCCATGCACGACGTCTTCCATGTATCTCAGTTGTGTCGCTATCATTTAGACCCATCTCACACCTTTCATCTAGAGGAGGTTGAGCTTCAGATGGATGCGTCCTTTGAGGAGCATCTGGTTCGTATCGTTGACAGAATCAAGAAGGTTCTCCGAGGCCAGTCAGTTCCTCTCGTACGGGTGCTATGGCAGCATGACCGAGTGTATGACGAAACCTTGGAGCGGGAGACCGATGTACGTGCTCAGTGGCCAGAGTTATTCTTAGGTATTTCTTCACCAACCTTGGAAGAAAAATTCGGGGACAAATTGATTTAAGGGGGGAAGTTTGTAAGAACCTGGTTCTTAGTTCTGAGGTACGTGCTTCTTCTTTTCTCTTTTCCTTAAGTGTTTTTGATAAAATATGGAAAATGGGGAAAATCCAAAATTTGGAAAGTACACACCGTGTACTTTGTCCACACACCATGTACTTTTGGCCGTGTGGGATGGGTACATGGAGCGTGTGTCCATGTCGGGGATGAAGGGTGTAGGGACTGACTACATGCCGTGTAGTAGTCCTTTACATGCCATGCAGTCAGTCGGCAGGCCAAAACAGTAAGGCGGTGGAGCAACCACCAGCTGGACGACAGTACACGCCATGTAGTCGGCAGTACATGTCGTGTACTCATGTCGACGGATGAACAGTGAGGTAGTGCCACCATAAGAACAGTTAAATGAAGGAAGTACACGCCATGTACTTGGAAGTTCACGCCGCGTACTTTGTTTTTTTCACATAAAATGGGCAGTAGCCTCCCCAGTTCATAGGGAAGGCTTAGAATTGGAGGAAGGTGTGGGAGGGGATGACCGAACCTTTGAAGATCCGCCGAGTGTTCGTCTGGAATCTATTTCCGCCTCGGATGATCTCTTTGGAACCGCACAGGTAAGACCTCCGCTCTCCTTAATCCATTCTTACCAATTCTTTCCTGAGGTAAAGTTATTTACATTTGAATGGGTTTTATTCTTCGTCAGATCTACGTCGTTCTTGGGTGTTTCTACAATCGACGTTCACGTATAACGTTAGTTGGTGTTAAAGGTAGGTGTCTTGGTGTTTATTTTCCAATAATCGTGCATTTTTGTGTTTTTTGAGCTACAAACCCATGTTGGGGTGTCGTGTGGCTGAAGTATTGGATATTTTTAAATACCCATAATTGTATAGGTAATTAAATGTGATATTTAAATGGTGTTTGGTATCGCTGCTCGGATCCACGACAACCCTGGGGGTGCGTTCCTCTGTTTAGCCGTTTGGCCAGGATACCCGAGGGTATGCCTTAATTATATTTTGCATTACGTTTTCCTTGAAAGGGATTGTATGTGAACTGCTTATTTACATGTTGGGCATGGCCCGGTTACTTGTGCCTGAGGGAAGTGTTTTACTATAGCCTGAGGGCATGACAGTATTAGCCTACGGGCAATGTTCTCTTTCAGCCTGAGGGAAACTTCTTCTGTGCCTAAGGGTGATAGAATCTGTGCCTGAGGGCGACACTACCAATGCCTGAGGGAAAAATCTGTTATGCCTGTGGACAATGACCTTCGGGTTGGATTCTGATTACCTGAGGGTGAGATTTTGTTTGTCTGAGGATGCTGTCTGTTTACTTAGAAATTCACCGTGGTGTTTTCTTATATTAAATGGATTAAATGAATGATTAAATGGAAATATAACTATTAAGTTAGTTATTTTTGAGTGCTTCTTAGTTTATTTCTTTTACTACTGCACACTATTATTGCATGTCTACACACAGTTGAGCACGAGCCTTTGGTGGGTTCCTACTGAGATATATTTCTCACACCCTGTTTGAGCCATGATTTTCGGCCCAAGAAGATTACATTTCTGCAGGTTTAGATAAGGGAAAGGGTCCTTATACATGTACTTGATTGCTGCTAAAGTGTAGGAGGGCATGGGACCGATCCCAGTCTCACGATGCCGCTGGCTGTTCTATTTTTCTTTTCCGTACTTGTACTATGTATTGTATTGTATTGTAGTGTAACATGTTCTGGTTGTTTTCTTAGAATTGGAGAATTGTTTCATCATATCTATATATTTGGTTGGATATATCTACTGCAGTTGTTTATTATAGTTTTGTATGGTTTACTGCTTCCACTGTTGTTGTTTGTTTATATTATATTCCGCTACGCTACACTTTGACAAAAGAGGGCATATTTTCCCCACTATCAGACCCGGGCCCTCACTGCTAGTCGGTAGCCTCTGGCATTTGGGGAAATGCGCTTGAGGTCATGTGGCGAAGCGGTTTCGGGGGACCCGTTGAGTGGCACCCGAAACCAGGACATTACATCTAGATCCAAAAACTTGAGGGGAACCTCCTATCTATCCTATACTAAAACAAAGCATCTCACAAAAGGCCTCTAACTACTTGAGGGTTCTAACACCACACCCCACATAGAAAGAACCATGGATAGACCATCACAAGTCCAAAATCAAATACCAAGGAAAGAAGTATATCCATGTTTCTCCCCTTTCCTACCATTATGTGTCACCTAAGAGAATGTGAGGTTTTCACTTGAATCAAAAACCAAGAGTGAGGGTTTATGAACAAAACTGATATGTGAGACACCTGAGACCCTCACTTCTCAAAGATGACCCATAAAGGTTCTTAAGGGGCTCCCAAAAAATCAATAGTCATTTAATAACTAAATAAATTAATAAAAAAAATAGATTAGTGAAATATAACAAATATAGAACACCCAACCAACCTTATGATGAAAATGCTAAAGCAAAAAACCTGAACATATGGTCAAACAATGTCCTAGGAACCTATCTCATGCCATGAAGTAGGAAAAATTAATTATAAAAATTTATAATTAATTAATAAAAAACAACCAAATAGGAATAAATATCTAAAAGATTATTGAGGTGATTCCACATTCTAAAACCACAACCAACTACCTAAAAGAGGCCTAAAATATACCCATGAAATTAATCTTAGAAAAATACTTAACAAGGAACACTTGATTACCAGGAAATTCAAATCAATTTATCTAAAAATTAAAAACAAATACATTAGGCCTCATACCCTCTCCAAAATTATGTGTGATGACGTGCGTTCTGCATCATGAGACATCTAATCTCTAATCCATAGTAAAGAACCAAGATTCATAGTCAATTCCATCATGTTATGGTGGAATCGGCACTAAAAACCTTAATGGGAACCATTAAAATTAGAGAGGACAAAATAATAGTAATAAGGAAGGTAATAGAGGAAGATTCTTACCTCAAATCGCCATGTAGGAGGTGTGCCGGAGGAGGAGGTGGGGAGGAAGCCTCGAAGCAGCATTGGTAGGGAGGTGAGGTGATCGCAGGGAGGTGGGTAGGTTTTATCGGTGGGGAGGTGAGATGGAAGTGTGGGAGCCGCGTCAGTAGGGAGGCGTCAGATCCACGTCAGAGCCAGTGGGGAGGTTTGCTGGATACGTCGGAGCTGAAGGGAGAGGAGTAATCGTGAGGGGAGGAGAAATGGTGAGGGATGAGGAGGGGAGAAGGAATACCGATGGGAGGAGGGTAGGAGGAATTGTGAGGACAGGGATGGACAGGGCATTGGGTGGGGGATTAATGAAGAGGAATGGCGAGGACGATGAGGGGAGGAGGAATTGTGATGCAGGAGGGAGAAGCTACGGGAGGGAGAGGACTTCGAGTGGGGGAGGAAAGCCCGATCGCAAAAAAATAAAATAAATAAACGACGTATTGCCACACCTAACTATTTGGGAATGGCTATATCTTACCTATAGCAATAGATCATTTAAACCGTGTCTATTGATCAGTGGCTATAGATCATTTTTCTAGTAGTGTGAAGGGATTTGACCCCTCCATCGACTATCCAAATCTCTTTATTGTGGTATCCTCTAATAGAAAAAACGCCATCTACATTAGGACCACTAAAAAATTATTGGAACGTTCCAATGAAAGGGTCATCCCCCATTGAATTTTTTTCTAAAACTTCAGTGATTTTGGTCTATAATAGAACAATTGACCTATTTTCTTCGCAAAATTTGGAACATAAAATACTTGTACTACCTGTGATGCCGTTATAAAGAGTTTTTGAAAAACAGTTTACCAAAAGAAGTTTCTACATATTTAACTTTCTCAAATATTTGATCACCTATTAGTTGAGACTATGGTGTACATTATTATGAACTTCCATCAAATGATGTTGTATAAGATTGGTACTTATGTCGTCATGGTAGAAATCATAGATGTCCTAGATACACCATTTTCGATGAATGTTTCAACCTAATTGATTATGTACCTTGTTTACAGATAGGACACCCATGGGTTCCTTTAATGCCATATCCTGAAAAATTTTCATAAGTAAGAAAGTCATTTATCATCCCATACAACATGGATCTCAATATGAAATACTTAATTCCATAAGCATTATATTTCGTAACACCTGAATCCCACAATAATTTCAAATCATTGATCAATGGAGCCAAATAAACATCAACATCATTACCATGTTTTTTTGGTCCTGATATAAGCGTAGACAACATGATGTGTTTTCGTTTCATGCATAACCATAGTGGAAAGTTATAATTTACCAATATAACTGACCATGTACTATGAGTGATGAATTGAAAACCAAGAGGATTCACTCCATCTGTAGATAACACAAGACTAAGGTTTCTCGGCTCATTTCCAAAGTCAGGATACTCATGATCAATTATATTCTACTAAGGAGAGTCTGCCTGATGTTGTAGTTTCCCATCTGTATTTCTTCTATCAGCATTCCACATAAATTTTTCTGTAGTCTCCTCACTTATATATAGTCTCTTAAACCTTGAAATGATTTGAATGTACCATGCCAATTTCTGGGGACCAGATTCATATTTCTTGTATCGAGAAGAACCACACTTTGGGAATTATCTATGTGATTTGTGGTCCTTGATAACCAATATACAGTCATTCGGGAAAGTGTGTATTCTTTTAGAGATAATACCCATCAAGCGTAGCATTTGTTTGGCATTGTATTTTCAGATTGGGAGGTCATTAAATTTTGGAAGCAAGTCATTCAAGTGAGAAAGTAATTTTATAAAACTAGAGTCACTCCATCTATTTCAGACATTCAAAATATACAACTTTAGTATGACTGAAAATGTTGTATATTTAGTGAAACCATCATATAATGGCGTCTTTTTACAACTCTTTAATTGCTCAAAATTTTTTCTACAATCACGAAGTTCATCTTCAACTGTCCTCATCGTTTCCTTAATACGATCTTAATTATCATGAACATCTGTAATCATGTCCTTGATACAGTATTATTCATTCTCCACTCTTTTAATCATATCAAATGATCCATAAAATGCAGTGTTATCCTAGTCACTAGCTATATTCACTTTTTACCCATTTTTATTCCAACATTTATAACTTTGATCTATTTTGTGATAGATCAAGTGTTCTTCCAACTCCTTTGGACTAACTTCTCTTGAATAACAATAGTGTAAACATGGAAAAAGGATTTGAGAAGGATCATATGCATGATCATTAGCAAACATGATGAACTCTTTCACTCAATCTTCATAATATTTTTTAGATGGTTGGCATCTGTCCATTGGTTATTTATATCCATCCTATTTGATTCTGTGATATTAATATTTAACAAAATAAATATATAAAACGTTGATATAAAAATTAACCACGGATAAAAAAGTTATATACTTTAAATATCATTTGAAAAATATTTATAATATTATAGTTGAAATCCCATTAAAAACCAACCATTTACTTTATGCTTAAATTTACCTTGCTATATATATTTATATGTATCTTTTATAATGATTCTCAGTCACTTTATTGTTTGACTGATCTTTAAAATCATTATGGTTTTCAAAGTAAATGAAATATGATTAGTTTTTCCTCATGAGAAATATAAAAAATATATTTTCTAAATGGTATTTCAAACTCAAATTTTGAGTTTGGATTCTAAGATAAATTACATATACTCAAAATGTATAAATCATTCACTATATTCCTAATATAATAAAACATTTAATTTATATATATAACCAATTAGGTTCATAATAATTAATGAAAAGCATTTATTCCCAAACAATATATATATATATATATATATCAATTTTTTTATTTTTGGATAGAACATTGAAACTGTTTTCTAATTCTATAATAGGCTCTACCTTGAACTGATACAAGGATGGATTCAGTCGATTTTTTCTATGAAGGCTACAAGGTTGTTCATGCTTCTTCTCATTAACACTTAAATGTCACCACTATAATTAATTTTTATGTATACATCTCTCTCCTATTGAGGGATGACCAAGGGTTTCCCTTCATAATCCTTGAAGAACTCCTCTACATTCATAGAGAGAAAGTTATCATTTATTCACTTAGTTCATAAATCCATGCTTATCATTTTATGGTTATATGACTACAAATCCTTGAGGGTGGGATCCGCTCACCACAGCTAAGGGGATCCCACTCACTAATTGGGGTGGATCTCACCTCACTTACTCAATTTTTTATCACTACATAGTATTATCATTAATATCTAATATATATCGGGGTAGGTACCACTGGATCTCACATCTATCATAGAGTAATATTATTAATGAACTATTTCTATACTATGTATATTCTCAGTTTACCAACTGAGGGTGAGTGAAATACAATGTCCATTGTTGGAAATTCTCTAGATTATAAGGGTGTGTCTATGAGCTTCATTGGAATCTACAACTCCCAAACATATGGTGTAGGAAGAATAACTCATTTCAATGACATCTAGTATAAGGTTCTATCAAGAGAGTACACATATTTCACTCCAAAATACACCTATTGATGCCTAACCATGGACATCCATCACACATATATTTCCCCATCTTTAAATGAAAATACTTTATGCATGAAAAGAACTAACTAATGATAGTGATTATGGGAGTTGATCAATGCATTGTTCTTCTCCTACAACTCTTGAACCATTGAAACTTCCACTGAATAGATCCCTAGTTGGAAATTAGGCCTACAATATGTGGTTTTATAATATAAATGTTATATTCTAGTTTTATGTCCATCCATGGAACCACTATAGTTGTCTTTATTTGAAACAATAACCGAGTCACATATAAAGGGTGAATCTTCACTAAGAATACTCAACTATCAATGCTCAATTGGGGGAAAACATCATAGGATTTTTTTTGCATGTAAACACAACAGTTAATTGAAATAACTTACTTCAATGTCTCCAACCAAACCATTGAGCTTGAAAAATTACACATTAAAACATGACCAGTGAATACCTCTCTAGGTCCAGGGGCCTCGATGCATACTCATACATGATGAAGATTTTATATAAAGGGTCCATCATCCTTAGATAAATCACCATCCTGAACAAGGGATCAAAATAAAACCACAACAATTTAGTCAAATAATGAGTTTTAGAAAAACATCATCCACCAATGGATCACTATGTTATGTAGGGATCTTAATGAAAAAAAGTAGCTGGTGAGTGAGAGTCTAAAATAGATGAAAGAAAAAGTCATAGACTCTAACCAAACCTCTTTTTCCTTAGGATCAAGATTTCCTTAAAAACCCATGATACCTCTATTAGTGGAACTCATAAAATATATCTTGAATATGGGTAGTCTTATCCAAATTAATATCATATACCGTATTCTTTATAAGAAATTCTATACTAATAATGTAGGGGATATTAAGTAATTCATATTTGGTGGCCAAAAAGATATCTCAACTGAGTCTCAAAAACACATCATCGCTCACTAATTTATTGCAATAGGTCCAAATATAAGAGTATGATCATCTCAAGTCTATATTTTCACATAATATATCTATCATCATGTATCAAACTTTATTTGATAGGATAAACTCCTGAGTGTTAGAGTATATCTATATAATAAGAAATAGGAAGGGTAGGGAAGATCATAACCGATCACTATATGATGAATTTACCAACTTTATTTTAACTTGTAATCAATGTATTAGAGATATGGGAAAACTTATAGGTTACCATAGTCCTAGAGAAATGATTTGTCATCTACCACACCTATGTTGATATCCTTGTTCTAATAACCAAACTCAAAAACCTCCTAAACATTATTTCCTTAAATTCTCAAACCACTATTCACGTGATTAAAAATTCTAAACTCAACCCCAAGTAATAAATAGATATGATATTACTCTTAAATTACCCAACCCACTTCAGCCCCATCTAAGCTAGCATTAAGTTGAGTGTTCCACTCCAATCCCACCTCTAATAGGCTAGGGGCTGGTGGATTTCACAGAGTAGGCATATCACAAAATATGGGAGACCATAACCAATATCGGCCTATAATAAACACATGTCTCCAATGAAAAAAATAATAAAAAACATAGTCGATGTGTATATATATATAATAATATTTTTTTTTGCATACAACACAATAATGAGAAATCACATAGTAAGTACATCACCAAATAGGGATAACACCATAAGTACTACACATCTATCAAGGTCATAGAACCCTATGAACTTGGAATAAGGGATAGATCCTCTATACTATAAGGAATCCTTGATTATCCTACAACTATATTATTAATCACCACCACCATGGACCAATAAGTTCTACTTAGTACCTGTAGTCGTTATCTTCGAACAAGTTATACAATCTCCATGTCCACTAAGACCACATTTAAACCCAATTTTTTCATTCATGGACACAACACAAGTGGAAATAAATCCTATTTAGGGTTGATTATAAACACACTCAATATGATGCCATAAAACCATAATGTAAAGATAAAAAACAACTCAGATCAACCCATGGTGTATGAAAATGATCATGGGAAAGACATGGAAATATTGATACATTATCTACCACTAGAAGACCCATTGATTCGAATAAGATTCAATCATATTGGTAGTAATCCATTAGGGTTGTATCTCATGAGAAATAAGGGATTCTCAATTTATTTAAAAATAAATGAAGTTTGAAGTTGATATACTAGTCATAAGTTACATCTCTAAGGCACCCAAGGGGTACCTCAGGAGTCACAAGTGTTCAAGTAATTAATTTGTTCAACCTTTATTATAAAACAATCCCAAAATCTATTAAGGGGAACCCACTCTTTATTGAGGTATGCACCTAAATTGGGAGAGTACCGTACCTTATTTCCCACCATTATCACATCACTTTTGTAGAAATCTATATGGGAACCCATGCCTTAACTAATGAAATATCTTGATCAAGGGAGTATTAAAACCTACAATCATAACTACCCAGTTATGAGAAAACCCACATCACCTATAAAAATATATAGAAAGGGACAAACACCTTGATGAAGTATATACATTGGTTGAGGGAGTTTCAATACCTAATATAAGACCCTCGTCGCATCAGGGAGTGTTCTTTAGAAGATGGAGTATTGAGCTATATGGATATGTGGGGGAGTACTAAACTCTATTAGCTATGTGTGGTGGATCAATACCTCATCAGTGTTGAGGGAGTACCAACCCAGTGCTCCATTTGGGAGACTTGTTCTCTATGTGTGTGGGAGAGTGAGAAACTTCATGATGAATATGGGGGTCCTACACCCTACCATCAATACATAACCATGGGAAAACCCTACCCCAATAATGCTTTGATCAACACACACAATCCATATATTTATTTCTATATAACTAAGATGATTAAATTGAATGAATCACCCTAAATCCCACCTATGACAATGAAGAGAAACTTATCACTCCATTCTATATAGAAAATGAACATGATTTATTTGTGAACTTAAATCTGGGTCATAAACTAGGTGATACAAAACCCCATGAAGGTTAGAAAAAGAACATGGCATATATTATAAGGGTATATAGTGTATATTCCCTCACCAATATTATTGTCAGGTATTGCCTCTTCACAGGGCATGTGAAGTAAATGTACATAGATTTCACTATGATGTGTAGAAATTATAATACCAATAGGTACTTGAAATGTATCCCAAATAAATATATCCATGTCATCTCGAGGTACATGGAATTTTTGAGGTGTTACACAATGTGTTATTCCAACATGAGTACCTAGTTTGTACTACTACCTAAGTCATGTCATGTAGGCATACATGGAATGTACTCAAACTACACTTCATGTGGCTAGTTATGTAATCAGAATACAAACTTAATCTCATGCATGTGGAAGTTAATTTTATATAGACTACATGGTGTGTGAATCCATATGGTATGTTGTGTGATAATTATAATTTCTTAAAACCCTATCACCACATATAAGGAGGTACATATCATGTGTTACTTTGAATTGCACATTGTGGAGTCATGTTCTTCACCCATATTCTTATATTCATCAATGGTTAAAGCCGTTTACACCTTAAATCTACAAAAATCACATCATAGTTCACCTCATTGCTATCCAGGACCCTTGAGGGTCTTTCCTTCTAATCTACTCTTCCTAGTCACACCCCCTCATATTTTATTTCTCATCCTTTGATCAAATCCATGCCAAATATCCACTCTAAAATCACCTTGTGTTCATTGACCATTATCCAACTTGTCTAACCATAAAATAATCATTGAGAATGAATGGGGTTTTGAAATAATTGATTCACCGCATGAAGAATACAAATACATAAATTTAATTGATAAAATAAGAATTATGAGGTAAAAACAAAAACAAAATCCATACCACAGTACGAATTAGGTTCACGGTAGTGGAGGAGTCATCGGCTGAGGAAGAGGAGGAGGTAGGAGAGGAGGGAGTAGAGGAGGGAGGAGAGAAGGTGGTAGTGGAGGTAGTATTTTTAAGAACCCAGATCTTCTTTTCTGGCATGGATCTTAATTTGGGAGTTTTTGAGGAAAAAAGTATGAATTTAGAAATTTTATAGGTACATGCCATTTAATTTTGAGTACATGCCCTGTACCTAGTTTCCACTTGTCACCGTATTATGGATATGTAATGACAGGTACATGGCCATGTAGAACACCTAATGTGGTGGTCGGTTGAGGAATGTACACAACATTTACATTAAATGAACATGCTGTGTAATTTTATTTTTATTTGGTTAATTGGATCGAGGTCACATCTAATCTCCAGAACGATCTTCTTGTGGCCTCATTTCATCTAACAGTGACCAAGACAGATGATAAAAGTCCGAGCCACCATTTATAAGTCTAATTTCCGGTTCAAACTCTGGCGGGTGTGTTCGAATCCCACCAGTGAGTCCTTCCTTCTTCTAGAGCCTTACTTCATATTTTCTCCTCTATCTTGAGTTTTCCAAGGTTGAATGTTTTTCAACTTTTTTAGATATATGATGTTATAGGCTGATTAAAGGGATTATTTTCAAGAGTGATCTTCATACTACATCAAGGTATGTGGTTTGATTCCTTTCAGAGTTTATCTTTGTGTTATATATGCATAAATTCTGATTAGCCATGATTTGAGTATTTGGTGTGAAGGAATTGAACACTATTATCATTTGACTTAGACTGATTGATAGATTAAGGGTTTTTGTTGATGTATTATGATAAATTGTATGTTTAGGGGACACCCTATGGGCGAATTTCCTTGTTTTAATGTTTATGGCCGTTTGGTCCATGTTGCCTATTAGGCAGACCTTGTTTCCTTGCCTTTCTTGTTAGGTTGAAATTGATTGCTTCTTGTTTCTTCTTATTAAATGCATGTGATATGCATTGTAGATGATTATACTTATATTAGTTGAGATTACATTGGGCTTCTCGATATTTTTTGTGTACGATTGTGTTACCCAAGGCCGTGAGAACCTCGTGTAGTTAGACCATAGTGGTAATTGATGTTGAGGGATTCCCCAGAGTGTCTGTCACTTTTACGTTGTGAGACCATAGGGGGGATTCAAGTTGAGTGATACCTTAGAGTGTCTATAATATACTGTTACGAGATCACTGGGGTAATTTATGTTGAGTGATTCCTTAGAGAGTCTGTAGTTTATCGTTACAAGAACAGATGAAGAATTGAAGGTGAGTTCTTCCTCAGAGAGTCTTTGTTTTGTTGAACTAAAGGGGTTAGACTATGTGATATTTCCTAGAGAGTATTTATATATTTATTGAACTAATGATATATTTAACTAGAGGGTTTATTCTGTGAGATCTTTCACAGAGGGTTTCTTATGATGACAGATTGATTTTGAGGAGTCTGCCAAGCCAAAGCACAGGCTTGGACTCCATCTTTCTTGATTGTTAGATGGTATTAAAAGACATCTGTTTTTTTATTTCATAGGGGATACCGAGCTTATGATAGATCCCACGATTTCATTATTCAATGGTTTGAATAATTAGTAAATGTAAATCAATGCAATTGGAAACTGTATAATTGTTTACTTTTGAGTACTTCCTTGTTTATTGCTTCATTTTTCATATTACCTGCTATATATATTCACAAATAGTTAGGCATAAATATTTTGGTGGTTGCCTACTAGTATTAGTCTCAAACCCTATATGGGTAATTCTCTTTGACCCAAACAGATTATATAGTCGTAGGTATAGATAAGGGTAAGTGCCCTTCTTCATCAGGTACTTGATTATTGTGGATATGGAGAGCATGGGACCAAGATAAGGTTTGCGATACTGCAAGAGTTTATTGTTTTATTTTTTACTTGGATTTAGTACTATATTCCATCATTTTGACTTGTTTGATTCTTTCCTAGACATATGTGACATGCATCATTTATATATGTGATCAAGTTGTTTATTTACTCTCAAACTTCCACTATTTACTTCTATTGTATGGTATTATGGTTTCTGCTATTTTTTACTGTTTGTTTATGCTATGTTACTTTTCTAATGAGGGAACATTTTACCCACTATCACACCCAAGGCCCTCACTACTAGTTAGAAGCCTCTGGCATTTGAAGAAATTCACTTGAGGCCATGTGACCAACCGAGTATGGGGCACCTTTAGGTGGAACCCAGATCCAGGACATTATAGCAGTGGAGACAACAACGACAAGAGACACAACGGCGGTGGAGGAGGAAGTATAGGAGGTAGGAGAGGAGAGAGGAGGCCGTGATAGTGGAGATGACAACATTAGTAGAAGATATGACAATGATGGCGATCAGGATTGGCTTCCACGAGAACTTGAGGGGGCGAGGAAGGAGGAGAAAGTTAGGGTTAATTTATAAAACCCGACAACACTTTTATCTGCGCTAGATAAAAAGATTTGATAAAATTATGTTTTATCAACAATTTTTAGTTAGCTCTGATAAAAAATACCATTTATTCATAATTATAAAATTATAACCAATATATTTATTACATTTATAATTTTATAAATACATATAATTAATATATTCAAAAGGTATTCATAAATATATATTTATCATTTTAAAAATATATTTTATAGTTTTATAATTATTTAAACATATTTATATTTAATTATTTATATATAATTATAATTATATATAATATATTTAAAAAGTAAATAATTATATATAACTAAATATTTATATTTTTAAATATAAAAAATAAATTTATTATTTATTTAAATATATTTATCGTGATTTTAAGTATTTATGAGAATATAAAGCTTCATATATATAGGAATTTAATCTATAGACCAAGTATATATATTACTATAGTATATATGGCCAACATTAGGGTAAACAATGAACATATTTTCATGAGAAGATTGTATGCATCAATTGAAACATTCTTTGGAAACATAAATTTATTAGAATATATATATATATAATAAGTATTTATATATATATATATTAAAAAGTATATATATATATATAATATTATAAACATATAGTATAATAAATAAATAATAAATATATAACTACCACAATGAACATAAATAAAACATAAAAATAATAAACATAATAAACATGCAGTTTTAATTTAGTGTATACATATAAACATTATTTTTGAATATAATTAAAATATTTTTATATAAATTAATAATATTTTCAATTAAATTTTTTTATGAACACTGATAAAGAATCCTTTTTATCAGTATTTTTGTTAGCACAGATAAAGGGGAGACTTTATCAGAACTAATATTATCACTAATAAAGGGTATATTTATTGGTTCTTTTTTCTAGCACTGATAAAAGTCCCCCTTTTATCAGTGCTTTTTAATTAGCATTGATAAAACCCTAGTGCATCCCTTTCCCACATTTTTGGTAGTGTTACAAGAAGACACATGACTAAAAAAACTTCTTTTAATAGAAAAATATAAAATACTAACAACTTTTTCATTTAAAACATATCTAGTAGAATCAATCCTGACAAGAATATCTGGGCCAACTTCCGGTAGAGTGTACTATTTTTACATGATAGACCAGTGCTCAATGATCAACTGTTCGAGGTAAGCCTCCATTCGAGATCTCCAATAACTATACTCATTTCCATCAAAGTTTGGTGGCTTTTGAGGAATCCAAGCATCATTTGGGTTCAATACTTCTATATTATAAGACCTTTATCCTAAGACTGTGTGGTCTAGGAATAGGTTATTGCAATTAAAAATAAAAACAGTCTTTATAAAATGGTTGGATTATTTCCAAAAGGAATAACCTATGAAACTAATGTTTTTATATCGAGAAAGATAATGATAGAGCTAAACTAATCTTAAGAAGGTATTCCTCTAATACCAATTATTAGGTTGGAATGGGTAAAGGAAGATGATATAGATATGGGTGAATAGACCAGATTAAAAAATTTAAACAAACAAATTAATTAATTAAATTAATTATCAAAGTTAATTATTAATTTTAATTAGAAGTGGAGAAGGTAAATAACAAAATATTTTTTTAAAGTAGTTCAGTCCAACGTGGGGCTACTTAAACTATTATACCTCTTTACTCGGTGAGAGATAAGTGTGCACTAAAAATGATTTTTATGGGGGAATAATAAACCAATTACAAAATCCTTTTCTAGAGGAGGGTTAACCATGACATTGACTTTTGTATGGGGAGTCACAACCCTTACAATCTGAATTTAGATAAAGGTATTCAAAACTTGAATATCACTAACTTTAGATAAAAGGATTCAAAACCCTTTTATCCTAACTTTAGAATCCAAGAGTCACAACCTAAATAAAAATAATAACAAATAATTATTTTTTGTTTAAAATAATAAATAGAAAAATAGAGTGCGTGTGAGAGTTGTGAAATAGTGTTATAGAATCACAACCAGACGATTGAGAACATAAAATATTTAAGCATATGCACTAGTTGTTGAGGATTAGATCATCTCATCTAATCAAGAAAATTGTAGTTGAATCAGAAGTAATTCATCCATTGAGATATCATATAGGTGATGAAATAATGTATCATAGGATGTTTCAAATGCATATCAGGTTTAAAGTCCACAACAATTTTCTATTTGAAAAATATAATATCAAAAATGTTAACTTGTTTCTATAGTTTATTTATATTGTTTGTATAAACATTAAGAAAAAATGATATATATATATATATATAATATCCATTATTTGTAGAAGCTCTGCTTTCTTTAGATATTAAAAATAAATTGAGTCAGGAGCTTTCAAAAATAACTCCATAAAAATCATAGCATCGTTGCCTATTTATTCATGTATAATAAATGTCTAATAAAATCATTCAAATTAATTTGAATAATTATTCCAATAATATCTCTATAATAATAGTAGTGTTGAATGATATAAAAGTCCTATATAATTTCATTTAAACTTAGTCAATACCATTCCTAAAAATTAGTTGCACAAGCCAAATGAAAATTCTAATATATCAACTTGAGACCACATAATTTATCAAAAAAATATATTGAAATAATTTATTAAATTTTCTCATTAAATATTCCCCCAAAAACAATAACAAATATTCGAGCATAATTCTTCTATTTAATGTGATTTTTTACAGGAGAAAAACCTTTGAAAAAAATCCATATATATGCAGAAAATAAAATTTCAACATAAAATCACGAAATGAATAGTAATGTAGTACATAAACAGTAACGTAGTGTAGGGAATGAATAGTAATGTAGGGTTTCTAAACCATACTTTTTAGAAATGAACAGTAACATAGTGTTGGGTATGATCAATAACTTAGGGTTCCCAAACCATACTTTGCAGAAATGAATAGAAACATAGCATAAGGTATGAATAGTAACATAGTGTAGGGTATGAATATTAACGTAGAGTAGGGTATGAATATTAATGTAGGATTTCCAAACCATACAGTGTGAAATGAACAATAATGTTGCATAGGGTATGAACTATAACGTAGTATAGGGTATGAACAACAATGTCAGATATGGTATGAATAGTAATGTAGGGTTTTAGAACCATACTTTGTAAAAGTAGGGTTGTTGAACCATAATTTGCGAAATTAGGATACAAACCATACCTTTCCAAAGGAGGGTTGAAACCATTCTTTGCGAATATAGGGTTGAAACCATACTTTTTGAAAGTAGGGTTGAAACGATACTTTGAAAAAGTAGGATTTCTGAAACATACTTTGAAAAAGTAGGGTTGAAACCATACTTTGAGAAAGTAAGGATGAAACCATACTTTGTGAAAGTAGGTTTTTCCAAACCATACATTAAGAAAGTTGGTTACAAACCATACTTTGAGAAAAAACAGGACATAAAAATTAAATAAACTTCATCAAATTTTTAAAGGCTCTATACAGAAGATTCATACTTTTTTCAAAAATATATTTTTGTATAAAATGTTATTATATTAAAAAAAAATCAAGAATTAAATAAATCTGACATCTACTGCTCCAAATATGATCAAATAATAGAAGTAAAAACATTCTGAAAAAACTACAGTTCTGAAAAATCGAAGAATAAATTTAGATAATTTATTCACCATACAAAATTTTTTTTTAGAATTTTTTATAAACTAATGAAGTCAATATAAATATATTGGATTTATAAAAAATCAAGTTTCATGTGAATATAATATCTTTAGAAGTTGTAGTAAAATAAATACATAATATTTTTAAAAATGATGACTCTAGAATCTCTAAAACAGAAAAAGAAACTTCATTAACTTTTTAGAATACTAAAAAAGAATTTTTATAATTCCTCATAAACTGATGAAGTTTATAAAAAACTCTAGTGAATTTTTTTTAATAATATTAAAAACTAATTTATTTATTTTTAATTATATTCTATTTAAATATTTTAAAATATATTTTATTTTATATAATCATATTCAATTACAATAAAGAATTGGTTACATTAGTATAGTTTTGCATGTAACACAAGCTATTGAAAACATGAAATTTATTTATAGGGAATTCCATAATAAAATCATAGAGTTTAATATTTGAGGTTGTAGCTAATTGATTCATTCCTCAGGGAAAATGTGTCACTATGATTATAGTTTATAGATAGAACTTGGAGAGTAGAGGTTTTGATCAAAATGTAATTACGTATTCTCTTTCAAAGAAAGGATTTCTCAAGGTAAAAGGGATCAAGATAGCTAAATTCATACAGGATAAGTTCAAAAATATCTATGAAGGCATTGAAAAGGTGAACCATGTGAGGCTAAAAGTTTGGATATTAAAGCTTGAAGTTCTTAAAATTCATGATGATGAAAGGGTGGATGAATTCTTCAATAGTTTAAATGAAACTGTGGAAAAAATCATAGGTTTTGATGAAAATTTAAAGCATTCAACAATTTTCAATTAGAAACTATATTTTCTAGAAAATATTGATAAAAAATTATCATCACCTAAAGTCCTTAATCTGGGTATAATTACTTTATATGATTTCCAAAAAAATATTTTTTCATGTGATATGTGGAAGGATAGTCTATTTAATAAGAAGATTACTTCCAAAATGAAAATCTATTTTAATGTCCCAAAATAAAGGAAGTATTATAAATAATTAGTTTTAAAAGAAAAGGATTCTAATGAAGAAGAAGATATCAAATTGAATTTAGGAAAACTCATGTCCTATATCTTTTTAAGCGTGGGAAGTGAAAATAGAATGTTTTAAGGAAATATAACACATAAATTATATATGTGTGGAGCTATTTGACTTTTTTTTAGAATAATATCCCAATTTAAAAGAATAAAAAATTAGTGAAGATGACGATAAGATACTACGGAGATCCTCTAAGAAGAGAGAAACAAAATTTTATAAATAAATGTTATCTTAAAAATAAAAAGGTAAGTATTTATCTAAATACAAAAACAGAAATTTATTATAAAATTTTGAGGACAGTGATAAAAATTAATATGAAGATGAATTTGAGACTTCTATTGATGTTGATGAAGAACTATTTATTTCTAAATTGGATGAGGTAGAATTCACAACCACTAAATGTTGTCATTCTGAGAGTGATGAAGAATAAAAAATAGAGTTCATATTGAAATTATTACTCAAGTAATGTCTTTTAAAGATCAAAAAATTAAATAAGGTGATCTATAATTTAAATAAATAAAATTAATCTCCATGAAACAAAGATTCTACTCATACTGATAAAGAATAAAGTCTGATGAAGGATATTGATGACTGGGAGAAATTGATTACTTAAGAAAACAATATAAAAATTGAAAAGGAAGAAATAATTGAAAGAATTGAGAATGAGATTGAGTCTATAAAATTTAATTTAATATATATAGATAGTTAATTGGATTAGTTTTAATCCAACCATTATAATTATATTGAAGAAGTTAGTGAAAACTAAAATAAAATTGTTTTGAAAGATATTGAAGATTTTTAGAATTATGAGGACCAGGTTTACCAAAGAAAATCGCATTAAAAGGGTGGAAATGATCTAGTATATTTTTGTTGAATATATGAATATAAGTAATAGGTTATGAATGTAAAGTTTTTGGAAAAATAATATTATTCCTATAGATTAAGAAATTCTATGAACATTGACTTAAAAGTAAAAATTACAATACATAGTGATATAAAAAAATCTATAAAAATCATATATTTCCGTTGAAAATATTTGGAGTCTATAAAATTTTTGGTCCACAAAAATGAGTTAAAATTAATGATCGAATGATAGAATTAAAGTATGTTTCAACATCTAGAGAACAATCTATTTTGAAATGAAACTATGTAATTTATGGTGATTATTGGAACCGTAGAGGCTTTGGGTGTGTAAAATAATTTTTTTATTAATTACCAATATTACTATGTTCCAATATGGGTGGGGAGTTAAATATTGATAAGAATCCATTCTACTAAAAATATAGAATTATAAAATAATTTTTTTTTACTAGAGGTTGAGAAATATTTTCAACAATTACAATTTTTTATTATAATATGTGACCATCTAGTCCAATTTTCCAAAAATTATCTCATCACCATAGTTTCCTAATTATGTTTGAATTTAAATACTCAAAATTATAAAAAAAATAAGGACCTAGGTTAGGAAAATGATTTAATTTTTAAAGTGTCACTTAATGCATCTAAAAGTGAATGTTAATGTATTTTGGATGATGTATGTTCTTCACACATGATTGTATATTTAAATGTTTTTAAGGATGTTGAAATCATAAAGGAAGTCATGGTGTCCTTTTTAAATATGGTTCACTTAAAATCAAAAAATTTGAATCAATAGTTATTGGGAAAGAGAATTTGAAATTACAAAATTCTTTATATGTTGATCGGCTAAAACATAATCCTTTTAGTGTATCTTAGTTATGTAATGAAGTTAATAAAGCAGTTTTATGGACATATAGTTACGTGGTTAAAAAGTTAAAAGTTATATGTGCATTCACAAGAGGAGAAGAAATAATGAGAAACTTGTTTTAGGTTGATGATGTTAAAAATTCATACAACTTAATCTTGAAAGATGAAAATACATCATGGAATCAAAGGGTTTTTCATATCATAAAAAAACATGTGAAATATTACCTATGGATAAAATGTTCATTGTGTTCTTATTCTGAAGAGAGAGGGAAATGAGATACTCTCTATATGTTAAAAGGGTAATATATTTAATTCTATAAATAAGATATTTTAGATTCAAATATATTGTCCCCTAAAGCTTACACAATCAAACATTTGAGGGACTATAAGGAAGAAATAAACAAATAGAGATGAATATTTTATTTCCATTATTAATGTATTTACTAATATAACGTTTTTAATCTTTAAGAAACACAAATCAGGGGATTTAAAAATATTCCATAGTTTCAGAATCAGTGATGAGGATTGTGGTTTCTACTCAATATAATTCATATAGATAATGATATATAATATTCTAGTAGAATATTTAATGTAAATATTGGGTAGCATGGTATTCACCATGAAATCAATACACCATACAAAGTACAAAAAAAGTATGGAAATAAATGTTAATGGATTCAGAGAATGTTGGGGGATGGTTTTTACTTTTTAAGATAAAACACAAGACAAAGGGAAAGAATAAACATCCAATAATCTATATGATGCATGAATAAAAAATACAACTAAATGTAAGACCAGTAGTAAAAATAATATTATAGTACAAATGGAAAAAACAACATTAAATAGAAAAATCGGAAATACATTAAACTAAAAGACAACTTGGTGGAATCAACATATCCAAAACAAATCCAAACTCTAAATCTACATGAATCTAACTTAGTATAAATATGTATCCAAAAAGAAATGAAAAAATTTCCTTTACTTGTATCCTGATAGAAGTATTTTGAAAACACACTAAACATCCCAAGAAGGGGGTTTGTATAAACTCATTCATATCTCCCCAAAGACTTTTCAATACATGCCCCTATGACAAAAAATGGTTATATATTGGAACCAAGGCTGTTATTTTTTACAAGTGGAGTATGGTTTTTGTTTTTAGAAAATTAACATTGGTTTGAACAAGTGGTTTTAAAGTCAAGTGATATTATAGTACATGCCGAAGCTGGTGTTTAAGGTGGCACAATTTCTTAGTGTTTGCCAAATTTTTTGGCTTCAAAACAGGAATTTGTTGTTGTCAAAGGAAGGATTTCCATAGTGGCACTATACATAATGGGATTTCTTGGAATAGTTTGAGGATAATAAAACATGGTACAATTAATGGAAAACCATGAACCACAGAGTGGGAATAGTTTATGAAATGGTAAACAGTTTGCTGTGAAGACTTGCAGTACTTGGGATGGGTTGTCGTTGGAGGAATTGAGGCCGTGATTTTAGGATCCACAAAGGGCCACTGCAAAGAAAAAAGCAGTATGCAGGGTACGTGGGGTAGAATAGTTTGAGGGAGCATGGTACACAATGAATATTTGGTAAATCTTGTTTTAACAGATTATTGAGATCTATTTTCCTATATAAGGAGCACTAATCCATTTATTAAAAATAGACCTATTTATTAGAAATCTGGGAAAAATTCATTGAAGTCTATAAGTGGTTCACAGGCAGACAACCCCACCAAGGATACTATGTTCTCGGGGGGGGGGGGGGGTTCCATGAAAGGAGAAATGGTACGTAGAGACAATCCATGGGAGGGTTTTTTCAGGGCACTGAAGCTTTCAAATAAAAATGGTTTGTGTAAGGTGGTTTACAAAAGTTGGTTCACGGTAGACAGTTCACAAAATAGGAGTTGGTCTATAGAGAAGAAACAATGCGTGAAATTTGTACATAGAGGAATTTTGTGGAGGTAGTAGGTAGATGTGGTTCTCAAAGGACTCACAGTATGCGGTGTATTATAGTACTCAGAGAAACAAGGCCAGTATGTAGAGGATAAGTTTTTGAATGATCAGTACATGGAAAATTGAATTACATATATGGGTGAAAACATGACATTAAGAGTGATTCAATATACAAAAGAGGATGTATAATTTAATTCCAACCCATTTAATTGAACTTAATGTCGATAAATTGAGTATAGATTCATCCCAACACAGTGAGCAAGGGGGAGTCAACAGAAGTGATCTGAGGGATGAAATGTGTTATCCATAATAATTTGTAAAGTAAGAGCACGTGACACAGAGTGACTGTGCTTAATTTTTTTAATCCATAACTAGTAAATATTAGTAGAATTTGGTATGAATGACAACATATTGGCGTATGCTCCTTGGACTAGCCCTTATTTGTGAATCAAGTAAACTTACTATATGATCCTTCTGTGTGTGAATGGTTAAATTACTACACATTACTAACAGAAACATTCAAAATGTTCCTACCAATGTGTGAACATGATCCGTCACTTTAAAATAAAAATATGACACCCTAATTCACCCCTCCTCCAATAGGGTATTATGGGGTCCTTCATTATCATCATTGATATAAAACAATTTTCAAGTATTTAGAATCATTTTATATCAAAACCGTAATAAAGTTAATTGGAAAAAAATAAAAAACATTAAAACATTTCTCATTGATATAGAATACCCATTCCATGTTTCCAAATACATACACATGGATGTCAAGTGATATATCCATACTCGTGATCGATCACTTGTGAATTCAAAAAGTCATCACTAGGTAGACAATATCATTGTTCCTTAATGGAAAACGCCCTATATTCGAGGTCATTTCTTTATACCCCAATGGTACATGCCCCTTATTCGAGGTTACATAAAAAGAAATGAACTACCTGAAACCACATATTCTAAATAAAATTCCTAACAATTTCATAAAAAAACCAAGTATTTCTTCAAATTATTTTATCAAACAACTCGTGTGCATCAAAGCCATCAAATAATTTTAAAACAATAATTTTAAAATTATAAACGAAGTGTTTTTACATAATCCAACCAATTTGAAAAAAAACTTTACAATTTCATAACCAAATTATATTTATAAAAGGAATAACACAAATATTTAATTATAATTTTAATGAAAAAAATTTAATCTTAAGTAATTCTTCAAGTTCTATAAAAAGTGGAGATGAGAGAGAATCCACTTACCTTTCAACGGATATCGAAAATGGGGAACAAAACATAGATCTTCTAGATCCTATTTCCCCACACCATCCATTCAATAGATATGATCATATATCATTGAGATTATTGTAAAATAACAAAGATATATCTATAATGGTCAAGATCTTTAGTTTTAAGAGATATGAGAAGAATACATCCAAGAATAATGGGGAATAACAAATACTTTTTAGTGACTCTGGATCTCCAAAGTTCTCAGATTCACATAAAATTTACTACCAAATCAATTAGAATCATCTCTAAAGATTAAGATGGGAGTGGAGTTCAATTCTATAGATTATTAGGTGACTAAATAGGATTACATGGATTAATTTGGATTAGATCCATGTTTTTTAGGTCCCTAAAAACACATTTAAATATTATCCCACATGGTTATTCAAAGTATGGTCCAACCGTTCATGGGATACTATAAAAATACTAGAAAAATTTAGGATTTTATAACTTGGTTTTGGGAAAAAGTGAACAAACCAAGCATAGCTATTGTATCATGACAGGTGGATCACACGACTTCCCTTAGATGCTCGCACGACTTCGCTAAACCTTGTCCCAACTATGCAGTGTTATTGTGCCACTAGAACAAGGTTTCATAGTTTTCTAAAGGGGGACACTGGTTTTTTCTAGAAATGATGAAACCATGAACCTCTAGAAACACCTCCAAAACATTATAATATCTTTATAAACCTATCAAAAAATTATTCAATCACTATTTAAAATTAAAATACAAAAACAATGGTCAAGTACCTAAAATAGGGGATGCTAAATTATCCCCACACTTGGAATTTTCATGCCTATAAATTGGAAAACCAATGGATAATTGGATGAGCTCGAGCCACTATTCTATCATTTCTATCTTATGATCCCGTGCCTCTTCCTGAATCTGACCATGTTTCCATAAAACATACACTAGAGTGATGATTTTCCCACACAATGTATTGTCTTACCTATCCAAAATAAAAACTTGAACATGATTTAACATACCATATGGTTTAATATCAACATGATCCCATTGAATACCAAGGTTAGTATCAGTTTTTTACATTTTCAATTGAGATAAATGGAACAAATTATCCACCAAATTGAACTTTTAAGGTAGATCCCACCGGTATGCAGCCTCACCAAACTATTCTAATATATCAAAAGGGCCAATGTACTGAGGGATAAAATTTCCCTATTTACCAAAATGAAAATTTTCTATCCTGAGAGGGAATACCGAGAACACAAATTCAACTACTTGAAATGATAATGATCATCGTTGATTTTCGGTACATGATTTCTGATGAATCTAATCCTTCACCATTATTTTTTTGACAATCAAAATATTCTCCATTCTTTCTTAGATAAGTATGGGTCTGAAAATTGAATCCTCACCTATTCCCACCCAAAAAAGTGGAGAACAACATAGAGAACTATTAAATTTATCAAAAGGATCCACATGTACCAAGGCCTATAGGAATTCCATGGATATTTACCACTTACCGAATATGGATTTTTGACAAGTCATCCACTGTATTGGTTTTAAAAATAAGGATGAAGTGGGATGAATTTTTAAGACTATCCACAACCACACATATAGAATCATGTTTTATAACTATTCTTGGTAGACCTATCACAAAATCTATAGTTATTTTCTCTTATTTTGACATGGGAATTTGTAAATAATACAATATCCCAGTTGGATATTGGTTATTTGGCTTGACTCACTGACATGTGATTCATCTTATGACATACTCAACCACCTTTCCATTTATTCTAGAACACCAAAATTGTGATCTCAAAGTCCTATAAATTTTATCTATTTTTAGATGAACAACCCATCTCAACTAGTGGTATGCATTTAGATGTTGTTCCTAATAACTTGGAGGAACCACAATATGATCTCTAAACAACATCATATATCTCCCATATGGAATCCGTCCCCAAACGGTCTCCTCACCATTGAGTTTTGACCTCATGTACATACATTATGGATCATATTTTTGAATATACTGTACCTGCATAATCAAATGAGGAACTAAATACACTTTAAATAAAACCAAAACATCACCTTTCTTTGCACAATCTAGATGCCTATCAACTATAACAGATATTAAAAATCATTGATATAAAGATTTTTATCTAGTTTATTATATAAAATATTACATAATTTATCATCTAATGAGTTCTATTTACCTTATGTATACATTAATTTAAGGTTGAAAATTTGAAGATACTCTATCTATATTCGTTTCCTTTGATTTAAATCACATAGTTTGGAAATATGTTTCAAAATATTATGAGTCATAAGCACTATAAATTTATTAAAAAGAATATAATGACACTATATCCTCAAATTATAGACTAAAATGGATAATTATAAATAATTTTTTGGGTAGTTTTTCTAATGTACCCATAACTTTCATGAGCCATAAGAAACTACATGATCACCCTACATGAGAACACAACCCAACATAAATCCCAATACATCGCATTGAATACATACTCCTGTATTGATTCTGGTAATATCCGGATTTTTGTTCACATGAGAATAACCATAAGCTATTTGAAATATTTATAGCACTAATCATTCCATTTGAATGGAAAGGACTTCCTCTTCAAGGTCATCATTAGTGACGCAAGATGTGAAAAATCATTAACAGATCATATATAGTATCCCGCTATTCCATGGAAACTACATATATTGTGGGTTCAATGAAATAACATCCTCTATCTTTTCATGATCTATAGAAACTCATTTCTCAGAAATTTCATGACCAAGTAAATGTACCTATTGTATCCAAAAATCACATTTTGAAAGATTCTCATAAAGAAAATATTCCCATAAGGTTCTCAACACTATAGCCAATTATTCCTCATGATCAATTTTAGTCCTTATATATAATAAAATATCATTAATGAACACCACTATAAAGGAATCAATATACCTCTAAAATATCAAATTCCTTGTTTCAATGAAAACTACTTTGGAATTCATAAGGCCAATGGGTGTGACCAAGTACTAATAATGGCCATAACGACTCCAAAATTCATTTTTCTAAATATCTTCCTTCCGAACTCATAGTTAATGATACCCCAAACAAAAGTTAATTTTAGAGAACCACTGAGATCCACTCAATTGATCAAATAGGTAATCAATTATTAGAAGAGGATACTAATTCTTTATCATAAATTTCTTAATCTTGTGATAATATACAAAAATATTAAGAGTTCCATCTTCCTTCTTTACAAAAGAATCTGGTTTATCACATGGAGAAATTCGCAGTCAAATAAACCATTTTTATTTCCAAATATTCCAACTAAATATTCAAATCTATCAATTATTTTTGTTCTATACTATAATATTAAATTGAAGTGGTATTAGTCCCTATTATGAGATCAATCATAAAATCTACTTCTCTTTTGGGTGGAAACTTTGAGAAAATTCCTAGAAATATGTCTGGAAATAGATCAACCATAATGGGAATATATATATTTTTCATCTCATCCCTAGATACCAAAGTAAGAAATACGAACTAATAAGGTTTTCTTCCAAACAATGGTTTAAAAGTCCAATTGTTCTTGAATTTACATCACAATATCCCCTAAAGAGAAGCTCGATACCATAAATAGATTGAAACTAACCTTTTAGGTATAATATTTGATGTGGGAATTTAATGATGTCAACTAATCCATACCCAAAATCATTACATATAAATCCATCTCAATAACAGAGAAATCACAAAGCAACTTAACCCCATCAGTAGTTATAGAGAAAGATTTACACATAAATGATTGGAACTCTATTTATCAAAGATGAATTTTATGTTTAATAATATAAGGAATTATGTAAATAATCAAACCTGTATGATTAACAAAACAAGAATAAATAAATGTGTGGGATGCACCTGTATCAAACAAAGTGAGTATAACAGATGGATTTAAAGAAATATTACCTCTCACTTTTGGACCACCTGATTGATCATCGATGATCACATTATTATCTCCATACAATTTATTACTCATTTTTTTCATTTTTTAACCAATTGATATTACATAGGTTGAGGAGTAATGGTGTTTCTATAATCAACTTGGATCACTTTGTTCTGATGAAAAGAGTTATAATTTTATGCTCTTCCAGTTGAAGCAGAAGATATTTGAGAATCATAAGATGTGTATCAAAAATGAGACCATGTAGAACTATAAAACTAATTATAATTATGTACCATATGATTATAGTTATGTCATGATTTAATTGGTTATATATAGTATCACTTCATATGCTCGAAATAACGGTAGTGAAAACATATTGAATTACTTTTTGGTTGAGGAGGAATGTTTTCTGATCCCATGGCCAGATTATGATGTATCCAACCACTCTATAAGTAGGTGTCCCTATGACACTTATTCCCATCATTAGAGTTCCCAATTGTTCCCATTGAAATAAAAAAACTCCTTCCAACCATATTTTTGGAGATATCAATTTCTTTCACCATCACTTTATTGTCCATTTATGCATTGTTTGTAATGAAATGAAAAAAAATCTTTCATTGAATTTATAGTCTCAACACCAAATAAAAAATTAATTCCTTCAAGGACACACTTGTAGTAAAATCCATGGAAAATTAGATAAAATTAATAAATTTTTTCTTATATTATATTACTTATAGGTTCTATTTATTCACAGTAAATAAGTATATTTTTCTATAAATTATAAACAAGTGAGTACAGAATGATATTATTGAGAAATTATTCAAAAATCATCCCATGTGATTCACTGATAAACTTTACCCTGAATGAATAAATCCCACCATTTCTATGCTAGATCCTCCAATATATATGTTGATAACTTTAATTTCAACTCTACTAGTGTTCTAAGGAAATCAAATATTTCATTCATCTTATTCAATGAAACTTATTCTTTTTTATGTTTAGAAGCCCTCTAAAAAGCATGAATGATCTTTTTTTGGAACGAAACCGAATGGCCCAATTTTCAAAGCTAACTATTTTAATTTCCTCTATACACAACTTGAAAATTATAAACAATTATTTTGACTAACTGTTGGTTTACCGATGGCTTAGGTGCAACTACATTTCTAGTATCCATATCCAGTTGATTTCTACAACACCTACCTAGTGCCATTTTCTATTACCAGAACAATATCCATTTAGTCATCACCCATTATCATCTAATGGATTATAGATTCAAAATTACTATATAAACATGTAACACAACCATTTTCTTAAAAATCCAACAATTTGAACACATTTTCAACATTTTTCATAAATTAACACCTTTCTTTCTATTTTCTGAATTCATTTAAAATAAAAATAAAGGATCTAGTCCTAGTGGAAATTATTACTTATAATGAATGTTGTGAATATATCATTAACTAAAACGATGATGATGAGGTGAACATACACATAAAAGTTTCTTCAAACACTTTTGTACCCAAACTTCCTTGGTAACATGAAGGTCCACATAAAAAGGTTAACTAGGAATTAACATGCTCTATATGTCATGTTCTAATAATACTATTTCATTTCTACCATACCAAGATATATATGGACTAACCAAGATTTATATCATTCCTAACTCAATGATCGAACAAAGTTAAGATAGTTTTAAAACCAAGGACTGAACAAAACTGATACAATTTTTAACTTCTTTCCCCTTATAATTATCCTGAGAAGAGGTGGCTCTGTAACTAGTATTAGGTGACATCTGCAAGACACTAAAGTCTTGGAATAAATTTCTAGGGATTCAAAGAATTATAGAGGAATAGTTTCACTTTTTATGGTAAACCGGTTGATGTACAGAAACTTTAAACATCCAACCCTCTATATGATGCATGTATAAGAAATACAACTAAAGTTAAAACCAATAGTAATAATTATATCACAATACCAATAGAAAAAAATGAAATCAAATAGAAAATATTTAAACACACTAAACTCGATGACACCAAGGTGGAATCAATACAAACTACTCCCAACAATCTCCAAACTCCAACTCCACATGCGTTACCCATGATATTAAAAAGTATCATTAATTAAATGAGATAATTTTCCTTTCCATATGTTCTGATGGTTAAAATTATAAAATTCACTAAAGTGGGTGTGAATAGGTGGGTATAAACATAGTATGATTTCCATAAAGGCTTCCTGACACATGCCACCTAGATAAGAACCAGTTAGCACAGTTGATATAAAACAATTCAAAATAATTTAAAAATGTTTCTATCAAAGATATAATAATTTTCTATTGAAAATGATAAAAAACCCTTTTAAAAACTTATCAATGATTAGTATACCCATTCCACGTTCCCACACACATACAAATGTATGTAAAGTGATAGTTCCATACCCACGAGTAGTCTCTCTTCCATCCACCAAGTCATAACCAGGTCTCCATTCTCCTTATTCCCCAATGACACATGACCCATATCATGGGTCAAATCCTTGTACCCTAATTACAAACACCATATATTTAAGGTCATGTAAAAATAAATTATCTCACACTAACAATATATGTTAAATCACATGCCAAACCATTTTACATAGAAACCAAATTATTCATAAAATAATTTCATTAAAGAAATTGCATGCATCAAAACTATACCATATTTTTAAAACCATCATTTTAAAATTACAAACTAAGAGTTTTCATAAAATCCATCCAATTTCCCAAAAATTTATAAATCCATAACCAAATAGGATTTACACCTATAATCACACAAATATATCCACAAAATTTCAAGAAAAAAATTTAATTTAAACTAAGAATTCAAGTTTAACAAAAATGGGATATGAGAGAGAAGCTACCTATCAACAGAAAATGAAAATGAGGAGAACAACTTAGATCTTCTAGATCTGATCACACCACAACTTCCCTTAAATATATTAATTTTTTTCTCACTAAGGCCTATATAAAATAACATCGATCTATCCATAACAAACTGGATCTATGTTTTCTATAGAGTGGAGAAGAATATATCTATGAACAATGGGGAGGAATGAATACTTTCTAATGATTATGAGTCTTGAAAATGATTTTATTTTATTAAAATTTACCCTTAGATCTAAGGGTATCATATCTCAAGCTTATAAGGGGAGAGTATTTTGAATCCATTTAGTATTAGAAGATTGAAGAGGATTAAGATGCTTAATTATGATTAGATCCAATATTTTTAGGGAATTTAAAACTTGTTACATGGTTAAGCCACATTGTTTTTCAAACTATGCACCAACTATGTATGAGATACTAAAAAAACACCAGACATATGAATGGTTTTTCCACATTATTTAGACAAACCGTGCACTAAAATTTCATAACTACTATCTCAAGACAAGTGCCTCGCGTGGTTTACCTTAGGCACCCACACCATTTGGACAAACCATGTTCCAACCATGTAATGCTACTATCCCAATTCAAAAATGTTTTATTGTTTCTTAAAGTAGGTTCATGGTTTATACTAACCCTTATTAAACCATGTAACTTTAGAAATAATTCTAAAATATGCCAAAACATCTCCAAACCTCACAAAATTTTACTTGATCATTATATAATCTTAAAATAAAAAACGGTCATGTACCTGAAGTTGGGGGTGATAGGTGATGCCTCAAAAACTATTATAGTTTATGGATAGTCATGTATATACCCACACTAACTTGTCTCGATAGGGTTGTAAGAAATTTATAATCTTAGTGTAATAAATATTATGTTTATTTAAAAGTTACAATATAGAATTGGGAAAAGAATACGTTAGTTGTTTTATAGGTTTAAAATACTTGATTTATAGGTGGAAGGGATTGAAAAAAATATCCAAGTTATGTTTTTAGGAGTTAGGTAATTATAAACTACTTATTAAGTGATAACGAACCCCATTGGAAGGTTATTGGGGTGCTATCAGAAGCCCGATGGGGGCTGAAAATAGTAATATACCCAAGACCATGCAAAGAAAATCCTGAAGGGAGTCTATTGTGAATACAGAGGTTTCCCCTACCCCAACATCAATTGGGGGTACTATAGTCATTTTTTAATGAATTTTAATAATCAAAATTGGATCTTATTCCCCACCTTTTCTTATTACATCTAGCCATATGATCCTCTATCCACCCCTTATATCTCCTCTTCTTCATGGCCCTTCACATCTCATTTTTCTAGTAATTTCTGAGTTATCAATTTCATTTAATTTATCTCCATAAATATAATCTTATGATTTTTTTTCTATTCCTTGACTCTTTATAGAGGTACACCAAAAATCTAAAAATGTTGGTTTTTTAAAATTCCCCTATTTCAAGAAAACCATGATGAATTAAGGTAGGATAATGGATGAATTTAAATATATGATCCTGGAGTAGGTAGTACCTATAATTATATATCATTTTATATGTGTTTTCATGTGTCATTTAGTTTTAGGATTGGGTAGATAGTCATGAAAGATGAAAATTAGAGTAGACTGGGTTTGCATGTTCATGAGAAAATGAATGAGACTCATTATAACCACGATAGAAGTACTCCTCACATAATGTCTAAACTTTAACATCATCATGAGAGTATATCAAATCAAGGAAATTAATTTTTTTAAGGTGAAGCATGGAGGGTGTCTAGAATTGATTTAAGACACACTTTGTAACAACCCAGACTTTTATAAATGAAAATCTATTTTTGAATGAATTAATTTCTTATTAGGTAATGTAATTATTGAAAAAACATACACTAAAAAAATCTATTTTAAGTCCATTATAAGTTACACCCTATATAATTTAAAATATCATTTGGCCTCATAATCATTGATGGTATATCTGTTATATTGTGAAGGTATGATAAATATATATTAAGGTTTATAATAATTTCCAATTGAATGTGAAGGAAGGAGTGATGATGTAGACCAGTTGGATCAAACCCTGTGAATCCCATTTATCAAAGATTATAAGAGACATATAATTATTGTGATTCTATTATGAAAAATCCCAAATTGGGAATCGATAATTAAATTATGAGTGAAACTGTTTATGAGAGAGGTTCAAGCTCATCAAGATCACATCTGAAATCAACTACACCTAACCACCCCAAGAATATCTCACCATTACACACCTTAATGTTATGGAATATTATAGTTTAATTAGGTGTCATGTATCTATACTCTAAGAGTATGTATTTGTATATTTTTTATTTTAAATAATTTTTATATATATTTCTCTAATTTTTAAATGATTAAATAAATAATAGGATAAAAATTGGATTTTAATATGATGAAACTCAAATAGTATTTTTGAAAATATATAATTTCAATCAAGACAGGTTTTGGTGAATAATGAAATTTTTTTGAGGGTCATAAAACTATTAATGTCAAAAAACCAATATTTTTCAATAAATGGGAATTTTTTATTTACTATTATAAATTTCAATATTTTGAAAATTATTTTGATAAAATAAGTATTATTTTTTAAACCATCACATAAAAATTATCCAATAGTGGTTTTTAATAATTTTCTGAGATAATAAATTTTTTGTGTGAAAATTAAATATAGTTTACATATATAGTGAGTATTATAACATCATAATGACCATAAAGTGATGTAATATATGACATAAAGGGTATCCATGACCAAAATCATATTTCTTGTATATAATAACGTGTTTTTAAATCTATTTTATTAATTCTATGAACCCTTAATGAATCCTCAAAAACCTAAATTATATTTTAATGTTTTAAACAAATTATTTATAAACCTGAATCATTTAAACATCACCAATGGAATTATTTTTGTATATTCAGTTTTTATCCATATAAAATAATTATAAAATATCCTATTTGGAAAAATCCATATCCAAAAATAATTGGAATGTTTGTTTTTCTAATTACTTTCTCATATAGTGTCCAAAACATATGTTTGGAAACTAATAAAAAATATCCTCCGTTTTTCTATATAATCCCACCCAACATCCCATTCATATTTTCTAAAAAATCTTGGATCATGAAGTTAATATTCTCTTTCATCTCAAGATCTATCCCATGGTCCCTCCACGATCTTAAGAATCTTCTCCCAAGCATTTAGAAGTTCCCTAACAAGGTAAGGGATTCTCTCCTTCTCCTCTTTATTCAAGAACCTTTTCATATCATGCCTTTTTTATTTACAAATTTTCAAGTATGGATATGTTTTTAAAAATAACTATTATTTTCCTTATGATTCCAAAGTAATGATAGTACCCTTTCACTCTAATTTACCCCTTCTATAATCTTTTCTGTACAACTGCTATGCTACCAATACTATCCTATGATTTTCCATGCTAAAAATTTGTGTAGTGAATACCCGTACCAATTTACAGTCAAGGGTATTCAAATAGAAGTAAATATACTTAATTGATTTGATACTTACATGAATGCAACCCACAATCCTTAATCATGGGTCTAAAAGTGATCAAATATATCATTGGTTTGTATGAACTATGAGACACACTTATGCATGTACATGATATGAATGTGATGTGTGTGATTGAGATTATATATACCCCCAAGAAATTGGTTAATGTTTTTATATCATGACATTCCATGTATGGTGCATGGGAGGTTATCCTAATAACAAAATTTTATGATTTACGGAAAATTAATCTTGACTTATGTTTATGATGTCATGTTTTATATTATTTTCACATTTATATGTTTCCTTCATGTTATCATTGCATATAATTATTTGATGTTTATGTTTATGATTCCCACCCCATTTATGTCCCGTTGATACACCTATTTCATCACATAGGATAATTTCATCATGTTATGATTTGATTATTCACTTACAATTATTTATATCTCACCCTTCCATCTATACATCCCTAGGTTATCCCATGCAGTGTTAAAAGAATAAAGTGAATCTAAAGGAATGTTATATATAGATTATGTTTTTGTGTTTACATTTATTTTTCAAGTTTTTAATATATGTAGTTAATTTCATGATTATACTAGGTATCATGTTTATATGGGGTTGTATTAAGAGTATCTTTATATAAAAATTCATGAAATAATGTGTATTAAAATGTCAGTTTTCATAGTTGGTATCATAGAAAAGTAAAGATATTTTTGGGGGTTAAGATTTTTAAACTATAGTGATAGAATTAGGGATAACCAAAACATAGTAAAACATCCATAAATTTTGGTAAAATATAGAGTAAATTGTTTTCAAGAAAATACATCCTTATATGGATACTATAAGTGGTTGAGGCATTGCATTAATTGTATCTACGAGTAATACCCCCCAAAAGGGAGAATTGAGATGGAAGAAATCATTACCGGTTACAGGAAAACTATCCTTTATGTACAACTAGTTTGAAACTCTCAGAGGATACGATTTGGGAAAAGTTTATGCTAATAAATAACCATTACTAAAAGGAAAAAAAGACCAGAACATTTTATGTTGGCAAATAGATCATAGATAACTTATATTGAAACCAAAAAATTAGTTGGTTAAGTAATATATTTCATTGAAGGTTTATCCCTTTAATATTCATTGTTTACCTTTTATAAGTTTAATAGTTTTTAAATTTTCATCCCTAATACTATTTTTGATGGAGTAAATTATTAAAACTATAATCAAATAGTAAAGGGATGGATTTTTTATCCTGTCATAAAATTATAATGACCACTATAAGTGTGGTTCTATATATTACTTCATATCATTCATGTTTAGTACAAATATTTAAAAAACGCCTCCAAACATCGAAGCTAAGTTATCAATGAAGATAGTGAATTGGTAAATTATTGCATCCCAAGTATAATACTCATCCCCTATCCAAATTTTAAAGAAATATTTTCTAGTGAACCTTGTGATTATCCCTTTATAAAAATCTAATTATGTCATAAGCATGGATTGGATTTCTTTATATATAGCCATCATAAACTTCTAAGAGAAGTAAATAAAGCTCTGTATCATGAATCATTATTAGATTATATACAAGATGGAGGAGGATATTGATTCTCCTTAAGTGTCATCATATCAATAAAGAATACTTTTTCCCTATGAGAAATAATATCTTTCTCAAATTTCAGAGACTAAGGTAAATATTATCCATGAATACATTCCAATTATATGGGAATACATTGATGTGTTTCTTAAGGAATTTCCTAATATTCATCCTTTCCATGATATAGAGTTATCAATCTATTATATACCCAAATCATTCATAACATCCAAGATTCTAAATATAATGTCCTTTGTTGAACATGAGGAGGTGAATAAAAAGTTATAGGAGAATATAGATAAAGGGTTTATATGCCCAGGTACTTTACTATGGGGTGAAATAGTAGTTTATATCATGAAGAAGGATGGTTCAATATTCCTATACATTGATTATCGTGAGATAAAAATATTATGTAAAAGAAAGGAATCCCCTTCTATATATTGATGACTTATTGGATTATATATGTGAATCCCAATACTTATCCAATGTAGATCTTTGGTTTAGATATCATCAATTAATGGTGAAGAAAGTGGATATCCCTAATTATATTTTAAATATAAGGTATGTGTAGTATGAGTTCATATTGATGCTATTTGGAATCACTAATACTCTATTAATCTTATATACTTAATGAATCAAGTATTTTTGTGATTACTTAGACAAAATTATTACAATATTTATAGAAAATATTCTTTTCTAATATAAAAATTAAAGAGGAGAATGAGGAGAAATTTAATTATGTACTCAAGAATTTTTGAAAAGGAAATTTATTTTCAAAGTATTGTAAATGAAAGTCCAGGATTGAATATTTAACCTTTATAGGAAATTTTATCACTAGAATGGTGATATCTATAGATTCTTAAAAAACAGAGGCATTCAAAGGATGTCTAAGAACAACATCTAAGACAAAAGACCTTAAGTTACTTGCATTATCTAGGTATTATCAGTTATTTTTGGGAAAATTATCAAAATTCTAAAACCCTTTAACAAATCTAACTCAGTAGGGAGTCATGTTTTTTTGGAGTAAAGAATGTGAAAAAATCTTTAAAGAGGTATGAAAGAGGCTACTCACTACACCTGTTCTAACATTACTCACCAATTGGGGAGGATTTGTGATCTAAAATAGTGAATCAAAAAAGGTATTGGGTTATGTACTCATGAAATATGAAAAGGTGATAGCCTATAAATCTAAAAAATTAAATATTCTTGAGAAGAACTACACAGAACAAGATCTAGAATTGGATGTGGTGATCTTTAAAATTAATATTTGGTGACATTATCTCTATAGAGAAAAGTGTGAAACATATATGGATCATAAAATTAAAAGTATTAAAGGCTATTAATTTATATCCCTAACAATTAGATGTGGAATTATCAAAAAAAACTTCCAGTGGTGTGATGATTTCACCCTTAGTCTATTACTCTTATTTGACAACATTTTGTGGGAATGTGCTTACTATAAATATTATTATTCTCCCTTTAGTCTAATTTTATATGATTTTGGGAATAAATTGGATCTCTCTTTATTTACCCCATATTCATTTCTTTGATAGGGAAGTCACATTTTAAATACCAAATCAACTTATGATCATCTATCAATACAAGTATAACTATGAAATACCTATAGAAATTGATTCCATTATATGGGTTTTAATACCCAACAATGGGGATCATTTTTCTCTAATGTTTTCATATAATTTCATTATTTAGGATATTATAATTTTAATTAAATATATTTTTGTATTTCATAAAGTGTTTTATGGTCTTCCCCTAGATCGAGAGGTGAATTTTTCTATAGAACTCGTATTTGGTGTTTTGTATATATCATAGACTCCTTATATAATAAAACCAACTAAATTATAGTAATTTAAAAATAAAATAAAAAATAATATACATATGGTTTTTATATTCTCAGTGCTTCATCATGGAGTGAACTAGCCCTACTTGTTAAGATGAGATATGTATAACTGTATCTTGGCATTGATTATCATGAACATAAAACAATCACAGTCAAGAAAAAGTACCATAGACCCATAATTGATGAATTTTTCAATATACTATGAGGGGATAAATAATTATCAAATATATAACTTTGGTTTGGAAATCATCAATTAAGTGTGGAAAGAGATTATATTCCTAAGAGAACCTTTCGTATTAGACATGGACAATATAAATTAATAGAGATTCAATTAAGACTAAAAAAATCCCCACTTATCTTCATGGATATAATTAATGGAGTCTTTAATGATTACATGAATAAATTTATAATAGTATTTATTGATGATATAATCATATATTCTAAGTTTAAGGAAGATAATGAATATCATTTCATTATTGTACTAAATACCTTGAGGAAGGACAATGTGTGCTCTAAATTTAGAAAGTGTGAATTATGGTAACAAAGAATATCATTCATGGGCCACCTAATCATAATGGATAGTATTTTTATAAATCCTTCAAAGACAGATGTGATTTAAGAATGTCTAAAACCAACCAATTTATCAAGATCTGTAGTTCAATTTTATTGACTGTGCACTATTGACTCTCTGTGAGAAGGTTTTTTGTGAAAATCATATCCACTAACCAAGTTAACTAGAAAGGGAATAAAGTTTCACTAAAAATATGAATGTGAAGAAAATTTCAAGGCTCTTAAGTAAATTTTGGTCACTACACTTTTACTCACACAACCCTTCAGTGGTGGATGTTTTATAATATATTTTGATCCTTCAAATAATATATTAGGATGTATCCTCAAACAAAATGACATAATGGTAAATCATAGCTCACATCAATGAAAGGTATATAGGAAAAATTACTTGACACATGATTTAGTGTTCAAAATGGTAATATATTCATTAAATATATGGACGAATTGTATATTTATTGAAAAATGTGAAATATAAACTAATCTCATGAGATTAATATAAATATATAAATATATTTATTTATTTATATGTAGTTAAACATTTTCTAATGAAGATTATTGGATTTGATCAAGGAGTATAATGAATCAAAAAATCATAACCCAAGGAATGAGAATAAGATTGATGATTCAGTGATAAGGAAGAATACTACTAACTTATCCACGATGGGCATTAAAAGAGACTCAATACTCATGAATTTATAACATACAAGACTAGAAGTCGCAATGTACGAGAGTAAATATCATATTACCTTAATTATTAGTCAACTACCCATCCATGTGAAGATCAACAAGGTGAAAAAAAAATATACAAAACTATAGAAGAAAGTTAGGAATATTGTAGAGTTTAAGATTTATGGTAATATAATGATAATATTTTTGTAATGAATACATGCACCTTAAAAACTAGAACTGAATAAGGTGATTTTATATTATGCTCAGAGCTCATATTTTTTTATTCATCCTGTAATCATAATGATACAGTTGATCTTAATGAGCACTTCGGATGGGATAATATAAAGAGGGAGATTATGGTGTATATATTTTTATTCTTAGTTTTCTAGTAAGTTAAGGAATAATGAAAAAGTATAAGGCTATTATGAAACCACTACCGATGACTATATTAATATATGAGAACATTTCCATGGGTTTTATTATGAGCCTTCATTTAAACTCTAAAAACATAATACCATTTGTGTTGTGGTTGATTTCCTTATGAAGTTAGCACATTTCATTACTATTCAAGAATATTTCCCCCTTGATCAATTTTACAAGATATAAATAATATTTCTGGTATTTATACATGGATTATAACTTTTAACTTCTTTTGATTAAGATCTATGGTTTACCTCAAATTTCTAGAATAGTATTCAATAAGAATTCAATATAGATATTAGTTTTAGCACCACAATCATCCTTAGAGTAATGATCAATCTAAAAGGAACATTAAAAATTTAAAGATATACTAAGATAATATTTAATGGATTCTAATAGAGGTTTATATCAACACCTTCCCTTGGTAGAGTTCTCTTATAATAAGAGTTTACTTTATAGTATTCAAATGACACCATATGAAGCTTTAAATGGGAAGAGGTGTAATAATACAATATGTTGGGATAATGTTATAGGGAATTGGCCTATGGGGATCATAATAAAGAGGTTTTAGAGAATATTCATTCCATTAATAAAAAAATTGAGATTAAAAAATTTGATAGAAGATCTAGGCTAATAATATTTAAAAAGATTGGGAATTTGAAGTTATAGGTAAGGTATTACTTGGAATATCAACATGGATGTGGATTATATGTTATAGAAGAAGAGAATGTTAATCCCTAGATACATTAGACCCTTTTAAATACTCAATAATTTTTGGATGGTAGGTAATTTCCTTTACTTATTGAATATTTAGAGATCTTTATTATGAAATTAAAGTAAAGTGATATAAAACAATTATTATAGAAAAGAATAATTGGGTGTATGTGGGGGTGTTTGGGTCTATACCCTTAGAAAATTTTAACATAATATGGTGGTAAAGAAATAACACCAAGATAAATTATCATATCCTCTAACTCATCACCTTTGAAAGTAAGAAGACTATGCACCCGATTCCCCACACACCATTTGAGTAGGAACTTCACATTCTAATTGATCATACCTATACATGTTATGATGATGAAAAAATACTACAGTGGTAGGGTGAGGAAACCAACAATTTTTTTATAACATTAGTTATTTTGATTTAACTTTAGAGATATTAAGGATATTAAAAGATCAAAGTGTGATTCAATTTTCCATTTCAAGAGCCCCCATTGAATTAATCTCTCCATTTATGAAAGACAAAAAATGATAGGATGATAGAGCCCTAATAGTATAAGATGATTCCACTATTGTGATTGGTAATATGAATATGGGATCCATACATATTGAGATCACTCCCTTGAGATGGTGGTGACTAGTTCAACCAGTGACCTTGTAACCCATTGTTATTCAGATTCCCAGAAAGAGATCTAGGAAACTATTTATTGAGAAAATATATTAGCCCAATTACCTTGCATAGTGAATCGATACTAATAACTATTAAAATCGACTTACATATAAGGAATAATTTGTTTGGATTCATTGTTTTATGGTGGGATAATTTATGCAATATCCATATAACTTAAAAGGTTGTGTAGAAAATTGAGCATCGACACTGGGACTACAAAAAATAGGGTTAGTGGTGTTTTTTTGAATATACAATGTTTTTTACATCCTTCATTGATTTACGATTAATCAACACAACAACATGTTTTCTGAGTCACCCACTAATAAATAGTATTTCTTTATTAGACATGTCCTTTTAAAACCATATCTTATTTTTGATTATATATGATTGAAACCACAACTAAATACAATGTGGAAATTTATTATTTTAAATAATTTTGTACAATATAGTGACTGTTAAAATCACCTCCAATACATTCATAGAAGTTTGATTCCTTTTTTATTTTTTTCTTAAACTAGTGGTAAATATAACCACTATTTATATATTATAGGTGGTTTAACAATATATAATGTTGGTTCAGTAATGATTAGTAATGATTAAAATCACCGCTTATTATTTAGAAGAAATATTTATTCATGAAAGTTTAAACCCCTACTAATTAAAAAAATTACAAGATATGATGGGATTATAAATATACTCATAACTGCATTATAATGTACAAATATATCAATAAGTTAAGCAATTACATAATTTCATTACTCAAAAAAACAAAACATAAAAGAACAAAAAGTATATAAATTATATCACAATATGTTTTTTAATATACAATATGATTATTTAAAATAAATGTTTCAAAGGTAGGGTATGAATTTCATTTTTAATACAACATTATATGGGGAATAAAACATCCTTTTATTAATTATAGCTACCCTCTGAGGATAAATTCACATGATGATCCTGTTAACTACCAGCCTTCGGTGCACCCACTTCCTATATTAAATGGAATTTAGTATATATATTATTTTTAATTACATAGTACATAAAAAATATTCCTATAAAAATTATCATAAAAATATTAAAATATTAAAATAAATGAAATCGATTTGGTAGCATTATAGTTTTCCATATCAAGGATGAAATGTATATAGAAATGATCTCGGTTATGACTTCAAATAGCATTTCCAATGCACTCCATATCACTATAAACTATTAATATCAATATATATATCACATCTCATGATCTTATATTCTTCTATCAATGATAGAAATTTTACTTTCTGATTCTAGGTGAACAAGAATAATAAAATTACTCAAAACTATAGGAGGAAGAATCGTAGTGAATAAAGATTCAAACCTCTCAAAGACTCATGAGGGGGATGGTCCAAAACCTAATACTTACACATGTCTAGTGTTCTCTATACCCAAATCTTGGGTAATGGTACCAATTTGAGAAACCAATGATGACTTTGTATGCTTTTTATTATAATACACTTTATTTTTTTTTGAAAATAGAACAAATTTTATCAAAATAAACATTTTCAAAAAAATAATTCATATTGTATATTTTGTACCCTCATGTTCACAAAGGGTTCATTAATTAAATTTAAATTGACATTTTTGTGAACATAAAACCATAAATCCCTTTGAACGGCCACATGACCAACTTTTTTCCCCATACCATCAAAGTAAGAAAAATTAAAACAATAATAATTTATGTACTTAAAATGAAAAATAATATTTAATAAATATATGTAATATTACCTTATTCAATATTCTCCTCAAAAAAATTTTACAACCAGATGTGTGTGTGATGGGGGTTTTCTCCCTAATTGATGAGTTTTATTAGAATATTCTTAAAAAAAATGTTAATATTAACAAAATTTGAATTATTTTTAAGGAAGTATCAAATACCTTATACAAATCATCATTATGAATATCTAAAAAGTACTTCCATGAATCTTGAGGTATCCCATTTGGTACCTTTTATTTCATTTTAAGGGGTCTCAAGGAGGTGTCATTAAACTCAAAATAATACTTGTACTTAAATTCCTTCCACTTTTCCACAAAAACATCAATGTTTATTGAAGTAAAACTATATCATATGAATTAAAGTTTAAAATCATCTACATATTTGATATGAAAAAATATTTAAACCAACACTTTATAAGAATATTAGATAAAAAATTATAAATATTTATTTGGACTTGATTTTAGTTGTTTGTCAAAATTATAATTCTTCTAGTTGATGGAAATATACCTCCAATCACGATACATTATATGAAGATTCATTGTATCACATTGTAAATTTTTAAATATCTACCTATATAAGACTCTAACATCTTCTATAGGCACCCCATATATGTAAAATGACATAACTATTTTAAAATCTATCAACCTCCACACATTTAAAGAATTTATGTTTGTTTCTATCTTGTTAATACTAAAATTCCTTCGATGAATATATTTAAAAATTCATATATAAATGTAATAACTTATTTTCCCATAAAAAATTATATACCAATAAAAACCACCCTTCAGTACCCATGTCATGGAAACTGTGACTCCATATGCTCCTTCAATGAATACTCCTTAACTTTTCCATATAATACTTGTAATATCCTTAGAGGAAAAAAGATGAACCAGAATTAGGGAGAATATATAATGAATATTATATCACATTAAATAAAAAATTGATAGAAGGGGAAACATGCCGACATTTGAGATCATACCTAATAAAGGTGGCAGTGTATAAGATAGGTTATAGGACAATGTGAGAGAAATTTAAGACTGAATCATATCATTAAATCATTTTTCCCACATTTCCTTTATCCAAAAAAATATAAAAAAATATATAACATGATATATGATTTAAAACAAACAAATAAATATCACATCTTTTTTAGGGAAAAAAGAGTGTTCCACATTAGCACGGTGGAGTGAAAAATCATTAATGTAACAATTAAAAAAATTGATTTTGAATGATTCAATAATAAAAGATAAATATATTATTAAATTAAGAAACATTTAATTCATTTTTATATTTTATTTTTTATGTGATTAAATACTAAACACTATGAGTTATTGAAAAAATTTAAAAATAAAATCAAATAAATATATGACCCTTCTCATTATAGTTCAAATCCCATAGTACTATTATATATACTAAAGTAACCCAGTAATATTAATGAAATAAAATGGCTCACAATATAGAAAAAACATATTCATTAAATGATTTCATTATGAAATTGTACACAAGTTAGTTAGAATTAAAGAATTCATTAAATGAGATGTACCTTATTCAAAATTAAATTATTTCTTATCATACAAACTTGAATATCACTACTCATCATGTGTTTTATAAATATTTTATGATTAAACACTCATAAAAAACCTATCATGATGCCTATTGAAATATTCATACCTAGTTAGACTCATTTAGAAAACTCTATAGTTGTTTTATACAATGATATTTTAATATGACCTAATTATTGAAGAATTCCTATAGTATCCATAGTAAGTAAATATTCACTATTCAATAACTTGTGGAATAAAATATATAATTCTTGGATTATTTTTTTTTAAAATAAAATAATGTTTGTTGATTTAATTCTATAAACTGTTTGGTCTTATTATCCTCTATTTACACCCAACAATTCGAAATCACACTAAATAACACATACCATATTATAAGAAAAATCAATTAATTATCATGGATTAAATAAAAAATATTTCAAATGAATCAATTTGAATAATCAATTATTTTTTAATCTATTTAAAGTTTTTAAGAGGGGATATGAAGGCTAAAAACCTTTATGGGAGTGTAATGAGGAGGCCAATGGTTCAAATTTTGATAAACTAGTTCAATGAGAAGCCTAAATGCCTAAATTTTTAGGACAATAAAAAAAATATAATATAAAAATCATCGAGTGATCTGATATCCTTGAATGAATGAATAGTGTAAAAATGTTGGTTTTTAAAGTTTCATATTTTTTCCTTGTTCTCTAATTTAATTTTTCAGTTCTTATTCTAAAAAATATATCTTATGAAACATATTTCAAATTTTTTAGTTCCTGTAAATAAAATATTAAATAATTATAATTATTGAGTTCAAATATATATATATATATATAAATTCAATTAGTTTGGAATTATATATGAATTTATTTTTTTGGATATTTTTAACAAAGGGTTGTACAATTTTATTTACCAAGTGAAAAATTCTAGTATTTTATTATTATAAATTTGGGGTTCTGGTTTGTAATCTTTTTGTAAAATAATTTTTCTAATACATTGAAATTTTATCTTTATATTTAATATTTTGAGCTATATAATAATGATAGTTTGGTTATAAAATACTATAAAACTGTTTAGGTTGTGAGAAACCATTAGGCGGTTTTACTTACTAAATATCAAATTGAAACAAAATTTCCCCCAATGATTGTGTTCCCTATCCAATATAAATAAGTGTATCACTGCAATAAAAAAAATAAAGATGAAATTGATAGAATGTATTCATTAGAATAGATTATTGAGATCCTGAAGATAATGGTTTTGTAATAAATCAATGAAATTAACACAATCCTTAACACTATAACTTCATGTTAGTGGGTGGACTGAATCATAGAAAACACTAACTACATGTTAGTGGTTATTACAAATTAAATAAGAGACTAAAAAGGAGAACATATAGCTTAAATTTAAATTTGAAGCAACCACTTTAATTTTTTTAATAATAGATAAGAATAGATCATGAATAATCACATGATGGGGAATAAAAGGGTAAAGAGGAGGGGAAGATTCATCAAATCACAGAAGGGTAAATTCACTTGAAATAAACTAGAGTAGGAATATAGGATAAGAATAAAATAAAAAGTAATTCATGATAACGAAATATATATATATATATATATATTAAATATTAGTGTTTTTAATTTTTTTACTAATAGTTGAGGTTTTTTAAAGAACCATTGCTAATAATTCATTACCCATCATTTATATTAAAAATCCATTAATAAATGAAGAGGTAATTGATGTTTTTCAATTAGTTGTAGTTTTTAGGAATCTCTACTGATAAAACACTACAAAGGATGGGTTTTATTTGAGTGTTGGAATCCATTTATTGACTTTCATGAATACTAAAACATGTCTCCAAAAACAAATCGATAGAGATCTACCATGCACGGTCCCTTGGAATGCCCCAAGAGAATTTAAAATCTAGTTCACCCAATCACCTTTAGTAAAAAAAATTCACCACCGATCCCACATTTTCATTATCACAACACAAACATATGGATTCAAGGTGAATTCATTTTTTGGATATCATTACCATTCAAGATTTACTAACTTCTGATACACCACACAATAAAGTTGAGCATCATTAGTATATTTTTTTACCAAAGTTCAATAGTATATTAATTATATTTATGCTATATATGTATGAGATTATATTATTCAAAGATTCTAAATTTCCCCAATGAAGTGGGGGTGAAAGTACAAAAATTGGGTTCATTAACTAGATGAATGCCATTAACTAATTTTTTTCCAGCATCAATAGGGACTGCCTCAATGAACGAAGGATGTTTAGTGTCCTACTAGAAGCTAAGGCCTGGGGCTAGACATTATGGGAAGTGGGGGAGGTGGGATAAACCCAATTATATTTCTAGAAATAAATTTACCCTTTTCTATTTATTTTGTAATATTTATTATATAATGTGTGAATAGAAGTTTACATGATACTCTAGAGATGTGAACCAGATCAGTCCTCATTCCAAGTGGTCAAAGAGTTGCCATATATTTTCTTAATGAATTAAACATAGAGTGTTTTACCTAATATCACCTACCAAATTAACATATCTTTAATACATTGAATAATTTCATCACTAAACTGTAGATTTATTCCCCCTTCTTTAATTTGTTTATCAATTCTCAACCGTCTTCCCCAATCATGTTGAACCTATTGACGAGAATCCCATATGAAACTATATAGAATGAGTTTAATGTTATTTATAACTACCTTAAGATAATTTTTCACTAAAATAACCTTAATTATAATAGATTAGGTAATGAAATTCACCACAGTGATCCTTCCTCTAAATAAGAGAAATCAACTTTTCCAATTTAGAATCCTTCCCACCATCCTACAGATAATTCCATCAAAATGATGTATAATAATTATTTTATTTTCAAAAATGAGAAGTAAGATATTTCATATGAAATTTACTTCTAGATATTTATAGGATCTCTTTAATAATATTTAACCACCTTCCCAAGCAGTTTTTTGATATAAACACCACTTTAACCTACATTGATGCACTGATCAATTATTTTAATATAAGCATTCCAAATCAATTTAAACTCTTAAATAGAGTTAATTCAAAAATTAATGAAGAAGAGTATTTAATACATAATGAATAAATGAGATATCCTTATCTTTCCATAAAAACATATAAAAGGATGGACTAACTAACTTGAATTACCTTTATTAATGTTCATGTTGAGGACATCCTGACACAAAATCAATATTCTTATATGGAGAGGATTTCTTATAGGATTTCACTTCTACTGAAACACTGTATAGGTAATTATGTTATATATGTATCATTTTTTCATAACTGTATACCTAACAATTATCATGCACTAAAATTAGAGGTGGTGAGAATGGAACATGATCTCTCCTATGAGGAACAACTCAAACAAATCTTATATCATAGTAATAAAGTAATATGAAGCACAAAGATTCACATTTTTAAAGTTTTTTGGATGAATCATAAGTACAATGATGTGACATGGGAATACAATTATATAATGAAACAAAAGTATCATCATTTTTTTTCATTAGAGTAGAAAATATTCATAATTTAAATTCTTTTAAAGGGATATAATTTAACACCCCATGATTTTAGTATAAATTTTCCATTAAAAAAATTGGGTTTATTGTGATACATGAAACACCAAGACAAATTAAAAATTATTTATTTAATTATGGTAGAATTTTAAAATACAAATTAAATTAATAATTTTATAAATAAATAAAAAATAATTATTAAAATTACAAATGGAATGAAATTATATGTAAATAAAACCATTACAATTTTGAAACTTTCATCACTATGAACTTCCATGAGGATTCTACCATCGATGATAATTATAAAAAAGAATACAACATGTTATAAATATGAAAAACATGTTGAATATGAAATTATACAATAATATTAATGATTTAAGATATATTTATATATAATTCAATAAATAGGAATATATTATGGCCATTATATATATGGTTTTTGGTTATATGGTTGTTGGATATATGATCGTTAGATATATGACTGTTAGATATATGTTTATTGGATATCAATATTTATAATAGGTAAATTATATTTGTGTAATTATTAATAAAAAAATAAAAAAAATATAATTCATAGATAATAATTTTTTTTAAAGAAATAAAAAAATATCAATTAAATATAATAATTTATTATAAAGATGTGTAGTTTTATTAATTAGATATTATTATTATTATTAAAGAAATATTTTCTTAAAAATATTAAAAAAATACTCATACCAATGTATTGATAAAATTTAAAGGTTATAAGATATATAATGGGAAGCTATTAAATTCATTTAATGTTAGCATTATTTTTAAAATAATTACATTCCTGAGTATTGGGATTTTTTATCATAATTAAATTTATCAGCATTAAAAGAATAATCTAATAGAATGTAATATTTAAATTAAAAAAAATACATTAACACACATTTATTTTTTAATTGATAAGAAATAAAAATAAGAACACTTAATGTTTTAAAATTCATTTTCTATAAAAACATTCTATGAATATATATAATTTCACCTCATTTAATAGTTAAATTTATATTATTTATAAATTAAATTATATTAAATTATTTCAAAATTTGGAATTATAATGATGAAATTAGGTTATAGGGGTTATCTTATATTTTTAGTAAAAATATTATTATGATGGTAAATAATCAAATCAAGTAAAAAATATATAAAAATGCGTAAAAATGTTTTGTGTTTTATTTTTTATAATTAAAATTATATAATAACATTGTTGAAATTTTTTTTAGTTTATGGTATATTACTAAAATTCTCACCATCATTTCATTACCTAAGTCACATAACTCCCATGAAATTTCATCTTTAACCTTTATATAACTCATCTTTCAAAATAAATGTCCCTCGTTTTCCATAATAATTGGATTTTTTTTTCAACCAATCCAAACCAATAATATAAAATGATTTTCTCTTGAATACCTACCCAAATTTCCTATCACAAATCATTATTTAATTTTTATTATCTTTTGGTCCCAATAAGGAGTCCTAAATCATTCATTCTGAAGAAAAACGTTTCACAGAGTGAATCCATCAAAATAAGTATTTAGTTATTCTATAAATTTATCAATTACCTTATCACATTAATTATTAGTAAATATCATTTAAACCTGTAATTATGTTTTATTAAAATTATTATTCTACTTTTAAATTATTAATACAACTATATGACTCTAGATTCTTACTCAATCATTAGTATAACATGTTTTTATTTGGATTGGTTTAAGAACCTAAGAGATTGATGCTAGACCAAAATCATCATTATAATCATGAATGAGTATCAATAACATCAATACTGTTAATATATGATATTAAATAGTAATTTTTATTATGAATATTTTTCTTTAAGGGTGAAAGAAAATAAATATTCATTATAAAGTAACTCATCCTTATTGGTAAATTACACAAAACATGCTCATCATGAATTATATTATAATGAAAAATACCCATATCTTATATAAATTGAACATGGGAATATATGAATAATTTAAACACAATTATTACCTTACCATGAATACTTTTGGAATGAATAACTTATCAAATAATGTTGGTCGACATAACCATTACAAAACTTGTATAAAATAATCAAAATTATTAACATATTCTGATGAAAACAAATAATGGCTACCCGATATATGTATAATAAATGATTATTATAAAAGGAAATATATAAAAATAATGTTTTAAAAAAAATTATTAATATTTTTATGTTTATTATAAATGATTTTAAATTGCCTTTATGAAACTTGAGTGTAAATATATGGGTTTCTTAACTCAATTTACCTTGAGATATACTATATATTCACCAATTTTTTATTTTTTATGGTGTATATAATACCTCATGGATATATTTTATCATAATTTTAATGAAATTATGTAAATTTAAAAATATATATAAGGTTATATCCCTCAAGTTTTTTTATTCAAAACTTACCAATTTTGCAAGCATTCTGTTTTTAACCCCACTTTTAAATAAAGATTGTAAACGTCTAAATTTAAATTAGGGAAAAAATGTATGTTATTTATCTCTAAAACCCATATATTTTCACTTTATCTATTTATATTTTTATTTTCTATGTTTTCTTACCACTTAACCTCTATTTGGTTCATTATTCAACCGAAAGGATGATTACAAGTGGAGACAAACTTATATCTACTTTTAACCCAGGAATTATTCTCCTCCTTGTACATGTTTCTATTATGAACTTACCATAAATTCTATGATTGATTGTTTTAATATTATATTTAATTTCACTTTCTTTATAATAATGTGGAAGTAAAAATTTGTAATTTTTTCCACATAGTTGACTCCTCTCACTATTTTATTCAATTTTCATTATAAATATTACTTTTCATGTCTAGAGAGTTATCAAAAGTATTTTTTATTTTCATTATCATTATTGAACAAAAAAATTATTATATAACTTATTTTATTTAAAATAATAATCTAATAAAAATTAAATAATATTTCTTCTTATTTTTTTAAGAAACTTTCTAATTCCCTTACAAAGTGTTTTTAATCTTTGTGAATATCCTTTAATGTTTCCAATGTTTTACTCGGGATTTGTTTCAATGTAATAACCCACTTTATTTCTCTATATGGTTCATTTTTATTTTGGGTGATGACTCATCTAAACACTATTTGTAGTATATGTATTTTCCAATTCAAGTAATATTGTTTTTTTAAACCCTATTTGTGTATTGTTTTGATATAGTTGAAGGATAAAGGTCATTTTTTTGGGAGGACAGAGATATGGTATGATGTAAATTGAAAATGTGGATATTATTTCAATTACATTACATAAAACATTGTGGAAATAAAGATTAATTACCATTGGGTGTTATTAAACTACTTTAAATTTTAATAATATAACCCCATTTACAGTGTAAAACCAATGAAGTGTGGGATGAAAAACCCTTAAACTCATATTTAATTTTATAGAAGTTTTTTATGGATTGATTTTTAGTAAATGATAATTATATTTATCCAAGGGGGTGGGTTGGGGACTGTCTTTACTGTAAGTCTTTGGTAGGTCAAAAATATATTTTATCCTTAACATTAGCTATAGGGGGGTTACATATATTGGTGTTCCTAAACTATAAAGGTAAATTTTTACACTTAAGAATACTATTAAATATCATGATATTTTTATAAAGACAGATAATTATTGGGTTTCAACTTTAGAGAGGGAATTAGATGTAGTGATTCTATGGATGAAAGATAGTATTCCCGAATGAATATTGAGATTGATAGGGGATTTAAGATTCAAATATTTCATAAACATAGAATTTTTTTTATGAATTTTATAAATTAATTTTTTTATTAGAGTATCCTCTTTCACTACACACACATAAATAAATAACAACAGAAAATTCACATATGATTTGGTTTAATTTAATTCATTCCACGTTATTTGTTTTTCAGTTCCATTAATATGAGTTCATTTTTATTATATTGGTACATTTTAGTTCCATTTGGTTCACATTTATTTTATAAAATTATAAAAAATTAAATTAATTTAGATATGTATACATTCAATTGAGTTATGTTTGTATTGGATTATGGAATACCGGGACATGTTAGGTTGGTTTTTTAGATACAATTTGTTTAATTTTTCTCTATTATACTTCTATTTTTCCTATATCTGGTGAGAAAATTAACTTTTATTGAATTATTTTCCATGAGGGTAGTGAGATAAAGGAATTTAGTTGCAATTTTTTGAATAAATTAGTTGATAAAAATGGATTATGAATCTTTTTATTATTATTATAATCTCTCAATATACGGATTCATAAGATTATTATTCTTATTTCTAAGAATATATACAATTACCATATAGAATAATCATTGAACAATCTATTTGTTTTATAAAATTATGATTATTTTCTCTCAAACCAAGTTAATATAATATTTATCCCCTCTTAAGATATTATCAACAAGTAAAAAGTGGAATATGGGTTTTAATATTGAATAATGATCCTTATATTTACTTTTATTTCATATCAATATGGTGAAACTGATCCTGATTGTGATGCTGAAGTTTTTTACACATTTTTAATTTTTATGATAAATTTATATTGGAATTAATGATGCTACATATTCATCAACTTTCATGAACATAAGAACAATAATACACATTGATATTCTTATGATGTGTAGTTTGGATCAACATAGAAATCCTATTATATATTATATACATAAAAAATACATGATTACTCTATATATACATGTAAATTCTATTATATGAGTTGAAGGGATCAATGGATATAATTTCCAATGACTTGAATGATGGGTTTATCAATATAGTAGTATAGTCTAATATAAGATATATTCTAACTTTTGTAAATTATTTTAGTATCCCTTTTTGGGAATTTATTTTTAGGGTAACATTGTCATTTCCCTATTTTATAAGGCGAAAGATCCAACATAATCAATTTATTAGACTTTTTGATTATTCAATCTTTTTTTTCTAGTGAAAATAACATTTCATTTTATTGTTTCTATAAATGAATTATCTTATTATGCCTTTAACCACTTAAAAAACAAAAAATATTTTCTGTCTTTTTTCACTTGGATATAGATTTGATCAATTTATCTTAGTTCATCTTGGTTAAGCTATGTTTAGTCTATCGAATTTCATATTTTATTTTAATTTGGTTTGGTTTAGTTGTGTTTGTATCATTTTATTCTTGATCATTTTATTTTATTTTCAATTGAATATGATATTTTGTTTTGAAAATGATTGTTACTAATGTAAATTTAATCATGTTAAATATAGTCACAAAAGTAATGAAATGGAAAGGAGGTGATGAGTACCATGAACCGTTTGGGGAAAGTGAAGGTGAGTGGGAGTGAGGTCTTAATATATATATAAAATAATGTTTTATTATTTTACTTAGTGGTTAACAATTTTTTAATTATAATAATATTTGGTTATGTTATATTAAGTTTTTTTTATTGAAACTTAGAAATCATTTTTTTGTTAAGTTATACCAGCTAGATCAAGTATCTATTTTTTATGGGTGGAGTGTATTAGGTATACTAATGAATTTTTTTATGTTATACCATATTTAGGGAATTTATGTAATCCATCACAAAATATGGTACAGGGGTGAAAAATTTAGTGACGATTTCTAAACCACCGTTAAACAAGAAAAACCACATGGATCATTTTTTCATGATAAAACTGAAAAAATGTCCCCAAAAAGATACCAGAATAAAAATTAGCAGTGATTGTTAAAAACTACCATGAAATGATTTAGAATCATTTTTAACCGCTAATATACCAAAAAAACATCACTAAATATATATCTTATTATAGTGAAACAAATTTTTCCAGCCAATATAATTACTAGATTGTTTCTTTTGTCCCTAGGTGGTGTTCCCATGCTTCTAAAGGAGTTATTCTTAATAATTTTTGGTTATTTATTTTTCATTTTACCATTTTATTCATTGATACTTGAGTTTATTTTTCTCTTCTTTAGGATGCTATCTATTCTATAATGGTTTATTTTTTTACCAAATTATTCTTATTTATAAAGGAAAAAAGGAAAATGGTATTTTGAATTGGGTTTTGAAAATATGAAGTTTTATTTATTTGAAAAGATATATTATATGGCATTCATTTAGTTTCTTTATTTTATGAATTAAACAAAGGTATTTTTTAGTTTTTATTTTCAAACTTGTATTTATGGTTAACCTTGAATGTATTGGTTTTATCCTTATAGTATTTCTCTCACACCATATATGTACACCTTGGTTTGTATTTAGTTTCTCTCCCTCATGGTTTTCTTGTAGGCAGGGGTGATAATCTATTTTTTAGAGTGGATTCTAAGTTTTATTTTTGCAATCAAGAGGTTGTTTCTTAAGAAGATGATTGTGTGTCATATATTAATTTTTGGGTTCTTTATTTCATTTTTACATATAATTTTTTTTACTTGTTAGATTTATGTCCATTATTTGATATGTTTGTTATATCTTATATGGTTTCTTATTGGTTATCTAGTTGATTCATTATTTGGTAACATTTATTCCTTAAAATTTATAATAGGTATATTGTTCCAATTGTTTTTGTTGATACCCTTAGAACATGTAGCAATCGATGGTTATTAGGAATGTGTATTTAGTATATATAATTTCATCTTGTGTGTGATGATCATGTATTAAGGCTATTATTATAGAACCACCCTTACAAAAATATAGGTAATTGTCACCACCCATTGAAGGGTAACTACATATCCTTCCCCCTCTATGTACTACTTCAAAAAAGGCTTCCTAGAAGTTCCCTTTCTCAACCACCTTTGGCAGAACTTTTGGTTCCTCATATTACCATCCATCATAGCACCTGTCTCTCATTATATCAAAAAAAATTGGGTTTCCTTATCTTACGTCTATGAAACCTTTTTTATGGAATCCCTGATCCCTTTATCTTTGATCAGTGATTCAGATTCGATTTCCTTGGGTGATCACACTTGACCTCTAGTTTCTATTAAATTAGGTGGTTTCCAAATATCCTCATCCATATTCTTCCTAAGATCTTTGTGATCATTTTGGAGTATCAACCCCTATAGATTTTGATGGTTATTCAGTTTTCTCATGTCTATATAGAACCTTTTATCTACTTAAGACTATCATAAATGTACTTTGGTCAAGAATTTTGGCAAATATCATCTAGATATATAGTTCTTTAAGAACTTTCATTGGATTTTGGGCCCCCTCTTCTCCGGTTATGGTCTTATCCCACAATCAATTCTCCTTAAAGATTCACCTCTTATCACATGATGAATTTATTTTGGTGTGGGATAGAGAGTGGGGCTCCTATAAAATATATAATTTTCCTCCCTTTCATTTTTTGAGGGAGGTTAACCTTGTGTGACACCCCTCAATGTCCACGGGGTGTATGAACATTCCTAGTATACATATCACTTCCTATAACCCTGTGGTACTGAAAGGTTTGGGTGATTCTATAGAGTGGTTTCTATTTGTGGATTCAATTATTCTTTATATGAATAAAACCATGAATGACCTAATGTAGGTTTTTTCTCACAAAATTCATAGTGGATTTGGCTTACTCAGATCATGTACTTGTGCCTTCTTTTTATTGTGTGAAGACTCTCTGACTGAGGTAGTCTGTAACCAATCATGAGGATCAATTTGAGTGTTTTGGTTGGGAAAATTCCAAATCAAGAAACAAATTAATTTACAGCTTATAACATAAAAACATAATAATGGAAACCATGATATCATTTAAATTCCACATATCACGAATACAACAAATAAAATAAATGACCAAAGTACATATGCAGTGGAAATTACAACACCTGAAGCTTGAAATAATTATCATTAATCAAATACAATATGCATAAGAAAACAACACACAAAACAATAAGACTAAATTAATATAAAAAAAATGACCTAGAAAAATTCATCACAAACATAACTCTTTAAAAATTATTATATGTGGATAATAATATACAGGATAGAGACCCCCTTATCGGGGCTTGGTCTCACTTTATTCTAAGAAGAAGATCACCACAATGGCTGAAATTTTAATTATTTCATCAAAGTCATCTAGGTCATTCAGGATCAAGAACTAAAATCCCATCATGATTCAGATTTAAGAGAATATCAATATGACACCAATGGGGAACTTCCACTTTTGATCATGCTAGTAAAATAACAATGTGTCATCCTTCTCAAGGAATGCATCAAGCTACTGATAAGATTAAACTATAAATATCTAATAACTAAGAAACCAAGACTTTTCTTAGCCTAGATGTTTTAATTTTTAATAAATTATCACTTTATTTATAATAATTAGATAACCATTTAAGGATGACCTTCAAATATTGACCAAGATGACGATAGGGGGCAGATATTGACTTTGCGAACCATCGTCGCCCTCTCCCTGTGATCTGTCTCAGCTGAACATGGGATGATGTAAAATCATAGAACCAGGGTTTTCATCTCTTGCTTAATGAGATACCATTGACAACCCACTACTATGCATCTCTCTCCTCCATGAAAGATCCAAACTAGGTCAAATTTTGAAGAGGATCACTGAACTCTAGGAGTCACACTTCTACCTCTATTGGTAAAAAATGATCTCCACAAATACTTAAATATGAAGAGTAAATAATGAAAAAAAATCCATACCTGGAGTAGACATGTGTTCGGGGGATAATTACCACGTAGTTTAATAAGAAAAAATATAACACCCTGACCTGGGAGCCACTAAAATGGTGCCCTAATCTGGTCTGTCACATGGCCTCAGGTGCACCTCCCCATATTCCAAAGGCTTCCAACTTGCAACAAGGGTTTGAGGATGGTATGGTTGGGAAAATATAACATCACAGTTATAGTAGCATAGTGATATAATCATATGATGAGAAAAATGAAATATAGATGAATCAAAAGGGAGAGAAATGGAAGAATAGCGTAATTAATGATTAAATGATATGAAGTATCCAATGACAATATAGAACAATACATGTCCATCTGAATACAATATATAAATAGAATACATACAAATGGTACTGAATAAATAGTATATAAATAAAGGAAAAAATCTGCAAGGGATATCCCCATGAGAATCCTGATTTATGTCTCAGTCAAGTGATCCTAAGATCCAATATACAAGGGTCACATCATAACGAGAATCCAAAATCATGAACTGACAAACATGAAGTCTTTTTGAGTACCCCATTGAAATGGTAGCTTGGAAAGGGTGTGAGATATACTAATTATTTCACCACAAATGGTATCTAATTCTATCCATTCCGTGAATATAAAATACAATAGTGTGTAGGTGTAACAAATAAACCATGATTAAATAAATTTGAACTAGTGAGACTCTCATTCTAGAAGGATACTTGGCCAAAAATACCTGCATTGGCATAAGAAAAAATATCTCAAAATATGATTCATATTATATGTATATATGTAAGTATGTATATTAAATATATATTTAAGTGTATATATATACATATATTCACACGGTTTGATACATAGTTCTAGCAAGGACCCATGAAGTAACATTGACATCTAACCATAGTCACAAGAGTCATCTCCATGACTGGGTATGATCATCAATATAAGACACCATTAATAGTATCATAATCAATATAGGATGATATGATGACTATCATAATAAATAATAGGGAGGTTCATACTTAAACTCCTAATTAAGGGGGGTGTGAAACATCATGACTAGAAACCTTATGGATTTTAACATCATGCTAACATCATCAACCTTGGGGGAGTGACATTTCAAGAAAATGAACCCACTCAAGGTTAATTTTTAAATTATATAGAACACATTAATCATGCTTTACCTATGATCCATTGTCTTCATGTTTCGTAAAGAAGCAATTGACATTGTTAAAGGTGTAATATATCCTTTTTAATACAAGCTATGCAACATTTATTAGAAAATCATGTGTTCATCGAAACCATTAATAAAATTTAATCATGAATGATAAATAAGGGCATGATTATAATCATTCCATTTACTATTTAATGATAAATATTGAGAAGTCCAAGTCTATAATCATTCCATTTACTATTTAAGTAACTTCATTTTATTTCCATATTTTATTCGAGAATACAATGCTCCTCAAAGGTGGTTTTATTATAAATAGGGGTGAGGCTATCATACTAATTTCATTTAAATCAATTTCATCAATCTTTATAATATTTTTCATTCATCACATCTAAAAATATAACTATGTTTGAGAAAGAAAATTCATTATAAATTAATTATTTTATGGAACACGAATAAGGGTGATTTATTTTCCTAAGCAAGGCGTAAGCCACTATATATAGATGAAACATGAAAAGGGGTGGTTCATATTAGGGTAAATAACATAAAATAGGTCAATTTAGCACACAAAAACTATATAATTTTGGTATTTAAGTTCAAAATATTAGATATCAATTTTATAATTCAACACAGAGAATTTTTGACGCATGGAACAATGACATAATCTATAAATTAGTGAGATGTGAAGGGAAAAGCATGAGAGCACCTACCTCATACAAAGGATGGTCCACTCCTCAAATATTAAGATTTTATTTGATTCATTTCAAGATTAATAAAAGAAATAGACAAACTCCTTGAAATTTGGGTGAATTAGCTCATGCGAAGATAGTAGATGATGGTGAGGAAAACAACAAAATGAGAAATAGGATTGAAGATCAAATTGTTACGCATCCAGAAAGATCAATTACAAAAAATTAAAACATCCAAATAGGGAGATATATCCATGCCTATGATAGGATAAGAGGATCTACCACAGAGGTGCTATTGTGTGTTGATGGGAGAATAAGAAAGGGGGTAAACCCTTTAAATATGGTAGGGTCAATATTGTCATTTTATCTCTTTTTAAGAGATACATAGTTTGACTACAAAGTCGGAATAACCATGTGAAAACCATGAAGACTTCAGTGTCCTAAGACAAATACCTTTTAAAATGAAACAAAATTATGCTGGATGGTTTAAAGGATGGTTTGCCTAACCATATCCAGCTACTGGTTAGATGTAACTAAGGGTGTGGGTTGGGTTCATGGTTTATAAAAACTATTCATATCCCATTTGGGCCACCCCTGCACACCTACAATATGTTTCGTGGTTATTCCTAGGAGGTTTTTTTGTTTAATCAAACCATGATCCTTTTTCACGGTTGTTCTACATGGTTAAACTAATAGTGTACAAGACATTTTCCTCATTATGTTCATCTAAATACCGGTGCCATTAGATCCTGATGCCTCCAAAACTCAACCAAACTGCCAAAGAAAACATTGATACTTAAACCTTATCTAAAACCTTATTTTAAAATATATAAAAATGTACATACATTTTTATTAAAATGGATTCTTAAATAAAAATAAAAAAATGAAAAAAATTATTATTAAATCCTTTATTTAATTAATGATAAAACTTATTCACAAATATAAACCATGTAAATTAAATACAAAAGGGATTTAACATGAAAAAATATCACACCCTCCACCATACAAATTAAAAATCTAAACCAAATGATGATTTTACATCAACTAAGATATCATCAACTTTAGAATATCCTAAAAATGAATCAACATCATATAATATAAAAATGAAGAACAAAAACCATATTCACATTGCAATTCAACATATCATGAATAAAAAAATGGAATAAAGAGTGATAAAAGTGCATATGAAGTGGAAATTAAGACACCTGTAGATTGAAATGATTCCCATAAACATATTACAAGATTTAGATGAAAATAGCACATGAACAAAATAGGACTAAAGACACATCACACACATGATAGATGAAAATATCAAACAAATAGAACTCCTAAAAATCAATAGAAGGAAACAATATACCATAGCAAGACCCCCTTAACTGGTCTAGGTCTCACCTTTGTTGAATAAGAAAGTCACGACCCAAACCTAGCCTAGTATTGAGATGAGAATACCCCAATGCTGCCTCCATATGTCAGAGGGTGGTGAAAATAACTGAATGTCATATCCTAAATGGGAGGCCTATTCTTATGTACCTTCCAGAACACACTCGGTCATCCTAATATAGAAGTGAATATGAATAAAAAAAGATTCAATATTTAGAAAGTAAACCAAGCATGAAAAACCTCTTGGGTGTATAGGATTATGACAGCGCACCTGAAACGTAAATAGAAAAAATACACGCCCAACTAGAAATATGTCACAACCTGAGAAAACTAGAAATGTAAACTGCCGATAGATACTAGATCTAGATCTCAAAGTTATGGACACCATATATTGTCCACAACACCCAGGTATCCCTAAGATTCTCTAAAGTCACTACTGACTTGTCTTTCATCTGTATAAGACATGACCTGTGTGGAAAAATCCCATGCAGGGGTGAGTATATACATACCCAATAGGATGCCTCAAAAGCTGTAGGGGGGATAAGAGATACAAGAGGAATAAAATAACAGTAGATAGTACAGATGATTCAATACATAGTGAAAGTTAATAGCTCAATCTAGACCTAGAGAAAGTAACCTTATCCAAACACAATTGTATCAATACGATGAGTATATAAACTAAAAGTCAATTTTTTCCACCTATAATAGGAAAGTAGACTCTTCAAACAATGATAAGCTAAACAATGAATGCATGTGACATACCCTTTAAGTCTTTAAAACCCATTCAAGGAGAGTAATAAAATTCAATGGTATGGATATATATATATATATATATGATCTGTAAAAATAATTCCATAATATAGATATCACAACTCCACCTAGGATGAAGAGTCTCCAACAGTTCTAAAAGTCCATCAATGATGCCCAATATCACATGCATCTACCCATAAGTAATCGTCTAAGCCAAGAAATGCCTTGTCACAGTGAGGCATAGTCGAGGGGACACATTATCTAGGTAGAGGACCCATTCCTTGGAACAATAGAAGGGTTTAACTCTGATAGTCGATGGAGGACCCATTCCCTTCCCAACAGGAGGGTTCCACTCTAGATGTCATTGAGGACCCATTTCACAACTCTAATACGGGGTTCCAAATGGAAGTAATTGAGGACCCACTACCCATATCTACTCAAGGGTTCTACTTGAATGTCATAAAGGACCCATTTTATAGCTGTACTGTAGGGTTCCACTTGGTAGTTATTGAGGATCCACTACCCAGCTCTACTTGAGGGTTTCACTTAGAAGTTATTGAGGAACCACTTCCCAGCTTTATTGGAGGGTTTTACTCATGAATCTGTAAAGTAACCATGCACTGTGCTGATAAGAGTGTTCTACTCTAGGTTCTAGTAGAGGAAACATTAATTTCCTATCTATATAGTTCCACTCTAAAAGTATATGGTGATATTGGGTGATCACTGCCATTGCCAAATGTCGCCTAACTATGCATCATGCACAAAACATTCTAAACCGTATCAAAAAATCCAAAAAAAGGTAATCATCACATTCTACATAGAAAAATACTCAGGATAGACTACCCTCTAGAAAAAATTTAAATCCAAATGAAGGAGATATAGAACCTTAATGTTTCCTCAAAAGAAACCAAGTAGTACACAATGTGTGAGTGGACCCACACAATGTGTAATCCCTCTCCACCACCTGGTCTTGTCCTTTTCTAGCACATGAATTCCAACACATATAGAATTAAACTCCACACAAGTGGAATACATGATGTGTCGAAGCAATACATGATCAGTTCATCTCCTTCTAACCTTTTTTGTGTACTCATTCGTGTACAAATACTATAATACCCAACATGTTTATTCATAGGGGGTGTAACTCATGTGCTCTAGTCGTGTTCGTGTACCCGGTAACATGGCCTATTCTTTACCATGTGATTCTTCAAATGAACCATCCACATAGGAAAGCGGTTACACATCGTGCGATGGAGATACACAGAGTTCCAAACTTATAAACTTATAAAACCCTAGCTTCCACAATTAAGGTGATACATGTCATGTGTTCATCCTTGTACACGACATGTAGTCGTGTTTTTCATAGATTCTCATATCTTCCACCAACACTTTAGATCAATACATTTCAACATAGATACTGCCTTTCTTTCACCCAAATTTTTTGAATCTAGCTATGGTTTATTTTTTTTCAGCTGTCATTCATCGAAAATCATATTCTGTCATTATTCAGTGGTTTATTCATCAAAACCCCAAGCCATTGATCCTTCCACTATTTAATAGCCATCCTTTGATCTTTGAAATGATCTTTTTTATCCTACAAACATTCTGAATTTTTCCATACTTCATCAATCTGTCCCTCACTCATGAATCCATTGTAATTACTGGGGTTTGATCAGGCTCGGTACACTTGGAAATGTCAAACCAAGACCACCGATTCCAACCTATAAAAAACTTGACAAAATTTAGTGGAAAAGAAAAATAACAATTGTTTAAAAGATTGTTTCTAATCATTATTGGACAAAAATAAATAATGGGGAATCTGTGGTTCAAATCAACTTAAATAATCAAAATTAATCTGGTACATAATATCCTTCCTATGCTATAATTGGTACAGATCAATAGAATAGGTTGATCTTCTCAATTGACTTAATCAAAGAGGGTGAAAACTAAAAATTGATTAGTCCTACCTAGATATTGGATCGTTTTTCATAAAATAAGACATTAAAAAATGATTTAATGAAGTCGATGTGTGTGTTTCATCCTGATATTTTCTGATATAGAGTTTCATTGCCATCTGATTTGATTCTCTAATAGAAGGAGTGGAAGAGTATCCTTAGAGATTTATTAATTATGAGGCTAACCCTGGGAAATTATCTATAAAGATGTATTATTAGGGAGACCATTTAATTAAAATGAATAAATAAATAAATTTAATAAATTAATCAATCCACTGAATGTATCACCAACGAGTGAGTTGTCCAAATACCCCACACAAACCACTTTTACATCACACCAAGGGTAAACATCACATTATGGACTCAACTATGGACTCAGATTTATGATATGAGATTTTGTTTAATATTTTTCTAATTTTATTTAAGAACCTTGGGTACATAATATAAAATATATAAAATATTTTAAAAAAATTAACTTTTGACACACTGGGCCTCAGAATCACATGATGTCTCAGTGTCTAGCTAATGATATATATATATATATAATTTAAAATTATTACAAAGAAAAAAAATGTTTCTAAATCATTACCATTATAATATTTTCATCCCCAAAATGAAAAAATAAATAATTAACTTAGGATAAAGAGCCTTCATTTGGATCCCCCACTCATAAGAACTCTTCTACACGTTCCGGTACTTCCTTAAAACATGAACTAAGTGGATGAAATAATTACATAGTGTCCTTTTTAGGGATCCTACATCTTCACTAGGTGATCTGCAAAGGGGGAACCATACTCAATATCCAGGTCTCCTCAATCAATGACATGCATGGGGTCATGCATGTATCTACTCACCTATGACACATTGAAGACATTGTTCACCCACTCCAACTGTGGGGGTAGTGAGAGGTGGTAAGAAACCTCACCAACCCTATGCACGATCTCGAATGGCACGATTATAACACCCCGGGTTTTTATTTACATTTTTTTCATATAAATTAAAACATTCATTTATATTTTTCATTTCACTACGTCAAATATTACTTTCACATGGAACTAACTTGGCATATGTTGCACGCAACACCGACTTGGCGTACGATACCCACAACACTGAGTTTCTATGAAACATCTCCTTTTATTATTATTATCTATATGAGATAATTATAAACTAGACATTAAACATAGTTTTATGAATATTAATTACTACTTTTAAAATATTGACAATAAAAGATATGATTCTTGGTGAAGTTCTTTTATGTTTAAAAATACTGTTTTCTTGAATTAACCACTTTTAATGTACTTTTAAAGACAATTGTAGACACTCATGAAAATCTATTCTCGTAAAATAAACACAATTTTTTAATTAATCATATCAAAATTAGTTTAGTGTGAATTTTTAGCGTTTTTCTGAAAAGTTTCAATTTTTGATGAATAGTAAACAATACTGCATAGTATTTAAAAACTGACTTTTTCATTTAAATAATTAATTTTACATTAAATTTATTTTAAAGTAAAAATATATAAATAATATATATATTAACATATATATTAATATAATTGAGGTAATTGGAATCATTTTTAACATAAAATTAGATATAAAAAAATTATTGTGCTTTTGAAAGTCTCTTTTATCTACCTTCCAGCCACATTTTAGGGATTAAAAATAAATGTAATTTTACTGCTTCTATGAATTAAATTTCAAAAAATGGACATATATGGTTTTAATTAAGATAAAAAAGGTACTATAATAAGATAAAAATAATTTTTGTTGAATATTAACTTGTAAATTTTATTTACCATAGTTAAAGGTAAATATGGTAATAAAAGGTAAAAATAATATTATGACAATATAAAATTACCCTAAAACTTGTCTTAATTTAAATGGATAAGTGTTTTTAGATAAAAATAAACCTTATTTCAATAATATGATCCCAGTTAAACAACTTGTGTTAGATTAAGACATTTATTATATTTTATTTATAGAAGAGTTAAAAGAGTCATATTAAAATTTTAATAACTAAATCATTTTTTATATAGGTTTATACATAAGATAAATCAAACTATAATTAATAATTTTAAATAAAATAAATTTTTATTATCATGATATTTTTTTAAAATTTATATAGAAGAAATAACAGAATTAAATTCTGGTAAAATAATGATGCGGTAATTGTTTAATTAATTGAGATATCAAATAAATGATACTAAAAATATTAAAGTAAATATAATTATACTTAATTAATGAAATAAAAGAATTTTATCGATAACTTAGATATGTTAGTGACATATTATAACTATTGGTTCTAATTTATCATGTTGGTTTGATATTTTTAAAAACGAAAATATAGAATAGTATAAAAATTGACATAATATTATACTTTAAAATAAATAATATTTTATTAATTTATAAATTTTTTATAAAAATATATATTTAGGAAAAAGAACTTTTATAGTATCACATATATCATAAATGATCTAATTGAGTTTTTTGGTAGTTTATAATAACTATATTAACCCTATAGTGTAAAAATACATGCTATCACGGTAAAAGTTAGATTGTTTAACTAAGGGTTAAAGCAAAATGATAAGGTTAAATTTATTACCTAAACATGTATAAATTGATTTTTTGATTATATTTAGACCCATAATCTTCTCATACTCGAATAAAAACATTTTTTATCAATTTTTAATCGAAAATTAATTTATATTAATTTAATATTTTTGGAGTTTCCTAAAGTGCCCCTCCCCTCTCTTATAAAAGTGAACTTCTCCTTATTTTTAATTCACACCTATAATTCCATTTGGATCAGCAAAAAACTACCCATTTCCTCTCCCAACGTCCCTCAATACATCCTAGAGTCCATAATTTGGGTAGATATCCATCCTATGGGTTCTTTTCATACAAATCAAAAGGAGATACCTGAATAAGCGGTAATTGTTTTATCTCCCCTTTCAAAGTTATTTTCTTCTTCTACCTCCTATTTGTATGTTTATTCCATAGAAAAGTAATAACTCCATCATCTAATATATTCTGATATGTTTTTAGGATTATGGAAAAACCATATTCCACCTTTTACCCATCCTATGAAAAACAATATCACCATGCATACGTACGTACGACTTACCATCTCCTAGTCATGGTGTAAATAATTTTTCATGTATAATTTATTTATATGGGTATGGAGGTGAATATAAAAGACATAAATAATAAATATGACATAGTATTGTTTCTATTTAATTAATATTCCATCCAATTACCAAACCTTTACCAATATGGAATGATATCATCGCTCATGGGTACGTACGACTTACCGTTTCCACGATGTGATGAGATTTGTTTTCCACGTTCACCATTAAAGAATGATTATAAATAAATAAATAAATATATATTATTACTAATTATGAAATATATATGATATAATAATTCTAATTTTATAATTATATATATATACATATGTCAATAACAGAATTTCTTTCTATATGACAATTGAAACAGAAACAACGTTCATGCGTCCGTACAACTTACCGTCTCCCTGAATAGTGTATTCTATATCGTACATATTTATTCTTTAGATTATTATCATATAAAAATGATAAATATACATGATATTTATATAATTATTTAATTTCCAGAATCATAATATAATTATAAGGACCAATGATATAACTCATTAAGTCACATGCCAAGAACAAAGCAAATATTACCCAAAGTGAATCCTTAACATAAGATCTTTAACAAGAAGGTAATATAAGGTCATAATAAATCCATCAATGGTGTTAGATATAATAATATGATTCTATATAATATTTATAATAAACTTAAATTTATTATATAGGAATATTATTTGAGAATTAAGAGAGTCAAGACATATGGTAAGGGGATTTCGTCTCACCTTTAACTTCTGTGAGATACAGGATATGTTCGCCACGCCTTCATTTTGTATGGTGTATATACTGCCCCTGATTGTATCCAATGATTCTTATAATTAAATTTATGGGAATTTACATATCAATTTTATGATCTTTCTTTCATGGGGTTTATGTTTCAAAAAGTTTTATGTTATAAAAATCATTTTTAAAAGAAGAAAGGACATTTTTCTCAAGAAATGATTTTAAAAGATATTTCAAAATAATGTTTCCTCTAGGATAAAATTTTTTGGTGGTACTCATGACTTTATAGGAAAATTATTCTATTTTTCCATTCATATTAATCCTCTTAATGGATTATGTTTTGATGGCATTATGTTTATGAATCCCGTTTCTCTTTCATGGGTTATATACTTTTGAAACCTGATTCTTTTCATGGGTTATGTTTATGATTAAATAATAATGAAACCTATATCTTTCCATAGGTTTTGATAGGTTTATATGTTTATGATACCCATTTAATTTCATGGGTTATTTTATTATTTTTAATGATATTGTGGAAAATGTTTGTATGAATTGATTATGAGACGAGTGGGACCTATATCTCCATTCAATGTATTGGGTAAAGATTTATATCTCCTGAGATAAACTAAGACGGTATTGGGAGTGAACCTTTACTACTAGGATTTCCATGGTAGTGAACTATGACTACAAAAAATGGTACGAGATGTAAATTCAAGATACTAAGATGGTATGGGGCGTGAACCCATGCAACTATGATGGTCCTGAAAGTGATGACTTAGCTTACATGGAAACAAATATATGTGTATGTGTTTTACACAGTTCCATGCCAAAATCCTATATTATGTTTTCATGGATTATATTCTTTATTTAATTATGAATTATGTCATATGAACTACCAATATTTATCCCATGATTTCTGTTATGATCTTTGATATGTATGGTATAATCTTTTATTTTTCACGATCACATTATCATACCCTTATACTCATGTTTATGATTATATTTCTCCCTTGTTTACCCACACTTAGCATATGAGATCTCCAATTTTAGGTTTCCTTCCCCTAGGTTGTGCTGATATGTACTATTTTTGATGTATCTATGAAGTGTGCGAGTCAAGAGGAACCTAGGAGGAGATTATGTAGTTCATTTATTTACTAGTGTTATGTTTCCATGTTTTCAAAGGCACTATAACAACTACGGTCTTTGGGTGTCTATTTCTATATTTTTAAGTATTCTGCAAAAGTTTTATAGTGTTAATATTTTGAAAATAGAGGGTCACTATAGTTAGTATTAGAGTAAATTTATAGTTATCCTTTGTAATCTAGGATTAAAAATCATTAGTGAGAACCATAAGGGCATGCTTAAGGATTAGTCTAAGGGTAAGGAAAAGTATAGGAAAATATCTTGAAATTTTGGTGAAGGATAGAGTGGGTGGTTTCATAGAAATATATCATTGTTTGGATACTATAAGTGGATGTGGATCTAGCATAGATGTACGTAGGGGTAAAAACTCTGAAAAGATGTTTTTATCCTAACTCGGGGTAATCTGGTACATGAAAATGGCCCTTATTGCACACCTAGTTTGACACTCCTCGGGGATATGCTTTGGGAATTCAAAAACTCTTCATGTACCAATATGAAGGATTTAAATATAATTTGAATATTAATAACCTATGATAAACCTAAGGTTTCATATATTAAAGAAGGTGTCAGGAGTTATACATCCTATAAGTGATTTTTCATTGTTATGTGATTCCACACTATGATAACTATTTCTAAATTTATGTTTTTGGTTTTAGTCAATGGATAGAACCTGAAGGAACCACGTCAATGGTGATTCTGATGGACAATGCAATGAATGTACTCCTTAGCAACCTAATACTATGGGAGATAGAATGTAAAACCTCATTGATATGCTCACACACATTTCTCAATTTATGAATCATGGTGGACTTGAAAATGAGAAAAGGAGGGAACAAAATTCTATTGAGTCTTTCTTTAGGAAATGTACACCTTAATTTAGAGGGTCTTATGATCCACTTATTACTGAACAATGGATTAGTACTACCCAAAATATATTCTCTATTATTTAGTGTTTAGAGCATGAGAAAGTCATTCTAGTTGTTTATCGACTAGAAGAAAAAGAATATCAGTGGTGGACTATAATTAATAATATGATGTAGAAAAATGAGATTGAATCCCTGGATTGGGAAAAGTTCAAAATGTTATTTTCAATACATAATTTCCTCGGATACTTTATAGCTATACGGAGAAATATTTCCTTGGGTTGAAGTAAAGAGATGATAAATCTATTGGTACCTACGAGGAAAATTTCACAAGACTTCCAAGGTACACTTCAAGAATTATCATCCAACCTGAAAGTAAAGTTGATAGGTTTTTTGGTGGCTTAAATCCAAGTATCAGAAGAGAGTTTACCATTAAAAACTTTAGTAGCTATGAAGATATTGTGCATTTTGAAATCAAGGATGAAATAAAGGTTATAGTCACATATCAATCTCATGAATTTGAAAAGATGATAAATATAGAGTTTAAAAGAAAACTCTAAAATCCATGGAGAAAAGAATATGAACCTTCCTTTATTCTCTAAGTATGGGAAGAAACATGGAGTAAATTTTCTAAGGGGTCTAATAAATGTTTTAAGTTCATAATGGAAGGTCACTGGGAAATTGATTTCTGAATTTATGGGAAGAAGTTAGCTAATGTTGTGAATGTGAAAAAAGCGTCATAGAATGAACCCCCATGATTTAGTGCTACAAGTGTAAGGAAAATGCGAATTATTCTAACCACTCCCCAAATACAAGGGATGGGGATGATGATCAACGTCAACAACATCTTGAATAGAGGTAAAAATGGAAATTTCATGTAATCAATATTTTTATTGAGGGGTGCGATAACGACATGATGAAAGGTACACTTACTACCCAATCTTGAACTACTAATGTCATATTTGATTCTATATCTACCCACTCTTATCATTATTCCTTTGGTCTAATATGATGTAATATTATGCATGGATTGGATTTATCTACATAATGTCTACATAAATTTTCAAGTAAGGGAAGTTATGTTTGATATTTCAAACCCTCCTGTGATTATCCATCAATGTGACAGTAGGCATGACCATTCTATAGAGATTAAATCTAATATATAGGTCTTTATTCTCATTAAAATGGGTTCTTTATCTCAAATGGTCGGGGAGAAGATCGACATTGATGATATGTATACTATTCAAGCTTTTATGGATGTATTTAAGGAAGAGTTTCCCAATCTTCCACCAAAACATGAAGCTGAGTTCTCAATAGAACTCATACTTGGTTCCACACAAATTTCAAAGACTCTATAGAATGGACCCGATTGAGTTGTAGGAATAGAAGAAGAAACTCCAAGAAAGCCTTAATATGGGATTCATTTGGCCAAGTGTGTCACCTTGGGGAGCAGTGGTTATTTTTTTGAAAAATAATGCTGGATCAAAGCAAATATGCATTAATTATCAGGATTTAAACAATATCACAATCAAGAACAAGTACCCTCTTCCCCATATTGATGACTTGTTTGATCAACTATGCGGAGATCAATACTTTTATAAGATTGAAATTCATTCTCAATATAATAAATTGAGGGTCAAGAAATAGAATATACCCAATATGAAATTCCATAGAAGGTATGGACATTATGAATATATAGTGATGCCTTTTGGTCTTACTAATTCCCCTGTCATCTTTATTTATTTAATGAATAGAGTCTTTAGAGATTACTTTGATATATTTTTTGTAGTATTTATAAGTGGTATTTTTATCTATTCAAAGATAAAGGGAGATCATGAATATCACTTGAGAATTTTACTAAAAACCCTAAGGATGTAGAATTTATATGCAAAATTTACAAAGTGTGAATTTTGGAAACAAAAAGTATCATTTTTGGGTAACATAATCTCTAGAGATTATAAAACATTTGATTCATCAAAGATGGAGGGTATTGATAGTTGGCCTAGACCAAACACAGTGACTATGATCCATTAATTTCTTGGTTTTACTAGATATTTTCGACATGTTATACAGAATACATCATCACTATCTAATCCTATGACCAAGGTAACTTCGATTGGAGTCAAGTTCCTCTAGATAGATGAATGTGTGGAAACTTTCATAGAACTGCAGAGAAGGTTGGTCAGTACACCTGTGCTTACATTACCCTATAGCGGAGAAGAGTTTGGAATATATATATATATATATATATATATATATGCATATGAGAGGAGATTGGGATGTGTTATTATGAAAAATAACATGGTTACAGCTTATGCCTTGTGACAGTTTAAGATTCAGGAGCAAAATTATCCAAATCATGATTTAGAGTTAGCAGAAGTAAATTTTTCACTAAAGATATGGAAGCATTATCTTTATGATGAAAAGTTTGATATATATATATATATATACTGATCACAGAATTCAAAAATATATATTCAAAAAGAAGGAGTTGAAGATGCGCTAGAGAATATGGTTAGATTTGATAAAGGATTATTACTACTCAATACATTACTACCCTAGGAAAGTGAACAAGGTGGACAGTGATTTGAGTAAAAAAGATCATTCTATATTATCCATTGTGAGGATAAACAAAGATCCAATATTCTAGTATTTGAAAAGGATGGATCTATAAATCCCGAAGGAAGTGTAAATATCTTATCTTTCTCAAATGAATGTTCAACCCTCTATCAAGGTGAATATTAAGGAGGCACAAAAGGAAGACAAAGAGATGAAAAAAGAAGTTAAAAAATGTTCCATATTTTAACCTTGATCAAGATGAAATGACAAGGTTTAAGAACCGTTTGTGTGTTCCTTCCATACCAGATTTGAAGAATGAGATGTTAGAGGAATATCATAGCCCTTCATTCTCTATTAATCCTGGAAGTACATAGATTTATAGGGATTTGAAAGAATAATTTTCATGGGATGGTATGGAGAGAGATATCGCAGAGTTTGTATCTCGGTATATGGTATTCCAGCAAGTTAAGGATGAATGAAAAAAGTCTAAAGGGATTTCTCATCCATTATCTTTAAAAAAATGGAAACAGGAGAACATAAATATGGATTTTTTCATTGGACTACCCAAAACCTCTAACGGTTTTAATGCTATATGGGCGGTAGTTGGTCATCTTACTAAGTTAGCACTCTTCATTATTATTAGAGATGATTTATCTCTGGATCTGCTTCCTAGGATATACATCAAGTAAGTGGTAAGGTTGCATGGAGTACCACATTTCATTGTATCAGATTGAGATATGAGGTTTACCTAAAAGTTCTTGAGAAGTATTCAGAATGCACTTGATACCGAATTGAGTTTTAGCACTACTTATCATCCTCAGATAGATGGTCCATCAGAAAGAAAAAATTAAACTATAGAGGGTATGTTGATATCTTCGTCTCTATATTTCAAAAGAGTTTGGGATCAACACATTTCTCTAGTTGAGTTTTATTACAAAATAGATTTCACTGAAGAATTAAAATGGATCCGTATGAAGCCCTTTATGGGAAGAAATGTGGACCTCCAACATGCTAGGATGATGTTGAAGAAAGAAAGATATTGGGACCTGAGATTGCTGAAGAAATGGTCGATAAGGTTAGAACCATTCAAAAAAATATCAAGATAGCTAAAAGTTGGTAGAAGAGTTATACTGATAACCATTGATGTGATAAAGAATTTGAAGTTGGAGAAATAGTGTTTCTACATATCTCACTTGGGAATAAAGTTATGAGATTCTGGAAGAATGGTAATCTAATCCCTAGGTATATTGGTCCCTTAGAGATTCTTGATCGTATCAGGACAATATCCTATCACTTGGAACTTCCTCCAAATATCTATCAAGTTCAAGATGTTTTCTTTATATCTCTCCTAAGGAAGTTAATATCTGACCCTTCACATGTACTTAAGTTAGAGGTCATACCGCTGGAATAAGATATTTCTTACAAGGAGCAAACTGTTGAAATTCTGGACCAATCAGAGAACATTCTATGAAATAAGAACACTCTCCTGGTTTATGTTTTGTGGAGAAATCACCAGTTAAAGGAAGCTATGTGGGAACTGAAGGATATGATGAAGTAGAAGTATCCTCCTTTTTTTACCCGAGTGATGAATTTCGAGGGTGAAATTAATTTAAAGGGGGGTATAATGTAACACCTTTAGTTTTTGTGGACCTTTTTTAGAATAAATTAAAACTTTCATTTATATCTTACATTTCACAAACACAAACATTCCGTTCACATAGAGCTGACATGGTGTATGTTGCCCCAACACTAACTTGGCATATGATACATGCAATACTGAGTTCCTATGAAATATCTCTTATTATTATTATTATCTAAATGATATAATTATAACAAAACTATTAAACATAATTATATGAATAGTAACTACTAATTTTCAACTATTTATAATAAATGATATGATTCCTTGTAAATTCCTTCTATGTTTAAAAATACCATTTTCTCAAATCAATCGCATTTAATGTCATTTTAAAGATAATTTTCTACACTCATGAAAATTTATTTTGGTAAAATAAACATCATTTTTGAATTCAGAATATTGAAATTAGATTAGCACATAAGCCTTAGCCCCATTGGTAAGGAATTTGTAAGTGTATCCGAGAGACCCGGGATCAAATCAAGGTGGAGACATTATTTCTGGGGTTACTGTATTCGTACTGTAGTAGTCACTGTAGCAGGAACTGTATAGTGCTGTATTATGTACTGTAGCAGGAACTGTAGTAGGTACTGTTTGGCACTGTACTAGCCGGGAATATACCCCTGTTTGGGCCTTCGGGCCACCCAGTCCTTCCTGTCAATAAGGACATTGGGCCACCTCAAGGCCTTCGGGCCACCTTAAGTGCAGATGCAAACCATATGACCTACGTGGAACAAGCTCTACAAGGAGGATGAGCAAGGACCTTTCACCATAGCAGAAGCTAAACTAATTGCATGAATGAGAGGGTATGACACCTCCCATCGGGACAAGCCTGTGCATGCACGGGAATGCCTATCTGAATAGCCATGCGAAGGTGGAGAGCTGATTTCACGATGAAGATGCTGGGGAGGAGCAGTTCTAAGTAGTTAGTCTAGGTTGCATGTAATGTTTGAAGCCTACGGGAAAATGAATTCCTCTAAGGCCTATGGGCCATGTAATACTTACACCTACGAGCCTTGTAAGGGTTCCGTCTCACCCCTTGAATATTGGATTATCAAAATCAATTAAAAATGAAGGCCTTTGGGCCATTGGAAGAGATTAGGGTAGTTTTTTTTTACTTTTCAAAAAAAATCAATTTTTGATGAATAGTGAGAAATATTGCGCAATAGTTGGAAACCGACATTTTCATTTAAATAATTATTTTTACATTAAATTTATTTTAAAGTCACAATAGATAAATAATACATATATTAATCAAATTTAGATCATTGGAATAATTTTTATAATAGAATTAGATATAATAAAATTATTGAACTTTTTAACGTCTCATTTACCCGCATTCTGGCCACATTTTCAGGATTAGCAGTAAACATAATTTTACTTCTTATCTGAATTGAATTTTAAAAAATAGACATACATATTTGTAATCAGGTTAAAAAATGTGGCCAAATAAGATCAAAATAAATTTTGGTGAATAGTAACATTTAAATTTTATTTACCATGGTTAAAGGTAAATAGGGTAATTAAAGGTTAAAATAATATTATATAATTTATAGTTATGCTAAAATTTGTCTTAATTTAATTGTAAAAGTGGGTTTCTTCCCACATAAACATTATTTTAAAAATATTATTCTATTTAAGACACATGTGTTAGGTTAATACATTTATTATATTTTATTTAATAAAGAGTTAAAAAAACCATATTCAAAATTTAATAACTAAATAATATTCATATAAGTTTATAAATAAGATAAATTATAGTATAATTAATAATTTTAACGATAAGAAATTTATATTCATTATTTTAATTTGTTTCTAATTTTTATAGAAGAAATAACTTAATTAAAGTCTTTTATAGTAATGATGTAGTAATTGTTTAATTAATAGAGATATCAAATAATTGATATTAATAATATTAAAAAATATAATTTGAATTAATTAATGACATAAAATAATTTTATAGATTACTTATACATTTTAGTGACATATTAGAAGTATTTTTTTGAAGTTATAATGTTGGTTTGATATTTTTTAAAAAGAAAATATAGAATAGTATCAAAATGGACATAAATGATACTTTAAAATAAATAATATTTTATTAAGTGATAAAAAATTCATAAAAATATATATTTTAGAAAAATAACTTGGTTAGTGACAAAGATATCATAAATTATCCAATTGGGGTTTTTTGAAATTTTATATTAACTATATTAACCCTGCAGTGTAAAAATAAAAGTTGTTATTGTAAAAGATAAATTATTTAACTAAGGGTCAAATCCAAACGATAAGGTTACAATTATAACCTAAATATTTTTAAAATTAATTAGTAGATGATATTTTAACCCATATTTATCTCAACCTAGAAGAAACTCACTTTGGATTCATTTTAATTGAAAATTAATTTATTTAATTTTAATATTTTAAGGGTTTCCTAAAGTGCCCCTCCCCTCTCTTATAAAAGGGTACTTCTCCTTCCCTTTATTTACACCTCTAGTTCCATTTGGATTAGCCAAAAACTACCCATTTTCTTTTCCAACTTCCCTAAATATATCCTAGAGGATATACTTTGGGTAAGAATCCATCCTAAGGAGTCCTTTTGTACAAATCAAAATGAGATACCCAAAAAAGAGGTAATTTTTTTATCATCTCTTTAAAAGTTCTTTTACTCTTCTACTTCCTCTTTAAATGTTGTTTCCATACCGAAGTAACAACTCCAAAATATAATATATTCTGATATGTTTTTATTATTATGTTAAAACCATATTCCTCTAATTACTCATCCTACTAAAAATGATATCACCATGCGTGCGTGCGTATGAATTACCGTCTCCAAACCGTGGTGTAAATTTTTTTCATGTATACTTTAATTATATAAGTATGATGATGAATATAAAGGACCTAAATAATAAATATGACATAATATTTTTTCTTTCTAATTCTTATTCCATCTAATTCCCTACCCTTTACCAATATGGAATGATATCATCGCTCATCCATACTACGACCTACCGTCTCCACGGTACGATGAGATTTATCATCCACATTCACAATTCAAGGATGATTATAAAAAATACATATATTGTTAATAATTATGATATATATATGATATAATAATGATACTGGAATAATTATATATATATATATACATATATACATATGTCATTTTCATACTTTCTTTCCACACAATAATTGAAAGGAAACCAACATTCATGCGTACGTATGGTTTACCATATCCACGAACGGTGGATTCTATTTCATAAAAATTTATTCAATAGATTATTATAAAATACATATAATGTATATAAATTATTTTTATATCATTATTTCCATTCTAGAATCATAATATAAGTATAAGGACCAACGATTTAACCAATTAAGACACATGCGATGAAAAAAGAAAATATTACACAATGTTAAACCTTAACATTGGATTGTTAACAAGTAGGTAATATAAGGTCATAATAAAACCATATGTGGTATTTGATATAAGAATATGCTTCTTTAAAATATTTATAATAAACTTATATTTATTATACAAAAATCTTGTTTGATTACGAAGAGAGTCAAGACACAAGGTAAGACGATTTTATATCACTTTTAATATCTTTGAGATACAGTCTATGTTCGCCACCCATTCATTTTGTATGGTGTATGTACTTCAAATGATTCTATCCAATGATGATTATTATTAAATTTATGCATTTTTAAGTATCAATTTTACGATATTTCTTTCATGGGGTTTGTTTTTAAAATGGTTTTATGTTATAAAAATCATTTTTCAAATAAAAAAGGATATTTTAATCAAGAAATGTTTTTAAAAGATCATCAAAAATTATTCTCCATCTATGATAATATCAATTGGTGTTAATAATACCCTTATGGGGGAATTATTCAATGTTTCCATTCATAATGTTTCTCTAAATGGATTATATTTTGATGATATGATGTTTATGAAGCGTGTTTCTGTTTCACGGGTTATATGCTTTTGAAACAGACTTCTTTTCATGGGTTATGTTTATGATGAAATAATTTTGAAACCTGTATCTTTGCAAAGGTTATGATATGTTTACATGTTTATGATACACATTTTATTTCATGGGTTATGTTATGATTGTTAATGATATTGTGGAACTTGTAAGTATGATTTTATTATGAGATGAGTGGGACCTATTTCTCCCTCCAATACATTGGGTAAAGATTAATATCTCATGAGATAGACTAAGATAGTCTTGGGAGTGAACCTTGAATACTAAGATGGCCATGGGAGTAAAACATGACTTCTAAGATGTTATAAGGAGTGAACTCATTCTACTAAGACGGTGTGGGGAGTGAACTCGTACTACTATGATGTTATTGGTAGTGATGTATAAGATTAGGTGTTTTCTACACTTCCATATCTAACTCTTATGTTATGTTTTCAGGGATTATGATCTTTATTTAATTATGAATTATGTCCTATGAACTTACAATATTTATAACATTTTTCTGTTATGATCTTTGATATGTAGGTTATGAACATCTATTTTTCATGATCACATTATCATACCCTTAAACTCATTTTTATGCTTATATGTCTCCCTTGTTTATGCTTACTGAGAATTTGAGCTCACCACATTTTTGTTTATTTTCCCTAGTTTATGATGATATGTACTATGTTTTATGTATCTAAGAAGGTATATAGTCAATAATAACCAAGTAATATATTTTTTAGTTCATTTATTTTCCAGTGTTATGTTTTCATGTTTCAAAAGACATTATACACAAGTGGAAAAAATAGATTTTACATCGATTTTTTTTATTTTTGAAGTCAGTTTTTAATGGATTTATATAATGGAGATGTAAAAACTAACCTTTTAGGGTTGGTTTTTTAAAAACTGATGATGAAAACTAGCATTCGCTCGATTTTCGGCATCAGTTTTAATGAAAACAGATGCTGAAAATGGAGCGCCAGCTTTTTCCAGCATCGCTTTTTATGAAAACTGACACCGAAACCTACATTGGGGTCAATTTTCATAAAAAATAATTCTAGAAATTGGTTTCGACATCCGTTTTTATGAAAACTGACACCGAAACCCATATGGTAGTTTTTAATGTATCGGTGTCGATTTTTCTGAATACCGATGTTGAAAGTAATTTATTTAAAAAATTAAGAATATTACACTTCCCAAATAATCTTAATCCCTATAATAAAAAAATAGTATACAAAAATCAAATTGTATTAATCATTAACTAAAATACTACAAAAAAATACATCCTTTTGTGTAGTTAACCAACAATTTATCTACGAATTTTATTTTAAAGTAGATTTCAAATATACATACTTGAAATTTATAGCATGCTCATTGTTCATTATTGTTGAAGCATTCATTTGATATAATTTTGTTAAAAGACCTATTGTAACGAAATAATTAATTTTTTGAACACATGATATTATGAAAGTGTTATATATTATTAATAAACATTATAATATACATTCCTCAAATCGTAATCAGACTCAACAAAAAGATCACAAACAAAGATTGAAGATGGGTAAGTTCATTTTGGGTATAATACTCTATATCATGGAATGTATACAATAAAATTTAATGATATTAGATTAAAAATAGAATTCTGTGAAAAAAAAATAAAAAAATTTAATATAACTAACCTTATGAAATTTAGTATTTACCCCAGTTGTGATTATCTCATACATGAATCATAGAACATAATACCCACATTGAACATGTACTCATTGTAAATCAAACTGCAGTTATAAAACATTAACTTGATAATAAAAACCAATATATATACATACATACATACATATATATATATTTATTTATCAAAAAATTAGAACAAAATCTAATAAAAAAATTAATTACATTTACTTTCACATAATTGATTACATTTGGTTTCTTTGTGGACAGTTGTTATTTGTTAAATTTTTTCTATGATCTGCATTTTCATATATATGAACTAATAATAAATGTATAAAAAATGATAATTAAACACAAAAAAGATTATTAAAAACAAAAAAAGTTACCTGTGCTATAAAGTGGAAATTTTTTTTACAGAGACTCTCTGATAAAGAGAAAAACCAATATAAAGTGTATTCATTTGGGAAAAATAGACCTAACATACAATGCCCCTACAATACAAAAATTTCACAATTAATGACATTATAATGATAATTAGTTCATAATTATGTTTCTATTCTTAGTTATCAAGTAATAGAAAAAACTAGCATTCAATATTCATATGTGATAATCTCTCACATATATATTCAACTCTACTAGGATTCTTCACATGTTGCACTTCGTGAGGATATATAAAAATGTAAATGGATGTGTTGTCATTTTGTACAAGAAGTGTGTGAAGATACCTAATTTAAAAAGGAAATATAGTTAGTTAATTTAAACCATATTTAATTAAATAAATAAAAATTGAAACATCATTTTTCTTATATAGAAAACAACTACAACACATTCAATTCGAGATATTCAAAATCAACTAGATGCATGATATATTATTTGAGTAATATAAATGAATATTATCTTATACATATATCATATGTCATTCAAAACTCATAGATATTATTCAAGGAAGAATAATCCTCAACTAATATTTGTATCCTATAAAAAATATCTAAAGTATCTAAAATCGATTTTTTTTTCTGAATGTTTTTTCTGAATGTTTTTTCTTCAATTTTTCAATTTATTTTTCTTTCAGATAATCATATATAAGTTAAATTTCAGAAAACATTATAAGTAATTTTCAATCATATGTAATTAATATTTAAAAAATTGAATACCTCATATGAAATATAATAAAGAAGACCAATTGGCCAAACTAGAAAATAACCTAGACAATCCCCAACTCTGGTAATCTCCTTAGTAAGAAATTGTAGTAGAGCATTAGGATCAATAATATCTAGTAAAAATACTCTAACCTTACCCATATTCAAAGGATAGTGATGTATATAATCCCCCTAAAAATGCATGGCTCAGAAAACAAAAATATATATATGAGGATCTCCATAAAACAACTCATAATATACAGTTTGGTCCCAGTGAGGAGGTGGAAGATCAATGTAGGAATGTTGTGCAGGGTTGTTGGGATGGGATAATGGTGGATGGTCAAAATAAGTAGGATATATAGGTTAGTCTAGTTGGGATGGAGGTGGAGGATCCATGTAAGTAGGCTGGGCAGGGTAGTCTGGCTAGGATGGAGGTGGAGGATCAAAGTAAGCAGGCTGGGTTGGCTGGGCAGGATGGGAAGGCTATGCAGATTGTGACTGTCCTGTCAAGTTTACTAACAAATCCTTCTGGATAGGTTCTTGAATTTGATCACCCATAGACTATTTTGTCTCTTTCATCTCGAATATTAAGGATTCTATGTCTGGGCACTTTTATTTCTTACTCTACAAAAAAATTTCTGAATACTAACACCAGCCTGATATCCTCTAACATGGACGGGGCGTTATGCCTTTACTAAATAAGGGGCTAGGATTTCCATCCCACCCTCAATGATAAAAGATCCCTATGTCTCTTTCTCCTGTTTTTTATCCTGAAATTAAAAATGAAAAGGTTAAATTAGTGTTTATAATTTATAAAATTGGAAAATTCATGACAAATTAATAATATTTACTTACAATATTATTTGCTACTTACTGAGCTTCCTCTATAAGATAATTTTCATTTTTACTTCTTCTCACTCATTTACATTTTTCATGGTGAGTGGGGGGAGATGGAGGACTAAACTAGACCTACTCTGAACCACTACTAGATCAAGATCTTAGTACTTAAAATTTTTCTTCAATCATTTTCTTCTCTAAATATGGATACCCTCAACGTGATAAAGTATGAGGGTATAAATTTTTCAATTGGATCTCTTGATGAGATATCATGGAGGCCTGTTACATTAAAATAAACTAATAAGTAATTGGGTAAATATATAATAAATTTTTCAATATAAAATAATTATCATATATAAAAATTTTCTACATGATAGGTGTTAACAAATTTCATCGATGTATCTACATCTATATACGGATACTTAAGGAATGGGTTTTCAAACTTTTTTCTTTCCAAAAACATACTTTTTTGTTTTGTTTTAAAATATCTCCATAAAAACCTTGATAAAGAGATTTTTATTTTCTTAATTTATTTTACTTCCATAAAATTGAAAGTCATCTATAATTGAATAAATAAAATATTTTATTTAAAATATTTAATATTAAAAAAATGAGACAAAATAAATCAATTGAGATATTTCACCATTATGGGCTCCAAAATATGCTGTTTCCCAATTATTTCCATGAATTTCCAATGAAGATATAAACTACTAATCCTAAAACTGTTCTATATTGATATATAACTGATAAACTGTACTGCATTTAGGCTAGTTGCATTATTATTATCATCAAAATGAATATATAATTTTCATCTCCATGAGAAATTTATAGTTTTAGTAAATGTGTAATACCACATTTACCATCTTGAGAACTATATTTCTCTGTAGTAATAGGAGAAGTCTCCTCCACTGAGGATGCATCAGTCGTCCTGCAAAAAAATTATAAATTAAATGTTTTATTTCATTAAATATGTATATTACTGAATATTTAACAATATGAAAAAATAGATATAACTTAGTAACTTCTCCTCTCTCTCTGTATCTGACATTTATACAATAAAGTATAGTAAAACTTTGTATACCTACATATTATTAGATAACTGAATATTTAGAAACACGAATTAAAAATATAAGGAAAAAAAGGCACACAATTGTATGTTTCAAAAGAATAAACAAAATAAAAATAATTACCTAAAAAATTAGGATACTAATTCAGTGTTTTCCCATATTTCTTTATCATGATCATTATGTATTTCATGAACTATGTCTTCCTTGTAGTCATTTTAATCATCTGGAAATTGTGTAATTGGTGAATAATACTCATGTAAATAGATAACATCATCAACATCATTCTCATCCCCAAATGGTATCTTTTTCCTTAAAAAATTATGGACCAGTAATCATTAGATGAATCAATGACATAAAATATCTTCTTTTCACATGTCACCATTATAAATGGTTCCTCATTATAATTAAATCTTTTCAATTCAACTAGTGTAAATCCAAAATCATCACGATTTGCGCCACTATTGCTATGAAACCAATTACACTTAAACACAATGACTCAAAATTTTGTATAATAAATTTCCCATATATCCTCAAGAACTCCAAAACATGCCAAAAAAGTAGAAATTGGATTTTTATCTTTTTCACTCAAAAAATGTATTGCTGTAACGATAACCATCACACCACTACTTTGAATTGAACTATTGTCATCCAACATTTTTGTGTAAAATGTGTACCCATTAATATCAATTCCAGTCCATGTTTTCACTTTAAGAGATGGTCCCCCTTCTAACCATTTAAACGTTTCTGATGTAGATATATCTGTTCTCACATTTTATTTAAACCATGAATCAACTGTCTTTTTATGCTCAATCATCAACCAATTTTTATTACTTTTTGGATATCGACTCATTAATTCAGAAATATGTGATGATATATATGATTGAACATCATCTATTCTATTCAAAATATATAAATGTGCATGCATCACCTCATCACATGAAATGAACTTTATTTTTATTCCTCGAATCCCTATACCTTCACTATGAACTATCAAATATCGAGATATAGGTAGACCAATATTCTTTACTTCATACAAATATTCAATAGAGAACCCAATCACCTCTTTTGAGAAATATATTTGAACAATAGAGGCCTTCGATCGATAAGAAATTTTAACATATCCCTTTAAAATTTTCATATATCTTTCAAAAGGATACATCCAACATAAATAGGCAGGCCCATATATTCTTATCTCATGCACCAGATGAATCACTAGATAAACAATTATATCAAAAAAATTAGGTGGAAAATAAATTTATTTGGGTAAAATTATAAGATAACCTTCATTATACAACTCATTTAACAAATTTGGATCAATAAATTTGATTAAAATGGATTTGAAAAAATAATATATTATGATGATAGTATTTCTGATAGCTGACGAAAATATACCACGCAGTTTGACCGGTAGCATTTGTTACATGAATTCATGAAAGCCATGAGATCTCATACCTATTAATTTGAAATCCTTATCTAATAAGAAATTCTTCACATTTGAATTATATCAACATGGAAATTTTATACTATAAAAATAGTAAAAAATATTCAACTTCTCACTATTTTTAATGCGTGACAAGATGAAGTTAAATATGTTTTGTTTCCTATTATAGTGGGAGCTAAATCCAAAAATATTCCCATATCTATCAAGTCTTGTATAGAATTTAACCCGTATTTTGTTTTTACATTTATGACTAAAAAAGTTACAATAAAACTGTTACACATATTTTTCTCAACATGCATAACATCAATGTTATGTTTTATATCGAAAAATCTCCAATAAGGTAGTTAAAAAAATAGACATTTTCTTCCAGATATTTTTTTGAAGACCAAAAAAACTTTTATTTACAAATTTCAAATAAATATTTTTTACCCTATTTTAATATTATTCACCTAAAAATGGTTCTGGGGTAATATTTTATTCTTATAAATAGTTAAATTCCATTTTCAATCTTTGATAAGGATGATTATTTATCAAAAAACTTTGATGTACCATGTACCCTATCTTTCTTCCATTCTTCAATTTATAATATAAAGTCTCTTATTCACAAATTAGACAAGATTTATGTCCATTAACACTGTATCCAGATAAGTTTCCATATGCAAGAAAATTATTTATACAGAACTTTATCATGTCATGAAAAAGAAAATAATATTTCTTATAATCATTAACAATATTAACACATACCTCCCATAAATGTTTCAAATCATCAATAAATAGTGAAAGATACACATCGATACCGTTTCCTAGATGTTTTGGTCCATAAATCATCATCCTCATTATATCATTTTTTTCCATACATATCAGTGGGGATTAGCTGTAAAATACCAACAAAATTGACCACAAACTATGTTGGATACTTAAGCTCCTATAAGGATTCAGTCTAGTTATACAAACTCCCATTATGAGGTTTATAACTTCACATCCAATATCCGGAAATTGATTATGAAATTTCTTCCATTGCTATGAGTCAGCTGTGTGATGCAATTTACCATTAGAGATATGTTCATATCCATTCCATCTTAATATTTTTGTATCAATTGAATTTGAAAATAGATTCTTCAAATGAGGAATTATTGAATGGTACCAAATTTATTTAGCAGGATCTTTGATTTCGATACCTGAAAATGAATCATATGTAATTTGTAGAAATTATATAAAGGGATTATTAGAAGAAATTATTTGATTTAGCATGAGGTTATATGTTAGTAATTGAGAATGAATCTGAATTGACTTTTTCATCCATCTTATATAGTAATTTTCCACAAGTAGGATAGTTTGATAAAAAATAATATTCTTTCCTATACAACACACAATCATTAGGGAAAGCATGTATCATTTTATACCCTAATCCCATTGGGAATAATAATTTTTTTCCTCATAATTGGAATCTGGAAGCCCATTGCTTTCTCAAAGTAGATTTTTAAAAGCATAAGTAAGTTAGAGAAACTTTTATCACTCCAACCATTACTTGATTTCAAGTTAACCTATCTCAAAATCGATGATAACATAGTATGTTTACTACAACATGGGAATAATGGTTTCTAAAAACCTCTATACAATCATTCAACACTTACTGTTTTTTCAATGTGTTAAATACCTAAATCATGAATTAAACCATTAATACGATCCTATTTCATATTATGAATATTTTCATCCACATTATTTGTTTAATTTAATGTTAGTTCACCATGCTAGACCCAACATGTAAAATTATGGAAAAAACCTTAACAAATTAGATGCTCCTTGATTTATATATAGTATAAATTTCTCATATTCAAACACTTCACACATAGAAAGAAAATCAAATCCATGTTTTGAATATTTCATTTAAAAATTTCAAAGAATTCATCAAAGCCTTTTTCATATTCACGATTAGTTCTTCATAAATTTATCTAATTAAAATCCATTAAATACCTAACATTGCAATATAATTGGTGAATATATTAAAACATATAAGCATTTATATATATATATATACATATATATTTATATTTATATATATATATAAACTGATAATGTATAGAAAACAAATTTAATAAAAACTATTGATAATTAGATAGAAAACATCAGATATGAAACAAAATTACAAATAGTAAACTTTTTTATTTTTATATTATATACTTGTATTTTATTGATATTATAATTTAATTATTTTCAATCATCCAACATTTATTAGTTCATTTTACATAGTTGTTTCATTAGTTCAGTATTGTGTGTGTCAAAAGTATTAAATATTTCATTAATTTATTTGTTCATTTTACGTAGTTGTTACTAAAGAGTGGTGGATGTTACAACTGAAACTCACTGGTCATAACAGATACAGAATTCTCACATCTCAGCATTACCCATCTAATAGATTGAAAAACATCATTAATACTCTCAGATATGCTGATCAGGATGATGTAATACAATGACAATACGATTACTCTCAACATATGATATTACATACTCATTCATGCCATTTTGAGGTTCAACCGGTGATCATTGTAGTATAATTCTATTACAATAAAAATGTAGACATATAAATCACATATACATCCAATCTGAATACACCACATATCATATTTAGAAAATTTAGATCATTTCATTATTATAAACAAACACCCTATCATATATGCTATCTGACATAAGCTTGAGTTATCTCTCCTTAACATGGTACCCACTTACTCTCAAATTTATAATCAAATATATATTGGATTTCCAAAACTGATTTTTTATTTTAAAAACATAAACATTCAATGGTTACATAGAATTACACCTCCATGTCAATTAGTTAATCTTGATACAAACTAATAATTGAAACAACTCAAGAATAAAATTTAATGATAAATAATATATCTTCCAAATTAAACAAACAAATTTAAAAATTCAGAGTTCAACTTTTCCTTGATCCTTAATCCGAACTTCGTCCCTTAAATGTGTTGCAAGAATAAAAACTACCTAAAACATCTATACAAAATTGATTATAAAAATGAACACTAAATATGAACAACAAACTAAAATCAAACCATGTTTTGGACTAGAAATATGTTTTCGAGTATAAATAATTTATCTTCCAAATTAAAAAACAACTTACAAAATTCAGAGTACAAATTTTCAGTGATCCATATTCAGAACATCATCCCTTGAATTTATTGAATGAATAAACACTTCTTACAAGATCTATATGAAATTTATTGAAAAAATTAAAATTAAATATGAACTAACTAAATTCAAACCACAGTTTGGTTCAGAAATTGGTTTTTGAGAAGAAAATAATGTAGTGATAATGAAGTAATCTAAGAAGACGTAGAATGGAGACTTTATGTCATAAAAATATAATAAAATCAACAAAAATGTCATTTGATATAACCAGGTGGCCTTCAAAGTCTTCGTGGTTTGGAAGGGAATCATTGTGATTGGGAGGCTTTCTTAGATCCAAAAAATGAGGGTATCCCAATCCTGAACAATTTTTAATGATTTTTGGCATCAGTTCTTAACAAAAAGATTCCAAAGAGTATAAAAAATAGATTTCATGTTAGTTTTTGTAAAACCCAACAAAATATATTTTTTTTTTATTTTTTATTGTTGGTGTTATTTTTTTATAAAATTTATGCGATATATATTTTGTTTTTTATTTTTTTTGTCGGTTTTGTAAACAAATGATGTGAAAATACATTCTTATGCAGTTTTTGGCATTAGTTTAACTAAAAAAAAATTCCAAAAACCATGTATAAAAGATTTTCGATATCGGTCTTTAGTAAAACTGATGCCCAAAATCTCTTACACATACATTTTTCATCTGTTAAAAAGACCAATGTCATTTTTTGATGTTAAAAACACCATTCCCACTAGTGATACTAACTATGGTCTTTTGGAATCTATTCTTATAATGTTTAATTATTTCGTAAAAGTAATGTAATGTCAATATTTTGAATATAGAGGGTCTCTATATCGATGAACCTTGGGGAAAAATTTCCTCTATGGCTAAACCTCTACAATCCTAGTTATGGGAGTACTTTCAAGAAAATATGAACTCCCTTCTCAAAATACAAGGTCCTACAATGCGATATGTGTAAGATTCATTTCTTCTCTAGGCTATCCTCATCCACTCATAGATGAAATGGTCAATCTCTGTTGTCACCTGAACCATCTACTGGCCCACAAGATATGTCTCTCCAATATTTTTTCAGCACTAGGGGGACATGCAGGGGTCTCTTGTGTATGACCTAAAAATGTTTCATGCTGATGATAGTGTGTTAGCTATTGTTGTGCAAAAAATCTACCAATATCACGTGTTTCTAACGACTCCAGATGAAGTCCAAAATGAAATCCCTTGGAATATCCCTCACACCTATATGGTGTGCTAATTCTTCCCATCAGTATAGGGGTGAAGGGATGTACTTACCCTCATTCAGGTACTGAATGACTCCTGCACACCTCCTAAAAATCTTGATGTAAACTGAACATCATGATCAGAGACAATCGATGAGGGAACCCCATGAAGGAAAACGATCTTCGATATGTACATATTCCCCAAAATCTCCACCGAACTCTGCTCCATGGTAGTAAGGAAGTGCATCGACTTGATAATTTGGTCAATTATCACTCAAGTGGTGTCATGGACCTTCACTATACACGGGAGCCCTGTCACAAAGTCCATGGATATTCTGTCCCACTTCCACTTTGGGATTTCAATGGATACAATAATCCTTATGGAACACGGTGATCTCCCTTCACCAACTTATAGGTGAGGCACTGAGAGACAAACATAGCTATATCTATATCTCATTCTGGACCAATGAAACTATTTATAATATTCTCTATACATCTTCCACACACCAAAATGTATATCTAGGGGAGAAGTGTGGAAATCTCACATCACCTCCTCCTACGTCATAAATGGAACCACTATCCAGCCTTGAAAAAAGATGACATGATTACCTCCTTTAAAATATACATATGGTGAGTCCCTAAAGGATATATAGTAATGTAATACCTCACATTCAATGTTTCCTAACTGGGAATCCCTCACATGATCGAGAATAATTTGAGTCTACACCATCAACAGAAGAAAATTTGTACCCTCTTACTCCACCAAGGTCAGCTACGAGGAGGACAAGTGCTTTGGAGCCTCATACACAAAGATATCCGAAGACTTATTGCCAATGGAATCTTATAATATGTTTCCTTTCCTTGAATATATACTATATTTATTTAATAGTCCTGCAAGAACTGCAACCAGCATGGCTGTCTCAAGTTCAAGTGTCTCTATATGAAGATATACCTGAGACACTAATGGTTTTATTGAACCAAAAAATGATCCCCTAGAAGGAAGTGCATCCACATCCTTAGGTATAAGACTACTAATACCATCTCTAGGTTGTGATTTGTGTAGTTCTTCTCATGGGATCTCAACTACCTCGACTCGTAAGCAATAAATGTCTACCGTTGCATCAACACATAATTGAGACCATCTCCTAAGGCATTATAATAGACTATAAACTACACATCTATCTCTGGTATTCTAAACAAAAAAAATAACACTTTAACATTATCCTCAACTCATCAATGGACCATTATAACAACTCCGACTAGGTAAACAACTTTCATTTCCATATCTAGGTGGTTAAAGGGGATGCAACTATAGAGAACTCCGCCACAAACCTCCAATAGTACCCCATAAAGAAAATAAATCTCTGCACCACTTACACACTTTTGGGTGACTCACTAGGAATTAATGAATCAATCTTCCCAAGGTCCATGGATAACCCATTCTCAGAAATTACATTCCTCATCAAGTAAATCTCATGAATCTAGAATTGGAACTTCGAGATATTTCCATAAATCAGGTGATCTCGATGAAAATCTAGAACCATCCTCAAGTGATTTTCATGTTTCTCCAATGATTTATAGTACATGAGTAAGTCATCGATCAATAAGATCAAAAAAATTTCCATGTATGGAAGGAATTTATAGTTCATTAATTCCATAAATATCATTGGGGAATTCCTTACACTGAAGAACATCACTAGGAACTCATAGAGTCTATAGAAACATCAGAATGACAGCTTTGGAATACCAGCCTCGAAAACCCTCAATTTATGGAAACTGGACCTAAAATAGATCTTTGAGAACCATATCCTACCTCACAACTATAAAAAATAAGCCTCAAATTCTTGGAAATGGGTACTTTTTATTTATATTGACCTAGTTTAGGTGATTATAATCTATGGAAATCCATAAGCTCTCATATGAATTTTTCATGAACAATACTGGAGCCTCTTAGGGGGGACACATTGGTTCTTATGAAACCGTTCTCTAGAAGGACCTATAACTAAAATTGTATCTCTGGGATCTTGGTAGGGTCCATCTGATATTCTTCAGAATATATCAGGGTAGTTCAGGGATGTAAATCAACTCAAAACTACATCTCGCACCTCATAGGTATTCATAGAACTTCCTCAGGGGATACATTAATATAATCCTTCAAAATTTAAGGTGTATATATTACCGAGGATCCTGCTGCACCATGGTATACACTCTCTAACTAATGGTTGATGGGATGCATCCTTCTGCACGCAAAACGCACTTACCCTACTATGAGATTTCTATTTACAAAAAATGAAAATATCAACCCAAAAGTGTATAGGAATATGATTCATCTGTGGTGATATTAAATCTAGTATTGAAACATGTAAAAACAATACATACCAAAGAATAAGTTATAGGGTTTCATTATGTCAACCAAAAGGTCCCACGTGAACCAATCTCCACCAACCGATACCTCACACTGCTGGAAGATAAAAGATACATATTAATAATTCTCTGTAGGTACCTCAGAATGAAGCTACTAGGATAGAACCTCAACTAGAAGTTATAGCTCTCAAAACATAACTATAGAGATGAAGGAATGATTTTAACTTGGTTATAATAATATTGAAGCAAGATTAGAAAACACACAGATCATACCTGTAATCATTTTGCACATTATGGGGTGATAAACCTCCAAACCTGAAACCTTTCTATAAACCCAACCACTAGCTCCATGAGTATGATGTGGGCCTCCTGGTGGTTTTGGGGGAAGAATATCATAGCATCTTCCACCACCTATAGCTCCTCCTGCTCCTCTTCTAATGCTGCCTCCTTAGGGACCACTCGTCCCTCAACTGGAAGATCCCATATCACGGTGCTTCCTCTTCCATGGTTGTCCATCAGCAATATTCCTACTCACCTAGGCACTTATAGTTAGAAATTCATATGCTATGTGACCTCACCTATCACAACCATAACACTAACCTCTATGGGATACCATAGTTATTTGTGTTATCCTTGCACCATAAGACCATGTGATCGAGTCTAATCATGAAAAGATCTACTACACCAATATCCTACTTATTGGTGCCTAGTAGCTACTGTAGAAAACTCAACTCCATGAAACCCACTGATAACTCCATCTATCTAGAATCCCTATAGCATAAATCTCTTTTTCACTACTGCCTTCTCCAATACACCAACATAGGAGGTGATGCACAAGGGTGCCACACTGGCAAAAATCTCTCTACGGAGTCCCTACTCAAACTTGGTGCTCATAAGTTTCCATCATAGATCATGTTAAGGGAGTACCGAGTTAGGTCTGTAAATCTTATTTCATACTCATACTCTATTATCCATCCCTCCTGTAGTTCTAATATATTCTAAATTGAATCCGAGATCAACCATGAGGGGTAATAATCATCACAGAATACCTATTAGAAGTTAGGACACAAGGTTGTCAACTCATCGTGCATCTGTGTAAGAAAAATCCACCACTAACCAACTTCTACATGGAAAAGGATATCTTAGAGTGAAACCACTTGATCTTTTGGAATCTTAATAAACTTAAATATTTAAAACACCTACTCTAGAAAATCCTCTAATACCTTAGGATCTGTCTTGCTGTGAAACCTCAGTGGCCTTAGGTGTTGGAGATTATGGAGAACACTAAGCCTACACACATCCTCAACCTACTCTGTTGGGATGATCTACTACTCAACATGTGTAGGTGCTTCTACCAATACACCTGGAGGGGGAATCTCATGGGAGAATCCCTAAACAGATGCCTCACCACTCATCAGATCATTATCACGATCCAAAACTGGAATCATGTATCACTGTCTTCCTAGAGGAATCCTAAAAGTTATCAAGATGAATCATAGTCAGATGAGCATATAAATACATACACACACACACACACACACACACACACACACATATATATAAATAATGGTGAGTTGACTCAAGAATCATAGTCAAATAATCAACCCTATATGATGTATAAACCAATCATACTTGCAACTAATGTCCTGCCATGACAAGTCAATGAGAAGGTAATCAAGGTCCTGGTGAATGGATATGTCATCCTCCCATACCATCACTAGATTCCTTGGCCTAAGAGTTATACTGAAGACACTTCGATACTATTTCCTTAAACCTAACCGAAACCTTGAAAGGGTACAATTCCAAACAATGTTCCAATGAATGAACTGATTTGATACCAATCTATCATGACCTGACCTAAGCCATGGATCGAGCCATAAATACCCCAAGTCTTCCTCCATAGTCCAGAGGATGGCGAAAATCAATGATAGTCATTACAAAAATGGGAGTCCTTTTCTTAAGTATCTTTACATAAACACCCAACCACCTCAATACAAAAGTGCATATAAATAAAAATAAAAATATTCAACAATTAGATACTAAACCAAGATTGTAAAACATCTAGGGTGTATAATATTATGATAGTGAAACTTAAAATTAAAGGAAATAATATGAACCAATCGAGAAATATGTCCCAAAATAACAAAATTTAAAAAGTAAATTACTGAGAGAGCCCAACTCATGATCTCCAAGATACAACCATTCTATGTGGTTGATAGAACCGTGGTATCCCTAAGATATTATAAATTCACAACCGACCTATCTGTCATCTTCATAAGACACAAAAAGTGTAGAGAAAGACCATGTAGGGGTGAGTATATATATATGCAGTAGCACTCCCAAAATACTAAAGGGGGTGCAGTCAGAGATACAACATGAATATAAAGATAGTGGATAATACACACGATGAAAGATATTGTGAAAGAGAACAAATCAATTCAAAAAATGGAGAGTAACCTCATCCAAACATAAGAGGCTCAACATGGTGAGTGGATAAAGTACACATCAAGTATTTTCCACCTATATTAGGAGAGTAGGCTCATCCAACCATGGGAAAATAAACACAAAATGAACATGACATACCCCACACATATTCACAACCCCTAGAAGAAGAGTAATAAAATTCAAAGGTATAGATACATATATATATATATATATATATTCAGTCAGAATAATAAAAAATAATATAGAAAGGGGATCCCCGTATCACAACATTTTCCAGGAAGAAGAGTCACCAACAGTTCCAAAATTCTGTCAATGATGTCCAATATCTCACCTGTCTTCCAAGAAATAACCGTCCAAGTCAAACCATGCCTCGTCACTATGACTAAATATTTAGGGGACATAGTCTCTATGTAGGGGACCCATGTTAGGGTACAAAAGGATGGATCCACTTTGATATTTGATGGATGACCCATGCACTTTCTAACAAGAAGGGTTTCACTCTAGAAGTTTTTAAGGACACACTGGAAAGATCAACTGGAGGGTTCCACTCAGAAGTCATTTAGAACCCACTGCCCATCTATACTAGAGGGTTCCACTTGGAAGTCATTGAGGATCCACTTCCTTGATCTACTGGAGGGTTTTTCTCAAAATTGACCGAGGACCCACTACCTAGCTCTATTGGAGGGTTCCACTCAGAAGTCATCGAGGACCCCCTTCCTAGATCTAATGGAGGGTTCCAATCAAGAATAGTTTGAGGAACCATGAACCATACTAATATTAGGGTTATAATCTTGGTTAAGTAGAGGAACCATGCCCTAAACAATCTGAGGATTCCAATTTAGAAGTCTCTCATGATCCCACAGGATAACTTCCATCATCAAATGCTGCCTAAACAAGAATCATGCTGATAACATTCAACATAATATCACGAAATCCAAAACTAAGTGAAGCATTTCATTTTACAAGAAAAATCACACAAGATAGTCTACTCACAAGCCAAAATCTGAGTCCAAACAATGGAAATATAGAACCTTGAAGTTTCCTTGGAAGGAACCAAGTAGTACACGACATACGAGGCAACCCACATGATTTGTGGTCCCTCTCCACTACATGGTCACGTCCTTGGCTATCACAAAGATCCAAACCCATGTAGAATTAAAAAAAATTTAGGTGAACTAATCTATATGTGAAATCTATCCAAAATCGGTTCATGTCCTTATGGTCGTGTTCGTATACTCAGCTATGTCTATGTACTATGATACACATTGTATTGCCTCACATGGTGTGCCACACATGTACATTGGCCATATCTATGATCTTTGGAACATGGTGTGTTCCTAGATGTTTGTTTCATCACACATCCCATCACTATGGGAAAGGGGTTATGCTGCATGTAGGGTAGATACATGGTGTTCCATCCTTATGAACTTCTGAAACCATAGTTGTTGCAGCTAAGGGGATACATTCCATGTGCTTATCCTTGGACATGCCATGTGGTTGGGTTTTAAAATATTATTAGATCCTATTCCCACACTTTTATTCAAGCCTCTTCTTAATAGCTCCCACATAATTTCCACCTATAATTTATGGGTCTAGACAGGGTTCATCATTTCCGGTCTTCATTCATCAAAAATCGTATTATGTTATTCCTCTGTGGTTTCATCATCCAACCCACACACCACCGATCATTACACCATTGAAGATACAACCTCTAATCATTGAAATAATATTTCATAGCCTATTGATATTCTAGATATGTCCATAATTCATCAATCCTTCAATCTATTGTGAATCTGTTGCAATTCTGATTGTCCTATCAGGCTTGGTACAACCCGACAATGTCAGACCAGGACCACGGGGTCCAACTAGTGATGAACATGAAGAAATCAAGGGGGAAAATTAAAAGTTTTTTTAAATGATATTTCCAATATTTCTTGTCCGATTATCAAGAATGAGGCATATGGGGTTAGAAAAAAATGAAATAATTAAATTTAATATGGTATATAGGAGCATGTCAAGGCAGAAATTGGTACATATCAATAGAAGAGTTTGATTTGTTTAATAGATTTAATCAAAGAGGGTGCATACAAAAAATTGACAAGTCCAACATGGATATTGGATCATTCATAATTTATTAAAATGTTCTCTATTAATTGAAGGAAGTTGTTGTGTTCTCTATGTCCTAATCTTCTCTGATCCATAATTTCATCATCATACGATTGGATTCACCAAAACAATGATAGAAAGAGTGTCATTGGACGTTCTTGGATTATGATGCTAACAATGGGATATTATTAATTATGATGTGTTTTTAGGAAAAATATTAGGTTAAATAAATAAATAAATTGATCCACTGAACATACCACCAATGAGCAAGATGTCTGAATTCCCCGCGTCGACATATTTTAGGGCGCACCTTAGGTAAAAACCACTTTACAAACTCAACTCTGGTGTCAAATTTTTTATTCAAGATTTTATTTAAGAGTTATACCATTTTATTTAATAAATATTTTTTTTGTAATATAAAATATATTTACTATTTTTATAATATTAATTATAGGCACATCGGGCTTTGGAATCACAAATTGTCTCAGGACCTAACTTTGGGAATATATACAGAGAAATACTCTAAAGTCATACAAGGAAAAAAGCCAGGTCTCAACAAACAAGATCATTCTTCATACTGATTTTTTTTTGTTTCATCCAAATAATCTTTGTATCCATCATCAACAAAGATTCTAGTAGTATCTAGGGGTTTATCTCCAATGTTTGGGATCAAGAACTAGAAGCCCCTAATGATCCAGATTCAAGAGTAGATCAATATGACACCAAGATAACCTTCCATCACAAATCATGGGGGTGGGGTTGAATAGCTACACATCCTCCTCTAGTTTATAATCTGTATACGTCCAGGATTAAATATTGATAAGGTAAGAACAGGGCCACAATTCCTTTTCTTGTCCTTAATGTTCGCAACTTCACAAATATCATGCTCCAAGTCCAAGAACCAACATACCATGCATGAACTACCATCAAATACATACCAAAATGATGATTGGTGAAGAAATAAACTTGGAAAAACATCACCACCCTTTTCTTTTGACCAATATCAGTTGAACCTTGAAAGACATTGAAATGAAGAACCACGAGTTCCCTCTTCTTCTTAATAGGGAACCATGGATAGCTTGTCGACATGCCTCTATATCCTCAAGGGATGAACCGAACTAGTTTATATTATGAATATGACTATAAAACCCAAGGAGGAGCGCTGCTCTCCCTCTTGGGGAAAACTTGGTAATACTCTTTCTACAAATTGGATTCAAGTCTATCACTTTTATGGGATAGTCAACAAGATCACTTGGCACATCACTAACTGAATGTGTAAATTTAATTTCATTTTTGGAAGGATTACAATGGTTAATAGTGTTCTTTAATCTATCCCTATTAGCATTGTCTCATCTATTAAGGTGTTGATATATTTCATTAAAAAAATTGAATGTGTGTTGAATATATTCATCTAAAATTACCACTATAAAAGAAGAAGTCATTGGGATAGATAGTAATGTCTCTTGAAGACCACCAAGGAGGATGTTATTAATATTAGAATATTGTAAATTAACACACACTGTATATTGGTGAATCACAAATGGGATGTCCTGGAAGGGAATACATTTTCTTATGAATTTGTTTAAAATAAATTGGATATAAAAAATATAGCCCATATAAAGAATAAACTACCACTACACCACTCTAGAAAGTGTTAGATGGAACTCAATGCATAATTAAGGGTAAATCCCATCAAGAAAAGGTACATCGAGAGATTTATTTTTAGGCAAATAATTGAGGTGATAACTACCTATTTTCCTAGTATTTTTGGTTCCTAATGTGAATTTTTGGTTATTAATTGAATACCTTAACTTTTGTAATGCAATTCTTTATAATAATAAAAAATGGTGTTATCATATATCAAATTGTACGGTGTGAAATACCAACATATTATTATTCCGTTAAGATCATGAAACTCATATGATTAAAATTTTCTCAAGTAGGTATATTCAACATAGAATGAAGATTCCTAGGTAGGTAATCTATGGTGTATTTTCATAGGATCTAAATAAAACTACCTTATATGCACATATGTAATATTCCACTTCTTGAGGATTATGGTGTTTATAGAAAGGGTGTTTTATTGGCATCATGATGCATCTGTTTCAGTTCGGAATGTTGAAATGACACAATGAAATTTTCTCGAAGGGAAGTGGTCTTACATTAGGTAGAGTTTAATTGGGGATTCCATTGGGATAATTCTTTAGCTATAATATTTTTATAACATCATTTCATCATGGATTTTTATTCTCAATGGGTGTTCTAGAAAATCACTGGTCTATAACATGATTTTGGCTATTGATTTACTGGTTATTTGGGAATATCTCAACAATTAATAGCACCAAATGAGTATATATGATCATACTAGACTCAATGTCATGGTGATTTCCTTGGATGTTGAGTTATGATGCTTGTTCAAAATTAGTAATTCATCTCCATCCCAATGAAATATTCTTACTCATTTGGACCTAGATTCTTTTAGTGTTCGTGAGAGGGATATGGGGATCTGGTTTGGGTCTAGAACCATCTTGATTTATCCAAGATCAATGTGGTTTAGTTGTGATTTATTTCAATTCTAATTTTGTATATGGAAATTTTCTAACGGTGGATGCTCGAGCCGTGAACACATGTCTTCTTTTAATAAAACGTTAAAATCTGGACTTGAAATTGGGTGGAAATTAACTCAATTCTGGTATCCAAATTTTTTCTAGTTCACAATACAACTCATTGTTCCATTACCTATATCATTAGGGTCTATAAAAATTTGATTATGAAGGATGTGAATATATTGGATACTTAGTATGAGGGAAACTTGGAGGCTGATATCCTTGCTTCTACTTTCATTCTGGAGGAACCTATTAGTTTTTTTTCAAATATAGGATCCATACCCTGAATTATTAAGATATTATTCTCAGATATTTCCTTTTCATTCATTATTATAGAAATATTTGAGAGTCCCTTTTATATTTTACCCACTAAATTTTTGAAATATATAAATAGTATTGCCAAAGAAGTCTTCCTTAGTTTACAGAATTGATGGTATCTCTAATAAACATTCATAAACTGATATATATTTCATAAATAAAATATTTAATTTATGTGAAATTTATATCAAACTTACTAAAGTTTTACTAGAAATCTAGTTATGATTCACTCCTTGGGAAGAAACCTGATTTGTTTCAATCTAAACAAATTCCAGAAAAATAATATATCCTCCTCTAGATAAGAATAACTCTAAAAAATAAATACCTTTGGTACACTCCATTATTTTCTCTAATCAACTAGATATAATGATAAAAACTTTATAAAAAAAGATACTTCCTTAAATGAAATATATATATTAATGAATCCTCTATAAATGGTTCTCTTTTCTCTCCAAAAAAAATCTATTAGTGTTTCCCTCTCTAATATAATTTCTTGCAGTTCTACAATAACAAAATTATTTCTGTTTTTTAATTATATAACCATTAAATCAAGGATTGATACTTATTAATATTCTCTCACAACTCTATGATCTTGTTAAGTACCTCTCATGTTCAGGTGTGATCGAATTCATCTAAATGATTTGATCCTTCCTTCCGAATCTTGACTTTTATCATCCATTTTAGTTCTAAATAAATAATAAATAACTTTAAATTATCATTTTCCATGATATTTTATACCATTTTCTATGATGTGGATGGCTTTAATCAATATATCAACTACATGAAACATTAATGATTTATCTTGATCTAGTGAGAATCCCATCCATTTTGATATTAACACACACACATAGACACCATGAAATAGTCCTCTCCAGACCAAAATATTATATATATATTATAAAATTTATATTATTTACCAAGAAAAAAATTAGTTACCACAACTAAATTTATGTATTGTTTCCTATTTTCCATGTAGAAATATATCAAAAAACCTATTTCCACCTTGTTTTTTGTTATGAACCGACCCATTAGGGCCCATCTGACTGATAGAAAACTAAGAATGGAATCCCAATCATTGACATTTATATCCACCTTAGTACCTTTTTACTTAAAATCTAGGTATTACTCACTCCTTATTAAGAGAGTTTAATTTTTTAAATCCCAAAAAAAAAACTATATAACAGTTTTTTTTTGTTCTAGATTAGAATACCTTTATAAAATACAATAACTTTGGTAGAGTTGATATTTTTCTCCAATATTATAGATATAACACAAAACACTTTATAAGTAACGAGTCTTCCTTGAATGAAATAGATATATTGTTGAATCCTCTATCAATGTCTCTATTTTATCTCTAAAAATAAATCTATTTCTATCCCCCTATCTCATATTTTTTATTGCAGTTCTACATTATAAAAATTTATTATATCTCTAAATTATCCAACCCATCAATCAATGATTGAGGCTAATTCAAACTCTCTCACAACTCTATATTCATGAAAAGTATATCTCATGTTTAGATATGATTAAATTAATACAAATGAGTTGATCCATCCTTCCAAATCTAGACTTATCTCTTCTGTTTTTGTTTTAACTAAATCATTGAAACTTTCAAATCATTATATACCATGACATGTTATACCATTTAATATGATGTTATTAGATTCAATCAATATATCCACTCCATGAAACACAGAGAAATTATCATGATCTAGTTAGAATACCTTCCATTTTGATATTTAGTTATATATATATATAAAAAAACACACTATGACATATTCCTCTCCAAAAAACAATATTGTATATATATATTCTCAACATTATATTATATATATATATAAACAGTAGTGACCATTAATAAATTTATGACATGTTTTCTGTTTTCCATGTAAACAATCTAAAAACCCCATCTCTCCTTGTCTTCTTTCATGACCTAAACCAACTGGGCCAACATGGTTTACAGTCAACCCAGAGTGACAGCCCAAGACCATATAATATAGGCTAATGTATACAAACTATCATCAAGTGGTTATGTCAAAAATATGGGAGGAATAAGAAAAAAATACATGCACACAAAAAAACATCTCCAATAAATAGTATAATGATGAAAGATAAATAATTGAAATTTTAAATGAACGAATAACTTATAACCCTATATCAGAGTATAAAAAAAGAGTTCAAAAAGATAAAAAGGTCCAAATTGAATCCCACCAAAATTGTAAAATAGTCTGACCTCCTAGAAAAAAGGATACAACTACTAAACTGGAACTTTGACATCCATCTGTGGTCAGTATAACCCAAATAAGATCGACATTCTATTAGTCCACCAAGGACTTCATTTAAATTAATTATTGTTACAAAATACATGACACACATGAGGAGATCCATTTCGGGGGTGAGTATACACATACTAATTTGGACACCTCAAAAACGCCAAATATAAACCATCAAAGAGGGTGTTATCCCTATATCAATATATAAGGGGAATGGACAAGATAAAACCATATATGTTCAATAGAACACTCTAATAATCAATTTATGGTGTATCCTCACTAACAAAATAGGTGTTTCTCTCGAGGATCCAAGGAAATACTCATCATGGGAACTCACTCATCAAGTTTCACCAACACTGATGACATTCACAAGACAAAGATACAAAGGTAGGGGATCTAACCCAGGGCCTGTAGAGGATGTATAAACCTATCCATAAATAAAAACTTGTAAGGGAATCACATTCCATGGATTCTAGAAATGGGATAACAAACCAACATATGGAATAATAATATAGAGTACCAAAACTCCGACCTCGTGAAGTGATACCTGAATCTATCTAAAATGAGACCATAAAGGGGATATCTCATCATCTACATAGGATGAGATGACTCACTGTACCCCCATGAGGAAATAATTTAGGGAACCCACCCATACTAAAGTGGTTTGAGGAAACAAACCCACTGTAATACCCAATCCATCCTTGGAATCAAAGGACTTTTGTCCAAGAACATGTCCATGTGATACATTATCATCTTTTAAATGACAGTCATCATAAATAGGTGTTCACATGATGTTTATTTTAAAAAACACGACACCATGTAGATAATAATTTCTTAAAAACTATAGAAATTTCACATGTCTCTACCAAAAAAACTATCTTATTTTCTTATACCGTAGGTATCCCTGAAAAGACCCCGGATTATGGGGACTACATTAGAGTAATCTTCATCGAACCTATGGAAAGAAACACTCACACAATCCATATCTCAAAACCACAATATCTCACAACAACATAGGACTTCTATAATCAATGTCATGCCTATGTTATATATTTAATCCTAAAACCTAACCTACATAAACAAACTTCAAAAAAATTAAATAAAACAAATCATGAAATAGGTTCCCTAATTTAGTTGAATAAATAGACAATCAAACACTTATTATGAATGTATAATAATGGTATAAATGTGGGGAAAAAAATTTGGGAATCCAATGAGGGACATATTTGGTTGTCCAATGTTGAAAAAATCTGAATAATGGGGAGAGTAAACAAAATGTCCACAAAATATAAATTCCCCAATTCTAAGAAAAATAAATATTTAACAGATAACTCAAAATAGAATCATTCATAAATTAATTTCAAATTATATTAATTTCTGTTCATCATAGAAATCAAGAATAGGGTATAAAATAATTAAACAAATATCCTTACATATGATCAGATCAATCATTGGAGAAAAAAACATTTTCATGTGTTGAATAAGAAGATCTTACTATGACCATTACTAGCTCAGTGGATTCTCAATCTAGTCCATTGTTGATCAGTAATAACCAACCCAAATATCCCTTGTTTTATCTTCTAGATTGGTTGAAATAACCTCCCTTAGTAGCAATAAAAAGATAGAATTTTGTTCTCCCCTATGTTTTTGGAGATTTTTTAAATCACCAATAGTAGATGGATTTATAAGATAAAAGTGAATATGAATGACAAGGAAGTAAAGACTTAAAAATTCATTAAAATAGTCTACATTGAAGGAATAATGTATTTTTATTAATATCTTCAACTCATTAGAAACAAAACATCCAAATAAACCATTATAATATTAACAACAACCATTACCAATTCTTACACCATGTACTTAACTAGAATCATAGGGGTGTTGAACACATCGATCTAGGAAACCCAATGAAACAAGAAACTATGGGTGTGGGTCAAAATCATGGTTGTTTTACGTCACTAATGACTTCACTATAATGTCGTGTTATCGATTTTTCCATGATTCTTAGGAGATTATTCAACACTTCAAAACCATGTCTGGGGAATATTTACTTGTCTGTGGCCTCTTAGGGGATCACTAGGGACCATCAAAGATTTCACTAGGGTGTGGTGTTTACCGTGTTGATCAAGTCCTAAAAAATAAGTTAACCCCCAAAAAACGTCATGGATACTAGAAAACCTCATTATATCCGTGAATTACTTTAAAAATACCATTTAAAATATTCTAAATAATTAAACAGTAAAACCACTGTGAAAAAATTCTCCCCAGCTCAAATCTTTTCATCTTGAATAGTAAAAACCTACTCAAATAGGTGAGGATATTGAACTTTCATCTAGTTATACTTCTCCCATGAGATCTCTAAGATGTTCCCATGATTCCAATAAATAAACACCAAGGAAGAAATCAGAAAACAATTTTAACTACGGTGGTAAGGACATACGGTACAATGAATTTGCAATCCTATAAAATTTCAATAAAATTTGAAGAAGCCTCACTTATATATTTCTCCCTCATCCGAATATCTACATTCCTCACCAATGTGAGGCATTTAGAAACACACAATCACCCTCATTAAACTCCAAAGGCTCCTATAATCGGTCTGCATATGAATAACTTTGGCTATTGGAAGTCTTAAATCTATCTTGGATGATCTACACCTTCTCTATCGTAACTTTCAACATTACTAAGACCATACTCATTATCTACCAAGGATCTATCTTGCACAGTGGTGACCTGAAGGGTCTCTCACACAAGGCGTCAAATAGTTCCATAACAATGGAAGAATTATAAATATCATTGTACACAAAATCAACCAAGGGTAAATGATCCTCTCAAACTATGGAGATAATCTAACACACAATACCCTAAAATAAAATCTAGTCTATAAATGGTCTACTTTGTCTGTCCATTTATCTAGGGGTGGGATGTTGTGATAAACAACAATTGAGTTTTTAAAGAAACTTGTAACCCTCTCTACAATCATGATGTGAAGAAATAATCATGGTCTAAAATAATTATCGAGGTGACTCCATGAAGCCGGGATATCTCCTACCCATAAAGAAATCGAAAACATTAAACTAAACTCTATTATCATAAGGACAGAAACTGGAAATATTTGGTGAATCAGTATATGATCACCAAAATGGTGTTATGAGCATTATATAATAAAAAAAGTAAAATCCCAAAATTCATGGATATACTCTCTTACATCCACTCTTGAACCTCAAGGGGTTGGTTTAAACCCATTGGTACCTAATTCTCAACATTCACTTATTGGAAAGTGAGGCATCGATATATTAACTCATCTAGTCTCTACTTCATCCCTGGCTACCAAAAATGACATCAATGGTCCAAGTATATTGTCAACACTGCTAGATTTACCATAAAGAGGTATGTATGAAACTCACTTAGCACCTACTCTCATAGAGTGACTAGTAAAATCATCCATCCTTGGTAAAGGATGATGCACTCCCCTCCATAAAATCCAACATGAGTATGTCCTATGAATATCCAATAATGAAAGAACTCACAATTGATGTCTCTAAGTTGTGCTTCCCTAACACAATAAAGAAGTGGTGGGGTTTAAAAAATCAATCAGAGGTAATTTTCTCCACCTTTATTTATAAGGAAAAACTATAAATTGTCGAAATATTTAATTTACTTACTTAGTAATTAAGAACATGATTTCTTACCATGTGCATATACCACCACATTCCCCTTCAATGGAGTATACACTATTTCAAAATCATACTCTTGAGGGAACTCCAACCATCGCTTCTACCTCAGGTTAATTTCTTATTACAAACATACATGCCTGAGACTCTTTTGTTTATAATATATTATGAATAAATCTCCAATAAGATAGTACTATGAAGATTTTAGGGTGAATACTACAACTACCAGATCTAGATAATGGGAACAAAATATTACTAATGTAGTATCTACTATTTAGATCCATAAGCAATATAATCCTACATCTACACTATTATAGATAAAATAATATCTCTATATTCATCGTAGAGAAATACATACTCAAATAAATCCTATAGAAGTCTCAAGATAGGGGAACTCATCATCCTCTCTCGCTACTCCAAAAAATATTAATAACACTTCTCTGACCACATGAAAGGATTCCCCATTTGTGTAAAGGTATTTAGAGGTTACATAATACTTTAGAAATAGGTGAATAATCTTCATTAATATCATACTAAATCAAGGAATCACTAAAAGTCATACACATACTTGGGTGGCTACCAAGATTTCACTCCCTCGATCTTTCTTGGGTCTAATTCAACTCCCTTATTTGAGATGACATCCCCTAGGAAGTGGACCTATAAAATATAGAATTGACACCTTGATATATTCCAATAAAGATGGAAATATCAGTGTATTTACAAGATTATCACCAAATGTCTCACCTTCTCCACCTTCAGTGTAGAGTATACAAGGATCTAATCTATGAATACCACCACACACCATTCTAATAAGGGATGAAATATCTAGTTAATGAGTATCTTGAAATCTAATGGGGATTTATTCACACAAAATGGAATAAATAAATACTCAAAGTGAAAAAATACATATCATAAATCCATCAATGGTATATCCTCTTCTCAAACTCATGGATAGTTATAACCTAACCTAAGGTCAATATTCATGAACCTCTTTACCCATTTTGGTTAGTCAGGGAGATCATTGATTCTTGACATTGGATAATTATTCTTGACAATTACTGATTTGGGTGAGGATAATCCATACACAAACTCAATATACCATTCTATTTCATGGTTAAAAACAATGAGGCTACCTAGGGGGATACACTTGGTCTAACAAAGACCTTCATCTATAGATCATCTAAATCGACCATCAGCTTATGAAACTCTGTAGGGGACATTTGGTATGCCAACATAGATATTGGGTTAATACCTGGGTGCATTTAAATATAGAATTAATCCACCCTATGAGAAGGTAAGACCTAAATTTATTCAGTAAAGGAATTTCTATTCACCTCCATCTCTACTGGTAATTGAAGGCTCACATAATATTTAAATCCAAGTGTAATACTAGAAAAATGGGTAGAAATGAGAGTAATATCCTCTTACATATGAACCTACCCAACTCTAACTAAGAATAATTGTCACCATTTAAGGAAAATATAGTCTCATCAACCCATATTCACCATATATTCCACCAAAACATATTTAATATATGGATGGACTATAGAGACATGGTCCATTACTAGAATGACATCAAATTGTCTCATCATGGATACAAAGAGACCTCATATAAATATATCTCCTCCAAGATTTAGGTCAAACTATATATAAAAGTGTGTGATTTTGAATATCCCTTGGTATGAGACTTTAAGTTAAAAGGTTGAGCTAATGGATCCACTTGAATCTATAAGTCCTAAACAAGTTATGTTAAATGATGGAGTGGAGTAAACCCATGTATTTCAAAACTGTAGCTAATATAGAGTATAAATATATAATACCTTAGATATTACCTGTATCCTTTGAATTTTAGTCTTAAACTACCTAAATATTTATATATTCATGAACTCTAGCTTCCTAATCCTAGAGTGGACCACCAGGGGGTGGTATTGGTGGAAAATGATCAAAATATTGGCTGCCACCCACAACTCTCCTAGACCATCTTCAATGTATACCACCATAATGATCTCCCTTATCAACCCAAAATCTCTACCTTGGTGACCCATCTACCATCTCCCTCTCTTTTTCATTAAAAGTTGAGAAATTATATGCGTTATTGTCTTTACCGTGATAGGAGAAGAACCTCCTCTCACTTGGTTGACTGGAACCTCCTTGGGAGCATTGAGAAGATGACTCCCTATCCTAAATCTTCATCTAAAGATGACTCCTAGACCTATATCCCAAATTATAATGCTAACTACTAGATACAGATGTATTTTCTCCAGGTTTCCCACTAATAGATCTAATGAACGGTTAATACTCTTTTAAAAATATCACTACAACCAAGGAACACTCTATTGGCATAATATAATAAGGTATGCAAAGAGATACCACTCTATCTTGGATATATTAACATAGGACACACTGAAAGATTTTTTCTTGAAATTATCAATCACAAAACATATCTATGTTATATCTATAAAGCTTGGTGAACCTTGATGTGTAATCCATGGAAATCATGCTACTCTGCTAGGGCTCTAGGAGCTCCTAGATACACACTACCCTTAATATTAGTAACTGAAACTCCTATATGAAAAGTTTTTTAAACTCTATCAAATTGAGAGTTGACACATCATGAATCTAAATCACTAAGCTATACCATCAACCTACTAAACCAATGAAAATCCTCACCACTAGGACCACCATCTGGTCAGATGGGGTCCTAACTAGGTGTAAAACATGCTCCACCACCTCAACCTAGTCATTTTTTACTTAGGGTCAATATCTCCCTAATATATATGTGGTATTTGTTTATGAAATTTATGAATCATTTCAAGTATCTAAAAATCATCTTCTGGTACCTCTGTAAAAATTATCTACTAAATGAGTGTATGTAATATCGACAATACACCCAAAGGAACTGCCTCAAACATAGATTACTAGACTGATGCCTCATCACTAAACGGATCATCATCGTGATCCTAATATGGAATCCCTTATACCTCTAATCATGGATGAAACCTTAAATATTCAAGACACTCCAAGGTCAAAAGAGCATATTTAGGGAGCTGACTCAAGAAATACATGGAAACCGAAACCCAATTCTATATGATGCATATACCAAAATTTGTTCTGAAAAAGTGCATATATATTTCAATATCATAATAAGGTAATCAATGTACTGATTAATGGATACATTGATTGCTTCTTTATCACTAGGATCCCTGGCCGGAGATCCAAACTAGAGAGACTTTAACACCATTTCTCCAGTTCCTAATTCAATCCTTAAAACTAAAATATCTACAAACAAAATCCTATAATTAGCATCCTATGATACCACTCTATCATGACCTGGCCCACTAGGTACCACCGGGATGGAAGTAAGCTGATAGTGACACCACTAGCATTCCTCCAATAGGTTATGGGATAGTGACTAGCACCGAGTAGACATATAACACATATGGGGGGACTTAAGATAAAATAATTTAATAGATGAAAACATCTCTAATCACTAGTATAATGATGAAAGATAAATTATTGATACTATAAATTCATTCATAAAACATAATCCCATATAAAAAACAAAAAAAGAGTATAAAACTATACAAAGGTCCTAATACAAGCCCACCAAAATGGGAAAGGAATTTGACCTGATAAAAAAATGATACTTATCTAAAACAGTGACTCCAGAATCTATTAGTAGTCCATATATCCAACAATAATCGACCGACTCCAAGTATACCTAGGGCTCTATCAATATTTCCATCATATTCATAAGATATAACTTGTATTGGAAGATCCCTTTTCTGGGTGAGTAAAAACATACATTGTAGGACACCCAAAAAAAAACAAACACAATGGATCCAAGAGAGTTTCAACTATATATCACTAAGTAAGGGGAACAAATAAGATAAAACCAGATACTCACATTGAAAATATTCAATTCTGAAGATTATTTCTGCCCTCAGATACATCCTACGGATCCATCTCAATAATATAATGTAATTATCTCTTAGTAAACATACTCATTGGGTCTCATCAACACTCGTGGCATTCATAAAAAAAGATACATAGGTAGGGGATCACACCCAGGGATAATAGGGTATGAATGATGCCAACAATAAATTACAAATTTGAAAGTGATCATGTGCCTTAGATATTGGTCATGAGATACCTGACATAACCCAATGAAAAATGAGATAGAGGATCACACCTAGTCCACATGGAAGGATACCTGAATCTATCCACAATTATATGAAAGAGGGGATCACTTGTCATCTACTCAGGATGATATTCCTCACTGTATCCCATTGGGAATGGAATTGAGGGAATATAGTCATACCAAAATGGGTCAAGGAAACACAACCATTATAATACCAAATCCATCCTTATAATAAAATGGAATGTAGAAAAAGTAATAGAGAAAGTGATAGTTTCTTTTCCCAAAAGGATAGTCATCGCACGGAGGACTCCACAAGACATTCGTTTTTCCAAATGTCACAATGTGTTAGTTTTGGAGAAACTCTAGATATTTCATGCATCTCTACCCACACCACTATATACTCAACTTCCACCATGGGTATCACCAGAAATGTTCATGGATTCTGTGGACCATGTGTGAGTTATCATCACCCCAATTGAATGCATGTAAAGAATTTATAATAAATGGATAATGGAAAGAATAAAAAATGTGACCATCAAATGAGGGAAATTTTTTTCCAGGAAAAAATTGGTGGAATCCCATGAATATAGAGAATAAAAAAAATTTCTGAAAATATCAAATCCTTAATTATAGTAAAATGAAATATTAAATAGATAAATCAATAATGAAAGATTCAAAAAAATTATAATTATATTATTTCATGTTTTTCATAGAAATAAATAATGGGTTAAGAACAAAAAAATACCCTTCCTTCTATTAGATCAATTTTTTGAAGATAAAATATCTTCAAGCATTAAACAAGGACTTGTTATGCTCACTAAAAGTTATAAGGATCCTCATTCCCAAACATCATTAAACAGAAATAAATATCTTTTATCTCCTTACCTTTGATAATCTGGTTAGTTTGTAAGAATATCTCTTGGAAGTAACAAGAAGTGAGAATTTTTCCTCACCAAGGTTTGTCTGAAGCTTTTAGAAATTATTAGGATCATAAGGATTTCTATGTGGAAAACTAAATTTCAATTGATAGAGGATTGTAATACTTCAAAATGAAATTAAAAATCCCCATTATAAAGGCCTCACATGTTTCTATTAATATGAGAAACTCCCTGAAGACCAATGATTGAATCTCCCATTATAAAATTTAAAACAACTTTCACCATGGTCTTCACCATGGATATACTAGAATTGAACACAAAGATCTAGGATACTTAACTTAGAAATCCACTATGATCATGGGCCAAAATCCTGGTTATTTTCCATCGACATGACCTCCACTATGACATGGTGAGGTTGATTTGGATGTGTTTCTCATGAGATCCTCCAGTTCTCCATACCCAGGGGTAGATCATTTTTCCATTTCCCATATCCCCTAGGGGGATAATAATGGACCCACATAGCTTTCACTAGGTAATGGTGTTAGATGTGTTGATCCAAAAATTCCCAAAAACAAATTAATCCATAAAACCCCTCAAAAGACTTGAAAACCATGTATAATTATCACCTTACATGGAATATATCATTTAATATATTCCAAATAATTAAATAGTAAAAATGGATTCATTACATTTTCCCATTTCTAAAAAAATATAAAAAAATTAATATTCCACTGTGGATTTAATTTTGGTTTGGACTTATTTAAATCCATGTTTTCTATTAAAAATAAAATTCCTTGATCATGGATTCACCCTCACCTATGAATAACTCCCTATTTTACTATTATTCTATTGATTTATAGAACCATTACTTATTAGGTGACATGTCCAATATTGAAAATCCCATTTTCCATCAACTGAATGAACTATAACCCTTCTCTACTCTAAATTATATTCTTCTCCTAATTTATTTATATACAATGAACAAAACCATGGTCGTTTTTTCTTCTCCATGGTATGTAGTGATTTCTATAAATTCATATTTAAAAAATGATCAATAAAATGGTTTCAAAAATTATTAACCCCCCATGATAAAATAGATTACTATGTGTTAATCTTCATATTACTTCATGGTTGGATTTATCCATAATGAAATATTCCATCCTGTAAAAAATAACTTCAATTGATTTCATATACATTATATATCATTAACAAGCTATAAAAAAAACAATACCTCCCTAGTACATCCTTTAAAACTATATTTATCCAATACCTTCCAACAAATATTCATAATTTCTTAATTATTTCACATAGTCTTGAGATACTAAGTTACTCACATTTCTTATTTTACTTAGATATTTGTATTTAATATGTGAAATTCAATAATCATTTTTATATTCCAATGTCATGTATAAAAATTACATTTATTCTTTAATAAGTACATTTTCAATGTATGGGAACCATATTTATCTTCCACCAGGAATTCTCATGCCTTGACCTTTCAATATCTCCATGATTTGATATATTATCTTCTTTAAATTATATTCCATTATAAAACAACTTAATTTTATTTATTTCCAACACAACCAACCTATTCATTTTCAATATATCCAACAAACAAGATCTTGGTTACTATTTAACATTCAACCTCTTGGTATTTATTTCATTAATTTAAATATTTAATTTTTACCACTATTTGTTAATAAATATAACATACAACCCATTGGTTGAAACATATTTAAGTGTCCTAAGAAAGGCTTGTGAGAATCACAAAGCTAGGGGAAGGGATCATTACATCCAAATAATACAACTTTCCTTCCAATATCAGTAGTATTTTTGTTTATGTTAATGTTTTATTACATTAAAAAAACAATGATGATATAAAATAGAGTGTAAGATAGAACATATATAGGACAATATAATTTATATATATGACACTTTCTTTTTTATGAAGTGTGATAATCCTTTGTGTCTGATGAGTGTGATATTGTAATCTACATTCTTATATAATTATTAATAAGAAAAAGAAATAAGAGTAGGGATATGGTCCCAAAATCAAAGTAAAAGAATGATTACAACACCCATAAACATGTTTATTTATATTATTCTTACATGTCCAAGTGACTTTATATTTTCAACTAGGTTTGCACCATTTTTATTTTCCTAAACCCTAAACAAATAATCTATGAATTGATCTATGAAATTTATAGCTAAGTATATAAAAATTTAATTATTCTTTTATGGGTGAAATATATATTTTATTTCAAAACATAAGGCTACCAATACATATTGGAATAAAATATGGGATGACCCTAGTGGCATTAGAAAGATATGAGATCTATAAAAATATATCTTTTTATCTCAACATTTTCCAGTATTAATTTTTATCCTCTAGAACATATCTTGAACATCACCCAAATATTGTGTAACTGGACACACTAAAGTGTTATTTGAATTCAAAAAAAAATATTAAGTGTTATTATTGCTTTACTCTTAAGTGTGGTTGACAAAGGTTTTTATTCTCACCACATGATCAACCAAGATTTTTTTCATTACTAATCTTTATCTTATATGTTGTATAACAGTCCTTGATTTCATAGAACCATGTTAGGTTTAAACCTTATATTTTCCATCATTGTCCATAACCCTGTGAAGATACAAAAAACCTATTTAAATACTTTCTATAGTCTATAACCATTCTTATATGAGTACATAACCTCCAAAATGGATGTTTCTTCTCTACTTATTAATAAAACATTTTACTCACTTAAATTTTTTAAATGTTTTAGTTTTCAAAATGAAATAGATTATGTCTTTTATAAATTGGACCATTCCTTTTTTAAATCACCTCCAATATATCTTCAAATCATTCAAGATACTATTTTCCACAAATATACAAAAAATTACCTTTAACACTCATGAGTTAATTACCACATGAAACAAGTCGTAGTAATCATTCAATTCAGAAGTTATATAATCACAACACTCTATGATGAAATGGTTATTTTGAGAGTTCTTCAACTATCAGTATAAATATCAATAATATATTGACCATGTCTTTATTATGGTCAATTCACAGGCCCCTTTGTCAATTTACATCATAAGGGATCTTCAATTTTAATAATCAATATGGGATATTCAATATCCCAATGGAATTTTTTAGCAATATAATAAAAAAAATTTGATATCTTTAATATATTATCTTATCTAACAAATAATCATGTCTCCCCCTATAAGAAAAACTAAACTCTAATTATTTTATCCCCATTAATCATCACCTATAAATATAAATATAGTCTCCCCCATTTTTTGGAAGATATCTTGTATATTATCTACCATTATTATAAAATGAAAAGGAATGAAATATGGAAAATAAAACAATGCACTTAGATATTTTTTAGGAGAGAATGCACTATTGAAAAAAAAGATATGAAAATCATCCTTTATTTGGTGATTCGCCAAGATATTCACAACCTTTTATTTTGTTAAATAATATTAAAAATATACCTATTCATATTCCAAATTCTCCTTGATAAAGTAGTACTTGATTTCAATATACTTTGACCTTGAATATTGTGCTAGATTATTATAGAATTAACTACACTTCAATTTTCACATCCAACCATCAATAAATATGAAATTGTTTCCCTAAAATCTTTAATTTGTGACTTAATACATATAATTTTTGTTTTGTCTTATGATGATTAAACTTACTCAGATTTGTTTATGCATAAAAGATGGAATTTTTTTCCTTAGAGACCATGAAACCCCTATTTCTCCAATAGTGAATACACCTTCAAAAATTTACTTCTAATCACTAAAATACCCCACCTAATATATATCAAAATAAAAAATAAATCATTAAATATAAATCAATTATTATACCTCTTGCTATAATTCGGAGTTCGTTTGATAGAGTATAATATCTATTTCACTGCTATAATATATAAAAGCTTTTGATTACTTTTGAAATCATGCTCAAAGCATAACCAAAAGCACATTATGCTATCTAAATACTATAAAAGTGAGTATGATTATAAAAATTATTTATAACTCTTTTTATTTAATACTATTTTCTCCATCAAATGATGACTTGGCCCATGGTGATATATGTAGATATCTATCTTGATTATTTCATTCAAAACATCTTTAACAACCTATGAGAATAATTTTATTTTGATATAAGAATAAAAACTTCTATTTTATTATCATTAAAACTCAAAAGAATATAATATCACGTATCATTGTCATCTCAAAGTATTTACACAGTGAAGAATAAAATTACTCACTAGTTTCTTTCTATTTTATAAGAAAAATAATGTCATAATTATTCACAATCACTATGAGTGAATTTGTTCCACCCCCATTTATTTATATACTACCATCAACGATATATTTCTTTAAATTCATTACCTTCATGTTAATTTATGTCTTTGAATACTAGGTTAATGGTGATTTTTTAAACCCATTTCATTCTTTCTTTAGCATTATAACTTGATGAAAATCACCATCTGGTATAAAAAATTCTAGTAATTTTATTTATTCCTATTATTCAAGTTAACCATTATTTTGAAACTTACTTCATGTAAAATTGGAAAAAAATGTATTTCCTTTGAGAATATATTTAAAAAAATCATATCAATTGAAATCTTGTGACTAGATAAATAGTCTCATAGAAGTCTACACACTCAATTTGGGAGTATTCCTTTAACATTAGACGATAATTATTCGATGATAATTATCCTTTATCATTGAGTTTATTTTAAAAATTTACTTCATCCTTGTAATATTTTTTCCATAGGGAACTTCCACTAAATCCCATGTTTTATTCCTCTAAATAAAATTATGGTCCTCATACATCACCACTATACAATCATCATGTTTTAATGCTTTATTAACAACATTTTATTTTAAATGAAAAAAAATCTAGTATGATTTGAATTTATCAGACTTATATGGATTTGAACACCATTTCTATAATCTCCTAGAATATATTCAAGATCAATTTTTTTCTAGGTATTGAGAATTTGGATCCTCCTTGATCTAACCATTCCTCAAAGTTGGAAATTTCAACATCATAATGGGAATTTTGAAAATATACTCATACTACCAAATTAATACCATGTTAACCATCATTGTATCCTTGTGCTTTATAAATATCAACATCATTATTTTTTTATTTTTATAATGAATTTTGATTCACCAAAACAATTACATCCTAACTATCAATATTTTTCTTCATATTCTTATTATAGATTTAGTAACGTGTTCCTTTGGGTGCATTTCCAAGGAATATCCCCTCATTTACTCTCTCATAAAACTTATCCAAGTGTATTAATTTGTTTTTTATGTAACATGGGCTAACAAAACATTCAATATGATAATGTTTTGTTTTTTTATAAGACCATATATAATAGGGATTATATACCTAATATGGTCAAATTAATCACTGATTCAATATATAGATAGTTGTTGTGGTGTCTTGCCTTAAAAATAATTTCAAGCTTCCATACTTCAAGAAAATTGTTCTTCACTATTACATAAAACTCTAGTTCTTTATTTTAACTACTATAATATATTAAGGGGTTTATATAGTACCACATTAATTCCTTATTAAATGATTCTCAAGATATTCCTAAAACTCTTCATTATTATTTTTAGAAGCATTGTTAGACTAAAATATTTTTATAACACATATAATTATTTTTTATTACACCTATGAAAGTTCTTAAGCCTCATAATATCATTTTATTTACATGAAATAAAATAAAATAAATTCATAAAAATAAAATCATTAACAAAATTAATGAAATAATTATCTCTAATGGTTTATTTCATGCTCATCAGACTACACACACCCAATTGTTTCAAATCAATAGGTTTCCTAGTTTTGATCTCCACTTTCTTATGACTCTTTGTAATTATATTTACATTATATAATGCCTCAAGGTATTGATAATTTTATGATTCAACTTTTAGATACTCATCATAAATTCATAAATAATAATCTTATACATGGCTTTTTGACCAAAATGAGTGATTATTTTATGAAAAATATCATTCACATCCTTCACACTCATATAATAACTATTTTCTTAATTTGAAATTTGGAATTTGATACCAATTGTTCCTAATATCATAATAAAATTTTTATATCTTTAATCATCCTAATGTAACATCCATTATTTCAAAATATCACATAATTTAAATTGTAATTTTTTTATAGAGTTAAGATATTATGCCTTTACCCATCTATAAGAGAGAATCACTATATTTAAACATATTTTCACTAATTTTTGCATTTATAACCCCTTTAAAATTGAGTAACACATCATTGAAAAAAGTACTTTCTCATTTATCATACCTTTGGATACAATTAAAGAGATATTTATCACTATTAATATATGATAACTAACCACTATAAAGTATCCATGGATCTCAAAATTTCATTTATTTGTAAATTACTAAAACCACAAATGAATTTTCTTTATTACCCCTCCTATTAATATATTTTGATTTCAAAATTTTTTAAACTACTATACTAAATTATAATTTTGGTTTTTGGTGGTGTGTTTTATTTGATGAGACCTTACAAAAGTTTTTTCAATTGAATCAAAATTATTATAAAATTTCACAATATATTTTAAATAATATCTGACAATTCTTATAATAACTTCATCTTGAATCCCCCGTAATTAATTGACTCTATTATATTTAGGGAGCGATATATTGTACCTCTACATGTTTTCTTTATTATTATTGGCTTAAAAACACCAATATATTCCATAAAAATAAAATCTCCTTGTTTAAAAATTTCACTCATTAAAATATTCTCACTTAGATTCCTTACAATTTGAAATATTTTTCGTACTTTTATGCTCAATTATACTTAAATTAAATATCCTTTGACATTAATTTTACATTTTTACAAGCCTTTAATTCTTCTTTATTCAAATCCTAAATATTGGTTTTGAATTTTTAACACCATAACTTTGATTTTCAAGGGGTTTATATTCATTCTAAGGTGATGTAATCACCTATGTTGAGATATTATCATTTTTACCACTATTAATTTGTAATATGGGATGTAAAAAGAAATTTTTTTATAATAATTTTCTAATATCTATAATTTTTGGTACCATATAAAATATTATCTTATTATTTAATACTCTTAGTGACTTTGGTATAATTTTTGAACTCACTTTCTATAATTAATTCAAGTAATTTTCAATTTCACACAACTTAGAAAAAAGTTAATTAAATTTCTCATTATTAGAAATTATATTTGTTGTGTAAATCTCAAGAATATTTTATATTTCCTTAAGGATTATATTGAGATCATCCATATTAATTGAAAAATTAATTTCCACCTTGAAAATATTTTGTATCATTTGATTCATCAAGAGATTTATTTAATGAATTATTCTTAATATTAAATTATTTTTTATCTCTCTCTATCTTTATGTTTATTATAAATATAGTAATAAACCCATACTTAATTAAAAATTATATGGAATATCATAACCATTTCTTTCCTATTTATTATTAACTTCTTTATTAATAAAGGGATCACTAGACTATTTTCATTTAGCTACAGAAGTTTTATGTTCTTTTTTCTATGAGTCTTTATACTTCCTTTAGATTACATCATCACATGATGTAACATCATGTCTTGAAATAATATTTTAATTATTTTTTTATGTTGGAATTAATTTTTCATTTAATGTACTTTTATTCAATATGAACACTTTCCACTATGTTCCACATATATGATATTTTGGGTTGATCATCCAATTATTCTCCTTGATATTTATAAGGGTAACTAACTGAAAATGTATCCAATATTTACTTAATTAAAATAATTAAAAGGTATATTACTATTTAATTTAGTTTTATTCAATTAATTCTTTTAGATAATAATATTATTTGATTTTTGATGTTCATTGGGTCATACAAGGCATTGGTTTTGTTCTTATGAGTCCACTTAGATTTAATTTTTTTCAAACCCTTAGAATATTTTTATTCTTTAAAATTATCATATTTTCTTTTCTTCCTTATGTTTTACCCCTACTTATCTCATAGGTTATCTCATCATTGTTGACTTTATCAGTTTTCAACTCATTAAAGACATGATCATAAAGGGTATATTTTTCACAATTCCATGTATCTGAATGAATAAATCATAAAATTATTTCTATTATTCCATTAAAATATCTTCAAATTGAGTATGAAATGTTTTTAACATGAAACATTAACTTTTTTATCCCTCTAAATCATTTCATAGTGTTTTCACCCAATTCCAATTACTATTTTTTTTCTTGCAACTCATGTAAACCTTTTCTCCCAGAGGGATGAATATTGAATATTGTGAACACTCCTATTATATTGAATATTTTATTTTGAAGTAAATTTTAGTCTATATAATCTAATTTTTTTTGAAAACCATTCTTATGGATATTAATAATGTCCAATCCAAGTTATAGAGGATATGGATCAACCCTCTCATTCCATAGTAGAAATAATATTCTATCAAACATTAAGAATCATTTTTTATTTAATTTATTCATAATTTACAAAAAAAGAGATGTGATAAAATTAATACCTTATATTTGTGAGAATAACCTTTGTCTCATTCTAGTTAAAGTTCCCCAGGGAAGAGAAATGAGGATCACTAGGAGGGTAGGTGAGTGGATGAATCTAAAAACAAAAATTCGATTCAAATATCACTATAATTCCCATGTTATTTTAATCTAGTATATATGAATCAAACTAATAATTTTTAAAATTAGATTCATATTTGGACTGAATTGATATGATATAAGAGTTTTCACAAGGTTCACACCCTTTTTTTAAGGAAAACATTTTTTGTGTCCGATTGTTATAGTACCCCTATTAATATTTTTATCTTATTAACAAAAAGAAAAAACAATAATAGAAGGAGTATGGTCTTGAAATATAAGTACATTAATGATTAAAAAATTCATAAATAATTTGATTAATATTTAAATACCCTCCCAAGGCACCTACAAATTTGGGATCAAAATTTGACCCTTGTTTTCTCTAAAACCTATAAAAAATACTCACAAAAATTATATATAGAATGAAAGATAAGTTATCTCAATGTTTTATCATAATATTTCAATTGTAACACATAATTGATTATTTAAAGATAACTCCACCGTGACATGTTTGTATTGACCAGGGAATGTTGATGTTGACATTAGTCAGATCACAGATATACATCTTGATATAATCCAGTTTCTCAATTTTCCCCAAATTGTTTTCTCTTAATGAATATATCTTTAAGAAAACTATGACATTGTGATATTTGATGTATAATAGTTATAATTTAATTTAACAAGAAAATATAATCATTTTTACAATTTTATTCTTGAACATGGAACATAAATATTTTTCTTCTCACCCTAGGATCAACCATGCACATTTCAATCATTAATTCACACGTTCTGTCTTCAAGAACATCTTATTATTTTACAAAACCATAATTACATTAAATATGGGAATTTATATATTTGAATATGGTATAATGAAGATACAATATACTAGTTAAGAGCCTCCTCATGGTGTACCACCAATCCTATATAAGTCCATGACCCCAAATTTTTGGTTTCACCTATTTTTTTTATAAACTATTTCACTCTCAACCACTATGACATGTTTTACAGTCCACCACAATATAAATTAAATACTATTTAAATTTACCCTTCCCTTTTCTTTTTGATTAACACTATTAATCCTACACCTAATCCATGGTTTATTTGTTAATAAATACAACCCAAAATCACATTTAAAATCTATGAATGAATTCCCTATAGAAACATGTTAATATAAACATCCAAAATAGATATTATATAAATAGATCACTGTGGGTTATAATTTTATTTTCAGAGTTCTATATGTTTTTTGATATTTTTATAACATTTAGTGTAATTATCAATACATTATTGGACTTTTAACTATTGATATCAACTCATAACTCCGCCTTTATCAATTCACTTTATGAGATCTATTCAATTTAGAATATAAAAAAGGTATCTTAACATATATGGTTTTGGTTTGGGATTAAAAACTAGAGTATGTTTTTTGTTATATTATTTTTTTAGGGTTTGGGTAGAACTCAAGATTACCAATTAAAGAATTTAATAATGAGTTTTTTTAATTTATAAATGATGTTTTTTTATTTGAAATTTTTTATACTTGCTGTGTTTTTTTGGATAAATATAAAAGGGTTAATAAAAGGGTTAATACATGGTAATTTATGATTAAATGGAAAATTTGGATTCAAGGGGACAAAATGGGTATTTTGTATGAATTTTTATTATTGGAATTTTTTTAAAGTACTATGATAAAGATAAGTTATTAAGAGTTTTCATGAGTGTTTAAATATTAAATTGGTTTAATTTAATGGGTTAAAAAGGGAAATAAATATGAGGTTGATATAATAAATTTAAATTTTGGGTTTTAATATTATGATATAACTCTTATGTTGTAAAGAAGACATGGATTTGGAAACATTTCAAGGAGACTTGGTTTGTTCTATAACATGTGATGATGACGTGTGATCCATGGTTATTTTATAAACCTTGTGTTAGGCCCATTATTATTTTATATTCCCTATATTTTGTATAAGATACAAATAGTCCATATGTTTTTATTATATTTTCACTAAATAATTTTTAAATCTTAAACTAACATTGGTTAAAGTAGTTTTATGTGTTTCTAGCTGTCTTTATTATACTATGTTTATTTATAAGACATGTTTTAAATTATATGACTAAATCATTAAAAATAATTACACCATTTTTATATGAGAGTATCAAACACTAAGTAATGTTTTTTTGGGGATTTTATTGATAATTACTTATTAATCTTTATATGTGCACACATTGTGCGTGTACATATTATACACATGATTTTGTATATAAAATAAATATAACTTAGTAGATAAGAGATGATGTTAGGAGACATCTTGGAGATAATTTATTATACATTTTGAGTCACGCTCACGGAAAATATACACATAACTTTTGTAATTGATTTTGTTTTATTGTTCATGACATGACACTTGGGATATATCTTCATTTATAATTTAGATGTATATTTAATTTTAGTATTTATTATATTAAATTTGAGATTTTATTATATTTATTATTTATCATTTCGTATATTTTTACTTATTTTTTTATTTACATTATTTTTTTATGGATGGTTAAAGGGTAAATCACTCCCTAGGAAATACTTATAGACCCTTGAAACTATTACCCAGCTTCTAGTGATCAAGAAGTGAACTTGAGGCTATACGGTGTTTCATCTTGGTGGAATTATAATACCAAGATAGGGTATTAAAAAATAATATAAGTTTTAATTTCATAGGGTTTTTATATCTTAGAAATTGATTTTAAAGATACCATGGTCAAGACTGTTTGGTTTTGTAGGGGAAAACACTTATCTACATATAGTCTAAAGTAACTATTAAAACCCTTTTTTCCACGGGACCAATCCATTATTTTTTTAAATTAAAAAAATGTTGAAAACATAACTTTTATTTGTTAATCTAAAAAAATAATACTCCATGATACAAGCATGATAGTTATTAATGAGAAATATCCAATATACTCTTTCATACAAGGGTATACGCAATTTTCTTGAATCTACTAATGATTGGGAATGATCCACTCTTCCTCATTGTCTTCTAAAACTTTAAATATAAATACCGAGAGATATCAAGATAGAAACATATTTGAGGGGTTTTAAAATACTACCATAAAACATTTTGAAACAACATATCATAAAATATGAGCCTATTTATATTTCCATATGAAGACCCTCCTTAAATTAAAAATGTTTCTCAGATATTCATCTAAAAAATAAAATTATTCAAAACCATTTTATAAGTATAAATCCTTGTAATATTGTTCTCATAGGTTTTAGTTATTAATTTTTTTTGGATTTTAAAACTCCTTAAATACTATCACATTAAAAAGGAACGAAATAAGATAACTTATAATTAAATAAGGGGTCTAATTCACATATATTACATAATTCTTGGACATCTTTGAATAAACCTATGTTGTAGTTTCATTCACCACATAATGATTTACATAAGAATAAAACATGATATTTTTTATATAGACATCCCATGCTTTGGATTTATTGTATATTTTTAATAATCTCCCACTAACATAAAATCCTTACAAACCTATCAAAAATTCACATTATGTTACATCATATATAACAACTTGTAAAACCATTTTAGAAAATATGTTAATGAATCTAATGTTACGATACATCCTATGTAATTAATAGTTGAGAATATGAAAAAAATATTTTCGATATGCTTAACAATACTTTTGGCATAACACTTAAAATTTGGTACAAACACTTTATAATAAAACATAACACTCATTAAAAAAACCAAAAAGTTTTACATAATGGAATTTTATAGTTATAATATCACTCATAAATCCCCTAATCAATATTTTATATCAAATGGAATCCTCTAGAAAATAATTAGTTCTACTTAAGTTACAGGGTTATATAACATGATTTCTATCAAATAGATGTATCTTAATACCCATATTCCATATCTACGTCATATTAAAGTATTAATAATCATATAAATAAATTTTCAATGATATAAAGTTACCATGAGAAACATAGCGTTTCAAAATCATAAATATAACTCATACATTATCTATTATCAAAGTATATATTGACTAGATAGATGAAAACATCATATTTAATTCATTAAAATATGTGGGAACATCACTTTAACCTCACCCAAATCAATAGTATTGTATATAGTGATGTATATACACTTCATAGAATATATTAATCATGGGAAAAATATCATACTAATTATATGAGTGAGAAAATCCCATTGTGGTTAAACATTGACATATTACATGATCCCAAACAAACTGAAAAAACTAATTGATTTTTTCAGCCTCCAAGATAATAAAAAAATATCTTAAAGTATGAAATTTCTCATTCCAGATATCTTATCAACCTTATATTTTAGTCAATATGAAACATGAACCCCTAGTATACCAAAGATATAGTCTATAACACACTATGTGGTGTATATTGTTAGATATGAACTAAATTATGGGAATATCATATTTTAAGATATAACTTGGTCATGTACTATGATATGTATATGATTTGTAACATAGGATACGTTATTATTATATCATAATGAATCATGGGATGCTTCTATTTCCATTTTCATGTCATACTATTAGCATATGATATAGGGTTTGAGTGAATGAGATAGTGCCACATCTTCCATGTCGTTTATATCATTTATAAACCATAAGATGATTTAGTTATGGATTTTAATATTCATTTAAGAGTTCAAAGAATTTTATAAAAATTAATAGTAATTATGTTCTTCCATACGATGGTGGTCGGTGCTCTGAATCTCCATTTAATGAAGAAATCGAGAGTTCTTATAAAAGGGATATAATCCCATTATTTATAATGTAAAATATTTTATGACTAAGATAATAATATATTCATATGTGGTCGTTCTTTATCTCAATGGATTTCTAAAAAATACTTTGAAGAAGAATTTATAATGGATATTGAGTACATCGCCACATCAGATGCTAGAATTCTTCTATTTGGGTTAATAAGTTTATCACTTAACATGGGGTGGTTATTAGTATCTAGGGTGTAATCATTATTTAATATGAAAAAATGGAGTAATTTATCACTCCAAGAACATAAGTATAATAAAAGTTCCAAATTAATCCTTCAAAAATACTGTCTCATTAGATTGATCATTAAGAGGCACAATGTTTGGATCTATAGGGTGGGTACAAGGAATAATGTAGTAGATCCATTAATGAATCAGTTCCCATAACAATAAAAAGAGGGTTATTTTAAATATCTTCGAATAATAGACATAATATGTTGATGTATTTTTTGCTATTTTTTGATAATTTTATAAATAAAGTCAATATTTGTTTATTATTCATTCATATGACTTTGATTTGTCCCTCACTATTAGTCATCAAATATTGTTACTATTTGTGATGACATCGTAAGGTTAACATGAATGAGATATTTTAATCTGTCATGAACCCCTCCCCATAATGTTACCCCTCTTCGGTTAGAAATGAGAGAAGGGAGATAATGACACCCAAATCCGACATCCAATGGACCACAGGTTTGACGAGAATCATTAAGGTTATATCACACACACAAATAGAAGGAATTAACCTTTAAAATTTGTGAAATAAGAGATAATATAGAAATACACAATAAATACTCATAATAAAGCTAAATAGATATCCCCATACTTCCATGTAATGTAATAAAACTGAACAATAAAAAAAGAAACTGAAATTACCAAAAGAATGCCTCATCAGTGACCAAGAAACCAAAATATCTTCTAAACAAATCTAAAAGCTAATAATTTCTAGATCTATCAAAAACCTTCTCCAAAAAACTTGAAAAATATTTTATATATACATTGGGTGAGCATAATAGGTATACTCAGTAGGATCCTCTGAAGAGCCTCTCACAAAAAAGATGAAGAAATCATACTAAATAATAATTGACAGTAAGTGGAAATAACTCATTACCTAATCAGGTATACTAATTTTCCAACCGCACCATGGATCCATATCTAATTATCTCATATAAGTAATCATGTAGTATCCAAAAAATATCAAAATGTTACCCAACTACCACTTCCACAATGGTTTTTTACTCTTCCCTAACATCACACATCCTCTTCCATCTCTCTCCAAAAGTATGAATTCCTGACGAATCTTTGAAAACTGAAACATACCATGGAACCCAAGTATTAAATCATCTCATCACCATATACACATCTCAAGATAGTTACTGAGTAAATTTTGGGATCCACCATAACACATGGGTTTGGTATTATGCTTCAAGCCACCAAGGCCAATACATGTTATACTTATAAAAATATTTATGATACTATATATAGATATACATTTTGTGATAATAACTAAAATAAATCAAATAAGTTTACAAAAATATATGGTAAAATTAACGACTTTGTATACCAACAAATAATACTACTCGAAAAATATTTCTAAGAAAGAGAGGGTAGTCATCCATCTATTCCATACCAACATGGATATTTTTGGAAAACACCCTCTTAGAGTCCAACAAGTGTTAATATCCCTGCCTAAACAGGTAGGTTAGAATATTAAATCATATAATATAAATGATACATATATATATATATATATATATATATCCCACAAACCACACAATGGGAAACTATCTAGTCTCTACCTCAACTGCAGTTATCATCACTCAGAAACTCAGATGCCACTTCTTAAGACCATATATCCTATACGAACATATTAAGATCGAGAGTCTTACAATTAATTAACTATTTATATTAAACAATCATGATTATAGTACTTAATTTTTTATCCATTTATTAATATTACTCTATTTACACTTTTTATTGACAGTCAATTGAACTCCATGCCCTCCACATATAATCCAACCATTCCATTATTCCTTAAGAATTATCATCATCCAACAGAAAAAAATCCCACAAAAACATGGGATAAATAAATTATTATATATTATCATTCATAATTCTAGGAACTATTGGACTCATCCTAAGATACCATAAAAGGATTCATAACCCAAGAAAAACTAGCTACATCAAGCAGTGGGGTATAGAATATAGAAACAAGAAATCCAACCAGTTAGCCTAAAATAATATTTATTAATAAAAAATTGCCCTATATGTCATAAAAAAAATGTGAAATCCAAAATTCAACCCTTTATATAATTTCTAGTTCCATCCATGAAGCCAATTTTCATATCTCCATGTATCCATCCATTAACTGTGTAAAAATATTCAAAAAATTAAAGAATCCCCCCCAAAGTCTTTCTACCCTATCAGAACCCATCCCCCATGGTCCATGTAGTTACAACCCCAAGCCCACCTCCCATTTTCCAGGGGCTGGATACTAGCACCGAGTTGGAAAATCCTAAACAAATGGGAGGCATTTGCCTAAGTAACTGTAAACATGCACACAACTCCAAGACCCATATGATGGAAAGTGAAAACAATAAGTAAAAAAACACAAGGTACAATAATAGAAAGATGATGTTAAACATGGACAGAATACAAGACCAAAAAAAAGAAAAGTATATGTATAAGTCTCTAGAACACCTCCGCATAAAACCCTTACTAAAGGGTAGGCCTAGAAATATTTGTCTGATGCCTCAGAATAACATCTCATTTTTTGGGTCACACTGAGAACCAACTGGCCCCGATGCACCAAGGATTTCGTCAAAGAATCGACCGTCTACACATGACACAACTGTGCGAGAAAAGCACATTCAGGGGTGATTAAAACAATACTCAACACGGCACCCCAAAAAAGTAAAATATCACAAAGGAAACACCACTAAGAAGATACATTCAGCACAACATAGGTATGTGTCAAAAAAAGGTATAACAAGAACATATAGGTATATTCATAAGGAATTCCAAGACTCAAGGTCTCATCCACTCCATGCCATATGGCCCTGCTGGTAGAATACTCAATCTAGGAGATCTCACTCCTCAATATATCTAATAGTAAGCATGTAGAAGTAGTTTACCAAAATTATCTAAGACAACACCTGGTCTCAGTACATCATGAAGTTTCCCTCAGACATATGATCTAACTAATTCAAGGAGTGTCGATATCAAATCCAATAGAGTCACTAGATTCTGATCACATAAGTGCATTCATATAACATGATAGTACTTAAGAAAGTCCTAGAATAATCAAATCTGAAGAGATATATAGTCTCTATAAGATAATCACTCTGAATCTTCATAGGATACCTACTCTCCGTCTTTGTAGGAGATCTACTCCACGTCTTCGCAGAGGACCTACTCCGTGTCTTCGCAGGATACCTACTCTGCAACTTCATAGGAGACCTACTCCACATCTTCATAGGAGACCTACTCTGAATCTTTATAGGATACCTACTCCACATAATCTCAGGAGACCTACTATGTGCATTTCATAGTTATTAGGAGACTTACTCCATGTAGGTCTCATCCACAAGATTGCACACTTCACATGCTCGTTTCGGGAGAACCAACTTCTTGAGACAATATTTCATAATAAAACCTCAAAAAATATATTTCATAGAGTATATCAAAGGACCGTCTCATCATGAGGGTCCCAAATCCAAAAACAGATCGTCAAATGGATGCACATTTTGAGAGTTATGGGCATTTTAGTAAAAAGGGGTTGGTTGGGTCTGGGTCCGATTCAACCTGACCCAGGTTCAGCTGACCCAACCTGCGGGTCTGACCTGAACCACCAGGTCGAATCGGCCTACCACAAATGGCCTGACCTGTTGTTCCATCCCAGCTTACCTCAAACCCTACCTGCCTCACTCCAGCCTGACCCACCTAGCTAATCTATCCCACCCAGTCCGCATGTTACGGTCCAGCTTCATGCACTAGACACAGCCAGCAACATGACCGAACCTAGTCAACATGACCGACCACCATGTGTCCCACCTGAGGCCATTTATATGGGTCCCACCATGGTCCCACCTGGAACATGGTTCCAGGACACATGAAGCAGCCTCCTACCACATCCCAGTCATTTCTACCATTGCTTCCCTTCAGAGGCCATGTCGTCGCCCGTGGCTGGCTGTCGCGGGGTCCTCCATCGACGTGGTCCCAAACCGCACCCCATCGTCGCTTCCCATCTGGTATGCCATTCCTTCTTACTATGCCACCGAAACCAGTATCCTTTAGTCTTCAGACCCCCACATTTCCTCTGATCCCATATTTTTTGAAGTGAGGACACTCTTTTGATCATCAATTTTCCACCATCACTATCGTGGGATCCAAATCATCTTGTTGTCTCTCATGGGGTCCAACCACATTCATAACCACACAAAAAAACATGTCGCGACAATGAGTGTCCTTCGATGAAGAAAGAATAATTGCGATAGATTAAAAGGTACAAGAAAACCCTTAGAACAAACATCAGGCTTGTTTCTTTTATCTTTGGCTCGTCCTATTAGAAAAGGGGTAATGAACAACAGGGATAAATCACTAATCATTAATCCCTTAAATCCTACAAATTAACCATCCTTCAAGAGTAAAAAAACTGAGGATCAACCTTTTTTTAGGTTTCTCTGTGTTCGTCATTGGATTTAAGAATGGGGAATAAAATTCATAAAGAAATAAACCCCCTACCTCGAGGTTTGGATCTATCATTGGTTAAGAACAGAGTTCCGAAAACATCGTTTGTTGATCCTCGATTCTTGATCTATGATCCACCATCCGGGAATTGTGATCTATTGGAGTTCATCATCATTTTTCATTCTCCAACTGGAGGGAACCACAAAAACCTTTCTCAATAGTTTCTAGGGAATTCAAGGGTTATGTGTTAAACCTGAATTCCTATTTAATTAGGGAGAAAAAAAATGTCGCCCCATTACAGCATTTTAGCATTGCCACAATGTTTTATTTAGGAAATAAAATGGGATGACTTTTCTCTCTGTTGCATCATTGCTGTGAAATGTTTTAAAAGAAATAAAATAAATTTTTTTAAGTTTATTTTATTATTATTTAAATCATCCAATTATTAACTTTCATAGTCAACCCGCACCATTCAATGTTAGTCCTAGCCTAAAGAAAAAACCACATTGAGAACTCAACGGTGGTCCCAAATTTTCATTCTGAGTCACCATTCTTGATTTATTAAGATTTTTAAATAAAATAATTTTATTTTATAATTTTATTTACAGTTACATCCTTTTTTGTTTTATCACTAGAGACGCACACCAGAAAAAAAGTTATTCAGCTTCTAGGGTAAACCCTGCCATCCTGAATGCAATAGAGCCCTCATATTTCTGATCCAGGAACCTTTTTAATATTAATTACACTTTTTTCAGGAAAACTTATCATGTGAACTATTAAATAATAATTTTTTTGTCAAAAAATTCCCGACACACCAGGCCTCAAAATTTTATGTCATCTCTTTGCCTTGTCTTAGAATTTTCCCTACAATTTTATTAAAATAAAACTCAGAAATTACGATTCATTACATTCTCCCCACCTTAAGGATTTATGCCCCTAAAATTCAAACCATGGGATACCCAAACAAATGAGAGTACAAGAATGAAACTATGCCCCCACTCCGTTGTGCGCTTCCAAATATTCTCATGCTTCCATCGAGCACACTCTAAAGGAATTGAATACCCAAGTGGGTCCTCTTCTACCGATCGTCGATATCCATGACCAGGATGCAATGTGAGCATTCTGATCAGAAACTATCGTCTATGGGATTCTTTGGAGTCAATTTTTCTCATGCATGTACATGCATCCCAAGCTCTCTAATGAACTCTGCACCCAAAAATCTAAGAAGTGGTTAACTTGGTGATTCGGTCAACAATCACTTAGATGGTATAGTGTCCCCTGGAGGTATGTGGTAAAACCATCACGACTTCCATCGATATCCTTTCTCAATCCGTTCCTAGAAGTATAAGGAAGAAAAGAGAAATTCCTTCAAGAATAGGGGTTCAACACGGTGATTTGAAAAACCATGATACTAATTCAAACAAGAAATTACCTTTTATATCAATAGGTAAGCCCAAATTCAACTCATTTCGTCATCCCCGATGTCCTCCTTGACACCCACATGCATATACCAATGCATATATTTACTCTAGGCGTCCACTGCTACTATTGTGTGTCCATGAAAGGAACAACATGATCCCCACCTTCAGAATATCCATTAGGGTCATTCCTCATGGAAAACTAAGAATCTAAAGTCCCATCATTAGTATCACCATTCCATGTCTCCCTTACTCTCTATAAGAGTGGAGGGGTAACAACCATCAACTAGAGGTAAGTTGCATCATCTCTACCAATGAAGGATAACTGTAGTGAGGCCAACTACTCAGTTGCATCATTCAAAAACTATGAAAAAGATCTCCTACCAAGAGAATCTTCTACCATATTTCCATTACTAGGAGTACAGAATCTTTCCAAGTCATAGTCCGGGATGAACTGTAGCCAACTTTTTTTATCTCAAGTTAAGAACCTATTGAGAGAAGATATACTTGAGACTCTGGTGGTCTCAACTGGCATGAAACATAGAAAATCAATGGTTTACTCTACATCCGTACACAACCATTTTTTCCATAAAGTATCGCAAAACACTACATACTTAAATTTCACATCTGAAAAACTGAAGATCGGGGAACTCATCAAACACTAGATCTTACTAAGACCACGTAACCTAAAAAATTTGGTCTTAATAACTTCTTCCTCTGCTAGTCATCGAACTGCACCCTAATCTTGCGAAGCTCTACGGAGGCCATCCAATATGATGATGCTGATATCAGTTCCATTCTGGGGTATTAAAAAAGCATTTGTCTATCTGTATTTGGGGAAGTAATCTTAGAACATATTTTGGGAAAACATCCTCGCACTCTACCACTACTGTTGGAAACTTGAAAACTCATAACATCTACTACTCTCAAGGTAAGGCTAGTCAACTCATGGGTGATCGACTGCACCCTTCTATGCATGAGTCCTTCCCTGTGCTACCTGGGTTTCCTTTTTCACTAACCAAGGAAAACCCCAATATTTCTTTGTAGACATGCCACACCTTTTGACTAAAACAGTCAATCATGGAACGGATAGTAGATAACTAATCCATAGCAATAATGACATCGTAAGGCCTCGACGATTCCACCAAGAGTTTCCAAATAAAACTCTCACCTCGAGGGTCACATCACACTATCTTCATAAGTGTGATTATCAAGTCTCCTCCTATAGATATCTCTATACACAAAGGTCAATTCAATGGTTTAACTGAAAAAACTATATTTTTAACAAGATTCGTGACAATAATGTATTATTATCACCAATTTATATTAAAACAATAGCTAAGAGTAGACACAAACCATACCTCAAATCAATCCTAGATCCCTAGGGTCATATCCTTCGACTGTGTGTAGCTATCCCCTCCAATTTCCTCCAGAACCTGGATCCTAGTGTGAACCACAGGTGTGTGTTAGTGGTAAAATGTTAAAATTTATAGCACCTATTACTGCTCTCCCAGCTTCTCAAACACATCTAACACACTAAAGATCTATCTAATACTTTAACTATCTCTACCTCAGTGGATCATCCACCATTTTCCTATCAACAACATGATGTGCTAGAAAATTTCTCGTGAGATTCCCCTAGCATATCATGAAAAGCATTGCCTCTCTATAGGCCAATTGGACTCACCCTATCAGACCTGGGCTGTAAATCCTCTATCCTAGAACCTCCTCTCAGAATGTATCACACATCCAAGAATTTAAGACTAATGTCAGCTTCCTGATCCCAATGTCTCTACTCCTTCTTTCCCACTACAGACATCCACATGCTCTATCTGCTTATGAAAAGTACTTTGAACCACCAAAGTTCACTCTAGAACCCTAGAATACATAGGAATGCACAGATGAATTACACTGGATCAAATTTCCATAGGACACCAAGCTCAAAGGTCTGAGCCCTAAATCACTAGTTGTGTATCATATCAATTCAGTACCTAGTAATGTTGGTATGCCTCGATGAATACTTAGAAACCGACATGTCATCCTACTGAAGTTGTAGAATCTCTTGGGAACACATATTCTATAGATTTTATGGTGATATCCCCTTCTCTGATAAAGGTTATCAAAATTTTTTTATGGAAGAGTCACCTCATTGTAAGATTAGGTAACCTAAACCCCAACATTGACCTACTAAACTACATAGAAGGCTCACTACCAGGACCACCATTTGATCTGCTGGTGCCCTGAATGGATGGAAAAATTGATCACCACCTCCATCCAGTACTCATCCAACTAAGATTTGGCATCACCTCAGAACCTGAGGGGTATTAGTCTCTAAATGTCATGAATTCTTCTCATCATATGCATCTCATCCACTAGTACTATTTGTTCCATGTCCTACTCTATAAGTGGTGGTATAGCTGGTACACCACCCTAAGGTGTTGTATATCGTAAAAATATATGTATTGGTACCATGTTATCCCACAAATCATCATTTTGATCACATGGTGGAATCCTAGATAACTGTCTATGTATACGCATTTTGAAACAAAACAAGATACACCATGATCAATATATTATACATAGTGACGTGACTCTAGAAGGGAATGGAAAACACAACCCATTCTTATATGATGCATGTATGATAATTTTTCATTACAACTAATGTTTCCATGTACCAATTCAAAAATAAAAATTTAGGAATGTAGTGTATAGATTTTTCGGTTGCCGCACCAACACTAGATCCCCTAGCCAGAAATCCAAACTCGAAGCACTTAACACTATTTCTCAAAACCAAACTCATAGACTCTAGGTTATTAAGGTATAAATGACCTCCTATGATACCACTCTTCCACGACTCATCCCCCATAGCCTATGTAGTGACTAACCCAAGCCTATATCTCATATGAAATGGGTTGGATACTAGAACCAAGTATAAATATCCCAAACAAATGGGAGTCATTTCCTAAGTACCTGTACACACAAACACAATTCCAAGCTATAGATGATGGAATGTGAAAACACTATGTAAACAAACACCAGGTACGACAGTAGAAAAATAAAGGTAAATGAGGCTAGAATAAAAGACCCAAAAATTGAAAAATTAAAAGCAAAAGTCTTTGGAAGTGCTCCGCATAAAGCCCTACCTAAAGGGTAGGTACACAAATAGCTTTCTGAAGCCACAAAAGCAAACCTTTTATGTCAGATTACTCTATGAACCACCTCGCCCTGGTCTACCAAGGACTCTATTAAATCATGGACCGTCTACATAAGAAATGAAATTTCTGGGAGACCCCAGTATATGGGCGAGTAAAACAATACTCATTAGGGAACCCTAAAACAAAAAGTAACAGACCATACATGAATCACCACTAAGAAGATACAGTCATGTCAAGATAGGTATGTGTAAAAAAATATAATAAGAACATAAAGGTATCCTCTAAAAGGATTCCAAGACATAAGGTCTCATCCAATGCAAGCCATATAGCCCCTCTCATAGTATGCTCGACATAGGGGATCTCACTCCTCGAGCTATATGATTTTAAGAACATAGAACAAGTCTACCCAAAGCATCTAAGACAATAAATGATCTCGATACATAATGATGTTTCCCTTAGACATTTAGCCTCCATAAGACAAGGAGTCTTGATATCACAACCAATAGAGTCACTAGAGTCTGCTCACAAAGGTACATGACTATGACATGAAAATACTTAAGAAAGTCCATGAATATTGAAATCCTATGAGAAATATAGTCTCTGTAGGAGACTTACTCCTCATATCCGCAGCAGACCTACTCCGCATCTTCGTAAGAGACATACATAGAGTCTTCACAGGAGACCTACTACGCGTCTTCATAGGAGACCTACTCTGAGTCTTCCCAAGAGACCTACTTCATGCCTTCCCACAATACCTACTCTGAGTACATAATATATTGTAAGATATTTACTCTACGTAGGTCTCAGCCACATGATTCCTCTCTTAGTATGCTCATTCCGTGAGAACCTACTCCTCGAGCCAATAGGTTGTACTCCGACATCCACACATAGAGTATCTCAAAATGAACTCATCATCATGAGGGTCCCAACACCGTAAATATATCATCAAACAATCAAAAAGTTTGAGAGTTACGAGAATTTTAGTATAAAAGGGTCGGTTGGGGACCAGGTTCGACCCGACCCGACCCAGGTCTAGCCGACCTAATCCTTCGGGTCCAACCTGATCAAATAGGTCTGCATGGTGTGGACCATCTTTTTCCATTGGATGGGGCCAGTGTCACATCCCCAACTAGTCAACGTGTTTGGCCATGACTTTTCCCAAACTCGACCGTTGTCAAGGGTCCCGCCGTAGTCCCACCTGCACCGCATTTCCCGACAGTGTGATTTATCCTCCTACTATATCCCAATCACGAACATCGATGCTGACCTTTGGTGGCCACACCTATGTCCTGATCGCGGCTGCATGACGTAGGTTTCTGCTGTGTCCTGGACTGTGCACTGTCACTGTTGCCCTACCGACATGTCGCGCCACCCTACCAGTGTGCCGTACCACCATACTGGTGTGCCACACCACCATGCACCATCCACCGACAGCCTCTTCTTCGCATACCATCACGTCTCCTCTAGTGACCCATTTTTCAAAGTGTGGACACTCTTTCGATCGTCAGTTTTTCACAATCACTGTCGTGGGCTCCAAATCATCTTGTCGTTGCTCTGGGGGACTAGCCACATTTAGAACCACCCAAAAAATCACACTATGACCATAACGTTAAACCAAAAAAGTATAAAGAATGGGGATAGATGTAAAGTAATAATACCACCCTTAGAAAGAACATCAACCTTGTTCGTTTTGACCTTCGTTAATCCCATTTGTAAAGGGGGACAAAACATCAAGGATAAATCACTAAGCTTTAATCCCTTAAATCCCAAAAATTAACCATCCCACAAGAACGACCAAACTACAAATCATCCTGTTCGTGGGTTGGTATGAATTCTTCATTGGATTCTATATTTGGGAAAGAAATTCATGAAGATATAAACCCCCTAACTTGAGGTTTGGATCTATCATTGGTGAAGAACTAAGTTGTGCCACTGTTGTTTGTCGATCCTCAGTCCTCGATTCATGATCTGTGATCTATGATCCGTGATCCGTGATCCACTATCATTTTTCATCATTTGTTGTTCACCAAAGGGAGGGAATGGCCACCGCCTTTATCTTGAGTTTTCAAGTAATTCTAGTGTTATGTGTTATCCCTGGATTCATATTTTATTCGGGAGAGAAGGAAATGCATCGGACCATTGCAGCATTGCCACAATGTTTCATTTAAGAAATGAAATAGGCTGACTCATCACTATGTTGCATCCTCACTACATCACTGGGAAACATTTAAAAATAAATAAAATAAAATTATATAAGTTTATTTAATTCTTCTTTAAAAATTCCAAAAAAATAACTTTCGCAATCAACCCGTGCTGGTTGATGTTAGGACCCACGTATGGAGAATTACACATTACGAACACAAAGGTTGTATCATATTTTAAGTCTGATTCACCATTCAGGATTTATTAATATTTTAAAATAAAATAAAATAATTTAATTATTTTATTTATGGTTTTTTCCTTTTTTGGTTTTATCACTGGAGACACATGCTGACTAAATTTAAGTCAGGCCTTGGGTAAACCCGCCATCCTAAATGCAGCTACTCCCTTAGATTTATAATAAGGGAACCTATTTAATAGTTATTCCACTTTTTAAGGAAAACCACTCATGCACTCTATTAAAAACTTAAAATATTTCATCAAACCATTCTGGGCACACTGGGCCTCAGAATCACACACAGTCTTAGTTCCTAGTCATAGAATTTTCGTAAAATTTTATAAAAATAAAACCAGAAAAATATGAGTCATTACACAACCATTAACAATTCAAGGATCAAATCACATTGCATATCAATGATCACATCCATAGGAATCACACAAGTTAGAATGTAAATAAAAAATAACCAACATGATTTCTAGGCAAAAAAACAATGTATCCAACCTTCATAAGAAAACAGGCTCTCTCGACCCAAAAAGTTCATCTTTATAAAACAAATAGTTAATTATGTGAATTAACCAATTAGTTTATCATAGGTTACAACCACTTGTATCCTAAGGCTTTATCTATATGTAATAATAAATTATTTAAGAATGATTTCAAAAAACAATTATAGTTTCATAAATTTATAATGTAGAACAATTTTGTTTAAATAAGACTCTAGCATCACTTTGAATATGGAAGAATAGTTAAAAAAGTTAAACATTCCACTTTAATTATTTATCCAATGGTAATTACCAACATTATGTGCTTTATCCAATTTTAGCATATCAAACATGGAAAACCAAAATGTAAATAAACATTTTAACCATATCATAAACCAATGATAACACTCTATTTAGTAAAATAAGAGGTAAATAGATTACACTATATAATCATATATGATTGGAATAACCATAAACCATATCTTTTCATTATTCCCAATTTCATATTAATTAATGTTACTTACACCATTAACTAAAGAGAAAAATCATGAAAACATTTTATTTTACATAAAATAATGGGAGAAGCAACGAATCCCCTACCTTGATTTTGAATTTCAATGTTCTCTACACAAGAGTAGATGATTTAGGATAAACCAACATAGGAAGAAACACAACCATGCTAATGGAAGACAAGATCAAACCTAACATAAATAAGACACCAAAAACCCACACTCTTTTATCAGCCCCAATCCCAAGGGAAAATAAAAAATGATGTCCCACATAAAAGGGAGAAAAATGAAAGGGATTAAAAGAGGCGGAAATGGGTACCTTGGTACAAGATTGTTCAATTATCCATGAACCATATGTTAGAATCTAAAAGGTTTTAATCACCAGGTTTTAAGGGAGGGAAGGATGAACATTAGCGAGTAACAATTTTTGTTAATAGAGCTTCAAAGATAGAAATTTCTCAACCATTCCCTAGGTTTATTAGAGGAACTAAAAATATAATGGATGATTAAAGAGATATGTGTAGATTAATTAATAGGAAAAATAATGTATTAGAAATAAATTTAAAAACCCCATAACATTTAACATGTTTCACCCTCCAAACCTATCATTTTCCATGAAAAAGTATTTTATTTATACCATATCAATGTAATCCCCAATTCCACTAGGTTTGGAATCAGAATTGATTTCCCAAACCCCAATACAACAAAATAGAGAATGTAAAGTTTTCCTATACAAAACTTCAAATAGTACCATGAAAATAGTAGAGGGAAAACTAATATTTTATGAAAACTTGACAAAAGATAGGTTCCTCATTCTTGAACCCAAAACATTTAGGACACAAGAGCACAAAATGTCTTCAAGAGTCTAGATGGACCACTCTATATCATCATCCGTCTATAGATGAAAAGCATTGCTAAGGCACAACTGAGAATAAAAATCCTGCTAGAGACATCCCCGAACCTTGGAGGTGAAACAAGGGTCATGATCATATATGATCATACTTGGGACTTCACTAATCCTCACATCTTCTTGTAGATACTATCTGGACAAAACATCAAGTGAAATCATCTTCATGATCCCTAATAAGTGGAAAAATTTCATCAATTTTCCATATATTACCTTTATAACCTAAAAACCTTACAAATATCGAGGTAAAACATTGAGTAAGTCCATCATAATATCCTACCATTTCTATTGAGGAACATATAATTTCTAGAGAAACCATCAGAAACATGGTGTTCCAAATTCACCTTCTGATATACTAAATATTTAAACATGAACTCTGCAACTAGATTTTTCATCCTTGGACAAAAATGTACTCTCAGATAATGATACAAATTTTCATTCTTGGATGTACCACCAAGGGTGAGTTTTTTGAACTCACAAAAAACTACCTTACTCATCCTCCATGGAACGAAAATCCCTCCCTAGAATAAAACTCATTGTTGATAATACTTAGACCAACTGTTAGGGGCATCAACATATACAACTTGGGGTCTCTAGACCTATACCTCAAAATCACTTGAATAGAAATCCTCCATCTTCTGTATCTAATATGACCATTCCAACACCTGAAAAAGGAGTCATCTTTCACCAAATTCTACCATATATTGATGCATCATAGAGGGATATTACATCACTCTCTAGAAATTTCTATCTTCACACACAACCACACTATGTAAATTTATACTTATCACATCAGCTACAACATAACCCTTTCTATGTGTATAATAAATCTTGATGTCACATTCATAAAAGAATTTTTTCTACTATCACTATTGAAAATTTAGGTCACGTTGGGATAATACATACCTTAGGAACTTAAAATTAGTGAAAACCACAAAGTGCTCAGGGACAAGGTAATATAGTCACAAATTCAAGAAAAACTAAACTTCTACAAACTTGAGATGATAGGTGGCATGGTTATATTCATGTGATCATAACTACCGAGACCTATATGAAAAATAAACTCTCTATTGTATCAGGAAACTACCCAATTAATGATGTACAGAATCACTAATATCATCAAATTTAACTCCTTCTGGAAACTGATGAGTTGGAACACTGACCAACATAACCTTTAGGTACTAGAACTCTATACATCCCTTGTCATTCTATAAAAACACCTGATCCGGTTGGGTCAAGGTTATTATAGGAATCTCAATATGAGATAATTTTTTTACAAACCTCCTAGAATCATCTTCGAGATCGAGTAAACTATAAAACTTTGAAACATTATTGTTGGATACATAGGAAACAACCACATTGAACATTAAAGTATCCATGACTACACCAAGATGGGACACAACATTCCCTACCAAAAAAAATCATGAGAACATAAATAAACTTCTATAGATTCTCAAATAGCTGATGATGATGAAGAACTCACAAAACATCCCACATATTCTCTATGTGATTATCATAGAATGTGCATTAATCAAGGATTTCATTGGTGAAAACCACCATAAAATGATCTGGGAACTCTCCCTACACAACATTTACCAATCCTATGAACACTGATGGATCAGTAGTCACACCAAATGACATTAAAACAGACTCATAATGCTCAAAATGAAAACATAAGTTAATATTCAATATATCCTCATCCATTACACACATCTGATGATATCTCGATCATATGTCAATCTTCAAGAACCAACTATACCCTTTTAGATTATCTAATAAATAGTAATTTCATAGAAGAGGGTAAAAATTATTCATTGTCACCAAATTCAAGTGATCATAATTGATACATTGATGATTACTACCATTGGCCTTATTCTCAAATAAAAGTAGGGCACCCAAAGGTGACACACCTGAAAAAAATCACTATGATAGATCATTGATCTGTATCCATATATATCAAAATATGTAAGGATTCATCCTATATTTATACATTGAATTCAGAGAAGAACCCAGATGCAACTATATCCCAAACTCGTTCTCCTTTTGAGGAAGTAACACTACAACCTCCTCATGAAATACATCAATGTAATCATCAAAAACCCAAGGAAAAACCATCAACTGAACTAATTATTAACTCATCATCAACTCATCCATGAAGGATGATAAAGATGTAATATTCCTATGACCCATCTGAGGGTCTCTTTTACCAAAAAACACATCATATTCTTCATCAGCATCATAGAACATAATATTACCCGTGATGAAATATAAAATATCCTACATCAAATAAAGATATCCCATGTTGTGGATGATGTCATATATCTATATCCAAAAAACATAAAAAGTCTCCCCAAGAGAAGTGTTTCTCCATGAATAGATCTCAATCTCTATATACTTCACACTAATTAGCTATACTACCAATCACCATAGCCATTGCCTAGGGAACTGCAAGTATATATATCTCAAGTTTAAAAGTACAAACTAGGGAAGGTGATATGAAATAGTTTGTATAAATTTAATAAAAAAAGTATATACACAAGTAAAAAAACAAGTAGAGGTTTCCTAAAAAAATATCTGCATCACCTAGCACTAAAAACTCTAGATTATGTGGGTAACTATGACTTAATCCGTGAACTATATGATACTGATGATGAACACCTATATTGTTTAACCCTTATATATAAGGATTTAGATCATCACATGGGTATCCTCTTACCACCCTATCCCCCATCTTCTGATCCAAATCAGGAGCACCCTACTACTGTTACCTTAGTTAAAACTACCACAATGATGAAACATGTAACATAACACCTACCACACACTGCTTTATTAGACTGTCTACACACTATCACCATTTATGACCATATCCACCACAATAAAAGTAATAATATTGTTCCTTGGAAAGGTCTTAATATCTGGAACCCTCGGAGAAATGATATTAATAGGGATGCTATATTCCCCCAGCTGTCTGAAATATCTTCTATCTAGGAAAATATGAACCTCAGACAAAATATCTACTCTGTGGAGAATCTTAAAAAATCCTCATAAACTATACTCTCTCCATTACCTCAATATAAGTAAAAAATACTAATTGGGTATCTTGGAGTTGGATATATGGATTTAAAGCCTCCTCCAATTGTGTCACCACTACCTCTTAAGTTGAAAATAGGTAAGAAAAATATCAGAGAAGGATCTTGAAATAGATCCCCAACTCCCACAAGATGGAAATCCTCTATGGAATTGTAATCATGTAGCAACATTTTTCCCCATGAATGACATTGGAATATTTATTGGATGATTTTTGAATCAAGGATCTATGTCGGCCTGGAATTCCAAGGCCCAAAGTGCCTTGATGCAGTGATATTAAAAATATGAAATATATGTTATCATGTGAATATAGTTTTTCCAGAAAAGTAGAATAAATCTAGAATATATTCTTATAATAAAAATCTATAATAATGGTTTATTTTGAAATTAGGGTTTACCCTAGGTGTTTCATAATATTTTTTGATGTTGGGTTCCTAGTTGTGGGTGATGGTTGGAAAATTTTTTAATGATATATTAGTTTTCATAATAATATATATAAAATATTATATCCTCCACCACCATGGTTTTAACATGCAGAATGAAAACTGGGAGGTTATCTCCCTTGCAATGTAGATGACCCTAAGATGAAACTAGTAGATGAGGTTACACTAAACTCCATTCTTGATGGTGATCGACACCAGATAGAGGTACAACAACTTATGTGAATCATGTTAGAACAAATGTATTGAAATTTCTCTATGAAATATTCATATTTATGACGTTTATTTTGTTGATCAATGTTTTTGAGTTTGTTTTTATGTTTTAGATCCTTATAATGACTATAATAGATCCCATGGATATCGATTTGTGTGAAATTAGGGAAAATCGTGGGTTTTGGGAGGATCACAGAGATTTACCATTTGGAAATCCTAATAAAATGACATGTAGTGTGGGGTTACATTATATGTGTTATTCCTATTTGGGGAAGATGATCTTTTGGGAACTATGATCCATGTACATGGGGTACACATCATGTAGCTAGGCTTGATTGGGTGGTCGAGAACATGGGAAGACATTCCATTTGTGGCGACATGGTTGTATTTGAACCCACAGCCATACCCCTAGGTGTACATGGGGTGGAGGGAATGGAAAGGTACCTTAGAATGAGCCATTGTACAAGGGAACAAGCTCATGTACATGGCCATGACCAAAGAAATACTCTTTGTCTTGTCCAAGAGGCACACTTTGTATGCACCAGGCAAGGAGACATGGAAATCCAGGGCATGTGTGGGTGAGGACATGCCCAAATGATCATGTGGGGTTTCAATCCATTTAACTATAAGTACACATATTTTATATTTTTTATTCATTTTTAGTATAATTAGAGTTCATGGGAATGTTTTTTCCTTTTGAGACACGTCGTGTACCAAGGGTGCACATCATATACCCCCCCTTAGAGATTTATTACTCATGCATCTCCATCTTCAGTACATAGATGGAGGCCTGTGAGTGGCCCATAATGAGTGTTTTTTCACATAGAATGTGATGGTGGTCATGGTTTTTGGATTATATTTGTTACTCAAGGAGATACCAACTGGGTGCTTCGTTCAATGACACATGGCTTGTATTAGTTGTGTTATCTCCATTAGTCCATCACCTTGGGGGTACAATTTTGAATCCTTTCCTTAGTATATTATTATGATCCTATCTATAAGATTGTATTGGATATAGTTTAGAGTATCCCTTCATGAGTCTGAGGTTGTATCCTTTATCATATCTTCATCTTTCGAAAGAGGGTTTTGCGGTATCCTCATGACCCTCATGCATGAGCATTGATTCCATACTTAAAGGGTTAATCATATAGGGTTCATGGTATCATCATATATATGATCCCTTAGTTGGATTGTAATTTTGGATATATTTTTTGGCATCCCCCATTGGTCCTAGGTGTGATCCACTATATGAGTTTTAACATATTTTATGTTCTAGTGGGGTTCTTAGAGTCTCTCGTGAGGCATGGGTGAGATCCCCTATTTCATTATCATGATTCGCTAGGTTCCAGCATGACGTTATTCTTGGATAGACCCTATGAACTTGTGATACCCTATCTGAGTGTTGGGATATTTTTTGTTCCAATAGGATACATGGATTCCCCCATGAGACATTGGTGATATCCCACATTGATTATCATGATTCGATGGGTTCAGATTGACATTCCTCATGAATAGACATGAAAAGCATGTGTTCTTGGATGGATTCCATCAAAGACGACGAGGATGATCCATAATCTTAGTAATAGATGATGAGTGAGATCTCTTATATGTGTTCCATCATCTATGGCATGGCTCATAGAGTGAGTTCTCCCAGACGAATGATACCATTGATCCTTGAGTAGAAATATGCGGTAGGCTATATGGTTGAGAAAACGAGACTTGTAGTTTTTTATGAGTATATTTGGAGTATGGTGGGATTATTTTGGAATGTATAATATTTCATATATATACCAGGTTGTGATGATCTGACTAGTCATGTATAGCCGAGGTGTGGGGATGGATATTCCTATTATCTCTTGCTTGGATTCCTATACCTTATGACCTTGGGCCGAGAAGGATGTTACCTTTCAGTCGGTCAGTTTTATTTTGGGTTTTTTGGGTAACCAATTAGGTATTATTATACTTATCCTTAATAGGATCTACTCACAAATTTCATATCTTATTCATATTAATTCATTTTAAAAAATTCCTAGCTTGATCTAGATTAGTTTGAGTATAGTGAGAAAGACACACTGAGGTGTGTACCAGTGGTTGTATTTGACTATATCCCCCTCCTTCTGATTAGTTTGGATTATTTTATTAGTTTATGGTGGTATATTATTTTACCATTACTTGTTTTCCATACTTTTGTTATATTATGATTGTGGTATAGATGTACGCATACATTTTTATATCATTTTTATTGTTATCAATGTACTATTTTTTGGAATGTGGATGTGTGTGAGGGTGTACAAGTGTCATAGGATATGGCCTCCCATGCATGTGATATTCCTACTCGGTTTTGGTCTCCATCCCCAAGATAATTGTTGGTAGTCTTGGGACAGTCACACTCAACTCATCACTAGAAAAGATGACCCCATAGTGTCGGGTCGTGATAAAATAGTATTAGAGGAGATCCTTCCTTAGGACTAGAGTTAGGAGTTTTCTATCTATGAGTTTTGTTTTGGGATTTATAGAAATAGTGTTAAGGTGTTTCTAGTTCCTCTTTCAGGTCATCAACCATAGTGTTGGTGATTTGGCTAGAATATCAATTCAGTAGCACTTTGACAACCTGATTGTTGACTTGATACAAGTGGACATTGGTTATAAAGAAAACATTGGTACACACATCATATAGGATGGGGTTATGTTTTCCATGTTCATTATAAGTAATATCCCTAGATATAATCTTTAACCATGATATGTGTCAATTATATTAGGATTCATCTATGATGAAAGGAAACAAAGATTCTATGGTGGGATTGTGATGCTGATCTGCCCAGTGATGAGGCTTCAGTGCTGGGGTCTTCATAGAAGATGATACCTTTGGGTTGTTTTCCAACTTTTCCACCACACATTGATTTATAGATTTCTTCGATATTACCATTTGAGGATATGAACTTCTTGATAACCCTTTATTAGTTTTAGAGGAATATACCTCCCAGGTTTTAGAGTAAACTAGACCCCAGGTAGTCGATGACTTTATTGTGGTAGCCACACATATTTTCCTCCTTGTGAGGACACCTCTTGATTATATGGTAGTCATAGATGCATGACTTATTTATGGAACCATGGGGAGATGGTGGAGTATAGTGACTCAGGGACATTGTGAGATTATTCTCTATTGGATAGAGTTTGAGTGGATCTTAGGAAAGTGTTTTATACAGCCTCATTGTGATCGGTACAAATCCAAGAGCTTCTGTAGCTTTGGCAGGGTAGCATGACTGTGGTAGAGTGTTTAATGCAGTTACCAGGACTTTGATGATACTCTTTGGATATGGTTCAAGATCTGTTTTTTATCACATACCTTCAAGTAGGTCTTACAAATGAATATCTAGGATTCAATGATATCTATTTTTATTCCCAGTAATAATAGAGTGATTGAGATGGACTTGGTGTTGGAGGGATTTATAGATGAGATAAAGATAAATATTGGTGTTGGGAATGTTGGAGATGATAACTTGTGAGGTGGTATCCTAAAATAGGATCTTGGATCTATGTGTGTGATATAATTAAAGATAGTATATGATGATTAAGGGTTTAAAACTCAGATATATTAGGCTGGTTCAAGTCAACCACGAGAGAGGAAATGTTTTACTTGTGATGGTCGGGACACCTTTAATTGGGTTATCCAGCCCTCCAATCAACTAAAATAGATATGGTCAGTTAAACTCCCTTGAGGAGAAATAGAAACAAGAAAGGGTGTTTTTCATGATGATGGATGTGGAAGAGGAGAAAGTATAGAAAAAGGAGGTGGAAGATTATTCAACCTACTTCCCCCACCATAACCAGGTGGTCTAGATCCGGCTCAGGGAGTTGGGGGAATGGGGTGACATTAGATGTAGTCCATAGAGTGTTATGACCTAGTGGATTAGGGGATTATTAGATGTATGATCTATTTCCTCTATACCTGTTCAATAATACAAAGAGACATAGGTGCATGGTAATCTTTCATTGACACATCTTAATTGACGATTTTCCAGGGTGACTTCAGGCATTAGTGGAGACCTATGATAGTGATGTTTGTTGTATCTTTAGACAAAATAGAGAGAGGGGATCTCCCCCCAATGTGATGTTTTATTTTGAAGTGATTAAAATCATGTGAGTGATTCAGTTCTACCCGATGTGGATTGGTTCAAGATGTGGTAGGCATATTCATTTGACTTGTGTCTTTTAGGAAGTTTGATGTGTTGAGGCATTGAATCAGACCCTATTTGAGGTAAACTATAATGAAAGATAATAAATTAACTTAATATAGAAAGGGACTATATCTTAGAGGATCGTGTATGGTTCAAGGTATGACATGTGACTTTACTACACCAACTACAGTTATCCAAGAGTTATAGATTCATGAGCCACATTTCCCTGAGCGTAGCCCCTATTTGACTCTAAGTTATAGCATGGGAGAATTTTTACATGAGCCTTATACCTGGAGGCTTCAGTAGAGGGGATTAGATTTCATGTATTTTTATTGTTTACGTGACTTGACTCTAAAAGAGAGAGCCTTTCATAGAACCTTTATGTAGTGGAAAAGAGTCCCTATGATGTCTTCCCCTAATATGGATTGGATTCTTTCCAACCATTATTGGATGGAATCCACCTGCGATTGGGTAAATGTTTCAAGATTATGGGATAAGGTTCCCCCTTTGATGATGAGTGATCAAATTCATACCAGGATGAGCTCGTGTGGGAAGATAAAACAAACTTTCATTAATTTTTTTGGTATAAACCTTGATGTAGTGGATGCTATGAGATTTTTATTCCCTATAGTGGGGGTAGAGTGTGAAGAAGTATTTCCTATGGATATTTTGGGTTTACCTCCGCATTGATATTTGATCTTTTGTATAGACTAAAACCCGGGGTATGCCTTGATATTTTAGAATTCATATTAGATGTCTCTCATAGATCATTGTGATATGACGTGTAGTTAGAGGTTTGCAAAAGGATAGCTCGGTAAGACCCATTTTGATTACCTAGGTAGCCCTGTGATGTTATCTTAGGATATATACAATAGACCTAAGTACAAATTCCTTCAACTATTTTAGTATGGTTTATGTTAGTCTTCTTTTATTTCTACCCTCATGTGTTTGGTTTCAAAGTTACATGTGAGACACTTGGCGGTGGATTTTAGACATGCTATGAGAGTACTAGATTCTTGAGGAGCTCTCATAGATTCGTGTCTAAATTTGTATTGTCTGATTCTTGTGATATGTTTACTCAAAAATGGGAGTGATTGGGGACCTAAAATAGGTTGAGGTTGTTCTTTCTTGAGATACACTCAGGGGTGTGACCATGGAAGAAAATGCCCATAGTGAGGTTTTTTCCGTTTTATTGAGAAATTTGAAAGATTAATTGGTCTCTTGGTAGTAGAACCTTGTGGTTGAGCATGGAGCGACATATCTATAGTTAATGGTTGTTACTCGTCTTCTTTTTCTAAATATTCAAGGGGGAAAATATTAGAGGTATTAGTTATGAGGCATCGAATGACAAAATTTCCACTGGACTTGTTCTTAATGGATTTTAAGTAGGCGGGGATTATGTAAAAATTTTATGGATTTATTTTGACACTATAAAAACTAATATATGAGGTTATGAGGAGGTTTTTTACTTCACTAGTAATCCTAGGGAGAGTGGTGTTTGTACCCAGATCCATTACCATCGGGTTGAGAGGACAAAGAAATGGTGGGTTGTTGATATGTTATCTCTTGATATATCATTTATCTGTAGTTCAAGACTGAGGTTCCTAGATGATAGAGGAAATGGGGTGACTACTATATTTTTTGGGGGTATTATATTATTAGAGAGAGGTAATGACACTATCTAAGTTATTGTTGGATACATCTTCTGGTTTCCCCACTTTATAATGTTATAAGATAAGAGATTAGAAAAGAGCTTCCCAGGATAAGAGGAAGTCTCTAGGGTTCATAAAACCTTTCACTAATTTTTTCATTGGGTTTGACAGGAGGTTAACCACTATACCCTATGAATAAAGTTATACTGGGTGGTTAATTTTTTCCACCAATTGATGTTGAGGAGACATGTGCATGACTTGTTGCATGAAGTCGAACTGGATGAGCTTGGCATTGGGTGAATAGTTTCATTTTTGAAAAACCTTTTGGTGTTCGAGAATTGTCTAATGAAAAATATTTATAAGAAATTGGTTCCATAGGTGTGTGTTTATAGACCGCACGTGAACTTTATAGAAGACTCACTAGTGGGGGAAACCCAATCGTGAGCTCAGTTTTCTCCACTATGAGTAGGATTTTTCTTTTCGAGATGAAATTCATTGAAGGTTGGGAGAGTGTAGTAAATCTATAATTTCTATGTAAGAATTTCGTATATTTTAAGTAATATTTATAAATCTAGGTGCTGAGTTATAGAATAATTTTAGGGGCCAGAGTGCCTTGTTGTGGTGATATTAAAAATATTTTATCACTCATGTGTAATTTTTTAGGAAATGTGGAGTTACTCATGACTAGAACCTTGGATCATAAATCCGATACCATAGTTTAGATTGAACATTGGTTTTACCTTATGTGAGGAATAATGTTTCTCATTGTGGGTTTCCAAATTTAAGGAGAGAACAGATGGATGCGTTGAGGATACATTAGTTTATTTAATAAAATAAATGATCCAATACATTTCATCTCCTTATGTTTTAAATGAAAAAGGAAAAGGGGGAGGATTTTTCTCTTGTGAAATAAATAACTAAAGCATGAACTGATGAGAGGAGTCATCATAGAACTCTGATTATGACAGTGATCAACACTTGATCTAGGTTATGTAGCTTATGAGTATCATGTTAGACCTAAATCATTGACATTTTTTGCAAGTTTGATTAATTTATAAGATTTATGTATGGATCTCCATTTATTGGTGGGTTTGGGGTTTTATATCCCTGTGACGACTACTATAGATCTATTGGGAGGTTGAATTGTGAGAAATTGAGGAAAATTGTGGGTTTTCAGAGGTTCATGGGGAATTAAAATTTGAAATTCCTTGTCACACAACATTTAGTGCAGGAACACACAATGTGTGTTCTTTGAATTTGATAATGGTGAGCTTTTGGGAACAAAATTTCATGCACTGGGGGTCCCACCGTGTAGTGGGGATTGACCAAGTGGCCAATGACATGGGGAAACACACCATGTGAGGGGACATGGTCATGTGTGAGTACACATCCATAACCCCATGTGTACACATGATATAGGAAATTAGTAGGTACTTAGAAATTGGATGTGGTACATGGGTATTGACTCCTGTACATGGCAAAAACCAAGGACACATGCTAAGGAGGGGATAATTGAAACATGTCTTATACCACAAGTACATGTAATATAGGGATACACATAAATCTAGTATATGTGTGGTTGAGAACATTCCCACATGATCAGATAGAGATGCATTCTATGTAACAAGTAGTACACACTGTGTATATTCCTTATGCACACCAAGAATAGAGTGGGGGAATAGCCAAGGTTTGACTTTGAGATAGACACCATGTACTGATGGTAGAAGATATATACCCCCTTCAAGACTTATCACTTGTGAATATCCATATTTAGGGCTCGTATAATTGCCCAAGAGTTTCCTATCCTGAGTGTTTTCCCACATAGAACATGACAATTTCCATGTTTTTGGTGTTAGAGATGCTACATGAGGTGAGGTATATAGGGATATTCTTCCAATATCTATTCTTCAGTATCAATTGGGTGTGTTACCTTGGTCGATCCCCTCCATGGTATAATTTGACATTTCATCCACAACATAGTATTGTGATACTATCTGCGAGATTGGTTTGGATAGATTTTATAGTATCCCTTCATAAGTATGAGGTGAGATAGTTTATCATCTCTTCATCATTCCTAAGTGGGTTTTATTGTATCTATATGGCCCTAATTCATGGTCATTGGTCCCCAATATAGAGGGTTGACCTAGTAGGGTTCACGATAACATGTTCTATATGATCCCCTTCTTGGAGGGTGGTTTCAGATAGGGTTTGTGGCATCCCCTAGTTCTCCTAGGTGTGATCCCCTATCTATAAATAGTGATTATGAGACTAAGTAGGGTTTAAGGGATCCCTCTATTTAAGTGTTGTGATATTTTTAGTTCCATTAGGGTTTGTGGATTCCCTATGAGATAGTCCATGCTGAGGATGGTGTCATATATGTGTATACAAAAAACATATAAAGCTCTCCAAGAGAGGTTTTTCTCTAGGACCATCTCAACGTCTCTACATACTTCACATATAAAATATATATAACCAACCTCCATAGAGAATTCCTAGGGAACTGAATGTATATCCACCTCATGTCTAAAAATTAAAAACTAGGTAAGGGGATATGAATTTTTTTTATGAATTTAATAAAAAAATGTATGAACGTATGTAAAAAAACAAGTAGAGGGTTCCTTGAACAATTTTTGCCTCACCTGGCACTGAAAACTCTAGATCATGTAGCTAACTGTGACTTACTCCATGAACTATATGATCCTGATACTGACCAATTACCACCTATATATTCTCACCCTTATCTCTGAGGATTTGGATTATCACATGTAAATCCTCTTCCCACCCCATCCTACATCCATTGATCCAAATCAAGAGCACACTACTGTTGTTACCTCAGTTGAAACTATGAAGACGGTGAAACCTGAAGCAGAACACCTACCAAAAATTGATTAAATTGAATGGAAACACATTATCATAGTTTATGACCATATCCACCAAAATAAAAACATGAATATATTTCCTTGTAAAGGTATTAATATCCATAACCTTTAGACGAATGATATAAATTGGGATGATACTTACCCCTAACAATATGAAATATCTTTTTTACAAGAAAACGAGAAACTCAATCCAAAAATCTATTCTATGGGGAATTGTAAAAAATACCTTGTCATGATGAGCCTGTTCTAATCAGAGTCCTCCCCTTAAACTCTCCTCTCCCCAGTAGCTCAATATATGTCAAATATATAAATATCATATCTTGGAGTTGGTTATATGGATGCAAAGCCTCCTCAAAATGAGTCAACACTACTTTATAATCTGGAAACAGGTCAGAATCATATCAGAGAAAGATATTGAAGTAGATTCCAAACTCCCACAAGTTTTAAATCCCCTTTAGAATGGTAAGCATATAACAACATTATTTTTCCCTTGAAAGACTTTGAAATATTTCTTGGAATATTTTTGAATGAAGGTGATTTGTTTTTGTGGAATTCCATTCCCCCAAGAGTCTTAGTGAGGTGATATTAAAAGTATTAAATATATGTTTTCAGGAGAATGTGGGTTTTCATGAAATATAGTATAAATATCATACAGATTCTTAGATCATAAATCTGTTATCATGGTTTACTTTTAAATTCAGGTTTTCACTAGGCATGACATAATATTTATTGACTTCGGGCGCCTGGTTTTGGGTGAGTTTTGGTAGATTTTTTAATGATATATTAGTTTACATAATAATACATATAAAATAATATAACCTCCACCAGCATGGATTTAACATCAAGAAGGAAAACTATAAGGTTTTCTCCATTGTAAGATAGATGACCCGAGGATGAACCTAGTAGAGGATGTTCCACCTAACTCCATTCTTGATGGTGGTTGAAAACAGATCAAAGTAAAATAGGTTATGAGAATCATGTTAGACCCAGATTTTTGGCATTTCTCTCTAAAAGATATAGATTTATAATATTCATTTCTTGATCACTATTTATGAGTTTTTTTTGAAGTTTTAGATCCCTTTAATGAATACTATAGATACCATGTGGGTTAATCTGAGGAAAATTGGTAAAAATCAAGGGTTTTGGGAGGCTCATATATATTTAATATTTGGAAATACTGATCACATGAAATGTAGTGTTGGATAACATGTCATGCGGTCTTCCCATTTGGGAAAGATAAAACATTGGGAACTATGCTTCATGTACATTTGGTAAATGCCATTAATGAAGCATGACTTGGTGGACAAGGACATGGAAAGACACTCTGTTTGATGGGTCATGACCGTGTGAGAGTACACATACATAACCATAGGTTTACATAGGATGAAGGACATTAACTTGTAAATAAGAACTAGACATGGTACATGGGAACGATATCCTGTACGTGGGAACAACCAAGGAGACTTTCTTGGGATTGGCCAAGAGGTACACTTTCGGCGACATGAAAATTCATGTTGTGTGTAGGTGAGGACATTCCCCAATTCTCATGTGTGGTTTCAAGACAATTAACTAGCAGTACAAGTCATTTATATTCATAATTCATGTTGAGTATAATAAGGGTACATTAATAGGGTTTTTCTTTTAGAGACACATCATGTAGTTTGGGTACACATCATATAATCCCCTCAGAGAATTATTCCTCATGAATATCAATATTAAATACAAAGATGGAGGCCCATGAGTGGCCTATCCTGAGTGTTTCTTCACATAGAATGTGATGGTGGTCTTGATTTTGGAATAAAAAATGTGACTCATGGTGATACCTATATAGTTATTCTTTAAATGACACTTGGCCAATATCAGTTGGGTTTTACCTTAGTTCATCACCTCGAGGGTATAATGTGACACCATTTCCTAAATATTGTATTGTGATCCTCTCTACGAGATTGGTTTTGATAGATTTTATAGTAGTATCCCTTCATGAGTCTGAGGTGGTTCCTCTATCATCTCTTCATCTTTCCAAAGTGTGTTTTGTGGTATCATCCGAGACTTTACGCATAGAAATTTATTCTGTACTTAGAGGGTTAATCCAGTAGGGTTCATGGTATCATAATCTATATGATCCCTTATATGGAGGTTAATTTGGGATATAGTTTTCATCGTCCCCCATAGGTCCTAGGTGTGATCCACTATTTGAGTGTTGAGATATTCTATGTTCTAGTTGGGTTCATAGAGTCCCTCACGAGGCATGGGTGTGATCCCCTATTTTAGTATCATGAACAATTGAGTTCTAGTGTGAATTTATTCAAGGATAGACCTGATGAGAACGTGATACCCTATTTGAGTGTTGGGATCTTCTATGTTCCATTTAGATTTCTAGATTCCCCAATGAGACATGAGTGAGATCAACTTTTTGAGTATCGTGATTCGATGGGCTCCAACATGACTTTATTCATGGCTATACTTGAAAAACATGGTCTCTCAGATGAATTCCATCAGGGATATTAAGGATGAACCATCATATTAGAAATACATAATTAGTGAGATCTCTTAGATGAGTTACATCAGTTATGATAGGGTTAATAGAGTGATTTCTCTAGACTGGTGATACCATTGATCCTCGAGTAGAATCATGTGGTAGGATATATGGTTGATACCATGAGACTTGAAGTTTTTTTTGAGTATATTTGGAGTATTATATGATTTTTTTGGTATTTATGAAATTCAACATACATTATAGGTGGTGATGAGTTGAATAGTCATGTATAACCGAGGTGTGTGGATAGATATTCTTGTTATCTATCCTTTGTATTCTTATACCCTATGGATTTAGGCCGAGAAGACTGTTAAATTTCAATTGATCACTTTTATTTTGGGTTTTTGGGGAACCAATTGAGGATTGTTATACTCATCCTTCATGGGATCTACCCACACATTTATTTTATTATGTAGATGTAATTCCTTTTGAAAAATTTTTAGGAGGACCTAGATCAGGCCGAGCATAGTGAGATAGACAAACTGAGGTGTGTGCTGGTGGTGGAATTTCACTGTATTAACCCTCCTTCCGAGCAGTTTGGATGTTTTTAATAGATTTTTGTGTGATTTTATTTTACCATTCCATGTTTTTAGTACTTTCTATATAACGTAATTCTGGTATTGATGTACACATTATTTTTTTGTATAATTTTTATTCGTATCACTACACTATTTCCTAAATACTGATGCATGTGAGTGTGTATAGGTGTTACATGTTAAGACCTATGATGCATGTGATATTACTATTTAATGTTGGTCTCCAGCCCCTGGATAATTGGTGGCATTCTATTTCTAGTCACACTCAACTCATCACTAGACCAGATGGCCCCATCAGGTCATGTCGTGATAAAGTGGTATTAGGGGAGGTCCTTCCTTAGGACTAGAGTTAAGAGTTTTCTAGAGTTGAGGTTTGTTTTTGGATTTATATAAATAGTGGTAAGGTGTTCAATTTCATCTTTCATGTTAGGGAATATAGTGTTGGTACTTTGGTAGACATATCCACTCACTAAGAATCTGACAACTAGATTTTTGACTTGGTACATGTGGACATTCGTTACATGAAAACAATTATACATGAATCATTTAGGGTAGTGTTGTGCTTCCCATGTTATTCCTAATTAATATCTCCAAATATACTCTTTGACGGTGATATACATTGATTATTTTAGGATGAATATATGATTAAAGGGGAGTAAGATTTCATGGTGGGATTGTGATGATGGTCTTCCTAGTGACGAGGCTTCAGTGCAAGGGTATTATTTAGAGATGGTACCTTTGGGTTGTTTTATAGATGTACAACCACATGTTGAGTTCTAGGTTTCATCAGTATTTCCATTTGGGAAATTTCATAGGTTTATAACCTAAAATTATATTTAAAGTCATATACCTCTCAGGAATCCAAGTAAACTAGGACCCGGGTAGCTGATTACTGGATTGAGGTATTCACACTTATTTTCCTCCTTGGGAGGAAACCTTTGGATCATATGGTAGTCTTAGAGTCAAGCTTTATTCAGGTATTTATGGGGAGATGGTAGATTATGGTGACTCAAAAACATTATGAGATAATTATCTATTGGATAGAGTTTGAGTGGATCTTAGGAATGTGTTTTATCCATCCTCATTGTAATCGTACATATCTAAGAGATTCTGTAGCTTCATCTGGGTAGCATGACCATGGTAGATTATTCAGTAAAATTTCCTAACCTTTAACAATACTCTTTGGATTTTTTTTGAAATATTTTTTTTCTAAGAACATACATTCAAGAAGGTTTTACACCTAGATATCTGGGATTCAGTTATATCTAATTTTATTCCTAGCTATACTAGAGTGATTGAGTGGGAATTTGTGGTGGAGGGATTTATGGATGAGAAGATTCCAACTATTGGTGGTGGGAATTCATGAGATGATATCTTGGATGCTGGTATCCTAGAATAGGCTATAGGATCTATGTGTGTGATATAATTAAGGATATGATTCCAGGATGGTGGGTTTGAAACTCAGGGTTCTCAGGATGGTTCTAGTCTTTCATGTGAGAGGCAGTGTTTTGATTGTGACAGTTGGGGGCACCTAGTATGGAGTTATCCAACCATATATTACACTATAATGGAGATGAAAAATGATCCACCCTAGAGGATAAAGAAAAAAGTGAAAAAAATTTATATAATGATGGTTGTATAAGAGGAGAAGGTATAGAAATTGGAGGTAGAATAATTTTCAACCTATTTCCACGACCACGACTAGGTGGTCCACACTATGATAAGGTATCTAGAGGAATGGGGTGAAAATAGCTATAGTCCATAGAGGCTTATGTCCTAGAGGTTATAGGGGTGATTAGAGGTATGATCTGCTTCCTCTCTACTTTATTATTTGTACTAAGAGACATAGGTGTGAGCTAATTTTTTCTTAACACTTCTTACTTGAAGATTTTGCAAGATGAAATGAAAATTTAGTGGAGCCCTGTGATGGTGATGTTTGATGTATATTTAGAATCAATAGGAATAGGGGAGCATCCTCCACTAAGATGTGTTCCTGTGAAGTGATTAAAATCCTGTGAGTGAGCCAGTGCTGCCGAAAGTTTATATGTTTGAGATGTGGTTAGCTTGTTCCTTTAACTTGTGTGTTTTAGGATGTTTGGTGTATTGAGGAATAGGATCAGACCCCAGTTGAGTTGAACTGGAAAGAAAGAGAATAAATTCAATTCATGTTTAAGGGGATTCTGTCTTAGAGGATCGAGTACAGTTCAAGGTATGATATGTCACTTTACTTCCCCAACTATAGTTATCCCATAGTCATGGAGTCATGAGAAAATTTTCCCTGAGCGTAGAACCTTTTTGAAATCTATCTATACAAATGGATAATTTTTACTTGAACCTTATACCTGGAGGATCTAGTAGAATGGATTAGAGGTCATGTAATCCTATAAATATTGTGACTCGACTCTAAAGGAGATATCAATGTATAAAACCTTATTTCAGTGGAAGAGAGGACCTATGATGTTTTTTTCTTGTATGTATTAGATAACTACCAACCATGTTTGGATGGTTTCCACCTGTGATTGTGTAAATTCTTCTAGATTATGGGATTAATTTCTTCCTTTGATGAAGAGGGTCTAATTCCTATCATGATTATATCTTGTGGGCAGATAAAAATGACTTTTCTTAGTTGGAAAGTACGACTCTTTGAGTTGTGGATGTTATGAGATTTTTATTCCCTACAGTGGGGGTGGAGTGTGAGGAAATATTTCCTGAGGATATATTTGGTTTACCTCCCCATGGATATTTGCAATTTTTTATAGAAAATCACCAATGGACTGACCCAATATTTTATATTTCATATCAGATGTACCTCGCAGATTTTTTTGATATGATGTGTAGTTGAAGGTTTGAAGAAGAGGGATTGGTAAAACCCATTTTGATTGCTTGGGTAGACTAGTGATGTTCTCTTAGGATATAGACAATAAACTTGAGTACATAGTCTGTCAACCCTTTTAGGATGGTTGATGTTAGTCCTCTTTCTTACGACCCTTGTGTGCTCAGTGTCAAAATTACATGCGTGGAACTTGAGGGTGGATTTTAGACATTCTATGAGAGTACTAGATTCTTATAGCTATCTCATAGAGTCATGTTTTTATTTAGGTTGCCCAATTATTGTGATATGTTTACTCAGAAATGGAAGTGATTAGGGACCCGAAAGAGGTTGAGGTTGTTCTTTCTTAATAGACACCCAAGGGTGTGACCATGGAAAAAGATTCTCAAAATGAGTTTTTCTATCTGTTGTTATTAAAAAAGTTTAAGGGTTAGTTTTTATCTTTGTAGAAGAAAATTGTGGTTGAGGATGACATGAAATGTCTCCAGTTGATGGTTAGTACCTATATGCGTTTTCTAGCGATTCAAGGAGGTAAAAATTTTAGATATTTGTTATGAGGTATCACATGACCAAATTTACACTGGACTGTTTCTTAATGGATTTTACGAAGGTGGGGAGTATGTAAAAATTTCAAGGATTGATGTTGAAACAATAAACACTAAGAGATGAGGTGATGAAGAGGTTTTTTCCTTACTATTAAACCTAGGAAGAGTGGTGTTTGTGCCCAGCTCCTTTACTATTGGGTTGGGTAAACAAAGATATGGTGGCTTGTTGCTAAGTTAGATATTTATATCTCATTTATCTATAAGTAAAGAATGAAGTTCCCATATGATAGAGTAAATATGTTGATTAATATAGGTTTTTTGTTAGGGATTCTACAAATAGAGAGAGGTCATAACACTATCTCATTAACCATAGGATATATCACCAGTTTGTCCAACTTTATCACCATTTAATAGAAGAGAATAAAAAAGAGTTACCCTGGATAAGAGGCTATGTATGGGGTTTTTAGATCCTATGAAAAAAAATATTTGGGTTAGAGAGGTAGTTAATGGCTAGACCCTCTAAATTTAGTTAGAATAGGTGATCGTTGTTTTAAACCTATCGTTGATGATGATATATGTGTATTAATTGTTTCATGATTTTGAAGTAGATGAGCTGGTTATTCGGTAAGGAGTTTCATTTTAATGAATCCTTATGGTGTTTGAGAACTATCTAAAGAAGTAACTTTTTAGGAATTTGGTTCCCCAAGTGTGTGTTTGTATAAAACACGAGAATATTATTGAAGGCCCCTAGGCGTGGGAAACCTAGTTGTGAAATTAGTTTACTACATTGTGAGTATGATTTTTCTTTTCGAGATGAAATTAATTAATGGTTGGTAGAGTGTAGTAACTATGTGTTTTCTATGTAAGAATTTGGAATATTTATAGTATTCTTTTTGAATCTAGGTGCTATGTTATTGGGGAATTCTGGGACCTGGAGAGCCTTGGTGTGGTGATAATAGAAATATTTTATCACTCACATGATTTTTTTTGTGAAATGTGTTATTACTCTTGAACTAAGTATTGGATTATAAGCATGGTACCACAATTTAGTTTGAACCTTGGTTTTACCTTATGTGAGGAATAAAGTTTCTCATCTTCAGGTGCTGAGTTGAAGGAGATCATTGTTGTAGGTGTTGATGATACATTATTTTATTTAATTAAATAAATTAACCAATATATTCTATCCCCTTGGGTTTCACACGCATAATGAAAATGGAGAGTATTTATTCCTTATGAGACAGATGAACCAAGGATGAAATAAGGAGAGGATGAATGGCCGAAATCTGATCATGATAGTGATTGACACATGACCGAGGTGTTGTAGCTTCTGGGCATTATGTTAGACCAAAAGTTTTGAAATTTTTCTACTTGGATGATGAATTTATAAGATTTATGTCTGGATCCCCATTTATTGATGGTTTTGAGGGTTTAGAACCCTACTATGACTACTATAGATCCCTTGGGGGTTGGCTTGTGAGAAATTGGTGAAAATTGGGGATTTTGGGAATATCATAGAGAGTTCCAATTTGAATCTCTTGATTACACATCATGTAGTGTAGGATCACACACTATGTGTTCTTTTCATTTGGGAATGATAAAATTTTGGGAACTACACGCTGTGTTTTGGGGGTACACACCATGTAGTGAGGCTTGATCGGGTGGATAAAAACATAAGAAAACACACCATGTGAGGGGATGTGGTCTAGTGTGAGTACACAGAAAGACCCCCCCTGGGTACTCGGGCTTGAGGACACAACTTGGTACATGAGAATGTGATGTGGTACATGGGTATTGGTTCTTGTACATGGGAATGACCAAGGACACAAGCTATAGAAAGGACAAGTGGTACATATCTTGTACCAAGAGTACATATAATGCAGGGTGACATGGAATGCCAATTTGTATGTGTTTAAGGACATTACCATGCAATTAGTTATATATACATGCTATGTAACTGGTAGTATACACTATGTATTTTATTTAGGCACACCAATTATAGAGAGGGCACATAGTCAGGGTTCGACATTGGGATACATGAAATGTACTAAGGGTGCACACTTTTTAGTCCCCTATGAGACTTCTCACAAGTGAATATCCACATTTAGGGCTTGGATAGAGGCCTGAGAGTTTTATATCATGATTGTTTTCCACATAGAACATGAATGTTTCCATGTTTTTGGTGTTAGAGATGCAATATGAGGTGATGAATGTATTTAGATTCTTTAAATAACTATTATCTAGTATCAATTGGCTGTGTTCTCTTAGTCTATCCCCTTGAGGGTAGAATATGACATAGAATCCACAACAAAGGATTGTGATCCTTTCTATGAGATCAGTTTGGATAGATTTTATAGTATCCCTACATAAGTCTTAGGTGAGATCTTATATAATCCCTTAATCATTACTAAGTGGGGTTTATTGTATCTATATGGACCTAATTTATGGTCATTGATCCCATATATAGAGGGTTTACCTTGCAGATTTCACGGTAACATCGTCTATACGATCCCCTAATTAGAGGGTAGTTTCAGATATAGTTTACGACATCGCCCAGCGGTCTTGGGAGTGATCCCCTATATTTGTATTGTGATTATGAGACTAGGTATGGTTTGAGGTGTCCCCATATTTGAGTGCTATGATATTTTTATTTCCATTAGGGTTTATGGATTCCCCAATGAGTTGTGAGTGAGATCTTATATATGATTATTATGATATGTAGGGTTACAACATGACTCTCTTTATGGATATATTAGATGAGCATGTTATCTCAGAAGAATTATACTAGGGATGGAGTTAATGAGCCATTATCTTATTTATACTTAATTAGTGAGATCTATTGGAGGAGTTCCATTAGGGATGGTGGAGAACATGTAGTGAGTTCTACGACACGGGAAATGGATTTGAGCCTTGAGTAGAATCCTATAGCATGTTGTATTGTAGAAACCATGCGACTTGGAGTCTATGATGGGTATATATAGGTTATTATAGGATTCATTTTGATATGAATGATATTTTATAGACACATTAGGTGGCGATAAGATAAATAGTCATGTATAGTCAAGGTGTGGAAATGGAGATTCATGTTCTCTCCCTTGGGTTCCTGTTCCCTCTAAATATGGGCCAAATAGACTAAAACATTTTAGTTTCTCCATTTTATCAAATAATAAGTTCACTATTGACTTAAATTAATGATTCATTTATCATAGGTTACAACCAAAGGAAAACTAAGGAATTAGTTATCAATAACTATGCATATTCTAAATAATATTTCAAAATAACTTCCTTTCCATTAATCTATATATAAGTAAAATTTTGTTTGAACATAGATCTATCATCACATTGAATTCCATAAAATTAAAATGAATAATGGTAAGAAATTAAATAATAATGTTTAATTCTGTAGCCAACAATAATTACCAACATTATTTTTTGTTATCCAATTTCAATATATTGGACAAGAAAAAAAATAGTATAAAAAATATGATGTCCATAACATAAAAAATATATTGAACACTATATATTAAAATAAGAGGAAAATTATTAACATGTTATAAATGCATAAGATCACTAAAAACATAAAAAATCACTTTATTTAGATTAATTTTCATGAAGGTTAATTCCACTATCATCGAAGGAGATAAATCATGATAAATTTTAGATTGCATGGAAAATAGTAGATATGCAATGAATCCACTACCTCGATTTATAAGTTCAAAATTATCCACACTAGAATAGATGATTTTGGATCAACCACCACTGAATGAAATACCACAAAGAATAAGTATGACTAGATATCACCAAACAACCACAAGATGCCTAGAAACAACTCTCAGGACTCTGCCCTAAAACTAAGGTAAAAGACACAATGATCACCTAAATAAAGGGAAGACTGTAGAAAGGTAGGAAAAGGATGTAGAGACCCCAACCCCAGTAGCATGGATCTGGTTCCTTATTTATTAAATTTTCATAAGATACAAGGGATGAAATATTGACGCATTGATCATTTAATTAGTCTTCATAAAATATTTACATACATGATTCATACACTATATTAGAATATTGTAACATCCTCGACCTGGTTCTCCCTAAAGTGACATTGCTTGTTGGCTACGTGACCTCAAGTGAAATTCCACATATAGAAGAGGTTTCCAAATAGTAGCGAGGGTCTAATAAATATATTGGGGGAGAATATACCCTCTGGTAATAGTTATAATAAAATCATAAATAATTTAAGATTAGTATAAATCATAGAAATTATATCAATAAATAATCAGAGATCCAAATCAAAGAATGATACCAACTGTATAAATCCAAATAGTAAAATAATAATGTTAGGAAAAGTTGAATGTATCTAAATGACATGATAAAAGTAAATAAAATAAAAGAATAATAAGACTCAAATAAATAATCCCAACCCGGGTCCCAAATCCCTTGTTGGTCTCATATCCAAGATCTAACCCATTTAACAAGCAATCAATCAACTGCAAGGTCCCATCCCTTTGTCCAAACATGCATCCATGCAATCTGCTCAGGTACTGAACAACGATCTGAATAGGGAGTGAGTAATACTCTGTAGTTAGAATCCAATGTGTTTAAAAATATCCAATCTTATAAATATAGTGAAAAAAATAAAGAAATAAACAAGGTATTAATTTAATAAATTTACACTATATGGGAAATAATTTTGATGACACTTGGGTTATGGGTTAACACCCGAGGCCATCCAAACCTCCTTTGGTGCCTTACCGGGTATCCCTGTCTGAGGGTAGATCTTCCTGCATTAGGATAGTTCATCTAAAATGGTGGTTTATTCTCCCATAGATGATAAATCACTCAGAAAATAACATAAACATATAGCCTCTATCCTTAGGCTAACTAAAATATCTCCCTCAGGAATAAGTAGAATCTTGCCCTCAGGCATCATCTGACTGTTCATCTAGCCCTCAGAAATCTAAAATTATCATTTACTCTGGGCTCAAGCATCTAGTACCAATGCGCCTATCCCCTAGGTGGTACAAAAGCATGCACTAAGCCCTCAGGTGTCAACATCACACAAGAGTCATATCTAGACAACTCTGCATGCTGAACTGTATCAAATCCCCATGTATCAATCACATGAATAAAAAATAAGCTCATAAGATAAGAAATAAAAGTCACAAGGCTAGTATCAGACATATCATATTTATCATCAAAAGACACAATGATCAATTTATAAAAATTACCATCTGTCTAACTAATCCATTTCATTAATATAGGTACCTAATTATCCTTATAATTATATTAAACATATTTAATTAATTATTTGACCCAAAGTTTGTTAATATATTAATTACACGATTCAGCCAAGGAGATTCTATAATAATGAATCCCAAAAATTTATTGTTATTCAAATTCAAAAGTCTAAGCCAACAATCAATCAATTTCAATTAATTACTTCAATGATTAATTACCCCTAATTGAAAATCCAAAAATCATATAATTAATTCAGTAAATAATTATTCAATAAGCAATATCAAATTCCCACAATTAATTTAAAATATAATTATTCAATCAATGATTGAATAAACACAACAATCAACATTAATTAATTCAACAATTAATTAATCAAAACTCACTAATTATAACATTAAAACCATTAATTAATTAATTAATCTCATCAATCCCTTTATTTAATTCAACAATTAAATAATCATAGAACACCCATTAATTAATTGGTCAATTAATTAATCCCATTATTTAATTAATCAATTAAAAAACCACATTACTCACATTAATTAATTCATCAATTAATTAATCTCATTATTTAATTCAACAATTAAGTAATCTCATCACTCACATTAATTAATTCATCAAATAATTAATACCAGTATTTAATTCAACAATTAAATAATCACATTACCAACATAAATTAATTCATCAATTAATTAATCTTATTATTTAATTCTATAATTAAATAATCATAATGACCACATAAATTAATTCTTCAATAAATGGTTACTATTATTTAATTCAACAATTAAATATTCATATTTCTCACATTAGTTAATTCATCAATTAATTAGTCCCATTATTTAATTAAATAATTAAATAATTTAATATTCACATCATTCACATTAAATAATTTTTCAATTAATTAATATCATTATTTAATTCAATTATTAATTAATCACTTTAATCACAATAATTAATTAAACTATTAATTAATCTAATTATTTAATTAAAAAATTAAAAAATCTCAATATTTAAATTAATTAAATAATTAATTAATTAATACCGTTATTTTATTCAACAATTAAATAATTGTATTACTCACATTATTAATTAATTAATTAATCTCATTATTTAATTTAATAATTAAATAATCAAATTACTTACCTTAATTAATTCATGAAATAATTAATCTCATTATTTAAATCCAAAATTAAATCAACTGATCACTTAAAATAATAAATTAATTATTCTAGATTATACAATTAAATAAATTTAATTAATTCATCAATTAAATGTTCTAGCTCAATCAATTAAATATCCCCAATTAATTCCTCTATTAATTGTTCTATCTCAATCAATTCAATAATCATAAAAATCTACAATAGTAAAATATTCAATTAAGTATCCTAATTCATCAACTTCAAAAAACAATTATATAAATAATTATGAAATTTTTCAAGTATCTATCTCTTCATAATTAATTTTACAACTAATTATTCAAAAATCACAATTTCATAATCCCAAACATTACCATTAATTAATTCTAAAATTAATTAATCATGTTCATTAATCTCAATATTCACAATTTTCCAATTAATTTAATTAATTAATTCACCAAATTAATTAATTCTTTCAAGAACTCAATTTCTAAACATCAAATAGAAATTATATAATTACATACACTTAATCAAAATCCAATACTATAGGATTTAGTTGTAGACCACCTACCTAAAATAGTATGAACACACAATATGAATCTAACATTGTTGATAGTGCATTACTACAATAACTATCTAAGGTGAAATTAAAAAAAATATCTGGTTTAATAAAAATCTTCTCAAAATTCCTCATTTTTTATGAAAACAATTTGATGCGAACCATCCTCTTTTCAATATGAATCCAACTCCACTGATGACAAGTCAATGTAATCAATATTAGAAAATATATTGATTATTAATGTTTAAAAATAGAGATAGGGAGAATAGAGTGGGGTGTGTGGGATTCTCCACTATGCTGGAATTCATTGAGAACCCCTTCATTTCTTAATTTCCCATATATATTTATTTTCTTTAAAGAATCAATTAATGATCATTATTCCCTTACTTCAATTATCTCCCATATATCTCAATCCCTGATTATTTAGTCATAATCTATTTTAATTTATTTCACTTTATTTTTTCACCATTAATTATATCTTCCATCAACCTCATTTATTACAAATTTAACCACTTAATAATTAAAATCAATCATTAAATATGTATTTAATGTCACCCATATATATATAATGAACTGTACACATGCACACACACACACACACACACAATATATATATATATATATATATATATAACCAATATATATACCTTTTATTTCTTTTAGGACCAAAAGAGTCCTAGATACCCTAATAGGGGTGGGGGATGAATCAGGGAATAGATATTATTTTCAAAATTATCCCTGCCACACTAGATATTGACCTCTTTATTATAAGGGTTAATTGTTTTTGCATTTATGTTTTACTATTGATCTTATTCTTTCCTGATTTATCTGATGACAATTCATTGAATGAAATGCAGAGAATCAAGCAGACAGACATAGATTTTTACTTGGTTCACCCTCACTGGGCTACGTCCAAGGAGCATAGAACGACGTAGCGCCGATGTACCAAATCCACTAATTCTCACTTCCAATTTACAATGTTTAGGATAGATTGCTTCTATGCCCAGGGTTAATATCTTTATAATGTTTTGGGTTATCTCACTACTTTCCCAAGGTTCACTCTTTATGTATCTCTTTTTGGCTCACTGCCGGTGGAGAGAATCACCTTCTTCCTCTTCCATTTCTCACTGCTCTAGAAAGGATCCAATCAAAGTTTAATGACTTGTATTTAAGTTCATTATCACAAATGAATATATCTTTCTTGGTATGTAGATTCTTTATTGACATCCAACTTTCACCAGTAGATTAATCTCACTTTTCACCAAAGGTAAGAGGAAATTTCTCTAACTTTCGTGCAGCCTTTGAATGACTGCCACACTTCTCTATGCTTTGGTTCACTTCTCCAAGACTAGAATACAAGTGTAACTTAATGTAGTACCCCCGGTTTCTGGTAGGTAACCCTTTCTTAATGATTTTAATGGTTTTAAAGGTATGAGTGATGAATTGGAGAGTCAGGAGAACTTTGAATGAAGTTCTAAGGCAAAGGGGAAGTCGCACGGGCAGCGCACGGGTTTTCTAAACCGTGCAGTAAAACCGTTTGTAGTTGGTCTTGGAGGCAGCAACTTTCACATGGGCAGTGCATGGTTTGTATAACCGTGTGGCCAAACCGTTCATGGAGGGTCTTTCGAGGCAGTGGCTAACACACAGTTAGTGCACGGTTTGTCTAACCGTGAGAGCAAACCATCCGACCACTTAAATGAGATTCTATTAAAGTGGATATCAATCTTTTTGCCTATAAGTGACTCATTTAAGCTGTTAAGTGGCATTAACTTGGGATTTTTCTTATCCTATCATCAAATAGGGTTCTCCTATCATTTCGGAGGTGATACGAAGGCTTCTCTTGGCGAATTGAAGATGGATTGTTGGGGTATGTGATCGTTCATCATCATTCTTGATCAGTTTCTTAGATATACTTAGATCTAATTCTCCACTTATATCGGTTTCTTAGATCTACGCCCATTGTGGGTAGATCTAAGTGTTTGGATTCCAAATATGATGGGATTTGGTCTTGGTTTTGTTAGGAGAAGAGATCTAAGGAGGGTTTTTGGAGAATCGACTCATTTTCTGGAGCATTCTTCGACCGTTGTGGTTTCCATAAAAAACTTTGAGGTAGGTGGCTTCAGTCTCGACTCCTCTTGTTATAATTGATTGGATTAGTTTCAAATTGGTTTATTTTAATGGTTTTGATTGTGAAAATCATGGAATAATTCTTATTAATGATGATTTATGGTTTTGATGTAATTGTGAAATCTTGGTGAATTGTTGTGCAAAGTGATTCAGGTTCTTGAATTTAAAATGTTGATTTTAAATTATGATTGCTGAAATTGTAAATGGTTTGATGGAAAAATGGGTTTTCATTAAAAAGGGCATTTTTTTGAAATGGTTTGAGATTGAAATGACTTTGGTGGATTTGGTTTTCAATAAAAAGAGAGTTTTATTGAAATGGTTTGGAATTGAAATGGTTTGAAATTGAAATGACTTTGATGGAAATGGTTTTAAATAAAAACTTGTTTTTATTGAAAGGGATTTTGGCCTTACCGTTGGGAATATGTGATGTGGGATCATGTTTCATGTATGAGGCTTGGTTGAAATATGGCCTTGTGATCGGTGCCAATGGTGTAACGGAACATGGGAAACAGTTACCTTGTGACGACTTGGTAGATCGACGAGAGACTGCTCATGAGTATGGAACTATCATAACGAAGCATGCATGATTGGTAGCATGGGTTGGGAAATGGTTGGGTATTCCAAAAAGGGATGTTTGTGAAATGGTTCTAAATCTTGTTTGGTTATTTTTCTGGAAAATAACTTGTTGGAAAATTGGTTCAAATTGCTCTCAGAATGCCTTTGGTTATGAATGGTTTTGAAAACTTGTTTATATTTAGGTATAAAATGCTTTTGAGAAAATGTTTTATGTAATCTATTTTTATATAAATGTGTCTAACTCTTATATCATAGTGTCATGAGTAGAGAAGTCATTGGGGAAAACCTACTGAGTTTTATACTCACCCATTTTTTGGAACTTTGGTGATTTTGCAGACATTGTATTCCGGGACATAGGTAAAGGTAAAGCATCTTATTGCTAGAGGCTCGTGGTGATGCTTGGGAGATGTTGTGGAGGTTGGAGCTTTTGGAGAATGGAGTTGTAGTGTCTTTTGAGATTCTGGAGTTGTTTGTCTACTATGTAATTTGATGCTTAGTTTGGTCTTCCACTGTTGTGTACTTTGAGGTAGTTTGACATAAATGAATTTGTTTATTGGTCTTTCATTTATTCGTGCATCATATAGTGAATGTTCGGTTATGGTTGGTTTATGGGTTTATTTCATAAATGGTAAATTGTTCCCCACTTGTACTTTAAAACCTTTGGCATTTATTTCCATCCTTTGGCACCCTGGGGATGTCACTTAAGGCCAAGTAATGACTCTCTATACTCTCAAGACAATGAGAATTGGAGGGTCATTACAAGTGGTATTAGCTTGTTCAGTCCTTTCCTAACAAGTATTCATCAATGTTCTTGATCTTGGAGTTGAAATTCATTCTTGTTTATTCCTTAGGTCAAAATATTATACAGGAGTAGGATTTTCGGAACTTGAAATGTATAGCATAAAAGAAAGTATCTAACCCTTTTATGTTGAACATCGTGTTACCAGGGTGTTGGGTACATAAGTGTTTTGGATACAATTCTAGAATGTTGGGAAATATCACTGTCATGGTTTTAGCCAATGAGATGATCATGTCATTCATTGTAGAGGAATGACTTCCCACTAGGATTTCATATCTCATTGTGAGAACTGATTTGTGATTTTGTGCAAGGTGTGAATTTTTGAAAAATGCAGAAATTGTTTTCAAGTAAAAGATTTTGAAAATAGGGTATTTGGTGTATTGTGAAAATGGGTTGATTTTCAAAAGGCATGAGTAATGTTTTCAAAAAATGATTGAACATGGGAAAATGGTCATTTTGAAAACAATGTTGTGATAGATGATGTGATAGAATTTGAAATACAAAGACATCAGTTTCTAGAGAGTGAGATTGACAGAGGTTGTTGGTGTAGAAAACGGCACCTGGTAGGCGTCATCAGAACCAAATCGAAGAAGCTTTGGAGAATGTGGTTTCACCTGAACCATGTGTGAACCTATATCTAGTTCAGAGTATCGTCCAAGAATTTCAAGCTGTGAATACGAGGAACAAAAGTAATGAACCAAGGCATGTGGATCATACCTTTCAGTTCATGATGCAGAATTCACCGAACATTCAGGGTGATTCTTAACTCGTGAAGGTGGAGGTGTGGCTAAGTAGGATGAATCATATCGTCAATTTAATCGACACACTATTAGAGCTGAAAGTAAAGTTGTTGATGTATATGCTCAAGGATCTTGCATGTCAGTGGTGGGATTTAGTGGTGTAGGATAAATAGGATGAAGGACTTACAAGGGAGGATTTTGAATAATTGTTCAAAAAAAAATTCTATCCTCAGACGTTCAAGATCCAAAAAATTAAGGACTTCTTCAGTTTGAAACAAGAGACTCTCTCTATCACAGAGTATGCGGATAAATTCATGAATTTAGTCCATTTTTCAGCAGAGGTTGCGGAAATTGCATCGTTGAAGGCACGTATCTTCGAATTGGGGCTAAGGAAAGAGATTAGATCGAAGATTCTAGTGCTCTGTATTATGGATTATATAGAGAGGGTGAACATAGCAACTGTTTCTAAACGTGATATATACAGATCGATATGAGGAGGAATGATGATACCTACGGGAAACGGTGGGAACTTAACCACTAGGAACAAGAGGAAAAGGGATAACTATTTCCAGGGTGCGAGTGAAAATTAGAACCAGATGGTGGGATCAATGAACCTTCCTCCATGACCCCAAAGAAAAGAAGGTTGTTTTCAATGTGGTTCTATTCACTGCAAAAAGAGAGAGTGTACGGTGCAACCTAGTGCATGTCACAATTACAAGTCAATGGGGCATCTACAGTGCTCTTGTAGGACTTCTCTAAGGTCGGGTGTGCGTGACACTTCCCAGGCGTCGCAAGCACTGTATGCTTCGATAGCACATGGACAGAAAAATCAGTTTCATCAGCATAACAGAGCTAACCATGGTGATTCTCAAAATACCATGACTACTCAACTAGGGATATCTCAACAAGGCAAGAAGGAGAAAAGTGCAATGATGAAGCAATTGTATGGAGCTGAGAAGATGATTTTCAATGATCATACATGACCATCTATAGTGAGAGGTATGATTATTTTGAATTCTACCCCTGTGAAAATGTTGTTTGATACTAGAGAATCAAATTAATTCATTGATTCTCGTGCTGTAGACTTTTTATGTTTAAAAATGGAAATGATGCCTTCTGTTTTGAAACTGAAAACTCCTCTTGGTGAAAGAGAACTTCAAGCCTTTGTGTGTAGAGCATGTGTTGTAACTGTTGATGGAGATGAGTTAAAATGGGACTTCTCAATGTTGGACATGGATGTCTATGATGTAATCCTGGGTATGGATTGGTTGACAATGTTTAAGTCTCACATCGACTATTATATAAGAAAAATTAGATTCACGACTGAGGACGACATCAACCATCTCTTCAGAGGAGAGAGGATGGTAAAGAAAGTTGCAAAGATATTTTTGGCACTAATGGTGGGAACGATCTCTTACCAACTAGTAGTGTTGACTTTGGAATCAATGGAAGAGTTTGAGAAAGATAGTTTTCCAGATGCTGTGGATCAATTTCCAGATGTCTTTCCCAGTAACATCTCAGGGTTACCACCACTAAGGGAAGTGGAATTTACAATTTATCTACTCCCAGGGACCAGTCCTATTTCCCTTCTATCTTATAGGATGGAACCAACGGAGTTACATGAATTGGAAGTGCAACTAGAGGATATGGAAAGCAATGGTTTCATTCGACCATGTACTTCTCCATGGGCAGCACCAGTGTTGTTTGTGAATAAGGCAGATAGAACTCTTCGGCTGTGTGTTGATTATCATAAGCTTAACCAAGATACGATAAAGAATAGATATCCACTTCCATTCATTGATGATATATTCGATCAATTAAGGGGAGCTCAGTGGTTCAGAAAGATTAAATTGCAATCATGCTATCACCAATTGCGAGTTAGAAAGGAGGATATTGCAAAGACAGCTTTCATAAGCAGATATGAACACTATGAATATGTATTCATGACTTTCGATCTAATGAATGCACCATCAGTCTTCATGGATTTGATGAATCAGATATTTCAACAATATCTGGATTCTTTTGTTGTGGTTTTTTTGACGATATCTTTGTGTATTCAATGACAAGGGTTGAGCATGAGGTGCACCTAGAAATAGTGTTACAAATCTTGAGAGATCATTATTGGTATGCCAAATTATCAAAGTGTGATTTTTGGATATAGGAAGTACGTTTCCTTGGCTATGTCATTTCTAAGAAGGGCGTCTCTATTGATCCTGAAAATATAGAAGCTGGTATCTCTTGGAATCCACCAAAGAACGTGTTCGAGATACATAGTTTTCTTGGTCTAGCTGGTTACTACTGACGCTTTGTGCATGATTTCTCATGACTAGCTTCACCAATGACAACTCTGAAAAAGAATAATTCTCTCTTCCAATGGACGAAAGAATGTTAGAAACCTTTCAGGAACTGAAAGTTCGGCTTACATCGACACCTATATTGTTCTTTCCAGAATCAGGACATGGGTATATGGTGTATTGTGATACTTCAGGATCAGGGTTGGGTTGTGTTCTCATTCAAATAGATCATGTGATTTCTTATGGTTCAAGGAAGTTGAGGGTTCATGATAAAAATTACCCAACACATGCTTTGGATTTAGCTGCAGTCGTCCACTCATTGAAAACATAGAGACATTATCTCTTTGGTGAGAAATTTACTGTGTTCACGGATCACAAAAGCGTGAAACACATTTTATCACAACGGGATTTGAATCTTAGTAAAAGGAGAAGGATGAAGAATACCCATATGTTTGACATTAACTTGATGTACACACCAGGGAAAGGAAATTTGGTGGCAGATGCATTGAGTAGAAAGTCATATGCTCTGTTAGAAAAAGAAGCATCAGAGGAATGGCAGTTGATTTCATTCTTAGATGACATGCATGTAGAATGTGGATACTGAGGTGATGTTTCTATTTTCTTTTCAACTACAATTGTTACAGATTTAGTAAAGATGATCAAAGAAGCACAAAAATCTAATGCAAAATTTCCAGTTGTAAGTTAAAAACTCAATGGTGGGGATACCATTGGTGGATGTAAACTTGTTGGGGGTTTAGTTTTTTGTTCCAGAGATCGGATTATTGTACCTATGGTTTTTTAGAAACAAATCCTTCATACTTAACACCATTAAATATGGGATGTACATCCCGGTACACAAAAGATTTATAAGGCATTGAAGGCGTAGTTTTGGTGGGACGACATGAAAAGGAAGGTGTCCAAGTTCATCTCGCAGTTCTTAACTTATCAGCAGGTTAAAGTATAGTGTCAGAGACTAGCTGATATGTTATAATATTTACCTATCCTAGTATGGAAATGGGATCAGATAGCAATGGATTTTGTTATAGGTCTTCGAAGAACAGTCCGGAAACACGATTCCATTTGGGTGATAGTGTATCGCCTAACCAAATCGGCCCAGTTCATCCCTTTTCGTGAAACCCATACGGTCAATGATATTTCAAAAATATATATCCAAAAGTGGTAAAGGGGCATGGTGTACTAGTGTCAATAGTATCAAATAGAGATCTGAGGTTCACATCTTGTTTATGGAAATCATTACAGCAAGCCCTTGGAACTCAGTTGACTATGAGCATAGCGTATCATCCCCATATGGATGGGCAATCTGAGCGGATGATAAAAACCTTGGAAGATATATTGCAGGTTTGTATAATGAATTTTGGTGGCTCATGGGAGGATAATATACCCTTAGTGGAGTTCTCATACAATAACAACTATCAAGCCTCGATATGGATGGCTCCATTTCAAGCATTGTATGGGCGTCCTTGTCGTTCTCCACTATGATGGGTGGAAATTGGTGAAACTTCACTAGTCGGGCCAAGACTTGTCCAAGACACAATAGGGAAGATCCAGTTGATTAGAAAGAGGATGGATATGGCTTAGAGTAGTCAGAAATCTTATACAGATCACCATCGAAGACCGTTTTCATTCGTTGTGGGTGATCATGTCTTCTTGAATATCTCTACAAGTCTTGGACATCATCGTTTTGGGAAGCAGGGAAAGTTATCTCTAAGATACATTAGCTCTTTTGAGATACTGGAATAGGTCGGATAGGTGGAATATTTGTTGGCATTACCACCACTGTTCTATTTGGTGCATAATGTGTTTAATGTATCTCAGTTGAAAAAGTATCAGCCTGATCCTAACCATGTGACCAGATGGGATCACGTTGACCTAGAGCAATATGCTTTGTTGATACATATCTCAGTATGGATTGTGGATAGGCAAGAGAAAAACATTCTGGAAAAAAAGAATCGGTCTAGTGTGGGTTTATGGCAGTATGGTCAGATTCAGGAAGAGTCTTGGGAACATGAAAAGGATATGAAAGAGAAGCGGCCATAAATCTGTTAGTTGGGTGAAGGTTTTATACTTTCTGAGGATGGGAAGACCAATGGTGGAGAAAATTTAGTACCCCCAGTTTCTGGTAGGTAACCCTTTATTAATGATTTTAATGGTTTTAAAGGTAAGGGTGATGAATGGGAGAGTTGGGAGAACATTGAATGATGTTTTTAGGCAAAGGGAAAGTCGCACGAGTGGCACACATGTTTTTTAAACCATGCGGTAAAACCATGCATAGTTGGTCTTGGAGGCAATAGCTTCCGCAAGGGCGGCGCACAGTTTTTCTAACCGTGCGGCCAAACCATGCGTGGAGGGTCTTTCAAGGCAGTGACTAACACCTGGTTATCACACATTTTGTCTAACCATGTGAGAAAATCGTGTGGCCACTTAAATGAGATCCTATAAAAGTGTATCTCACTCATTTTTGCCTCTAATTTCCTCTTTTAAGATCCTAAGAGGCCATAACTCAGGTTTTTTCTTCTCCTAAGGTGAAAGAGGGTTGTACCATCATTCCGGGGGCGATCCTAAGGCTACTCTTGGATAGTCGAAGCTGGATTCTTGAGGTATGTGATCATTCTTGATTGGTTTATTAGATCTACATTGATCTACTTCTCCTCTTCTATCGGTTTCATAGATCTACACCTGTTATGGGTATATCTAAGTGTGTGGATGAAAAATATGATGTGATTTGGTCTTGTTTTCGTTTGGAGAAGAGATCTAAGGAGGGTTTTTGGAGAATCGAATCAGTTTCTTGAGAGTTCTTTGACTGTTGTGGTTTTTGTCAAAACCATTGAGGTAGGTGGCTTCAGTCTCGACTCCTCTATTTAGAATTGATTAGATTAGTTTCAAATTAGTTTATTTGAATGGTTTTGATTCTGAAAATCATGGAATAAATATTCTTTAGTGATGATTAATGGTTTTGATGTTATTGTGAAATCTTGGTGAATTGTTATGAAAAGTGATTTGGATTCTTGAATTTAAAATGTTGATTTTAAATTATGATTCGTGAAATTGTAAATGTTTTGATGAAAAAAGGGGTTTTAGATAAAAAGGGTGTTTTATTGAAATGGTTTGGGATTGAAATGACTTTGATGGATTTGGTGTTCAATAAAAAGGGAGTTTTATTGAAATGGATTAAAATTGAAATTGTTTGAGATTGAAATGACATTGATGGATTTGGTTTTCAATGAAAATAGAGTTTTATTGAAATGGTTTCGAATTTAAATGGTTTTGATGGAAATGGTTTTCAATAAAAAGGTGTTTTTATTGAAAGGGGTTTTGGCATTAACATTGGGAATATGTGGTGTGTGTTCATGTTGAATGTATGAGGCTTGGTTTAAATATGACCTTGTGCTTGGTGAAAAACGTTTAATGGCACAATGGAAACTATATGTATGAGGATTGGTTGAAATATGACCGCGTGCTCGGTTCCAAAGGTGTAATGGAACATAGTAAACACAATCACTTAAACAATTCTTCAATGATACCTTGAGAAAAATTCTCCCAACAATTTTCCACATAAATAATAATAATAATCATAAATATTTTTATTATCATTAAATATATCATATCATTTACACCATTATTATTCCAATAAAAATTTCCCTTAAAACAATCAAACAATATATTTCATTAAGTTCCAAAAATAGTAATAAAACTATTTATTTCTCAAATGTTACCATTTACTCAAAAAAATTATATCATTTTCCGTAATAATTAGACAATATCTAACCGCATAGTCATGCAATTATATAAAATAAATTATAATCATATTATGAATATTTTACAACACATAAAATATTCAAACTCTCATATAATATTTGTTTAATAATTTAAATAAAACCATAAATATTTAATAAATTTCTTCACGGTTAAGTTTTCCATCATACAAAAATCTGAAAATTGAAAAAAACTTGGGTTTTTATAAATACAAATAATACAACATTTTTTTTCATTAATAAATTTATTCCGTATAGATTATACTTGCATATATATCATAGTAAACTTCATGGAATCCTAAGGAAAGTAACCAATAAAAAAGTGAGATCAAATTCCCATTAAGGGTCAAACATAGCAGAAGTATTCATGAATCAGTAAGTATAATCAATATAGAAATTTAATAACTAAACATGCAAGACATATAATCAATAAAAATAGAAGGAACTATATCTATATATAATATTAATGTGAAAATATTATAGATAATAATCAATATGGAAAGGAAAAAAACAAAAAACTCATTCCATTAAATCAATAACATGAATATTATAATTAGACAAAGCAGAATCAAAATAGAAAGGTATATAACTGAAAAAATACCATTTAATCGATAACTGATAATGAAATTAATATACAGATAATGCCATAGTGAGAGAGTCTCAGATAGTAATAACTACATTCATAATGAAATAAAATCCTAATTATTGGACGCCATATTTACTAGGTACATAATACCTTTACATTCAAGACATTTCATAAGATGGTTCAAAATATATTGGGTAAAAACCCATTTAACTAAGGCTAGCCAACTGATTTTTCCTATGATACTATTGATGAATTAAGTGGATATCTATAATAGTTTACCACCCATATCATACGTGTCCAAATAATTTATCATATATCAAATGATTGATTTAATTCATAAACAATTCACCTTATCATCAAATATTCTTATTTAGTATGGAATATGGATTTACCAATATTTCCTTAAACAATAAAAATAAAATTCAATGTAGATCACCGTATGCAGAAATGATATTCAGTTTAAGAAATAAAAATATCCATGATAAAATTATATGGATATTCAGGGTAAATTTAAGGTTCAATGATCAAAGGAAAGAAAACATTTCAAGGGACGCTATTGACTACAAAATTTAATCAAGTATGTGAATGTAAATACTATCCTTAGTCAAAATATTACTGATCCATTTAATGGAATATTATGCATGGTATCAACACAATATATAACCATTGGTTTAAGAATAAAGGTTTGTTTTGATTGTCTAACAGAAATACCATAAATAATAACTTTATAATAGTGTTGGGGAAAATATCCCTTTCATTTTGAAAACCATTATGAAAATCCTTTTCATTGACAATCACTTTATGAAAATTTTAATTTACAGATATATTTATAATATTTCAATGTAATATTTAATGAAATGAAATTCAAGACAGTGTGTAATTCTATACATGCCATAAAAGTTAAAAATAACATTTTTTAGTGAAAAAATGTTAGCAAAGCTCCATGTTCAAAAAAGGATAAGAATCTTCCTTTCAAATTTTTAGTAAAATACAAATAAGAATTACATTCAGAACAATATAAGATTCCTTTTATTTTTTTTCAAGAGTAAAAATGGGTGAAAATAACATTGATAAATCATTTTAAAAATGCTAAAAACATATTTCAATTTTTTTTAAAACATGGTTTTGGAATAAAACAAATTTCCCATCAAAGAGAGAAACCAAATTGGGTTTTTTAAAAACATTTTCTCATTTAGTTTATGTACCAAAGTGTGGTAAAATATAATAATTACTTGCAAATATCATTAAAAAACATAAGATAATTAAATTATAGGGTTTATTAAAAATGATTAAATAATTTAATTTAATTGAAACTCAAGAATAAAAATCTCAATCAAAATGAGATTTTATAGTAAACCCTTAATAACATCATAACATTGACGTGATAATTAATCACTGAATATATTATGTTTATAAATTTTAAATATAAATAAAAAATTTAAAAAACAATAATAAATAGTCAAAATCCATTACACAAAAAATTTAATCATTTCAAATATAATTAAGGTGTAATATTACCCAATGAAAAGAAATTGGGTTATGAAATTTTTTAGCACTTGGTAATTTTCATGCCAAATCAATTTATAGGAAATAATTCAAATTGAAATTTAAAATTCAATGAATAATGAAGTATTAAAAATATTACATGTAAAAGGGGAATTATATACACCGTATAATAGAAAATAACTGCATAACACTACAATATTCCTCATTGAAATTGAATTGAGATAAAATCCCTTACATCAAATTTCATTTTTGGTAAATATAAATTATCCTCAACTATAGTGGTTTTAAAAATTTTATAAACTTATTAAAAAATCATATTAATTTTTATAATATCATATATGATTCTTTCATGACATTTTATCACTCATTGTTACTAATTTTTAATTATTTATATTATTTCGGGTATTAATTATCTTATTTTTTAAAGCATGTTTCATCATAAAATTTCTAGTTCTTATGATTATTATATAGTTATATCACCTCTAATATAATAATAACGAAATTATTATCATATTTTTAAATCAATTTTAATTTTAAATCCAATCATGAATGATGGTTAGGAAAAATAATGTTATATATATATATATATATGATATAGTGACTCAATATGTATAAATATATTATTCATATCATATATATACTTTATATCCGTCGTTATACCCAACCTTGAGAGGTATAAAGGGGAAATCAAATGACATCAGTTCATGAGGTGGTAGTGTTTCGAACATAGGATCGATGATTTCTTAACCCATTTGATGGATGTGGAAATGGTTTTTAGTAATAAAATAAATATAAAAAACATACCAATATATGAAATATTCTAGTATTATTATATTATCATTGTTTCATAAAAATTTAATTAGGTTGATAGAGAAGTAATATAAACATGTTTGTGGAAGAACATTACTTCTCCATCAGCTTTCCTCTTTATGTTTGAACTAAAGCCTTAAAAGGTGGGATTTATGAAACAATTAAGGCCTCTAGGATGAGGGGAGTTAATATATAAAGTGATTAAGGTTGTTATTGGATAAACAAAATAGTTTTTAATGTGTGAATAAGAGAGTAGATGGGGTGGTGTTTTATATGTGGTGGACATGACGCAACTGGTATTTTTGAAAACAATTGAGTGTTCCCACATGTTCGATACGTAAAATGGGTCCAAAATGGAACATTATCACAAGTTAGAGATTGAAAGGTATAAATATGGTCATAAAATAATTTCTAGAAAATTATTTAGTCCATTTAAACCCTTTTCATTATAGTTTTAGCCCAAGTAAATCAATTTTCATGTTAACCATGGTAATAATTTTTTTATTTTATTTACAATTAATTTTGGTAGAAAATTAATTTTACATTATTAGTAATTATAAATATTTTCATTAAAAATATGGAATCCATTTTTCCAAATTCAATTAATTGGGGTGGAAATATTTAATTTAAAATTAATCCCACAAACCTGATAAGAAAACGAGTTTTTAAAGTGAAGATGCTCAAAAGTGTACAATGTTTTTATATCTTAGTTCAGTATGAAAATGATTCTAATTAAACAAATTGGTTAATTTATTTATAATTGAACTAATTATACATTATAATAAATTAAAAATATATTTCATCATTAAAATTAATTTAAATGAAAATGCGATTTTCAATTTAAATTCTGTATTTTTCACTATTGAACAAAAAATGAAATATTTCATAAAAATACCAAAAATTAAATTTAATCTAATTTTAATATATTATATAAAAAATTAGTTTATTTATTAATATAAACTTTATAAAATTATTTAAAACTAGTTTTAAATTATGTGCATAAATCTCAATTAAACCATCTTTTAGAAAAAATACAATTGTTTCTAAAAACATTTATTTTTCTTTTAAATGATTATTATTAATATTTATAATAAATATATAACAAATACATGTTTGAAAAAAATATATTTTGATAAATTATTTAACACTATTCATAACCCCCTTTCCAATTTATTGGTGATAACTATGATATTAAATAATATTGTTAACAGTATATTGTTGTTTGGTAAAAATCGGTCTCGCATGTAACACAAGCTATCTAAGAAACTAATTGTTGAATGTAACACATTCTAAAATCATTGTTTCATGATTTTAAAGATATAGAATTTATTTTAAATAGTAAATATATCATAATTTCTCAGAATTATATATTCCATTCTATGCATGGTGTTGTGTGTCACACACACTATTGAATATGATGTTTATATTTTTAAATTTTAGGTTATTACAAAGGAGGAGGGAAATAGTTACTTGGAAGAATATAATTTGATTCTCCATGAACTATGAGTTATAATCCACATGGTTTCTATAACATGGTGTCAAGGGATGGTAGAAAAAACATCACATAATTAAAATTGTTATTAATGGATCTTCAAAGTGGGGAATTGCTTAGCCACACCATAGGTTCATAGGAGTGTATAAAAATAAAAGGAATGATTAAAGATAATTGTGTTTGTAAATTAATTGGGGAAAATAATGGAATAAAAATTCATTTAAAACAACCATAATTACAAACATGTTTCCCCCTTCAAACCATCCAATCTCCACAAAGAAGGCTGGCTATTTCTGGAATTACATAATCTCGCTTGATGACCACCAAGACATCCACTATAGCCTGGCCATTGACATGTTGTTATTGAGAAATATAGCCGAAATGGATACTTACATGGAATGTATCCCACTCTTAGGGAATTATTATCTTGATAGTACCTCTAAATCATCTAGGAAAACTATTTTTCCAATCCCCATTTTTGACAGGAGGACACCAGAGCCACCACGACATGTACTAGGACATGTCATGCCTCATTTTGGACCAAATACTCTATAAGACACTCAAACTACTCCAATATAATTATAGATTCCACCAATACTTGGCAAATGATAGAGGAAATTATAAGAAGGTCTGGACCATTACATAATCAATAAAAGGATTATATATTATATGAAAAGAATAAAGTCATGAATTAATAAATCAAGATATATTACTTATATTAGTCTGTCAATGTTTATGTCATGGAATGACATAAAATAATTTATCTACATAGGAGTTTATTCTTATTGTTAATACTTCATAGAAAATTTTGGTAAGATACCTAATAAGAGAACCTCCATAATTTGATACCTTTCTAATACAATCCTTAATGTTTTCATAATCAAGGGTGGTTGGGTATTTTATGGATCATTTCATCACTTATAACTCAACCAAAATAGGATTTTTCAACTCATATTATGAGAATATAAATCCACGAACATTATTTAATTGGACTTCTGAAATTATTATTTTTTCATTCTTGAGTCACATATGATATGTTTAGCTACATTGACGAGGGACAAGTGATGCACTCATTTACTAGAAGGCCTATACAATATTGATATGTTCCGTGCGTAGTAGTAAAATGTTTTCCTAGAAAAATGTATTATACAGGTACATATATATATATATATATATTATTTATTTGATACATATTATGATGGACATGTTTATATGGAGGTATAATTTTGATTTAGATCACACCGGTCCCCATAATAGATAGAGTAGTAATGATTATTATATAGGGGCCACTCTTTGATGAAATTTACAAAGGTTATAAATCACATGTTTATTCATTTATGTCCTTTCATATTTATTGAATAGTTAAATTAATTTTATAAAAATTTAGGTTATGGTTGGATACCATATGATGTAATTAAATACTTTATCGCTTTATTTAATGATGTGAACTGAGTTTGACTATAAAAGATATGTGGTCCCTTTGTTGGTAGTGTGAAAACATATAATCCTAATCCACTACTCTCTTTATCATTGATCATTGTTCATCTCTACAGAGATATAATTATAACCCCTTTAGTGATTATAAATTCTCTCAATATGATTGGGGATCTGTTGGAAAATACACAACATCTATGGTGGTAGAACGATTTAAGCTACTAATGGGTAATCTCCATCAATCATACATCAAAAAATAAAATATCAAATAATCTATAGTATATGTACTCTTAGTTTATGTTTTCATGTTCATATTAATTTCATTGATGATAGAATAATAATTTAATGGGTTTCTTTCTGATGCTTTTGATCATTATATGATCTCTATAAACCCATCATTGGTAGCTAATCTCTATTCTTAAATAGATTAATATATTTTTATACATATTTTTTAAAGAATTTTTCTATCATAAGGTGATTGAATCCATACCATAAAATACGATAAATAATAATTTTTTTTCTTAATCATGATGTATGATATCCAAATATTATAAGGTACAATATACATGAAATCCATGGATTTGAAATTTTTTTTGGACATGGATTGATATATCATAAAATATGACTATATCTCATGTTTTTAAAAAACTGAGCAATATAACATATTTATAATATGGGAAATATAAATAAATATGACTAAATACTTATGATATCTCACATCATAAATGATGTCATCAATCATATATATATCATAAAATATGATTGATAAATATAGGTATTTATATATATTAATAATAATTTATGACTAATAATTTCCATTATGAGTCAAAAATATGATATAGATAAAAATGATAAAAAATTAATATTTTAATGTATTTTCAAAAGATTTAGTAAGTGTTTATAAATTATAATTGTTTGGAAACGTAAAATATTATTTTTCATTCCTAAATTAAATATGAAAATATCATATTTTGTCTCATGTTTGGGAAATTAAGTTGACCTTATTTAGTTGTTTATTCCTTTAGAATATTAATGTTTTTAAAATATTTGTTAAATATAAATATTATATATGGTTAATTTATTTGATAAATTGTTTCATATAATTTTTATTTCTGTGTATTATTTTATTGGTATGAAATAATAAGATTTAGATTGAATCTTCCTTAAACTTGGATTTAAATAAATGTTATTGATTTGAGTTTAATTGTTAAATATAGTTTGTTTAAATTATGTTTTAGAGATACCATGAATTGGATTCTCTATTGAGAAAAGTATCCGTATAGAGAGGGAATTTAGTTTAGTTTTCCAACTATCCTGGAGGATAATGCCTTATTTTAGAATGGTATGGGTTGGTTATATATTTCTACATAAATGTTAATTTTAATATTTTTAAAAATATGTAATTATAAAACTATACATGAAGGGTTTTCAATTATTATACATCAGATAAATTTTATTATGTATATAAATTTTTTTATAATATTTTTGGGTGGGAAACACAAACTATTTATCATGAAAATATTTACACATTAATATAGTAAAATCATATTAATTAATTGGATGAAATAAGGATTAAAAAACAACATTTTTATAATCATTTATACATAATGAAATTAAAATGGGATAATAAATATTTCATATGGTAAAAATGTTATCAATTTAATAATCATACGATTTATATTCGATTTCTAATACTTTTAAATGAAAACCCCCACAAATTATATGCGTGACATTTCTTCTAAATCATTACTTTTCTTGAAATCAATCGTCCAACTATGTTAGTAAAACTAAGGTTGGTTTCTCTTGGAATATATTTTAAAAGGAACGCATGTCACGAACCAACCCGGGTCGACCCTGAACTGGTCACCTGAGCCGGCCGACGACATGGCCCGAGAGGCGTTCCCGATCCTCTCGGGCCGGCGACAAGCACCAGGGCATCAAAAGAGAGAAAGAGGGAATGATTTCGCCCGATAAAATAATAAATAAGGAGCAGAAGACTAGAATACCATGAGGTAAATAAACAGCACGAAAATAAAGAATCATCAAACAGAACCAACTAACTTGACCTTGACCACAACTCCTCATGACTCCGAGAGTCACTCACCAGTCCACAACTAAATCTCACACGCAATGAGCAAGCTCGAGTCAAACCTACAATAGAAACTAAAAAATAGGAAAACACTATAGGCGTGAGTATTAAAACTTAGTAGGCGTTCCCAAAAAACTATTTCCGATGCACTAACTTTAAATAATGAAATTTATTAATTCCAGGTTTGAACTAAATTATACAAAATATAGGTTTCCACACACACTTTCATTTCTAAAACAAGTAGCAGTCCATTTCCCTTTTTAATATAAAAACAAGTTTAATTTTTGGAAGAAACATGTGCATTGCATTTTCAAAATCGCTTTTGCAAACCATTTAGAAACCAAAATTTTAGTTGTTAGTAAAAAGGGGAAAACACACAACACCCAACACACACTAAGGGAAATGGAAAAAGGGGCACACAAGGGAAAACTACTGAACTAGACCTCTCAATCTTCTGCCATATACAAATAAACACTAAAGGAAACATAGGTTGAACCTAAGAGATCATGAACAATCTAGAACGTACTATACATGTGACTCATCCTGAAGGAATGCCCGAACTCGATGATGTCATAACGCCCTAATGCTCGACATAGCCCTACATGGCCTAACCGAGGGGCCCAATCCACATAGCATCAATAAATCAGTATTCCGATACTATGGGGCAACTAGCCAGTGCGTAGTCTAAACTATTGCATCAATCGTTCTTAGAATATTCACTCACTATGTCAGGTTCCCATGTCAACACATATAATAAAAAGGGGTGAGTCAACAATTCCAATCAAGTAACCAGTCACAATGCACAAACATAATGCTCAAAAACTCACACAATCACCGTACACAATAGGATCACCCCTGAGTCAGTCAAAGAAAGTTTTTCCAAAATAATTCATTTTTATTAAAGTGTCAAACTGGAATTAAAAATCGATTGAAAATCACCCATCTTTCAAAAGAAACCAACACTTTCACATCACAAGTAAAACCATTTTCCAAATATAGAAACACACTCTACTTTTATCAGGTGCTAAATGGGCCTTTACCAATTTTAATGAAATCCTCATTTCTCAAGATAACCAAAAACACTCTTTCACGCTTCCGAAGAAATCATTTATCATTTAAAACAAAATCACATTTGAAGTTTCGTGAATTATGTTAAAAATCCAAACGGTCATTATTTCAATATTTTGTGTCCACTCGTCACAAAAATATGTCAAGTGTTATGTATAAAATAAACATCTCTTTTTACATCAAGTGATCATTTAAAAATTAATTATCTTATATCATTTCTCATTTATCAAAATTAATAAAAACGTCAAGCAATTAATAAATTCTAAATTAAGGAAATTGTATTGGGAGACCTAACTCGACCCACAGACTAGTCATGATGACGTGACACGCCCCACACGGGTGCGCAAGAACACACAAGCTGACAATCGCAGGATCGTGGAAAACCTTGTCAATGCTCTGCAACCACAATGATAAATAAAATACATGAACACAGACCTAAAACAACCCAAAAGAACAACCAACACAAAAGAACCACCTTGGCCTATTTTCAAAACATAGTGTGCACCATCTGCACTATTTAGTAAACCACTTTAAAATTTGTTAAAATCTAAAGAGAAACCTGTGACTTTACACACCCAAAACCTGTTCAAAATCCCAAGTTATAATCAAACGCGCACTCTCAGTACACAAAATCAGAACGCGCACCACTTGCACAGTCAAGATAACAAATTACACAACTTAATAAAAATATTCCAGATGTAAAAAAACCATTTTTAAACCAAGCATGCCTCAAAACATTTCCAAAACATGATTCTCAAATTCCAAAAAATTTATGAAACATTTTTCTAAAACATTATTCCAAAAACACTCACCCAAAAAATAAATAATTTCTTGCTGAACCAGCTTAGAAATCCATTTTTGAAAAACACCAATTCAGAATTTAAGTTTAAAATATATTTTCAAAGGCCAAAAGAATTTGTGTACTCCAATCTTATATATATATATATATATATATATATATATAAAAGCAAAACCTCATTTAAAAAAATACCAATTGAACCATAATTTCAAACATAATATTTTATCAAACACATTTTGTATAAATTCACATAGGAACATGCAAAGAATCATTTTAAAACCTATTTTTAACATGTTTTAAAAATATAAAAACACTATAACTAAGTAATTAAGGGTATTTTGGAGCTAAGAAAAAATGTTTATAGATTTGTTGAAATAACACAAGCATAAATAATTTGATTCTAAAAATTTTAAAATACATGAAAAAGCCAACCGGGATATTTAACAAATAAATAGAGTGCACAATTTCCACAAACATATACTGAGCAATCAAATAATCAAAAAAAAAAACATCCTAGTTCGAATGAAACAATTTTTTTTTAAAAATCAGGTCCCTAATTAACTATCAATGAAACTTTGAAAAACAAGAAATCAACTATTAAATAATTTCAAGGCAATGTGCAAAGGATCCTACCTCCAATCCACGACGAAACTTCCGGCAATCAGTGCCAAAACCAAAACGCAGCCCAATCGCACCAGCGAAAAGCTAATTCCAACACTAATCATCAAAATCAGATAATTAATTTCAGAAATCTAACCATCAAATAAAAAACCTACCCATGGTAGAACCCTAAATCGAGGGGACGAGAAAGTGAGTACTGGAGGGGAGGCCGTGCCGGAAAGGGTCATCGGAGGAGGGTTATGCGCGCCGGAGGGGGTAGCCGGTCGGATGAAGAACCGCTGCCAGGTTGCGTGGCCGGAAGAGGGGGGTGAGCCGGTGAGGTGCCGAAGGTGAGAGGAGGGCGTTGTTAAGGGGGGTGCACTGGCCGAAGGTGAGCTGTCCTGAGGGAGGAAGGTCGGCCGGGTGTGGCGACCAGAGGATCTCGCGTGAGTCGGGTGGGGTGTGAACCAAGCGTGAGGCAGGGTTAGGGAGGGGGAGCTCGTGAGAGTGGATGGGGAGAGGGTGTAGCATGTAGGGGAAGGGGGAGGATAGATGAGGGAAGAAAAAATAAATAAATAAAGAAACACCCAAATAAATGATTAAAATAAAACCTAAATAAAATAAATAAAACTTAATAATAATAGTAATATTAATGACATAATGATGAAATAAATAAAAACATTTATAATAATTGTTATAATAACTAAATGACAATAATAATAATAATAATGATAATATTTATCATTTTTCCTTTAATAATAATTATAAAATTTTACCAACAATAAAAGCATTAAATAACACGATAAATCACAATCTTTTCTCATTTTAATCTTTCAGAGGTAGGAGAATTGTGTTGATGCCTAATCAGAGCCCTGCGGGGTTTCCATCACGTGTTCCGCCCGTGCGCCCTGCGACACCAATTGAAAAAAGCACACTTTTTAACATAACTCAAAAGTTTTTCATCCGGGACTCAACCTGAACCCTAACAAAATTTTAAAAGTCAAAGAAAATTTTGAAATAAAATAAAAGATAAGTCGGGGTGTGACAATGAAAGTAATAGTTAACCTTAATTTGATTAGGTTTATATTTTTGGCGTTTTATTTTATTCACACTTATCTAGGAGACCCTTATAAGATTATTTTACAAGTGTACTAGAGTTGAGTGAATTGATATGATTGATTTAAATAAAGGGTTATCCACTCAGTGGTATAATAATAATAAAAAGTATGATTTCCCAGATTCACTACTTAAATATCTATGTGATGGTAGAATTTATATTTAGATATAAAACATAGTAAAATTTGGATATTGGTCACAAGATAGATATGATATATGGGATTATCATTGTTTTGGTGAGCAATTTTATTAAAATTCCTTGATTAAATGATATTAAACATGATAATAAACCATAATATATATTTTATATGGTTATAGTTTACTTCATGATAAAAAATTTGAGATATATTATAGGAATCAATTATTTTATTCATAATTCATTTCGATGGTTGATATGTGTTCTAAATGAGAAACATTATGAGAAATTGAATTTGAATGTTATAATAATTAATTCCACCAACTCTGAATTCTGGGTAGTGGATACCTAGTGTGCATCACCAATTTTTTTATTATTAGCACAAACTAAAAAAATAATATGGTATTTAATAGTGGATGAGTAGATATTATGTTTGATAATGTAGTAAATTTTTTTATATTAGAAGTCGATACTTATAACCTAAGTATACCAAGGGGATTAGATTTGGAATTAGATAACTGTTATTATGTTCCTTCCATATGTATAAATATTATTTCAGTATCTTTTTTTGAAAATATTTTATTTTCAATCATTAATAATAAAAAAAGTTATATATATATATATATAAGAATCAAATGTTTTGTAATTTAGAATATGGTAATGAAATTATACAGTCTAGATTTAGAAAATATTATATATAAAATTCAAAATAATATTTCTGATATTTATTCTCATTCAAACCACTATTTTAATTCTATCCATGAAAATTTAAATGGTAAAAAAATCTAAATATTATATAGAGATTTATTTTTGGATGGTCACACCATGATTCACTGTTTATTTTCACCATTACACATATTGTTTTAATTGATTTTGGGAAATAATTTATCAAATATAGAATAAAATTTAATCCAAATTTAATTAATATAAAACATTTTAAAAACTACTAAAATGTATAATTTAACTTATATTTATTTTCACATTGTATGTGCAGATTATTTGGAGAGCCCAAGATGAATTTGGAGAAAAATAGGCCAAGCTGCATGAAATCCCAAGAAGTCATGTGCACTAATTTTCACACTCTGAAAAAAATCAATTCAATTAGGATGATATTATATTTTTGGACCCTTGAAAATGTGGTATAAAAAACTTACGGAGACAAGTAAAAATCATTCATTCGTTTTTTGTCCCAACTAAAGTGATATTTCTAGAAAAGAAAACCTGAAAAAAAATCAAGAGTAATTTTTTTACAATACATTACATTATATAAATTCAACTTCCAACAATGTTTTTAGTTATATATTCAAGAGTCCATATATGGAATCTATTTTTTTTAAAAAAAAATTAATTATTAGCTAGTTAACATGTTAAAATCTAAAGGAAAATTTTTATTAGAAAAACATGGTTCCAAAAAACCACCTTCCACATTGCCAATAAAAATACACCTTGGGAACATAATTTGAAATATCGACTAGGAGGGATGTTTTTAATTTTATATTTCTAAAAGATTATTATCTTCATACTAGATGTTTTTGAGGCCTCTACTCTTATAGAGAGATCAAGTATGAAGCTTGAGTTCCATAAGAGCCTTCTCATCCCCTCGATGGAAAGCTAATTAGTGGGAATTAATTGTGAGGGATCTAAACTCTTATTAAGTGAGTTTCAAAAAATATATTATCTACCAGTTCAGTTTAATTTTATTTTAGTAAAATTTCATTAAATGTATCTTAAATTAATACAAATTTTATTCATAGTTTTGATGCATGTGATTTGTACTCACTTAATTGTTAACCAATCGCTACGAGGTTTTGAGTTTGTGACTTATGTTGTTCTGAGTTTAAAATAGAAGAATACTTTTAATTCCAACATTTTATATATTTTAATCTATTTAGAGGATAATTTACCATGTATAATTACTATAACTTGATAATATGATTTCTATGTCAAGGATTGGTTCAACTTCCATTTACATAATAGGTTGAAAAGTATTTGAGATTCTGGTTAATCTCAACAGAAGTGTTACTCTAAACCAATTGAACTTTTTATAACCATAAAATTGGATTGATTTGTACTAACATTTCAACGAAACACTTCTCTGATAATTCATAAATTTTAATTCTATTTTTCATTCACTAAAATATTTAAATTATGTTTTATTTTGAATCATATTTTAGAATCCCCCTTATTTTTTTCCATCAAAATAAATATTGATAAAACACACTATAAATCAAAAAACTCACTAAGAGATAACATAGGTTCTTTCCTATACTATCAAATAATTTTGAAAACATAACAAATTTGATGCATCATGATAAATAAAAAATTTGATTCATTTTATTATGAATGATTTAATACATACAAAACATATTTACTAGACAATATGACTAAATCACCTTTTAGTGGAATATGTGAAATGGATAGTAGGATATTAGATATCATACATAGTGATGTATATGGAATAAAAATTACAAATGAAATTTGTAGTTTTAGGTACTTCAAAAATTTTTCCTCTAGCATTATTCAGTATGGTTATGTGTTTATAATAGGACACATGTATGATATTTTTGAAAAAGTTCATAGTGTTTCATAAAGAACTAAGAAATAAATAGGAAAAGATTATTCATTTTCGTTAATATGATCCTGGTGGTGAATACATGTGATATAATTTTGATGATAACTTAATAAATTGTACAATTTTTTTATAACTCACTCCTCCTATAACACCATTGTGGAATACTGTGTCTGAATGAAAGAATCATACAATATTATAAATTGTTCAATTGATGAGATTTTAGTGTGTCCTTGCCATATAATTTTGGATTTATCCTTTAGATACTATTTTATTTATACTTAACCACATTATATCAAAATCATTCATAAAGATTATATATAAGATATGGATGGGAAAAATTACAAAAATTTATTTTATGTGGATTTGGGGTGTCAAAGAACCCATACGATGATTGGATTATGGTAAAATTTTCACAAAATAAAAAAATATTATTTATTTTTTATCGCAATAAAAATATGTGATATGATTTATATAATAATTATAAACAAATTTTTTTTATTTCCTGAGATTTCGTATTTCATGAGAAGGAATATACAAGTTTGAGTGTTGGTGGAAAGAAAATTAAACATAGAGAAGTTCCAGACTGAAAAATAGGAAGTGTTTATGAGATAAAGGTTGAGTTAGATATATAAAAGTTGGGGAAAATCAACTAAATAAAATAACATAGTAACCTTTAAGTAATTGTATAATTATCTAAGATCTTGAGAGATATTGGTTTTTTGTAGAAAATAATGATCTAGTAGAGTGTTAAGTAAGATTCTATATAGGGTGAAAGAATATTTTTCATAAGAAAATTAACATAGATGTTATAGGATTTCACTATAAATAATTCATTTTTTCAAGAGGTTATAACAAATTTCATGGAATTTGATATGAAGAAATATTTTAAATTTTATTATTGATAATGTCCCTTAAGATATTTCTTACCATAATTTCCCATTTTTAATTATGATATATATCAAATAGATACCAATTCCACTTTCCTTAATAGAAATTTACTTAAGGAAGCATATATGATATATCCTAATGGTTGGGACTTTGAAAATAATTTTTCTAATGATTTTATATTTCAATGGTCCATTCCTTGATTGAATTAAGCTTCTTAGAGTTGGAATATTGAGTTTGATAATGTATTAAATATTTTGGGTTCATCAAGAAAATGGATTATTAATTTGTATTTAACCATATTAGTGGGATTATTTTAGTATTTGATATATTGTGTTTAGATTTCGTACATCTTACTAAAAATGATATAGCAACAATACACAATATTAAGATATTGTTGGGTAAATGATTCTCTAGGAAAGAAATTGGCGAGTAATTCTACATTCATGTTACGAAGATGTATATAGATATATCTAAGGGTATATTTGGAGTTATTCAAGAATCATACAATTGTGAAGTGTTAAATTTGTTTAGCATGAAGAATTAACAAATGGGGACTTTTCTAATGTTTTGATATGTAAAGGTTAAAATTATTCAAGATCCGTATATATATTTATAAATAATATACATATTTCTCTATGCATATTCTATTGGATCTATCATGTATGTCATATTGTGTATTAAACCTAATGTCTCCTATGCTCATAGTAGAATAAGTAGACACCTATCCAATCCTAGAACGATTCAGTGAATTTTTGTGAATAGAATCCAAATGAACATGAGAATTATTAATTATATATTGTTTATCTATATAAGATATGATAAGCTCTGTACAAAGGGTTTCACTAATTAAAATTTCAAATATGATAATGTTGACTTGAAATCATGGTCTAGTTTCTTGTATTTCCTAAAATTTGGAGCAACCAGTTGGGAGAGTTGAAACAAGCCACCACAACAGTCTCAAAAAGAGAATTAGAATATATAGGTACATTAGATACTATAAAAGAAGTTTTTTATATCAAGGATATCATCACATGATATGGGGAAGTTCCAAGAATCCATGGAATAAACAAAATTTATAATGACAACAACGGATATTTTTATTAGGTAAGGGAACCTGGTCTCACTAAAGGACTAAACATATCCTTCATAAATACCATATCTTATTAGAGATCATTGAGAGTGGAAATGTTGGGATCTCTTGGGTGGATAAATAGGAAACAAATTCATATCTGTTAATATTTCCATTACCATATAATCAACATGAGGGTCACATTAAATCCATTTTGTGTATGACACATAAGATATTGATGTAATTAGTGTATATGTATTACGATTTTATAAATAAAGTTATTCTTTATTTATTTTTCATTCATGTGTACTATAATTTATTTTACATTAATAGGTAATGGATTGTACCTCCTAAAAAAATGACATTGAGCTTTCCAAAACTGATAATCATAATTTAGCATAAAGGGTTGTGATGATATGTTAAAATTATCATGATTACAATATTATAATAAAAAAAAAGTTGTTCATGATATATGATGAATAGAACATGGGGTGATAAGTTGAGAATAATTTTTTAGATTTACCTTTTAAATTATATCTCATAAAATGTCAGATGGTCGTTGATATACTTAGTGGCATACACATTTTATTAATCCAACATATCACTGTTTAGATAGATATTTAGAATATGAACCTTTGTACTTTGATACCATTTTTATGAAATATTTAAAGATTAAATAATCAGGTTTGGTGGAATATGTTACTTATCATCTATTCAACTAGAGCTCAAATAAGAAAGGATTTTTTGAATCATATGATGAGAACATACATTCAAGTTTTTAATTGAATTAAATGGATGAAGTTCATGTACATTATTAGTTGATTCACATATGATTTGTTTAGCGACTTAGATAAGTGGAATGTGATGTGGAAATTTGTTAAATGAATGACATGTGATGTATTCATCAACTAGGTTAGTATATTTTAGATAATCATGAATGGATAAGATGATTTATACTTGATCTATAAGTTTCATTTCTATTGGCCCCTTGATTCCATTGAAAAAGATATTATATAGGTATATATATGATATATATAATGTTGGTCGTAGTGGATACTCAAGAGGGGGGTGAATTGAGTTCCAATTAAAATTTCTGTTAAAATATTGTCTATTTAAAATACCTCAATTTATAAAACAATTTAAAAGGTAGTGAATTTATACAGATTGTAGATGTTAACTTAGATTCTCAAAGATTGATTAGGTCTCTGTAAATTTAACCATAGGATTAAACTAACTTTTGAAGCTAACTTACTGATTTACAATAAGTATAAACACTTGCTAATTTAACTATCAAAGTAGCTTCAAAATATATTTGTATTTCAAAGTAATAGCAGCAGAATATAAAAGATATATGTAGTATACTTTAAACATAAACTAAATATGCACATCAGATATAACAAGAGGTTCAGTCTCAAGGTGAGAACTAGTCCTCTCAAATTTATATAAATTTGATCCACACCCTGGATCGGGGTTAACAATAGTTTACAAAACTATCCAGGACACGCAGGGACCTCTTCCACAGTTCTTCGTGGGAAACAAAACAAAGACCAGGACACACAAGGACCTCTTCCGCAATTGACGTGGGTAAACAAGAGTTAAGAGTTTTGGAGTGAGGATTTTGAAATCCTCCAGGTCAGTTCAGGATACAGTGTGTGTATAAGATATACAGAGTACACCACAATGCTCGAAAGTAAATAAACAAATCACTTAGATAGAACAGATAAGAGTTTAGAAAGCTCTAGTGATTAGCAATGTTGTTCTGAACTCGTTGGATTCAGCAGGAATGCTTCTGAGTCCTTCTCTGGTTTTCTATTGAAAAACAGAGTGTCGTAGTTCATATTTTGTTCTACAGGAGTGAAAATGATCTCTTGATTCATCGTGTGTTCTTCAGTGGTGTTGGATTGCACGCATGAGAGTTCGTTGAAAGTCTTGAAATCCCTTTCTTTCTCGGGATTGTTCTTCTTGTTCAGCACAGTGCTCTCGGGTGTATGTAAGTTCTTCTGGTTGTATCTTCACACTTGCACGCGTGTACTGCATCTTAATCTTCCTTATATTCCATGAGTTCTGGTAGTAGGAATGACTCCCTTTTCATAGGTATGAGATACGTTTTCCTGACATGCCAACAACTATCATTTAATAACATTAATTGCATTAAAAACATCAAATATTACTGTTATTATTATTTAAATAATATTGAAAAAAATTTAAGAAATGGTGTCACAATGATTTTTTAAATGGTGTCTTCTTCACGGTTTAGTCTTCATAGTATGTGGTTCACGGTATGTGGTTCACGGTTTGTGGTTTATGGTATGTTCTTCATGGTGTCTCCATGTCACGGTGTGTAGCTCACGGTGTCTGGGTCACGGTGTGTCCTTCACGGTGTCTGGGTCACGGTGTGTCCTTCACGGTGTCTAGGTCACGGTGTGGCCTTCATGGTGTATGGGTCACAGTATGTCTTTCACGGTGTCTGGGTCACAGTGTGTCCTTCACGGTGTCTAGGTGACTGTGACCGTGTCTTGTACACATTCTGCCTTACTGTATCAAACATCACGGTGTCTCTGTACTTAGACAAATATCTGTATTTAGATTTAGACAGTAATATGCATAATATGGATTAATCATAATCATTAGAGAGTAAGAGAACTTGAATCATACAGGCTTGATAATATAAGTGAGATTTGGGATCATGCATAAGACTTGTAAATACTAAAGAGAGTAATTAACATCAATAAAATTCGCAATTATGATTGAGATTAATTAATAGTAATAGGATTTGTGATCATTGAAACCTGATTAATACATGAGGAGTCCAACAATATCTCCCTTTTTGATGATCACAAATCATATATAGTCAAAATATAAATGAAATGTAACAATAAAGAAATGAGCATATTAGAATAGCAAAAATTAGAAAATAATAGATTCGATAATAACATATCTCATTATAGTACTGATACTATTAGTTTTTCTCCCCCTTTTGGGATTATAAAAAAGTAGAGAGAAATGAAGGGAAACACTGTATTTGTCATTGAAAAGGTTCATAATAAAACATACATGAGAAATAAAAACATTAAACAACAAATGACATCCCATAAAAAATAGAAACAGTCCTTGGACTCTTCAGAGATCCATATCTTCCTTGCCTTAATCATCAGCAGGAGCTAGTGCAGATGTAGAAGAAGGCATATATGTGGTAGACAAAGAGGGTAAGGGTAGAACTTCAAAAATGGATGGAGCCAAAGTAGGAGCAGTAGAAGATCTAGGTTGCGGTTGGTCAAGAATGACTGGCCGGATCTAAGAAAGAGCTTAGTTGACTGACATGGTAGTTGAGGCTAAGGCAGGTAGACCAGGTATAAGGGGTGCAGCAACTGGAGAAACTATAGAAGTACTCTGAACATGAATATATGGCTTCAAAAGATTGATGAAATCAGTAATTATTTCTCCACCATATTGCATATCCTTTTCAAAATCATCCTTATTTTCCATGAATTTTTCCAATAATCTGGTGAACTCTGTAAGCTTTTGAACTTGAGCTTTAAAATCATGACTTACCATAGAAATTTTCAGGTTTTCCACAAGATATCTAAAGTGATCTGTCATATCACTTTTGGAGAAAATCCGGGTGAGATAAAAATCTATTTTCTTTGTGATCTCCTGTTGAGCATCATTGGATATCTTAGAATGAACTCTAACCAAGTCCAATGCTCGATCACTGTCCTTAACCACTTCTGACAAAGAAGACTGATCCAAGCCACTGAAGGCATTCTGAAGTTCTTCCTTGATTATGTATCTCAACAGAGAATCATCCAAAAGAGGAACAGAAGGTTGAACTGAACTAGGAGAAGCTTTTATGGCTATGGATAGAACTTTGAGCTTTTTCAAAACTTTCTACAGACTTCCAGTGAACTCTTCTGTGAGCTTATTCAGATTTTCTACAAGCTCCCTCATGTGTTCCAACATCTTGGTGTGTCTTGTTCCAATATTTTCATCAAAATATAGTAGATATGGATGAACTTGAGACACAATCTCTCTAGTAAGGGTGGAATCAGATGGGTCCGAAGAAGCAGCAACAAGTGCTGGGGCAGAAACAGGAGTAGGCTCTGATCTCAAAGACAACTCATTCTGCAAGTTTTCTACCATACTTTTCAGGTTTGAAACATCAACAATCAGTAGCTTATTTTCAACTCTGAATTCTTGAATTTCTCGGATCATCCTTGGTTGAATATGCAATATAATATTTTCCAAGAGAATTGATGCATCTTCTTGACTCAGTTGAGTTACTAGACAAGGTTGAGTGGATAATATTTTCTCAACTCCAGCTAACAGAGTCTCTCCAAAGACTTTCAGGGCATCTTTATATACAAAGGAGTGTTGCTCGGGTAAGAGTGCAGGTAAAGGTAGTGGAGCAGGTTCTGGTTGCGGTTCAGAGTCATCTTCAGACTCAGATTCCGATTCAGATTGAGAATGGGGCTCTGGTTCTGGTTCTGGTTTTGGATGAGCTATAAACTTCATTTGAAACATAGAAGAGAGATCCATTCCAGTTGTAGTAACTTTATATGACTCATTCACATCATAAAATCATGGGAAAACATAACGGGTGTACACAGAATATGTGATAGTAGGTTGAGAAGGTTCAGTAGATCCAGCTTCTATAATCTCAAGGTTTTGAGGTTCCTCACCCTCAAATTGTGCTTCCATTTCAGAGACAATAGGCTCAACAACATGGTCAAGATCCACAGGATCATCTCGAATCTCTTCAGAAAACTCTTACCTTGCCAGCTGAAAGGAAATTTCCATCCTCTCTTCAGTAGAGGGAATTATCTCAGGAACCGATTGTTCCACTGGTTGTTCTTCTAGATTGACTTCTTTCTCAACAGTGAGATCCTATTCAACAGGATCTATCTCTGTGGTTCATTGCTGATCTAAATCAGGAAAAAAAAAATTTCATGCAGCCATAGGATGAGTTTCTAGATTGATATCCTCCCTAGAAGCAGGAGCTTCCTCTTCTCTCAAACCAACAACAACTTCCTCTCCTTGAGGTATTGTAGCAGCGATAACAGCAGGGACAAAAATACATTATTTTTTAATAGGATCTGTTTCCATTGGAGGTATTCCAGTTTCTTCTCTAGGTGATACTTTAGCTGTCACTTCCTCTTCTTCTTCTTATGAATACTCAGCCACTTCATCTGGTTCCAAACCAGAATTAGCTCGATTCTTAGGCCTTCCTGGATAATCAACAGGATTAAACTTCTTATACAACTGATCATTATCCTCAACCCACTGCTTCTTCTAGGGGTTCGAGCTAATCTTCATCCTTCTGATGATAGGCATGGATAAGAAGAAATCATAGTCTTATAACTTTTCTTCATTCGGTCCAACCATCCCTTTGGCAACTAGCGTGGCTGAAATCATCCTTGAGTAAAACAAGGAGGTGTATTTGGAAGTGACTTTAATCAGCTCACATATATGGTTAATAACATACTTGTATAGGTTGATCTTGTGGCCATTCTTCAACATGTGAATCAGGAACACATCCTGATACTTCGTTACAGCAAAATCCCTTTTTCTCAGACTGATCAAATTCTGAACAAATTTGAATAGAAGTCCAGTTTCTCCATCTAGATCTGCAGCTATAACCCTTCGCTTGGTGCCATTACCAGTTAGAATTTACAAGTCATTTTCCAGACCGAAGATATCAGATGATGGAGGAGGGTCTCTCTGGTAGTTATCACTCATTCCTTCATGAGGAATTCGTAGGAATGCAGCCCACAACCTCGAAGAGAAGGAACAATTCTGACCATTGATCTAGCTGGTCACCATAAAGTTTTCTCCAAAATCAAAGGAAAACTTCACATATTGATAGAATTGAGATACCAGCCTCAGGTAAATCGGTATATTTTGTCCAGAGAACCATTCAATCCATCCTTGTTCTAATAAAACTTTCAAAACTAACGACTTTCTAGACAAAATCCACTCAAGGAAAATTTCTTTTTTAGGTACAACAGTATGGCTTACCAAGTTTGGGTTTAGAGGTCCTTCAGGAGCTATCCTCGGTATTCTCTTCTGTGTCTTAGAGTGGCGCTTCTCAGAAGAGGGTGAAGACGAACACTTCATCATAGGAATCCAATAAAGGTTCAGGTGAGAGAGGAGAAGGTTTTAAAGAGTGAGAAGATTTAGGAGAGAGTTCGGGTAAGGAATCGAATGAAACCCTTAAGTTTTATCATTTGGGAATGTCAAACGTCATAAATAAATAAGGGAAATCAAATAGCGGTGAAATAAAAATTACCGCGATACAGGTTAAAATAATAGTATAAATAATATTCATGGTGAGACTGTGAGTAGGCATTACAGTGTGATGACAACTAGTCATCACGGTGAGATAGTTGGTGGTCTTCACAGTGAGATAGTGACTATTCTGTGCAGTCATGGTGAGATAGTGAGTTGATAGACTGTGAGCACCAGGTCTTAAAGGTGAGACCGTATGCATGAAACGGTAACTGTAAAACAGTGAGTCATGAAACCGTAAAGTAAAATACAGTAAATTATTAAACATTAAGATCAGTAAGATTTATATTTATGATTAACCATGCCAAGATCATGTATGATGTAGTCTAATCTCTCAGAATTTAATGGTTTATTGAATATATCAGCAAGATGATATTCAGTACCAATGAATTACAATGTTATATCAACTTTTTGATAATGATCCCTCAAAAAGTGATGTCTTACATCAATATGTTTTGTCCTACAATGAAAAACAGGATTCATAGAAATATTAATAGCACTTTTGTTGTCATAATTTATTGGGACATGTCTGAATTGATATCCATATTCTAGTAATGTGTGTTTCATCCACAAAATTTGCGCACAACAACTGCCAGCAGCTATGTATTCAGCTTCTACAGTAGATAATACAACAGAATTTTGTTTCTTACTACACCATGATACTAGTGACTTGCCTAAAAGGTGACATGTTCCAGAGGTGATTTTTCTATCTAACTTAGATCCAACAAAATCAGTATCAGAATAACTAACTAATTCAAATGATTTTCCTTTGGGATAGAATAGTCCTAAATTGGGAGTATGCTTGAGGTATTTGAAAATCCTTTTTACAGCATTTAAATGTGACTCTTTAGGGTTTACTTGAAAATGAGCACAGATACACACACTAAACATAATATCAGGACGACTAGAAGTCAGGTATATTAGACTTCCAATCATTCCTCTATAAGTGGATTGATCAACGGATTTACCATCTTCATCAAGATCCAACTTACAGGTGATACTCATGGGAGTGTCACTACTTTTTGTGCTATCCAATCCAAAACGTTTTAAAAGATCTCTAGTATATTTGCTTTGAGTTAAAATAATTCCATCATCATTTTGAACGATTTTAAATCCAAGAAAGAATTTTAGTTCACCCATTAAACTCATTTCAAATTCATTTTTCATCATTTTAGAAAAATCAGTACATATTGAATTTCTTGATGATCCAAAAATAATATCATCTACATAAATTTTTACAACTAAAACATCTTTCGAAATTCGTTTTATAAAAAGAGTAGGATCAACTATTCCTTTTGTAAAACCTTTAGAAATTAAAAAAGTACTTAATCTATCATACCAAGCTCTTGGATCTTGCTTTAAACCATATAAAGCTTTTGATAATTTGAAAATATGATTTGGAAAAAGAGGGTTTGAAAATCCAGGTGGTTGTTCAACAAAAACATCCTCAGCAATATATCCATTTAAGAATTCACCTTTGAAATACATTTGATATAGTTTGAAATTTAGATGTGCAACATAAGCAAGTAAAATCCTAATGGCTTCTAATCTGGCTACTGGAGAAAAAGTCTCCTCGTAGTCAATTCCTTCGTCTTGACTATAGGATTGTGCAACTAGTCTAGCTTTGTTTCTAACTATGTTTCCAAGTTCATCTACTTTATTTTTAAACACGCATTTAGTGCCTATGGTGAAAGTGTCCTTAGGTCTTTAAACAAGATTCCAAACTTTATTTCTTTCAATCTGATTAAGTTCTTTTTGCATAGAAATTACCCAAAATTCCTCATTAATAACATCATCAATGTTTTTAGGTTCAATCTATCACAAGAAGTTTTAATGTTCAACATAATTTCTAAGAGAATCTATAGTCTGTGTCCCTCTATAAAGATTTCCTACAACATAATCTAAAGGATGATTCATTATAATTCTAGTTGATCTAGTAAAGGTTGGACTAGAAATTTCAGGTTCTTCTCTAGGTTCGGGTTCATTAGGAGCAGATTTTGGAATAATTCCAGAACTGGTTGTCTTTACAGCAGGTTCTTTAGATTTGTCATTAAGGTCCAGAACACTCAAATCTTCTTCAATATTTTCAAGAGAGGTTTTAAACACATGTGGATTAGTTTCATCAAATTTCATGTGAACATATTATTCCACACACATGGTTCTTTAATTGAAAACTCTATAGGCTTTGCTGGTTAAAGAATATCCTAAAAAGATTCCTTCATCACTCTTAGGAGAAAACTTATCACGATTATATTTTGTATTGAGAATAAATACTTTATATCCAAAGACTCTAAAATAAATAACTTTGGGTTTTCTATGATTCCAAAGTTCATAAGGAGTCTTCTTAAGAACAAGTATAATTAAGACTCTATTAATAATATAAAAAGTTGTATTCACAGCTTCAACCCAAAAGTAAATATGCAGGTCATATTCATTAAGCATGGTTCTAGCTATTTCTTGAAGGGTTCTATTTCTTCTTTCTACTACACCATTCTGCTGAGGTAACCTATGAGCAAAAACGTTATGACTATAGCCATTGTGTGAGCAATAGAATTCATATTCATGATTTTCAAACTCACAACCATGATCACCTCTTAGAGTTTTAATCTTAATTCCACTAAGGTTTTCTACAGATTTGGAGTATTTAACAAAGTAAGCACAAGATTCAGTTTTGTGAGCTAAGAAGTATACGCAAGTACATCTAGAAAATCCATCTACTAGAACATAGACATAATAATTCCCATTTAAACTAGAAACTCTAGATGGTCCAAACAAATCCATGTGAACCAACTCGAGTGGTTGAGAAGTTGAAACTTATTTCTTTGATTTAAAAGAAACTTTATGTTGCTTTCCCTTATGACAAGGATTACATACTTTGTCATTTAGAAACTCAAGTTTACATAGGTCTCTAACTAAGTTATTCCTTGTTAGTTTTCTAAGTGAATGTATATTGCAGTATCCTAATCTCATATGCCATAACCAGGACCCTTTACGAAAGGTATTTATACAGGTAACATTTTTCTTAGCTAGAGAATTTAAATCAACTGCATAAACATTTTCATTTCTTAAAGCAGAAAATACTAAAATAGTTTTAGAGTTAAAAACATTACAGGAATCATTTTCAAATTTGACATTATAACCATCATCACACAATTGAGAAATAATTAACATATTATATTTCATTCCATCAACAAATAAAACTTTGGAAATTAAAACTGAATTAGTGTTTCCAATTTGTCCTAGGCTGATGATATTTCCTTTAGAATTATCACCAAAGGTGAAATATCCTCCATCAAAATTTATTAAATTCTTGAAGAATGAGTAATCCCCAGAAATATGTCTTGAACATCCACTGTCCAAATACCATGTCTTCTTGTGGGAACTCTTCAAGCAGGTTTCCTACAAAACTGTTTTAGATAGAATATGATTTTGGTACCCAGATCTTCTTGGGTCCAGAAAGGTTAGCAATCAATGATTTTGGTACCCAAATTTGTCTTATGAGTCTTATATAATTTACAGAATCAAAATATTTTGAGAGATAAACTCTATTTAATTTATAACTATGTGAATAACTAGTTGAAGCATATGAATGTCCAGAACTAGAACTAGCAGTATTCTGTCCAGGTTTAGGAATAAATCTATTCTTAGTAATCTATCTCTGTCTAGGTTTTTAGCCTATTCCAGTAGTGTATTTTGGTTCTACTTACTTTCCTAGAATTTTAGTTAGTGTATCCTTTCCATTTGTAAACTTCTCTAAGTATTTTCTAAGTTGCTCATTTGACATTTATAGTGCTGTATTTTCCTTTAATAGTTGATCATTATTCTCTTTCTCAATAGTAAGTTCAGTTTTAACAGTTGTAGTGAGAGCATGCTATTTCTTCAATGGTTTTTATTTATCATTAAGCTCATTGCATGTCTCTTCCAGCATATTACAATATTTAGATAATTCAGCTTTAGTCATGTATTCAGAACCCGAATCAGATTCTATATCATCTCCAGAATAATAAGAATTTAAAACAGGAGTATCTAAAGTTACCTCAGATGTGTTGGTCATGAAACAGATGTTGGCATGATTTCTTTCAGAATCAGAAACTTCAGATTCACTTGTGTTGTCTTCAGAAGCACTCCAGTAAGCCTTCATAGATTTCTTGTACTTACTGTCCTTGTAATCAAATTTCTTCTTGACTTTTAGCTTTGGGCAGTCTACTTTAATGTGTCCTTTTCTTTTTCACTCGTAGAAAACAACTTCGTCACTTTTATATGGCCTTTTCTTGTCCTTCTTCCAATGTCCCTTATTGTCATACTTATCCTTGTAATTTTTTTTTCTGAAAAATTTCTTCTTCCTATAAAATTTCATAAACCTTTTGGCTATCTGAGCCATTTCAGCATCACTGTCAGAGTCTGAGCTTTCACATGTTGAACTGTCAGTTTGTATTCAAGATTTTTCTTTGTCCTTGTTCTTTGAAGCAGTAGTCTTGAAAGCCACTGATTTCCTTTTTGGTTCATCCTCTTCCTCTTTATTCACCTTGAGTTCTTCATCATACATCATAAGCTTACCAATGAGTTCTTTTACATGTAGAGTAGCAATTCCACATGACTCTATGATTGAAACAGATATGCCTCTCCATCGGTCTGGTAGACACCTCAATATCCTCATAATTTGTTCCTTTGATGGAACAACCTTTCCGAGTGAATTCATTGTATTGACTATCTCATTGAACCTAAGATTCATATCAAAAATGGTTTCATCAGTCTTCGTTTTAAAATTATCATATTTAATAGTATAAGTATTCAATCGCATTTCTTTGACATTAGTTGTTCATTCATGAGAAACATCCAGAGTATCCCATATTTCAAAAGCAGTTTTGCAAGCAGATATTCTGTTAAATTCCTCATCTCCTAGAGCATAGTACAAGGAATTCATAGCTTTACAGTTATTATTGTAAGCAGTATTTGTAGGTTCATCCCAAGTTGTTCTTTCAGTTTCTGGAATTTTATATTGATATTCTATTGCAGTCTAGATATCAAAACCCATACTTTCCAAATGAATTTTCATTTTCAATATCCACTGAGCATAGTTCATACCATTAAAGAACGGTGGCCTGTTAGTAGTAGCTCCCTCTAGTCTATTATCCACAACTAGATTTTAGAAAGTAGATTTAAAGAGATAAATATTTAGAACTAACAGAAATTTAAGACCTTTAAAGATGCAACTAAAATCACAGTTGAAAAAACAGAGTATTTTGAAAAATATTTAAACAAAAACAAAACCTCTGATACCAAATGTTGGTCAGAGTGGATATTCATGATGGGGGTAAATTGAGTTCCAATTAAAATTTCTGTTAAAATATTCTCTATTTAAAATCCCCCAATTTATTAATGAAGTTAAACTGTAATGAATTCATACAGATTATAGATGTTCACTTAGCTTCTCAAATATTTTTTTGGTCTCAGTTAATTTAACCATAGGATTAAACTAACTTTTGTAGCTAACCTCCTGATTTACAATAAGTATAAACACTTTCTAATTTAACTATAAAATTAGATTTAAAATAGTTTTTTATTTCAAAGTAATAGAAGCGGAATATAAAATATATATGTAGTATAATTTAAACATAAACTAAATATGCACAGCAGATATAACAAGATGTTTAGTCTCAAGCCGAGACATAATCCTCTCAAATTTATATAAATTTAATCCACACCCTAGATCGGGGTTAACAATAGTTTACAATACTATCTAGGCCACGCAGGGAACTCTACCACAGTTGTTCGTGGGAAACAAAACAAAAACCAGGCCACACAAGGACCTCTTCCACAGTCAACATGGGTAAACAAGAGTTAAGAGTTTTGGAGTGAGGATTTTGATATCCTCCAGTTTAATGTAGGAGACAGTGTGTGTGTAAGATATACATAGTACACCACACTGCTCGAAAGTAAATAAACAAATCACTTAGAGAGAATAGATAAGAGTTTAGAAAGATCTAGTGATTAATAATGTTGTTCTGGACTCGTTGGATTCAGCAGGAATGATTCTGAGTCCTTCTCTGGTTTTTCTATTCAAAAACAGAGTGTCGTAGTTCAGCTTGTGTTCTACAGGATTGAAAATGATCTCTTGATTCGTCGTGTGTTCTTTAGTGGTGTTAGATTGCACGCATGAGAGTTCTTTGAATGTCTTGAAATCTCTTTCTTGCTCAGGATTGTTCTTCTTGTTTAGCACAGTGCTCTCGGGTTTATGTAAGTTCTTCTTGTTGTATCGTCACACTTGCACACGTGTACTGCATCTTAATCTTCTTTATATTGCACGAGTTATGGTAGTAGGAATGATTCCCTTTTCATAGGTACGATATATGGTTTCTTGACATGCCAACAACTATCATTAAATAACATTAATTGCATTAAAAACATCAAATATGACCGTTATCATTATTTAAATAATATTGAAAAAAAGTTAAGAAACTGTGTCTTAGTGATTATGTAAATGGTGTCTTCTTCACGGTATAGTCTTCACGGTATGTGGTTCACGGTATGTGGTTCACGGTACGTGGTTCACGGTATGTGCTTCACGGTGTCTCCATGTCACGGTGTGTAGCTCACGGTGTCTGGGTCACGGTGTGTCCTTCACGGTGTCTGGGTCACGGTGTGTCCTCCACAGTGTCTGGGTCACGGTGTGTCCTTCATGGTGTCTGGGTGACTATGACTGTGTCTTGTACGCAGTCTGTCTTAATATGTCAAACATCACTGCGTCTTTATTCTTAGACAAATATCTGTATTTAGATTTAGACAGTAATATGAAGAATATGGATTAATCTTAATCAATAGAGAGTAACAGAACTTGAATCATATAGGCTTGATAATATAAGTGAGATTTGTGATCATGCATAAGACTTGTAAATACTAATGTGAATAATTAACATCAATAAAATTTTCAATTATGATTGAGATTAATTAATAGTAATAGGATTTGTGATCATTGAAACATGATTAATATATGAGGAGTCCAACATATAATAAATCTTGTTATTTATATACTCATATATATATATATATATGTGTGTGTGTGTGTGTGTGTATGTTTAATCAAGATTGAATGATACCCCTTAGTGGATTGAGTATCATTGATGCTTTTCTAGAGGATAGTCTTTGCATAAATTTATGAAATCAAAATTTCATATGTGTTTTCAATGAAAATAAGTCCCATTAGATCATGTCGTTAGGCCTTTGGATTAATTTTTTTTTTTGGAAAAATTGTTTGTTCCAAAATGAATATAAGTTTATAAACCACATCCAAATTAGTTTTGTATGGTTTGAAAAAACGTTGTGAATTTTTACATAAAGTCTTTATGTGATGTCATTAAAATTCATAGATTGCTTAATATGTACAAAAATTAGGGTACATCATATTCAATGATATAATCGGTCCATATACTATTGTATGAATATGATTTTTATCATAGGATACAATATTATTATTTCATAATGACTCCCAAGATTATTATTTTTTCACATATCATATCTTACAGTTGACATGGTATTTGGGTTTCATGTGCATGGGAGAGTGACACTTTTTCAAAATGGTTTAAATTAGTTATGAAAAATAATATGATTTATATATTTCTTTTCATATTCACTAAAGAGTTTAATTAATCTTATACTAAGGGTAATTAATGGTCGAATACTAGGGAATAGCGGTGGACACACTATCTCTTCAATTGATGAAGTGAATTATGAGTTCATATAAAAGGTTTATAATCGCTTTCATTTAAGTGTGAAAAATATTTTTTGGAGGTTTGATGTTAAATAATATACAATTGTGGTTAATTTTAATTTTAAAAACATGAATTTTTCATCCTCCTAAAATATAAAGTTTATTGGTTTTTCAAATTTATGATTAAATCAAACATAAAAGTGCTAAAAAGATAAACTGTATAAAATATAGTTAGCATTATAAAAATAAAATGATTGGAATTCTATATTTTCAGGGAAACATTTAACATATATTAAACATAAAAATATTAAATGATGTGTTGTTTAATAAACCAAATATTACTTAAAAAATTGATATTGTTGAAACCAAAATTTTAAAAAAATGTTAAATTATTGTATTTAAACTAGATCCATGGTATCCATGAATTTAATAATGCCATAATGTAACCCTGATTTTATACCTATCATAAAGGTCTATCTTTCTATCCTTGGAAACCCTCGACTAAATGTGTTGGTAGCATCTCACTTCGACGCACCAAAAGTATTTGATCTCTATCTTCTTAGATATAGAATCCCATGATCATATTATCATTAATTTATCCGTAATATAATCCCCAAAACCCCTCGATTGTGCGTCATTTGAATTATAATTATTAAGATATAAATTACTAACAATTTATTAATGAAAACATACATAATGTTTGTTCTTTTATAAAGTGCATAGAAAGAAAAATTACACTAATTGGAATCTCTCTAAGCCAATACAAATAACAAATAATCAAAATAAAAAAACTATTACAATGATTTTAGTTTATTTTATTCTATGTTCTCATGATACATGTGGTGTGACTCTATTTATAGTCATCTTTGTAGAAATATCCAATGGTTGAATTCTGAATAAGTATATAACAATTGTGAATGAATTAATATGAAATTATTTATCTATTAATGAATTAAACATTTTAATTTATCTACCAATGAGGTAAACTAGTATTTCTACAATGATTTTAAATTGGATAGATATATTCTATAATGAAACATAGATCATGAGAACATCATAATTTTTTCGTTCTCACCTTTTTATCATACCAAAAGTTCATTCTAAATTAGAATAATGATATAAACAAAAACATAAAGTTATATCATTTCTATATAAAGTGTATTTTGATTTTGGAAATAAAAAAAGAAGTGATTCATTAACTCAGAAATATCCCCCTTTTTAGAAAAAACAAGTGACATAAGAAAGTTTTAAGAGAGGAACTAAAATTAAAAAGAAAGATATTTTTCTATTAAAGAGAAATTATCCTCCATTATTTTCAAATAATATTTTTTTAAACTTTATTAGAAGAAAAATTCACCCCCCTTGAAAAATGTTGATCAGAAATAAAACATTATAATAAAAAAAATTAAATATATGTTATTAGAGAAAACAATACTCCTCCTTAGTAACTTTCTTAAACAAAAACTTTTAAATATTATATAAGATAGAAAAAAGTCTTTAATTTTTATTTCTTTTATATTTCTCAAAATAAATATAGTAGAAAGAAGTAATATATAAATAGAAATTTAAAATTTAAATATGTTTGAGAATAATCTGATCATATTTTTAGTTTTCTTTTAGAACTCATATATCTCATTAGGTATTTAAAAAAATCCTTCTAACATGGTTTATGGAATTTAATTTTCATATATCTATTAAATTTCAACTATTATTTCCTATTTCAAAATAACTTCTTATTAAATTAGTTCAAATATAACATCAGTTTCTCTACGTGCCCAAAGGATATTTTTAAAAATATTTATATAATAAAATATATGATTTTTTAATATTAAATTTTGAACAGCTCCTTATTTAATAATAATAAAAGTGGGATGCAATTTTGTATCTAATGAATTTATTACATTGTAAATTAAAACTTTAATCTTCATGGATATTTTATCAATCCTTTCTAGATAATCCCCTATAAAAATACTTTATGGGAGAAACATTTTAGAATAAAAAAGCGACGATAGAATGAAATATTTAAGGTCAAAAAACATTTATATAGTTGTAATTATATATTAATTTATGATTTTTATCATCCAAGAAGTTTTCCTTTATTTTAGTAGTTTTTCTTAATGTCTTTTATAAGAAATGGAAGTCAAAAACAAATTTCAAAATGATTATTTTAAGAATTAAAAATAAAATTTCATTTAATGGAAAACTTACCATTTCGAGAAATGAAAAAAATACCTCTATAAGATATAATTAAAAAAAATTATTAATTTTGAATATCTCTCCCTATTTTGAACAATAATATAAAGAAAATGGTAAAATTTATAGTTAAAAAATAATCATCTTTGAATTTATCTTACAAAAAATAATGATGGATCTTCCACTTTTAAGGATTATTTAAGAAAAATTATTAATAAAAAAATAGAAATCATTTTTAGAAAAAATATAATGATAAAACATCAGTATATAATGATTGATAAGTTAAAGAAAACTAAATTTAGAAAATAGATAAATTTTAAAAATAAATTAGCTTGAAAAATATATAAGTTTGAAAAATACATAAGTTTGAAAATATTTAATTTTTAAAAATAGATATTTTTAGAAAATAGAGAAGTTTAAAAAATAGATAATTTTGAAAAAAATCTCCGGTTTATTTATTGTGAGATGTGTTTTTAATGTAAAGAGATAAATGAAACAAAAAGTGGATTGAATATCACATATGTTTGATGATTCCTAACTTTTATTTAATAAATATGTATCCATCATAAAAAATTTATTTTTAAAAAATATCTGCAAGTTGATTGTTTGTCCCATTAAAGTGAAGAATAATATATTCTTTTCATGTGTGATCCAAAAAATGGAATCTTACATCAATTTTATTTAATCATGAGTGATGTGTTGATTTTATAGATATGTAAATGTAACTTGTATCATAAAAAATAATTTGACTTCAAGTAAAACAAAAATCCAAATCCATGAGTGTTTATGTCATGCACAACACTTGGCCACAACAACCTTTGGATACTATATATTTTACTATAGAATAGAAAAGTACTACATTGTGTTGTTTTTAATTAGACTAGAAGACTAAATATTCTCCTAAGAAATTAAATGTTATAGATTTAGATTTTCTGTCTAAACTATACCCTCCGAATCCAACATCTAAGTAACTTTTTAGAAAAAATTAGTTTGAAAAGAATAAAATAATTTATGTTTTAAAGTACCTATAATGTATCTAATTTTTTTGCTTCTTTCTAGTGAGAATTTTTATATTATCCTGAAATCTATCACATAAAAATACTAAAAAAATTATTTTTGGGAGCCTTTTAGAAAGATACATTAAACCTCTAACCATAATTATTTAATTTTGTTTTTGATATAATTATTTTCCAGTTTCACCAAATTCATGTTTGATAGAATTTTCTACTGAATTAATTGTGTTTAATTCATTTTTAAAAGGATTTTTTTGTGTAAATTTTAGAAGATTTTTTGGTGTTGAAATATTTTGATTTAAATTTTGGAAAATGAAAAAACGAATGAAAAAGTTTAATTCTCCCATCATGGTCATGTCAAAATAATTTTGAATAAGTCTAGAAAATCTCTTAGAAATAGATTTTTGAGTTGAACCCAAAATAATTTCACCCACATAGATTTAAAAAATAATAATTTTTCAAATTTTATTAATAAATAGGGTTGGATCAACACTTCTTTTAAAAAAAATTACATTGAAGTAAATGTTAGGTAAGTCTATTATACCAAGATCAAATGGATTGTTTAAGTCCCTAGAGCTATTTTTTAAGTTCAAAATTTTTTTTTATAAATTTAATATATTAAAAATTAGGATGTCATTAATTATAAATATCCTATTGAACTTGACCATTAATGAAGTCACTTTTAATATCCATTTAGAATATAGTAAATTTCATATGACTTTGAAAGGATAATCAGATTATGATTGATTATAATCTATTTACTGGTGAAAATGTTACACCATAGTCTTTTCCTTATTCTTGAAAATAACCTTTAGAAACAAGTCATGGTTTATTTCTTATAATAATTCCATTTTAAACACATATTTTTCTAAAAAGTCATTTTACTCTAATTATTGATACATCTATAGGGTGTTCAAATAAGGTCCAAAATTGGTTCTAATCAAATTCAGGGAGCTATTATTGTATATTTTTTATCCAAATTTATTCTAGTAAAGAATCATATAATGTTTTAGGATATAATATGTTAATAAGAAATGAATCTACTATTAATGTTTTAGAGAACTTATTGTCATAACTAGATGGATTACATACCCAAAAATTTCATTTAAAGGATGATTCCTTAAGACTAACTGATTTTTTTGGGTATAATGGTAAGATGATATTTAACTAAAAAATGTTCATTTTCTGTTTAAGTGTATTCTAGATATTGAAAACATAGTGATCTTACTTATATGAGATTTATAATTGGTAGTTGTAAATTATGTTTCGGTAATGTTAAAGAAGTATTTTTGAAAGCGTAGACAGTAATATGAATTTATGATGGTTTGGAGAAGAAAAGGATCTTGTAATGAATCACATTTTTCCACGTATTATTTTTTGATAATTTATGTATTATTATTGAGACCAGTATTGGAGACGATGTGGAATTTTGAGTCACTATCTATCTGGAAAATATGTTTTAAATATATTAAATATAATAAATGTAATGTACCCACATTTTTCCTAAAAAAGTATATTAACTTCAAAATAGGGGTTTTAATGAGAACTCTAAAGGAACCATTGTGTTTATAGCATGGGTTTTACCCTAGGCTTGAAATATCATTTGTCATCTTGGTGAGTTTGTTAAAAATTCATCACAGGCATAAAAATGAATGAATAAAATGAAATAAATAATTTTTTTGATATTCTGAACTAATTTAATCAATAATTAAAATATTATGATGGAAATTAAGAGTTTTCCTAATAACCTTGGAGCCATTGAGGATACTGTTGGGGGATCTCTCTCAGAAAAATGAAAATTGGACCACAGTTCTACGATCAACGTGAAATCGAATCACAGGATCTTGCCAAAGAGAATGACACAACTTCGTTCTTTTTCAGTGATCAATCCAAAGTTGTGGTATAATTTTTTTTTGAATTTATTATTTCCTTGTGTCTATTTCTTTGATGAATTTGATTCAGTAGACCAATATATTAACTCGCGGATCGGTTGTCTTGTTGGATAGGTTATCTGCATTGATATTTTTGAGTAAATCGCTTCGTGTTTGTTTTATTATCTCTTCATTAATGATTCTAACAACAACAGACTGAGTTAAAAATGAAAATTTGATGAGATCCATTCATTATGGTTGTTCTTGTGCCATTATCCCAATTTTTTCCCGTTCAAAACAAGGGATTCATTTTCCTAGTGTTTTGACCCAGATACCTAGGAATCATGCATCTCAAACTATTTTCTTGGAATAATGATTCGATATAACGGATTATGGATTGATATGGTTGAGGGATCAAGAAATGGAAGTAATTTTTAATAATTAGAACTAGATTTTATTCCTCTGGTTTTGAGTGGTAAGTGAGATGGTGATGGGAATGAATGAAAACAAAATCCCATACAAATTGGGTGGCCAGAATCTGGTGATTTTTCGAAGCGACGTTCATCCAGAGTGAATCCGTGTTTTCTAATGAGATTGAGGCAAGAATACAAGGTGAAAGTAGTACAATCACATAGAAGTGGAAGAATTCAGTTTCTGAAAAGTCTTGAACAACACAGTGTGTACTACTGAGTTACATACCATGTGTGGCCCTCTCAATAGCGACTAGGTTTTGGGGATAAAATTAAGGTTCACACGGAATGCAACCCTATGACATAGAATGTGGCCCTTCCCAGTTGTCTTAGAATGTACTTCTATGGGTACAAAAACATGACCAGAAGTATATAAGAAGGATCACACTATTTACTTCTACACAGACACGACCACGCGTAGTATACAAGGGAAAATCCATGTACTTGGATACAGAAAAAAGTACACCTACATGAGCACACTTTGTACTTTTACACAGACACGAACACGGTCCATTTACTTGGGAAGGGCCTTGTGTTGAAGGGACATATCGTGTACTCATAATACTCATTTTATACTCCTTAATAGAAGTCTTGGATCCTTGTTCCTCTATATCTTGGATAAGTTTCATTATTGTGCATTACCTATATCCTTTTCCTAAGGGTTATTATGGAATTGTATCCTACACACATGATAGTGATACCTTCAGCAAGAATTCTCGGATAGAGTTTTTTGGAATACTTCTATAAGGCTCTTAGGGAGATCCTCTATCATCTTCATTCCATTGGAGGATTTCTTGGTATCATCATGACCAATACTGCACAGACACCGATCTTCTACATTGTGGGTAAATTATTATTGAGTTGTTGGTATAACCCATTTTATTGGGAGTGATATTCATCTACGTATCGTATCTATTTATAATTCATGTATAATTTTATAGTGGCGAGACCCGATGTGAACTACCTCTTGGATGAGGATCAATAGTGATATCTGTCTCATGGAGTGTGTTTTACTCAAAGAGTTTTATATGGAACCTCCAAGCATGAGTCCTAGGTTGGTATTATAGTTGTGAATTTTCCTTGAGACAGTGTGTCTTTGTTGATTATATCTTAATATTCTTGTTATATGTGTTATATACATATAACTATGTAGAGTTTCTTTTTATTCTTTTATTACATTCTTTGTGGTTTTAGGGTTTCCTACTAAGTATTTTTATATTGATCCCTTTTTTGTATTTCTCGGAACGTGCCACTTCTTGCGTAGAGGATTTACTATTTGAAAAATCCGTAGAGGGAATAGGACTAGAAAACACATAGTGATCCAAATATATTGAGTTGTGTTTCTATCGTATCTTTATAGTAGTCCGCATGTTTACCTTCAGGTTGGATCTTTTTTCAGACTCTTTGTGGTGGGATTGTATTTGGACTTATTTACTTTTTATTTCTTTTTGTCATTCTCTGATTGTGGTATTTAGATGTATACATGAATTATTTATCATTTTTTTACTTTTAATCCTGGTATGTGCGTTGATATGTGTGTGTGTGTGAATGCACTTTAGGATAATGCCTCCCATGTTAGTGATATACTTACTTGGAACTTGTTTCTATCCCGTAGCCTATTGGAGGTGGGCTTGGGGAGTCACCACATGGTCCCCATCATGACGGGTCATGATAGAGTTTTATCAGAGAATTATGATATACCATAGTATCAGAGTTTGTGAGATTGGTATGGGCAAATAGTGTTGAGTTTTTTGATTTTAACTTTCTGACCAATAACACTAGTGTTGGTGCGATGGCTGGCAGATCTATACACTAGGGATTTTATCACATTCCTTTCAAATCAGAACACAATAACACTAGTTTTAGGGAAAAATGGTACACATATCATATAATAATGACCTATGGTTTCCATTCCCTTTTTGAGTAATCTCTCCAAATATAATCATTGATTGTGATGCATATTGTTTGTTTTCAAGACTCCTTCGCGACATGTCCCTTATAGGATTCAACTACAGGACCTGTAGTATAACCCCCTTAGATATAGGGCATCAATACTAGGACTAGTACCATAGGTATTACCTCCATGGGTTGTTCTAGTTATACCAACAACTTTTTATCATCATATAGCACCAGCAGTGACATCGGATGAGGTGCAAAGGCTGAGTACACTTCATAAGTTCCAAAAAAAGTGACCCATAAGGTTTTGAGGAGAGCCTAATCCAAAGGAGGTTTAGGAATAGCTTGATGTGGCGACATGAGTTTTTTATCAAGACATGACACTAGAAAATGATATGGTAGACCTAGTAGGGAATGTTTTTAATGTCTCAATGGGATAATGGTGGAGATTAGTCACACTTTTTTATGATGAGGTGACTCTGGAAAGGTCATACTTGGAGCGCCTGTTCATAGAGGATATTTCTCTAGATACACTAGGTGTTTTATTATTCCAAGAGAATCTACATTTTCATTAGTAAAATATAAAAATAGCTATGTATTCATTTAGGTTCACCAAAATCTATAGGTACATGATGGATATGGTTTGACATTAGTTATTACATGATCAAACCGTTGGGTGAGGAATGTGTAGAGACATCTAAGACAACATTATAACATTGTGAATTTCTAATTTTTCTAGGGTTATAGAGAAATATTTGATAGTTGAGAGTTTCCGTAATGAGATAACATAGATAGCGGTTGTAGAAAGTGGGCACATAAGAGTAGACACCTCAGATGTATGGGGTGATGTTAGTCTCAGGGACCTATATGTGAGAGAAATTTTAGGAGGAGATCCCAGGGTAGAGGCTGTGCAGTTTAGGGCATACCAGATGGGTCCAGTCATCCCATAGATAGGTAGTGCGCCTCATGTGATGGAAGGGGACATCTTGAATGATATTGTCCAACCCATCATGTGGATAATAGGGAGAATGTGGATGGGCCTCCGAGTAAAGAAAGTGGTAGTAGTAGATAAGTCCACAGGATGGTGGACATGGAAAGGGGGATGGGAGAGTAGATGGAGGTGGTAGGAGCTTCGAATTGTTACTAGCACCACCCCTGAGTGGTGCACACCAAACGAAGGAAGTTAGAAGACATGGGTGGGAAAAAATGTAGGAGGTCAAGGATTTTGACCCCAAGGCTCTAGGTTTTATTTGAGGTATTATATGTTCCTTTTCAACCTAAGTAGTTGTATTGATTGACATAGGCCTTAGTCATTACTTATTGAAACATATCTGGTTTGAGACTTTGAGATCCTGTATGAGCCCTTTCCTCGACCCTTATGCTTGGAGACTCCTATTGAAGATGTATCATTAATCAAACACTTGTACTGATAGTGTTACTGGACTCTTGGAGGTGATAGTTTCAGTTGGGATCTCTTTGTAATAGAAATTAGGCCTTACAATGTCATCTTAGTTATATACTAGTTATCTACATTTCATATCCAGATCAGATATTTTAGGTAGTGGATGTGGTGTGTCTGCAGTGATGGGACTTGGTTTTCTTTTTGGGGGGGAAAGGAAACCCAGGAAGTGTAGGATGGGCTTCTGCATTGGAGGGTACAACCAATTAATCATCAATTGGCCAACATGACCCATGGTGATATGGAATTATATGTTGTTCTATACCCTAGGATGACCCAACGTGATATGGAATTATATATTGTTCTATACCCTAGGATGACCTTGAAATCCATTACATCATATTATATTTATCCTATATATCATAGTGATCTAGGGGTGCAGTTGGAGTACTTGCAAAGGAATGGATTTTTTAGAGACAACATTTCACCCTAGGAAGCCCCATTTTTTCGCCAAAAGGAGGATTGGATTTTGAGGTTATCTATGAAAAAAAAACTTAAATCAAGTGTTTGGGAAGAATAATTATCCACTACTAAGCATTGATGATCTCTTTGATCAGTTTATAGGGGCAGGATGGTTCTCAAAGTTTGACCTTAGATCAAGCTATCACTCGTTGTGAGTATGGTACAAGGATATACAAAAGATCGTATTTAGATGTCACTACATTCACTATAAGTACTTACTGATTCCATTTTTCATTTTTAATTCCCCATAGTATTTATGGGAATCATGAACAGGATCATTATTCCCTTTTCATACAAGTTCGAGACAGTATTCATCAATGATATCCTTGTCTACTCAACTTATGAGGAGGAGCATGTGAGACACTTGAGGATGGTTCAGAACATACTTTGAGAGAAAAAACATTATAAGGACCTCTTGAAGGTCCATATATTGATTCGGGTGGTCAACTTTTTAGGAAATGTTATCTCAGTAGATCAAGTAGTAGTAGATACCACTATGGTCGAGGTAGTGTTAGCTTGGGACCCACCCAAGAGTGTGACAAATGTTCAATGATTTTTTGGTTTAGAAGGCTATTATCCAAGATTCATATCTAATTTATCCAAGATATTAGTTCCCATGATAGAATTGACTTTAAAGGGGTAGCCTTTTGTGTGGAAAGAGAGGTTCTATAAGGTTTTTTTGAAGTTTAGGTAGATATTGACGAGTGATCCCATCTTGAGATTTCTAGATGGGGGTGTTTAGTACGTAGTCTTCTGTGATGAACCAGAGACCGTACTTGGTTGTGTTCTTCTGTATATGTAAGAAGTGATTTTGTATAGTTAACATTAGTTGAGAATACATGATAATAACTACATGACCCACAAACTTGAGTTAGTAGTGGTAGTATTCACACTAAAGATGTGGCGACACTACCTGAAGGGAGAGTAGTTTATCATCTATTCTGACCAAAAGAGTCTGAAGTATATCACTCTCAGAATGAACTTAACTTGAGATAGATGTGGTGGATAGAGTTTATCCATGATTATGACTATTATATTACCTATACTCTTGGTAAGGGGAACATGGTTGAATATTCTCTCAGTGGAATATAATGTTCGTAGTTACTCAATGAGTCATCATAGAAGTTTGTCACATTACAGTTATCCTTTGTAGAAGTAGAAGTAGGAGATTACCTCTAGTAAATGGTCATTACGATTCTAATTTTAAAGTGTGTTAGGGAAGTTCATCTTGGGGATACCTACTGTGAGACACTACATACTATGATATCCAATGGAATTTCACCTGATGGATTTTTTGATGGTGTGGATCATATCATTCTTTTCCAAAAATGAAAAATGAACTAGTGACATTGTAGGAGTATGTTTTTTAGAGAGTTTTATACATATCATTTAGTGGTACATTCAGGTGTGGATAATATGTACCAGGACCTCCAACATTTGTTTTTGTGGCCATGGATGAAGAAGGGAGTTGTAGAGTTTGTCTGTAAATGCTTTACTTGGTAGTTAGTAAAGGATAGACACCAAGTTCTAGAAAGTTTAATTCAACCTCTTGAGGTTCCAGAGTGGAAGTGGGATGTGATAACCATGTAAGTCATGACAGGATTACCATAAACATCTTGAGGCACAATTTTGTATAGGTTATTGTAGACCGAATCACCATGTCAGGCCACATCCTAGCTATTTTGGAGTAGAGATCAGTAGATATCAACAGAAACCTCGATGTGTATAGGATAGTTCGACTCCCTGGAGTCCCAGAAAATATCTTTTCTGACCATGATTCTCACTTTACAGCTCAGTTATGCAAGGAATTGTAAAAGGTGTTTGAGACATAGTTTCATTTGTGAATGGATTTTCACCCCTAGATTGATGGCCAAACTGAGTGGACCATTCATGTAAAGGAAGATATGATGTGACCTTTCATGTTTGAATATGGCCATATTTTGGAGGATCATTTTCCACTAGTGGAGTTTGTATACAAAAACTACCGCCATTCCACCATTTGTATGATACCATTCGAATCCTTATAAGGGAGAACCTAAATGTCATCACTTTCTTGGACTGACACATGAGAGTCAGTGCTTATAGTCCAAGAGTTGACAAGATCCAATATTGGAAAGGTTTAAATCATACAAGAGTGTAAGAGGACTGAACTGAGATCTCAATAGTCTTATACTGACTGAAAATAGAGGTATTTGGAGTTTGGGGAGGGAGGCCATGTGTTTCTATGTCTTTCACCTCCTCATTGGTTACAAAGGTGTGGAATAGGTGAAAAAATATCATCAAGATTCATTGGACCATTATATATATTGTGTAGATTTGGTGAGGTGGAGTTTCACTTAGATCTACCTCCATAGTTAGACGAGGTACACGATGTATTTCACATGTCTTAGCTGATGTAGGGTTTGCATCACCCATCACACGTTATCGACTAGGGTGATCTGGACATTGAAAATGGAGATACCTTTTCAAGGTACTTGACATAGATTGAGGATTGACATGATAGAATACTTCTTGGGAGATTGATTCATTTAGTTTGTGTTTGGTGGAAGTATGAGAATCTTCAAGAGAGTACCTAGTAGTGGGAGGTATAGATTCTTGATAAATACCCAAATCCCTTTGTGTAACCACTTGTTTTTGCATTTTTGGATGTAAATCCCCACAGTTGGGAGAATTTAAAGAATCATATTTTTTAATTTATTATTTTTTGTGTATTTTGTGGATTATTTCTAAAACTTCAAGCTTAGAGAACATGCAATTCTTGATCCTGGTATGCCTAGAATAAATGTTTGAAATATATTAAATATAATTAATGGTACATGGGCAATGTTTTCCTAAAAATGAAGAATAAAATATAAAAGGGGGACCAAATTATAAATCCACGAGAAAATATTAGTTGAGAGAATAGGTTTTACCCTAGGCACGACATACCCTTTGATAGTGTAGGGTGTTTGTGAAAAAATCATCAAAGGTATAAAAAGATAATAAAAAAATTATTTATTTATCTACTAACTTAATGACCTAATTTCATATAAAAGTAAGCTATTATGATGGAATTATATGGTTATCAACATAACCCTAAGGCCATTGGAGGGAGAATAAGAGGATATCTCTCAGATGAATGATAACCAGATCATAGTTCTACGATCGGCGTGCAGCAACATCGAGGGTTCTCACCAATGAAAATGGTGAAACTTCGTTCTTTTTCAGTGATCAATCTGAAATTAAGGAAGGCCATTCGTTTTTGACGACTTTGCTTTCCATTTTCTATTTCTACAATGAAAATGACTGACTGAATTCCCCAAAGGCCTCAATTTTTATTTATTTTTGGATAAACCCACTTTTAAGGGAAAAGGGGGAAACCTCACATGAATTTAAAGAAATGGATACATAAACACAACCCAATACCAAAACATGACTACTTGTAATGACTCCCTCCAGCATCAACATCTTTATGACAAGCCTCCACCGATGCAAGGCTACTCAGCAAACTGTCCCGTGCAAAGATGAATGGGCCTGGTACCGATGGCTAGGCCATACCCTCTTATTCTTCCAAATCCGAATAGCCTTTCATAGTGAAAGTTGCCTACTTTGAGTCCTCATCTGAAGCATTTCCTTGCAGAAATTATGGACCAAGACATCATCCAAAAAATTATAACCATCAAATGTATCACTGATTCAACTTTCCCAAATGTTCTGACCATACTCCCAACAAAAACAAAAGACCATAGAACCTCCATCACCAAGATGCAGCTCCACCACCTGCAACTCTCATTCCCAACACCAGCAAAACAAACAGTCCAATTTCATGATCCATAATTCAAAGATAATGGAAACCATACCCAAGAAGAATTTGAGGGAAAATCCACGCAGCACACCTGAACCCTCCACTTCCTTGTCTGGGAAAGCCACAACCAAGAACCACCTTCACTGATTCCAAGAAATCCTCCCGCGACGCGAAATTAGAGACCAAGCCGCTGAACCATCTTTTGCAGGACAACAAGATCTCATATTCCCTCACTCCAAAAACAACAGCAAATCTTTGGATCCATGGTAACACAAACACTTCCACATATCAAGAACACCATCCTCAAAAAATGCTTCACTGTTTCACCATCAATCAAAGATGCATAACAACACCACTAGATAACCAAAATTAGCCTCACACAAACCCAAATCCAACTACAAATAACCACGAGACAATACGAAGCCACATATTAAATAACCTTAAGAGATAATGAATCCCTATATCAGGGAAAAAACCAAGAAAAAAACAAAATTGGAAGCTAAAAGAAAGAAACTAAAACCATCACCAGTGCTCCTGTAGAAAAATCTTGTCACTGTCCAAACCCAAACATCTTCTCCACCAGTTAGGTCACCCGCAAAGACCCCGACACCACCCAACCCACATCTTGAGACGCAACAACACCCTTAGGCTATGAAAGATGGATCTCTGTAATTGGACTTACACTGCGCCGCCATGGAATCCCTATCCGACACAAAGGAGTTGAGTGAGAAGCAGACCAGCAACAATGTAGACCTCCGAGACGACCAAGTCTATGAAGCCACATGATACCACCGTGTTAAGAATACACCATCACATGCTCACCAAGAACATAGAAGGGAGTCGAGCTGAGGATGAATGAAAGAAGGAGGTGGTGGCGACAAGGGGAAGCCCTAAAATTTTAGCTCCCATTACAGGCTCATCCCTCTACAATGAACATGAATAATTCGACTAATAGATTGATTAGTGGGTCATCTTGTGGGATGGATTATCAAGGGAGATATTTTTGGGAGAAATTACTTTGTATCTATTTGTTTATCTCTTTGTTCATAATTCAAACTATAATGGATCAAGACCAACAAAAAATTTGTCCTATTTTCATTCTTCATGGTTGTTCTTGTGCATTTATACCCCATTTGTTTCTTCGTTCCCCACCGAGGATTCATTTTCCTGGTGGTTCACCCCAAATGCTGATGAATTGAGCATTATGCACCCATTTCTTAGTGAATGGATTCAATATTAAAGATCAAGACTTGGTATGACATAGAAATCATGTGACTATGGTTGTAGTGAATAAATCAAAAATAGATTTGAGACATCCAATTTTAAATGGTGCATGTGATGGTGAGAAGAATGAATAGAAACTGAATCTCATTAAAATCTGGTGCCCATAATCCAATGACTAAATATGGAAAGGTTCATCTAGAGTAGTTCCATGATTCTCGATGATATTGGGGTAAGAATACAAGGTAAAAACGGTGCAAGTGTATGAAGGAGGAATAAATTAATTTCTATAAAATCTTGAACAACAATGTGTGTACATCAGAGATACACTCTACATGGGGACCTCCTAGTGGTGGTAGGGGTTTTAGGATGAAGTAAAGAATTAAATGGTGTGTCACCTTATCACATGGCATGTGACCCTTCCCAATTTATTTATCATGTTCCTCTGAGGGTACACAGGAAAGGCCATGAGTTCATGGGTATGAGCACACTATGTACTCTCACATAAACACGGATATTATAGATGTACATAGTAAGATTCATGTACCTATACATGGGAATAATTACATGGGAATTAGAACGCAATGTGCTTAATCACAGATAGGGACATAAGATGTTTGCATGGGAAGGACCTAGTGTCAAAAGGACACAACGTGTACTCCTAAAACTCATCGTCTAATCCTTTAAAAAAGGTTTGTGTACTACTAATAATCACCTTCTACTCCTTTAAAGAAAGTTTAGTTCCCTTTTCCTATGTATCTTGGATATTTTTCGTTAGGGTGAATTCACTATATGATTTTCCCAAGGGTTAGTATAGAATAACGTCCTACACATAGGATATTGATCTCTTTAGTCGGACTTCTTGGATAAAGATGTTGGAATACTTACTTGAGGACTAGTGTGATATCCTCTACCATATTCTTTCCCTAGGTGGTGTTCTTGGTATCATCCTAACCAAAACTATGATGGTGTTGATCCTTTATTTAGTTGGTTCAATACAGATTGAGTTATTAGTATACCCATGTCCTTGGGAGTTATCCTTGTCTATGTATCTTATTTATTTATAATTATACTATATACTTATAATAGAGAGGCTCAATAAGCCTTAACTATTGGATGGAGGTGATTAGTGCTATCTAACTCATGATTTGTATTCTTCTAGAGGTGTGCTATGTGGAACCTTCAGTTAGCAATCCATGGTTGGTATTATGGTTGTGATTTTACCTTGACAAATTGTGTAATTGTTAATTATATCGAGATATTCATTTTATATGTGGTGTATACATATATATGTGTAGAGATGAATATTATTATTTTGGTACATGCTTTGTGGTTTTGGGGTGTCCTACTAGGTATTGTTATAAACCTACATGCATGAGATTTCCCCACATGTGTCATGTCTTTTGCAAATGATCAAACTTTTGATAGATTCCTCAGGGGGATAGGACTAAGTAAAGCTTAGAAAGCTAGATAAAATGAGATGTTTTCCTATGATATCTTGAAAATAGTCCCCATGTTTACCTTTTGTTTGGACTTGTTTTCAAACTCCTTTTGTTTTTATTGTATTTGGCCCTGTTTACTTTTCATTTCTTATTGTTAGACTCTGGTTGTGAGATTTAGATATATTCATACATAGTTTATCATTTGTTTTACATTTCAAAATTTTATGTTATTATAGTTTTATGTGTGTGTATAGGTACTTGAGGATAAGGCCTCCCATGTTAGTGATATATCTACTTGGCACTAGTCATCCACCACTAGCTAGTAGGAGTAAGGCTTTAGGAGTTACACCAGAGGACCCACTGGGATGGGTCGTGATAGATAAGATTCATCAAGAATTACATGATCTATTTCTTTAACAATATTACTTATTTTATTTAAAACTATATATGTTTTACTAGTTATAGAATAACCCAAAAAAATCCCTTTATTAGTGTTTTGATCAAAATAATGTAACTAATTATTTGTATTCAGGATGAATACTATTTAACAAAAACTATAAAATAATAATGTCTTTTCTTTATTCCAGTCTAAAAATCATAATGAGATTTATTAAAAACAATTTTAAGTAAAATTTGATTTAGATTTTAACAAGCAGTAATAAAAACCTCAACCTAGAGATTTATTTCAATATAATACTCAGAAAAGTTTGAGTAATTTAATGAAGAGTTATATTTCTTCATTAAACAACATCATTTTGTTGTGGTGTTCTATGTTTACAAAATTTATGAAGAATTACATTCTTACTACAAAAAGTTTTAAAATAAAAGTTAAAAATCTCACAAACATGATCAATTTGGATAATAACTAAAAATAGGTTTTTATCATTTCTTATAGAAGAATTAAATACATTAAACTAGTTAAGAGCATTAGATTTTTTAGTGAAAAATAAAACCCAAGAAAATATTTTATAAATATCAATCAAATCATATACATAGTATTTTCCTCCAATACTTTGAAATTATGTTGGACCAAATAGATACATGTATAATAACAATAAGTATTTGGTTTTTTGGTCTTAAACTTTAGATTTAAAACATGAATTATGCTTCTTACCAAATTTATAAGGATCGTAGACTCTTGTTCAATTAAACACAATTTCTAATAAATTAAGAATATATCCTTTCCTAGAAATTTTAGTTTATTTACAAAAATTATAGTATCCTAGTTTTCTATTCCATATCCAAGATATGTTTTTGGTTTTACGTAAATAAGTAAAATTCTAATGACAAATGTATTCTCAGTTGAGTATGTAAACATTTTCATGCTTATCAGTAGACTAAATTCATATCAATTTTGGAATTTGAATAGTAAATTTGTCATTAAAGATTTTTATAAGATATCCCTTTTAATGTAACTAATCTATGCTAATATGGTTCTGCTAAGTCCTAAAATAAACAAAAAGTTTGATTAAAAAGTTTTTCAATAAAAATAAAATCAAATATTATAATGATTTCACCATATGTGTTGTCTCCAAAATTTACTAATCAGCATTTCAATTTATTTAAATTATCAATGTTGAAAATATATTTAGTCATATATAAAAAAACACTATCCATGTACCATTTTGTTTGCTACATATACTCAACTACTTTTCCAATAAAATTTGAAATTATTTTCTTAGTTCTCACACATTTTTGGGTCAAGTTACGTTTGAAAATAATTTTTTTGGAAACCATAGGTTCCAAACTCTTTTAGGTTGTACAACAGTTAGTTCTTACATAATAGTAGACTTTTGGAAAACAAAATTCTAAACTTTTTTTAAAGAGTAATATTGATTCCAATGATATCCCTTTTTTAATTTAGTAAAAAAAGTATTACTTTTATGTAAATAACAGATTGATTGGAAATAGGGTTCATTAAAAGTAAATCATGTTCCACATGAACATATATAGGGTTTTATTTTTCTATAAATTTTATCCAAATTTTCATTATAATATGTAAATCTAGATAAATCATGACTTATAAAAAAACTTTGATATAATTTTGATAATAAAATTCTGATTGTCTATATTTTAATTAATATATTTCAGATCAATTAAATTCCAGTTAACAAAATATATAAATGAATAAGATTTGAAATATAAATCTATTGATTGTTTGGAAATTTATAAGGTTAATTTTAAAACACCCTTATTATATTTATTAAATTTTTCTCTTGAAAACTGATATTTAATTTTCAGTTTAATAATTTCTTAGAGGAACAAATTTGTCTATATAAGCTATAGTAGTTAACTTTCTTTCATATTTTTATGGAATAAATTTTTCAATATCTTATAGATTATCATTTTCATATTCTAATGAAGTTAAATAATCATATTCATTATTGTATATAAATTTATAATCAAGGCTTAAATTATTAAAATATTTAAAAAAACCATTTGCATGAATCATTTTTCATTCATTAGAATATTTGAATAGAAACAAACTATTTTCTATATTTTTTTTGTAGTTTCTTTTGATGAACTATCTAAAGATGTTTCAAATTCACTAGCACTATTGGGGTATAATGATTTCAATATTTCCATTCCTTTTATTTTATAAATCCTTCACACATTCATATTTTTCTACAATGGTTCTGGATAATTAGGTTCGATATAAACTGCTTTCTTACTTTCATAGAAAATAATTTCTCAAGATTATTTTATTATATTTTTATATTTCATATATTTTTGATGAATAATTATGGAATTTTAATTACCAATAATCTTATTAATTCATCTTATAATTTGATAACATTCATTATTACTATATTCTGAATAATTTTTTTCTAAATTCTTACATTTCCTCTTTAAAAAAACAAACTTATAATTATTAGCACATGAATAAATTTTTCTTGGATTAGGGTTACCTGAAGTAGAAGAGAATTCCACTACATTTTTTCTTTTCTCTTTTCATCGCCAAGCATATATTTTATATAATACAAAATTATTATTCCAATTAATTCATTAATCTATTACTTTGTCAAATGTTTTGTTTCTTCAATTACATTCCTCTTGGACTCCCATTCTTTAGGCACAATATTAATAATATTTTCATTTTTTTATATTTTCATAAATATTTTTCAATAAAGGATTGTAAAATTTATACTATAGTCATAATGATTTTATCCATTTGATATATTACTTCTATAATAAGAAATTCAAAGGCTTTATTAACGTCTCATATAATAAATCTACAATTTTCTAAAACATTAGAATAACCAAAATTCATTTCTTAAAATTATTCTAAATTATAATTTTCATTTCAAATCAATATATTTATCTATATATGTTCTTATAAAAACACCAACATAAAGTATTACAAAATTTATTATTTACCTGATGTTCTGGATTTTCTTCATGAGAGAATTGAATAATTTCCTTCTCCCAAATATTGTAGTTTCTTACCCGCATGATAATTTTGTTGACACTAGAATTAATGTTATAAAATTTCATGTGATTGTTACACTAATCATAATAAAATCCCTAAAAAAATAGGTAGTCTATTCCGATTTAATATTTTCAAGTATTTTTACTCGTACTCTTGAAATAACAGAATATCATTCCTTTACCAACAATATTAATGTGAGGAAATGGAATTAAAAATATTATATACTAAAAAAATTATTTTTATTAATATTATAATAAAATTAAAGAGTAACTATGGTACCAAATATTTATAGAGGTGTGATGGTAAATAAGTTACAAGAGATTGGTGATTTTTAATTTTAAAAAAACATACAATTTCTATCCTCTTCAAGTATTAAATTGATCATTTTTTCATATTACAAATCAAATAAAATATTCAACTAGCAGAAATATAATGTGTATGAAATATAGTTAGCACAAAAAAAATTATTGATATTTTATACTATTAATGAAATATTTAACATTTCTAAAATAAAAAAATGGGACACATAGTGTGATTTCCCGAACTGGGTTCCACATGATTGTGCCCCAATATGGTTTTCTTCATGACATCATGCCCACCTACCCATATGCCAGAGGCTTTAGAATAGAAATGAGGGTCTAATATGTAATGTGGGGAGACTATACCCTCTTTATCAAACTTTCTCTAGAGAAGAAATCTATAAACAATTTCCAAATAATAATAAATTAAAATGATGTGTAAAGAAATATCCATACTCCATCCTAAATCCCAACTCATCCATCTTGCATAGATCTGCTTCCCTTATGTTGTCCCACAAACATGAATTTTATTTGAGTACCGATTCAGAAGCATGAGTAGAGTGAGATTACAACACATCATGCCCACACTAATGATTTCTAAAGTAATATCTATTCTATAATATTGTATGAAATTTTATAAATAATAAGAAATAAAATACAAGTTAAAGAGTTTTTACGTTCATTATTCATTAATTAACCACATATGACTCCTAGTTCAACAAGACACATGATCTAATTATAAATTCTTCACCTCATTCCAGATTTTCACCTTACACCATAGTAATATCACAATTCAATCATCCATGGGATATCATCATCCATTTAATTCAAATTTAACAATCATACAATAGGGCCAAATCATCAGTCTATCACTCCATGAGTATTTGGATCCAAATTCCTCGGACCAATAATCCCTATCCCACAACATTTTTTTAATATAATTCAAAAATATAAAAAACCATAATAGCACATTCATAATGTTTTAGTGAACCAATTACATAATACCATTTATCAACCTACTCATTAATGATTTAATACAATCCCATACACCCATTATCCCCCCATTTCACGTATCATGATTCATAAACCATCAATTCAATTATATTGGCACACCCCATGGGTTTCCGTGAAGTATGGTCTCAAAACTCTATTGGTTTCAATGGGTTCCATGTTGGGACACATAATCACATAGGAAATCAGTTAATTAATACTATATGGATGTAATTTTTCTATATAGAAATTGAAATTTCCTAATTAAATACACACAAATATAATCAAGACAATGAGGATTTCTAAATAGAAAACCTACCTCAATGTCTCAGATGACTGCTCTCCAAACCATACCCTCAATGTGATGCAGAACGATTAGAATCACAATGTCATAGAAGATCTATGATTAATACCTAGGGCCAAGATCCATTGAATCTATATTCATCAAAATCAAGATTTGAACCCTTTAAAAATGGAGTAAATCATCCTTCCAAAATAAGAGAGAAAGGAGACAAAACTAGAAGGCATTACATACTATAAGGTTGGTTGAATCCTTTTAATAGATCATATATTTTTACATGAAGGTGCTCAAAAATAAATATAATCCTCTTGATACCTTCCAAGATCAATGGAAAAAGTTTTAGGTTGATTTGGGGTGATTCAGGGTGAAATATAGATGGTTAGAGAATTTTAATAAAATTTTCATGGGGTTTTAAATTCCACATGCACAATTTCATGTATAGAGGAGCATGGTTCTCTAAATAGTGTGCCTAATCTATGTGACCCTACTTATGGGGTGCATGGTTTCTCCTAAGTGATGCACATTTTGAAAATTATTGTGTCAACATTTCAGACCCCCACTTTCTAGTGGTGTATGATATGTGGATGGTGGTTGCACGATTTGTTCAAACCATGTGCTCCCTCATATGGATCCAAAAAGGGGAGAATTGTTTCATGGGAAAAAATGCAGGGTTTTCCCTAACCATGCTCCAACTATGAACATTCCCATAAGCTTCCAAATTTTTAAAAATTCACTTAAAAAAACCGCCAAAGTAAAACCCAACAAATATATACTGATTTTGTTAAAAGTACAGATGAACATGTGAACAAGGTATATCCAAAAATGATTTTATCTTACAATATTCCCACCTTATAATAACTCATCCTTGAGATATACTCCCAAGAATCTCTAAAATTTAGAGGCTGAAAGGATAGGCCACTACGTTCACATATATTTATACCTCCCATGTTTTATTATAAACATGTACATTCTACCACACGACTCATTTAATCAGCATGGTCTTTCCCCATAACACTTTTTCACTATGATCCACCACACAAGTCAGATGTTTCTTAAAGGATACATTTTCCTCAATATCAACAGCCTCAAAATAAATCAAATGAGAAGGGTTGGTGTGGTACTTCATAATTTTTAATACCTGAAAAAATAACGCATAACCCAAAACTACTATAGAATATCCAATCAATTTTCCAATAGTCCGATCCTCTCCATAATCTAAAAAGGTCAAACAAAATTGGTAGCCAACATACCCTATCTCTATATTTTATGACAACCAAATCTAGGTGTCATTTGAAGGAATAAAAAATCACCCACTATAAACTCAAGGGTCATCTATGTCGATCATCATATGATTTATACCTTCTCAATGTAGTATCCATATGTCTCTAAATTAGATGAACCACCTATGATGTCTCTTATATGATACAGAGTACCAAAAACTTTAACTCACCTAACTCAATCCAACATAGAGGTGATCCTCTTGGAATACCAAAAAATGACTCATTTGGTTCCATCTGAATAGTTTACTGATACATATATTTATAGGATAAATCAATGAGTTCTAAGTGATTCTCTTAAGACCCACCAAAATAAAAGACACGTGCTCTCAACCATTCCTCAAGAACCTGAATAGTGAAACCTAGTTTACCATCTATCGTTGGGTGGAGATTCATACGTAAAAATATAGGGGTACCCAATGTTTTATTTAATCCATATTAGAAGCATTAATTAATTCACTAATCATGGTTGTAAACTATTCTCATTAGAAACCCATGAAAAAAGACTATCTACCACACATACATATCACCCAACCAGTCAGTGGTAAAAGGATCATGGATAGGAAATAAATTGTCTACCTTTTTCAACAGGTCAACAATCAACCAAATCACAACATTGTTCTGAGGGAACATTGGAGGACCCACTGCAAAGTGCATGGTAAAATCTTACCACTTCCATTCTATAATGGGAAACAACTATGGAAGACCACCCAATCGTTGATGATCCATGTTCACCTACCGATAGGTGTAGCATCATGTTATGAAACCTCTAATTTCCTTTTCCATTCCCGACCACCTATACTATCAACATATTTCGTGGTACATTTTGGTTAAACAAAGATACACCACCCACTTTGAGTCGTGAAACTCACACATTATCTACTAACACATAAAAATAGACAAAATAACATGGTTCTAGACCTAGATTATCTTGTCCTCATCTATACTCCAATTCATAAGCGGCTCCTCACATTCATGGATTTTTCTCAAGGACAGAAACATCAGATCCTCATACTAACTCTGCCTAATCCAGCTCATATGAGTGGAATAAACCATTAGGATACAAATATTATACACTCATGGGCCTCTAGAACCTCAATATGTATCTCAGCCAGAATTGTCATCATATTCCACTCAGAACTGGACTTTTGAACTACCTATGTTTATGAATCCCCACTCAAAGCATTAACAAAAATGTTTCCCTTCCCTATTCTATATGATATTTCAAAATTAAAGGACTGCATATAATCAACCCACCTCCTCTATCGGTGATTCAAATTTCACTATGATAATATGTATTTAAAAATTTTGTGGTTGGTGAATATAATAAAAATTTCTCCTAAAATTTAATGTTGTAAACACTTTAAGGCTCAAAACACCACTACAAACTTGATATCATTTTTATGGTAATTCCATTCACGTGGACTCCATTTTCTTGACCTGTAAGCTTGAACATGATCTCCCTGCATCAAAAATACTACAATTCCTATCACGGATACATCACAAAACTCGGTATAGTTACCACTCGACTCATGTAGGATCAATATAAGTGTGGTAGTCAAACACTTCTTCAACTCTTGTAAAGCACTCTCACTTTCTCGAGACTATTCAAACATGATATTCTTCCTAGTAAAGCCCAAATTTGGTGATTCCAAATAGGAAAATTCCTTGATAAATATCAAATAATATCATTCCAACCCCATAAATCTAATGGTAAAAAAATTCTTAGGATTCTCCAAAGAAACCACTTCTTCAACTTTCTATAGGTCCAATAACACACCTTCCTCTAAGATTATGTGACCCATGAAATGTAACCCATCGATCTATATTTGAACTTTAAATAGATGGGTGTATAAAAAATTCTATATCAAGGTAATCAAGATGATTTCAAGATTTTGGTCATGATCATCATGATTTTTAAATTACACCAAATTTCATTCAAAAAAAAAAACAAAAAACTAATATAGGTATGGGTGAAAGAATCAATTCATTAAGTCCATAGAATCTAAAATGTATTCATTCACATGAATGACATCACGATGAAGTCTTATAGGTCATACATGATTCTGGAAGTAGTTTTTGGTATATCAGAAGTTCTAACTCTCAACAAATGATACCCTGACCTCATGTAAATCTAGGAGAAAACACTATCTCCTCTCAACTATCCAAAGAGATTTTTGATACACAGAAGAGGATACCAGTTCTTCACTTTCATACAGTTCAACTTATAATAATAACACATAAATTAAATGTCTTATCAGACATGTTAGAGAACAAAACTAGAAAACCACAAAATGATGTACTCGAATGGATAAATCCTTTATCCGTCAACTATTTGATCTGACTATTAATTTCTTGATTCTCTATTGTTTCCATTCTATAAGGTGGAATAGAAATTGGTTCATCTCAAAAAATGATATTAATTGTAAACTCAAAATCCCTATCAGGTTTCATACCTGATAATTCATCTGGAAACTCATCCTAGAACTGGTCCACTATCAGTGGAAAATCATTTTGGTTCACACCCATTTAATCAAACAAATGACTTAAAACATGGGAGGTTAGATACCCTAGTTGCTATCATACAGGAAATGCATGGACTATCTATACACCCCACTCTCAATGATGAACATAACAGTGACCCTTAATAGACATAAAGTTCACTCAACTACTTTAAAAATCGATGTGGGATCCGTATGATACCAACCAGTCAAAACCCAAAATCAATTCAAAACCTGACATGTTGAGTATATAATGATACCAATAGAAATGATATAATCCATCCTCAAGAGAACACACCATACATAAATAGATTTCCCTCAACCATATTCCCAACAATGTTTTGATTATCATAACCACACTCACAAAATCCATCGATAGACTCAAAATGTTCAGAAGTTGATCGTATATAAAATAATGAGAAACTCCTATATCAAAAAAATCACTAGAAATTTTGGAAGCTAAAAGAATAATACCAATGACTATAGATGGTCCATCCTCACTATCCACAAGGATAAAATGCATGAAACTGTCACGTCCCTCTACCATGTGCTATAGTTTGAGTCCCCTAAGACGAACCACTATGCTGATATGATATCCTTTTCCCTAAAGTACCATATATAATACATAGACCACTATGTCTAGAATAACTCCAAGTGTTATATTGATGTGGGGTTGATGACCCCGTTTTAGTACTCTGGATCTTCTTTCATTACCCATAGGATAAGGGTTTTAACAGTACCTATTCAAGTCAACCCTCCTTCCATCGAATCATAACTACACTGGTGGTCATGGACATTATCTTGGAATGTGACCCAACCAATCACACTCATGTTAGTATACTTGGTTACTTCTCTGAGTAACTAATCCATCTACCTGTACACTCTATTTCAATTTCCTTATTTGTAAATCTCATATTGACTACTCTCAGAAAAAATAACTCATAATCATCAATCTAAAACCACCTGAATTTCATTATAATCCCCTTTAAGCTTTCCCTTAGAAATATGATCCTGATACAATAAGTAAGAAAACATCATTAGAATAAATATATTAACCAAGGGATTAATCCCACATTTAAGTTTTCCATGAAAATGTTTCACTACAGTCTCCTTATCTTCTAAAAATGCTGTGAAAAGGTTCTACAAATAGGTGAAGTGACTAAAATATTACATCATGGACACACTTACCTAGTTCAATTTCATAATCTATACTATTTTATCCTATTTTAGAATATTAGGGTAATATGTTTCCAATTAATTATCTTGAAAATCTTTCTATACAATGTTATCTAGCTACTCATACTGAGTCTTAATATCCCACCAACATTTTTCTAATACACGCAACATATAAGCATCCATTTTTTATCTCCTCTCAATATGAATCTTCAAATGGTTAATGATCATCTAGATAGAATCATCTGTAACTCATCTTCATTAGTTCCACACTATCTTATGATGGTTGGAGGGTGCTGCAACTAGAACTCCAATTTCAATTCAAAAAATATTCTTCAAAACTTTTCCATGGTCTCTATTCAAGTATTGTATAATGTGAGAAAAGTTCCCACAGAGCTACTCTATATTTCATTCCACCAGAAAAATCAGATCCTCTAATTCCACTTATGGAGGAACATTTCCATCAGTGTCCAAATTTATTCCTATCAATAAAAATCATCATGCAGGAATCTCTCTACATTTCCAAACACGTCTTATGAAACATTACAAATCTTTGTCACATTTTCATAAGTAAGATTCACATAAACCTATAACAATTATTCCCTCATACACTGAAACAATTTCAAAATTGAGGAACTATTAGTACACTCTAGAATCCTTGACCTGGTTCATGGATTATATAAGATAAAACACTTTCACATTTCATGATTTTCCATTATAAACCCATTTATCCATTTTATTTTACCAAAACTAGAATCATTTACAATTATTAATTTCTTATTGGGGACCATTTAATTTTAAAAAATACACAAATAAGGAAAAATATTCAATTGACCACTTACCCAAAACCTATTTTTCCATGCATTCCCAAAATTATGCATGTCACATAAAATCATGCGTGCCAAAAATGATGAATATGTACTCAACATTTGTTCCATATCGGGCCATGTGTAAACTATTAGAAAAAATATTATCACAAAAGAAGTGAATCACCCAAGATGAAATGAAATAAATCTATAACAACAAGCATCAATAATAATAATGGCACCCTGGGTACTTGGGGTTTCCTCCATAGATTGGTTAGATGCTCCCATGAATTAGCTCATGAACAAGGCTGGACTCATTCTTTTTGCTTGTACACCTTTCCCAAATAGAAAGAAATCAGAAAAGAAAATAAAACCCATATTTTATGACACTTTGTGATGTCTCAAATGGAGTTCAACAAGGCAATTCCACATACCAGTTAACCACACAATCTTAGGCTCACCTACCCATACACAGGAGGTCTCTTACTAGTATCAAGGTTCCAATATGTAATGTGGGTAAACTATACCCTCTTTACGATTACTTTAGAACAACAAAAATAAATAAAAAATATAAAATTGATAACAAACATCAACCCTGATAATACCATAATCAATAATCATCCAAAAATCACACGATTAATTAAAAAGAGAAAAATATGACCACAAAACAATGAAGTAGATATATCATTCCAAATAAGTGTCTATTGTTAAATGAAAACTGAAAATAAAGACACACTTTCAACTCCCAACTAGGTCCCAACATCATGTTCTATTCCATCATATATGCTCCATCAAAAATCCCAACTCATCCATGTAACATTAAGATCTTACAATTATCCTATCCTATAAACATGAAGTATATTCAATTACAAATTAAGAAGCCTGGGTAGGGGTGATTACAACTTAGTAGTCCTCCACCAATAATATCTATAGAAATATCTAGTCTATAAATGGGTATGTAGTTGTATAAACCATAAGAAATAAAAGATAAGGTAAAAAAATTTCACATCCAACATTGCCTAATTAAGTATAAAATTACTTGGCTTCAGAGAGACACCTGAACTAATAATTCCTTCCTTTCCCTATTTTGATATTTTAACTTACACCATAAGAGTATCAAAATTAAATCATTCAGGGGATATCATCATCCATTTAATTCCAATTTCACAATCATACAATCTGGGCCTAGAGTAGTAGCCTGAAACCCTATAGGTAATTGGAGAATTAGTCCCTATCCAACAACATAGTTTTCCCATAGAATATAAATACAAATATTTGGGGCCTATAGCAATAGGATGGAACCATGTGGGTACTTTGCATAATAGTACCTTTCACACTACTTATTTTTCACATCATTCACAAAAATCACAAACCATGGTTCCACATTCATAACCCGTTATTAAACCAACTCTATAATCCCATTTATCAACCATATTTCTAACAGATTTAATATAATTACGAACACCCATTATTCCCATTTTCAAATTTCAGGATTCATAGATCATCACTTCTATTGTATTGGAATACCCCATGGGTTGACATAAATTCAGGTTTTAAAACATCAATGATTCTACTGGAATCTATATAGGGTCTCATAATAACAAAGAAAATCAATTAATAAATTCAATTATGATGTAATTTACCAATATTGAAATCACAATTTCAGAATTACATAGTCAATAATATAATAAATACTTTGGGGATTGGAATTTAGACCTCCTGCCTGTAAATATTGGACAATGGCTCCCCCAATCATAACCCTCGATTTGAAATAGAAATATTGAAATCACAATAATGAAAAAGATCCCGGATCAATACTTATGACCAAGATTCAAGGAAACTAGATTCTAGAAAACCTATATATAAACATATTATCGATGAAGGAAATAACCCTTCCAAAATATGATATAAAAGAGAGAGAGATAAATGAAACCAAGAAAATAAGAAATTATATACTAGAATAGTGGTCAAATATATCTACCAGGTCTTTGATTCACACCATAAAGGGGCATGTGAAGCCATATAATCATCATGGGAGCTTCCAACATCGAAGAAAAAAGTCTTATGTCGAGATGGGGTGATTGAAGGTAAAAAAATAGATTCATTAATTTTAATAAATTTTTTTGGGGGGTTTAAAGTACATGCACAATGTTTCTTGGGTAGAGGCACGTGGTTTTCTTAAACTTACAACTTAATTGGGTGCCCCTACTTATAGGTGAATAGTTTCTCCTAAGTGAAACAAATTTTAGATAACTGTATATTAACCATGAAACGCCCACCATTTCTATGTGAATGGTTTGGAGTGTGCTGTTGCATGGTTTGGTCAAACCATGTGCCACCTCCTGTGGCTCTAAAAAGAGGAAAATTATTTCTTAGAGAAAACCACACTATTTTCGATAACTGTGAACTAAACACGCATAACCCTATAAGATTCGAAATTTCTCCAAATTTATAAAAAAAGACCCCAAAGTAAAACGAATCCAAGATATACTAAAAAAAAGGTAAAAAATAACCAAAAATGTTAATGAGGAATCTCTAGGAATTTTAGGGTCTTATATATAATATTAGTATGAAAAACAGATACTCCTTTAAAAAAATATTATTAAGACCACACTTTTAAACCAAAGTTAAAAGTAGATCCTTAAACTATATCTATGGTATCCATAACTTTAAGTCTATAGAATGGTAATCCTAATTTTATAACTAATGAATTTTCAATATTCTGATCCTTGAAATCCATCAAATAAACCTATCAGTAGTAGCTCACTTCCACACATTAGAAGAAATTTAACTATGTCTTCCTAGGCATGGAATCCCTCAATCACATGATCAATAATTTCTTTGTCATTATATCACTAGAAGCCTTTTATCACACAGGATTAGAAGTCTAATTATTAAAATAAAAATTACTATGGTATTTATGAAGAAAAATTCACAACATTTAAACTCTCAGCTAAAGTGTTATGAAAGAAAAATTTTATTATTCAAAAGTTATATCAATAATAAGAAACTAAAAATCTTAAAAATGAACAACTAATTTCATTATTATTATACTTAATTTTATTTTATCATCTTATATTTCTCAAGGTGTTAGTGTATTTATAGGAATCATTATAAAAAACTCCAATATTCAAACTAAACAAAACTTATAATCCATAAAAAACTGATATATCTACCGATGAGATTAAAATATTAATTCATCTACCAATGTCTATAAACTTCAACCCCAGTAACCCAATGATAATTTATACTTTATTATATTGGTATAATATACAAATTAACTTATCCTAAAGGTATGATATGTTTTCTATTCTTGAAGAACTAGATATATACATTATTCCCATATTATATTGGTAATATAAAATAAAAATCCTAAAAAATTGTTACATAATTGATATTATTAATAATATCATTATTATTATCTTGGGGAAATGAAAATAAATTTAATGTGATCTAAAATTCTAATTAAGAGTTATGTACAACAAAAGATATCATGGGTAAACACAAAACAAATCTATATGGAAATGTAAATAACCGAAACACATTCCATTTAATCAATAACTTAAGAAAAAATGCATCTATTTATAATATCAATGTAGTAATATTATGGATAACAGTAACTAAATTCTCAATAAAAAATATTCTTAATATTGGTTGTCATTATTTTAGACATCATGCTATCTAGACAGTCAAAGCCTTATATTAAGAAAGTGAGATTGATGGGTTGGTATATGATTTAAACCAATTTAATTTAGAAAAATTATTTGTCTCATGATAAATATTGATCAATAAAGGCACTATATATAACAAAGACCCACACATAACTATATTTCTAATTCATTCCTTATATATTTAATGAAAAATTCAATTCATAAAAAATTGGCTCCATAAAAAAATCTATTCTGAGTAAAGAATACATATTTATAAATGTTTTCTCTAGCCAACAAAAAATATTCATAGGAAAGAAACATATATAAATATGATAAATTGTTTAAGAAATAATAATATCCATGATGTATATTTAATATAAATTTAATTTCCAATTAAAATGATCACAAGAATGTGAATATTTCAAGAGAATGTTAATAGCCACAAAATTAATAAAAGGTAGAGGACAATATTCAATTCATCAAAAAATACTAGTCTTGAAATAAATTAATTTATTTTATAAAATTGAAATAAAATAGATGAGAAACATTAACATAAGATTTTTTAAAATAATTACCTTTTTAAATATTTTGAAATCTTCTTGAATATGTTAAATAACATAAAAAATTCATGGTGTTGGGAAAATCCATTATCACCCTATATGTTAAAAAATATTACTTTTGAGTTTTTTTAAAGAAATTTTAAAATGAACATTTCAGAAAAAAAATTGAATAATTCCTTCGAAAACTATTGAAAATTCTAGGACAATGTAATAATATAATTTTTGTAAATAGAAATGACTTTTTATTTTTTTTTAAATATCGAACTGTAAAAAATATACCTGATCAAATAGATAAATAATAGTGTTTTTTCTCTTAAATATTTCTTTGATTTATTAAAATAAAAATTAGGAAAATTTGGTAAAATATAAGGAAACATATTAAATATTTAAAGAGTAACAAAATTAATCGATTTTATGAATATGACTTCAAAGAAATTAAGTGTAATCCCAAAAAATGAGATTATAAAACCAATCCTTAACTCTTGGTAACATTTAAATTTTATCCCCTTTAAAGGGTAAACTTGAAATGAAATATTAATCATTATGAATAAATATATATTATTTTTAAATACATCAACGTGATTAAATATATAGTATATAAAAATATATAGATATATAAAACCAAATATTTCCCAATGGATTTTAAATTGAGATGAAATCCCTTACCTCAAGTATGAATTTCGTTGAAAGCTATTCTAAACACATCTATAATAAATTTAAATTTATTATAATTAAATAATTTAACTATATTAATATGTAAAATATCATATATGTTCTATTTATAACATTTTATTATCCATTTGTTAACAATATTTTATTTTCATCATTATTATTGATTTTAACTACTTCATTTTTCATGAATGTTTTGATTCAGTTATTTTGGTCCTTATAGCTAGATTATTATTAAATCAACACCAATATTTTATGTACGATAAAAATATCATATATACACAATATATATATATATATATATATTAACTTATATTCATCCATAAAATATAGTGATAGAAAACTGTATTACATCGTTCTGGAAGAGGTATTCCATAACTACACATGAACTTTGTTTTCACTTATGGATAGATGGAGTGAAATAAAGATGAATAATAAATCAAAATTATATATTTATTATTATATTATATATATAATATATTTTTATTAAATCTATCCTTATTACCATCCATGTAAATTTGAAATGAAAAATTAATCACATCGCTTCATGCAGTTGATTGTCCACACAAATGCATAGGAAACGTTGTTGTTTTCCAACAGATTAGAATTTAAGAATGTATATATGTTATTAAAATTATTTAAGAATAATTATATCAAAAATATCATATATATTCAATACTTAGATCTCCATTAAAATCCATTTGGGTGGTAATGGAAAAAAATTACATCGGTTTTTAAGGCAGTACTCCACCATACACACGAGCGATGGTTTTGTTTCTAATTTGATAAGGAAGAAGATTGAAAAATATTATGTCATAAATATAATAAAATATATGTATATAGAAGATGATGGTGTTATTATATTTTAATATTTATGAAATAATTGATGGTGGTAAAAGAATAAGAAAAATGAATGTTCTTAGTAAAGATTCCAACCTCTTCTTTGAAAGAGATACTTTAGATCTCCAATTAAGGAACTTGGGGTGGTCTTTTTTTAAGAAAAGAACATATATGACTTGTATAAGTCTATTTATATGATTATTATATTATTTTAGTTGATCAATATGGATCAATGTGATGTAAATAAAATAGACAAGGCGTGTCTTATTATAAGTGTGGGTAAGGGAATTTTTGGAATTCCTTAAATTATTAAATTAATATAAATTTATTTTCACCTAGAATGTCTTAAAATTTATAGATATTAAATATAAGATGAGTGTGAGTCAGAATTTTATCATCCTATAAAACATGGAATTTTTTTATGTTTCCACCCTTATCTTTTTTATTTAACCATACGTTAACCCTTTTTACAATTATCACAATATTAAAGTTTTCAACACCACAATGGTCTTGAATTTTACAATAAGAGGAAGAAAGATAGATAAATGGGTAATGTGTGTTTTTTTCAACCATATCCCATTAATTTGGTGAAATTTAGAATTTTTTAAATTTTAAATAATTAAATAAAATATTATTAATTATAAAATATTGTAAATGTCATTTTTGACACTATTTATTTAATTTGACTTTAAATACACAAATACCAAGATGAAATTATAATATAATACTTTAAACCATACCTAAAATTTTATATTTATCTATAATATTTATGGAAAACTATAATTCATCCAATTTAAATTACTTATAATATTATTAATATAATTTATTTTATTTTTCTGTTTATTGAATAAATATTGTTTCGACATTTCATAATAATATAATATAATCTTGAACATAAACACATTTTCCCTATGAAAAAATATTAGATATATTATAAGCCATAGAATGACATTCTTGACTTTATACATTGCCTAAATATTATAAATGTCAAAATCAATGATAAATGGTAAAAAAGGTCATATTTTCACAGTTTGTATGATTATGTAAGAAATAAAATCATACAATTAAATAAAGTAAATTTTTGGATATATTTTTTAATTCTTTATCGTATTGTTTTTATCTTTAATTTCTAGATTTACCCTTTTCGAAGGTTATAATTTTTACCTTGATTACTATTCATAATGACTACAAATAAAATGAAACTATTTACCAAATTCAAAAATACTAATTCCAAATATGGAATATATTTTTTAAAATTCAATTCACATAAGAATAAGTAATTAATTTAAAATGAAAACATAAATTGTAATGAAAAACAGTTTTTTAGAAAAGTGTTCTTTAATTAAAAAAATAACTTATACTAAAATATGGCATAATAGTGATTAAAATGTAATTAATTTGATTATTTATAACTAAAGGAAGCTCATTCTAATATATTATTAAATTAAAATAATTTTTGGGATTTTCAATTAAAATGAAAATTTTACAAAAATAGTTATTTTTCATTATTTATTATAAAATAAATCTTTTCCGAAAAATCAAAACATTATAACCTAATATAATATTGACATGATGAATTAAAAATGATAGAATTTTCTCATTTTAATATTTTAATATATTTTTGTCATCCATTTAAACATGGGGTTGTGTGGAAAGAAAGATATCAAAGTAATTTATTCAAAGATAAATATGTAATTAAATATTGAGATGTCTCAAAATTAGTTAAATCAACACTAATATAGGGATTATAAATATGATGAATGAATTATAGAATGAAAATTAAGATCACCATATTTTTGTAAAATAATTTTATTTCATAGGTATTTAAATTAATAGTTTTTCACTATGTATAAGCATAATTAAGTAATCAAAAACATCAAGTTAGATCATTGTTATATAAATTTTATTATGATTTCAAAAATAAAGTGATAAGGGAGTAATTGAATAAAAACAAACATTCAAGACTAGTTAGATACTCTCTTCCTCCTTAATCAATGATCATCTCTACAGAGAAGGCACTAACACATGTTCGGTGAATGGGAATCCTCTCAATTATGGTTGAGGATCTACTGGTCAATATACCACTTATGGAGGCAAGATGATTTTCACTACTGCTTCGTGTTCTCTATTATAAGTATGCTGAATATAATGGGAGTATTAATCAAAATTTTATCTATGCTTGATTTATATTCTTCATGATCATGTCGATAATGTTTATGATATATCAAACATATTGTGGGTTTATTTCTCATTCATTTGATCATTATATCATCACTATAAACCCATCATATTTAGTGGCCCATCAAGAAAAAACTCCATTTATGTATTATGGGTAAATTTCAAATATCAATACAAAACCAAACCCACGCTAATATTTTCATGTGATAATAAAATATATTACCATATGGTGAACATCTATTAGGAATAACTCCATTATATGATTTTATAGGTCAATTATCATTTCACTTCAAGAACAATTGTTGCCCATATGGATGTAATTTTCACTATATATTTATATAGAAATATGTAAAATTATTCAAACATAGTTTTTTATTGTGTAATATCTATGAAGAAATATTTTTTAATAATGCTAATATTAGGATTCATAATCCTAAAGTTCAACTCTTTTAAAATAATATTTAATTTTTTTACTTCTCATTATCTAATGATATCATATTAATAACTTTTGCTATCAATTTAAAACACTTTATGATATCATAATAATAATCTTGGAACATTTATACTCAAAACCTTCTTTCAAGTCATTTGGTAACTAATTTAAATGAAACTCTATATATTAAGATAACTATTTATTGATATAACATAAATTATTTTTTTATTTCAAGGGTACTTAACTTTCAATTATACTACTATAACAATTTATTTTTTAGAATTTGAACTTATCTAAACTCAAACATACTCCTAAAAGCCTCTTAGAAACTATATTTTTTTCAAAATATATTTCTATAATATAAACCCCTTTCTATGAAAAAATAAAAAACTATTTTCTTTAAAGGAATTTTTAACAAAAAACTATAAATATAAATATATTTTATTATACCCTATGTGTTAAGAAAAATAATTTAAAAAGAATATTTATTATTTATATTAAAATACTAAAGGGTTCTCAGAACACATTACTTTATATTTGAAAAATAAATTAGATGAACTCTTTTATCCTAGATGAACTTATCTTCTTTTCATACATGTTATAATTTTTTTGAACCATATGTATTCAAATAAACGTATCATTTTATTAATAGTAACTATTTATTAACAAGTAACATCTCCAATCATATAACAATAATAAGATAAAAATACATATCCTTCATTGAAGATTATTTTTTTACTTTAATAAATAATTTACATATAACTCTTAGATGGAGAAACTAACTAATTCATCATTTTAATATATAATTAAAACATTACAATTCCTTGATTTTAAAATATTTTATATTTATTATAATTATAATATATATAGATATTTGGAATTATATACCCATAAAAAAGTATTGATTTATATAACATTAACACATGATAAAAACACTCCACCATGGTTCTCAAAACACCTTTAGGCATTCTAAGAAATTCTATTTCAAATATGATATTAAAATAGAAATATATTCCTTCCTTCCTGATATCTCCTTTAGGATTCAATGATTTGGGATGAAAATTTCCCCCTATAATATTATTTTTCTAGCATAAAATTATACCCTTATACTTTGGGAACATAACACCCAATCCAGGACATCACATGTATTTCTCAACAATCCTGAAAAAATTAAGGATATTTATTAAAAATTTATTAAACTTATTCATATGGTTGGATGTACTCTAGAAATAATTTTACAATGAATTATATATTTTTATCAAGATGTAAAAGAAATTTCACTCACTCTAGGTAATTAGAATACCCAATCATATTGAGTTCTTGAATATAGGGTTTTTTCACTTTGGATATATTTTATTTAAATAATTATTTTGAAACCATCTAAAAAATTTCACTATTCTATTGGTAGGAATTTGGATCTAAATGTTGAATAATTAAAAAATATGACTTCTCAATAAATAGTTACTATAATTAATATATTTTCCATTCTTCATTACGAAATATTCTCAGGTTTCTAAATTATTCTTGAATTTTTCTTACATTAATATTCTCTTTTTCAAAAAATTTTCTCAATGCCATGTTTAATGATAATAAGTACATTTTCATCTTGAGAAATTATTTTTTTTCATAAGAGTATCATGATATTAAATCATTTAATTTTTTTATTAAATGAAAAACCACTAAATTTACTATATATTTTATATCACATTATAACCATTAAGGGGAAAAATAAATATATCACTAATAATTGATCCAAATTTAGTGTTAATCTCAATACCTAGTTTCTTAGGTATATTATCATGTCAATAATATCAAGTATGACTCTTGGATAGTTGAGTACATGACACCTTTCCTAAATCTATCAAATAGATAAACTCCACTCTATCCCAACGGTTTTGTAAATATTAGGGTTTGTAAGCTATGTTTAATCCAAATCATGAAATGGTATTTGCTTCCCTGACTATTCGGTTTATTCATTTCCACTATTCATTTCAAAATATAGTCCCTGGGAGTGTAGAATTAACATGAACCCACATGATTGGAAGATCATGTTCTTAAAACGCGTTTTTAAAGGATTATACCACTTAGTATTTTCAAGAAGAGTTAAATATAACCATATTATCCCATATATTACCTTTATATATTCATGATTCTAATAATTTAGTTTCATTTTCCAATAACATCAACTGGATAATATATTAAAATCATATTTATGTATGAATATTTAAAAAAATAATGATTTCTATAACTTAGGAGAAATATAATCTAATAATATTCATATAAATCTAAATATATCTTAGGAAAAAGGTTCTTGAGACCCTTTCATGTTTATTCTTAGAATCATATGAAACAAAAATACTCACAAGATAATTCATCATCGGAAAGGTAGACAACCCACACTTCTCTAGATAGAGCTTAGGTGCCCAGGCTACTAAGTAGTCTAAATCAATACCCCACAATCCATTGATCAATACTCATGAGATACCCCTTTTATAATACACACCTAATAGTAAATATGTATATATCACAACCAAAAGAAAATTCAAACCATTACCAATAAAAAAATTTAGAGTCATGGATGGAAATAACTAATTCTTAAGGCGCACATAGATTGTAACACTTTATTCACATTGTATAACATTCATAAGAAGTAGTTTAACACTCTAAACAAAAACATAAATCCATTCATAATATATAATTTATATCTATTATTATTAAATAATGGAATAAATAAAATAAATAAATAATTAATAAATTAATATATGAGATAAATATTTATGAATATATTATAAATAAATAATTATAAAAACTTTATAATATTGGTAGGATATTATTAACATTGAATAACTAAATAAATAAGATTGTTTCATATTTATTTCAATATAAACTCTTTCATATTATAATTTTATAAGGAATTTAATTTAAAATCCTTTATAAGAAGATATGATAATTGTGAAAAAAAATCATAATTATATAAACACATAACATATTATTTCAAAAAAAATAAAAAATAATATCCCATATTTCAATTCATATAATGCTTTGATAAAATCAAACAATATCATTTTGATATGGTTGAGATAATGTTTTTAAATAAGTCCTCTAATATGAAAAAGTTTATATTATTATTTATAAAAAAACTCATAAATGAATAAAAACATGTATATTTCACCTTATTTTATAATTTATGAAATAATGATAAATTTACAAAGTTTTACCAATATTAAACCTATAATAAATCCACTAAATTTATTTTGTATGGTTTAAATCCCACTTAATTAGACAAATAATCTAGAATATTTGTTTCTTTAAAATATATAAACAATAATAATTTTTCATGTAATCCATGAAATGGTTTATCCTATGTGATAACTCATTTAAAGGAAAAAACTATGACTATCTTCTTTGAGGAATACATTTTCATAGAGAATTATAAAGTAATTATTTTAAAACCATTACATGGTTTCATGCATATAAATCATAGATTTATTAGGGAAAAAACATTCAAATTCTAACCATGAAAGATTCATTAGTAAACCATGACTTAACATAATAAGTTTATAATATTATATATTTTGATAAACACTTTTATTCTTGTTTTTTCACAAACCACAATGTGATTTTATAAATTTTATAAAAACTCAGTTTTTTTTCATATTAAAATACATTTTAGTTTTGTAAAAAACATGGATCGTGATAATTTTTTCTAGACATGTTGTGGTTTAGAAAACAACTATTTCTAAATTTCTTCTTCTATTATAAATTTTAATCCAAAGAATATGGAAGTGGATTTAGTATATCTATTAGGTTTTTATGATATAAAAATTTCTAGAAATAGTGTAATTGAACAAAAAAACAATTTTATACAACAAGATAAATTCATTTTTTTTAATAAATGAAATAAATACAGGTCACATACATTTTTTCTGTCAATCATTATTTTACAATATCCATAACAAGTTATTGAAGTAAATCATTGAGTGATCGAAAACAAAAACCTTCCCCCAAAGTGTACATGATTTATATGAATCTTACAACACTAAAAAAGGTTCTCCAAATCTTCATAGTCTTTCAAAATGTTAGTGTCCAATAGGATGAGGGTGTGAGAGTAAGAGATCTTAAACTTCGAGGAGTTTCAAAATAATTTCCTAAATTAAATAGATAATACATATCAATATCAAAAAGCTCTTATGTATCCAAATATGGAATACCCATAGATTCTAAATTTTTCTCAAATTTTTGGCTAATGAATGAAATTTTTTCAGAACATGCCATCAGTTAAAAATTCTCATAAACTTAAACTCATAGATAATTAAATATTAAACAACTTTTTTATAATTTTAAACTCTTCAGGTAATCATTACATGATTGTAAAACTGAATATGGTAAGTTATATTTGTATAATGAGGGAATTCATACATTTTCTCATAATGCCTAATAATATTTTATAAAAAACCATGTCATAATGGCATTCACCATGTCATGGTTTAAATAATCATCGTACATGATGTGGTCTTTAAACCAAAATTGTGGATATATTTAGTGAATATCTTTTATAGTTTCATGGTATACAATCTATGTATGTGTTTATGGACATTACAATCATATTAAAAGTCAAAATTTCATATGAAGTGTGGGAGTATAGTTGATCAGTGTATATTTGAAATTTTATGGATCGTACTCACAAAAGTTGAGAGTGGGTAGTGGGTTATTCGTGAATCATTTTTTCATATAGATACATGGAATATGTGTCTATGCAAGAGGTTTTTTTGATTGGTGATTTTATTTTAATAAAATTATTGAATTATAGATAAACTAATAATTTTTAATTTAATATTTTATTATTAATATATGACTTAATTTAATTCATTCAATTTATTTGATTATATAATTTGATTAGTTTAATTTGAGTAATTAATTTGTGATTATGGAGAATAATTTATGTATATTGTGTTGTTTGCTGAAATGTTTTTTTTTCATTTCTAATTAATTTGATATTTTTTTATAAAATCCTAGTACAAAATAATTGTGTTGATGAGACTCATAGAAAATATAAATAAAAAGACTCTTTTATTGAGTGGAATATGGATTATGTAGTTGATCATGTACCTCTAGTTGGAGAAACTGAGACACTAACAGAGAAGATGTTTATTTGTTGTTGGGTTAATATCATTTAAAACATGGATGAAAGACTTTTCGAGATAGTAGTAGTAGTGATCTATATTGATTGATAATTTTTAGCACAATAACCTCCTATATTTAGTGGATATGATGGACCTCACAATGTGAAATTTTTCCTAGAATTAATATAAAATATTCAACTCCCTTTGATTTTTTGAAATTTGTTTTTCAGATTAGTTCAATATTTTTGATATTTTTCTTTTCCAAAACACTGAAAATAATTATTTTATATATATTAAAGAACTATTTTTTTCTGTTATTATACGCAATTCCAATTAATCATACATTACACACAATATAAACTTTATATTTCTCTATATGTAACACTTTGGTAAGCTTACATTTCATGCAAGACTGACTTTCCTCGATTCCTTGTACAACAGGCAAGACTGAGTGTTACTGAACAATAATATATTATTTAAAAATATAATAATATATAACCAATTATTTAAATAAAATTTTATTAATACTATTAACTAACTTATGTAAATATATTATTTTCAAAAAATATAAAATGAAAAATTTTAATTACAAATTATTTATTAATGAATATAAGAACCCATTGAATATAGAGGAATTTTTTATATAAAACTATTTTTATTCCAAAATTTTTTTATTAATCCTAATAAATTAAAGTAATTATAACTAATGTAACACCCCAAGATTTTATAGTAAGTTATTTTCTTTAAAGTAATTGAATAGCTTGCGCTACACCCAACACCGAGTTCGAACGCACCATGACTTACCAAACTAGCCATTCAAAAGCGGTTATGAATAGTATTAATTGAATTTTGAATTTAATATAATCCATATTATGTGTTTCTTAGACATAATATAAGAACAAATTTATTTCTTCAGATAAAAGAAGTATTTTTTCAAAAAATGCAATTTTACCACCTTTTATTGCAAAACCCTTTTTAAAACCAATATTTGAAACTTTTATATATTCAATTTAATGAAATTAAATTATTCTTTAGAATCAAGCAAAAAAAATTATTTTGGATAAATTTTCGGTACTTTTCTAATAACTTTTATTTTTTGAGGAATACTGAAAAATACTAAATTCTAATTGAAAACAACGTTTTCAATCGAAATAATTTATAATGTTAAATTACATATTTGAATAGTTTGGAAGTATAATTAGATTATTTTATTATAATTTAATACAATATAGGTGATTATACATAATTTGACATTTAAATTTTACATAAACACATGTCAATATTTCACGATAGTTTTTACTTTTTAAAAACCCGCTTTCCAGTTTTGATAACTGGAATTAATTTTAAATTAATTAATTCAACTTATATGTTTTTAATTTGGTAAAATAGAAGTCATTTCTGAATTCATAATATCAAAATTTTCTTAGGTTGATTTTTTTGTGTTTTTCTGAAAACATTCAATTTTTGATGAATAGTGAAAAACACTGCGTTATAGTTTAAAACTGAATTTTTATTTAAATTTTTATTTATTTTATTTAAATTTACTTTTAGTAAAAATATATATATAATACCTATATATGTTCAATGTAATTAATTGGATTTATTTTATAATAAAATTAGATGCACAAAATTTTATTGAACATTTTACCATCTTAGACCCAGCTCTTACGAGCATTTTCAAATTCGCATAAAACAAAATTTTACCACTTCTGTGAGTGGAATTTCAGAAATTTGAGAGACACGGTTGATATTAGTAAAAAAAATTTGGTTCAATAAGATGAATATAATTTTTGGTGAATAGTTACTTTTTTACTTTTATTTACCACGGTTAAAAGTAAATAGGGTAATTAAAGGTAAAACTGATATCATAATTACCCCAAAACATGTCCTAATTCTATTGGACAAGTGTAATTAGACGAAAGACAACCTTAAAATAAAATATGACCCTTTAGGTCCACTTAGATTATATTAGGACATTAATTATTATTTTATTTAAAGGAGAGTTAAAAGAGTTATAATCAATGTTGAATAACTAAACCATTTTTAATATAGGGTTATACATAATATAAATTTGACTATAAATATTCATTAGAAATCTAAAAATATTGCCTGCGTAATGGTATTTTATTTATAATTTTTATACATTAAATAATTTAATTCCTTTATGACAAAATGATGATGCAATAATTACCTTAATTATGAAATATTAAAATAATAAATATTTTATATATCCAAATAAATCTAATTTGAGAATTTTAATTAATTACACTAATTTTATAGATTAATATTACATGTTAGGGTTGATTAAATGTACTTAGTTTGAAGTAATAAAGTTGTTCAGACTTTAACATAAACCAATTATTAAATAGTGTCAAAATTGACATAAATGAGTTTATAAAACAAATACAATATTATTGGTTGATATAATAATCCCAAAAAATCTAAAGTTCATCCAAAAGACTTATATAATGATATTTGTATCATTAATTAACTACTTGGGGTTCTCTTGTACGTTTATAGTAAGTTTATTAACCATATAATATAAAAATGCAAAGAGACACGGTAAATGTCAAACTATTTAACTAAGAGTTAAATATAAAATATATGGTTAATATAGTGACACAAACCGGTCTAAAAACTTTTGGTTGAGAGGTTTTGGAACCATCCAAACTTTAGACTTTAAATAATTCAGTTTAGAGCAATTAGAAACCGAAAATGATTTTATTATAAAATAATATTCCAATCTTTTCATAAGGTGCCCCTCAAAGCCATTAGGCTCGGCCAAAACCTACCAAAATATCTTCCCAACTATCCTCCCTTCATTTTAGAGGATTACTTTAGTAAAAAAGACATCCTAATGATCCATTTTGATCAAATCAAAAGGAAGAACCCCAAGAAGAGGTAAATATTTCATCACCTATTTCATGTTCTTTTCTTCTTCCACATCCGCTTTCTTTGGTGTTTCTATTCTAAAATAATAACTATAGTATATTCTATATATGGTGATGTTATTATAAATATGGTACAACCATATTCATTATTTTATCCATCCTATAAATGGCATTTCCCCATAAGTACGTACGTACGGCTTATCGTGTCCACATCATGGTGTAGTTTGTTATTCAAACACTTCATCATTTGGATGGGTATGATAATGAGTATAAATGATGAAAATAATAGATATAACATGATAATGATTATTTTTATATGAAAGTACATCCAATTAATAGGATTTTAATATCAAAAGAATGATATTGTCTCTTGTGCGTACGTACATATTACCATCTCCATGAACGTGATGAGATTCATTCCCCATCGTATCCATTCAAGACTAATTTTCATTTGATGATTACAAATAATGTTTAAAGACTTGATATCATTCTAGATATAAAAAATATACATCCCATTCACAAAAAATATGACTCACATAACAAATAATATAAAGGAAAACAAATTAGTTAACACCCGAAACGATGATACTGCTAACATATTATTAATAAACCAATATTGGAGGATAAAATATGATATCTTATTTATGTATATAGTTATTATATAATTTATTAAAAATGATTTAACTATTATACATGAGGTTAACGTACCCTTGACCAAGGAAAAGTACAAGGTAAGGGGTTTTCATCTCACTTTTATTCTCGTGAGATTCATGCTATATTTTCCACTGCTACCTTTTGTGTGGTGTATATACTACCCATGATTGTATTTTTTGTGTAATATACTTTAATTTATGGTAATTTACATCATCATTGTATGATACTTCTTTCATGGGGTGTATGTTTTTTATGTTACCAAATCGATAAGTGAATTTCAAATTTCAATTTCCACTCATTCTGTTTTGCGCAAACTTCATTGATTACTTTACCCCAAGATTATGTGTAAAGTCACTATTTATTTACTGATGTAGTAATTTCCACTCCCCTTTTAATGGATATATTTTTGATACACATAATCACTCCATTTATAAATTCTCAAATCATCAATATAAACTTGATAAGAATAATTTTAACTCAATTTCTATTCATTGAGTTAAACATCCAAGTCATTGGTGTTGTTTTTACATGAATGTGTGTGAATGTCCTATGATTGATTTACACTGAATATCCAATAATATTGAGTGTATTTATATTTGTCACAGATAATTATTTCATTGATTTATCCTTAACCTAAGGATATAGTCTTTATAAAGGAATTCATCCCATCGTACATTCCATTGAGACTTCTTTGTTGTTATGCGCCAATCCACTTTTATTTGGTGTATATACTGTACTTTGACATAATATATCATTAATCCCTTTATTCTAATGTTATTATAATGTTTTTATTACCTTAATTATCTGTATTCTATAGTCTCTCATTTGTTTAGTAACTCTAACTAATACATCATTTTAAATGTTTTAAAATTTTATTCTTCTAAATCATTTTCATTAATGTCCATGTTTTAAAAATGTCTTTAATGTTTTATTTATATAGACATTAATGTTTTAAAGTTAAAATTACTTTTAAAAGTTTTAAAGTGGTATGGGACACTTTTATTCAAAAATCTATTTAAACAACTTTTTGATAAATAGTGAGACTTTTCAATGTTTTAAAGAAAATGGGGGATATTTCTCTCAAATAGTTTTTATGATTAACTTTATGTTTGTCAATATCCTTCATTATTTTCCATTGAGGTACATTTATTATAATACAATCTTACATATTATATTGAATGAGTTATGTTTTACTCTGGATGTGTTATTTTTATACCATTCCTAGTTTATGGAGAATGTATTGACATTTCATATGCTAGTTTAAATATGAATGTTTATGTTATGTTTAATTCTTTTCATATGTGGAATGAATTTGACTTAGTAAGTGACGGGTGGAGCCTTCTATAGCTCTTAGATGCATCGGTAGGTATCATGAGACATACTAGTATATTGGAATAGTGCCTTGACAAAATCTTATTTGTATTCTTGGGACAAGGCCTTGACTATGCGGTTATGAAGTCTGGCATTATGCATTCCATCATTATGAAAGTAGCTATTGATATTGAATTTAATAATTCGACTATTAGAGTATCCATGTGAATAAATAAATGGAATTATTTTATATTATATTTTCCATATTATGATGAAGTTCAAGTTTAAAAAGCTTTTTTTTAGACTTATAAATTTTCTTTAAATGTTTATACTTATTTATTAAAGTTTCCTCTATATTTTTATCCTTACTGAGCATCTGAGATCACTTATTTCTATGTTTTATTTTTACAAGGATGTGAAGATGTATTTTATGACTGACCTGGAGGGATAGTCTAAGGGGATATGAGTGTGGTCTATAGAAACAATTTTGTTACATCTTTTCATTTTATAATGTAATGTAAAACTTATGAATGTATCTAGTACTTCCAAGGCTACTAAATTGATCGGTCTTTTGGGACATGATTCCTTGTATAATGCCAATGTTATGTAATAATGCACCGAATCTGGGTAATTTGGGTCGAGGCATTACAAATAATAAGTAATTTTAATGTAATATATATTTTATATATCTAAGTAAATATTTTTGAAATTTATCAAATAGATTTTATACAGATAAGATAAGAATAAAACCAATTAAACACCTAAAACCCAATATTTTTATTAAGGAAATTTTACCACCTTTTAATGGATAACATATTTGAAATCTAAATTTAGGCACAGTTATAAATATTATATGTAAAAATAAACTTCATCTTTGAAAGGTATTAATAAAAAAATATATTTGAGTTAATTTTGGGTATTTTTCTGTGCATTTCTATTTTTTAATGAAGAATTAAAAATATTTAATTTTAATTTAAAACAGAATTTTATTCAAATTAATTTATATATATAAATTATATTTTTAGTTGTTCTTAACATTTAATTAAATTTATTTTTATCGACCAATAAAATTTGGTTCTTTGGAATCTATTTCACTATGAAGTTAACTATAAAAACACAGTAAACTTTTGAATTTTTTTTACTTTAAAGACCCACATTGACGTTAGGTCTGATATATTATATTTAAATTAGTTTTTGGCGCTTATATTTTTGGAATGTAGAAAAATTGATTCCATATTTTTAATTAGAAAAATTGACACTTAATTAGAGACTAAACCTTAAACATAAAACCTAATATGACCTAGTGACTTTTCAGAAAGACATTTATGTCCATATTTATTCCCTATAATCCATTTTATTTAATTTGGAACTTTATTATATCCACATTAAATAATAAATTTGGGTGGGGTTTCCTTTTTCCAAAATATTACAAGAGTCCCACCCCTCCTATATTATAAAAGGCCTCCCCTCCTACCACTTCCTCGCACATCTAAAGATACTTTTACTTATCCAAGATCTACCCAATTAAATTAACAACATCCTTAAATTAATTTTTTAATCCAATATTTATGTATAAATCCTTCCAAGTAATCCTCTAGGGGAAAACCAAAATGAGATACCCAATTAAGAGGAAAAACCCTCCCTCAAACTTGTTTCTTTTATTTTCTTTCTCCAATACCTAAAATATTATTATTCAATGATTGTATAAAAACACCAGTATCCAAAATATAATAGTATTTTTTTATCCAAGGTTTATACATACACTTATACACACTTCAATCTAATGTTTAATGAACATACTATTTATGTGTATGGCGAACTATCGCCTCACTAAATGATTATTGTTCATTTTTTATACTACCACCTCCAATGGAAAAACTTATTATTGAAAATATATTAATATTTTTTATATATTATATTTGTTATTTCTTTATTAATATATAATTATTTTAAAACATATATCTTTATACTTCTCATTTTGTGTTAATACGATAATTTCATTTGATGAGGTGTGGACTACTACCCCTCAAAGCGATTGAATGGTTCATACACTACATGGAATGTATTAAGGATGGGTTTATTTAATATATATGATATAATAAATCAAATTTAATAAGGATATATATATATGTATTTTATTTTCTTTCTTTCAACACGATAATTAAACAAAACTAGCGTTCATGTGTATGTACGACCTACCACCTCCTTTAACAGTGTATTCTATTTCATATATATATATGTTATATAAATTATTATAATACTAATATAATTAATTTAATATATAATTAAATCATAGTTTACATTCTAGAAATCATTAGATAAATATAAGGACCAATGATATAACAAATTAAGACACATGCAGAAAACAAAGCATATATTACCTGAAGTGAAAACTTAACATATATTTGTTAAAAAGAGGGTAATATAAATCCATTATAAAACCATAAATGGAATTATAACTGTTAATATTGTTATTTTATATATGTATAATAAATTTATATTTATTATAAATGAGTTTTGAACATGTACGATGAGAGTCAAGACACAAGTTAGGGGAATTTCATTTCACTCCATATTTCAATGAGACACATGCCTTATTCCCTGTTCAATTATTTTGTGTGGTGTATATACTGAATATTAATGGATTCTATTCCTCTTATAATTATATATATTGGTATTTACATAAAAATTTTATGATCTTTCTACCATGGAGTTTAAGTTTCAAAAGTTACCCAATCAGTAATGTAATATTTGTCTTAGTTTTCCTTCTTTGAGACACATGCCATGTTATGCACCTATATGTCTATGTAATGGGTATAAACTACCTTTGAAATTTTATATTATTAATATAATAACTTTAATTATATTTTAATATTCATAAAATTTCATTTTCTTACATGGGGAATATAGTTCATAGTTACCATGTTAGTAGAGTTTATAGAAATAATCTCATCGCTTCTAGAGATTTTTTATGATTATGATTTAATTGATAAAATTCTATGAACATTATCTCAAGATCACTAAGGAATTTTATTATACCTTTTTTATTAATTATATAATCATATTTTGGTACCATTTTCCAACTCATTGGTATATAAGATAGTTAAAAAAGTGTTTTCAATAATGTTGACTTTACCACTCTCTTCGGTCAAAAATCTATGTTCATTCAAAAACATGTCTTCTAAAAGGTTTCCAAAAAAATATATTATTCTCCTATGATCATTAAAATAAATTTTTTCCCATTTTTTACCTTTTTAATTGAAAATGGTTTTTAATAGGGAACCATCTTATCATTTTTTGGTTGAGGCACCTTTCTAAACTTTTCACCGTGTAAAATGAATATTTGGTGTGTTCGGGTTTATCGATTGTCATGAAACAAGTTCTCTTAAATATTATTTTACAAGATTAAAAATTTATTATATTTTAAAAAAAATTCTAATAATCTTGAAATTCATTGTTTCTATTTATTTTCAAAGAAAATATTTTCACAACATTTTCAAATTATTTTATAACTTTTCAAGGAAAATGGTTTTCAAAATATTTTCAATATTCTATTATAAGTTTTCAAGTAAAATTGATTTTAAAATGTCTTGAATCATTATTTATAAGTTTTTTTCCAAATAAAATGTTTTTTAAATTGTTTTATGTTCTTAAAAAGCAGTTTTAAAAGAAGAAATGATATTTTCATCAAGAAATATTTTTGAAAGATATTTCAAATTTCATTTTCCTCTAATATGACATCCATTGATGTTACTAATGAATTTATTTAAAATTATTTAAAGGTTACGTTCATATTATTTCACTGAATGGTTTATGATTTGTAACACCCCATTCTTCCATGGCACACTTTCCTTTGAATAATATAATAGCATTTGTTTTACGAAACTTCGAGTTCTAACACAGACACACACCACAACCAATCAAGCTAGCCGTTATGAATAGTAATACCCACTTTTTGAAATTTTATAAATTTTATCTTTCAAAAAGGACTTCATTTTTGGATTCGGAATATCAAAATTAGCCTAGGGTGAAATTTTGGTATTTTTCTGAAAACATTCAATTTTTGATGAATAGTGAAAAAACACTGAGTTATAGTTTAAAACCAAATTTTTATTTAAATTTAATTAAGGTCAAAATAGATAGATAATACCTATATAAGTTCAATGTAATTAATTTGAATATTTTTATAATTATTTTAGACATATAAAAATTTTATTGAACTTTTCACTGTCTTTTACCGACCACCAAGGAGAATTTGGAAATTCACATAAAACTTAATTTTACCACTTCTGTGAGTGGAATTTCGAAAATCCGAGAGACACGGTAAATATCAAGGAGTAAAATTTGGTTCAATGAGATGAAAATAATTTTTGTGGAATAGTAACTTTTTACTTTTATTTACCACAGTTAAAAGTAAATAGGGTAATTAAGGGTAAAAATGATATTAATATTACCCTAACACATGTACTAATTCTATTGGACAAGTGTATCTAGAGAAAAAACAACCTTAGGAATAAAATATTATCATTTAGGTCCACATAGATTAGATTAGGTCATTTATTATTATTTAATTCAAAGAGGAGTTAAAAGAGTTAAAATCAAAGTATATTTACTAAAAAAAATTTAATATAAGGTTATACATAAGATAAATTTGATTGTAAATATTCATTAGATAGATAAAATTATTTAATACATAATGGTATTTTATTTATAATTTTTAGGAATTAAATATTTTAATTTATTTATGATACAATGGTGATGCAGTAATTACCTAATTAATGAAATATTAAAATAATTGATATTATAAATATCAAAATAATTATAATTTGGGACTTTTTATGAATTAAAATAATTTTATAGGTTAATATGACATGTTAGGATTGATTTAATTATCTTTTGTTGAAGTAATAATTCTGTTATGATTTTCAAAAAAATCCATTTTCCAAATAGTGTCAAAATTTACATAAAAGAGTTTTTAAAACAAATATTATATTATTAATTATTATTAAATTACTAAAAATATAAGGTTAGGCCAAGAGACTTATATCATGATAGGTTTATCATTAATGGACCACTTGGGTTTCTCTTGGATGTATATAGTATGTTTATTAACCATATAATATAAAAATACAAAGAGACATTGTAAAAGTGAAAGTAATTAACGAAGAGTTAATACTTAAAAATAATGTTAATATAGTAACTCAAACCTGTCTAAATCCTATTGGTTGGGTTTTTTTCGACCCATACCTACCTTAAACGTTAAATAATCCACTTTGGAGCCATTAGAAACCGAATATGAATTTATTATAAAGTAATATTTCTATCTTTTCCAAAGGTGCCCCTCACCCCTCTTATAAAAGGTCACTTCCCTTTCTCACTAATTCACACATTCAAATCCTTTATTCTCGGCCAACCCCTGACCATATACACTCTACACTTCCCTAACATCAACCTAGAGGCATTAGTTTGATCATAAAGCCAACCTAATGAGCCCTTTTGATCAAATAAAAAAAAAGTATCCAAAGAAGAGGTAATGTTTTCACCACCCTCTTTCAAGTTCCTTTCTTCTTCAACTTCTTCTTTTTTGGTTATTTAAATTTTAAAATAATAAATCCAGTATCTTCTATATACTGTGATGTTTTTATAAATATGGTACAACCATATTAATTATTCTATCCATCCTTTGAATGACATGTCACCATACGTTCGTACATACGGCTTACCGTCTCCACATCATGGTGTAATTGTTATTCAATATATTATTATTTGGATGGGTATAATAATGATTTTTAATTCTTTTAAATAATAAATATAACATGATAAGTAGTATTTATATATGATATACCATACAATCATATATTATTTTAATATCAAAATAATGATATTGACGCTCGTGCGTACGTACGGACTACCGTCTCCACGAACGCGATGAGATTCATTCTCCATCATATTCATTCATGTATAATTCTCATTTTATGATTAAAAATAATCTTTAATGACTTGATATAATTCTGTATATGAATAATATACAACCTATCCATAAAAAACACGGCTTATATAACAAAATATATAAAATCAAATGAGTAAGTTAACACCAAAACGACGATAATTCTGAGATATTATTAACAAAGAAATGTTAAAAGATCATATATGATATCATATTAATGTATATGATTATTGTATAATTTAATAACAATTATTTCACCATTATAATGGAGGTTAACCTACCCCCAACCAAGGAAAAGTACAAGGTAAGGGTTTATTTCACAATCTCTTCATTATTCGAGGTTGTTTATATGTAATTATCTACTGGGACCTCTTTATCATCGACATCCATGTTTCTTAAAAATATATTTGAAAACATTCTTAATATTTTACAGAATATGAGTTAAAGTCATTTATACCCTTTTTTACTTTTTATAGGACGTTTCTAATGGAATCTTTGCATCGTTTTTAAACATGGTCCTTTTTTACCTTTTCAACAGAATTAAGGTAAGAATGTCTTTTTTAACTTATACGGCAGGTGCGGCTATTTTCAGCTGTTATAAAGTCATAGAAGCTTCCCTTACAAGCTTATAAGAATATTTTCAAAGTAAATGTTTTCTTTTAAAATTATTTGACTTTTAAATGATTTCAAAAAACAGATATTTCTCTCAAATAGTTTTGATTTCATCTATGTCAAAATCTTTTGATGCATTTTTTTCTTATTTGAAGTTTATTTATTATGATACAAAACATCGATATTGTATTGATGTTTTTGTGATATTTTTGACTGTGGATGTGTTATTTTTATACCATTCATGGTTTATGGAAGAAGTACTGACATTTCGTATGCTAGTTTTAATAAGAATGACTATGTTATGTTTAAACCTGTTCATATGCGGAATGCATTGGACTTAATAAGTGACGGGTGGAGCATGCTATAGCTCCTAGATGCATCAGTAGGTCTCATGAGACAAAATATTTTCTTTGCACAAGGCCTTGACTAAATCTTATTTGTAGTCTTGGCATGAGGCCTTGGCTATGTGGTTATGATAGTCTGGCATTATGCACTCCATCATTGTGAAAGTGGTTATTGAGATTGCATGTGATTATTCAATTATTAGAATATCCATGTAAATAAGTAAATGGAATCATTTTATTTTATTTCTGCCATATTATGCTGATGTTCAAGTTTAAAAGTATTTTTGTTTTAGTTATACATTACCTTAAATGTTTGTTCTTATTTATGAAAGTTTCCATTATATTGTTATCCTTACTGGGCATTTGAGCTCACCCCTTTTCTATGTTTTATTTTTCCCAGGATGTAAAGAAGTATTTTATGAATGACCTACAGGGATAGTTTGAGGGGATAAGAGTGTAGACTATGGAGACTATATTGTTTTTGTTTTCATTTTATGATGTAATGTAAACTTTATTAATGTATCTAGTTATTCCAAGTCTACTAAACTAATCGGTTTTTCAAGACTTGATCTTTCTTGTGATCATTCCAATGTTATGTAATAATGCACCGACTCTAGCTAACTGGGGTCGGGGCGTTACAGTTGGTATCAGAGGAAGTTTAGTACAAACCTTGTAAGATAGATTTAGATAAACTGTGATTAGAGCACATAGATTTATGATGGTCTTTGAGGATTAGTATAGAAGAACTTCCTATAATTTTGGTATTGAAGAGATTTTGTGAGTTTTCTGAGCAATAAATCCTTGTCTGGATACGAGCAGGTAGAGGCGGCTCTGGCACAGATGTACCTAGGGGTAAAACCCGAAAACACCTCTCTGTGCAAGACTCGAACGGGAACTGGTGCACGACAACGGGCCTTGCTACACTCTTGGTTATGACACTCCCGGGGGATATTTTTAAGATAACTCTCATTTTCTTTACAAATAATTATGATGGGTTTATGAGTATATACATCCTCAAATAAAACATTTTAATGATTATGGATTATATCCATAAATAGTTCAATTTATGTTAAGTGTTTTATAAGTATGGAATTATGTATTTTGATTCATAAACTGATCTATTTTATGCCTTTGTTTACAAATGGAGCCAAGTAAAAGAAATGGAAACCGTATCAATGCACACACTTCATGTAGGGACTGCCCTCTAACTCGAGATAATTATAGCGGAGATAGTGATGCAACTGGTGCTGATCAACTAATCACCAAACTAGGACAACTCACTCAGGTTATGAATAATAACCTTACCTGTATGGAGAACCCTAATTAACAGCATGGAAGACCAATGTTAGATCGCTTCATGAGGCAACAACCACTAATGTTCAATGGGAGTACATATCCCTTAGTAGATAAGCAATGGATAAATTCCCCAGAGAAAATATTTCAGGCTTTGGGGGTAGTGAAAGGGAAAAAGTTATCATGACAGTTTACCGCCTCACTGGAGATGCTGATCAATGGCTGATTGATTTAAAACATGAAGGTAGATGATAAAGTATCAAATATGGAATAGAGGTAGTTCAAAGATCAGTTTTTATAAAAATACATTCCTTGTGACCATCGAACAGATATGGAAAGAAAATTTCCGAGTCTTAGATAAAAGGTGGATGAGAATGTCACACAGTATGAGGCTAACTTTACGAGGTTAGAAAGGTATTCTAGAGATTATATACGTAACCCAAGAAGTAATATTGATCGTTTCTTTGATGGGTTAAAACCATTTCTCCGTCGAGCATTAGTCTCACAATCCTTCTCGTCGTACGAAGACAATATCTCATGTTCTATCAAGAGAGAAAAGGAATTATCTAAGTCTTATGAATTTAAAGAAAAGAAAGATAAGAATAGATCTGTTGATCAATCTGGTAATGGAAATAAGGGGAAGAAGGGAAAAGTTGAATATCCATCCTATAGTAAATGTTGGAAGAAACACCCCGATACTTGCTTAAAAGGAATGGGAGTCTATCACAAGTGTGGTGAAAAAGGCCACCAATATCGTGATTGCAAGGGGAAGTAAGAAACTACCGATATCCAATGCTACAATTCTAGGGGGATGGGACATTATGCAAATGAATATCCAAAGCGTCATGGGAACTTACCTTAGAAAAGGCCAAGGGATCAAGGCCAATCTTATTCTATCACTACTGCTGAGGTAGAAGCTCCGAAAGACGTGGTGGCAGGTAATTTAATGGTTTCCTCAAGTTTAGAAAATGCATTATTTGATTCTGGATCATCGCATTATTTCATATCTTCCCAGTTTGCTAAGAAAATTAGATATTTCCAATTTGATTTTAGAAGGGAGTTGTCAGTTAAAACTCCTAAGGGAAGTATCATTGCAACGATGTTTTGTGAATCAGTCCCCATTAGAGCACATAAATGTTATTTATCCGCTAATCTCATCATCATACCTATGATTGAGTTTGATATAATCCTCGGTATGGATTGTCTTTCATACCATGATGCGAATATTTATTATAAGAAGAAGGAGGTTATGATTTTTGATGATGATGATAAGGAACACCTTATCTTTAGAGCAGAATCGTCAACACCTAATTCTTATCTAGATTGACCCCTAGTAGCTCAACTAAATTCAATTATTAGGGAGGAAGAGAATGAAATGACTGTGGGTGAGGAAAGGAATGTTCAAATAGAGGATGTACCTATTGTGAAAGAATATGTTGATGTGTTTCCGGAAGATTTACCTGGACATCCTCTAGAACGAGAAGTTGAGTCTTCCATTGATTTAATTCCTCGATCAAGGCCTATATTGAAGACCACTTATAGAATGGCCAATGTGGAATTAGTTGAACTAAAGAAACAACTAGAGGAATTGAGTAATAAGGGATTTATTCTCCCTAGTGTTTCTCCATGGGGAGACCCTATTCTTTTTTTTAGAAAGAAAGATGGATCTATGTGGTTATATATCGACTATAGGGAGATCAATGCAATAACAATAAAGAACAGGTATCCCCTACCTCGCATTGATGATTTATTTGACCAACTTCATGGAGCTCAATAATTTTCAAAGATTGACCTTCGATCTGGATACCATCAGTTGTGTGTGAAGAAGGAAAAATTCTGAAGACAACATTTCGAATAAGGTACGGGCATTACGAGTTTACGATAATGCCTTTTGGGATGACTAATGCACCCTCTGTATTCATGCATATAACGAATTGTGTTTTCAAGGTATATCTCGATGATTTCGTGGTGGTAGTTATTGATGATATCTTAGTATACTCCAAAAGATACGAAGATCATGAAAATCACTTTCGCATTATCCTGAAGACTCTGAGAAGACATGAATTATATGGGAAGTTTAGCAACTGTGAATTCTGGCTTCAGGGGATTTCGTTTCTTGGCCATATTGTCTCTAAAGATAGAATCTATTTTGATCCTTCTAAGGCCAAGGAAATCCAATAATGGCCAGATCCTATGAGTATAACTAAGGTACACATTTTTATTGGTTTAACAGGTAATTATCAACGTTTCGTCCAGAATTTTTCCAATTGGCTAACCCATTAATAAAGCTCACACGTAAGGGGGTTAAATTTGTTTGGAAAAAAGAGTGTGAAGAATGTTTTGAAGAACTGAAGAGAAGACTAGCCAATGATCCTATATTGAATCTACCATTGGGGAATTATGGTTTAGTTATTTATAGTGATGCATCGAAGAAAGGACTTGGTTGTGTCCTTATGTAGAATGATAAGGTTATTGCCTATGCATCAAGACAGTTGAAAATACATGAGAAAAACTATCCTACTCATGATCTCGAGTTAGCAGCTGTGATATTTGCTTTGAAGATATAGAGGTACTACCTCTATGGTGAAAAATGTGAGATTTATACTGATCACAAGAGTTTGAAGTATATTTTCTCACAAAAAGAACTCAACATGAGGAAAAAATATGACTTGAATTACTCAAGGATTATGATTGTACGATACACTACCACCCAGGGAAGGCAAATAAGGTGGAAGATGCTTAGAGTAGAAAAGATCATGGATTTTTTTAACAATATGCGAATCGAAAGAGATCCAAATTTCATGGGTCTACTGAAGATAGACATGGGAATAACCATGGAAGGTGAAACATCAGTGCTTTTTCAAAAGGTTTCCAAACCATCTTTACTAGAAAGGATTAAGAGTTCTCAGACTGGTGATGAAGACTTTCAAAAGAATATTAAAGCTGTGAATGATGGGAGATTGAATGAATTTGGGTATGAAGATGGAATTTTGAAATTTGGGAAGAGATTTTGTGTTCCCAATATACCTGATCTAAAAAGGGAATTGTTGGACGATGCTCATAGTTCCAATTTCTCTATACACCCTGGGAGCACCAAAATGTATAGAGACTTGAAGGAACATTTTTTGTGGGACAACATGAAGAGGGAGATTTCTGATTTTATATCAAGATGTATGGTTTGTCAACAAGTGAAAGATGGAAGGCAACAACCTAGAGGAGTCCTGAATCCTATTCCCAAACCAGAGTGGAAATGGGACAATATTACGATGGACTTTGTCATGGGGCTACCAAAGACTCCTAGAAGGAACGATGCAATATGGGTTATTGTTGATTGTCTTACCATGTCAGCACATTTTCTTGATATAATAGAAGATCTACCACTGGATAGTCTAGAAAAACTATATATTAATGAAGTGGTGAGACTTCATGGAGTAACCTTATCGATCTTTTCTGATCTTGATCCCCGTTTTACTTCAAGATTCTGGAAGAGTCTTCAAAAATCCCTGCATAATGAACTTCAATCGAGCACTGCCTACCACCCTTAAATAGATGGACAATCAGAACAGACTATTTAAACCATAGAAGACATGTTGAGATCCTGATCGCTTGACTTTCAGGGTATGTGGGATCAATATTTTCCTCTGGTAGAATTTTCCTATAATAATAGCTTCCATTCGAGTATTTAGATGGAACCATATGAAGCGTTATACGGAAAGAGATGTCGCACACCAACCTGTTGGGATGAAGTTGGTGAAGGAAAACTTGTAGGCCTATAACTGGTGGAGGAAACAATGGAAAAGGTAAAGGTAATCCAAAACCACATCAAAGCAGTTCAATGTAGGTAGAAGAGCTATGCTGATAACCGAAAGAAGGATTTGTAATTTTAGGTAGGCGATCTTATTTTCTTGAAGGTATCTCCATGGAAGGGAGTTATACGTTTCAGTAAGAAGGGTAAATTGAGTCCTAGGTACATTGGACATTTCGAAATTCTAGAACGAATTGGGTATGTAGCTTACTATTTGGCAATGCTGCCAAGTCTCTCCAAAGTTCACGATGTGTTCCACATACCACTGTTGAGGAAATACATGCCTGACCCAACACATGTACTAACCTATGAGGAATTAGAACCGAAACCCGATCTGTCTTATGGAGAAGAGCCCATAAGGATTCTTGATATGAGTGAACAATTACTGAGAAACCGGATGACTCGTCTGGTAACAGTTTTGTGGAGAAACCATAAGATGGAAGAGGCAACATGGGAACCCGAGGAACTTTTGATGAAGAATCACCCGAGTCTTTTCATGCGGTAGGATTCTAGAAATTTCTAGGAAAACATTATTTGTAGGAGGGGAGAATGTAACACCCCAAGCTTCCACGGTATTCTTTCCTTTGAATAAAACAGTAGCGTGTGTTATATGCAACTTCGAGTTCTAACACACACACCACAACCAATCAAACAAGCCGTTATCAATAGTAATACCCACTTTTTGAAATTTTATAAATTTTATCTTTCAAAATTGACTTCATTTTTGGATTCGGAATATCAAAATTATCCTAGGGTGAAATTTTGGTATTTTTCTGAAAACGTTCAATTTTTGATGAATAGTGAAAAACACTAAGTTATAGTTTAAAACCAAATTTTTATTTAAATAATTATTTATTTTATTTAAATTTAATTGAGTTCAAAATAGATACATAATACCTATATATGTTTAATGTAATTAATTGTAGTTAGTTTAGAATAATTTCAGATATATAGAAATTTTATTGAACTTTTCACCGTCTTTTACGTACCTCCTAAATGAATTTGGAAATTCACATAATTTTTTTTTACCGCTTCTCTGAGAGGAATTTTGAAAATCCGAGTGACATGGTTAATATCAAGGAGTAAAATATGGTTCAATGAGATGAAAATAATTTTTGGTGAATAGTAATTGTTTGCTTTTATTTACCACGGTTAAAAGTAAATAATGTAATTAAGGGTAAAAATGATATTAATATTACCCTAACACATGTACTAATTCTATTGGACAAGTTTATCTCGACCAAAAACAACCTTAGGAATAAAATATTATCATTTAGGTCCACTTGAATTACATTAGGACATTTTTTATTATTTAATTCAATGAAGAGTTAAAAGAGTTAAAATCAAAGTTTATTTACTAAAACATTTTTAATATTGGGTTATACATAAGATAAATTCGAGTTTAAATATTCATTAGAAAGGTAAACCGATTTTATACATAATGAAATTTTATTTATAATTTTTAGACATTAAATAATTTAATTTATTTTTGACACAATGGTGATGCAGTAACTACCTAATTAATGAAATATTAAAATAATTGATATTATAAATATCAAAATAAATATATTTTGAGACTTTTTATGAATTCAACTAATTTTATAGGTTAATATGACATGTTAGTATTGATTTAATTAACTTTTTTTGAAGTAATATTTCTGTTGTGATTTTCACAAATATCAATTTTCCAAATAGTGTCAAAATTGACATAAAAGAGTTTTTAAAACAAATATTATATTATTAATTTATATTCAATTCCTAAAAATCTAAGGTTCGTCCAAGAGACTTATATCATTATAGTTGTATCATTAATGGACCACTTGGGGTTATATTAGGTTTATATAGTAAGTTTATTAACCATATAATATAAAAATACAAAGAGACATTGTAAAAGTGAAACTAATTAACTAAGAGTTAATACTTAAAAATAAGGTTAATATAGTGACCCAAACCTGTATAAATCCTATTGGTTGAGTTATTTTCAACCCATACCCACCTTAACATTTATAAAATCTACTTTGGAGCAATTATAAACTGAATATGAATTTATTATAAAATAATATTTCTAGCTTTTCCAAAGGTACCTCTCACCCCTTCCCCTTCTCACTAATTAACACATTAAAGTTGTCGAAGCTTCCCATACAAAATTATAAGAATATTTTCAAATTAAATGTTTTATTTTATAATTATGTGACTTTTAAATGATTTAAAAAAAGAGATATTTCTCTCAAATAGTTTTGATTTCATCTATGTCAACATCCTTTGATGGATTTTAAGCCTATTTGATGTTTATTTATTCTGATACAAAACTTCAATATTGAATTGATGAGTTTTCAATATGTTTGATTGTGGATGTGTTATTTTTATACCATTCATGGTTTATGGAAGAAGTATTGACATTTCATATTCTAGTTTTAATATGAATGTTTATGTTATGTTTAAACCTGTTCATATGAGGAATGCATTAGACTAAATAAGTGATGGGTGGAGCCCTCTATAGCTCCTCGATGCATCGGTAGGTCTCATGAGACAAACTAGTGTCTTGGCACAAGGCCTTGAAAAAATCTTATTGTAGTCTTGGCACGAGGCCTTAGCTATGTGGTTATGATAGTATGGCATTATGCATTCCATCATTATGAAAGTGGTTATTGATATTGCATGTGATTATTCGATTAGTAGAATATCCAGGTGAATAAGTAAATGGCATTATTTTATTTTATTTCTTCCATATTATGTTTAAGTTTAAGTTAAAAAGGATTTTTTGTTATACATTTCCTTAAATGTTTATTCTTATTTATTAATGTTTACGCTATATTGTTATCCTTACTGGGCGTTTGAGCTCACCCCTTTTCTATGTTTTATTTTTCCCAGGATGTGAAGAAGTATTTTATGAATGACATGCGGGGATAGTATGAGGGGATAATAGTGTGGACTATGGAGACTATATTGTTGTAGTTTTCATTTTTTGATGTAATGTAAACTTTGTTAATGTATCTAGTAATTCAAAGGCTACTAATCTAATCACTCTTTTGAGACTTGATCTTTCTTGTGATCATGACAATGTTATGTAATAATGCACCGACTCTGGGTAACTGGGGTTGGGGCGTTACATGCTTCATGTAATGGTGTTTATAAAACCTATTTCACTTTCATAGGTTATATGTTTATAAAATCCAATTTTGTTTCACACGATATATTTTTTATTAAATGATTATGAAACATGTAGCTTTTTCAATGTTTTATAATATGATTACATATATATGATACCAATATCTTTTCATTTTGTTTTTATATGATTGTTTAATTTTTTTGGCACATGCATATATGATTACATTTTGAGATGTGTGTGACCTATATCTCCCTCCAATGCATTGGGTAATGATTTATATCTCATGATATTGATTAAGACTATCTTGGGAGTGGAACTTATTTATATAATGGCCATCGGAGTGAACCTTGACTTCCAAGAAGGAATAAGGAGTGAAATAATGCTACTGAGATGTATATGGGAGTGAACCATGAATATCAATATGGTGTGGGGAGTGAACCCATACTTCTGAGATGGTCTTAGTAGTGATTCCTTTGAAACTATAGAAATCACATTATATGATTATGTGTTTTCCATAATGTGATGTTTTATTCCTATATTATTATTTCATGTATTATGTTCTTTCATTCATTATGATTAATGTCTTATGAACTATCAAGATTTATTATGTGATTAATGTTTATGATCTTTGATGTGCATGATATGATATTAAAATGTTTTGATCACATTCTCATACTCTAATGGTCATGTTTATTCTTACATTCCCCCTTGTTTATCCTTACTGATAATCTAAGATAATCTATTTTTATGTTTCTTTACCCTAGGTTATGAAGATAAATACTATGATTTATGTTTCTAATAATGGTTATAGTCAAGAAGAATCTAGTGGGTGATGATGTAGCTCACTTATGTACTTGTGTTTAGGATTCCATGTTTCCAATTGAACTAGACAAATACGGTCTTTGGGTGTTTGTTTGTATAATGTTTTAAGTATTTCAAAAAGTTTATATAATGTTAATATATGTCAGGACTTGGTCATTATAGTATGTATCAAAGTGAAGGTTTAATTTACCTTTGAAAACTAGGATGAGAAAACCTTAGTGAGAACTCTAAGGAAATATCTAAGGATAAACAAAATATAGGAAAATGTCCTCGAATTTTGGTGAAAGATACAGTGAGTGGTTTCCAAGAAATAAATTCGTTTAAAGGTAATACAATTGGATGTATCTTTATAAATAAGTAACTAGGGGTAACATATCCAAAAATATGTTCCAGGGATGACTTTCTGTAATCTGGTACATGATAATGGGCCTTGCTGCACACTAGGTTTGACACTCCCAGGAGATATGCTTTGGGAATTCACAAACCCTTCATGAACCATCATAAAGGACTTAAACATAAGTTTGCAATGAATAACATATAATAGAACTAGGTTTTCATATATTAATGATTATTTCATGATTTACACATCCTATAAGTATTTATTTTCATGACTATATAGTTTTCTTCCATGATAAGTAATGCTGACACTATGCTTCTGGTTTTAGTCAATGGAAAGAATCAGAAGGAACTGGATTAACATTGAATGTGATAGAAAATTTTCTGATGAAAATCTAAGTGGGATGATTAATATATTAAAATATGATATTTATAATTCTTAATTAGTACTCACAAAACATGATCTAGAATGTGTTCCTTAAGAAACTACCGGACTCACTAAAGAAGATAAGGAAGAAGTTTACCAAGAGTTCATGTAATAAGAACCATAGAGAAAAGAAGATTAGATTTCCTTTGTGTAAGAAATGTTGAAATAATTATCTAAGTGAATTTATTAGAGGAATAATATGGTGTTTTGATTGTAGAAAATAAGGATACAATGCAAATGACTACAAGAAAAAGTGAAGATTTCAGTTAATGAAATGGATGAGAATTTAGGCCTCCCTAAGGAATAATGAAAGGTTATTTGTTTTAAGTGTGGAATAAATGGTCATTATAAAAATAAATTTCCTAAGTTGAAGGATTATAAAGATAATATTCAAGGTGGGATGAGTAATGATTATATTTCTGATAATGATGAGAATATAGAGGAAATATGAAAGGAAAGAGGTATTGTATAATTGTATGAGTATCCTTCTTATGAATTTTGCATGATGTGTAATAATCAAAGTTTGTATATGTTTCTATTAAAGAATTATATAGTATGAATGGTGAAATATGAATGGATTGTTCAGTTTATGTTTTTTGCTATGGTTTTACAAGATTACATAGAATTATTTTTATGGACTAGAAGAGTGCTTTAATGACATGGTGATATTTTGACTAAGGGAAGATAAACCATAATATTTTCCTTATGTTAAGATAATGTATTTTGGATAAATATATTTTAGATCAGAATAAGTAAATTGGATGGTACTGATGACTTTGGAACTAATTAAGGACTTATTGACAAGCAGTTTATGATTTCATGGATGATATGTACAATTATTGGGATTTAAGGAATATATCCCCTAACCATTGGAATAAGGAAACATGCTTGTTTATCAATATTATTAATGGTGATTCAGTTTATTAAAATATTTCAAGAGAATAAATAATGAGGGTATTCACATGATGTAATGTGATAACCATGAGTAACTTTGTGATATATGGGGGGATCATTTTCAAGAATATTTTGTGACTTTATTTCTAATGTTTTTTATTTTCATCATTCAGAAGGGTTATGAGGTTAACCATTTATGGGATGTCTAAGTTAATATTTGGATGATTTTTGTGAGATTAATGAATTATATCACTACATGAGGATTCATGCATATCAGACAACCTTCTCTAATTGTTTTAGTTAAGGGTAACTAAAGGGATATGGGATGACTTATTAAGGATCTCATGGTCTGTTAGTGGTTCAGGAATCTAAAACACGACATCCTTTTTGGAGAAATAGGTGAAGTGGATCAAGTAACAAGAAAGGATTATATTGTCCTGAAATTGTGTAAGTATATCTTTTCATGAAAATTAATTTTCTTTAGTAAAATGATCTATAAATAAAATTATATCCTAGTACCTTTATTTCAAATGGATCAGATGGTCCTTCGGGTCATTGTAGATTTATGCCCTTGTCATTGTTAACTTTAGCCTAACTTTAATCCCTACCACTATCCAACGGAACTTGATAGTTATATTTCTCTTCCATTTGAATGTTTTTACATCACACCAATTTTCTTCTTTATGGTAAGCTATTTATAAGTTATTCTGTGTAACTATTATGGTTCCTACATTCATTTTTTAAAAGAAAGATTCAATTTTCATTTTTGTGACATGGGTTTCTATGAAAGGAACTCTCGATTATTAATCCTTTGACAACCCAGAAAAATATTGAGGATCAAATTCATTATAATGGGGTAGAATGTATCACCCCCAAGATTTTGTGATATATTTATTTTGAATTAATTTAATATTTTTGATATTTTTCATTTCACACGACACTGGAAATAGTTTATATATATATATATATATATTAAAGAAATACGTTTGCATTGTTTCATACACATTGAGAAGTTAATCATGCACTAAATTCAATGTAAAGGTTATATTTCTCTATAAATAATACTGAGGCAAGCTTACATTACATGAAAGACTGACTTTCCTCAATGGCTTACGTAACACGCAAGACCGAGTGTTACCGAACAATAATATATTATTAAAAATAATAATAATATATAACATAGTCATTAAATTAGATTTCATGAATATTAATAACAATATTAATTAAATATATGGTTTAAAAAAATATAAAATTAATTAATTATTTACAAATTATTTAGAAATGAATATAAGAACCAATTGAATATAAAGGGATTATTTTTTAAATAAAACTATTATTATGCTCACAAAGCTGTTTTAATACTAATTAATTAAATTAAAATACAATTAATAAGTAATTTTAGTTTTATATATATGTTATATATCCTTGTAAATATTTTTTATTTTCATCCAATAGATTTTATAAAAATAACATAAGAATACAAAAAATTTAACACATAAAACCCAATATTTTTATTAAGTCTATTTTACCACCTTTTAATAGAGGACATATTTTAATTCTAAAACTTTGTACATTTATAAATATTATATTTCAAACTAAAATTATTATTTTTAATATAATTATTATTATTATTTTAGGGTTATTTTTTGGTATTTTTCTGTGAAATTTAATTTTTTAATGAATAGATAAAAATATCGAATTTTAATTCAAAACTGGTTTTTAGGTAATTAATTTATATAGTTAAATTATATTTTAGGTTGGTTTCAAAGTTATGTTATATTAAATTTTTATCAACCAATCCAATTAAGTTAATTGGAATAAATTTCACATGAAATTGAATATAAAAGCGTAGAAACCTTTTGAATTTTTTTTACTTTAAAACCCAACATTGTCTTTCCATCTATGTGATTATATTTAAATTAATTTATTCTACTTATGTGTTTGGGATTTGGAAAAAATTTAATTCATACTAGTAATTAGAATAATTTATAATGTCTAATAAGATAAAATTAGTTTTTTAACAAAAATATTCGTGAATGTAATTAAAATTAATTACAACAACTAAGATTAAATTGAGATTACCAAGGGACTATACCCCAATCTTAAAACCAAATATAAACTAAAAACATTTCCAAAAGTAATTTTAAGTCCATATATTGACACTATCTTTCCATGTATCTAATTTATACCATAATTAGATCCACTTTCAATAAAAAAATGTGGGTGAGGTTTTGCTTTTCGAAAATATTACAAGAGTGTCACCCCTTATACATTATAAAAGGCCTCACATCCTCCCACTTTCTCACACCATCAAGTCCCCTTGTCTTGGAAATGATCTACCCAATTCACTTCCATAAATCCCTCTCTTCCATATTTAAGTCTCCCTTTGGGAATAAATCCTTCCAAGGAATCCCTATGGTGAAAACCAAAAGAAGATACCCGATTAAGAGGTAAGATCCTCCATTAAAATGTTTTATTTTATTTTATTCCTATACTCCCAAATATATTATTATTAAATTATTATATATACAAACCAATATCCTAAATATAGTAGGATTATTTTCCGTGCTATGTTTTCTATCTACACTTACACACACTTCCATCTAATGGTTAACAAACATACTATTTAAGTGTATGATGAACTACCGCCTCACAAAATGATGATTGTTCATTTTTTCCATTATCACCTCTCATAGTAGAAATTATGATGGAAAATATGTTTATCTATGTTATATATTATAATTATTATTTTTTTAATCTTCTCTAATTATTTTACAATACATATCTTAGTACTTTTCATGTAATGTATTAATTTTGGGTTTAGTGAATAAATATAATATAATAAGCATTATTAAATATATATATATATATATATATATTAATATTTTTCTTTTACTTTATTTCAACGTGAAAATTAAATAGATATAGCGTTCTTGAGTACGTATGACCTACAGTCTCCATGAACGATGTATTATGTTTCATACTTCTATATTATATGAATTATTATAATACAAATATAATTAATATAAAATATATTTAAATAATTGTTTAAATACCATAAATATTTATATAAATATAAGGACCAATGATATATAAAAATTAATACACATTCAAAAAACTATGCAGATATTACCCAAAGTGGAACCTTAACATAGAATTGTTAACAAGAGAGTATTATAAAGACTTAATAATACCATATATTGTATTATAATTAATAATATGGTTATTTTATAGATATATAATAAATTTATATTTATTATATAGGCGGTTTGAATGGGTATGTAGAGAGTAAAGACACAAGGAAAGATAATTTCATCTCACTCCTTATTTCTGTGAGATACATGCCTTATTCACCATTCATTTTTTTAGTGTATATACTGACCATTAATGTATTATATTCCAGTTATACTTAAATATATGGGTATTTATATAAATATTTTATGATATCTCTATAATGGTGTTTAATTTTCAATTGTTTCCAAACCTGTAATGTAATTTTTTTCACAATTTGCCTCATTTGAGAAACATGACTTATTATGCACCCATATTTTTATATGAGGGGTGTATATTTATTTCACATGTTATATCATGAATCGAAATAATTTAATGATATTTTAAGCTTCATTAAATTTTATTTTCTTTCATGTGGAGTATGGTTCAATGTTACCAAGTTATAAGGGTTTATTGAAATAATCTCATCCCTTATCAATATTGTCTATTATTATACTTTAATTGAGAAAATATTAGGATACATATGTCAATAACACTCATATATTTTATTATCCTCTATTTATTCATTACATATTCATCTAATTGTACAATTTTTCAACTATTTGTTACATAATATAATCAATAAAGTGTTTTTAATCAAGCTTGACTTTAGATCTCTCTTCGATCAAAAATATGTCTTCATTAAAAAAATGTATTCTAAAAGGTTTCCAAAAGTAATATATTATTATCACATGAAATTTAAAATACATATTTACCCATGTTTTAAATTTTTAAACAAAAATGGGTTTTAATAAAGAATATTATTTTCATTTTTATGTCGAGGTACCTTTATAAAATTTTTATGATGTAAAAGGAATGTATGGTGTGTTCAAGTTTTTCTATTTTCATGACCAACATTCCATTGAATCATCCATTAAAATATTAAAAAGTTATTTTCTAAAAAAATTCATAATATTATGGAAATCCATGTTTCATATTATTTTCAAATAAAATTGTTTTCAAAATGTTTTCAATATATTTTATAATATTTCAAGGAAAATGGTTTTTAAGATATTTTCAAGATTCATTTATAGGATTTCAATAAAAAAATTTGTAAAATAGTTTTCACGATTAATTTATATGTTATATCCCCATGAAAATGGTTTTCAAAAGGTTTTATGATTTAAAAAATCTTTTGTTCAAAGAAGAAATTATATTTTCCTCAAGAAATGTTTTTGAAAGATGTTTTAAAATTATTTTACACCTAAGATAACATCTATTGATGTTATGCATTACTTTAATAGAAATCATGTAAAGGTTAAATTCGTAATCTTTATCTGATTGGTTTATTATTTATGTAATGGCCTTTCTAAAACTGGTTTCTCTTTCATGAGTGATATGTTTTTGAAATAAATTTTTCTTTAACGAGTTATGTTTTTGATGAAATAATAATAAAACCTCTAAATTTTTACATAGGTTATGATATGATTACATGTTTATGATACCCATTTAATTTCATGGGTTTTGATGTGATTATTTATGATTTTATGGAATATTTATGTATAATTTAATTATGTTATATATGGGACCAATATCTTCCTCCAATGCAATGGGTAAAGATTTATATCTAATGAGATATACTAAGATGGTATTGGGAGTAAACTTTGGAAACTAAGATGGTCATAAGAGAAAACCATGACTACCAATATGGTATGAGGAGTGAACTCATGCTTCTAATATGGAAATGGTAGTAGACCATGACTACCAAGATGGTATGGGGAGTTAACCCATACTACAAATACGGTCCTAGAAGCGATTCCTTGGATATTATTGAAAAAATATTATATGTTTAGGTGTTTTCCATAATTCCATGTTTAATTACTATGTTATGATTTCATGACTTATGTTCTTTATTTTCATATGATTCAAGTCTTATGAACTGTAAGGATTTATTCCATGATTCATGTTTACGATCTCTGATATGATGGGTATGATCTTAAAATGTTTTGATCACATTCTCATACTCCTATGATCTTGTTTATGCTTATATGTCTAACTTGTTTACCCTTATCGATCGTCTGATCTCACCCCATTTTATGTTTATTTACCTAAGGTTATGAAGATAAATACTAGGTTTGACGTGTCTAATAAGGTTTCTAATTAGAAAGTATAGAGTGGGTGATGATTTAGATCAATTATGTACCAATGCTTATGTTTTCATGTTTCCAAAGGAACGAGACTAATATAGTCTTTACGTGTTTGTTTGTATAATGTTTTAAGTATACCAAACAAGTTATGTAATATTAATGCATGTCAAGATTGTGTCGTTATACAAGATTTTTGGGATGATTTATTTGATAAAAGTGAGTAAATTAAGTCTTGAAATCTTTATTCTTTAGGGACTAGTAAAACACTAGTGAGAAATTTTAGTCCAGATAAAGAGGACTAAGGGATTGTTGTGGTTACCACCCATAAGGCGCCTTTAATTCTCACATGAATCATATTTAGAATATATCATTTCCTTCTTTCCAATATCGATCTAATACAGAATAGTGTGTGTCTATTCATTGGTCATACACAAAAAAACATGATCTTCAGCATGAAACATTAATATGTAAGTTAAGAATTTTAGGTAAAAAATTTAACATAAGAAAAAGTAAACTAATGAAATAATTTTTAATAAATAAGAAAAAGTGAGTTTTTATGAATCATGGGTCATGAAATAATGAAAATTGTAATGATATTAATGAATCATTTTCCTTTTATTAAAAATATATATAATAAAACCTTAGTCTAAGTGTTTATTCTATAGTTACTAAACTAATTTTTTTATTTTAAAGTATATTTATTTATTTAATCACTAGGTGATTCAATATTGTATTTAATCATAGGTACTTAAAATAATTCAAAATTTACGAAAGACTTCAAAGAACTAGTTTGATAATTTATTGATAATTCATTAATTACTAAAAAAATTCCTGTATAAAAAAATAAAAAATAAATATAATAATGAGTGGTCATATAAACCCAACTAAAATCACTATTAAAAACTATATAAATTGATTATTCAATAAAATTTCATCAATACAATAATTACTGGATGGATATCCCTCCACATTGTCACATTAACCAAATAACTTGTTTATTTTTAACTAGGAATGTTGAAAGAAAATTCAAATACTAAATGCTAACTGTATCCTTCAATCTTCTAGAACCCCCAGCTAAAGTCCCTTCCCCTTTATTTTTCATATGTTGAGGTATTTATGTTTTTATGTAAAAGGACATCCTTTTACGGAGATAGATATGTATATTTGTCTATAATATCTTTAAAAACTATTCTTTATCTTATCCAGCATTAATGTAATCCAATCCTACTTATAATAGATGAAAATCTTTATCAAGGGGCCACCATATAACATCATGAAAAGATAAAAAACTTATTATATGTATTTGAATAGTTTAAACTTAAAAAATACGTATATTGAGACAGTGTAATGATACAAAACTCCTATGTGAGATTATAATTGATTAGGTAATGGTTAAATAGTCCATTGCCACATCTTTTTACACCATAACAGTTCCCCACATTGTTTAGTTACATCACTAAAAGACCATGATATCCTAAAAAATTTCTAAAAACTCAAAACATGTAATCACTTTATAATAATCTAATAATTAATATCCTTATAATTTTAATTCAATATTTTGGTTCAACTCAAAATTTCTCAATTTTCCAAGTATTTTATTCTACCTTCAATGCGATTATGAGATAAAAAACGAATATTTTACTATAATCGGTGTAGTTTTATATATTCAATCATCCTCTATCAACTAATAATAATTTTTTTCTTATTTGAAAAATATATATCTTCATTCATTATGCCATATTACTTTTGGTTATTTTATAACCTTTTTGAATCTACATTTTAAGATTAAAATCTATAAAAATAATTATACAAATTCTCTAAATAATCAGTGATGATTCAAAATATCTAATATATCTTTTTATAATGGTTTCACCATAACCAAGTTTCTATTTGGACATAAAATATTAATGTTTTTTCGTCTCCTTGGTTGTGGAATAATTAACATTAGTAAGCTATACTTTACACTTTAACAATTCTCTTTATTTATAATTATATTATTGATTCATTATGAATTGTTCAACATCATGATGAAATGTTTCCTTCCGTAGTTATTCTAAAATGTAATATTCTATGAAAATTTCATCATAATATTAAGGGGTTTCACTATAATATTCTCTTAAGTTCTGGCATCCATTATTTAAGAATAATCGTGTCAAAATATCATTAGTAACGAAGTGATTTTGTAAAATAAATGTTAATTTCGTACATGAGCCTCAGCCTAGTTGGTGAGGTATCCTTAAGTGCATCCACAAGACCCAGGTTTAAAAACTAGGTAGAGGTATATTTCTGGGGGTATTTTAGCAGTACTATAGTAGGTACTGTATAGGGACTATAACAGAACTGTACACTATGTGATTACTATTGTAGGCACTATAGCAGTTATTGTAGCAGGTACTGTTCGGTACTATAAGAGCTGGAACTATTCACCTTAGGCCACCGGTTTGGGTTTGGAGTCCTTAAGGCATTCGGACCACCCGGGAATTCGGGTCAGTAGGGCTTTCAATCCACCGTTAAGGCCCTCAAGCCACCTCAATGCCTTCGGGCCACATGCAGTTTCCCCAGACACACTACAAAAAATGAGCATCTCCAGAAGAGGATTCAGAGGAGGTGCACTCACTAGAGCAGAGCCAAATGCATTGTCGGAATGAGAGGGTATGTCTATGCCATCAATACCAGCCTGTTCTTGCACAAGAAGCCTAGCCAGATGGCCATGCAAATGTGGAGAGCTACTATGATGACGCAAATTCTAGGGAGGGGCAGTTCCTTGTAGATAGTCTGGTTGAATTCCCTAAGACCTTCGGGTCATGTAATCTCTAAAGCCTATGGGCATTGTAATATCTAAGACTAAAGGCCTTGTAAGGGTTCCCCATCATCCCTTGAAAGGGGGGTTATCAAAAATAAATAAAAAAATGAAGGCCTTCGGGCCATTCGGTGGAAATGTTAATTTCTTCATAACTATATCAAATTGATCATCAAGATAAATTATGATATGAATCATGAATAAAATATAAAATATTACTTTATTAAAACATAAAAGTATTAAATTAATTATCCAAAATTATACACAAATATGATCTATTGAATTCTCTTTGTACATAAATTTTTCATTACCCAAAAGCATAAATCTTTACATCATTATAAAGAAAATTCTTCTTAACAAAAATTTGAGCATTTTGGATGATTATATCAAATAATTACTAATCATGTTAGACATTAAAGTATCATATTAAAGCATATTTTTACTCATCACATTTCAATGGAACTACAAACCATGTATTTTTCTTTTCTAATTTAATTGATGATACTCCACTACCCTTCTATTCACATATTTCAACAAATCATTAATATTTTTAAAAAATAAGTTATAACTTATCAAAAAATAAATTCTATCCACCCTCAAGATAAATTAATTATAGCTAAACTAAATTTCAACTACATCAAATCAATCTATATAATTAAAAGTTATATCAATCTCAACTTTAGATATCAAACCACAATAATCAAGAGAACTTTTCAAAATGTTATTTGAGAATTATTTTCAGTGGTTCATGATGTAAAAATTAAAATCAAGGATTAAAAAATTAGGGAAAATTATATAAGTAAGATATATGAATTTTAATTATTCTAAGAAAAATAATTCCTTCTTCCATTCACTAAAAACTTCATCTCAAATCTTTATTATATTTTTTCATATGTTTTCAAACTTATACATTTAATGTAAAAATGATTTTTTCATCTTTTTTCATATTTTTTCTCTCATTTAAATTATATAATAATTATATATTATCAATAAAAACATGTATTTTGAACCATTATTATAATAACCAAGAGAATATTCCCCATAATTTCTGAATTTCATAATACAACATCACAATTGATTCATTAAGCTGTCAAAGCACGCACTTTAAGATAAATTAGAATCAATAAATAATAAAAATTAATTCATGAAAGAAGAAAAATCAAAATTTTATTTAACTTATTATAAATAAATTCATAGTCTCTCTAGGCTTAATTAAATATTAAACATATGTTAGTTGTCAAATTTAAAAGGGATAAATAGTAACCAAATTTAGACACAATAATAATAATGTGTTTAAAAGTGTTAATATTTTGAATGATATTAAAATATAAATTCTAGTTATAATTTATATCCTAGGAATATCTTGAGAAAAGGTTATTAGAAAAAAAGGTCTTAGTGTACCTCTTAAGAATTAGAATTTTAATTTTGGATAATAACATCAAAATTCAAGCTATAGAAATCCAAAAATTAATATAAACTCTAGAATATAAAATCATATAATGTTTTTTATAAATTTATCTAAAAAAATACCTATAATATTCCCAATTCATGATTCATCATAAAAATATTTAAATTCATATCTTTATTCATCCATCTATCATTTTAAACTTTAAATTTTATCAAATATAATGTTTAAAAAAGTTTACATGGTGTCATTATGAATATATTATACCACAGATAAATTTTTTTACAAAGAATCTCTTTATGTTATAAAATTTTATAATAAAAAAATTCTATGTTAATAAAGGATATAAGGAATATAAAAGTTATGAATTTAAAATAATACTCCCATATCCATTGAAACTCTCTTTTATCTCTTTATATATTGGTGTGCCTTCGTCTATCCTCAAGGATATTAAAATTTTATATACTAATGTGAAATTAAAATATTCATAAATTTAAATTAGAAATGGGTAAGGGTGATTGAAGTTAGTCATAAAGTAATCAAAAATTAAATTAAAAATTTATTCAAAAAAAAACTCTTAAAAAAAAGAAGGAACTAAAAAAATATGTTTCACTCATGTATTTATTTTGTATATATTATTTTATCTATACCTGAAATCAACACGTTAAGTAATAAAATAATTGAAAGATTTAACCTAAATTATATCATATAATGGTATATGTTTATAATCCTACATATGGATAAGTTTTCATACATTCTATGAAATTTTATCTACACTTCCTTGAGGTAGCCCATTTTTGTATTCTATAGAACCAACTGAGAAATATACAATTATTCATAGAAAACTAAATGATAATTAATGAAGTAACTAAACATGTGGTATTTAATTTATACCAAATTTCATTATATATTTTCTAACACCCTCAATCCTTTCATAAATACCAATTTTAAACTTATTCTCATTAATTTCTTTATTTTATTTATTCATTATATTATATCCCACTTTTATATAATCAATTATAGAAGCATCCTCAATTCCCACAATTTATTCTCTAAATTCCTCATCTTTATTATCAGAAATTTATACCTCTATAAGACCATTGAACATTAATTTCTCACTAAAAAATATAAAATATAATTCACCACTTTTAATATCAATTAATAACTTTCCCACTACTAAAAAATCCCACCTAGTATAAGGGTGTTTTATCTTAATTAATATCAGTAATAATAAAATCTAATAGAAAGTAAAATTTACCCACTTAAATGAAAAAATAGTCAATCAGAAAACCTATATTTCTATTTGATGGTTTTTCTAATTGAATAAAAATATTATTGGTTTTATCTCCTATAATCCATTATTTTTTATTATTAATTAATATTTGATATTCATAATAAAATAAAAATAACATAATTCATTTTAAAACTCATAAAATCCACAATTAATTAGAATTAAAAAATTACCCAACTCTTATTTCTTATTTGGTACACTCTTAAATACAATAGTCAGACACTCTCTCTTAAGTGGTATTATTCCCATATCTTCATGCTTTCTCTTGTTTGAAACCAATTTATTTATGAACTTTTCATATATGGGTATTTTCATCAAATCATCTAAAATGGGAATGTTAATACAATATTTCCTAAAAATTTCATGAAATGAACTCATTTAATTATCAATTATCCCGTAGTTTATCTTTTTTAGAATGGTGATGGTGGTTTTTAAGGTGATGTGGATTCTTTAAAAACATCCTTCTAAACATCCTTTTATTTATCCATCTTATTTTTCATTACATTCCATACCTTTTTTTTGTGAAAACATTTTTATTTTCAATTTTTTAAGAACATTATACTAAGGTTGTTCAAAAACTATTTATTGTAACCTTAAAATCTATATATGATTTTATCTTTATGTCACCCATTAATACCCATCCAAACATATCCTTAAATTTTTATGTGATTTATCATACCTATATTTAAATACATCACATGGAATTTATTTGATATTTAGAATAATTTTTTAACTAATTGATGGAATCCCCAATGCTTTTTATGAATGTTTCTAGGTTTAATTACAAAGAAATGATTTTAATATGAAGCCATGGTTCTTATTTTTCATTGAAACCTTGGTTCTCCTACCCGAAATTGAAATATATGATTTTAGTTTTTCCTCCAACCATGAAAATTATTTTAATGATTAAAATAAATAAAACATGAATCCTATATATATACACTGCTTTTTTATTTGATTGAGATAACTATATAAATGTTTTTTTTGAAATATCATTACTTTCTCTTTTTGTATTCACTATAAAATCTCATTATTGTTGTTATGTTTTCATAGTTATCCATTGAAAATTATATATATATATATATAACCCATATAAGAAGTCATAATTCTCTCCTAGTATCTTTATAAATGAATAAGAACAGCGTTAATGTCTTACCTATCATTTTGTAGAAAATCCTCAAAAAAATTGCGATTATCAACCACATTTTTATCTGTCAAGTGTAAAATTTATTAGTAATTATTTAAATCAATAACATTAAGTATAAAGTGACTCCAAATAATATGGTTTGAAATTTATGGTATTTAACCAGAGATATATAGTTTTCACATAAGGAATAAAACTTGTTAATAAATAGTTTAACAACTAATACCATGTTATAATAGAATGTGGTGTGAGAATTTAAATCCATTCCTTAGTTTCATCATTCATAGAAAACTTTAATAGGTGTATCCTTACTGCACCATAAGAAATATTGTTATGTAAGAAAGTATTTCAATTTTATAGTAAACATACCTCATGGGGTTTTAAATATATGTGCGGATATATATTAAATTGAATTTAACTTGATATCATTTCAATTATCAACAACATTACATTAATGTTTTTTATTATAGCTGGAATTATTCTTATGCACTATTATTCCCCCATAATTTAAGGTAAACCAAAATCTATCAATGTTATTTTACTTGGTTTTCACCCTTACACAACATATTTTACTTTAATAACATAATAAAATTTAGACATGTTCTTTTATTCATTTTGTCTCCCTAAACTTTTATTAATATCAAGATCATACTCTAAAAATTATTTTCAAGATTTTTCAACCTTTTTGTGAGTTGAGTACTCATACATTCCCAATAAATAAACAAAAAATTATTGTACAAGAACACAAATAATTTAGAAATAAAATTTTAAAATAAGCAGGAAAATTAATTTCAGGTACTAATCTATTAAATCTAAAAATTCAATAACTTCATAATTCTGAAATATAATGACAAAATCATGGACCTCTTGCAAGGTATTGTTAATTATCATTGGAATCACATTTAGAATTTAGAATTTATCTATTTATAATCAATACCTACTAAGGAATAATACATTTATATTATAAGGTATGATCCATAAAGACATGTGATCCATTTCATGAAACATAAATTCAAAATTCATGTTTTATAATAAAAAATATTTTAAAAAATTAACAACTAATGAAATAAATTTTATTAAAATATATATCACATAATTTTTATAATTATGTGGTCATGATATACAAAAATTTAATGATTTTAATGAATTATTTTATTATTTTCACTGTTAGATCTAAAAAATAATTGTATATATGTTTTTCCCTGGTTAATAAATTTCTTTTTTATGAGAAAATTTTCTTATTCATTTTGTCACAAGGTAATCCAAAACCATATTTAAACAAATGTATATAAATTTATTATGTCATTGAAAATTAATTTAAACAAGTATAACATGAAATGAATGAGAATTTATCAATAAATAGACTTTTATAATATATAAATAAAGAAGGAAAGGTATATGACAATGAGAATAATAACGCGACATTTTAAATTAAGGATATATTCGATAGCGCACAATACACGCTACACTGCGTATAAATGAATCATGAAATTATATTATTGTAAATATTTATATTTTATCGTAGCCACTAAATTATAATATATAATTAGGAGTAACTAATTTATGAAATATATAATAAAATTTTCTACTCAAAAAAAATATTTATTAATTATTATAAAAAAGATCTGAGTTTTTACTGAAGTCATTTTATTCTTCAAAAATGGTTTTTATTTATTTTTTTGAGTGAATATTATATTAAATTTATACCTATTTTAGAAATTATATTTGATAAAATTGATATTATTTTTTAATTAATCATTTAATTTTTTTGATAATGTTTTTATAATTTTATAAAAAATTTGATTTTTCAAAAGAACAATTAAAATACCATTTTTTTTATTCAAAACAAATTTTTTGTTTCATGAATTTACAAGGATACATTTTATTTTAGAATTAGTAAAATTATTTCGTTTATATTATCAATATGAAAATTACACTAATTCGACGAAAAAATATGCTTGTTGTTCAATAAAAACATTATAATTCTAAGAAGCCATTTTTGTGGAAAATCACTTTTCATCAGGTTTTGCTGGTTTAATTTTAAATTAAATGCTACTACTATTTTTAATTTAATTTGATAAAAAAAATTCATATTTTGAATAACTTTAATAATTATTTGGTATAATTTCAACTTAATATTTGGTTATAATAAATATTAAAGAGTAACAATGGTTATCACTCTTAAGGTTAAAACAGGTTGAACAGAAAGGTTAAACTAATGTGATAAGGGATAAAATGGATTAATTTTGTTACTAAATCCTATTTTTTGACCATATATAAACCATATATCATATAAAATTCTTAAATGGGTCATTTTGGATCCATTTCACTTGTTGGACACATTAATATAATTTAATCTTTTGTAAAATTCCAAGTGTGTCCCCACCCCCACCCCGCTTATAAAATGACACCCCCTATCTTCTCATATCCACACTTCAATAGAAATTTGGATCATAAAATTTATTTCCAAATACCTTATAAAATACCTCAAAATATCCTAGAGGTATTATTTTATATATAATACCGACCTTATAGGTATTAAGGAGTAATGCATATTATGTTTCCCAAAAGTAGAGGTTTAGCTTTTACCCAAATGTTTTAGTTTTATTTATTATTCTACTTTCATAAAAACTATTCTATAAATTGTGATATAAAAAATCATTATATCGCATATAATTTTGTTTTATACTATTTTTATTAACATCAACACGTCTACTTCTTTATCTTAGGGGAAACGAAAAAATTGTTTTTGTGTATGGAGGACTACTTCCACACAAATCAATGTAATTTATTTTTCATCACCACCTCTCAAATATGGTTATGATAATGAATTTAAATTATATATATTATTTTGATAAATAATTATCATTTTATAAATATAATATATAATATATTTTCTTTCCATTTAATCAATTGATATATGATAATATAATTTGTGCGTACATACAGATTTCCACCTCCACAAAGCGAAGTGATTCATGTTCATCGAAGGCATAGATAGATGGTATATATAAATATATTTAATGATATGATATTATATTTTTTATATAATCATAATTTTGGAAATATGAAATGATAATTACTTTCCTTATCTCACATTCATTTAACCGAATTCTCTTAAAACACACAATACGAACTTAACTGATTAAGTAATTAAATGTTTAATTGAAATAAGTATGATATTTATAATGTTTATTCATCTAAAAATTTACTTCTTTGGGGAATATATTTGTGTTATGCATGTATATTATTTTATGAAATGAATATACTAACACATGAAAAGTTACATCACGGATATAACTATATTTTTGTTATTTTATCTTTTATTTTGGATCTTTTATTTCCAAGGATTTCTAATCCTTAGTAACCAAAATGGTAAGGGTTTTCATAATACAATCTCTTCTTAATTAGATATTATATATGATCAAAGTTACTTTTAGGGGGATCACATTACATTATTTTATTGAATAAAATCTCTATTATTAGGATCTAATTTTGAATTTGGTTTAAATATTTAATTTACATTTCCTTCCTTATTTATAAAAAACATCAATAATTTTTTGAAAGTGATGTCTGTCTTGTATATTCTTTTAGAATTGGTGTCCATATATGTTATATCCATGTTTTCTAATATTTTTTAATGAATGATCTTATTTATAATTTATTTATTATTTGAGGTCAGTTTCATATATATTTGAATTTATTTATAATGGTTTTCACAATGTAATATTTTTTTAAATTTTTGTTATAACTCATTTTTAATTTATTTACCTATTTTTAGAAGGAATGTTTTATATTAAAATTAACATCTTAAACATATTTTATTCTATATTTAATATTTTTTATTTGAAACATTATTTTAAAATTTCCAATTTTATTTTCAATAAAAAAGTATTAATATTTTGGATATTTTTATATATTAAAAGTGACTTTCAAAGTGTAACGGGTATTATCCTCATGTTTTTTAATAATCTTTTAAGGGTATTTATATTCATCAATGATAACAAAAATTAAGTTTACATATTCTAAAATGGGCATATCTTTTAGTGATACCATCCTTATTATTTATCTCGGAGGGTTATGAACCTTTAAAATATATTTTCAATGAACCCATTTCATTTCCATGGGTAAATCAGGTTTTTGAAAGAAAAACGGTTAATTGTTTAGAAAAACGAAATATTAACACATTTTTCTAATTATATGATACATATATATATATATTCATATATTATTAATGGGTGATTTTTTATAGCATAAGGATTGTTTTTTTTCATTATTAACCCAGGATGGGTAGTTTCATTAAAAACCAAGAATGGGTGGGTTTGTTATGGACATCTAATGCATTGTGTAAAGATGAGAAGTTAACATGTTATAGGTTTCTCCTAAGATATTGTTGTAATTTAATAGGTAGGTTATTCCATTTATAACAGTTATTGTAAGTGTCAAATTTTAATTATGTTATAAGATAGAAACACATTTTCTCTATGCTTTCTATGAGTTTCTAATTGATCCTTTGTTTAAGGTTTTTTTTCACATAGATCATGATTTTTGAATTATTTAAATATTATATTATATTAAATCCTTATGAAATGATTCATGTTTTTTGATCAATGTCTTGATTGGTATGAATTATTTTAATTTATTCTCATTCGATTTTAACATGTCATCATACACTCATGCTCATCTTATTCTAACTGATGACATTCAATCATTAATTCTTTTGCTTACCATTAGTGAGAATTTGAGACACACTTGTTATGTATTACTTTTCCCAGATTTATGAAGAATTATGTTAAATTAATTATTCATAGAAAGGTTTCATGTATGAACAATTTCATGTGATATGGTCAAGACTTATTTGAAAATAAGAAAACATGTGTAATGTATTAAAATGACCACTTAAAGACTCAGGTATAGTCATGTAAGAGTTTAACCAAATTCTCTAAAACTATAAACCTAAATAGTCCTCAGAATTGGGTCACAGTTATCATTATAGCATCTATAATTACAAGGATAATGGTTTTAAAACATTATCTAGGATTATAGGATTAATGTTATTATAATGAGTGAATGAATGGACCCAACTAGAATTATTATTAAAATAAAAATAAATCAATTATTCAATCACCCTTAATTATGAAATTCAAAAATAAGTGAATTCATCCATATTTTAATATAATAAAAATAATATATTCATGTATAACTTTGAATAGTTAAATAAAAATTCAAAACAAAATGAAATCCACAAGCTTTGAGATCCTAAAACTCTTAACTATAGTCTTTTTCTATTTTTTATTAATGTTTTGATGAATTTTTATATTAAGGGTATTCCTTTTATAGAGATAAATTTTTATCTATATTATTAATATCTTTCCAAATAATTATTTAGCTCATGATCAAAATATAATGGCTCATTGAAACTCAAAATTGTCCATAAAAATTGTTTGGGGTGGTCCACATGTGATCCACAAAATTTAGAGAGTTCTCATTTCCATTTGATTATTTAAAACTTGGAAAAAAATTCTTTTAATAGTGTTTTCTAAAAAAAATATTTTGGTTGTAATTCATTAAGCAATAGTGACATTGTATGTTACTATATATAGTTAAACTCCCATTTTGTCTAGTATATTCACTAAAACAAACACAAATTTCTTAAAAACCTCTAAATTATCTAAAATTTTAACAAGTTTTAAATCAACAAATATTTTATATTCTCAATATTTTAAATCAACATTTTAGGCTACATAAAAATTCTTCATTTTCCCAATCACTTTATTTTTAATTTAATGATATTATAGTGCAATGACCTAGATTTTACTATAATAAGTGTTTTTTATTTATCTATGTATCCTCTGTCCACCAAGAATCATTCTATTTTTAAAAATATATCTTTCTTAAGACACTGTAATTTTGATGGTTATAGTATAATAAATATATTTCATCATCAAGAACTTTAAATACTCATGAATCATGGCGTTTCATATCAAAATAATCAAATTTTATAAAAATTTCAAATCAAATTTTGATAATTATTACACCACTAATAGTTTATACTATAATATAGGAAAATAATTGTTCAAGTCTCTACATGGTTATTATGTAAGAAGTATTAGAAAGGTAAAATTTTTACATTAAAATTAATCCTCACTTGTAGTCAAACAATGGCTTAAAACCGAAATGTTCTGAATCATGGTATAATGTTTTGTTCCTTAATTACTATAAAAGTTAGTAATTCATTAGTATTAGGGAATTATCTTAACATTTTTTTCTATTATATTATCCAAATTTCTATCTCCCGTTCTAAAAAATAACCATGCCATAAAATAATGGGTTTTGATATTATTTTCATCTTTTGACTTCAAATTCTTTTAGACTCCTATAAATCAATCCTCAGGCTCTATACTTTCATTAATCATAAAAAATAAATCAAATTAGATTATTTGAAATCATAAAATAATTAATTTCATTAAGATTAATTATAAACAAATTTGAGTTATCTAATTCCCCCATAATTAAAATCTTATTTATCCTCAAGATTAATCCTCCACATCATTACAGAGAGAATCCAACATATCCAAGATTTAGACACTGTGTTTAATAGTATCACATATTAATCAGTGACAGTATAAATTTAATCAACATATGAAAAAATATTCTCATATCCTCTCTTTTTAAAAAAATTGATCAATCAAGTATTTACATTTTTTTTAAAATTAATGACCCTTTTATTCCCTTAGAGTCACATAATACAACTGATCATTATTATTATGATTTTTTATTAACTTTTTTAAAAATCATTTATTTCATCACACAATAACATTTAATAAATAATATGATAAATAAAATGTATACTAACTCTATCTGTAATATCACATGCTATCTCAATCTTCACTTTTTAGATCAAGCCACACTAACCAAGTGAAATTTTGATTCATGTTGTTCTGATTATTAAGGTTCATAGTTTATGATATATAATAGAAAACTAGCCTTAAAATGGGAGGTAACATTCTTAAATTAAGTGTTTGAATTTTAATATATATGAAAAAAATACTTTCTATATTATTCCCTTCACCACTGACCTCCTCGCTAAGCCTTTTTATTTTTGTTATCAAAATCCATTATACCTGATATTTAAATACAATAATGAATATGTTCTTATTTTTTATACTTTTACATTCTATTAATTGATAAATGAATCATATAATCTCAATAAATTAATAAATTACAAACCTTTATCCTAATATTTTAATGAATAATATCGATGTTTTTATCCATTTTATAAGATAATGTCTCAGAAACATTATAAATCAACCATAAATACCCCTTTATGATCAATTGAATCATGTGATGATTACATATAAATGGTTTAGAAAGTATAATACATCTTTTAATGTGGATTTTTATAGAGAAATTCATGGTCTCTATGATATTAGAAAAATTATAGAAATGCGATAGGTTTCAATGGTTAAATTTTTAAAAATTATTCAAATATATTCCAAGACATATTAATTTGATTTAAAGTCTTCATGTTTCAAAAATATTAATATAAAATTTATAGTAATGATGCATACCCTAAGAATAAATTAAGAAAGAGGGTATTCGAAAGAATATTTCAAAGGGTATTAGAGTGCCTTCAGAAATGAGGACTATGATTATGAGATATAAATTCATAGAATTGATAATAATAATAATATGGTTATTGAAATAAGAAACAGAAAATAAAATCATCGAATTATTTGAGAAATTTCATTTACATAAACCAAATAATATTACAAAATCATGATTTATAAAATCAGTATTCCCATACATGTCTTTACTCATTCACCCATAATATTAATCATTCAATTCTATCAAAGATAATTTTAATAACAGTATATTATGGTGTCTTAATGAAATTATTTTATCATAGATAAAAACATTTCAATTAATCTAAGTGTATCATGTAATTTTTTAATTATAAAAAATATATATTAATTACAGATATAAAGAATCTGAAAATTTTGAATATAAAATAAAAATCAATTATCCTTGGAGGTTTTTATTATTTAAATATTTTTACATTTTTTGGCCTTCCTCCATCACCATTGACAAAAATATCAAAATACCCAGGCTAATATAAAAAAAACAATTACATTAAAACTCAAAAAAAGGTTCTTATATTACACTCATAAAACAATCCTAAAATAAATTTATAAATTTAGTATTAAAATATAATTCTTTATAACTATGCATGAAATAAAATAATTCTGGTTTCCACTTGTATGTTTTTTGTACGAAGTCTTTTAGTTAGGCACCACATCTCCACGTCATGTTTAAGAAGGATGGAAATAAGTTTCCAAATCTATATATAAAATTAGTATAGATATATATAGCTCTATAAAAATGGGTTTTCTATCTATCTATGATATAAATTACAATATTCCTTGAGGTATCAAAATCTCCTCTTTGATTGGAAAAATATACTAAGATTTTTTTTGTAACGTCCTGGTTCCGGAAGCCACCTAGAGGTGCCACATACCCTGTTGGTCACATGGTCTCAAGATCGTTTCCCCGAAATCCAGAGGATGATGACTAGTAGCAACGGCCTTGGGTGTGATAATGGGAAAACTATTCCATCATTGGCAGAGTAACATAGTGGAAGATAAGCAAATACATACAACAACGGAAGCAGTAAATACCAAACAATAATAACAGCGGAAGACTGATAAAGGAAACAGTTGGATCATATATATATATATATATATATATTATGCATGATACATATATGTCTAGGAAGACAACCAAACAAGTCCCAATACTAGAATACAACAGTGCTTAACCAAAGTGTAAAAGAAAGCAGACAAACACCTCAGCATCACAAGCCATAGTTTTGTCCCATGCTCTCTAGCTCCACAACGATCAAGAATCTGAAGTAGAGGGTCACTTTCCCTTATCTATACCTCCAATAATATAATCTGTTTGGGTTCAAAAGCATGACCCAAACAGGGTGTTAGACAAAATCCCAGTAGGCAACCACCCGAAGATATGTGCCCAATAGTCAGTGAATATATGGCAGATAAAAGTATAGGAAGCAATAAACAAGAAATTACTCAACAGCAAACAATCAACAGTTTCTAGCATATAACTTATAAACAAGTAATAATCCACTCAAGTAAGTAGAAAAACAGGTAAACCTATGGGGTGTTCTCATAGCCTAACCCCTATGGTTCAACCTACAAGTACTAGCAACCCTCTTGGAGGCACACATAGTCTCACCCGTCTCATTCAGCTAACGAAACAGACTATCTGGGGAAGAACTCACCGTCAATTCCCCCTATAGTCTCGTATCTTACTAAAGGCACTCTCTGAAGCACTAAATGTCCCATTCCCCCTGTGGCCCGTGTCGAGGAACTATAGACAATATGGGGAAGCACTCAACTTCAATTCCCCATGTGGTCTCGCATTGTATTATAAAGACAATTTGGAAAAGCCCTTACGTCCATTCTCTCTATGGTCTAATACAATAGGTTCTCATAGCCCTGTATATGTCAGTAAGTATTGCATCACGTAACAGCCAAAGTGAACCTCAAGAACTACCTCGCTAGAAATCTATAGCATAATATCATTTCCAGAAAAGAACACTCCATCCTACAATACTAGGCATGGAAACTAGCAAAAGCCTAATAGAAAAAACTAGACCAAAAAGTAATAAATCGGAAAACATGCATGGAAAAACTTCCAAAAGCCTAAAAATTAGCCCAAAACACAATCAAAATACTCTAATCTGGTATACAAGAAAATCAGGCAATCAAAGGGGCTAAAACGGTAAACACACAATACCCCGCTCAAGGGTATTGGTGGAATTTTCACATAACAATAGAAGAATTTATACATAAAGGGGGACATGGCATGTATAAGAAGAAACTTCACTGACCCATGTTGTTAGCTATACGGTGGGGTTCCTAGAATTACCCTATACAGTGTGCATGACCGGTACACGGCGTGTTCCCACAAGATTTTCCCTATCACGTGTTTCTGCCCACATGGCCTATGACACAGTTAGAGAATACACAGCGTGTATAAAAGGTCCACAGCGTGTACTTAAGAAAAAATGTTTCTTCCCGAACAGAAGAACACATGGCATGTAGTCAAAACTACACAGCATGTATTCTGGAGTTTTCTAGATAGTAAGCCTCAGAAACTACTCCATAGCCCAGAAAATACTGAAACAAACTCTAAAAGTCCCAAATTCTGATCTGTGAGGGCCCATACTCCCTGCGAATCAATGTTTGGAATCTTTAACAAGTTACAAACAATGTAAACAAGCCAATGATATACCAAATTCTAGCCCATGAGGGCCCGTAACACCTCAAGATCCAAAGTTTAGAGATCATTCAAAAAAGAACTTACACATAATCAATGATCTAAAAAGAAGTAGATATTTTTATCAAGGAATCAATCACAACAGCATGCATATTCTACAAAACATCTATCACAACAACATGAAATTGCTAATTCATCCAAGATGGCATGGAAAGAATGCATGGTATGTGATTTCTAACAAGTTCCTGTATAATGCATGAGATAACATACCCTCATCTGGTCAGGTTGCGACAGAAATAAAACTGCAATAACAACAATGATAACAACACCAAGAATTTGAATCACCAAAAGTTGAAATCAAATCAACTGTAAAACTTCCAAACCAGTAAAATTACAATAAATGAAGTAGTATGTCTTTTCCATGTACACGGGTTAGCTACTCCTGGGTACAACTTATTACCAAGTACCTATTCCATCATATCCCTGGCTATAGGCTCCAAAAAGTAAGTCAAGAGAAAATAATTCCTCTGATACCACTTTGTAACATCCCGGTTCTCAAAGGCACCTAGATTCGCCCTGTACTTGGTTGTTCACATGGCCTCAAGCATATTTCTCCAAATGCCAGGGGCTATTGACTAGAAGTAAGGGCCTTGGGTGTGATAATGGGGAAGTTATGCCCTCATTGGCAGAGTAACATAGAGGACGATAAGAAAATACATACAACAGTGTAAGCAGTAAATATCAAACAATAATAACAGTGGAAGACTGATAAAGGAAATAACTAGAGCAGATATATATATAAATGATGCATAATACATATATGTCTAGAAAAAAAGCTATACAAGTCACAATTATGGAATACAACAGTGCTAAACCAAAGTTTAACAAAATACAGATAAACTCCTCAGCATCACAAGACATAGCTTGGTCTCATGCTCTTCAGCTCCATAGCAAACAAGAACATGAAGTAGAAGGGTGCTTTCCCTTATCTATACCTGTAACAATATAATTTGTTTGGGTCCAAATGCATGACCCAAATAGGGTGTGAGACAAAAAACCAGTAGGCAACCACCTGAGGATCTGTTCCTAACAGTTAGTGAATATATATTGTCGGTAAAAGTACAAGATGCAGTAAATAGGAATGTACTCAGCATCAAACAATCCACAGTTTCTAGCATATAATTTACAAACAAGTAACAGTCCAATCAAGAAAGTAGAACAACAGGTCACCCTCTGAGTATTTCTCACAGACTAAACCCTATGGTTCAACCTAAAAGTAATAGCAATGCAATGGGAGGAACACACTGTCTCACCCCTCTAGTTTAGCTAAAGAAATAGACTCTCTGGGGAAGCACTCACCGTCAATTCCCCCGATAGTCTCGTATCATACTAAAGGCACTCTAGGGAAGCACTCAACGTATCATTCCCCCGGTGGCCCGCGTTGAGGAACTACAAACACTCTGAGGAAGCACTCAATGTCAATTACCCTTGTAGTCTCACATCTTATTATAAAGACACTCTGGAGAATCCCTTACACCCGTTCTCCCAATGGTCTACTACACTAGGTTCTCATAGCCCTACGTAAAGTCAGCAAGTATCGCATTGCGTAAAGGCTAAAGTGAACCTCAAGAACTACCTGGCTAGCAGTCTATAGCATCACAACATATCAGGAAAAGAACACTCCATCCGACAATACTAGGTATGGAAACTAGAAAAATACTAACAGGAGAAACTATACAAAACAGTGATAAACAGGAAAACATGCATGGAAACACTTCCAAAGCCTAACCATTAGCCCAAAACACATCAAAATCCTCTACTCTAGAATAAAAGGAAAGAAGGAAATCAAAGGGGATAAAACGGTAAACACACAATACCCCACTCAATGGTATTTGTGGAATTTTCACATAATACTCAAATACATTCTACAGAAAGGCACAAACCACATACCTTGATGTTAAGAGATCGATATACTTGTACCATAAGGATTGAATCTTCTTACAAAATTGTAGATCTACAGAAACTCAAAAAACATTCAACCCACGATAACTTGGAAAAGAGGAGGAATTGGAAAACGATGCTCTAGGAGAAGGAAGAACTCACCGATGTGATTCCAACGCACCCAACAGTGTTTGAATTAGATAACAAATGGGGACTTCGTGGCTCATAAAATACCTGTGGCCGTTCGGGAGCTCTCTGCCAAACAAGACCTAAAAGGAGACATTTCTGATAATTAGACGTGACCCTGGTGCATTTAATAAAAAATAAAGAAAATACACGGCGTTTACTTTTGGAGTACATGGTGTGTACATTCCTTTTCTATACTCCGCTTTAGGCGGCCTCCATGTCACCCCTACATGGCCTTGTGTGTCGCGATGACACGGCCAGAACAAAACCTCTTGCGGCAATGAAGTACACAGCATGTACTCATAAAGTACACGGCGTGTACTTAAAAAATTTCCAATAACTCATCTTTTCTCAAAAACACAAGAAAAGGGAAAAACATACCTGAAAGGAAGGTCCGGTTTCTTAAAAACTTCCCCATTTAAAGAAATTCATCCTTGAATTTCCCTGGCAAGGCGTAGAAGAAGAAACCCTAAATAGTTCCATCCACTGCGATCCTATATCGGCCTCCCTCTCCCAATTCTCGTCCTGTACTCACCTGTGCTGCCATAACACCCATACCAGAGGAACAAACTGACCACATAGAACCTTTGTAATTTGATCGATAATCCAGATCGGATGCTCTTCGAATGATGTGTCCACATCATGCTAAACCTCCTTGGGTTCAAGGACATGAGACGGGTCTGAAAAGTAACGTCAGAGCTGAGAAACGGGAAAAACATCATGCATAGCCCATTACCTCTGAGGTAACTGCAACCGATAGGCAACCAGACCAACTCTCTCTAACACATTAAATGGCCCGACGTACCTCAGTGAAAGCTTACCCTGTCTATGAATCCTCTTGTGTGCCAACCTCGGTGTGACACGTAAGAAAACCATATCCCCGAACTCGAACTCCAGAGGTCGTCTCCGCTGATCAGCATAAGACTTCTGTCGAGACTGTGTCATGTCCATCCTCTTCTGAATCAACTCTATCTGCTCTGAGGTCTCTTGAACAAAAATAGGTCCCAGCAAAGCTGCCTCTCCTACCTCCAGCCAACATAAGGGTGATCGGCATGGCCTACTGTACAAAGCCTCATAAGGTGCCATCTGAATAGTACCTTGAAAACTATTTTTGTACGCAAACTCCACAAGAGGTATATGATTCTCTGAAGAACCTACAAAGTCCAGAATGCAAGCTCAGTTCATATCCTCAAGCACCTGAATCATACACTCAGACTGGACATCCGTCTGAAGATGGTATGTTGTACTCAGATGCACCTGCATACCCAAAGCCTTCTGAAGCGTCTGCCAGAATAGAGAAGTAATACGCGCATCCCTATCTGAAACAATGGAGTTTGGAACTCCATGTAGACATATAATCTCTCGGATGTACAACCGACCTAGATCATCAACACTAAATGTCTCCTTTATCGGAAAGAAATGAGAAACCTTTGTAAGCTTGTCGATGAAAACACAAACATCATCATTCCCATGAGGTGATCTCGACAACCCTGTCACGAAGTCCATCACAACGTCGTTCCATTTCCACTTAGGAATGGGTAACTGCAGTAAAAGACCTACTGGTCGCTGATGTTCCGCCTTCACCTGCTGACAAGTAGACCATCTCAAGATGAAACTAGGAATGTCTCTCTTCATACCTGGCCGCCAATACTGGCAGTGTAGATCACGATATATCATGGTGACACCAAGATGAACTGCCCAAACTGAGGAATGAAAATCCTGCATCAGCTCCTCGTGTATGTATGCTGGAACCCATACACGTCCCTGGAAATGCATGATCTCATCCTATCCTACTGTCCATCTTGGAAGAGGGTCCTCTCCTGACACACTCTCCCACTGGAATAGGCCTTCATAATCTGATAGTTGTCTCCTTCGTACCTGATCAAGAAGTGTCGAGATAACAGCTAAAGAAGATAGAAAAGTGTGCCCCTGTCTATCATGCACCTCTAGATGCATCTCAGAGAACAGAGTCACAAGATTTCACTCACAGATGGCCTCCTGAACTGCCTGTATCTGAGTCCTCCTGCTCAACGCATCAGCCACTACGTTGTCTTTCCCAGACGTATAGGAAAGCTCGAAATCAAAGGATTTTAGGTACTCGACCCACCTCTGCTATCTCAAATTCAAATCACACTGAGTGAAAATATACTTGAGACTTTTGTGGTCAGTGAAAACCACAATATTCTCTCCTAGAAGGTAATGTCTCCAATAACATAGGGCATGAACAAAAACTACCAATTCTAGATCGTGTGTCGGGTAGTTCCTCTCATGTGGCCTCAACTACCGAGACCCATACGCAATGACTGTAACGCCCCAAGATTTTATAAAAAATATTCATTTAATTAATGTCTTGTGTTGTATGCTACACTAAGATTACATTACACTATACGCAACACCGTATTAGCTTGCAGTATACGTAACACTATTCTTAGATCGTGTTACACACAATTTTGATAATAGTTATTCTACGCAACATTGAGTGTATATATATATATATATATTCAATGTATAAATGAAATATGGTTGGATTCTGTTATACAAAACAACGAAGGATTCTTTCACAACACGCAACCCTGACTTGGCTTGCATTACACGCAATCGCGACCTTCCTCGATAGTGTGTGTTGTACGCAATACCGAGTTTTAATAAAAAAAGATATATTATTATGAACTATCCATTATGAATAGTATTAACTAAATTTTGAATTTTATAACATTATTATTAATCTTACACATTTTCTAGAACAAGGTATAAGAACAAAATAAATTTTTTGGGTAAAATAAGTATTTTTCAAAAAATGTAGTTTTTGCCGCCTTTTGATGGCGCACCCACATTAAATCTAGTTTTTTACATGTTTATATGTTCAATTTGACAAAATAAAATTCTTCTTTTGAATTAGGATATAAAAATTTACATTAGATAATGTTTTGATATTTTTCCGATAACTTTCATATTTTAATGAATAGTAAAAACACGCTATATTTTAATTAAAAACAACTTTTTTCATCGTAATATCTTATGTGGTTAAATTATAATATTGAATGGTTTTAAAGTATAAATATAATATATTTTTACCATTTAATATAATGTATTTCATTAGCATTGATTTTACCTTGAATTCGTAGGTTAAATCAATTCAATCTTTTGCAATGTTTTAAAGAAAAACCCGTTTTCTTTCGACAACGGGATTAATTTTAATTTAATTTCTGCAAATTTTGTGTATTGAATTTGTAAAAATGGATTCCATATTTGGAATCCGTGTATCCAAATTATGTTAATAAGCTACTTTTTATTTTTGGGAATTATGAATAGTAACTACGGTAAATTTTATTTACCATAGTTAAAGGTAAATCGGGTAATTAAGGGTAAATATAATATTTTAAAATTACCCTAAAAAATGTCAAAATCCTATTGGATGACTAAAAGTTGACCCATATCACCTAACGGTCGGATTAGATTCATTTAATTAAATTTTTTCAATGAGAAGAATTTAATTATTGTTAAAACCAAAGAATGTGACAACATGTCACTTTATTAAATCTTATAAGTATAATAATTTTAATGTAGTGATAAACTTCATGAAACTTTGAACATTAAAAGTCTCCAGAAATATAATATAATTATCTACATAATAGGAATTTATTTATAATTTTTTGGGATTAAATAATTATCATTTATAATGACACAAAGATGATGCATTAATTGTCTTATTAATGAAATATTGACATAATTGATGTTATAAATTCCCAAATAAATGTAATTTGAGACTTTTTATGACTTACACTAATTTTATAGGTTAATATGTCATGGTATTGTTTATTTAAGTAACTTGGTTCGAATTTATCATTCTGTTATGAATTTCATAAAAAACATGTACCAAATAGTGTCAAAATTGACATAAATTAGTTTTTAAAACAAATATTATATTATTAATTGGTATTTTATTCCTAAAAATCTAAGGTTCGGACAAATGACTTATATAAGATTATATATATTAATAATAAAAAACTTGGGGTTCGTTTGGCTTGATATAGTAAGTTTATTAACCATATAGTGTAAGAAAACAAAAAGACACAGTAAAAGTTAAATTATTTAACTTAGAGTAAAATCTAATTGATAAGGTTAAAATAATAACCTAAACTTGTCTAAATCCTATTTTATGAGAGGATTTCGACCCATCCCCACTTTAGATTTTAAATAAGTCCATTTGGAACTATTATAAACCGAATTTTATCTTAATATAAAATAATATTTTGAGATTTTCCTAAGGTGCCTCTCTCCTCCCTTATAAAAGGGAACCTCCTCCCTCTCCTCCTCACACCAATTTGATCATTAAAGCTCGGCCAACCCATGAAAAAATCTCTTCTCCACTTCCCTAGTATCATCCTATAGGTCCTGGTCTTCTTCAAATATCATCCTTAGTTCTTTAAGTGGAGGTTAAGTGAAGGAGCATAAAAAAGAGGTAATATCCATTTCCGATCTTTTTCAATTTCTTTCTTCTTCAACTTCTTCTTATTTAGAAGTTTCATGATAAAGTAATAACATCAGTATTTCTTATATACATATATGTTATTATTATAAATATGAAACAACTCTAATTAACCTTCTATCAATCCTACGGAAAAAGGAAATCACCGCGCGTGCGTACGTACGGAATATCGTCTCCACGCCGTGGTGTAATCTATTTTCCACCACCACCTTAATTGGATGGGTATAATGGTGTAATGATTAACTATATATGATTATTATAAATTGATATTGATACTGAAATAGTATACATACACTTCAACACAAGTTCATGATCATGATAACGATATCATCGCTCGTGCGTACGTACGGACTACCGTCTCCACGACGCGATGAGATTCATTCTCCATGTTAACCATTTCAGAATGATTATAAAGTATATATAAGCAATAATAATGAAATATATGACATTATAAAGCTACTGGATTTATGTATATATGTATTTCATCTACTTACTTCCATTCAAGATAATAAGCAAAGGAAAACAGCGTTCATGCGTACGTACGGACTACCGTCTCCATGAACGGTGTGTTTCATTTCATTTATCTATCTATTATATATATATATACTGAATATATATGATATATAAATCATGTTTTATATTCTGTAAGTAATTAAATCATGATATAAGTAATAATAATGTCAATAACAACAAGTCCAAACACCTACGATAAATGAAACGATTTTACCCAAAACGCTTCTTTAACATGGAATTTACAAAAGAACGGGTAATATAAAGTCATAAGTGAACCATATATGATATCATAACAATGAATATGATTCTGTAATAATTTAATGACATTATTTAAATCATTATACAAGAGTTTCAGATACGTACAAAGCATATCGAACATAAGGTAAGGGAAATATCACAATCTCATTTTATCTGAGATTGTTTATTCTTTGGTATTTACTCGGGTGTATTTTATCATCCACATACATGTTTCCTCAATATTTAATATTTATATCCTTCTGCAATAGTTTATATCAAATTTTACCCTTCGGTGAGTTTTTAGTAAAAGATATGAAAGGAATCTTTTTTCGTTTTTCGTACGAGGTACTTTTTGACTTTTCCGACAAAAGTATGAGAAGAATGTTTTCTTAACTTATACGGAATGAATGGATTTTTAAAACATTATTTTCAAGAATATTCCATTAAAAGTTTTCAAGTTTATTTTTAATCAACTTCTTTTAGTTTATAATTGTATGACATATTAAGAAAGGAAAAAAAAATTCGAAATAGAAAGGATATTTTCTTCAAGAATGGAGTTCAAGTGTTTTATCAAAATTATTTTCCATATAAGATAATAAATGGTTCTGTTTTTATCCCTATTATTACATTGATTTGATTATGTTGTGATGGGATTATTTTTATGAATTTTTTTATCTTATATGAATTGTTTTATGATGTCACGATGTTTAAGATTCCCATTTTTATTACATGGGTTACGCAATGATGTATGATTTATGATTTTGTGGCACACATAAGAATGGTATCATTATGATATGGGTGGGACCTATATCTCCCTCCAATGCATTGTGTAAAGATTTTATATCTCATGAGATAGACATGGATGGAATGGTAGGTTATACCAGTTCAGTGAAACAGGACTGAAACGAGGGTGACTCGGTTCAGAAATTGACTTTGTCCACTAAGATAGTCTTGGCAATGATTCTTGACTAATAAGATATGATTCTCTATGATTATGTGTGTATTCCACAAAGTTTCATGTTTTAAGTTATGATTATTGGGATTTCATTTCACTAATATGATTTATCCCATGTTATGAAATTATGATCTCTTTTGCAGGTTAAGATTTCCAAAATGTTGTGTTCTTATGAAAATGATGTGATTGATATTTCTTTTGTTTACCCTTACTGAGCATTTGAGCTCACCCTTTTATGTTTTCTTTTCCCCAGGATATAAATAAAGGTTTCAGGTAAAAAAAAAAGTAATATCATTATGGGAGATGTTGAAGAGCTTTCACCACGATTAGAAGATTATATTCTGAGTTTCCAAAGACACTAAACTATTACGATCCTTGTGTGTGTGTTTTTGTTATGTACTAAGTATTCCGAAAAAGTAATGTAATGTCCATATACATCAAGATATGGGTCTCTACAGTTGGTATCAGAGGGAAGGTTTAGTCAACATTTGGAAACTAGGATGTGAGAACGTTAGTGAGATCCCTAGAGATATTTCTAAGGTATGTCTAGGGATGTCCCTAAGGATAAGTATACGTATAGGATATAGTCCTAGAACTATGGAAACGATCTTAGAATTTAACCTAAGATGTTAGATATTGATGTTACTCCCCCTTTATTATGATTTTTTCCTCTAACACTACTCTTTTAGGGTTTTAGAAAATGGCTGGAAACAAGATGATTCACGATAATAGAGGATATTATGGACAATGGAATGATATTCTTCATGAGCAACCAAATGAAATGGGATTTGGAAGTCCAAACATAATTATTATGCCGAATCAGCAATCTCATAATATGATCAATAATGTAAAATTTGGTAAGTTTCTTGACTCGGATAATAAGAGAAAGATGGAGTTCCATGATGATCATAGAGGAAAGAAAGTTCAATTTCCCTTATGTAAATCACGTTGGAAGAGGCATCAAGGAGAATGTTTCAAAGGAACTGGAAGATGCTTTGGGTGTGGAAAAGAAGGACACAAATCCAGTAAGTGCAAAGGAAAAGGTTCAGTTAACACCAGGGATGAGGATAATGGTATTGCTACGACATCAACAATGGTAAGATGTTTTAAATGTGGAATGTACGGGCATTATGCAAACAAATTCCTTAAGGAAAAGTCTCATGAAGAGAATCAGTATGGTCGTATGGGTGGTATTTATGTTGATGATGATGAAGAGACTACAAATGATATGTGAGACCAAAGAATTGTTGAAACTCGGTCAATGGTTTAAGAATGTAGTGGAATGATTACACGTTTATCATGTGTAATGTTGTATAAGTAATCTCATGGTACTATGGAATAAAGAGACATCTAAGGATTGTTACACTGTTGTCTTTCCTTGAGTTTTGAAAGTGTATGATTAACGGTACCAGTATCCATGAAATATTATTCAGATATTTTTGGAATGTAGATGATATGCGCATAATGAAGGGATAAGGGGAAAATTAAATGTTTGATAGTATTCATGAGCTCATGACTGATATAAAGAAATAGTTATATCATGGTTTGATTATATATAATTTTGGGTTTTTGGTATTAGGAATGCGTTAACTTTTGACAGCACTCATGTTTTTACTAAGATTCAATGGGTATTCATTTTTCAAGAGATTACATGATTATGGTATTTACATGACTGGAATATGATGAACAAGATATATGAGGGATAAATGATGGCATTCACGTGATCATTTTCTCTATACTATGAGCTTGGACCGAAGTATTTTGGATAAGCCTAAAGATTGGAATGGATTATGTTGGACATAAGTTAGTATTATTTAAGGATAGAACCTTTTTTTCGATATTATTGATGGGATGATATAGTAATGTAGTTTTAGAAAATGGACAACCTGCAGGACGGGCGATAGCCCATCGCGTCGGACAAGGCTGTAAAAATCAAACCCACAACCGAAGTGCGACTGGCCTTTATCGCCTACCACTGGCCTACAGGAAGTCCCTGTTTAGTAGAAACTAGTTTTATTATATTAAGCAGTATGATATATAAAGTATAAGTCCATTTTAGGAACCATATAGGATTAATCTCACTATAGATCGACTTATGTATATAATTTTTGCTAACCTTTTGTTTGAGACAGATGGAATGACCTGTCATTCTATCACATGATCTGCTAACACTTCATGAATAACAAATTCAACTTCATTTATTTAAGAGATGAAGTGGAAATTGTTCAAGGCACGAACAATAGTGAGATTGTACCAAAATAAAGTAAGTATTTATTCTAATTAAAATTCTTCAACTTTAGGGAAATGATCGTGAAAACCAAAAATGTTATCCTAGTGATTTTATATCCGATGAATCAGATGGTACCCTAGATCATCACAAATTTATGGCTTTGCGATTGTTGGCTTTTTCAAAGCCATGTTCTCTACCACTCTCTATCAGAACATGATGGTTAGATTTCTCTTCCATATCCATATTTTCACTTATGTTCTCCTATGTGGAAACCCAGTTATTAGTTAATTTGGGTAACCGTTACACTTCATACTTTAGTTTTTTAAAGCCATGCTTTGGTATTCCTTTTTACGATGTGGGTTTCTATTAAACAAACTTTCGAGTAGTAACCCATTTATAACCCCGACGAATTTCGAGGGAAAAATTCATTTTAAGAGGGGTAGAATGTTACGCCCCAAGATTTTATGAAAAATAATCATTTAACTAATCTCTTGTGTTGTATACTACACCAAGATTACCTTGCGCTATACGCAACACCGTTTTAGCTTTCAGTATACGCAACACTATTCTTGGATCGTGTTACACACAATTTTGATAATAGTTATTCTACGCAACGTTGAGTATATATATATATATATATTAAATGTATAAATGAAATATGGTTGGATTCTGTTATATGAAACAACGAAGGATTCTTTAACAACATGCAACCCTGACTTGGCTCGCATTACACGCAATCGCGACCTTCCTCGATAGCGTGTGTTGTACGCAATACCGGGTTTTAATAAACAACGATATATTATTACGAACTATCCTTTATGTATAGAATTAACTAAATTTTGAATTTTATAACATTATTATTCATCTTACACATTTTCTAGAACAAGGTATAAGAACAAAATAAAATTTTTGGGTAAAATAAGTATTTTTCAAAAAATGCAGTTTTGCCGCCTTTTGATGGTGCACCCACTTTAAATCTAGTTTTTGACAAGTTTATATGTTCAATTTGACAAAATAAAATTATTCTTTTGAATTAGGATATAAAAATTTACATTAGATAATGTTTTGATATTTTTCCGATAACTTTCATATTTTAATGAATAGTAAAAACAAGCTACATTTTAATTAAAAACAACTTTTTTCATCGTAATATCTTATGTGGTTAAATTATAATATTGAATTGTTTTAAATTATAAATAAAATATATTTTTACCATTTAATATAATGAATGTCATTAGCATTGATTTTACCTTGAATTCGTAGGTTAAATCAATTCAATCTTTTGCAATGTTTTAAAGAAAAACCCGTTTTCTTTCGACAACGGGATTAATTTTAATTTAATTTCTGCAACTTTTGTGTATTGAATTTGGAAAAATGGATTCCATATTTATAATCAGTGGATCCAAATTATGTTAAAATGCTACTTTTTATTTTTGGGAATTATGAATAGTAACTACGATAAATTTTATTTACCATAGTTAAAGGTAAATCGGGTAATTAAGGGTAAATATAATATTTTAAAATTACCCTAAAAAATGTCAAAATCCTATTGGATGACTAAATTTAGACCCATATCACCTAAGGGTCGGATTATATTCATTTAATTAAATTTTTTCAATGAAAATAATTTAATTATTATTAGAACCAAAGAATGTGACAACATGTCACTTTCTTAAATCTTATAAGTATAATAATTTTAATATAGTGATACACTGTATGAAACTTCAAACGTGAATATTATAAAGAAATCTAATATAATTATCTACATCATAGGAATTTATTTATAATTTTTAGGGATTAAATAATTATCATTTATTATGACACAAAGATGATGCAGTAATTGTCTTATTAATGAAATATTGACATAATTGATGTCATAAATGCCCAAATAAATGTAATTTCAGACTTTTTATGACTTAAACTAATTTTATAGGTTAATATGACATGTTATTGTTGATTTAAGTAACTTGTTTCGAACGTATCATTCTGTTATGAATTTCATAAAAATCATGTACCAAATAGTGTCAAAATTAACATAAATTAGTTTTTAAAAAAAATATTATATTATTAATTGTTATTTTATTCCTAAAAATATAAGGTTCGGCCAAATGACTTAGATAAGATTATATATATTAATAATAAACAACTTGGGGTTCGTTTGTCTTGATATAGTAAGTTTATTAACCATATAGTGTAAGAAAACAAAAAGACACGGTAAAAGTTAAATTATTTAACTTAGAGTTAAATCTAATTGATATGGTTAAAATAATAACCTACACTTGTCTAAATCCTATTGGATGAGATTATTTCGACCCATACCCACTTTAGATTCTAAATAAGGCCATTTGGAACCATTATAAATCGAATTTGACCTTAATATAAAATAATATTTTGAGATTTTCCTAAGGTGCCCCTCTCCTCCCTTATAAAAGGGCACCTCCTCCCTGTCCTCCTCACACCAATTGGAGCATTCATGCTCGGACAACCCCTTCCAAAATCTCTTCCCCACTTCCCTAGTATTATCCTAGAGGTCCTGGTCTTCTTCAAAGACCATCCATAGTTGTTTAAGTGGAGGTTAAGTGAAGGCGCGTCAAAAAGAGGTAATATCCATTACCGATCTTTTTCAATTTCTTTCTTATTCAACTTCTTCTTATTTAGTAGTTTCATGATAAAGTAATAACATCATTATTTCTTATATACTGATATGTTATTATAAATATGAAACAACTCTAATTAGCCTTCTATCCATCCTACGGAAAAAGGAAATCACCGCGCGTGCGTACGTACGGAATACCGTCTCCACGCCGCGGTGTAATATATTTTCCGCCACCACCTTAATTGGATGGGTATAATGGTGTAATGAGTAACTATATATGATTATTATAAAGTGATATTGATACTTAAATAGTATACATACACTTCAACACAAGTTCATGATCATGAGAATGATATCATCGCTCGTGCGTACGTACGGACTACCGTCTCCACGACGCGATGAGATTCATTCTCCATGTTAACCATTTAAGAATGATTATAAAGTATATATAAGCAATAATAATGAAATATATGACATTATAAAGCTACTGGATTTATGTATATATGTATGTCATCTACTTACTTCCATTCAAGACAATAAGGAAAGGAAAACAACGTTCATGCGTACGTACGGACTACCGTCTCCATGAACGGTGTGTTTCATTTAATTTATCTATCTATTATATATATATATATAATAAATATATACGATATATAAATCATGTTTTATATTCTGGAAGTAATTAAATCATGATATAAGTAATAATAATGTCAAGAACAACAAGTCCAAACACCTACGATAAATGAAACGATTTTACCCAAAACGCTTCTTTAACATGGAATTTACAAAAGAACGGGTAATATAAAGTCATAATTGAACCACATATGATATCATAACAATGAATATGAATCTGTAATAAGTTAATGACATTATTTAAGTCATTATACAGGAGGTCCGGATACGTACAAAGCATATCGGACATAAGATAAGGGAAATATCACAATCTCATTTTATCCGAGATTGTTGATTCTTTGGTATTTACTGGGGTGTATTTTATCATCCACTTCCATGTTTCCTCAATATTTAATATTTATATCCTTCTACAATAGTTTATATCAAATTTTACCCTTCAGTGAGTTTTTAGTAAAAGATATGAAAGGAATCTTTTGTCGTTTTTCGTACGAGGTACTTTTTGACTTTTCTGACAAAAGTATGAGAAGAATGTTTTTTAACTTATATGGCATGAATGGATTTTTAAAACATTATTTCCTAGAATCTTCCTTTAAAAGTTTTCATGTTTATTTTTAATCAACTTATTTTAGTTTATAATTTTATGAAATATTAAGAAAGGAAAAGTGTTTTTGAAATAGAAAGGATATTTTCCTCAAGAATGGAGTTCAAGTGTTTTATCAAAAATATTTTCCATCTAAGATAATAAAGGGTTCTGTTTTTATCCCTATTATTACATTGATTTTATTATGTTGTGATGGGATTATTTTTATGAATTCCTTTATCTTATATGAATTATTTTATGATGTCACGAGGTTTAAGATTCAAATTTTTTATTACATGGGTTATGCAATGATGTATGATTTATGATTTTGTGACACACATAAGAATGGTATCATTATGAGATGGGTGGGACCTATATCTCCCTCCAATGCATTGGGTAAATATTTTATATCTCATGAGATATACATGGCTGGAATGGTAGGTTATACCGGTTCAGTGAAACAGGACTGAAACGAGGGTGACTCGGTTCAGAAATGGATTTTTGTCCACTAATATAGTCTTGGAAATGAGTCTTGACTAATAAGATTTGATTCTCTATGATTATGTGTGTATGCAACAAAGTTTCATGTTTTAAGTTATGATTATTGGGATTTCATTTCACTACTATGATTTATCCCATGTTATGAAATTATTCTCTCTTTTGCAGGTTAAGATTTCCAAAATGTTATGTTCTTATGAAAATGATGTGATTGATATTTCTTTTGTTTACCCTTACTGAGCATCTGAGCTCACCCTTTTATGTTTTCTTTTCCCCAGGATATAAAGAAAGGTTATAGGTAAAAAAAAGGAATATCTTTATGGGAGATGTTGAAGAGATTTCACCATGATTAGAATATTATATTCCGAGTTTCCAAAGACACTAAACTATTACGATCCTTGTGTGTGTGTTTTTGTTATGTACTAAGTGTTCCGAAAAAGTAATGTAATGTCCATGTACGTCAAGATACGGGTCTCTACAACGACCCCATATCCCTGCATAAGCACAACTCCCATACTAATACTTGAAGCATCACAGTAAACAGTGTAGCTCTTTCTCAGCTCTGGAAGGACTAGTATCGGTGTGAAAGTCAACCTCCCTTTTAGCTCCCGAAAGGCTGACTCACAAGAATCTAACCATAAGATCTTCGCACCCTTATTAGTCAGACCTGTCAGCGGTTCTTCCACGCGTGAAAAGTACTGTATGAAGCGTCTATAGTATCCATCGAGCCCCAGAAAACTCCACACCTCAAAGAAGTTCTTCGGCTTCTCCTAAGAAATTACTACTCTCACTTTCTCAGACTCTACTGATACTCCTGTATCTGTGATAACATGACCCAATAATTGAATCTAATCTATCCAAAAGTGGCATTTTGAGAGATTTTCATATAACTGATGCTCTCTCAGTGTACTCAAAATGATCTCAATATGGGTAGCATGGTCATGTCAAGTGTGAGAGTACACCAAGATATTGTCCACGAAGACCAACACGAAAGTGTCCAAGTATGGATTGAACACTCAGTTCATCAGTACCATGAGAACTACTGACATGTTCGTGAGGCCGAACGACATAACTGTGTACTCGTATATAACATATCTTCTCCTGAAGGCTGTAAGAGGTATATCTGATGGTATAACGCACAACTGATGATAACCCGACCTCATGTCGATCTTCGAGAACACCTGAGCTCCAAGAATGCGATCAAAGAGGTCATCAATCCTAGGCAAGGGATATCGGTTCTTGACCGTCAACTAGTTCAACTTTAGATCATCCACACAAAGCCTGAGGGTACTGTCTACCTTCTTTGCAAATATAACAGGCGAACCCAAAGGACAAGCACTAGGTCGGATGAAACCCTTTTCCTGCAACTCCTCTAACTTCTTCTTGAGCTCCTGCAACTCAGCTGTAGCCATCATATTATGAGGAATGGACACCAGTGCTTCTCCTGACACAAGATCAATAGAAAAGTCTATCTCACACTCTAGAGGCAAACCTGAAAAGTCCTCTAGAAATACATCTATGAAATGATCCACCAATAGAGGAAAGTCTAACTGTGAAGTCTTCTGGTCATCTAGATACAGACTAGAAATCTGGGCTATAACTCCTCCTAGCCCAGGATTCTTGGGTCCTTCTCGACTCGCCTGGACATCCCACTCGCCCTGATGAAGAAAAGATCCACCCTCTGGTGATATGATACTCACCCTACGGTGATAGAAATCAATGACTACCTGGAAGGAAACTAGACAGTCCATTCTTAGAATGACATCATATCTTGTCATCTCTAGGACATAGAGATCCTATAGAATGTGATACACTACCACCTCTTGAGGGAACTCCTTTCACTGATGTACAATTATCGTTATAGTCCCTAATAGTGTGTTTAGAGTCAAAGTATCAATAGAGGAAAAGATGCAGATCCCAAGGCCTTCTACAACAGCAATAGAGAGAAAGCTATGGTAAACCCCTGTATTGAAAAGAGCAGAAGATAAAACTGAGGCTACTAAGATTGTACCTCGAACTGTAGAGGGTCCGGGATCCTACTGCTGCTGGGTCTACTCCACTAAAAAAGCCCGACCTGTACCACGGCCTTGTGGCCTTGCCTGACCACTTTTAGCTGATCCACCCTGTTGTCACTGGAAGACCGGTGACTGACCACCATAGACTCGACCTCCACCTCGGCTTGAATGGCTAGAAGAACTCTAGTTCCTAGACAGGTGAGAAACTGGTGGCGCTTCTCCTAAACAAGGAGTCATGGATGAACCCCTATCACCAGATGCTAGTGAGAAAACATGACATGAGAAATGAATGTGAAACATCTTGCCACAAGATCGGCACTCCACTGGGTCTCTCTGGCACTACACCCTTGTATGCCCAGCCCTTCCACACTGGTAGCATACCACCTGGCTACCTGAAGATGTGTCTCGCTACCTCGGATCACCAGGCGTACGCTCCCTATGGTGCTTCATGTTGTCGGCTGGTGCAGCACTAACTTTGGAAGAAGAACCACCCTGGCTCTCAGCTGCAGAATCTCTCAGATTGCACTCCGCAAACAGTGCCTGGTTGATAATGGAAGCGATGGAAGTTGACCTGAAGATATTCACCTGCGATCAGATCTCCCGTATGAGACCATACTCAAACTTCCTATAAAAGAACAACCCATCTCCTCCCTGGAGGGGTGAGAAACACTAAAGCTCAGTGAATCAAGAGGAATACTCCATGACAGAAATAGTACCCTGCTCTAGGCTCAGGAACTCCTTGTCTCGGTTGGCCCTCAAGGTATCCAGATAGAATTAGTCATAAAAGACGTGCTGAAACCCCTCCCACACTATAATCTGCTGACGACCCGCCTATGAGATCACATCCCACCACCTCTTGGAAGAGTCTTGTAGAATATAGGTAGCGAGCTTGACCCACCTCTCTGGAGAGATCTCCAGATGATCGAAGATCGTCAGCATGGCTTCTACCCATGACTCTGCAGCCTGAGGTCCTCCTTCCCCTAAGAAGGTGGGAGGATGCTACTGCTAGAAAACCCACGTCAATTCTTCCATAGACATGGAAGAAGGTGGATCTCCCTAGAAGTTCTGCATCATCCTTAGAAATCCCTCCCTAAACCACACATCAAATCCTGTGTCAAGTATAATGGCCGGTTCCAAGACTGGCATGACAGAAGGATTTACGGGAAGCTTCTAATCATCTATATCTGGTGTCTGATCACTACCTGGCAGCTGGCATACAACCAGAGGACGTCTCGGGGCAATGAGTCTACAAGGTCAAACACAAACTTTAGATAACATTATCAACGACTTAAAACTATGATTGTAAGAAGGGAATATAGATAGAAATCATTAAAAATTTACAAAACATGACTATACAATGTGTATAAAGACTACATGTCATGTCCCCATAAGTCATTTACATGGGCATGTGATTTTTCCAAAACCGGTCCTGTAACACCCCAAACACACGGTGTGTTATCCTAACACATGGTGTGTACCTGGATCCTCTTCCCCTGCCCGAGTCCTTTTACATGGTTAAGCCACACAGCTCTCCTAAGACAAAACTACATGTCATGTTTAAGGTAGACACAACATGTACTCAACCCGCCTCACCTGGTCCATGTTGTTTGTGACACAGCCTAACACACAGCTCAAACTACACAGCGTGTTTGAGATGGGCACAGCGTGTATGAGAAAGGATAACACTAGCCCGTGTTGTTCATGACATGACCGGGTACCTGGTTCAGACTACACAGCGTGTTCAAGGGGGGAATGGCGTGTATAAGAAGATACTTTATCGAACCGTGTTGTTAGCTACATGGTGGGGTTCCTAGGATTACCCTACATAGTCCGCACGATCAGTACACGGCATGTTCCCACAAGATTTTCCCAATCACCTGTTTTTTCTCACACGGCCTATGACACGGTTAGAGAATACACGACTTCTATAAAAGGTACACAACGTGTACTTAAGAAAAACTGTTTCTTCCTGAACAGAAGAACAAATGGAATGTAGTAAAAATACACAGCATGCATTTTGGGTTTTTCTAAATAGTGAGCCTCATAAACGACTCCAGAGCCCCGAAAATACTGAAACAAACTCTGAAAGTTCCAAATTCTGATCCGTGAGGGCCCATACTCCCTGCGAATCAATGTTTGGAAACTTTGAAAAGTTACAAAAAAGGTAAACAAGCCAATGATATACCAAATTCCGACCCATGAGGGCCCATAACACCTCAAGAACCAATGTTTAGAGTTCATTCAAAAAAACCTTACACACAATCAATGCTCTAATAAGAAGCAGATATTTTAATCAAGGCTTCTATCACAACAACATGCATATTCTACAAAACATATATCACAACAACATGAAATTTCTAATTCATCCTAGATGGCATGGCACGAATGCATGGAATGTGATTTCTAACAAGTGCCTATATAATCCATGAGATGACATACCCTCATCTTGTCAAATTATGACAGAAATAGAACCGCAATAACAACAATGGATACAACACAAATCATGTGAATCACCGAATGGTGAAATCAAATCAACTATAAAATTTCCAAACTAGTATAATTGCAATAAATGAAGTAGTATGTGTTTTCCTTGAACACGGGTTAGCTACTCCCGGGCACATCTTATTACCAAGTACATATTCCATCATATCCCTAGCTATAGGCTCTAAACAGTAAGTCAAGAGAAAATAATTCCTCTAATAAGACTTTGTAACGTCCCAGTTCTGGAAGCCACCCAGAGGCGCCCCGTACCCGGTTGCTCAAATGGCCTCAAGCATATTTCCCCAAATGCCAGAGGCTGTTAACTAGAAGTGAGGTCCTTGGGTGTGATAATGGGGAAACTATGCCCTCATTGGTAGAGTAACATAGCGGAAGATAAGAAAATACATACAACAATGGAAGCAGTAAATACCAAACAACAATAACAGCGGAAGACTGATAAAGGAAATAACTGGAGCAGATATATATATAAATGATGAATAATACATATATGTCTAGAAAACAGCCAAAGAAGTCACAATGATGGAATACAAAAGTGCTAAACCAAAGTGTAAAAGAATGCAGATAAACTCCTCAACATCGCAATCCATAGCTTGGTCCCATGCTCTCGAACTCCATAGAAATCAAGAACCTGAAGTAGAAGGGAGATTTCCCTTATCTATACCTGCAACAATATTATAACGACACATACTTTACATACATGGTTGTTACTTCAAAATTGAAGTACACTTATTACAATATATAACAAAACCATGAAAGTACTGTATAGGTATAGTGTCTTTAGAAACTGGGAAACATAAACAACTGGTTCATAAAGCATCTACATTGTCTCCCATTTATTTTATCATATCTAGAGTCCCTTTTGGAATATCCTACATAATAACCTTCTTCCTGACCTGGGAAAGAAAACATACAAAAGGGTGAGCTCAAATGCTCAGTAAGGGTAAACAAAAGAAATATCAATCACATCATATTCATAAGAACATAACATTTTGGAAATCTTAACCTGCAAAAGAGATCATAATTTCATAATCATGGGATAAACATAGTAGTGAAATGTAATCCCAATAATCATAGAATATAACATGAAACTTTGTGGCATGCACACATAATCATAGAAGATCATTTCTTAGTATACAAGACTCATTTCCAAGACTATCTTAGTGGACAAAGTCCATTTCTGAAACGAGTTCACTCCTCGTTTCATTCCTGTTTCACTAAACCGGTTTAACCTGCCATTCCATCCATGTCTAACTCATGAGATATTAATCTTTACCCAATGAATTTGAGGGAGATAGAGGTCCCACCCATCTCATAATGATACCATTCTTATGTGGGCCACAAAATCATAAACCATACATCATAGAATAACCCATGTAATAAAAATGGGAATCTTAATCATCATGCCATCATAACATAAGCCATATAAGATAAAAGGACATCATAAAAATAATTCCATCATAACATAATTAAATCAATGTAAAAAAATAGGGATAGAAAAAGAAACTTATATTATCTTAGATGGAAAATAATTTTGATAAAACACTTGAACTCCATTTTTGAGGAAAATATCCTTTCTACTTCAAAAACATTATCCTTTCTTAACATGTCCTACAATTTTAAACTAAAAGAAGTTGATTAAAAATAAACTTGAAAACTTGTAAAGGAAACTTCTTGGAAATAATTTTTTAAAAATCCATTCATGCTATATAAGTTAAAAAAACATTCTTCTCGTACTTTGGCCGAAAAAGTCAAAAAGTACCTCGTACGAAAAACGACAAAAGATTCCTTTCATATATTTTACTAAAAACTCACCAAAGGGTAAAATTGGATTTAAACAATTGTAGGTGGATGGAAATAATATTACATATTGAGTAAACATGGATGTGGATGATAAATGTTCCCCAGTAAATTGTGAAGTGTAAACAATCTCGGATAAAAATGAGATTGTGAGATTTTCCCTTACCTTAGGTCTGATTTGCTTCGTAAGTGTCAGAACCTCATGTATAATGATTTAAATAATGTCATTGACTTATTCCATAATCATAATCCTTGTTATGATATCATATATGGGCATATTCATAGCTTCTTATTAGTAATATTTCATTGCTACTTGTTATTCAGATGTTTATTACTTTTTGTTCTCATGCGTGTTTTGTCGAATAAATTCTTATTCTTATTTTTAGGTTATAGATACCTCTTTTCCAGAATGGTATTAGTGTAATATATATCATATTCATCCATTCAACTTATTTATATAATTATTATGCAATGAAGACCATGTAGAATGAGTCGCATCACATCATGGAGACGGTATTTCGTACGTACGCACGAGGGATGATATCATTCCCATGATCATGGAATTGTATTGGAGTGTATGTATACTATTTCAGAATCAATATAACTTTACAATAATCATATATAGTAATTATTTACACCATTATACTCATCCAAGTAAGGTGGTGGTGGAAAATAGATTACACCACGGCGTGGAGACGGTATTCCGTACGTACGCATGCGTGGTGATTTCGTTTTCCATAGGATAAATAGATAGTGAAATAGGGTTGTTTCATACTTATAATTACATATCATTATATTATTGATACTGATGTTATTACATTGTAATGAAAAAACTAAAGAAGAAGATGTGGAAGAAGAAATAGTGTTGAAAGAATCGGTAATGGACATTACCTCTTCTTTGAAGCGCCTCTTTGAGACCTCCTCTTAGGGCACTAAAATTGGTCTTTGAAGAAGACCAGGACTTCTATGATGTTTCTAGGGAATTGTAGAATATAATTTGGAAGGGGTTGGCCGAGAATGAAGGCTCAAAGTGGTGTGAGGAAGAGAGGGAGGAGGTGCCCTTTTATAAGGGAGGAGAGGGGCACCTTAGGAAAAACTAAAACTATTATTTTATTATAAAGTCATATTCGGTTTTTAATAACTCCAAATTGATTTATTTCGAATATAAGGTGGGGATGGGTCGAAATAATCTCATCCAATAGAATTTAGACAAGTTTAGGTATCTATTTTAACCTTATCATTTAGATTTAACATTAAGTTAGATAATTTAACCTTTACCGTGTCTTCTTGTTTTGTTACACTATAAGGTTAATAAACTTACTATAACAAGCCAAAATAACCCCACATTGTTTATTATTAATATATATAACCTTACCTAAGTCGTTTGGCCGATCCTTAGATTTTTAGAAATAAAATAACAATTAATAATATAATATTTGTTTTAAAAACTATTTTATGTCAATTATGACACTATTTGTTAATTGATTTTTTTGAAACTCATAACAGAATTATTAGTTCAAAAAAAGTTAATTAAATCAATAATAACATGTCCTATTAACTTATAAAATTATTGTAATTCATAAGAAGTCTCAAATTACATTTATTTGGGTATTTATAACATCAATTATATCAATATTTCATTAATAAGATAATTTCTGCATCATCATTGTGTCATAAATAAATTAAATTATTTAAAGTCTAAAAATTATAAATAAAATACCATTATGAAGGAAATAGTTTTATCTTTCTAATGAATATTTATAGTTGAATTTAACTTATGTATAACCCTATATTAAAAAAGATTTACTTATTAAACTCTGATTTTAACTATTTTTACCCTTCTTTAAATAAATTAATAATAAATTTCATAATCTAATCCATGTGGGCCTAAATGGTCATATATTATTCCTAAGGTTGTTTTTGGTCGAATTATACTTTTCCAATAGAATTAGGACAAGTTTTAGGGTAATAATAATATCATTTTTACCCTTAGTTACCCTATTTACTTTTAACCGTGGGAAAAAAAGGTAAAAAGTTACTATTCACCAAAAATTATTTTCATCTCATTAAACCAAATTTTAGTCCTTGATATTAACCATGTCTCTTGGATTTTCGAAATTCCACTCACAGAAGCGGTAAAATTAAGTTTTATGTAAATTTGCAAATTCTCCTAGGAGGTGGGTAAAAGACGGTGAAAAGTTCAATAAAATTTTTATATATCTAAAATTATTATAAAAAGACTTCAATGAATTACATTGAACATATATAGGTATTATGTATCAATTTTGACCTAAAATAAATTTAATTAAAATAAATAATTATTTAAATAAAAAGTCTGTTTTTAAATAGTAACCTAGTGTTTTCACTATTCATCAAAAATTGATAGTTTTCAGAAAAATACCAAAATTTCACCCTAGGATAATTTCGATATTACGAATCCAAAAATGGAGTCCATTTTTGAGAAATAAAATTTACAAAATTTTAAAAAGTGGGTATTACTATCCATAACGGCTAGTTTTAATAATATTTTAATAGCATATCGTTGTTTAGTGAAACTCAGTATTTCGTACAACAGAAGCTATCAAGGAAAGTTGCGATTGCGTGTAAAGAAAGACAAGATAGTGTTGTGAGTAGTGAAAGGTTCCTTTGATCATTTATATAACATAAAAACATAATATTTCTCATAAAAGTCTCGGGTGTTACATTCTACCCCTCTTAAAATGAATTTCGCCCTCGAAATTCGTCACTTTGTAACAAAAAGATGAGGATACCTCTCCCTCATCATATCCTCAAGCTCCCATGTAGCTTCTTCTAATTGGTGGTTCCTCCATAAAACTTTCACCAAGCGATTGGTCTTGTTCTGTAGGACTTTTTCGCTACGATCCAGAATCTCTATCGGTTCTTCTTCATAAGAAAGATCTTGCTCCAGTAGTACAGCTTCTGAGCTGAGTACATATGAAGAATCAGGTATGTACTTTCTCATTAGAGATACATGGAACACATCATGAACTTGGTAGAGATTTGGTGGAATCGCCAATCGGTAAGCTACCTTCCTAACATGATCCAGTATTTCGAAAGGACTGATATATCTAGGGCTCAACACTCCCTTATTTCCAAATCTCATGACCCTCTTCTAGGGAGATATTCGTAAGAACACTTTATCACCCACATCAAACTCTAGGTATTTTCTTCGGTTTTCGGCATAACTTTTTTGTCGACTCTGAGATTCTCTTATGTGTTGTTGAATAGATATGACCTTTTCTGCCATCTCATCAACAAGATCAGGTCCTAATAGCTTTCTTTCTCCAACTTCATCCCAGCAAGTTGGAGTCCTGCATTTCTTTCCATATAGAGCTTCATAAGGATCCATCTGAATACTGGAGTGAAAATTATTATTATAAGAAAATTCCACAAAAGGTAGGTGTTGATCCCAACCACCTTTGAAATCCATAGAGAAAGTTCTCGACATATCTTCTAGAGTTTGAATTTTCCTCTCAGACTGACCGTCTATCTGAGGATGATAAGTAGTGATGAAACTCAACTCTGTATCCAGAGTATTCTAAAGACTTTTCCAGAACATCGAGGTAAATCTCGGATCCCGATCAGATATAGTGGAAAGTGGTAATCCATGAAATCTTACTGCTTCCTTTACATATATCCGGGAAAGCTGATATAGGGACAAATCCTCTCTAATAGCAATGAAGTGTGCAGACTTTGTAATACGATCAACTATGACCTAGATAGAATTATTGCCTTTGGATGTTTTAGGAAGTCCGGTGACAAAGTCCATAGTGATGTTTTTCCATTTCCATTCGGGTATGGTTAATGGTTGTAACATCCCCTTAGACTTATGTCTCTCAGCTTTATCTTGCTGAAAAACAAAGCATCGAGAGACATATTCAGCAATATCTCTTTTCATTCCATCCCACCAGAAGTACTCTTTCTGGTCCATATACATCTTCGTGCTTCCAGGATGAATAGAGAATGAAGAACTATGAGCCTCATCCAACAGCCACTACTGGAAATCTAACCTTTACCAACGGTTTGGAACCGTTGGTATAGGCCTCCAAATCGTTGGTATAGCCTATACCAATGGTTTGGAGAACCGTAGCCAAGTAAGCCGTTGGGATAGGTCTATAACAACAGTTTTCCAAAAACCGTTGGTATAAACCTATACCAACGGTTTTGGAAACCGTTGGTATAGGTAACATGAAATCTATACCAACGGTAATGGAACCGTTGGTATATAAATTCCAAAAATAAAACATGCGCTGGGATTTGATCCCAGGACCCCTCGTTTATAATTGAACGACTCAACCACTAACCTAACATGTCTTTTGTGATCATAATTACATAAATATATATATTTATTCTCATAAATATTTTAATTTTTGATTTATATAATGTTCTCGGTACGAAGGTCCGATAAAAAATGAAAGTACCTATACCAATGGTTGTTAAAACCGTTGGTATAGACCTATACCAACGGTTTTAACAACCGTTGGTATAGGTCTTTGGTTGTGATTTTGATTCTGTGTAGGATGTTGAATTTTGGCCCACTTTTCCCAACGGTTTGGCCAAACCGTTGGGAAAAGTGGCATATTTGGGGACCTTTCCCAACGGTTTGGACAAACCGTTGGGATAGGTCCACCTTTCCCAACGGTTTGGCCAAACCGTTGGGAAAAGTGATATATTTGGGGACCTATCCCAATGGTTTGTCCAAACCGTTGGGAAAGGTGTCCAATTTGAGGGCCTTTCCCAACGGTTTGGCCAAACCGTTGGGATAGATCTACCTTTCCCAACTGTTTGGCCAAACCGTTGGGAAAAGTGGCCAATTTGGGGGCCTTTCCCAACGGTTTGGCCAAACCGTTGGGAAAGGTGACCTATACCAACAGTTTTTTCAAACCATTGGTATATAAGCATTGGGAAAGATCTAATTTCCAGTAGTGACCTCCTTCTTTAATTCTGGGATGGGAGGAACACAAACCCAATTCTTGAACTTTATTATCCCATCACAATCAAGGTTGAATTCAGGAAGATTTGTCACCTTCTTTTGTAACTCTACATCTTCTTTTTGTGCCTCTTTAATCTTCACATGTATCGATGGTTGAACATTCATTTGAGAAAGATATGATTTCCCCATTCCATTATAATTCCAAGATCCATCCTTTGTAAATCCCTAAATATTGGATCTTTTGTGATCCTCATCATGGATAAATTGGCATGGTCGTGTCGACTTAATGCATCTACCACCTTGTTTACTTTCCCAGGGTGGTAATGTATTGAGCAGTCCTAATCTTTAATCAGCTCCAACCATCTTCTTTGGCGCATATTCAGCTCTTATTGTGTGAAAATATACATTAAACTTTTATGATCAGTATAAATATCACACCTTTCTCCATAAAGATAATGCCTCCAAATCTTTAATGCAAATATTACCATAGCTAACTCCAAATCATGTGTTGGGTAATTTTTCTCATGGATTTTCAACTGTAGGGAGGCATAAGCTATCATCATATCATTCTGCATAAGAACACACCCCAACGCCTTCTTGTATGCATCACTATAGATCACAAAACTTTCTACACAACAAGGAAGTGTGAGTACAGGTGCACTGGATAACCGTCTTTTCAACTCCTTGAAATTCTCTTCAAATTCCTCTGTCCAAACAAACTTAACTCCTTTTCGAGTCAACCTGGTGATTGGATTAGATAATCGTGAAAAATCTTTCACAAAACGTCGATAATATCCAGCCAAAACAAGAAAACTTCACATCTCGATTACTGTTGTTGGTCTCGACCATCTTTCGATAACCTCTGTTTTTGCTGGATCCACAGATATCCCCTCTTTTGAGATTATGTGACCCAAAAATGCTACTTTTTGAAGCCAAAATTCACACTTGGTAAATTTGGCATAAAGATTCTCCTTTCATAGGGTCTCCAATACAATTCTCAGGTTATCTTCATGTTCTTCCTTTCTCCTTGAATAGACAAGAATATCATCTATAAAGACTACCAAAAACTGATCAAGATAGTCTCTAAAGACTCTATTCATCAGATCCATGATGATAGAAAGGGCATTAGTAAGACCAAATGGCATCACTATAAATTCATAGTTTCCATACCTTGTACGGAAAGGCGTCTTTGGTATATCCTCCCTTTTGACCCTTAATTGATGATAACCTGAATGAAGATCAATCTTGGAAAAGTATTGAGCTCCGCGTAGTTGGTCAAATAATTAATCAATGCATGGGAAATGATATATGTTCTTGATAGTGATCTTGTTCTGTTCTTGATAATCAATGTAGAGTCTCATTGATCCATCTTTCTTCTTAACAAACAGAACAGGTGCTCCCCAAGGTGAAACACTAGGGCATATGAATCCCTTATCAATATTCTCTTGGAGTTGCTTCTTCAATTCCTGTAACTCAATTGGGTCCATTCTATAAGGTGTCTTTGAAATAGGTAAAGTACCTGGTACGAGTTCTATTGAAAACTCAACTTCACGATTTGGTGGAAGACCCGGTAATTCCTCCAGAAAGACATCATCAAACTCCAGTACAATGGGCATATTCTTAATAGTGAGTTTCTCACCAACCATTTGAGATAAATATCCTTCATTTAGTGGAATCAAGACCCATAAGATGGAAGAAATTTCCACTGGAAGGTTATGTTCATCCTTGCATCGATAGACGATCATAGATTGATCTGGAATATGAAATGTGACATCCCTTCTTTGGCAATTGATATGAGCTCCATATAGAGAAAGCCAATCCATGCCAAGAATCAAATCAAATTCCACTATAGGAAGGATCACAAGATTTCTAGGAAGCACTTTCCCACAAACTTCAATCGGAGAAGAATTATAAACTTTTGATGCGACTGTTGTGCCATTAGAGGTTGTCACTGCTAACTCAACATCTAATTGTAGAGGTAATACAGTGATACCGTTAGAATATTCTTCAGAAATAAAATAGTTGGTGGATCTAGAATCAAATAAAACATTTGATACTTTAGAGTGGATGGTAAGTGTACCTTTCACCACTTCGTTATCGTACTCTACATCACTGATAGAAATTGCATGTGAGTTTCCTTTGTCTTTATCCTTAAGAGTTTGTTGATTTCGATCATCATCAATAACCCTTGGATTAGGGCATTTATTGGCATAATTCCCCATCTCCTTGCACTTGAAACATTGAAGTGTATTAGGTTCATTCTGTGTGTCCCTTCCTTTGTTTGCAAAATTAGACATCTTCTTCCCATCATTGCGGCATTCAAATACCCGATGACCTTCCATTCCACATTTGAAACATTTACTTGTCCCTTTAAGACAACTCCCTCCATGTTTATTTCCACACTTTGAGCATAATGGAAAGCTCATCTTTTTGTCAGTGTGCTCTTTAGATTTTCCTTTGAAATCCATTTTACTCTTCTTATCAAACCCATATGGCTGATGGGTTACTCCAATCTCCATCTCAACTTTGAGAGCATATCTAACGATTTCCTCGTAGCTATTGAAGTCCCTTATGGCTAATTCCCTTCGAAGACTTGGTTTTAAGCCACTAAAGAATCGATCAATCTTACTCTCAGGTTGGATAATAATACCAGAAGCCTACCTTGCAAGCCTTGTAAAATTTTCTTCCTAGGTACCAAGAGATTCATCATCCTTTTGCTTCAGTTCAATAAACTTCTTCTCCATCTTTTTTTGAAGAATACGAGGGAAGTACTTATTGAAAAATATGTTCTTGAACTCGTCCCATTCCATGGACTCAACTTCATCCCTTTGCCTCGTATTATTGATAAGATTAAACCATTTATCAGCATCTCCTTCCAAACGATACACTGCTAAGATTACTTTATCATGTTCAGAACATTGAAGAACTAAAAATATCTTTTCAGTGGTACTGATCCATTGTTCAGCCACTAATGGATCAGTAGAGCCACTGAATGAGGGTGGACGCTGCCTCATGAAGGATTCAACAGAATGTTGCTCCTTCCTTTTCTCGTTTGGAAGTCATGCATGATTGATAGCTTGAGAAATTTGTGTGAGCATGGCTATAAGATTTTTCATTCCAGCTCCCATAACGTTTGGTTGCTCAGGGGGACAATCATTGCATTGCCCGTCGCATTCTGCATTAACACGGTTCCTTTGGGTTCGAACCATTGACTAAAACCAAGAAGAATAGTGTGAGCAACACTAATTATAATAGGAAAAACACATAATCAAGAATAAAATTTTACACTTAAGGTCTTATCATAGGTTGTTCATGGCCATTTTTAAAACACTAAGATTGTGTTCTATGCATAGACTTATCCTTAGGGTTCTTACTAAGGCTTTCACATCCTAGTTTCCAAAGGTTGACTATACCCTTCCTCTGATACCAACTATAATGACCCATACTTTACATACATGGTTGTTACTTCAAAATTTAAGTACACTTATTACAACATATAACAAAACCATGAATGGACCGTATAGGTATAGTGTCTTTAGAAACTGGGAAACATAAAGAACTGGTTCATAAATCATATACATTGTCTCCCATTTATTTCATCATATCTAGAGTCCCTTTTGGCATGTCCTACTTAATAACCTTATTCCTAACCTGGGGAAAGAAAACATACAAAAGGGTGAGATCAAAAGCTCAGTAAGGGTAAACAAAAGAAATATCAATCACATCAGATTCATAAGAACATAACATTTTGGAAATCTTGTCCTGCAAAAGAGATCATAATTTGACAATCATGGGATAAAAATAGTAGTGAAATGTAATCCCAATAATCATAACTTAAAACATGAAACATTGTGGCATACACACATAATCATAGAAAATCATTTTTTAGTAGTCAAGACTCATTGCCAAGACTATCTTAGTGGAAAAAGTCCATTTATGAACCTAGTTCACTCCTCGTTACAGTCCTATTTCACTGAACCGGTTTAACCTTCCATTCCAGCCATGTCTATCTCATTAGATATAAATCTTTACCCAATGCATTGGAGGGTGATATAGGTCCCACCCATCTCATAGTGATACCATTATTATGTGTGCCACAAAATCATAAACCATACATCATAGCATAACCCATGTAATAAAAATGGGAATCTTAAACATCATGCCATCATAACATAAGCCATATAAGATAAAAGGACATCATAAAAATAATTTTATAATAACATAATCAAATCAATGTAAAAAAATAGGGATCGAAACAGAACCTTATATTATATTAGATGGAAAATAATTTTGATAAAACACTTGAACTCCATTCTTGAGGAAAATATCCTTTTTACTTCAAAAATATTTTCCTTTATAACATGTCATACAATTTTAAACTAAAAGAAGTTGATTAAAAATAAACATGAAAACTTGTAAAAGAAGCTTCTTGGAAATAATTTTTTAAAAATCCATTCATGCCGTATAAGTTAAAAAAAACATTCTTCCCGTACTTTGGCCGGAAAAGTCAAAAAGTACCTCGTATGAAAAATGAAAAAATATTCCTTTCATATATTTTACTAAAAACTCACCAAAGGGTAAAATTGGATTTAAAAAATTGTAGGTGGATGGAAATAATATTACATATTGAGTAAACATGGATGTGGATGATAAATATTCCCTAGGAAATTCTGAAGTATAAACAATCTCGGATAAAAATGAGATTCTGAGATTTTCCCTTACCTTAGGTCCGATTTGCTTTGTAAGTGTCCGAACCTCCTGTATAATGTTTTAAATAATGTCATTGACTTTTTCCAGAATCATACTCTTTGTTATGATATCATATATGGTCATATTCTTAGCTACTTATTAGTAATATTTCATTGCCACTTGTTATTCAGATGTATATTACTTTTTGTTCTTATGCGTGTTTTGTCGAATAAATTCTTATTCTTCTTTTCAGGTTATAGATACCTCATTTCAAGAATGTTATTAGTGTAATATATATCATATTCATTCATTTATTTTATTTATATAATTATTATGCAATGAAGATCATGTATAACGAGTCGCATCACATCGTGGAGACGGTATTTCATATGTACACACGAGCGATGATATCCTTCCCATGATCATGGAATTGTATTGGAGTGTATTTATACTATTTAATAATCAATATAACTTTACTATAATCATATATAGTTATTATTTACACCATTATACCCATCCAAGTAAGGTGGTGGTGGAAAATGGATTACACCACGGCGTGGAGACAGTATTCCGTACGTACACACGCGTGGTGATTTCGTTTTCCGTAGGATGGATATTAGTGATACTGATGTTATTACTTCATAATGAAACAACTAAAGAAGAAGAAGTGGAAGAATAAATAGAGTTGAAAGAATCGGTAATGGACATTACCTCTTCTTTGAAGCGCCTCTTTGAGACCTCCTGTTAGGGCACTAAAATTGGTCTTTGAAGAAGACCAAGACTTCTAGGATGTTTCTAGGGAAGTGGAGAAGAGAATTTGGCAGGGTTTGGCCGATCGTGAAGGCTCAAATTGGTGTGAGGAAGAGAGGGAGGAGGTGCCCTTTTATAATGGAGGAGAGGGGCACCATAGGAAAAACTAAAAATATTATTTTATTATAAAGTAGTATTCAGTTTTTAATAGCTCCAAATTGATTTATTTATAATCTAAGGTGGGTATGGGTCTAAATAATCTCATCCAATAGAATTTAGACAAGTTTAGGTATCTATTTTAACCATATCTTTTAGATTTAACTTTAATTTAGATAATTTAACCTTTACCGTGTCTTCTTGTTTTGTTACACTATAAGGTTAATAAACATACAATAACAAGACAAAAGAACCCCAAGTTGTTTATTATTAATATAAATAACCTTACCTAATTCATTTGGCCGAACCTTAGATTTTTAGAAATAAAATAACAATTAATAATATAATATTTGTTTTATAAACTATTTTATGTCAATTTTGACACTATTTGGTAGTTGATTTTTGTGAAAATCATAATAGAATTATTAGTTCGAAAAAATTTAATTAAATCAATACTAACATGTCATATTAACATAGAAAATTATTGTAATTCATAAAAAGTCTCAAATTACATTTATTTGGGTATTTATAACATCAATTATGTCAATATTTCATTAATAAGATAATTACTGTATAATCATTGTTCCATATATAAATTAAATTATTTAAAGTCTAAAAATTATAAATAAAATACCATTACGTAGGAAATACTTTTATCTTTCTAATTAATATTTATAGTCGAATTTATCTTATGTATAACCCTATATTAAAAATGATTTACTTATTAAACTTTGATTTTAACTATTTTTACCCTTCTCTAAATAAATTAATAATAAATTTCCTAATCTAATCCATGTGGTCCTAAATGGTCATATATTATTCCTAAGGTTGTTTTTGGTAGAATTATACTTATCCAATAGAATTAGGACAGGTTTCAGGGTAATAATAATATCATTTTTACCCTTAGTTACCCTATTTACTTTTAACCATGGTAAAAAAGGTAAAAAGTTACTATTCACCAAACATTATTTTCATCTCATTGAACCACATTTCAGTCCTTGATATTAACCGTGTCTCTCGTATTTTTGAAATTCCACTCACAGAAGCGGTAAAATTATGTTTTATATAAATTTGCAAATTCTCCTAGGAGGTGCGTAAAAGCGGGTGAAAAGTTTAATAAAATTTTATATATCTAAAATTTTTATAAAATGACTCCAATGAATTGCATTGAACTTGTATAGGTATTTTGTATCAATTTTTACCTAAAATAAATTTAATTAAAATAAATAATTATTTAAATAAAAAGTCAGTTTTTAAATAGTAACCGAGTGTTTTCACTATTCCTCAAAAATTGAAAGTTTTCAGAAAAATACCAAAATTTCACCCTAGGCTAATTTCGATATTCTGAATCCAAAAATGAAGTCCATTTTGTAAAATAAAATTTCCAAAATTTCCAAAATTTGTTTTTACAATTCATAACGACAAGTTTTAATAATATTTTAATAGCATATCGCTGCTTAGTGAAACTCGGTATTGCGTACGACCCGAGCTATCGATGAAGGTCGCGATTGCGTGTAAAGAAAGCCAAGATAGTGTTGTGAGTAGTGAAAGATTCCTTTGATGAATTATATAACATAAAAACAAAATATTTATCATAACAGTCTCGGGTGTAACAAATATAATCTGTTTGGGTCCAAAAGCATGACCCAAACAGGGTGTGAGACAAAATCCAGGTAGGAAACCACCTGAGGATCTGTTCCGAATAGTAAATGAATATATGGTAGGTAAAAGTATAGGATGATGTAAATAGGACAGTACTCAGCAGCAAACAATCCACAGTTTCTGGAATATAATTTACAAACAAATAAGTTTCCACTCAAGAAAGTAGAACTACAGGTTACCCTCTGAGTGGTTCTCACAGACTAACCCCTATGGTTCAACTTACAAGTACTAGAAACCCCCTGGGAGGCACACACAGTCTCATCCCTCTGGTTCAGCTAAACAAATAAAGTCTCTAAGGAAGAACTCACAGTCAATTCCCCCTATAGTCTCGTATCATTCTAAAGAAACTCGGGGGAAGCACTCAACGTCTCATTCCCCTTGTGGCCCTTATTGAGGAATTACAGACACTTTGAGGAAGCACTCAATTTCAATTACCCCTGTGCTCTCGCATCATATTATAAAGACACTCTGGAGAAGTCCTTACGTCACTTATCCCTGTGGTCTACTACACTAGGTTCTCATAGCCCTGTGTGAAGTCAGCAAGTATCGAATGGCATAAATCCAAAGTGAACCTCAAGAGCTACCTGGATAGAAGTCTATAGAATAAAAGCATGTCAGAAAAAGAACACTCCATCCTACAATACTAGGCATAGAAACTGGAAAAAGCCTAACAGGAAAAACTAGACAGAATAGTCATAAACAGGAAAACATGCATAGAAACACTTCAAAATCCTAACAATTAGCCCAAAACACTTCAAAATCCTAACAATTAGCCCAAACCACCTACCTTGATGTTAGGAGATTGATATAATTGAACCAAGAGGCCTGAATATTCTTAGAACATGGTAGATCTATAAATACTCTTAAAATTTTCAACCCAAGATAACTTGGAAAAGAGGAGGAATTGGAAAACGATGCTCTAGGAGAAGGAAGAACTCACTGATGTGATTCCTATGCACCTGTCGATGTTAGAATCGGAGGACGAATGGAGGCTCGATGGCTCGTCGAAGATCCATAGCCATTCGAGAGCTCTCGGTCGAACGAGACCTAAAAGGAGACATTTCTGGAGATTAGACTCAACCTCGGTGTGTTTAATAAAAAAAATAAAATACACATTGTGTACTTTTGGAGTACACGGTGTGTACTCCCCTTTTCCGTATGTCGCTTTAGGTGGCCTCCATGTCACCCCTACATGGCCGTGTGTGTGGCCATGACACGGCCAGCACACGACCTCTAGCAGCAATGAAGTATGCGGCGTGTACTCATAAAGTACATGGCAGATACATCAAAAATTTCAAAAAACTTTTATTTTCTCAAAAACTCCAGAAAAAGGAAAAACATACCTGAAAAAAAGGTCTGGTTTCTTATATTTTTAATCTAGAATAATAAAACATTAATCTACAAACTAAAATAACTTTTTTGAGCCTAATTTTTCTAAAAATTCAGTAATGTGTTTTCATTATCCTCAATAAAATAAATCATCATTTATTTTTATTTATTATAATTAAATTATTCTTCTTATCTATTTTACATACATAGTCTTAACATTTACTATCTCTAATGGCAACTATATTTATATTTTTCTCTTTTTATCCTCACTTAAGTCCTCATATTCATCAGTAAAATTTTTATTTCCCAAATAATATTGATATTTATATTCTAAATTAAAACTACAAATATAACTAATCACTTTGATAATAAATTAATGAACTTACTATTGATAAGAGATACTTCCATGTTTAAAGTGCTTCTTTATCTTAATTTATCTGAAGAATAGGGAAATCTACCATAAATAAAACATTTCTCACTTTTTTATAAAGAATCTACAATAAAACCTCATAGACATTTCAATTTTTGATATTTTAATTGATAGGAAACATTTATTAGATTCATGACCTCTAATTACAATATTTTAACTATTTTGTATGAAATAATGATCAAATTCACACCTAAGTCACAAAAATTTCTTACAAACTTGTAAAATCCAATATTAGTGGAAATTCCCAAACTATACATTAATTTTTACTTCTCATGTGTACTCCTTAACACATTACTATAATAATCTCTCTTAAATTACATTATACCCATCTCCCCAGGTTTCCTCTTGTTTGAAACCAAATACTTCATAAAAATTTCATATGTGTACATGTTAAGTAAAAATTATAAAAATATAATTTTAATACGAACTTTTAAAAAATCTTGATGCTTACTCATTTGATCCTAAATTATCTCTTCATAATCTTTTTAGAGAATTATAATGGTTGTTTTTTATGGTGTTGGGGATTCTTCTCTATCATTTTCCTTAACAATATTTTCCTTCTCCTTACTATTTTCTTCTACTTTATTCAATTTTTACTTAATTATATTACTATTTTCTTCTTTTTTTACCACTTAAATATATTTTTTTACACGTATAATGATGATATCCTTTGAATACCCATATAATTTGATATTTATGACACTCTATAACATTACTATTGGCCAATAATTTTGATAAATTGTTCTTTTTCAACAAAAAATACATGTTCTCTCATGAAAGAACAATGATATTTAAAATAAAATTATGAATCATTGATGGTAGATGATGAAATTTCCATAAATTTCATTATCTTTTACAATAATAGAATTGTTTTAATATAAAGTGATTTTACTTTTTATTATTTTTTCACCTAATTACTCCTACTATCAGTTAGAATACATCATTTTCTCATGACCTACATCCCTGAATGTTACTTTAACTATAAAGATTAACATAATTTGAATTGTTAATGTACATATATTTACTTTATTGTATAATCAAAATAATCATATTCTTTATTATTAAAATATCATTTCCATCTATATTAGTGGTCACAAAACAATATCCTTGTAGTTTTTTTATTTCATTAGATTTCTATTGAAAAATATTTATAGATATATCATTTGACTATATTTTAATCTCTCATGATATATTATTCATTAATAACACTATAGTAGAAATTTTAATGATTTTTCAATCACTCTGAAAAAAAACTATTATAAAAAATTTTAACAATCAACCATGTATCATTAAAATTATGGGGAAATTTTATATAACATTTATGAATTCTATCCCATACACAAAAATGTGAATTTGATTCATATCTATTCAAACATAAGATATTTGACTATAGATTCATAGTTTTTAATTCGGAATTAATCTTGTTAAGAATCATCTTCCTATCTCATCCCAAGATTTAATGTAATGTTGTTCCAATATTTAAACCCATTACTTAGATTTTTCTCATATTGAAAACATGAATAATTTAAACCATATAATGTCTTTATAAGAACTATTAATTATTAAATTGATAAAGAATGATAAAAAAATTAAAACAATGTTTTTTGGATCTTCATGTGGTATCTTGAAGAATAATAATTTATTTGAGATCTTTTATATAATCAGTTTATTTATCTAAACTTTGTTTAAAACAACTAATTTCATGATAAATATTATTTTTATACCCACAATTGAAGGTAACTCACACTCTATAAATGTTATGTTCCTTTTTTGTCTCTATTGGACATAAATTTATTCATATAAAGATATTTATCAACTCTATCACTTCCCCCTATTTCATTTTTTCTCATTAATAATTTCTTTAACTCATTATCAAAACTGAAAATTTATTCTATGGATTGAAAACCCATCTCATATTTTGAGTCCTCATGTATCATAAAAGTATAATATAAAAAGTACAGTAATATGAAACCAAGAATTGAAAAAAATATACTAAAATAAGAAATAAGTGGTAATTCAAAAGTAATATCCCAATCTATCAAACCTGAACATATACCAAATTTGTAAGTACTAATATTTGGTGTAAAAAACATTTATAACCCATGAGGTGTCTTTAATTTTAAATCTAATCCTAAATATAATATATTATTAACTCTTTTTAATCAATAATTACTAATTTATAATACAAGGAAAGAATAAGGTTAAACCTATAAAGACAAGTGATCTCTAGAACGAATCATAAATACTAAAGTTAAGACATATGATGTAAAGGATTTATTGTAATTATAAAAACTTATGAAATAACATTTAATACATGAAAGAATATTGAGTTTTTATAAACCTTGGATTATTATATTATAGAAATTAAAATGTTCCAAATGAATTATTATATTATTATTAGAATTAAATTTTAAATTTTTTTTGGTTTGGGTGGTTGTTCATAGCTACTATAATCATCTTTTCTTATAGGATAGTACAATGATTTATTTATTCATTTAGTGAATCATAAACATATTTAAACATATATAATTATATATTCCATATCATCAAAAATGAATTCATACAACTAGTATATATATTGAATGGAATTTCAGTAATTAGTAAACATTAATCATGTAGTTGGGGTTTTGTTTGGTGGTAAGTAACCAAAATCCTATATGGATGACCTAATTTAAAATTTGATTAGGGGATGATTTTCTTGTTACTTTAGTATTATTTTATCGGTACTATAACAGCAATAATAACAACATGAATTGAGCCATTGGAAAATAGAATTGTGTCTTCTATCCCCTGACCTCTAGGTTTTCTTTGGGTCATTAGACCATAAAGCTTAAAGCCCAAAAATATTCAATTACATTAGGAATTTGGGGCTCCAATCCTTGAAAGAGGGTATATTTATATGATTATAGAAACCATGGCCTAATATTAGAGTAAAAGTAGTCAATAGATTGAGAAAATCAAAACTAAGAGAAAAAGAGGGATATATTGCTAGCCATCAGCTCGTACATCTATACACAAGGGCACTGTACGATGATAGTAATGACTGGTGGTGATTTGATTTAGGCCTGAAAAATTTTCTATGGAGGGGTTTTCTTATTTAGTAGAGTCATAAATATTTAGATTTCTTATTCCCTTGGTCTTTCGGGCATTGTGTTTTAGACATTGTGCCACTAGGTTTTGGAGACATGTAAGGGTTCTCTCTTAACCTAGTTAAAAAGTGAATTATCGAGAAATTAAAAAAACACTAAGGAATTTGAGCCATTTCATTAATAAACATTGATTATTCATAATTGAAGAGGAAATTATTTAAAATAACATGTGAATAAGATAACCAACCTAGAAACTCTAGTAAAAATAGAAAAAATCAGTAATCCAAACAAAGTTCAAGAAAAAACTCCGAAAAATTATTTTACCACTCAATGATTTCATACAAATTAAAGAAATGACTCATGTTTCACATGTAAGAGTGAAAACAATCATATACTATATGTTAACTAGAACCCTCATGCTCATGGGACCTCTAACTAAGATTCCCTATACGTGATTATTATTGATTTATAACATAAAATGAACATATTTTATAGAAAATATATTTGAATCTATATATCCAATATCTTTCTAAATCGTATACAACTTTATAATTTATTAATTAAATCCAATTACCACTGAAAATAATCCTTAAAATTATTTTAGGGTCAACCACAAGTCATCTAAGGAAAATATATGATGTTTCATATATCTATTTGTATATTTAAAACATTAAAAATTTAATTTTTAAGAATGTAAAACTACAATAATCATGTGTTAGGATGTAATTCATTAGACATTGGGGATAAAAACCATGAAAAAATCTAAATAATCCTAGGTAATAACCCACAATATCCTTTTTCTTCACTACAATGGTAATAACTTTCTCAGAACCCCTCTAAATACTCTTAAATTATAAATATTTTCTAATAAACCCATAATTAATTTCCTCAATATTTTAAAACATTGTTTTTTCTAAAATAAATTTTTTTCATTTTCCATGATTTTCCTTCTACCTTTAATGGTATTATGAAATTATAACCTATATAATTCCATTATATGTGTATCTTCATTTCTCAAACCATCATTCATCCAGCGAACATCATTTATATCTCCTTTGAAAATATATATGTTTATTCCTTAAAATATATTCCTTGGAGATATTTTATAACATTTAGATATATTCATAATGAAAATAAATGTTCCACATATCACAATTCAAGTCCAAAAAATCATTGATCATGAATGAAAAATCACATCTCTTCTACTAGAATAGTTTTATTGTAATAGGGTTACTATTATGAAATAAAATATTCATGTCCTTTTTTCCTCCTTAGTTGTTGTGTAATATGACTTAGCATTCCATAACTCCTAGTTCAACACTTTCATTTTCTTTTATTTATAACCCAAATTCATTGTATAATTTTTAGTATCACAATGAAATGTGGCCTTCATTAGTTATTGAAAATTTTAATCAACCAAAAAAATTATTTTGTAATCATGATCTATTTCATTATAATATTATCTAAATTTCTAGCTTATATTATTAAAAAATAACTTTGTTGAAATGAAATAGGTTCTAAAAAGTTTATTCCTTTATTATTTATTTATTATAAACTCATATAAATTGATCCTCATAATCCTTCCATATACACACCATCAAAAAATATTTCAAATTATGTATTTCTAACTCAAAAAAATATTAAACTTCTTATGAAAAACTCTGCACAAAATTACAATTTGAAGTGAGATAATTTATAAGATATCTTCTTTGAGAATTTATATCACTTGATAATAATTATAGATAGAGGTTAATGTTGATCAAGTGTTGTTTTTAACAATACTCTCTTTTATTAAGGGGTGATCATTGAAGAAAACACTCTATCTCTTTATAATAAATTTGATGTTCAAAAATACTCTTATTTGTTATTATAATGATTTTACTTTGATTAAATTTTAGGAAATTAATATTCTTTATTTTCCTATTTTGGAATAATATTAAACATTTTTATCTGCATGAAATATTTGACAAGGTGTTCAAAAATCATTTTTGCGTGTTTTGGAATTCTGTTCATGCTCTATGTGTTCAGAAATGACTTTCACGTGTTCTGGAAACACTGTTTATACCCTATGTTGTGGAGCGTAGAGTAAGGATGGAATCTTTCATTTACTTTATGGAATATCATAAAAGTATGGTTAAGAAACCATACGTTATAGAAAAAAGATATAAGATTAACCGTACATTTGGAAGGAACCTTATGTTTGGGATATCAAAAAAATATAGAAGAAGAACCCTACGTTAGTATTGAACGTTTTGATTGGTTTTGAAAAGTATAGTTCATAAACCTTACATTTGGAAATTACCTTACATTTATAAGATGATAAATGTATAGATCATGAACCTTTCTTTTATAATGAACCTTACAGATCATGTATCATATGTTCCACTAAAAAGGAAAGTATGAATATTGTACCGTATGTTTGAGAGTTGAAGAGAAAAGTATGGTTTATCAACCATAAATTGTAATCCTTATGTTATCAACCTTACATTGTGAAGCTTACATCCAGAGAATGAATGCTATGCAGTTCAACCCTACGTTTTCCGTCACGAATTTAAATTACGACTTTATTGAGCAACGGTCTTTATGGAGATTATTAGGATGATTTTAAGGCAAATTCAAATATTTATTTTAAAGAACATCATTGACTGAATCAAAGCTGTTTATTTGTGATTAAAAGGATCAATTTTAGTGGATATTTTCATGAAAAATATTATGGGGATTTATAATTGCTCTGTTATTCAAACATTTGATTATCGAGATTCTAAAGGTGACTTTTGTGGATCTAAATTTTTAAGGGAAACACTCGTCATTATTCAATATATATATGTGATGTTTTCTATAACCAAAAAGAGAGGGCCAATATTCCTGAAAATATATAACAAAATCTTGAGTTCTTAAAGACTACAGTTTTAAGGAGCCATTTGAGATTTAAAAATATGCTACTATCAAGATCTATCAAATGCTATTTTTTTGAAGAAGAAGAAACACGTTGAAGATTCAGTGTTTCTACATCGAAGATCTTTCATAAAGCCATTTTTGATTGAGTTTCTGAATTTATTTTTATATATATTGTAACTGGATCGACTCAGAACTTCACTTATCTGAAGAACATCTTTATGAAGATAACGATCTATCAACTGTCAGTTGCGTGATGTTGCAACTGTGAAGATCAGCTGGAAAGTGTTTCAAGAAAAATACTCTATTTATTTTGATTAACCAGCTTCTCTTACTAAGATACATATTCGGTTGTGTGTATGAACCAGAAGGCTCTATTTTTAGCCTTAACTGGTAAAGGTGTCAACTGCCTGCACTCAGTTGTGGATGGTCTGTTGATAAGAGGACCAGATAGTGAAAATCACTAAGCTCGTGGAGTAGAGAATTTGTGGAGTGGACTATGGGACTTCTGTTCCCCAAACAACTATACATCCTTGCATCCTTTAACTATTTATTTTAAACTTCATAAAAAATCTTATAAATAAAAAAGGATTGACTCGGTCTTCATCTGCATTCGTAAATAATTTGTAAAACTCACAATTCACCCCATCTTGTGCATATTTTGTATAACTCGATCCAACAATAGGTATCAGAGGAGATTATTTTGTCAAAACTATAACAAACTGATTTTGTTTTATTATACAAATCACAATGGAAGATACATGAGATGGTATGTCAATGGTTCAAGTTTCCTAATTCAACGGTGAAGATTATGGATGCTGTAAATCAAGGATGCTCATTTACATAAAGAACCTTGGATACAAATTATTCTCAAAAATTATAAATCCCTATGAGATTCAAGAGAAACCTAAAACATGGAGTGATGATATAGAAGTAGAGTAAGACATAAACCTGAAAGTTGTGACTATTTTCATCTCTGGTCTTGGACCAGGTGAAATCAATAGAGTATCTCAGTGATTGACTACTTATGAAATGTGGCACACAATTGCAGTTTCTTTTGAAGGAACTGACAGTGTCAGACAGAAGAGGTATTCTACATCTAAACTGAAATTCGACACATTCAGAATGTTTGAAGGATAAACCATCGCCTATATGAATGGAATGCTTAAAGATATTGTTAATGACATCACTGCCTTGAGAGATCCTATCAAACAAGCAGATCAAGTCCTGAATGTAGTGAGAGTACTACCACCTAGATGGAATGGGATATCGTCTTCTATTAGCCAATCATCACCAGTCAAAGATCTTACAATGAGAGATTTAATAGGAACTCTTATGATGTATGAAGCTTATATGAAAGATGAATAAAATTAGCATAATTTCTTGATCAATAGAGAAAATACTTCCTTGAAAGTAAAATCCCAAAAGAAGATTGTAAAGAATAAAAACGAAATTAAAATGGAATTAGAGAGTTCTAATTCATCTAATTTAGATGTGGAACTGGCTCAGCTATCCAGAAAATTCAGAAAATTCTACAGAATGAAGAATAGATTCATAAAATCCTTCAAAAAGGATGAAAAATACTACGGGAAGTAAGATGCAATTAATGTAAGAAGATGGGTCGCATTAGACATGACTTCCCTCGATTAAAAGAAGAAAAGAAAAAGAAAATTATTCAAAAAAAATTATTATGAGAAATAGGACAAAAGAGAAATGAAAGCTACTGGGTGTGTTTTTGAAGACTCCAGTAGCTCATCAAAGTCTAACTCAGAAAAAGAAGAATCTTATTTTAAATAAAATATGTTCTTTATGGAAGAAGCTAATGAGGTACAATTTTATTACTCATCTGATTCTTATTCTAGTTCTAATTGTTTATATAATAAACTTACAGCCTACTGCAACATGCTGGAAGAAAAATATGATTCCTTATTTAAGAAACATAAATTACTGAAAAATATTCACATTGCGGTTTTAAGAGAAAGAGACACACTACTAAGACAACATAAAGAGTTAATTAAAAAATATAACTCATCAAACATAAATTGTACAGATAATGAAACTAAAATAAAAACACTACAAATAGAAGTTGAAACAAAAAAATTGCAGTTCTTGTTTTTAAAAATGTAGAAAATACACTAAATGAAATTCTTGGAAAGAATGTGATTAAAATGGAATGATATGGAATTGGCAGTAAAGGTGAGAAACTCAAACTATATAAGGACTATTTTTTCCAAGTACAAAAGGTAAAATTTTCAACCACTGTGGAACAAAAGGTCGCGTATCTAAATGAATCGTGGATTTGGAATAGAATACTTGGACATTACAATGTATATTCTTTAAATAACTTATATAAGAAACAATTAGTTTCTGATTTTCCTAGTCTCAAATTTGAAAGTGATAGATTCTATGATGCATGTCAACATAGAAAGAATCAGAAATCATCCTTCAAATCTATTTACAAAATTTCTACATCTAAACCTCTAGAAATTATCCATATGGATTTGTTTGGACCCTCAAGAATAGCTAGCTGGGCTGGTAAATTATATGTATATGTTTTAGTTGATGACTATTATAGATTTACTTGGATTTATTTTCTAAAATATAAAAATAAAGCTTTTAATATATTTTGATGTTTTTGAAAATCTATCCAAAATGAAATAGTTATTAAAATAATTTCATTAATAAGTGGTCACGGTGGATAATTTGAGAATCTAGAATTTAATTCATTTTTCTAAAAAATGGGCATTAAACATACCTTGTTTGCACCGAGAACACCACAAAAAATGGAATTATTGAAAGAAGAAATAGAACTATTCAAGAAATGGCTATGACTATGCTAAATGAGTACAATCTTCCTACCTATTTCTGGGCAGAAGATATAAGCAAAACCTACTATATAATGAATAGATTTTTAATCATTCCAATTTTTAAAATGGAACCCTATGAACTCTGAAATAATAGAAAACCAAAAGTAAATTACTTTAAAGTTTTTGGATGCAAGGTTTACACCTTAAACACCAAGGACTGTCTTGGTAAATTTGATCCAAAATTTGATGAAGACATTTTCTTAGAACATTCTACTTCTTCCAGAGCTTATATAGTTTCTATTAAAAATTGAAGGATTATTAAAGAATCAGTTCATGTGAAATTTGATGAATCTGATCCCTTTGAGAAAAGGAAAGACTAAATTGATGAATCTGACACTAATTATAGCAATGGACTTGAGAACTTAAAAGTTTATTTTGAATAGGATCTAAATTAAAATCAATCAAGTGCAGAAGTACATGACATTGATGATCCTAATAGTGTAATACCTTGAGAGTTTAGAACCCTAAAGAATAACCCTTTAGAAACTATTATAGGAGACCGAGACACTGGAATAAAAACTTGAATAAGTATAGAAAATATTTTTTAATTCTATACCTTTCTGTCCCAATTTGAACCTAAGACATTAGGAGAAGAATTATTTGAAGATAATTGGCTTATATCAATGCAATAAGAACTAAACCAGTTCAAGAGAAATGATGCTTCAAATTTAGCTCAAAGACCTCAGAGCTATCCAGTTACAGTAACTAAATATATTTTTAGAAATAAATAAGATGATCAAGGAATAATAACTAGAAAGAAAGAAAGACTAGTAGCTAAAAGATATAATCAAGAAGAAGGTATAGATTATGATGACACCTTTTCACCCGTATCTAGATTAGAATCTATTAGAACCATTTTAGCCTATGCATATCATATGAACATTAAATTATATCTTATGGATGTTAAGTCTTCCTTTTTAAATGGTTACTTAATTGAGGAAGTTTATGTTGAGAAACCTCTTGGTTTTGAAAATTCACAAAAACCACATTTTCTTTTTAAATATAATAATGCTCTTTATGGACTTAAACAAGCACCTAGAGCTTGGAATTAAAGATTATGTTCTTTTATTTTGAAAAATGATTCTACTGTTGGGATGGTAGATCCAACATTGTTTAAGAAAATTTTTAACTCTAATATTTTATTAGTTCAAATTTATGTTCATTATGTAATTTCTGGTTCAACAAACAAAAACATTTGTCATGAGTTTTCAAATTTAATGCAAAAAGAATTTGTAATGAGTATAATGAGGGAATTAAATTTCTTTTTAGGACATCAAATTTATAAAAAGGATTTTGGAAATGTTTTAAATCATAGAAAATACATTACTGATTTACCAATGAAATTTGGACTTGAAAATAACAAGATATATACAACTCCTATCTGTATTATTGTAAAACATGATTTGGATGAAACTGCAAAATCAGTTGAAAACAAGTTATATAGAGGTATGATTGGTAGTTTTTTATATCTTACTACTAGCAGGAAAGATATAATGTATTTAGAATGTCTTTGTGCTAGATTTCAATATGATTCTAAAGAATATCAATTAAGTGCTGTTAAAATAATTTTTATATATTTAAATGGAACAGTTTTCAATATTTTCTCTATCTGAAAACTTCTAATTTTAATTTAATCTCATATTCAAATGCTGAATTTGGATGTTGTAGATTATATAGAAAAATAACCTCAGGGATATGTCACTTTTTAGGAAAATCTTTAGTGTCATGGTTTATTAATAAACAATACTCAGTTGCCCTGCCAACAGTTGTGGCAGAATATATATCTTCAGGAAGTTTTTGTGCACATGTTTTAGAGAATAAAAACACTCTTATGGACTTTGGAATAAATTTTAATAACACACCTATGTGATAATACAAGTGCTATAAAAATTTCAAAAAACCCTATTAATCATTCTATAACTAAGCATATATATATCAGACATCATTTTCTAATAAATTATGTTCTTAAAAAGCATATATTATTAGAATTTGTAATTACTGAGATTCAATTAGATAATAATTTTACTAAACCACTTCTCACTGAAAGGTTTGATTTTATTAAGGGGGATATGAGAATATTTAATTTTGAATGAAATTTTAATGTTAATTTTTATGCATTTTTTTATCTTCACTGTTTTAAATAATTTAATTATTTTTTTTAAAATTAATTTAAAATTTTATTTGTATTTTTTTTTCCACAAATGTTTTATTTTATTTAAATAATCTAATGATTATTATGTAAGTAAATGACATGGGAATCAAGGATTTCTGAAATTGTTTCAAATTCTAGGCCTGTTCATTACCTCACAACCTTTCAAAACACAAAAAAATCCTTACTGCCTTCATCTACCTTTGGATAAATTTTCAAAACCCTAAAACTTCGATCCATAAATACATTGAAATATAAATAGAAAAGACACAAATAATCAAGGAAGGAAAATCTAGTAATGTCAAGCGTCACCACATGGTAGGAAAAAAGATTCTACAGGGAAAATTAATTGACCCGGAATAGTTGTATCAAAAAGATATCATTCTATGGAAAGCCTTCACTTTTCCAAATCTCGGGAAAACATTCAGTGGAAAAAATACAGAGTTTCTATGTGAGGTTGAGCTTCATCACTTTTTCAAAACCATTCAGTTTAGTCTTGGAGATACAGAGGACAACATAGTTGTGAAAATTGAAGATCAAGATTTTTCAATTTCATCTATAGAAATAGATAAAATCTTAAACATCCCTCATGGGGGAATTTACCATTTATACCTAAAGAATATTGGAGATGATGAACATAAGTTAGATGAAATTAGGTCATTTTTATTTGGATCGAAAAATTTTAGAAAAATATTTTTGAAGTATCTGGAACCTGATTAGAATATTTTTTCTATATTTATGAAAATAGGGATTTCACCAAGGATGTGAGAGATGGATAATATTTTGTCTCTTAGAATGTACATATTTTTTTTCTTATGAGTGAAATCAATTTGAATTTTCTAAGATATATGTTAACCTATATCAACTACTTCTGTCAACCAACGGCTAGAATGAACCTCTATCCCTATAGAAGGTTCATTTTAAATTAATTTTTAAGTCTCATATGGTGAGATTAATATTTTCCAGAGTAAAATTCCATCATAAAAATATTTTCAATGCTTGAACTCTATGGAAGATTGGATTATTCAAGAGTACTATAAAAGGCAGGCTTATGCCTATTAGAGATGAAAAAGACCAAGACTCGTCGCGATGGGGAGAAACCTGCTAAGTCTGAGGAATGCATGGCTGAATCATGAGCAAGTGAGACCTCAAAAAGACTGATATTTTAAGTAGTTAATACATTTTATAATGAGGAATGTCAAGAAGGACTTTAGAGGAAAAGACATCGAGTGGATCCAACTGGTGAGGAGACTCTTCAAACAATTTCTACTATAATTGAATCTCTACTGAGCTACAGATTTATTTGAGAACCAGCAGTACAATAAATCAAACAACAAATAGTTTCCCAGATTGTGGTGACTCCTCAATTTTAAAAAAAAATTGTGCCTCAAATTGTTGAAAATCATGGAGAAGTTGAAGTGGTGGGACCCGAGATCTTTTAAGAGTAATTTCCTCAAGAGGAACCTATTTTAGAGGATCTAGTTTTGGTAGAACTCTATGAAGAAGATTCTCAAGAATAGAAACATAAAACTGATGTGAATTTAGAATAGAATCCTTCTGAGATTCATAGTGAAGTTCTAAATGAGGATTTTTCTTTTTAAGGTTCAGGGAAGGACTCGAAGGATGAATCAGCTGAGAAGCTAGTACCAAGAGAAGATGGAGATAAATCAGATGCTAAATCTCTACCTTTAGTGTTGTTAAAACCAAAGGAATATCAAACTGAAAATCAAGCACAAAGTGCCACTGATTCTATGAGTGAAAAATTTGAGGAGATGTATATAATTTTAACCAGATTTGAATCCGAAAATGCATTTTTATGAAGAGTATTGGAAAAGTAAAATCAGAGATTTCAGAAATTGAAGTCCAATTCTATTTCAAAACACTAAGTTGATGTTTTTAAGAAGGATATGTTGGATGAAGTTTAAAATTTTAAATCTAAGTTGGTAATGAAGTTATATTTGGTAGATTCTAATATTTTCGTGGAGAAACAGTTTGCACCTTTTAGGAATAGTCAACAAGGTACCTCAGGTACTTTGCCTGATCTGATAAGGATATTTCAGGCCATTAAGTAGTAATGAGCAATATGAATGGCAGATTGAAGGACTTAAAGTGTAACAATGCTTCATTATATATTTTGTTGGATAATAAAAATAATCTTATTGACCAAATTACCTTAGATTATATAAGGATCAATGTTTTTTTGAATAGATTATGAGAGTAGCTAAATCAGTTTATATTGAAAGAAGAGAGGTTACATTTGTTTTTTAGATTCAATATGATTGAGGATATACATATGAATCAGGATGTAAGGGATATCACAGTCTAGTTAGGTGATGTACGGATGAAAGTGTTGCAACTGCAGATGTTAGAGCTCAAGGAGGTCATTCAGAGGTGTTGAAACCTGTTTCCCAAACCTTTTTAGCCCAACGTTGATTCTCATTGTCATTACTAAACATGTAATTATATTTTCAATAAAATATACTCGCATATTATTTTCAAATGTTATGATTTTTTTACTATACTGTCTATATTAAAATGCCCGTAATCCTATTCCAAATACTGATAAATATTTTTTCATAGTATTTACTAATGTTTAGTGCTACATTAAAATGTGTTATATTCCTTCTTTTATCATTATTTTTGACATCCCAAAAGGGGGAGAAATATGGATAAAGACAACATATTTTTTAGCGAGAAATATAGATAAACACAACATATTTTTTTAAGGAGAAATATGGATAAACACATTTTTTTTTATTATATATAAATCTTTTACTCAGACAGAGAAAAGAAAACTTTTCATTTTAAAGGGAAAATTTTCTTATTGTTTTTTAAGATGAAATTTTTTGACAAAACACAAAATTTTAATTTATTTATTTATAAATGTGTATAAATTATTTTACTTTATAAATGGGGAGAAAATGTAAAAATAAAGAAATTTTTTTTATAAAATAAAATATTCTTTTTAACTTTTTAATATTATAAACTATATATAATTAATTCTGTAAGATAATTTCATTGGTTGTTTCATGGGATTTGTGATCATCAAAATGAGGGAGATTATTGAGCAAGTTTTTTTTTCAACAATGATCTTTTTTGTTAAGGGGAGATCATTGAAGATAATACTCTATCTCTTTATAATGATTTTGATGTTCACAAATACCCTTATTTGATATTCTAATGATTTTACTTTGAGTATATTTATCGAAATTAATATTCCTTATTTCTCTATTTTGGACAAATATTAAATCATTTTATCAGGGTGTAATTTTTTACAATGTGTTTGGAATTTGTTTTAGCGTGTTCTGGAAACACTGTTCATGCTCTACGTGTTCAGAAATCACTTTTGTGTGTTTTAGAAACACTGTTCATACCCTTCATTGAGGATCTTAGCATAAGGATGGAACTCATCGTTTACTTTATGACATATCAAAAAAGTATGGTTAAGAAACCATATCTTATAGACAAAATTATAGAAGAACAACCCTAGGTTTGGAATAAACCTTACGTTCAGGATATCAGAGAAGTATAGAAGAGGAACCCAACATTAGTATAGAAGGTTATGTTTGTTTCTTAAAAGTATGGTTCATCAACCTTAATTTTGAAAACAACCTTACGTTTAGAAGATGAAAAAATTATAGATAATCAACCTTACTTTTATAATGAACCTTACAGATCATGTATCTTATGTTTTTCACAAGAATAAAGTATGGATATTGTACCATATGTTTGAGAGTTGAATAGAAAAGTATGGTTTATCAACCTAACATTGTGAACCATACGTTCAGAGAAAGACTTCTATGTAGTTCAACCCTACGTTTGTCGTAGGATATTTAAATTAAGACTTTATTGAGAAATAGTCTTTATGCAGATTATTAGGCTGATTTTAAGACAAATTCAAAGATTGATTTTAAAGCACGTCTTTGACTGATTCAAAGCAATTTATTTGTGATAAAAAATGATTTAAGAGGATATTCTCATGATGAATATTATGGGGAGTTATGATTTCTATTTTATTCAAACATTTGAATATCACGATTCTAAAGATGAATTTTTTGGATCTAATTTTTTATTAAAATTCTTATTGTTATTCTATATATATATCTGTGATATTTTTCATTACAAAAAAGAGAGGGAGAATCATCAAGAAAATATATAATAAACTCTTGAGTTCTTTAGGACTACAGTTTTACAGAGTCATTCAATATTTAGAGATCTGATGCTATCAAGATCTATCAACCTCTGCTTTTCTAAAGAAGAAGAAGAAGAAGAAGAAATACATTGAAGATTCATTATTTCTACATTGAAGATGTTTCGTGAATCCATTATTTTTGGAGTTTCTGAATTTATTTCTATATCTATTACAATTGGATCGACTTAGAGCTACCATTATCTTAAGAGAATATGTTTTGAAGGCAATGATCTATCAACTGTTAGTTGCGTGTTGTTACAACTGTGAAGATCAATTGGAATGTATTTCAAGAAAATTACTCTTTTTTTGAGTAACTGGATTCTTGTACTAAGCTACGTATTCGGTTCCTTGTATGAACCATAAGGCTATGTTGTTAGCCTTAACTTGTAAAGGTGTTAACTTCCTACACTCAATTATGGACGTTCTGTTGATAAGAGGACCAGATAATGAAAATCACCATGCTCGTGGTGTAGAGCATTGGTGTAGTGGACTAGGGGCCTTCTGTTCCCCGAACCACTATACATCCTTGCATCCTTTAACTATTTCTTTTCCACTTCATAAACAATTTTATGAAGATAAAAGGACATACTCTATTATCATCTTCATTCATTAATAGTTTTTAAAAGTCATAATTCACCCCCCTCTTGTGCATATTTGGTATAACCTGATCCAACAATTAAGAGTTCAGTTATTTAAGGTAGGGAAATATATTTTCTCTATTTTATGTATCTATGTTTATATACTTTAACTGTTTTCTTCATGCTTGATTGGTCATGAGTGTTTTTGATAAATCTATTTTGAGTACGAGATAATTTGTATTCATTGATTTTGGGTTAAAATATTTTATTTAACAATTTTGAAAAAAGTGGTATGCATATATCTAAGGGATTTGAAGGATTTGAAAGAAGAATGAAGTAATTCACAGGGTCCTAGTAGATATAAGAGTATTACGAAGAAAAATATGGATGATTATCACCAGGATGGTGTTTGATCGTGTAGCCATAGAAATCCCTTTTTTAATTATTCTTTTAGAGGTTCAACACTATTAGTTTTCTATCATTATGGTTGATAATTATATATTTGATCCACATATCCTAGTGAGATAAATTAATTTTATTATTCTATTAAAATTTGATATCTTCTTAAATTTTATTAGAATGAATATTATAGTGGTGGAGGTCGAGATTCTAGTTCTATATAGGCATCTTAGCCATTGGGAAATACATCATAGGAAATTGAAAATAATATATCCTTGTGAGGGATATTTGTTGTTTATAAATACAATTATATTTTTATGACCCTTTAATAATGTGTTATTTGATACTATTATTTACCATTAATTTATTCCTTCATATTTAATATCAAATATGGGTTTGAATGTTTTGATTTTTTCTATACTTTTGATTGTTAATAATCTATTCAATAATAGTGTGGATCTAATTAAAATATTCCCAACATGTGTCATTTTTATTAGAATGTTTGGATATCATTGTGATTTATTTATTCTAGAGATGAAATTATTTAATATGATTATTATAATTGATTAATTGGAATATTTCTAGGAATATATCAATAGTTCTTGAAGATATGTAACCTCATTTACACCTTTTGGTGAATATTATATTTTTATTGGAGATTGGTTCTCTTATAAAAATATGTTTAGTTATGATTTGTGGATTCTTGGAATGATCACATATTGGGTACTAGTGATGGTTTTTTAATCGAATTAAGGTTTTGATGATGTTATTTTTACTCGTATGGTTGATTGATATCAAGACATATTATATGCAGTTTTTTTAGGGTTACCACAAGAAAGGGAAGTGGTGTTTTTGATTGAATTAAAACCAACTACATAGCCTATATCAACACCTTATATTCACATAGAAATATTCTAAGTCATAAAATTGAAAATATTTGTCGGAAGATGTTTAATCTAAGGGACTCATCAAGCAATTGTTTTCTCTATATTGAGGTCTAATTTTTTTCCTAGAATGAATATGGGATAAAATAATTTTTTATTGATTATTGAAGTTCAAAAGAGGTTATAATTTATAAGTATAAAACATTTACATTATTCAATAATTTATTTCTTTAGTTTTTAAGATCATAATGGTTTCCCAAGATCAAAATTTGTTATTGTAACCATGATATGAGATTTCAATCTGAGGTGTTTCTAAATAAAAATTTTCAAAATGTAGAAGACTTTTTTTGAATTCTTGGTTATACCATTTATTGTAAATAATGAACCAACTATTTTTATGGAATTGATGAAATAAATTTTCTAACATTCTTAGGATATTTTCATGATTTGTTTATCTATGAAATATTTATTTAATAACGATCCTATCAAGAGTATAAGGAATATTTGGAAATTTTAATGTATACATTGAGAGATAATTGTTTATATAATGAGATTCAAATTTCTATTTTGGATATGGAAATGTAATAGTACCGGATCCTAAAAACTTGTTATATATGATTCCATGGATGATGCCTAAGAATAATTTTGAGATCTGATGTTTTGTAGGGATTACGGTTTATTACCACTGGTATATTAAGGAATTATCTCACCTAGTTATTTAAATTATATAATTTAATAAGGATGGGGAGATGTTCTCTTGGAATTATATGTGTGATTAAATATTTTCATAGTTGAATAATATATTTAAATCAAAAAATATTGCAATTTTACTCGATCCAAGATATCACTATGGGGTTTATTTTGACAACTTTTTGTGGGGTTTGGGTTTGTGTGGATATAGGTGGAAGTTTCTAGCTTATGTTTTTTTCATCTTAGGCCACATGATAAGAATTAACTTACCCATTATATTGATCTAGTAGTGTTTGTGATTTCACTTATGTGTTGATGGAATTATATTTTTGGTGAAATACTTTTTATAACCCTTAATCATAAGAGATTTAATTACATATTTTCTGTATAATTTTGATATTTAATGGAGGAGTTTGTTTAATGTCTTTATTTATTTTATTTTTTTATGATATATACTATGGATAATCTAATTTAATTTCCTATTATTTTAGTAGAAACTCTTGAATAGATGTTGTTCATGAATTAAAAGATGAGGAAAAAACAATAACACTATTCGTTGAATTAAATATTGGTGTATGTATGGATAAAGTTTTTGTAGTCTTGAAACATTTTACTATCACTTCAAACATGATGAAATTAGTGAAATAGGTTAAATGTTCAGATATTAAATGATGGGTTTACTATAGAAAATTATATTATAAAGATAAAATTCTCATGAAGACACTTGATATCAAATTGTTCTTTCTTTTTTATTGTTATATTTTTGTTCTATTTCATTTATAAATAGATATAATGAGAGATATACATTTTTCTAAATTATTAGTTAATCATGAAATAAGAAATATATACCAAAAATATACATGAATGTTTTGGTGGATAGAATTGAAGAGGGATATGGCAATTTTTGAGTTATATTAAATGAAAGTGGAGAAAAAATGAACATTTGAGACTAGAATTGGTGATTCCTTCACTAGCAATTCTATAATGTAATTGGGATAATTTTATATTTAATTTTATGACTATAATTCAGTGATCATTAAAATTTAGAGATGTAATTTGGGTTATTGTTGATTGGTTGACTATAGATTTGTATTTTCTTCTACTCAATAAAACATAAAAAATTAAAGAAATGTGTAATTTTTATATTTAGGAGATTGTAAGGATATACTAGATACTCAAACACAATCCATCTAATCATGATGTGAGGTTTATGTGTTATTTTTTTTCATGCTTTGTAATTTTTTTTGTTTTTAGGCGATGATAAGCCTAAATTTTCATCAACAAACTAATTTACAATTTAAGAAAACTATCTCAATTATTTAGGATATGATTTCTACATATATAATTTATTTTGGTTGTAAATGGGGGTACTATAGGAATTTGGTAAAAAAATGATAGCAATATCTATCAACGATTAATTTAGTTCACTACATGTGATTCATTATACGAGTATCCATGTGGACTATCCTTATGTGGTATTGAATCCATTGAGGAATATTTATTTCAGAACAACATGGAAGAAGAGATTTATAATTAGGTATAGTTTATTAGGAACATATTGGAAATGGTTCAATATAGATAGATGTAATATGTTGTTCGATAACTCCAAACACTTGAGTTTGTTATTTGATATCATGTTGTGACTCATGTATTTTCATTATTAGGAAAATAATGATTTCAAAATATTGGAGAGTTTTATCTTTTCTTTTTTTGGTTATTTAAATTTTTATATGATTTGGTTGTTTCGTAACATTTTGTGACAATTTCAAAGTATAATTGGATATATTAGGACTTTCATGTATCAAAAAATAGAAAATTAAAATAAAATCTATCTCATATAATTAGTTATTACAATTTGGAATTATAGATAGATGTATCTTTCCTAGAGAGACTAGTATAGATTGTGGATCATTATGAAAGGATATTATAGTGGAAAAATATACAACTTGTACATTTTCTATGCAAGCCTGGATGATTAAAAGATATGGAATGGGAATGATAAGGTAAAAATAGGTTATAATTGTAAAGTTTTATAATTAATTTCACTCATTAATTCTTAGGTATTATGGGAAGACTTATAGTGGAATGTTTATAAATAAATTAGGCATGTATTGTATGTTTTATAAATTTTCATTGAATTTATATTTACAGCGCTTTAATTTGTAATAAATTTGGGACATTTGAGTAATGGAAGGAAGAAGGGAGGGGAATAGGAATATTTTACTAAAATATAGTAGTAAGAACCATTGGATAATTGGTATTCTTATATTGGGTACTTGGTAAAATATGAAATTGTACTTAGGACACTAGATAAGACACTAAGTTGATGATTTGTAGCTACTAGGTACCTGATGGGTTTCTGAGGTATTTTTTTAATATGTTATTTCTTACTTACATAATTATAAAATTTTGACTTTTACTTTTAATTAATATCCCTTTGAATAATAATTATGAACTTCTTTCTCTATAAATACTGCCCCTCTCAATCAACCATCCTTATATGATCTCTCCTAAATTTCTATTTGGAATTATGAATAATCAGTGGTGTTTGAATCATTATAGTAATAAATTGAAAATAATAGTTACGTTGTGTGAAGGTTTCACATCCCAACATACTGATAAGTGAACTCTTTAATCCCTTCGGTAATAGAACAATAGTTATTTAATAAAACTATTCTATCAGATGGAATTAAGGAAGGTATTACATAAAAATACTAACTATCACATATTATCATGAAACATCATCCACAATGACATAAATGAGTCAAAAACATTAAAAATAACACATGAAAATGTGAAAATCGGTCAATAATACAATAGAATCTAATCAAATAAATCTCTCAGTAAATCCAACACAAACCATAAATATGAAATCATAAATATTGAAAACACTATGTGGCAATAATAATGAATAATCATTGATTCATCTACCATATAAACTATCAATATAATTCCTCCAAGACCTCCCTCTATCTACATATACAAATCTTCATGGACACTAGGTGGAGAAAACATGAGTGTTCTTTCATGGATGAGAAATAATAATCATTATAGTAATATTAATGAGTGATCTAAACCCATAAACTACTATTTTATATGTGTGTGTTTTACTAAAAGTGTGTAAATAAAAAAATACCTTCTCCTCAATCATAATAATTTTCATGTTCAAAGATTACCATAGCTTACATCAATCACACTCACTAAATAATAATATTTATTTCAGTATAATATATCTATGCTTAATTAGGAATTATTTAGGGTATCCAGAAATGATGCTCTTCTAGAATTTCATTAGCTTTTTATAGATTAATCTTATGCATCTCTCATCAAAGATGAGACCTAGTACACTGACAAAGCCATTCATTCCAACTACATCTTGAATTTTGGATGTTATTTACCATACATGGGGATGGTAGTCATAAAAAATAACATTTAAGAAATAATAGTAATCTTTTTAAAATCCATTTATAGTTTTTCGTAACAATTGATTCTCCATAGAGGCACCATCTCATGATTCTTATGGAATACACATCACCACCGATCTCATACTAGAGATGTCAGAGGAGTATACATATAAACTAATATCCTAATAAATATCCAGTGCACCACATACCCAATATTATATGTTAAAGGATTAGTTCATCATCATCCATATTGATCCAATATCCATTGGAAATAAATATTTTAAAAAATTATAGGATTTTATTTGGTATCATTAATAACCCATAGCAATACTATGAGTAAATGAGAATAAACACATATATTGGTTATTTCTAATCCATTCCCAATGTAGTGTATGGGATGGGTAAATGTCATCATCTCACTCTAACCTAAGAAAAATGGTGCTTTTAAAGGAATTTGTAGTAGGTTTCCTTCATAACCAATATACCATATTAACTAAAATACTACACATTCCATGACTTTTATTAAGAAAATAAATAACTTCACTCAATAAATAATCCCACAAAAATAGACTAGATGAAAATTACACATAATAGCATAAATCCATTGTATCTTCCTAAATAAATTTTCATATTCTTAGATCAATGAAAGATAAAAATAATAATTCAATTATAGATAAATCTTAGATATTGAATTATTCATCTAATAACAACATAGCTTGGTCAATATTAATACCCACATTACAAGTTATGTTATTTCTATCCAAAGTGATCCACAACACTATCACTAGATTTTCTAGAATCCTTATAGATCATCTAAATAATTATTAAATTATTATACCACTTATACTTATCATGTTTCATCTTATTATTCTTTATTATATTTTACTAAATTTCAATACAACTCATACATACTCATAAATCCATCAAGAATGCACTTTATCATTATGGTATATTTATTTATCACTATTATTTTTATTATGTAATTTCCTTTAATGACACATATCATTATTGATATTCATCATCTTTTATACTTTATATTCTTAGTTAAAAATTTTTAGTTTCAATAATTTTCATGTGATAACACACAAATATATATATATATATATTATAAAGCTAACAACTCATTTATTACGCCTATATTTTCTTAAACATTTAATTTTTTGTCAAAGTAAATAACACAAAAAATTTATTCTATTTTTATATTATTTTCATAAATAATATGAAAAACCACTTTATGTTCTAGATCCTCAATTAAATCCTTCCATTTTATATAATTATTACACATTAAATTTATTTCAACATAAAGAATTTTTTTAGAATTTAGTATTAGCTAAATATCACATGGTAAAGGACTAATTAATTTTAAGTGATTTATTTCCCTTTTTATTTAGTTTTGTTTTCAATTATCATTATAATATTTTAAATAAATAATATATATTAAATTAAATTATTTCTTGAGTAAACAAATCATCAGAGTAATTATCCCAAAACCCTCATTTTTTCCCTATAAAATGTCATTAAATTTATTACATTAAATATTCCAATCCATCTTATTATATAATATTTTTATTGATAAATAATTTAATTTTATATAATTATAAAAGGTAGTTTGAGACCCCATTATGTATAATTCCTTAAAAAATTTTGAAAACCTTAGATTTATTAAATTAATTCTTAATGAAAAATATAAATTAATTCATTTCATCACATAGTTATGCCATGAGAAAATTATTATTTTAATATTAATAATTTAAATTATTATATAACATCATTAGCTAAATCAACTTACCAAACACTGAAGCAAGTTCCCATTAGGTCAAAGTTTGTGAGAGGATTCCAAAAAAGCATCATCATCAATTTTGGACCTTGAAAACACCTCTATATATGTTTGCAGGGGTTTTCTAGAAGACACCTCACACACCTCGAACGTGCACTCTAGAGCTCCCAACACCATGTTTAACTCAACATTTCATATCACACACATGTGGATTGTCCCATATGTGTTTTTGTGTGTTAACCCCCCTTTATCATTCAATAGTGTGGTGTAGATGTCCCATACTCACTATATCACACCACATGAAATACCACATCCCCATAAATGGGTACGACTATATTGCACTCTCACTGTTATCCTATCAGAGAATAAAAAGTCATAGTTATAATAATACTGATGCTTCATGATATGTCATATCTATCTTCACAATTGTCATTTTTCACCATGAATGGTGGTTGAAAGTATATTGACCATCACTAATAGCTGCTAATTTTCACTCGAATAATATTTTAAGTCCTATGATCTCACATACCTCTACCTTTTCCCCAAATTCATCAGTTTGGTATACTTAAATGAAGAGGGAAAGTGTAATTTTCTAAATATAATCACTAATTATTTCTCTCAAACTGTATATTCAATCAATGATATTACAAATCCATTTTATTTCTCATATAAATAGAATTCTAAAAATATGTTTTTATCCAGGTCTCATTTAAATGAAGATGTTATCTCAATTTTATTAAAATAATACCTAAAATTGATCTTTAATATTTCATAAAATACATACATCGGGTTTTCTAAAATATAACAGAATAATATTATTCTAAATTTTTTGAACACTTATTTAGAATTTTTTCGTAATTTGATAATTATAGTTCTCAAATTATAGAGATATTTTGATCTCTAAAACTTCACTCTATGATTTCTTTCTATTTTTATATTGGATTTTAAGATTATTATGCCATTAATATTGTAATGAAATAATAATTAACATGTATAATGGATGACTTCTGAATAAATGACCCTATCCCTCAAAACATGTAGGGAAACTTTATCATGTCTAACATCTATCCAGGTTCTATAAAATTCATCTTATTGAATTTTTATTGATTATGTTCCACTATCTTTATTCTAATTTATACAACAACATACATAAATTTCCTTTCAAGAATAAATCATCAAGGGGTATAATATGGGGATGAATTTAAAGGATTTATAGATTATCAAAAGGGGAGTGTAAAAATAAAAGGACTATTCCTTTCTCGCATTGTATACACAATCTCCATCAAATTATTAACCTTATGTGGTAACTCATCACTATAATAATAAGTACAAGTAATCACTAGTAAATGATGAATTTTATTTCCTATAGATGCTGTTATAAATGATCATCATTATTTATCTATGGTTTAAATATTTTCTAAATACTAATTTGTTTTTAATTTTCATGGTGATTTTATAAAATCCCTACCATTTAGAAACATTTTTTATGGATGCTTAAACAACCACTAAATTGTAAAATTTATTTTTTAATGAAAATTTAAAAATATTTAATTATTTATAAATAATTTATATATATATTTATATATATTTTTTAAAATAATAATAATTATTAATAAATAATTTGCATTTAATACTTCATACAAATTATTATTATTATTAGTTAATAATTATTCATTATTATCTATTAAATATATCTTATTAATTATCCAATTGATATGCTTTAAAATAATTGGTAATTAGTATCTATATATAATTATATATATTTACTTATAGGTAAGAATATGTGTATGTGTGATTTGGGTATTGACTCTTTGAAAATATTGAAATTAGAATCAACACATTTATGGTAGGAAGTTTCTTACCATATAGGACCCATGTATGATTTATTTTCATTTATTTCTATCACATGTGTGTGTGTGGCTTCTAAGACTCATTCATGATATGTTATGTCATTCCTATATGTGTTATGCCTTTTTTCCAGATGTATGGCGTGTAGAGGTTTTTATTTTGGTGAAAAGAGATAGGTGGAATTACATGGCATCGTTATCCCTTAAAAGGGGAGCATGTGTGCCTTTTTATGATGATGATGAACCAAGAAAATGGTTGGGTTATGATGGCCTTATGGCCTAACCCGAGGAAGGGATTGGGTACCATGTCCTTGTGGGATAACCTGTGATAACAAAGGGGTATGGTGGACATGCAACTTGACCTGTGACAAAGATGGGACATGATGACCTTATCGACCAAATTGAGGCTTGTTAGATATTTTAATACTAAAATATATTGATTTTTTTGTGGTTAACCATTGGTCAAGACTTATTTTATGATTTCTTATGAGTTTGAGGCCAAAGTATTTATTATTGAGGTTCATAGAGGCTTAGTCTACATATAATCTCTGGATATAGGATTTATTATTTCTCTCATTTTCCTTTACTTATTATTATAGAATAGAACTATTATAAATTTGAACATGTGTTAAGGATGGAATAGTGGTGTCCTATAGGGTTTATACTCACACCTTTAAAAGGAACACTAATTTTCTTGAAGAATTTATGATTAGGGTTCTAGTTTAGGGTAAGGACCCAGTGTTAGGTAGTTGATAAGTTGGATATTGGTGTTATAAGGTGGTACCAGGAATGTATCTAGATATATTCCAAAATTTATTTTCTTTTATTTATTATCTCCATTACATATTACATAATGTTGACCAGCTAAATTGGGGGTCTTTTGATTATTACATTGTATGCTTATATGATAACTGTCTTGCATCTGGTATTGCACTTGTAGTTATTTATTTCATTCCGTTATTTAATAGTTATTAATATTTCATATTATTATTATGTTGTTTTGAAATTGATAATGTGGATCTAGTAGCCCCAATATACTCTTAATAACCTAATTGTTAGTCAGTAACCCATTCTGTATGATGAGGTGGAAATGATTTCATGTCTCTCACTGGCCTAGACCGGTTGATTTGTGTAACGTCCCGGTTCTGGGAGCCACTCAATGGGTGCCCCGAACCCGGATCTCCACATGACCTCAAATGCATTTCCCCAAACGCTAGAGGCTACTGACTAGCAGCGAGGGCCTAGGTCTGATATTAGGGAAACTATGCCCTCATTTGTCAAAGTGTAGTGCAACGGAATAAAGTAAAAAGCATACAACAACATCAGAAGCAATAAACCATGAACATTTAAGATAAACAACATCTGTAAAAACAACCAATATTCATATATATATATATAATGATGCAACATGCATCAAGTTCTAAGAAAAAAATCCAGAACATGTTACAAACAGTACAGTATAGTACATTATAGAGTGCAGAAAAAAACCAAAACAAAATAGCTGGTACCATCGTGAGCCTAAGTCTGGTCCCATGCTCCCTTACTCCTCATCAGAAATAAAGTACATGTGTAAGGACCCTTTCCCTTATCCACACCTGCAGAAATGTAATCTTTTTGGGCCTAAAGGCATGAACCAAACAGGTTGCGAGAAATAATCTCAGTAGGCACCCACCAAAGGCTCGTTCCCAACTGTGTGTAAACATGCAACAGTAGTGTGAAAAATTAAATGCAATAACTAAGAAGTACTAAAAAGTAACTAACTTTACTAGTTATATTTCCATTTAACATTCATTTATTTATTATTCAGAAACCACCATAGTGAATTTCTATGTAAACAGTCAGTGTCCTCAGATGTGAAAATCCTTAACCTTAGGTAAAGAGTATCTAAACACAGGAATCTACCCACAAGAATGTCGAATATTGCCCACAGGCGCACAAGTTTTCACCCACAGGCACAGAATCAACTACCCACAGGCACGAAAGAAGTTTCCCATAGGCTAAATAGTACATTTCCCACAGGCTAATCACCACACTTCCCCCAAGCTAATCAAGTAACCGAGACATGCCCAACATGTAAACAAGTAATACACATGAAATTCAAATGAAATTCCTCTCAAGGTAATTCTATCATCATTGTTATTAAGGAATACCCTTGGGTATCCTGGCCAAACGGCTAAACAGAGGAACACACCCCCGGGGTGGTCTTGGATCCAAGCACTGATCCCAAACAGTAGTTTATTATCACATTTAAATTACCTATAAAATTCAATTTATTTAATTCAACAAGGCCTCATCCATACGACACACCATTCATGGGTGCGTTTCTAAACTGTACACAAAACGCACATCACTTGGAAAAATTAAACACTAAGCCACCTACCTTAAACGCCCCTGATCAGTATACTCAAACGACGTTCCACGAATCGTCCCAGAATGAGGTAGATCTGAGGCGAAAGAAAATTTTCTTAAATTAAAATAACTTCCATGAGAGGAAGAATTGTCAAGAAAAGTTTAAGAAGAGTGGAGGGCTTACCCGTGTAATTCCAACGAGATTGTTCGAGGTGAAAACGGATTCCCGAAGCTCATTATGAAGATCCTCGAAGATTCGGTCATCCCCTCCCGAGCTCCCATCCGGTTGTAAGCCTTCCTTGTGAACAAGGTTGGCTACTTCCCATTTTAAGGGAAAAAAAAAACAACGTACACAGCGCGGACTTTTTGAGTACACGGCGTGTACTTCCTTCATTTAACTGTTCATCTGGTAGAACCACCAAAATGTTCATCCGTCGACATGAGTACACGGTGTGTATTCGCAACTACACGGCGTGTACTATCACCCAGCTAGTGGATTCTCCCACCGCCTTACTGTTTCGTCTGCTGACTGACTACATGGCATGTAAAGGACCACTACACGGCGTGTAGTCGGTTTTTACACCCTTAGTCGCCAACAAGGCTACACACCCTGTGTACTCATCCCACATAGCCAAGGTACACATCGTGTGGAAAATTACACGACGTGTAGTCCTAAAATTTAGGATTTTTCCCCATTTTCCTTATTTTCTCAGAAACACTTAAGGAAAAGAGAAAAGAAGAAACACGTAACTCAAAAATAAGAACCTGGTTCTTACAAACTCCACCCCTTAAAAAAATTCGTCCCCAAACTACCCTTCCAAGGGTGGTTAAGATATAGTCATGAACAACTCCGGCTACTGAGCACATACATCGGTCTCCCGCTCCTAGGTTTCATCCTGCACTCAGCCATGCTGCCATAGAACCCGTACGAGAGGATATGACCGGCCTCGGAGAACCTTTGTGCTCCTATAAATGATACGAATCGAATGCTCCTCAAAGGATGCATTTGACACAAGCTCAACCTCCTCGGGAAGAAAGATGTGAGACAAGTTTTAATGATAGTGGCGCAACTGAGATACATAGAAGACGTCGTGCATGGCTCGGTACCTCTGTGGTAACTGCAACCGATAGGCAACTAGACCGACTCTCTCCAGAATCTCAAATGGTCCCACGTACCTCGGTGAAAGTTTACCCTGTCTCCTGATCCACCTATGTCCCAGCCTTGGCGAAACACATAGGAAGACCTGATCCCCGACCATGAACTCCAAGGGTCATCTGCGGTGATCAACATAAGATTTTTTATGAGACTGTGCAGTAGCCATCCGCTTCTAAATCAACTAGACCAGCTTAGAAGTCTCCTTCACGAGACGTGGTCCCATAAAGCTGCCTCACATGCATCTAACAAGCAAAAGGGTGATCAGCATGGCCTACCATATAAATCCTTGTAAGGTGCCATCTCAATAGTTTCCTGAAAACTATTATTATAGGAAAACTCTACCAGGGGTATATGCTTCTCCCAAGCGCCCCCAAAGTCTAGGACGCATGCATGCATCATGTCCTCTAGCACATGTATCGTACGCTCTGACTGGTCTTCTGTCTGAGGGTGGTAAGTTGTGCTCAGAAGAACCTATGCACCCAATGCCCTCTGAAAAATCTTCCTGAAACAATATGTAAAACAGGCATCCCTATTTGAAACAATAGAATGGGGAAACCCATGAAGACGTACAATCTCTCGAATATACAAATTCCCAAGATCGTCAACACTGAAGGTCTCCTTGATCGGCAAAAAGTGAGCTACCTTTGGGAGTCTGTCCACAACAACCAACACAACATCATTGCATCTAGGTGACCTCATCATCCCAGTCACGAATTCCATCACGACATCATCCCATTTCCACTTTGGAATGGGTAACTGTTGTAACAGTTCGGCTGGCCTCTAATACTCTGCCTTCAGCTGTTGACAGGTGGAACATATCGTAATAAAACTAGCTATCTCCCTCTTCATTCCTGGCCACCATTACTGACGTCTCAAGTCCCGGTACATCTTGGTCACTCCGGGATGAACTACCCAAGATGAAGCATGAAACTCCTGCATCAGCTTCTCACGTATACCCACTGGAACCCATACACATCCCTGTAAATGCAATACTCCATCATTGCCTATCATCCAACCAGGAGAAGGGTCCTCACTGGTCACCGACTCCCATAAAACTAGGCCTTCTGAATCAGATAGTTGTCTCATCCTCACTCTATCCAGAAGGGTAGAGGTCACAGTTAAAGACGAAATATAGGTCTGCCACTGACTGTTGTGCACCTCCACATGCATCTCAGAGAACAAATTCATAAGCTCCCAGTCACCACTGGCCTCCTGCACTGCCTGTATCTGAGTCTTCCTGCTCAGTGCATCAGCTATTGTATTACCTTTACCAGGTGTATAGGCAAGCTCAAAATCGAAGGATTGAAGTTATTCAACCCACCTTCGATGTCTCAGGTTCAAGTCACTCTGGGTAAAGATGTACTTGATACTTTTGTGGTTTTTGAACACCACAAAATGTTCTCCCAAGAGATAATGTCTCCAACAGCGTAACACATGAACAACTACAGCCAACTCAAGATTATGCGTCGGGTAATTCCTCTCATGTGGCCTCAACTGCTGAGACCTGTACGCAACTACTCAATCACCCTGCATTTACACAGCTCCTAGACCAATACCTGATGCATCACCGTAAACTGTTTAACTCTTCCCTTGCTCTGGGAGTATTAGGATCGGTGCTGATGTCAACTTTCCCTTTAGCTCCTTGAAGGCTATCTCACAACCTTCTGACCAAATGAACTTTACACCCTTCTTAGTCAAACCCATCGATGGTGCTGCTAAGTGATAGAATTAATGTATGAAGCGTCTATAGTAACCAGCCAGCCCCAAGAAACTCTGTATCTCAAACACGTTCATGGCCTGCTCCTAGAAAACTACTACTCTCACCTTCTCTGGGTCTACTGCAACTCCTACCTCTGAGATGATATGACCCAGGAAGTGTATCTGGTCCATACAAAAGTGGATCTTTGAGAGCTTATCATATAGCTGATGCTCTCTTAGTGTACTCAATACGATATCAAGATAGGTGACATGGTTGTGTCGAGTGTGAGAGTAAACCAAGATTTCATCCACAAATACTACCACAAACGAATCGAGATAGGGATGGAATACACGATTCATCATAGACATGAAAACTTTTGGCACATTCGTTCGTCCAAAAGGCATAACCAAGTACTCGTACATACCATATCTGCTCCAAAAGGCTGTAAGCAGTATATCTGATGGTCTCACGCACAACTGATGATATCCTGACCTCAAGTCAATCTTCAAGAACACTCATTCTCCAAGAAGTTGATCAAAAAGATCATCAATACTTGGCAAGGGATATCAGTTCTTGACCGTCAACTGGTTTAACTTCCGATAATCCACACAAATTATGAGGGTACCGTCTGCCTTATTCTCAAAAAGGACTCGAGAACCCCAAGGAGAAGTACTGGGTCAGATAAAACCCTTTTCCTGTAACTCCTATAACTGTCTCTTGAGATCTTGAAACTCTGGTGTAGCCATCATATAAGGAGGAATGGACACCAGTGCTGCTCTTGGCACAAGCTCAATAGAGAAATACACCTCCCGCTCCTAAGGAAGACCTGAAAAGTCATCCGGGAAGACATCCCTGAAATGATCAACCACTTGAGAGAAATCATTCTGACAAGACCCCTGGTCATCAAGATATAAACTCGAAAACTGGACCGTGACGCCACCTCACCCACGATGCTCTAGTCCATCCCGACTCGCCAAAATATCCCACTCTCCCTTCTATAGAAATTCTCCACCCTCTGGTGACCCGAAACTCACCCTACGACAATAGAAATCCACAAAGGCTCGAAAGGGAACCAACCAGTCAATCCCAATGATGACATCATATTTCGTCATCTATAAGACATAGAGGTTCGAAAAAAAGTGACACTCACCAACCCCAAGGGGGAACTCCTTGCACTGACGCACACCAGTCATTCTAATCCCCAACGGAGTGTCGAGCATCATAACAGCATAAGAAGAAGAAACACAGATCCCAAGGCTCTCCACAACGGGCACAGATATGAAACTATGTGTAAAACCTGTGTCAAAAAGTACTGAAGATAAAACAGAAGCTACTAGAATAGTACCTATGATAGTTGAAGGTCTAGAATCTTGCTCTTGCTTGGTCTGTTGCACTGTATATGTCTGCCCAGGGTCATGCCCCTGTGACACAACCTGGATACCCTGAGCTGTCCCACCCTGGTGCCTCTGAGATCCTGGTGTCTGGATACCATGGCCATATCCACCATCCATTCTTGCACTCCCTGATGTATTCCAATTCCCTGATTGGTAAGAAGCTGTTGGTCCGGCCCCCGAACACGGAGTCTGCACAGAACCCCTCTAACTAGACACTGATGGAAACTCCCTACAAAAGTGATGCAGATGACCCATCCTGCCACAAGCCCAGCATTCCACTGGCTCACGTGGACACTGAGGTCACTTGTTCCCCTCCTTACCACACTGGTAGAACATGACCTGGCCACCTGAAACATTCTTCTGGCTGGTACTGCCACCCTGAGAGAAGTCCATCTGTCTCTTCCTCTTACCTGTATAAATAGTACCAGAAACTGGTGCTGAACCACCCTAGACCACACCACTAGATTCCCACAGGTTCCTCTCTATAATCAGTGCCCAGTTCACAATAGCAGGTACTGAAGGAAACATGAAAACATTCACCAGTGCTCGAATGTCATATCAAAGACCATCCTCAAAGCATCTGGCTCTCAACGTCTCATCGCCCACCATAACGGGAGAAAAACACTAAAGCTCGGTGAAATGAGCATAATAATCCACCACCGACATAGTGCCCTGCTTCAGGTTCATGATATCTCGAGCTCTATATTCCCTCAGCGTCTATGGGAAGAAGAAGTCATATAAGGCTATCTGGAAATCTTCCCACACCATGTCTCTATGATTCCATGACCGGGTGGTAACATCCCACCCCCTCCTGGATGAATCACACATCATATAAGTCGCGATCTTGACCCTCCGCCCTGGAGGTGTCTCAAGATGCTCGAAAATAGTCTGCATCGACCCCTTCCAAGACTCCACACCATGTGGTCTTCCATCCCCTGAAAATGTAGGCAGATGCTGCTGTTGGAATATATGAGTCAGCTCGGCCATAGATGTGGCAGCTGGTGGTGCTCCCTGAAAGGTCGGCATAAACCTCAAAAATCTTTCATGGAACTGAGCCTCTATGCCTGTGTCTAGTATAACAGTCGGAACCTTATCTAGCTCTGTTGGAGGATCAACTGGTAGCCCATGGCCCACCATCTCTGGAGTATACTCGTTGCCGCTCTCCTGGCGAATAATGCGTGGTCATCTCAGCGGCATGACACTACATGGTCAAACACACACCTTAGATCCAGATTATCAAAGACTGAAAATGAAGGAAACCAAAAAGGAAGAAGATAAAGAAGACATTCAAAATTTTCAAAACATGACTACACGGAGTGTATATACTCTACATGGAGTGTATAGTGTAATTTTCCAACTGCCCATGTCGTTTGTGACACAGCCGACTACTCGGCTTGATACTACACGGCGTGTGACACCCGTACACGGCGTGTGACACTCATACACGGTGTGTTCACTACCCCATTTCCCAGCCACATGGTCAGGTCCACATTGTCTGTCCTTGGACAAGACCACATGATGTGTCCCAGAGGTACACGACGTGTAATAAACGAGCTTCGCTGACCTGTGTTGTTAGTGACATGGCCGGACACACGGCTCACACTACACGATGTGTTCCATACACACACGGCTTGTACATGAAAGGATTACACCGACCCGTGTTGTTAGTTACACGACCGGATCCCAGGTCAACACTACACGGCGTGTACATCCAGTACACGGCGTGTTCACCCCAAGCATTTCCCTTTCCTGTGTCCCCACCCACACGGTCTATGACATGGGAAGATACAACACAGCATGTACTTAGGGTACACGGCATGTACTCAAAAGGTTTTTGTTCCTTCTCGAATAGAAGGACATTCACGGCTTGTTTAAGGTACTACACGGTGTGTATACTAGGATTCCAGACATTATGCCTCAAAAACATCTCCGGAACCCAAAAAATACTGAAAAACAACACCTAAATGTCAAATTCTGATCTGTGAGGGCCCATACCCTCCACGAATCAATGTTTGACATATAATTTGTGTTATAACAGGATAAAAATTCAATGATCCACCAAATTCTGGTCAATGAGGGCCCATACTCCCCAAAAACAAAGTTTTGCGTCCATTCTATAAAAAAACTTAGATAGAAATACCCTATCACATAGCAGGTATTTATCAAAGCAGTGATCACAACAACATGCTTTTTTAGCACAACGACTATCACAACAGCATGAAATTTATAATGACCCTACATGACATAGAAACTATGCATGGCATGTGATTTCTAACTTATGCCTATATGATGCATGAGATGGCATACCCTCATCACATCGGGTTGCAACTGAATATAACCCATGAATAAAATATAAACAGCACAATAAAAGTGAGTCACCCTTCGGTGAAAATCAATTTAACTCTCAAATTTCAAAATCAGAAAAATTTCAACATGAAGTAAATTGGATTTTCCCTGTACATGGGTTAGCTACGCCCGGGCACAGCGTATTACCAACTATTGTTCTCATATTATCCCTGTCAAAGGATCCAAATAGTAAGTCAAGAAACGTAACCTCCCTCTGATACAACTTTGTAATGTCCCGGTTCTGGGTGCCCCAAACCCGGTTCGCCACATGACCTCAAGCGCATTTCCCCAAATGCCAGAGGCTGCCGACTAGCAGTGAGGACCCAGGTCTGATAGTGGGGAAACTATGCCCTCATTTTTCAAAGTGTAGAACATCATAATAAAGTAAAAAGCATACAACAGTAGAAGAATCAATAAACTATACACATTTAAGATAAACAACTACAGTAAAAACAACCAACGTTCATATATATATAATGATGCAACATGCCTCATGTTCTAAGAAAAACATCTAGAACATGTTGCAAACAGTACAGTACAGTACAATACAGGGTGCAGAAGAAACCAAAACAAAACAACCGGTAGCATCGCGAGCCTAAGCCCGATCCCACGCTCCCCTACTCCTCAACAGCAATCAAGTACCTGTGTATGGACCCTTGCCCTTATCCACACCTGTAGAAATGTAATCAGTTTGGGCTGAAAATCATGACCCAAACAGGGTGTGAGAAATAATCTCAGTAGGCACCCACCAAAGGCTCATTCCCAACTGTGTGTAAACATGCAACAACAGTGTGCAAAAGTAAATGAAATAACTAAGGAGTACTCAAAAGTAACTAACTTTACCAGTTATATTTACATTTAACATTCATTTACATATTATTTAGAAACCACCACAGTGAATTTCTATGTGAACAGTCAGTGTCCTCAGATGCACAAACCCTTACCATTAGTTAAAGAGTATCTAAACATAGTAATCTGCCCTCAAGCATGTCGAATATTGACGACAAGCGCATGAGGTGTCGCCCACATGCACAGAATAAACTGCCCACAGGCACGGAAGAAGTTTCCCACAGGCTAAGTAGAACATTTCCCACAGGCTAATCACCACATTCCCTCAGGCTAAACAAGTAACCGGGCCATTCCCAACATGTAAACAAGAAATACACATGAAATTCAATTGAAACTCCTCTCAAAGAAATTCTATCATCATTATTATTAAGGCATACCCTCGGGTATCCTGGCCAAATGACTAAACAGAAGAACACACCCCCGGGGTGGTCCTGGATCCAAGTAGTGATCCCAAACAACAGTTTATTATCACATTTAAATTACCTATACAATTCTAGGTATTTAATTCAATAAGGCCTCAGCCATATGACACCTCATTCATGGGTTCATATCTCAACGGTACACAAAACGTACATCAGTTGTAAAAATTAAACACCAAGCCACCTACCTTAAACGCCCCTGATCAGTATACTCGGACAACGTTCCATGAATCGTCCCAGAACGAGGTAGATCTGAGGTGAAAGAAAACTCACTTAAATGAAAATAACATCCTTGAGAGAAAGAATTGGTAATAACTGTTTAAGAAGAGTGGAGGGCTTATCCTTGCGGTTCTAACGAGATCGTCTCAGGTGGAAACGGATTCCAGACGCTCGATCTGGAGATCCTAGAAGATTCGGTCATCCCCTCCTGAGCTCTCGTCCAGTTATAAGCCTTCCCTGTGAACATGGTTAGATACTGCCCATTTTAAGTGAAAAAATCAAAGTACACAGCGTGTACTTTTTGATTACATTGTGCGTACTTCCTTCATTTAACTGTTCATCTGGAGGCACCTTCAAACTGTTCATCTGTCGACATGAGTACACGGCATGTATTGCCAACTACATTTTGTGTACTATCGCCCAGCTGGCGGCTGCTCCCACTGCTTTACTGTTTCGTCTGCTGACTGACTACACGGCGTGTAAAGGACAACTACACGACGTTTAGTCGGTTATTACACCCTTAGTCGCCAATAAGGATACACACCCTGCATACTCATCCCACACGGATGAGGTACACAGCGTGTGGAAAAGTATACTACGTGTAGTCCTAAAATTTAGCATTTTTTCCCATTTTCCTTATTTTCTCAAAAACACTTGAGGAAAAGAGAAAAGAAGAAAACCGTAACACAAAAATAAGAACCGTGTTCTTACAATTTGGGTTGGGGAATTTAAATTTGGTACTAGATGTGGTTTTAGTCACATTTTTTTAAATCATCTTGATTTTGTTTGGGTAAAGGTATGATGAAGATAGGTTGTATGGGACTTAGGTAGGGGAGTCACGTATAAGCCTAGCCAGATCTTATATAAAAAACCCTCTAGTGACCCGGGATTTGATTACTTTTACTAGTTATACTATTATAGTTTAATGGTGATTATGAGTAATTTTATATTATTATATTTTATGGTATTTGGGTTCAATCATACATTAAAAATGGGCACATATGTTCACATTTTATGCATATTATTTCTTTTTATACATATTATTTCCATTAATTAGTTTTCATTGGTGATTTATGATATATGATTCTTTGATAAATTTTTATGAGCATTTTATTTAATTGGACTGATCATGTTCCCTTTTTATTTATATGATGATGAAAATTGTGAAATTATTAGAAACTTGGGATATTCCTTGTATTGATCTAAGAGAATTATGACCTGTGGATTCCAGTAGCCTCCTAGGGTAATTATTCTAATATAATTAATTTTTATAAACATATATAATTATTTATTAGTTACATTAAGTGAACTAATATAGGTATTTATGACTTTGGTTGGTATTTTAGATAATTTCTCCTTAGTGTCGCATTATAAGTCCACCTATGGAAGTGGGTCAAAACACCCCTAAAAGAGAAGTTTTTCTTATTCTACCACAGGATGTGTATGATAATTTCACTAAGAATTATCTCTCACCCACTAATATGATTCATGTAATAACCCAATATTTTATAGTTTTCTTGGAATAAATTTTATTTATTTGATAGTTTTCTTTTCATGTAACCCGTAGTTTAAACAAACCATGATATACGATTGAAATATTACTATTTAATTTAATAATTATCACATAGACAATATATTTATTTGTATGAATATAAATAATGAAATTATAAAAAATATATGTCTTAAACATGTATAAAATTAATTAATCATCTATCAAAAAATTAGAAATATAAATAAAAAACATTTGAAATTATGAAACATGTTTTTTATTCTATCTTTATGCTTATAATGTGTTTCCATCTTAAAATTTTAAATTAATAACTAACTCTGAATGATTTAAAATAAATGTATATATTATATATTCAATAAAAAATTTTAATATTCATGTATAGTTTTTACTAGTCATGAGATAAGAATAAATAAATTTTATGCTTAAACCGTATTTATCTAAAAACTATTTTTGTGGTGTTTTACAAATTTATATTAATATTGATTTTTTCACATATAGATATTTAATATTGAAAATTTGATTTCTTATTTTGAAATATGAGGATAAAATTTGGTAAATAGTTTCTTTTATTTTTTACCATTATTAATAGTAACCTTGGTGAATTTTTCTCACCTCTATAAGGGTAAAATAGGTAAAACAAGGTTAAAACATTGGGATTCAGATTTAAAATTTAATAAAAAATGAAATTATCATATTTTATCAATTTTAAGTTTCCCATTTCCATCCAAGTCTCTCAAATTTGGCCACTTAGTGAAATATTTATTTGATATTGACCTTTATATTAATTGAATAAAATAATAATAAAAAATGTCTCACTCTTGAGTTTAGTATCTCTAATATTTTTCTATTTGGATAAAAAGAGGTTTGGTTCAATATTAAATGTTAATTATAAATATGAATTATTATTTTCATAATGTAAATTTATTTTAAATTATTAGTCTTTTAATAAATGGCTTTAATTCTTACGCAACACCCAGGTATTATTTATTCAATTAAAATACAGATAAAATAAACGATTTTAAAAATAATTGAGGTAATAAAAATTGGATGAATTATTGCATAACATGAATTTAATAGAAATATATATAATATTAAGAATATGTAAAGGGGTTTTATTATAATCACATCTTTGTATTGATGTATTGATTTAAAATTAAATCAATAGTGATAAAAATGAAATTAATAATATTTAAAAAAATATTATTTTATTAAATTATTTAAATACATAAAAATATTAATATAGGATAATTAGGATGATTATTTCTCAATAATTGTATTCATGAACCAATTTTTAACTCATAAATAAAATTATAACTCTTTAATGCTAAAAATTTGTTACAACGATTTAGACTAAAATTGGCTAGAGAAGGAATTAAACAAAAAGATACAGTTTAAAATGACACCAAAACTAATCTAAATTTCATTGGATGATGATATTTTGACCTTAGATAGTTTTTATTTTAATATATGGCCATTTTGAAGCATTTTTCTTGAGAAATAATTACCTATATTTTAATCCTTTTAGTCATCCAAAATGGTTCATTTTCCTTTATTGTGGTAGGAAAGCCCTTATCTCTTTATTTTAAACCAAATTTATCCATCTAACTTGACCGAACCATAAAAAAAGTCCTTCAAAAACATTATTATCAATTTTATATTAGTTGTTTTATCCCAAAACTCTAACACCTATGGTTTTAAAAAGATATCTAAATGAGTTCTTTCAAAGAAGATGTAATCACATTAATTGATTACTTTCTTTTTTTATTTTTTCTTCTAAATCATATATATTTTTCGTATTTGTCATAAAATAATAAATTTATTATCATAAGTATATATAAATGTAATTATTATTATAAAACCACCATTATCCCCCATCTTTTCCATCAAATTAAAAATATTAGTGTCACTCCTGCATACATATAGACTACCACCTCCGTAGAGCGATGTGATTCATTTTCCATTTCCTCATTAAATGGAAATTAATAAAGATATATTTTATAAGTATATATATATTATATATATTATATTAAAATTATTCTAAAAAAACAGAATTATTATTTACTATTCTTCCATACCATCTGTTGAATTGAAAAAAATGGTCATGTGTACCTACTACCTACATTCTTCATGAATGGTGTAATTATTTTTTAAAATATTTACTAATTATAGATAATATTATATATATATATATATTTATGATATATATATATTATTAAATTTACAGAGATGATAGAACCATAATTAAATTACAAGGAACAAAACTACTGAACCAAAATATACCTGAAAATGAATCAGTTAACATATTAACAGTGATTTAAATAAATAATTATTAATAAATATGCGATAAAAGGTTATAAATAAATTATATATGATATGATATGTATGATTATTATTCAATAATATATTTATGATAATTCAATATTTATTATACAAGAGATTTTAATGTATACTAAGAAAGATGATATTTGAGGTAATAGTTTGTTGTCTCACTTTTGTTTAGATGAGACATATGTCATGTTAACCCCTTTTTTATCTGATGTGGTGTATATAATTCCTCTTTGATATTATATATCATAATTACTTTTATACTCATCATATTTAGAGTTTCATTTGAATTTATTTCCTTTATGGGGTCGTGATTCAAAATTTTCCAAAATAGTTAGGGTTTTTTTCAAAATATCCTCATTATTAGGGGTAGTATATGTTAAAATAAACATTGGGGTACTATAAGTAATTTCTATCATAAATCCAAGATAATATCGTCTCCTCTATTTATTTATTAAAACTATAAGTTTTCCTTTCATTTTCATCTTTTAAGTACTCAAGAGACATAAAGAATGTTTCTATGGAAAAATAAATTTATGTTCTATCAAATTTAAAATATTTTTTCCCATGTACATATTTTGATTAAAATATATTCTAGGTTGTTTTATACTATTATTATTTGTTATTTAAAATTTTGTTTTACCCATTTTTGATTTTTTGTAGAAATTTTTCAATGATATAATCTATTTGTTTTCCAAATGTAGAAATTTTTGGATATTTTCCAAAAATGTGAAAGGAGTATTTCTTTTAACAGACTAGGTATAAATATACTTTACCCTCTTCATTACTGGTCAATTCTTTGAATATTAATTTGAAGGTTTTCATGGTTCTTTTAAAAGAAAAAATATTTCTTAATAATATATAAAATTTTTGAAAAGTGATTTTCAAAGTGAAAATTGTATTTTTCTCATTAATGTTTTAAATAGACTTTGTATGGTTTTTATATTCATGAATGAAAGTAACCCTTTATTTTTATTACATTTCACTAGGGCTATATTGATATGGTACTAACCTTATTCTTTCACTGGATAGTTTATGATCTGTTTGACTATATAATTTATTTACATTTTGAATGATAGATCTTTCAATAAGGATAATTACTGATTTTTAAGCGATATTGAATATATTATACTATTTATTCATATAACGAATGCATTATAATTATTAAGTAATGGGTGGAGCTCAAAATTAAATATCTCTATAGATGCATCAGTATGTCTCTTGGGAAAAACAAGTTAGGTATTTAGCTAAAACCTTACCCATTTATATAGGATGTCTTGGCATGAGGCCTCAACCGTAAGTCTTAGAAGTCTCGGATTTTGAATTCCATATTTATGAAATCAGTTATTTATGTACATATAATTATTTGAATAGTTATCATATACGTGTATAAGTTTCAGTACTATTTGATGATTTGATATGGAATTATTTGATCATCATTTATTCCATCCATATTATTATTTGTGAAAACGTTATTGATTAAATGGATTTTTTTTAGTATTTTACCTTGTGATATTGATTATACCTAATTTAATAAATATATATGCTACTATACATAACACTTGAAAACCATTTGATCACACCCTTATTTTTATTTCTTTCTACAATATTCAAGGAATTGTACATTGATTGATATGGAAGGGTTTTATAGAGAGAATTATTATGTTCTCAAAGAAAACACTATGTTATATTTTATTCTTTTAATTATAATTTCATATTTATGTATGTATCTAGTTTTAGAATACTACTAAACTATAGAATATTTTGGAATGTGATTTCTTGAATCTAGTTAAAATATAATTAAGTGACCACCAACTCTAGGATACAAGGGTTCTAGTCTTTATAGTTGGTATGAGAGGATGTTAAGTAGAAAACATGGGAAATGGATTTAGGAAGTCATAGATTAAATAGCATAACCACATGAAACACCATGATGAAAAGTATATGTATAGGATACCATCCTAATGTTTTAATAAGATATATAATATGTGGTTTTCTTAATATTGCATTCATTTATGGATACTACAAGTTGATGTGGTGTTGATACAAATTCATATAGGGGAAATAACACCAATAAGAGTTGATTGAGTATATCCAAACCATCATTTTGTTTCATGGGGAATCTACTGTTACTATACACCAATTATGGAACTCATGGGGTATATTATTGTGTTAAATCACATTTTCATTACAAAACATGATGAAATATTTAAAAATATTTGTATTATTTGGTAATATTCCCAAAGAAACTAAGTTTATGTTTTTAAAATTAGTTACTCGTAAATTTTTAATTTATGATTCATATTTCACAAATTTAAAAATTATACATTATTATTATTTAATTTTAGGATCTAATCTAGAGTATATTATCATCTATAAATAGAACCTATCATAAAGAATGTAAACAATATTACACATAATCTATGTTTTTATTTCCCCATTGGGAAAGGTAATGAAGTTGGATTAGGATCTTGAGATGACACTAAAAAAATTATTACTATATTGGGAAATATTTTCATGGACTAAGGTAGGATATAATCCATCCTGACACTCATCCCAATTCATGGCATGGCCTGAGAGGACTTCTTGCTCCCCATAGACCAAAAACTGGTGCATTAGTATCAAAATATACTTTAGGAATGATTTTTCCCAAGAATATAACCATAATAATTCATCAAATGGAACAACAATTCATAACTAATAACATAACCAAACAAGGTACACATTTATTAGAAATAAGGTTTTATAACATTAACCAAAAAAATCTGAAATATTATAATGATCAGGAAACTATAAAATATCGCAAAATCCTCTATGTAACATGAGGGGAATCATCCTTAAGCCACCACCCCCATCACCTGTAAAAAGTGGAACTCTAGAAACCAAATCCACAATCACCATGACATGACTTTCCTTTACCAAATTTATACATAATAATGTCTACATATATCTAAACATGTATGTAGGTCATGATCCAAATCCTTATATGACTCCACCCCGTGAAATGATTCCATGTTATAAAATTAAGTGAAAAAAACGACATGGGTATTTTCATAAAAATATTTAAAACTTTTATAATACACATCTTAAAGGAAACATTTCTAGAAAAACACTTTAAAATGAATACCTGCAGAAAATAAACTTTCTCAATAACAAACCTTCTTTAAAATCCACATCATAACCAAGTTCCACCATATACTAATGATCAACACCACATCACAACATTAGGTCACAAGAGAGAACCATGGGTAAATCCCTAAAGTTAGCTTGCATAAGTGATTCACTGAGAACCTTGTACAATTGTGATCAATATCCTCTGACTCAACTAAAAATAAATTTCTCATTCTGATCCTCTAGGAGGGATTTTTACCATGGTCTTAGTGGTCACCATATATTAAGACAATAACTACTTATTATGGTACAGGAGCCACTAGGATGGACCATTCCAAGGTCCTAGTGGTCTCCAATCATATCATACATTTAGTTAGTGATGCAAGCATAAATACGGCTAAGTGAATATGGTCATTTCCACTTCCGAGCTAACTAGTGTCAATTGACTAGAACAATTAAGGAATTTCTACTTCTAAAACACTGGTTTACTAGTTCTAGTTTACCCACCAAGATACCTGGTATTCCCTTTGATCTCAAATTCCATTTCACCCATCACTTAACCATCCATTTTAAAAACATATTCCAAACTACCTAAGCGCACAAGGAAATCACCACTTTCTCAAACAACACATGGAATCCACCATTCTCCAAAACAAAAATCTCAGTCCATTTTACACACACCAAAAAAATTTAAATTTTTTTTACACCACTTTAATAATTCATGAAACCCATTTGGAAACATCATAAGAAAATCCCATAATAAATCCAACCATTTTCATGGTCCAGACCCATTTAAAATCCACACATAAACCAAGTTCATCTAACAACAAAATTCACATCATTTACATAATTCAAAAATCACATTTAAAGGTTCTCAACAAAATATAACATGCCAAAATAATCCATTTTAATTTGAAACCCACTTTTAACACATTTTCACCTAATTTTCACCTCAATACCCTTTGTAAACACATTTCACACATTTCAAAAAATCATAAAAACACTTCTGAGAAGCACCATAATAAAGAAAGAACAAATAATAACCATTTCCCTTTGAAAACCCCATTTTCATCACATATGTATTTCAAAATATTTCTAAAACATATTACACACCACACAAGAAATTAAAAGAACACATTTATAGAGCTAAACAAGCATATCAGAAGCTTCTAAAATGTTATAGCCTAGAACCACCTACCTCACACTTGAAAACTTCTGGAAACTTGTGTGAAACCACAACGACAAAACCACAAGACATTATAAAGGAAAGATCCAACAATAATGATCAATATCTTCCCCAAAAATGAAATAAAAACCCTTATCTAGTTCAAACACTCAGTTGGAAATTTGGAACTCAAGAAATATGGGAGAAGAACCCTAGAAAGAGGGAAGAATCAAGATAGAAACCAATTACCTGAATATTCCTTGAAGTTACCTCACTAAATTCACCCAAGGAATGATGTCTAAGAGGTATAGAGAATCATTTAGGGAGCTCTAGTGGATGAAAATCATGTATGGAGAGGAATTGGGTGATTTAGGGTTATATCCTATGAGGTCACAAGAGAACTTTTATAATTTTTAATGACCAAGACAAGTTTTAGTGTTTTCCCGCACATTATACCAAACTGTAAAGAAACTGTGCACCCCTCACTGTCCAATACAGATAGCTAGCCTGGTTATTTTTCATAGTTTAAAAATTGTGTGCTAACTGTGCATTAGCCACTATTGAAAAAAGGCCCTTGGATGCACTGTTTTCTAGGCAAGGTTCGTGGTTTCCCTAAACCATATGCTAATCATGGGCCACCAACTGTGAACCCCAAATCCTTAATTTTTCACTGAAAAACCCTGAGAAATCTAAAGGGAATTAATTGGATCAAAATAAAATAGATAAATACTTGAATATGAATACACATATGTGACAATTCTCCCAACCATGAAAACTTTAAACCCCCCAAAATTCACTCCAAAGCATGATCAGCAAACAGAAATGGGTAATCCTATTCAAACCCAGACTTCTTCTCTAATGATTGATGCTCATAAAAAAATTCCAAATAACTTAGAAAAATGGAATAAAATTCTCATGAACCACTCTTTCATTGGAATCCCCAATCCACATTGATCAATAAAATAGGGATATATGGTTATCCAACTCTAACTCCTCCCATATCAACACATGGGACAGAGCAGGGTTATACTTTTTCAATTTTGTGACATAGAATACATTAAGAATTGATGTGAACTGAGATAGAAAATCAAAACGGTAAGATACCTTACGGAATCTCTCTATAATCTCAAAAGGCCCAACATACCTTGGTTTAAGCTTCCCTTTTTTACCCAAATTATGATAACCCAATATAGGTACCACTTTGAGGACCACTTGGTCACCCACAAGAAAAATCTAAATCATGATACCTCAGGTCATCATATGATGACTCTGATCTATCAAAAAAATCTACCTAATCAACTTCACTTTCTCCGAAATATCTTGCACAAGGCCCAGTCCTAACAATGAGGTATCACCCACCTCAACCCAATTTAAATGAGACTGAAACAGCTGGCCATAAAGCACCTCAAAAGAGCCATATGAATCAAATATTGGTAGCTATTATTATATGCTAACTTAAACATTTTAAAATGGTTATCCCAAGAGCCACCAAAATCCAAAACACATTCCTGGATTGTGTGTTATAAAATATGATTCACCTATTCCATCTAACAATCTGTTTAAGGATGGTATGTCATGCTTAATTTGACCAATAACCTCATTTTCTTATGAAGGCCTTCCCAAAACTAAGAGGTAAAATGGGGGTTCCCAATTTGAAAAAATAGTTGACCGCACATCATGAAGCCCCATGACATTCTAAACATATAATTGGGCCATCTCATCCACCTTCATCAAGTCTCTAATTGGAATAAAGGGATATTACTTCGTTAGATGGTCAATCACAACACAAATCAAATTCCTCCCCTTGGGTGTATGAGGTATGACTACAACAATTTCTAGGGAAGTCTCTTACAACTTTCAGTTGGGAATAGGTGTGGATGAATCAAACTAGAGGGAATTTTGTGCTCTACTTTACCTGCGGGCATGTATAACATTGTTTTATTAAATTATCTACATCAATCCACATACCTGGCCACTAGAAATGTTGATGCACATCATAATACATCTTGGTAGAACTAGGATGAATGACCCAATAAGATTGGAGGATATCCTTTAACACCACCTTTCTCAATGACAACATCACTACAAAGCAACGGTTGAAGAAAAAACTCCCTCAGGAGACAACGACCACTTGCAAGTGGACTCCCCACCATGAAGAAATTACATGGAATGCTGGAACAACTCATCAACCATATGAACCTTCTGAATCAATTTAGAAGGGAAGGTTTCAACTTCACACTACCCAAGAATGTACCTCGACTGTTCTCCTTGGTCTCCAGGTGCATCTGAGCAAAGAGCCCCATAAAATCCCACTTATCACTACAATTCATCATCTCCTTCACTAAATCTTTTCACATCACGTCAACTTCCACCACATTAGCCTTTATTAGGTTATAAACTATATCAATGTCAAACCCCTAAAGGTACTCAACCTAATGGAACTACCTAATGTTCAAATATTTTTGTGACAATAATTAATCCAAACTCTTATGATCAGAAGAAACTAAAAAATTATGAAGAATGGGATAATAACGTAACATATTAAGAGAGTTCATCACCGCTACTAACTCTATTTCATGGGTTGGATAGTTATTCTAATTTGTTCAGACATGATGAGATCCATTTCTTACCGGATGATTATCCTACATAAACACAAAACCAAGACCAATGCCCGAGGCATCATAATAAACCACATAACCCTCCCAAGACTACAACAAGATCAAAATAGGATCAGTACTCAACCACTGCATAAGATCCTCAAAGGGAACTTGGAATTTATAATTCCATTCAGTTATTACCCTTTTCAGAGATAGTGTAATCATTGATTAATCTAGCATGGATAAATCTTGAATGAACCACCAATAATAACCTTTCAATATCAAAAATATCATGATCTCAAATACAATCCTCACCTATTCCCAAAACATCACTACACTAATTTCTCAGGGTCCACATAAACTCTTAGATTCAAGATCATATGTCCCATAAACTTCACCTCCCTTATCAAGAAGGTTCATTTTGAAAACTTGGCATAAATGCGATGGTCTTGAAGAGTGTCCAAAATGATCCTAAAATTCCACTCATTCACGTCCTCAGATTTAGAATAGACCAACATTGCATCCGTGAATACCATAATTAAAGAGTCAAGATACAGATGAAATACCCTATTCATCAATTTCATAAAATCCATTAGAGAATTTATCAACCTGAAAGGATTGACCATGTACTTGAAAGTATAATATCTTCTTTAGAAATAATTTTTCGGAACATTTTTATCATTAACTCTGACTTGATGATACCTGGAATGCTAAAAAATCTTGTAAACCCACCTCACCCATTTTAACTCATCAAAAAAGTCTTCAATGAGGGTCAAGGGATGCAAATTATTAATCATACCTTATTCATCTATCAAAAATCAATGTACCACCAAGGAGATACATCATCATTTTAACCAACAGAACAAGGGCCACCCAAGGAGAGATGATCAGTTGAATGAATCCTTTGGATTAAAAATATTCCATATGTACCATTAATTCACTAAAATTGGTAGGTTCCATATTGCATAATAGAATATATATCTTCTACATTCTTGGTCCAAAATAAATAATGAACTTTGTATCCTACTTTGGAGGAAAAACGAAGAAATCCATTGGAAAAAACTTTGGGAACTCATCCACCAAAAAGGTAATATATCTCCGAAACTACTACCATCATCCCCAAACATGATCAATGAAAATTGCAACAATAGGTTATCTAACTCTAGAAGTTGAGGTCTAGAATGACCTGACTAATGATCCCTCTATCTTTGAAGGTTATGGATGATATTAGATCCCCCTGGAATCCACATATCCATCACCACTCTAATATGGGGGAAACACCTTGAAAAACCTTTGCAAGTGCCCGAAATCTCCACACCAATGGCTAGGTTTGGGTGGTGATGAACACACGGATCACTTGTGTCCCTATTTTTTAGACTGATAGCATGAAATTTACCCTACACATAAATCCATATATGAATACAACCACGAAGGATTGCCTGAACCACCAGCACCCCTCTACTCTTACTCCTCCTACTTCTTTTTCGTCTCAGATGAACTACCACTACCTATTATTGAGATAACCCCAAAGGAACAAGACTAACCCTTTTAATCACTATTCACCATAAAATCATGTTCAACCACCTCAATTTACGTTTTTAGCATAAATAGAAATAATTGAGAATAAATTTTTGGTTGCAACCCCCTCTCAATCCTATAAGCCTTAACATACTCACTAGAAACGATCCCGGCTGTGTACCATACCAAGTAGACAAAGTGGTTGGAATAATACATCACAATATAGTCTCCCTAGGTAAGATTCATGAATTCAAGGGACCTGGTGTATGACAAAACCTCCATAAAATGCTACTCATTGAAGATGATCATGAAATCTCTCCAACTCATCTACTCATGATTTCAATCTTGCACCACTGAGTCCCACCACTTCTGACTGTGACCTTCAAACAGAAAAAAAATTACACTCCACTCTAATATAATCATAAGTATCAAGTTATTAAAACATTCTATCTATCTTCTCAATCCACTCATCCACTTCCCGAGGTACCACATTTCCCCAGAATGGGGGAAACTTGAGCATGATAACTCATGAGCTTTTTTCTTTCTAGGACCTGGTTCATCTTCCATAACATGAGAACGACCAGATACCACTTTTTATCTTAAGATAGGATATCTCGATCCATATCCTTCACTAGAATCTAGTCAATTGGGGAATTAGAACTATCTCTCACCTCTTCCCTCGGTAGCAGAAGGACTATTCGAAGAGGAATTTTACTGTAGAAAGTAACATTCACAAGAAAAACATAAACACAACCAACTCATATTATTAAATTTTTTCAGTAATAAATATAAATCACAAACCCTTATAATAATTAAGACATGACCAAACCACTACACCCCCACCCAGTTTCTATATACAGTCTATAGCCCGTATGTCTCACCTGAAGGAGAAGTAAAAATCAATCCAAACAACCCATATAGACTCCAGTACACTCATGAGGTGTGTTGTATATGAAAACTACTCGCAACCATAACCTCATGCATCGACAAATATCATGCCATTATATCTAGACTCATCCAAAATATCATTAGCTAAAAGATAATAACCTACTCTGGTACCATTTTTTCATGAACCAAGATGGGATTCCATCCAACCCGACACCTGGACCGATTCATGGCATGGTCTGATGGGAATTATTGATCCCTGTGGGATGGAAACTAGTGAACGAGTATCAAAATATACCTTGGGAATGATTTCACCCACGAGTATAACCATAATCATTCATAAAATAGAACAAAAATCCATAACTGATAATATAACCAAACATGGAAAACAATTTTAAGAAATAAGGTTTTACAAAATTACCCAAAAAACCAAAATTCTAAAATGGAAGGGAACCCAAAAAAACACCCCAAAAGCCACTTTTCAACATGAGTGGAATCATCCTCAAGCCACCACCACCATCATCTACAACAAGTTCAACTCTAGAAAACATATACACAATCCCCTTGACACATACTTCCCTTTAACTGGTTCAAACATAACAAAGTCTACATACACTCAAAAGATAACATCTACAAAAGAAATTTACAAGATACATCATAATGGATTTTTTTTATAAAAACACTTCTAAAAGAAAAGTTTACAAAATCTACTTTCTCATTAATAAACTTGCATTAAAACCCACATCATTCCCAAGGTCCGACATATATCGATGGTTGACACCACATCACAACATATTGTCATAAGAGAGAAAGCATTAGTAAATCCCAAAAGGTAGCTAGCACAAGTGAGTCATTATGAGCCTAGTACCTTGGTTGTAAATGGCCTCTAACTCAACTACCGAAAACTTTCCTGCACATGAACCACTGTGAGGGATTTATCCCATGTGCCTAGTGGTCTCCAGATAATAAGACAATACCAACACGTTCTAATTCCTGATCCACTGGGAGGGACCATACTAGGGTCCTAATGGTGTCTGATCATATCATATTTTTAGTTAGTGTTACAAGCATAAATCATTCTAAGTGAATCTGGGTCTTTCCCATTCTAAGTCAACTAGTTCCAATCTACGAGAGGAATCCGAGCCTTGCCACTACCCAAACACTAGTGTACTAATTCTAGATTAACAACCTACATAATTTTAATTACATTTGTGATAAAAATCCATTTCACACAACACATAACCATAACATTTAAAAACATATTACTATAAAAAAATCACATAAAAAATCACTAATTTCTCAAATAATACGTTTAATATATGGCATCTCACCCTTTTATTACATAACTTTACCTGACATTTTACAAACAAAGTAACTTTTAATGTTTAGTGTCTTGGAGATAAGGTACATAATATATGAAATCTTAAAAGATGATTCTATTACACATTAATGTCTTCTTAAATATTCTTCCTAAGTGAATTTATTGCATCTCATAACCTAGGGACATACATCAATGGAAACGGTGACCAGAAGGCCTAATAAGGGAAAACAAGTGAAACAATTAACATGTGAAATTGAGACTTATCGATAAGAAGATGAGGAATATCGTAAAGGCATGATAAAGTGCAATATCATAATAATAATAACATGAATCATAAATTGATAATGTATCCAAAATATTCAATTTATACATAAATAAGAATATCACCAAGGTCCATCCCTAAGATGTCATATAAATTCCCATGGTTATACACTAAGGTATCTTAAAACTTATCATCTCTAGAGATTAATTTTATTACCCAATGCATTAGAGAACTACCAAGTTACACCCTTAATATTTTTTTTTATTTTCATGTGATCCACATAGATCATAATGAAACATGCAATAAATAACCCATAGAGAATAAAAGAAATGGGTTTCATATCAAAATTAGGGTGTTTTAAAATCATAATCATAATGTCATTTATAATCCAAAGAAAGGGAATGAGGGTTTTATGTCTGTCAATTATAGAATAAAATAAATAATTTTTATATTTTTATGGATACCTATATAAATGAATGAGGTTTGGGTATTGACATAAGAAAAATGAAATAATTTCTTGAGATAAAGAGAGAGATTTCTAAGATGAAAATTTCGAAGCCTAACAGGTATGAAACATAGTTATATAAAACATTAAAAAGAGAAGAGACAGAGGTAACACATTCATAAAAGACTCATAAGATATTATAGGGGAATAAAAAAAGTTAAATAAAAAAAATTATTGAAATTTAAAATATATACCACATAAAAGGGAACTTGAAAGGAAAAGAGAAGTTGAGAATTCCCTTACCTTGAAGAGTAACTTCTAAAACTCTATGATCGGGACCTTGGGGGCTTAAAGAAACCATGAGATGACTACATGGGTGGTAGTACTGTTATAAATTTGTGGAAAATAATTTTGGAATGAATTTAAACGAATTAATGGGTGTGTATTTATAGTAAAAGAGAGGCTGTTTTTTATTAATTTCAAAGGACACCTCCTTAGAGGTATTTGTAAAATCAGGGGCTTACCCATGGTATTTGCCCATGGTATTGGCCACTTGAGACACCTCATATCGTATTTTAATCCACCAAAGTCTACCAACATCTTATCTTAAACATTAAATCATTATTAAATATTTATGATGTCATTAAACATACTGAAAACTCAAAACCGTATTTTTAATATTCATGAAAAAACTAAAGTATTTTATAAAATTCTCATAAATTCACCATATCCTAATACTGAAGTTTTGAATTTAAAAATTACATATATTTTATCATAATAATTATATAAATATGAGAAATTTAACTTTTAACTATAAAAATACTTAATTATTAAAAATAATAGCAAATAGAAAATGCATAGTGAATTTTTCATCACTTGAAAAAAATAAAATTATTTTATCATATGTAATTAAAAAGTAGAGTTTTAATAAAATGGTTTCATTATAATAAAAAATATTAATAAAACCATAGTTTAGTATAATATATTATATCTTTTTGAAAAATATATTTCTTTTACATGAAAAATCAATTTATCAATTTTTTCTCAATTAAACATATATTTTATTAAGAAAATCTATTCTATAAACAGAAATGATGAAATACCAATTTTATTAAAATAGTGGGATTAAATTTGAAGAATCTAGGTCCTTGACACATAAACCCTTAAAACACAAATATATGACCTAAGGGTAAGGTGATTGATGGTGATGTACTCTGGGGGTGGCTTGGATAACACCGCCATAGTGTCAATCTTCACTAACTTGAACTTCTCCCATAGTCAATTTCATTCACGATTAACATATTTAAGCTTAGGTTGATCTTGGTCAAGAGTAATCCTAGTGACGAGACCTCTTTCCCATGCTCTGATAAATGGGATTTTCATGACAATATTCTATTGGATGAGGCCATCAACTATTCTTTGTGCATTAATTATCCATGATTATTTTTATTTATAAAAAATAATTATAATGTTAAAATTTATTATTATTTCCAACCGTCATATTATCCAATTGTCATATAACGGTCAAAACAAGATGTTCACATTTAATTTATACTTATATATTTTAATTGATTATTACATAGTAAAACATACATTTTCATAAAAAAATATTATTCAGAAGTTCGAGTTGTTACAGAAACCACCATTTTCCCTAACCAAAATCTATTTCCTTTTTACACGCATTGAAACCATTTCTAAACACATTTTTTCTACAAGAATATTTCATGTAACCAATTTGGAAACATCAAAATAAAAGATCACAATTAATCCAACCATTTTTAGGTGACAAACCCCTTTCAAATCAACACAAATACCAAGTTAATTTCACACCATGCTTCACATCATTTGCATTATTCAAAAATTAAATTTAATTGTTCACAACAAAATCGAACATGCCAAAAATAATCGATTTTCCTTTGAAAACACACATTAATCACATTCTCACCTCAATTGCCTTTGAAAACACATTTTGAACCTTTCATAAAATCATAAAAACACTTCCATGAAGTTCCCCAATGAATACAAAAAAATAATAACCATTTACTTTGGAAAATCCCATTTTTATCAAATATGCATTCCAAAATCTTTCCAAAAAATATTTCACACAACACATGAAATTCAAAGAAAACATTTACAGAGAAAAAAATGAATATCCAAAGAATCTATAAAGTTTAGAGCATAGAACAACCCACTCCATGCTTGGAAACTTCTGGAAAATTGTTCAAAACCCCAACTTCACCACTAAAATACCCTATAAATTCAAGATCCAACAATACTAATCAATATATCCCCAACAACACAAGATCAAACCCTATCTAGTTTAATCACCATGCTTAACATTTGGAACTCAAGAAATAGGGTTGAAGAACTCTAGAAAAAGTGAAGAATCAAGATAGAAACCACATACTTGAAAATTTCTTGATGTTCCCAGACCAAAATCACCTAAAGAATGGTTTCAAGAGGCCCAATAAGGATTTTATAGAGCTCCAATGGGTGAATATAACATACTAGGTGGCATGGAGTGATTTAGGGTTAAATCCCAAGAGGACCCAAGAAGAATTTTACAATTTTTAATGACCTACACAAGTCACATGGTTTTCCTTAATGGTTTTCCAAACCGTTTGGAAGCAACAAGACACTCAAATTACAATAGGTATAAGATTCATGGTTATACCACATTGTTTACAAACCATGCACTAACCATGTGTTACCCACTATCCAAAAATGGCCCTTTGCCGCATGGTTTCTTAGGCAGGGTGCATAGGTTACCATAACCATGTACCAATCGTGTGCCACATGTTGAAAACACAAAATCCTCTATTTTTTCACTGAATGTACCCAAGAAAACACAAGGGAAAGTATGGGATCAAAATAAACCGGATAAATATTTTAAAATGAAGACACTAATCTGACAGAGCTGACTCAGGTTGTCACCAATAATCTTTTTATTATAGAGAAGGCTACTGATATGTAATGTGTTGTAATAATGTAATACTATTTCATGTCAAAACAATCTCTATAATTAAATGGAAGAAAAAATATATTCACATAAAATTAATTTATAAGTTCATTAGAAAATATATTTCTCTCTTTGGGATGTAATCAAAGGGAGAATGTTTTCATAGTAATTTATCATCTCACAGGGGATGCAGGTTAATGGTGGTCATTTATTCAAAACACTAAAGATGAGGAGGAAATAGCGATCATGTAGTGGTTATATTTTAAGGGACTTTTCTTAGAATAATATTTTCATTGTCAATAATGAGTGGATATATAGAGATAATTTCTAAGTCTAAGAAAAAAGGAAAAAAAGAATGTTACTTAATGTAAATCTAATTTTATAATCATTGAAAGGAATTTTTAAGATTATGTAAATAGGAAAGAGAGAAATATTTATAATTTATTTTATGGGGATAATCTAACACTTCAAGAGAAACTTATAACACACTGATATTTTATGAACTATTTCTCTTCATCTATTTTTTGGTAGCTTATTATACAAGCAACCATGAGTCTAGATGAGTTGTAATATAGTAGACATTTTCACCAAGCCATTAAATCGGAGAGTATGAGTATAAATTAAAAAATAATGAAACTTTTATGTATAAAATAAAATTTTTGATAATAAATTGATTATAAATGGAAATAAAAATCATTTTAAAGTAATATATAAAATTTTAAAAAAATATTTTTATGCACAAAATGAGTTTTTATATTAATAAATCAAACTAATAAATATTTTTGAATTAATTTAAAGAAATTTATATGTTATATATTAAATAAAATGTTTTAAAATTGATATAGTTTTTTTGTTAGGCCTCGGATATGAATAAATAATGTTTTATTCTTAAAAAGTAATTTTCTAAAAAGAGGTTTTAATCACGTTTTATCAACATATTATAAAATTAATATCTTCCAGTAATAGATATTTAATTTGATAAAATGGAATATATATAAGGAATTAGTAGGTTCACATTTTTTATATAGGGCCCCTTTATTTTTATGAATTGTGAATAGTAGTTGTGGTAAAAATTATTACCTCTCTAAAGGGTAAATTGTGATAATCTAGGATAAAACAAAGTGTTAAGTTCACCATTTTCTATCTAAATTCATATTGGATGAATTTAGTTATTCTATAATCACCATGGATATTATATTTAACTTTTAAATTCACTATTTTCTATGAAAATTACCTATATAATATTTTATGTAATTAAAACTTAAAAAGGCCACTCTTCTAATTTTAAATATATCTTATGTGTTAGAATTTGAAAAAACAAGCGGTGAATGAATATAAATTTTTATTTCGATAATAATATAATTATTTAATTTATGTTAATTTATTTATAATTTTTTGGTTTTATATAATTGCCTTAAATTCATACGCAATAATGAAATGGTATTTTTTCAATTAATGAGAAAATAAAATAAATGATTTTGAAAATATTAAAAGTGATAAAATGTGGGTGAGTTATTATGATACATAAATTTTTTAGATAAATATTACATATTAGGTATACTTTAAATGTTTATATTAGAATTAAAACTTTTTATTGATGTATTTAATGTCAAATTAAATAAATTGTTTAAATAATTTTTTCTCATGTATCGGTGATGATCTCCTCATCGCGTCTTTTCGGAGATGACTCAGCAGAAGATCTGGTTCGACATCTTGGCAAGTCGGCTCAGCGCTGGTAGTTTTGGCTTCGTCACCTCCTAAATGCTCGGGTGTGGATCCAGCTGGTGTGTTGGCCCAGCGTTGGTGTGGATCTAGCCTTGCGCGAGGCTATGGCATGCAGTTTCTTCTAGTTCTCTAGCCGGTGTGTTCCAGGAGAGACTCCCAAGGCGAAGCGAGGCCCTAGCCCGGTGAGTGGCACGGAGGGGGGAAGGATATTTGCTCTATTTTCGGGCGTCTTGGGAATATTCTTGCTGGTTTTTTGTTTTGGATTGAAGTTTTTGTGAATCCGCTGCTGGTCAATGATGCCCTGAATGCGCTTGATGAATTCCGTCGATGAGGTTTTTCGACGAGGCGTGGATGCTTTTGGTTGTTGTGCGAGATGAATTTGTGGTTATGTGTTTTTTTTTGATTTTACGGTAATGAAGATGAGTTGTGCTGAGGGATCCTACCTCATTGAAATCGGTGATCTGTGTTGTTGCATTGTTGAAGGTTTGACGGCACTGGTTGAAGGGTTTTCGCTGACGTCTTTATCTACGACGGTGGTTATGGTTGTTGTCGGAGGTATAACTAACACTGCAGGGGTGCGGCTCGAGGTGACGTTCTGCTGGAGACGCCTCGGTACTCGCGTTTGAAATGATAGAATGGTTTTGAATTTTGAATTTCGATGGTTGAATATGTGGTTGGGGTGTTTTTTGTGATTTGGGCCAGTTTATGTATGGTTACCGATAACCCATAAACCAGTTTTGAGAAAATGGAAAAAATGATTTCCAGCAGCAAGAGTGAAGAAGATGTTACCACAATTAAGATTAAAATAGGATATATGTGGAGATAAACCAAAATATAAGGATCAAATATAACTTATACATGAAAATATTTAATTTTTTTTGATATTATAACCATAGGACATATTATATTAGAAATTAAAGCCATTTTGGAGAATTTTTCTTGAGAATTACTTAGTTATAATTTAATCATTTTATATACTCAATGTGTGTCTTTTCCCACCCTTATAAAAAGATACACATTCCTTCTATTATTTACACTAATTTAGGAAAACTTTTGTTGTAAGAACCTTAAAATTTATATTCTAATCATTATTATCCACATTATATAGGTGATGGTATCCTAAAAATAACAACCCTAATTTTCATAAGAAAGGATCTAAAGGATGTATCCTGAAGAAGAGGCATCCATCTTATCTGGCCTATTTCAAATTATTTCATCATGTAACTTCTATAAATATATGGTATTTATAATAAAATAATAAATCAATTTTTATAAAAATAGTTAAATTTTTTTTATGAATAAAAAATTATCCAGACTCTTTCCCATCAAATGGATTGGGAAAGTATCTCTTGTGCATGCATATGGATTTCTATCTCCACATAGCGATACAAATCATTCTTTATCACCATATTTTAGGGTTGGTTATTATAATGGTTTTAATGTTTATATATGATATTTATGTAGTAATTATAATTTTTAAATTATAATAACAAATATATCTTATTAACTTATAATTTGTTGGATAACGATAGTGTTACTCGTGCATGCATGTGGACTACTGCTTCCACAAAGTGATGCAAACTGTTTTTCATTTACATTATATATATATAATAATAAGGATATGTTTAATGAATATATATGGTTTATATGATATAATAATTGTTCTCTATAAGTGATTTATTATTCACCTGTCTTTTTTTCTGTCTTTTGAAAAGTTAAAACAGTGTTCATGCATACGTAAGATCAACTATCTCCTTATATGGTGTAATTCATTTTTTTACCTTTATCTTTAATTGATTAATATTAATACAGATAAAATGAATATATATTATATTTTTTTCATCTCTAATATTATGAGAATGATGCAACTATCATAAAAGTAATATGACTAAAACTAAAAAACCAAACATATATAAAAAACTAAGCCGTTATTACACAAAATAGTTATTTTAACAAATAATTATTATTAAAATATTCATAAAACACTATAAGTAAATAATATATGGTATGATATATATTATTTTGGTTATATACTATATTTATAAAAAATTTATATTTATTTTATAGGAGTTTCATACACAAATTAGGGAATTTGAACCCGACTTAACGGTTTATTTCACAATCTCATTATTATTCAAGAGTGTTTATGTTTAAGTCTCCATAGGTAAAATTATTTAATATATATTATATTTTCTTATTATACAGTTATTTATATAATTTACACGTTTTAATTTAATTTTCCTCTCTTTAATTAATCAACGTACCAAAATAATGTTTTTAAAGAAAATAGATCTTCTTTTTCTACTCGATCGGGAATCATTCTCTTCTATGTCCATGTTTTCCTTAAAATGTCTAAAAGAAAATTTTAACCACATAAAATGATTTATTAATGAAATTTTTACCCATGTTTTATTTTTTAAGAAAATTTTAAATCTAATCTTCTTTTTATTTTACAAATGAGGTACCTTTTTGCATTTATAAAAAAAATTAAAGGGATAATTTATTTATTATACTGCATAAATGAAATTTTATTCCATCATGACCACACATTTATTTGAATATTAAATTATATTTTTACAATTTTCATTTCTATATAAATTTTTTCCTTAAAATTTTTGAAATTTTTATATTTTAAATATGTGTTCTCGAATTGAAATAGTTCATTTTCCTCAATAAATTTTCTAGTGCTATTTTGAAAGTGTTTTCATCGATTCCAATATGAATTGTTGATTATTATTCTTAATGAGGTTAAAATATTATGATACCATCCACCGTATTTATTTGGAACATTTATAATCATTTATACATTGGAAATTACTGATATTATGTATTTTAGTTCTTCTAATTTTAATATTTATTAATTTTTATGGAATGTTTATTAAGTTGTATCATGTATTCATATGATGAATGCATTGGACTTATTAAGTGTTGGTTGGGAAAAAATTACTAGCCCATTGATTCATCGGTATGTCTCATGAGACAAAATAGATTAGGTTCTTGGTCAAAGCCTTTCACATTTATACAAATGTCTCAGTATGAAGCCTTTATAATATTTTTACATGTCTTGGAACAGGGCCTTAATGGTAAGTTTAGATGTCCAATAATATTCATTCCATCATTATGAAATTAGTTATTTATCTCCATGAGTTTATTTAAATAGTTTCTATATCCATAGATAAGTTTTAAAATAATGTGATTATTTATAGGGATTTTATTTTATCATTATTTGTTCCTTCTATATTAACCATGATTTATATATATTATGTCGTATGCATTCCCTAATATAGTATGTCGGCTTACCCCTTCATTATATTTCCTTTCCACGTGATTCAAGGATATTTTTTATGATTTCTATGTAAGTATATTCAATAGGAAATAAAGATAATCCCAAAAAAATACTATATTGTATTTTATGTTTTAAAATATAATATGGGATTTTAGTATGTTTTTAGTTTACCAAGACTAAAAAACCATTCAAAACTTTAGTTTTTAATTTCTTTTATTTAGTATCAATGTCATAATTTAGCAATTGGCTCTAGGTTGCTAAGATCTGGTTAATTATAATTTTTATCAGATAATATTTTGTAGAAACCTTGGGAACTATATTTTAGAAAATAGATATTATGGAATTTTATCCTATGATAAACCTTGATAATATTCCCAAAGACACCAATCATAGGCTTTTGAGTTTATTTATATCTAAATTTTTAATTTATGTTAGTTTTTTTAAAAAATTTGAAATTAAACACTATGATTCATAATTTTATTATCTAATCTAGTGTGTTCCACTTTTTATAAAGGGAACATAGAATAATGAATGGAAACCCTGTCAATTCACATAATCTATACAAGGATTTCCCTCCTGGGAAAGATAATGAAGATGATGGTTGATATAATATTGGATATGAATAAATTATAACTATATTAGGGTATCTAAATCTTTTTTTTTTCAATAACCTTTCCCGTATAGATCATCCTTATAATCCACTATATAGTGCAGTAATGTTAGTCAATTTCATGCACTAACAACATCCAACATTAAATAGTACTAAAAATCAATTTATAAATGGGAAATAAATAAGTTACTTAGAGAATATATTTCTCACATTGGGAATTACAGAAATAGGTAATGATTTTATTTAATTTTATCATCTCTCAGGACATAAAAATCAATGGTGGTGAGTGATTAAAAATAATAAATCTGAAGAGGGAATAGAGAGCATGTAATTGAAAGATTTTAAATAACTCTTCTTGGAAAAATGTTTTCCACTATGATAAATAGTTGATATGTAGAGATAATTTTTGAGTATAAGAAAAAAGGAAAAGTTTAATGTTACTGAGTATGAAGAAAACATTTAAAAAATTTATCAAGGAATGTTGTGGACTATGCATGTAATCTAAAAAGTAATATTTACCCTTTATTTGATGGGTTAAACATAATCCTTCAAAGGGATGTAGACTTCTTAACATTATAATCATATGAGGATTTAGTATCATATTCTATCAAGATGGATAAAGAAACAACCAAGTATTATAGATTTAAATGAAATTAAGTGAAAAATATGACAATAGAGAATAATTGATAGGGGAATTAGAGAAAGAAGAATTTTCCAACATGTGATAGTTTTGGAAGGAAAAAGCTTGTTACGTGACTAAAAGGAAGATTATTTTTCTTCAAGTATAGAGAAAAAGGAAATAATTATCATGAATTGATGGTTAAGGGATAACCGATCAAAGTACATTCCATTAACTATAAAGAGGTGGGGAACTATTCCAATAAATGACCCAAACATAAAGGAAACTTAAAAGAATAAGCCATGGGGAGAAGTTCAAGATTATTCAATTATTAGAGCCAAAATAGAAGTTCATAGTGACGTGGTGAAAGGTATACTTATCATAAAATCAATAATTGAAAATGTTTCATTTGATTCTTATTCTACTAACTCATTTATATTTAATGAATTTTCTCTAGGTATTGTATCACCTCCTCAATGATTAGATATTTAGTTGGTGGTGAAAAATACTAATAGTTGGATTTCTGAATCTCATGTATATAACTCCTCACTAAAAAATGTTTTTGGGATCATTCCAACAGTGAATAATTTTATTCATCCTCTAGTTAAATTTGACATAATTTTGGGGATGGATTGAATCTCCCAATATAGATCCTATATAAATATTTTTGTAAGAGAAGTTACATTTCATATTCAGAAATAAACATAAATTAACTATTACTGACAGGATGAACTTGAAAAGCTAGTGGAAATTACTTTAATCATTTGGGTTTTCTACCTATTCATGAGTTAAATTTATCTCAAATGGTTTGGGAAAAAATAGAATTGAATATGTGACCATTATTTAGTAAAATACTATTGTGTTTCTTGCAGAAAATAAAAGTCTTCTGATGAATTGTGATGTTGAGTTTCCAACAGAACTCATAAAAGTCTCTATAGTTATTACAAATAAAAAATATAAAATATCCCTGATTAAGTTGTAGGAATTAAAGAAGAAACTCTAAGGGGATCTAGATAATTAATTCATTTGGCCTACTTATTCTCCATGGGGGTCCACCTATTCATTTTTAATAAGAAATATAGTTCAATTCATGTTTTCAAGGATTACCAGGAACATAAAAAATACTATTAAGAAAAACTATCCTCTACCTCATATTGATGATCTTTTTGATCAATTATGATAAGGTAAATATTTTTCTAATATTGATCTTTGATCTAGATATCATCAACTAAGGATCAATAAGGAGTATATAGCCGATACATATTTCTATATGAGGTATGGTCATTATGAATTCATAATAATTCTATTTGGACTTGCCAATTGTCGTGTTATCACCATGTATTTAATGAATAGAGTTGTTACAAATTAACTTGATCATATTTTTCAAGCCTTTATATATGATATTCATATATATTCATAAATAAAGGAAAATCATGAATAATATTTGAGAATTGTGTTGAAGACCCTAATGAAGTAAATTTTGTTTACTGAATTTATCAGTTGCCAATTTTGGCTTCATAATGTTTCATTTTTGGGTCATATAATCTGATGCGAGGTTAAATCATTAGTTCCTCAAATGATGAAAGTTATTGAGTGATGGACGAGACCGACCATAGTAACCAAAGAAATATTTTTCTTGGATTGGTAGGATAATAACAATTCATGGTGAGATATTCCTCATGATTGACTAATCAATTCACCAAGTTAACTCAAAAAGGGGTTAATTTTTTGTGGAACTACTAGAAATATACCCTATACAAACGGTATGGAACCATTGTTATAGAACTCCAAACCATTGTTATAGGCTATAACAATGGTTTGGAGAACCATTTGCAAGTAATCAGTGAGGATAGGTCTATACCAACGGTTTTGGGAAAACCATTGGTATAAGTAATATGAAAATCTATACCAACGATTCCATAAATCGTTGGTATATGTAATTCAAAAAATAATCATCTGGTTGGTTTTGGTCCCACCACATTTAGTTTGTGATTCAACGACCTAACCACTAACCTAACTTACTTTTGTGAGCATAATTTCGTAAATATATATATATATATATATTATAATAGGTATTTTAAATTTTTATTTATTTAAGGTCCTCTGTAAGAAGAGTCCATTAAAAATACATGTACCTATACCAACGGTTCCCAAAACCATTGATATAGACCTATACCAATAGTTTTGAGAACTATTGGTATAGGTTCTTTGATTTTGGGACCTATACCAACGGGTTTGGACAAACTGTTAGTATAGGGGGGGACCTATACCAACGGTTTGGCCAAAACCATTAGTATAGGTCCATTATAGGGACCCAATACCAATGGTTTTCCCAAACCGTTGGTATAGGTCCCCCCTATACCAACGGTTTGTCCAAAACCTTTGGTATCGGTCCATATAAGTGACTTATTCCAATGGTTTTGGCCAAACAGTTTTTATTGGTCCAAATTAGTGAACTATACCAACGGTTTGTCCAAAACCGTTGGTATAGGCCATATTTCTTGTTGTGCGGATAGATGAATGTGAAGAGTATTTCAGAGAACTGAAGGGAAGGTCGGTCAGTGGGCCTATGCTTACACAACCTTGTAATGGAGGAGGGTTTGTGATATACATTGATTCATCAATGAAGGGGGTGATATGAGTACACAAGGATAATGATATAGTGATAAATTATTCCACATTACAATTAAACATTCATGAAAAAATTACCCAAATCGTGATTTGGAGTTGGAAAAAGTAATTTTTTTCATTGAAAATATGGTGGAATTATTTGTATAGTGAAAGGTGTGATATATACTAATCATAAAATCTTGAAGTATATCATTACATAGAAATATTTGAATATGTGATAGAAAATATGGTTTTGGTTAATCAATTATTATTATTTCTCAATATATTACCACTCTATGAAGTCTAAAAAGGTGGTTTATGCTCTATGTTAGAAATACCATGGTAGTTTGTCTATAATGAGGACTGAAAGAGATCCAATATTTATGTATTTAAAGAAGATAGATCTAGAAATCCTAAGGAAATAGGAAAGATATTATCTTTCTCATTTGAATTCTCAATCATCCAACAACGAGAGGATTAAAAAGGAAGATAAGAAAGATGTTTAATTATAGAATATGGTGAGGAATTGTAACCACCCCAATTTTTATAAATGAAATTCTATTTTTAATGAATAAATTCTTTATTAATAAATAATCTTATATAAGTAACATACAATAATTTGGTTATATTGAACCATTATATGGTCTATAAAATTTAAAATACCACAATGAATTATAACCATTCATAATAAATCAATTTTACAATGAAAATTAAGAATAGTATATTAAGGGTTATAATAAGGTCTATTTGAAAAAAGAAAAATGAAGTGATAGGCTGGACCGGTAGGATCTTACAATATCAATCCCATTTATTAGAGTTTTTGGGGGAGGTAAAATCATTAGTCATTTACCTTGATCAATCCCAAGACGATATTCAACAACTAAATCAAAAAAGAAATAATTTACAAGGTAATTTCAATCCTATAAAGATCACACCCCAAACCATGTTAACCGAACCACCCTAACAAAATCTCACCATCAAACACCTTACCCTTAAGAAGCTCACTAGTGTAATAATGACCTATGTATCTTCAATCAAATAGTATGATTTTGTTCATTTTATAAAAAAATTATTTATTATATTTATTTCTTTTTAAAAGTCTGTTTATAAATATTAAATAATAAGTTTGGTAAAAAGTGTATTTTGATACAATGAGACACAAATTGTAGTTTTGGGATATATAAAGTTCCAATCAAGATATTCTTTTGATGAGTTCATGAAATTTTAAAAATAATTATATTTTTATAAAATCCTATTATTAAATAATATTTATTAAATATAAATTATAATATCACTTTATTATATCAAATATAATTTTTATAAGGGTCTAAAAATGGTTATTGTTAAAAAAGCCATGTATTTTTAAATAAAATGTGATTTTTTATTTAAAATTTTAAATTATAATATTTATAGAATTATTTTGATAAAATAAATATTATTTTGGAAATTTTAATGTTGAAATTATCCAATTGTGATGTTTTATTATTTTTTTAGACTGTCGAATTTTTGGATAAAAATTAAATGTGGTATAATTATATGATATGTATTATGATATCATAATCCAAAAAGTGATGTAATAAATACTATACAGGGTTTCCACAAAAAAATTATACCTCCCATTTAAAATAATTTATTTTTTAATTTACTTTATTCAGTTTATAAACCCATAATGAATCCTCCAAAACCTATATTATATTTTTAAGGTTTTAAAATAAATTCTTTATAACCTTGACTCACTTCCGCCCCAACAAGGGAATTAATTTTATTTGTTCAGTTATTATCTCTATAGAAATTATAAAATCTCCTCTTTGATATAAACCATTGGAAAATGGACGGGGTTTTAGTTTTGATTACTTTATCATATAGATCCCAAAACCTATGTTTCGAAATTAATAACAAATTCCCCTATCTTTTTCAATATAAACCCCCCAAAACCTCTATTCTGATTCACAAAAACCCTTATAACCTGATTTTAACTTTAATTCCCTCTCTATATCCCACCCAAGGTTCCCCCAAACTCTTAATAATGTCCTTCCAAAATTTAAGAAGCAGCTTCTCAAGGTAAGAGATCATCTCCCTATCCTCTTTATTCATGATCCTTCTTCATGAAATACCTTTTTATTTTTGATATTTCATGTTGGGATATGCTTTTACACATACCTATTAATTTTCTTGTGATTAACAAGTAATTATAGACCTTGTTATATTTTATTCACCCCTTATTTAAACCATTATGTACACCCATTATGCCACAAAAATTATCCTATGATTTTCTATGTCAAGCATATGTGTAGTGATTAACCATAACCAGATACACTCATGGGTATTAATCTAGTTGTAACTAACCTTAATTGATTGTGTATTTACATACATGTAACCTAAACACCTTAATCACGGGGTTAAAAATAATGAATTATAACCTTTTGTTGTATGATATATGTAGCACGTTTATGCATGAACATGATATGAAAGTGATAGGTGGGACCAAAATTATATATCCCTCCAATGCATTGCGTAATGTTTTCTTCTCATGAAATTCCATGTATTTTTCATGATAGTTTTTCATAATCACACTATGTTATGTTGTCTTTGTGGTAACCACAGACTAATGTTTATGATTTCTTGGTTTATGTTGTTGCAATATTTATATGTTTCCTTTATGTATTCATTTTATATCATTCCTCATTATTCAACATTATTATTATCACCCCCACCTATATTACAGTGATATTCCTCTTGGATCACATGCATTTATTTCTCTTATGTTATTATTTTTTAATTTCCTTTTTGGGCATTATATCTCACCCCTTTATTATTCATATCCCTCGGTTATCCCTTGTAGTTTTAGAAGTCCCATGGAATATAATTAGATGTGATCGATTTTTCAAATAATATTGTATTTTTTTCAGGTCGTTAAGTTATATACAAAATTACCCAAAGACACTAGGCCTAATGAAATTTTGAAGTTAGATTAAGTGTATATTTTTGTAATAGATCATGAATAAATATGTTTTAATGATATGGGTTTTCATAGATGATATCATAGGAAATTTGAGTTATTTTAGGGATTAGGATTATAAAAACTGAGTGAAATCCATATTAATAAGAATAAAATATAGGTAAACATCCATAAATTTTGGTAAAGTATTGAGTAAGTTGTTTAAAAGAAAATACATCTCTTTTTGGATATTACATGTGGATGTGGCTAAAGAACTGTTGTACATAGGGGTAAAAACCCTAAAGAAGAATCATTGATCTGGATTCTATCGTAACCTTGTGTATGAAAATAGGCCTTGTTTCACACCATGTTTGGTACTCCTAGGGGATATTATTTTCTAAATTCACAAGCTCCTCATGAACAATTATTATGGGAAGAAAATTTCACATAATATTTTATTTTAGGAAATATATCCTGGATAAAATATATTGAAGCATATTAATTCATTAGTTTAAGAATATATGAAATTTATGAGTTATCCTATTAATGTTCATGGTTTCCCATTTATGCCTTTAATAGTTAAAAAACTTATAACCTGTAATTTTCCATTTATTTCTATTGAATGACAATAAATAACATGAACTCAATCAATAAACACTGTCATGGGAAATGAGATGATGGGTCAAAGGAGATGACCAACCTGATGGACAAGGAATCATGAAATTCAGAGAAATTATTTATTAATTAAATCATTTTTTGAACAAAAATTTTAATTATGATGAATGGCTGAATCAACCTGAGAAAGATAGTGTTCTAATTGATACCTTTATGTGATAAAGGCCTATGACTTTTAGAGGATATTTTGATCCCTTAATTTAAAAGTAATGGAACACCTCCATTAAAATTATCTTATTTATCCTTAAATAATTTAGGATGTAGAAGGTTTTGATGGTTGTTTATCATATGGTGTGATAAGATGGTCAATGGTTGAAGTTTCTCAAAAATACTATGCTCGAGGAAAAGACATAAGTAGTGGACATGAAATAATTCTAGAAAATACTTTTCAAATAATATTTTTATCTAACTCTCCAACATAAAATGGAATTGGATTTATTTAAAATCAATCATAATGATGATGAATCCATCATAGAATATAAGGAAAATTTGACAAGACTTGATTATTACGACGCTTTCTTTTTTATTATACCTGAAAGTAAAGTTGTAATTTTATTTGGTGGGCTATATCAAAATATACAATAATGTTAGATATTCCAGACTTTGAAATCAATGAGGAAATTGTTTTATGTGACCTCAGATTTGAAATTGAAATCAGTTAATCTCAGGGGTATATTAAGACTAGATAAAAGAAGTCAAGAATGGATTTTAATTTAGGAATCATGATCGAAAAATCTCATGGGGTAGAAAATTGAATCATCCGAACTATAAAAAGTGTGGGAAGAAGCATTATTGAAATTTTCTGAATGGGAAAAGGAAATGATTTAAGTGTGTTGAGGAAGGGAACCTAGACAATGATTATCAATGGGAGAAACCCACCAATGTTATGTAAGGAATGAATTCTCCATTTAACCCTCACCCAATATTCCAATGTTTCAAATAAAAGGAAAATGGTCAGTATATGAATAAATTCCCTAAGCCAAGGTGTGTCCTCCAATGGTCCTAAGGCCATCATTTTTTATTGATTATTGATAATCCACCTTTAAAGGGGTGAAGTGGAACCCTTACAAGGCCCGTAGGCGTAAGTATTACATGTCCTGTAGGCCTTAGTGAAATTCATTGCCCGTAGACTTCAAACATTACATACAATCTAGACTAACTACTTGGAACTGCTCCTTCGCAGCATCTTCATCGTGAAATAAGCTCTCCACCTTCGCATGGTTGTTCGGCTAGGCTTTCTCGTGCATGCACAGGCTTGTCCCGATGGCAGGTGTCATACCCTCTCATTCTTACAATTCATTTAGCTTCTGCTGTGGTGAATGCTTATTGCACATCCTCCTTATAGAGCATGTTCCTTGTAGGTTGTTTGGTTTTTATCTGCACTTAAGGTGGCCCAAAGGACTTGATGTGGCCCAAAGGCCTTACTGACCCGAAGGCCTGGGTGGCCCGGAGGCCTTACAGGACGCAGGGACCAAATCGGTGTCCCGAAGGCCCAAATGGGGGAATTTTCTCAGCTTCTATAGTGCCAAACAGTGCCTGCTACAATTCCTGCTATAGTGCCTACTACAGTACTATACAGTTCCCTCTACAATACCTGATATAGTACTACTACAGTGCTGCTACAGTTCCTCAGAAATTATGCCTCCACCAGGATTTGATCCATGGTCGCTTGGATGCACTTGTGGAGTCCATACCAACTGGGCTAAGGCTCATGTGCCTAAGACAAGGTTTGTCGATGATAACCAACGACAACAACCTAAAAGGTATAGAGATCAAGGAAGAATATATACATCACAACTTCTAAGTGAGGTCCTAATAACAAAGTGGGGATATGTATTTTATTTATTCATTCACGTATAGTGAATGTACTGTTTGATTATCATTTATGTATTGTTTCATGTCTCACAAGATTAGTATAACTATTTAAGGACCAAATCAAAACATGGAATTCGGGTTATCAATGATGATGTTAAATGGGTCAATTGTTACATCCCAAGAATATAACTTATTCCCTATCAAAATTTGTGGAATGAATTTCACAAAAAACTTTATGATACCCCCTTATTAGAATTTGATTCTATCCTATAAATGAATTATATTTCCTTGTAAAGATTCAATATAAATTGTTGAGAGATAGAAATCACCCTCTGTATCAAAATTTTTCCTCTCATTCTATAAAACATCATGGAGGATAGTGAATTTTATTCGGTATTATCATCTCAAGTGTGGATATTCTTTCCTTTTGATAAGGAGTATCTAGTAAAAATGATTGACACTAAATAAAAGATCCTCCTGAATGAAATGTACATTGTAATGAAATTTATTGATTTGTTTCCTGAATAATTAACTGGCATTCATCCAAGATTTGAGGTTAAGTTCTCAATCGAGCTCATACACAGATCTTTTCTAATATCCAAGACTCCATATAGAATGAAAATTATTGAGCTTAAGGATATAAAGAAAAAATTACATGAGAATATATATTAAGGGTTTATAAACCCATGTTCTTTATAGTGGGGTGCATTGGTCCTCCTCATCAAGAAGAAAGATGGGTCAATGTTACTCTACATTGATTATTGTTTTCTCAATAAGATCGCGATAAAAGAGTGTCATCTTCCACATATTAATGACTTGTTCGATTAGCTACATGGATCCCAACACTTCTCTAAGGTGAATCACTAGTCGTGATATTATCAAGTAAAGGCAAAGGAGGAGGCACTACTGGAAAAATACCCTATACCAACGGTTTTTAACCGTTGGTATAGGTCCCCAAACTGTTGGTATAGGCTATACCAACGGTTTGGAGGACCGTTGGCAAGTAAGCCGTGACAATAGGTCTATACCAACGATTCTGAAAACCGTTGGTATAAGTAATTAGAAAATCTATACCAACGGTTCTCAAAACCGTTGGTATATGTATTTCAAAAAAGAAACATATGGTGGGATTTGATCCCAGGACCTCTAGTTTATAACAGAATGACTTAACCACTAACCTAACATGACTTTTGTTTACATAATTTCATAAATATATATATGTATTGTTCTAATTATTTTAAATTTTTATTTATATAATGTTCTCCGTAGGTAGATTCCAAAAAATCAAAGGACCTTTCCCAACGGTTTGCAAAACCGTTGGGAAAGGTCTTGCTTTTTTGGGTATTCTGGTCGAATGTTGAATTGTGGACACCCTTTCCCAATGGTTTGGGCAAACCGTTGGGAAAGGGTGTCCAGAATTCATCCTTTCCCAACGGTTTGGCCAAACCGTTGGGAAAGGTGGCCAAAAATGGGATTTCCCAACGGTTTGGCCAAACCATTGGGAAAGAATACCTATACCAACGGTTTTTACAAACAGTTGGTATAGAAGCGTTGGGAAAAATCATTTTTCCAGTAGTGAGGATATCCCCAAGACTACTTTTTGAACAAGGTATGGGCACTAAAAGTTCACAGTGTTTCTATTTGGACTCACCATCACTTTATAAATCTTATGAAATTAATACATATAGTCATTGTGTATTAACTTGATAATTTTTTTGTATTTATAAATGATATTATCATCTAGTCTAAAAGATAGTAGGAGCATGAGGGGCATTAAAATTTGGTATGAGAGACCTTTCCGATGGAAAATGTATATGATATGTATAGTAAAAATGAGTTTTGGTTGGAGTAACAATCTTTCTTAGGGTATCTTATCACCCAAAAAAATTATTTTTTATCCATAAAAAATAAAGAAAATTTAAGAATGGCCCACACTAACATATGTGATGGAAAAACATAGTTTCATTATATTAGCTAGGTATTATCCTCGATTTGTGAGAAAATTATCATAATTTTCAAGACCACTAACCAAGTTGACTCATAATGGAGTCAGGTTTTCTTGGGCTAATGAATGTAAAGAAATAATTAAATTGATTAAGAAAAGGATAATCATTTTACATGCACTCACCTTACCCACCAATGGGGAATGATTTTTGATCTACAGTTATAAATTGAAAAGGGGTTGGGGTTGTGTACTCAAGAAAGATGAAAAAGTGATACCCTATACCTCACACCAATTAAATATCCTTGATAATAACTACCCATCACATAATATAGAATTTGAAACAATGACCATTGTGTTGAAGATTTAGTCAAATTATATCTACGGATAAAGGTGTGATATATATAAAAATTAGAAAATTCTCAAGTATATATTCACACAGAAGGAGATCAATATAAACCAAAAAAAGTGGTTATAGTTGATCAAGGATTATGATATTTTAATCCATTAAAATCTCAAAGAAATTTAAAAAAATTACCATCTTCTCTGAGTAGAAAGGATCTAGAACCCCTATCCCTAAAGAGGATTTCAAGGGATCCAATATTGTTGGACAGAAAAATTATTGAAATAGGAATAATAAAGGGATATTCATTCTACCTTTGTTACATAAATACTCAACCACATGTTCTTGAGGTTATCAATATGGCCATGAAAGATGATGAGTTGGTACTGAAGAAGGTAGAAATTATTCTAGAGTTAAACTTTTCTAACGATGAATTTATAATGTTTAGGACATGGATATGTGTCCCATAAATACCAAAACTATAGGGGAATCTTTTGGACGATGTTAATATCTCATCCTTCACTATTAATGTTGTACTCACAATTTTGTATATATATTTGAAGTAAAACTTCAGGTGGGATATCATTAAGAGATATAATGTGGAATTTGTATCTTAATTCTTGATATGCCAATAAGTGAATGCATAATAATAGAATTCCAATGGTGTGATTCAAACATTTCCCATAACAGTATGGAAATGGGAAAACATAACCCTATATTTCATTATAGGGCTCTATAAGACACATAAAGATTATAATTCAATATGGGTAGTTATTAATCACCATAAAAAGACAAAATATTTCATTTTTATTAGGGAAGATTTAACTTTTGACCAAATCGCCATGATATATAAAAGGGAAGTGGAAATACTAAATGGAGTTCCACTCTCTATTTTATCTAATTGAGATATAAGGATTACATCATGTATTTGGAGAAGCCTTTAGCAAGCAATGGATACAGAACTAAACTTTGACACTACTTATCACCCACAAATGGATGGTTAGTCTAAAAGGAACATCAAAACTCTAAAGGATATGGTGAGATCAAGTTTAATGGATTTATAATGATTTTGGGATGAACACCATCCCCTAGTGGATAACTCATATAATAATAGTTTTCATTTTAGTAACCAAAAAACACTTTATTGGGCTCTATATGGGAAGTGGTGTTGTACTCTAACATGTTAGGATGAAGTAGGAGAGCAGAATCATATGGGACATAATCTTATCCAATACATGATAGAGAAATTTCAAACCATTCAATGTTATATGAAATCCGCACAAATTTTAAAAAAAGTTATACAGGCAGTCATTGATGGAACTTGGATTTTGAGGCTGGGGATAAAGTGTTCCTTTATTTATCACCATGGAATAAATTCATGATGTTTCTGACTATTGAAAAGATTATTCAGATATACATCATCCCATTCTAGATCTTTTATTTCATCGAAGTTGTGGCCTATCAAATATCACCCCCACTAAACCTATCTCAATTACATTATGTGTTCTATGAATCCCTATTGAGGAAGAACATACCAAACCCCTCACATGTACTTAATCCATAAGTCATACTATTGTAGAATGACCTTTAATATTACGATCAATTTATGATGGTATTATATCATAGAGACAAAGTTTTATTAAACAATACCACTCACAAAGTTAAAGTGTTGTGGTAGAACCATAAGTTTTTGGAAGTGGCATGGGAACCTGAAGAGGCAATGAAACAAAAGTAACCTATTCTTTTTTAGTTTATGCACAATATTTTTTGGGTTAATTTTCTGAAGGGGGTAGTAATGTTATGACCTGAAAATTTATAAATTAATTTCTCTTTTTTAATGAATAGATTCATTATTATGAAATAAATTTATAGAAATCACATGCAATACTTTGGTTATTTTGGATAGCTATATAGTGTTTCAGATTTAAAAGGTCATTAATCATCATAAATATTTATTATATATCAATTTTATAGTGACAATCAAGATTAGTATATTAAGGGTTATGATAAATCCAATTTGACAAGGAAAAAGGAATAAATGACTTCAACCAGTAGGATCATACCCTATTAAGACCATTTATCAGAGCCTTCTAAGGAGTGATAATCACTAGGATTTTCTCATGAACAAGCCCAAGATGAGATTCAACAACTAGATAATGAAAAAAAACTATCAATGGGATATGCTAAAGCTCCTAGAGATCACAACCCACACAATGTTTTCCAAACCACCCCAAGAAAATGTCACTTTTCACTGCTTAAACTTAGGTAATTCATTGGCGTAATAAATTTTTGGGTATTTGTTCCATAATATTATGAATTTTTATATTCTCATTCCATAAAAAATTATTATATTTAAACATTTTTATTATTACTTTTATAATTATTGAATAATTGTTTTTAGAAAAATTGGATTTTGATAGGATTAATAAAAAATTATATTTTTGGGATATGTATAGTTTCAATGGAGACACACTTTTGAATGAATTAAATAACTTTTTAAATAAATTTTATTTTAATAAAATATTATTATAAATTTACATTTATTTAATATAAGTAATACTATAATCTTATAAATTCAAATATGATTTTAATTAGGGTTAGAAACCTATTACTATCAAAATAACCAGTATTTTCAATAAATGTGGGTTTTTTATTTTAAAGTATAAATTTAAATCTTTAGAGAATTATTTTTAAAAAATAAATATTATTTATGAAATCATTATGTTGAAATTATCAAATAGTGATTTTTCAAAAATTTTCTGAGAGAGTTAAATTTTTGGGTAAAATTTTAATATGATATAATTATATGATACATATTCTAACATCATAAAATACTTGTAGTGATATAATATACCCAAAGATTAGGGAATATCCCTTTTTATTAATGAAAATAAAATAAAATAGAATAAGAAGAAATATGGGGTCATACACGCACACATGCGCTCGTACCCTAGGAGAACCAAATAAAAGAACTGAAATATCAAAGTCACATGGATAAGAAGTGTCATAGTCATCATCCCATCCAGAATCATCATCAAGAGGACCATTGGACCTGGTAACCATTGTTGGCTTCAGGTATGAGTAGTCCTTCCTTGGTCTCACTTTCTTAGGAGGAACAGGTTGAAAACTGTCAACATCCAAAACCATATTCTTACCTTTGGAAAATGCTTGACTATAAGTTAGTTTTTTTGGGGAGTCATCCTCCACATCATCCCACCTTCCCTGAATTCCATGTGTTTCCTGTAATTTATAAATTTCCAATTGGGTCTTTGAAATAATCTCACCATCACTGGGAGTTTTTTTCTCCTTAGGCACAGGATCCAATATTTCCTTCAACACTCTTGGCATCACATCTCCCCCACCCCGGGCAACATGCTCAGGAGTCAAAGAATTCATGCACTCTTCTTGAGGCACTTGAGAAAAATCCCGAGAAGCATCATCCACCACTTTCAAAACATTATCACCAATATTCTCTGTATCCATATCCACTTGAGGAACCTGAGCGAATTTGTGAGAGGCATCATCCACTGCCTGTGAAGGAGTAGCATCCATATGTTGTTCTGTTGATTGATTTGTAACCTTCTTTCTACAAGAAACCTCACTATTCCCTTTTAATTAGAAAAAGGTATATACATCATTTTTACAACACTTCTCTTTGATATGTCCAATCACATGACAATCAAGATAAAAGTCAGGCAGTCTCTCATACTCCACCTTTAAATAGATATCATCATCTAAGGAGGACAATACTATATTATGAATTAGACAAGTACTTAAATCAACTTCCACCAGAACCCTAGCATAGTGTCCAAATTTCATAGCCTCAGTGGTCCTGTCCATTTTAATTGGAATACCCACCACACAAGAAATGTCAAAAAGAATTTTAGGATGCATAAGATCCAATGAAGGCCAAAAAATTTAATCCACAGCTGAGCCCTGGTATTTTTTATGGATAAAGGATTGAAACGAAAGTCCCATTCCTGAAAGCAAATCATACCTGGCTTCAGAGAAATTGACCCAAACCCCCAAGATCTCCACTTGAGATCCTCATATGGAAATATAATGTGGAAAAATCCATGCCCTATAGGTATGCATCTCCAATCATAAAACCCCCATGTAGAGGTTAATTTCTGAACCAAATCATCAATCCTCCAAATTTGACAACCTCCAGGAAGAACTAATCTAGCAATAATTGAATTCTCACATATCTTGAATCTGCCATGGATAGCTTCCCTGTTAGAAACAACATGGGAAGTATAACCCTTTATAACAATTCACACAGCAATATCATCATGAACTAAAGAAAAATGTCTTCTGTCAGAATCCCCTCCACCGCTTGCAGGACCCCTGCTAGATTTACCGGCATCTGTCAATTTTCTAGATGAAGGTCTAATCTCCACCCTCTCTGAAGGGATGTTTTCAAGGTCACTCTCTACAAAAGGTCGAGGATAATCCATTCCTCTGTTCATACTGGAGTCTAAAGGGTGATTCCCACTCATCCTGTTCACTACAAATCTAGACAACCCCACGCCTAGAAGATACGACTCCTTCAAAATGGGTTGTACGATTTTCACCACCGTAGGTGGATGAGAGTGGGAAGAAGATGCAATCGGAACATCATACAATCCCAAAAAGGTTGCATTGAATCCCACAGAACCGTCGAACTTAGTAACCATCCATGTGATCTGTCGCTGATCTATTGACGCAGCACCCATCGAAACCCGTCGAAAATCGTAGGCATCACCAATGACCAGATTTGATGATCTGCAGGTCACCAAAGCTGAAGTTGAAAACGGTTTAGAAATGGTGCTCGGAGCAGTGGCATGAGCCACCCGTGGAGCCGTAGGGAGCTCAACAATGCCAAGCAGGTTGGAGCCAAGAAATGAGGAACAACCATCTTTTAGAAACCCTAGATCTGGAGCACTCCGTATTCGCCATGAGAGGGGAAAGACCAGACTCGCGCCATCCTCTCTTACCATCAATTCAAATGTGTTGTTGGGTAATGAGGTATTGGGCTGGCCTGGCCACCTGTGCATCGTACGTCTCCAGTGAGGCCCAAGGTTTCCAACCCTAGGGCTTGGGCCAATTCCCAACAGGGTAGAGGGGACCACGAGTGGTTTTCTAGCATATAGTGTGTGTTGCCCTGTGAGGACTCGAACTCGGAACCTCGGGGTCAGGGCACCACTACCTTTAACCAACTCACATGTTCCCCATGGGCGATCATGTTGTTAGGTAATGAGGTATTGGGATGTCTTGCCCATCTGTGCACCGCACATCCCCAGTGATGCCCAAGGTGACCAACCCTTGGGCTTAGGCCAGTTCCCAATAGGGTAGAGGGGCCCATAAGTGGTTTGCTAACATATAGTGTGTGTTTCCTTGCGAGGACTCGAACCCAGAACCTCAGGATCAGGACGCCACCGCCTTTAACCAACTCACCCATGCCCTACGGGAAAAAATAATTTCAAACGTGTTGTTGTGTAATGAGGTATTGGGATGGTCTGCCCACCTGTGCGCCGCACATCCCTAGCGTGGCCCAAGGTGGCCAACCCTTGGGCTTAGGCTAGTTCCCAACGGGGTAGAGGGGTCCACGAGTGGTTTCCTAGTAGTGATATAATATATATAATATAAATAGTATAAATGATCAAAATTATGTTTCTAATTTTAATATAATTAGTTTTTTATGTTATTTTATTAATATTATCATCCATTAATGAATCCTTCAAAACCTATATTATATTTAAATTTTATAGAAAAATTATTTATAAACATGACTCACTTCCACATCACAAGGGGTGTTATTTTAATTTATTTTATTATTATCCTTATAAAATAATGAAAATAAATCATATTTGGAATAATCCATTTGAAACCAAAAATAAGGTTTTTAGATTTTATCACTTTATCATAGAGTCCAAAACCTGAGTTTGGACATTAATAAAGAATTATTATCTCTTTTTATATATAAACCCACTCAAAATCTCGTTATACTACACTAAAAATACCAAGATACTTAATTTAATCTACCCCTCCCACTATAGTGAACTCCCATGTTTCCCCTAGCTATTAAGAATCTCCTCCCAATATTTATGGAGCAGCCACTCAAGGTAAGGGATCATCTCCTCCAATTTATTAAAAAACCTTATCTATGTTATGACTTTTTATTTCTAATTTTTCAAGTTGGGATTTGTTCTTAAAAATACATATTACCATCCTAATTATTTCCAAGTAATTAGAGATCCATTTCTCTCTCATTGTCTCCATGTATAAACCATTATGTACACCCGCTATGATACTAAAATAATCCTATGATTTTTCATCCCAAACATTTGTATAGTGAATACTCATATCCATTTCAACTCAAGGGTAGTTGTGCATACCTTTCATGAATTGGGGATTTAGAGGTATGTAACATGTAATCCTTAATCATCAGGGGTTAATTTGATGAAATACATCCATATTTTGTATGATCTATGTGCAACAATTATGCATGAACATGATATGAATGTGATGTTGTGCCTAGAGTTATTAATCTAATGACTTGTATTTTCCCAGTTTTATTTTTAGAAATTAATTGGGAAGATTATAAGATCAGGCGCTAATTCACCGTGCGATTCTGAGGCCTGGTGTGCCCAGAATGGTTTGACGAAAAATGTTATGTTTTTAATAGTGTGCATCAATAGTTCTATTGAAAAAGTGGAATAAATCTTAAACAGGTTCTTGGATCATAAATATGAGGGCACAGTTGCATTTAAGATAGAAGGTTTACCCTATGAGTTACTTAACTTTTGTCATCACGGGTCTGCAGTGAGAAAACCTGAAAAGTACATAACCATAAATAAAATAATTGAATAGAATTATATTATTTTAATATCTTAATAACTCATAAATGGTAACTCGGATTAAAAATATGAGATGAATGTTGAGCTCGTGAGGGTGTGATTTTCTTATGAGGGACCTTACCTCGACCATCACCGGTCATGGGTGAAAGTTAGTTTTTTTGATGCGAACATCAATAAAATATTAAATAAAAATATTTTAAATTTGATGTTACATGTTGAAGTAGTGATAGTTTATTTTTTTAATAATCCTCCTCAGAGATCCAGTGTTATCATCATAACCCTGGATTTTTTCTGAGGCAAGGGTAGGAGGCTCTCGCTGAAAACAATAGTTTGGAGACTAGAGCTCTAATTGAGATAAAATGGATCAATGATTGAAATACAGATCAAACATTGAAGAACAATCACACAGAGACCATTCTTCATTATCGATTGAACCAAATTGATGTAGGGTGTGAGTTTTAAACTATTTTCATTACCCATTCTTAATCGCTACAATGAAAGTGGATTAATCGACCAATAATTAATACATAGGTTGTACATACATTGGGTTGGATTTTACCTTACGGGGTTTTTTGGGGATTGTTTATCAAATATTTATTATGCATTTTTGTGGATTTTAATTAATCATTCTAACAGTGACAAACCAAGATCGACACGAACATCGATCGAGGTTTGTTCCTCGTTATTGATTAATGATTTTCTCCCTCTATTTTAATTTGTCGAAGGAATTATTCGTTTGAATTGAAACTAGATAATTCACAATAAATATAACCTTGGACTCTTTATTCTTGGCGCAATGATTGTATATCGCAGATCTGGGATGGACACGACACGACGGACGTGCGACGACCACAGTGGTGAATGGATCCAGGCGGTGCGAAAGATATGTCCACTCAAACAAATTTCCACAAGGATAGATTTTGGAATATATTCAAGCCTACAGTAGTGAAGTTAGCAACCAAAGGATCATAATGTTGGTTCCATCTTCAAAAATAGAGAAGTAGGGCTATGGAGGCCAATCATATATGGTGATCCCACAGCGGTGATATATGGCGACACTGTTAGTGGCGCGCGATGGCACGACCACCCGACATTAGGCGGTAGCTGGATCAATGTACAATGGTAGAGGGGCCCATGATGGTGTGGCCACGAGTGGTGACAAGAATTTGTGGTCAGGGCACACCATGGTAGTGCGGACCGGCGACGCGGCATGGCGCTGCGTCAGACCGCGTGTAGGAGGAGCTGCCTGTCAAGACATCCATATTGACCTGGCGGGGAGGCGGTAGCCTCAGCATTTGTGTGGACCGATTCGTCCCACATTTGAGCGGGTTAGGCTAGAGATGGTGGTCCTGGATTATAGCAGTCTAGGAAAGTAGAATGGTCTGGGCCCAACCGGGGCAGGTCAGACCCGGCGGGGCGGGTCGGACTGGATCCAGAACCCACCAGACCCTTTTCACTAAAAGTCCCTTAACTTTCAAAATGTAAGTCCGTTTGATTATCTATTTTTCGTGTTGGGACCATCGTAACAAAGAGGTACTTTGGAGACATATTTTTGTGTTTTTAGTTGGACAAGAAGGTTCTGGTATTGTTGTCTTTTTATTTACTATAAGGGATCAATGCAGGATCCTGATCTAATTATAGAGGTTGAAAGTAGAGATTGATATCTTACCTTGGTCTTCTCTATGAAGGATCGATGCAGGATCTCATTAAAACCATATAGAAGGACTCATATTAAGATTTGAGTTGTCTCATCTCGGCTTTGATAGTGACTCAGCTCTCTGGATCATAAATTTCACCAAGAGGCTCGGATGGTCCTCACTTCTCTTCATGTTACCATATATAGGGTTTGTGGAATAAGTGTGACAAATATTTACATGGGAAACTATCCCTTTTCTAGGATGATGTTCCAAGTAGGTCCTGGATTCCCCTAGTGATCCCTAGGTGTATGACCCCCTATATGTGTAGTGATATCAGATTCATTCCAATGTGACTTGACCTGACCAGGTTTCTTCAGGTAGTTCTCAGTGTTTTCTCTTTGGGAAGGGACCAAATTAGCGAGGCCTCTTTGAAAGGGTATCTGATGACTTAGCTTGGGGATTGAGTTATCCTGGAATGATAATACCTTGAGCAACATCCTATGACCATAGATTGGTTTGGATATTGAGACTCCTTAGCTTACCAATACCAGATGTCTAAGGAAAATTCTTTAAGTTTCAAGACAAAATGTTCTCTAGGAAACAGTTGGTAGAATTGTTCTATGTGATTTCTATCAGATATCTCGAGGAGTTAGATCTCTCAGAATCATGCATGCTAAGAGTGGAACCATATGGCTCGCAGTGGATTAGACCTTGAGTCTTGGAATACTTTATGAGTATACCTAAATTTTCTTGTTGTATGTATTGTTGATGTATACCTATGTTGAGCTAACTGTTTACTCTTAGTGGTGATTCCTTTTTGTTATTTTACTTTGTGTTTTAGGGTGACTAACTGCGTATTGTTTTAGTTTCACCTGTACGATCTTTGCCCACCTGTGTCATGTCTTGTGCAGACTGTCGACTCTTTGACAGTCTTCTAGGAAAACTTGAACAAGGTGCGGCCTAGTGTTATTAGACAGATCAAGGTGTGTTTTGGGGATTAATGATAGCAGTCTAGTGTCTTACCTTGAATTTATTTTAGGTGGGGTTTTTGTGGCTGAGCTTCAGTACTTGTGTTAGAGACTCTTTCCTACTGGATGGCTTGTATTTTGTCCTAGTTTTACATTACTACTTGTATTTCTTTTATAAATTATTGTTCAGTATAAATGGTAGGTGTGCATTTTCCTTAATTTTTTTTACTTTCCAGCATCTTTGTCTTGGAGATGTGCAAGTGTGTACAGGTTCTTTGTAAAATGACTCCCATTGTGGGATATGCATACTCGAAACTAGTCACCAGCCCTTGGCCTATCAGAGGCTATCTTGTGGTAGTCACAGCATAGGACCCGACAGATGGTTATGGAAGAGTGGAATCAGAGGAGTTTAGTTCTACCTTAAGAACTCAGAATCTATGATTTTGGTTTTGGGAAACGGTATTGAGTGTTTCAAGTTCGACTTTCAGGTCAGGGAATCCAGTGTTGGTGTGATAGCCAACGTATCCAAACATCAGGACCCTGAATTCTATTTATTGATTTGGTACATTAAAATACTAATTTTAATGAAAAATTATGGTACATGCATCATATAGGAATGGGTTGTGTTTTCTATGTCCATCTTGAGTCATCTCACCCGGTATACTCTATTGATCGTGGTACACCTTGTTTTTCTTCAAGATTCTTCCACATAGGTAGCCAACCATGATTACACTGTATGATCACGAGGATGATATGTGGGGTTAAACGATATGTGCATAGGTATTTTTACTAGAGAAAGCACCTTTGGGAGGTGTACCAGCTATATGACATCCTAGAGAGTAGAACATGGTACACATAGTATCAGTGGATGAAATGTTTGGACTGAGCTCACAATATGAGTTTGAGTGATAGAGACCCCTTAGGATATGAGGCGAGCCTGACTCGTAGGCATCTAAGTATTGTCTTGACGTGGTGACAGAGTTTTCCATCTAGTCAGGACACCATTTAATCAGATGATGGCCCTAGTGATGATCCTTCTATCTGGCTCGGTAGGTTGATGGTGGGGTTTTGATTTCCCAATCTTCTGATGAGGTGACTCTTCCATGGAAAAATTATGAGATACCTTTTCAGGGAAGGAGTTATCACCTTAGAATCTAATGGTTACACATTCCCAATTTCTTCTACAACTTTGATAGGAAGACATGGTACTGTCTAAGTATTCATTTAAGAATACTGATAATTCTATTTACAAAATTAATACAATATGCGACTAGTGATTCAGGTATCGAACCTTTGACCAAAATGTGTTTAGGGACATCTTAGATAGCTTTATTCCTCTATGAATTCATACTTATTCTAGGGTTCTATAAAAACATTTTATGGTTTAATGTACCTTGGACGACTCGATACAACAAGTGAATATCAGTAGGGGAAAGCAGGGGAAGATACCTAGGGAGTATGAAACTGATATCAATATCAGAGACTAGATGTGTGATAAATTCTGAGAGGATGTCCCAAATAAGGGTATATATAGATCATGACTCATAGGATGAGTCCATTCATCATGGAGAGAGGAAATTCTTTTCGTGTAACAATTGGAGGCATCTCACAAGAGATGGCCTAGTCCATCATACTACTGGTAGGGAAATGGTGGATGGGCCACCAAGGAAGAGGTAGTGATTGGAATAGATGGATCTGTAGGGTGGTAGGTGTGGTAGGAGTTGTGAGAGAAATATGAGGTTATATACATTTCAACATGTTACCACCACAACCCCCACGTGGTCTACACCAGGATCAAGGAGTTGGAGGAAAGGGGATGGGGCAGCTACATTTGGTCAAGGCATATGACCCAAAGGCTCTAGTAATAATTTCAGGTATGTTTTGTGTTTATTCATATCATCATTATTAATATAAAGAGGTCCTAATCATTCTTCCTTATCAAGAATCTTGTTTGAGGCCTAGAGTTTTCAATTAAACGGTTGACTTGAACCTTACGTATCAAGATACCTATGGGAGGAGACTCGATAATCACATTAGTGCTGACAGTGTGATATGACCCTTAGGGTGAGAGTTTTAGTTGGAATGTCTTGGTGGAAGTGTCAAGAACTTATGATGTTAGTATGGGTATGGACTAGTTATCCACAGTTCATGCTCAGATTGAATATTTTTTGAAAAAATTGTGTGGTAAGTCCATAGTGATGGAATGGGGTTTTCCTTGGTCAACAAAAAAGGAAACACATGTAGTATTAGATATAATTTGGTAGAGGAGGGTGCAGGTGATTTATATTCATTTGGATAGCCTGACCGTCAATTAATTGGATGTTATGACACCTAAAGTTTCTTATAATGGGGGAGAAGTATTAGTAAATCTTTTTTGATGAGGTTCTAGGTTTACCTCTCCACTTATATTTATAAATCTGTGTTTTTATACACCCTATTGTGGCACTGATATCGACATTATTATATCATATGGCTTTTGTAGATCTTCACAAGCTGAGGGTGAAGGTGGTGGACTTCTACAGGAAGGTCTTAGTAAGAACCAGTGTTCGAGGTTATGTGTGGATTGCCAATACTTTAACCAAGTGAACATGGAGAATGAGTATCCACTACCAAAGGGTCGATAAACACTTTGATAAGTTGAAAAGGGTAGCCTTTCATGTGGAAAAAAATGTTCCTGTGGGATTTTCATTTTTTAAGACAGAGCTTGATGATCCACCCGATGATGAGTTTTCCAGAGTTGGGAGTCGAGTAAGTAGTGTTCTGTGATGCATCAGGGACCAGACTTGGTTGTGTCCTGATATAGAGGAAAGTGGTGATTTCCTATGGTTCACATTATTTGAGACCACAGGGGAATAACAACATGATCCATGATCTTGAGTTGGCAATGGTTGTCTTCGCATTGAAGATGTGGCAAAACTACCTTATGGGCAGGAAGTTTATCATCTACTCAGACCAAAATAGTCTCAAGTAAATCCTCTCTCAAAAGGTTTTAAACCTAAGATGGTGAAATTGGATATATTTCCTCCCAGACTATGAATTTGAGATAGTCTATACTTCTAGGAAGGGGAACATGGTGTTATATGATCTCAGCCAATGAACGAGTTCTTAATTGTTGAACGAGTCAATAGAGTAGTTTTCCTTGTTACACTTTTAATTCATGGATATAGATGATACATATTACCTCCAATCGATGGTTGTTACCCCTCCTCTATTATAGTGAGTCAGGGAGGCAGAGTTCAGTGACACTGATGGTGAGAATTTAAGTGCTCAGTTGTCCATAGGGGATGTCCCAAATTGATATTTGAAAGTTAGAGAGCATGTATTTCCTTTCATAGGACACGTAGTAGTGGCAGTGAATTCCTAGAGTGGTGAGATGCATCAGGATACTCTTTTGGGTTTCAAGGTGAACATAGGGGATGATATAATAGGTTGAATCTATGTGTACCAATTGAAATAAAAGATAAGATCTTGTTTTGAATCAGTTTTTTTCTTTGTCAACACATCGTGTTGAGCCCATGTGCTTCGAAGGGTTTGTTATTTTCTTCCTTGGGGTTCTAGGAAGGGAGTGAGAAAGTATATAGATGGACTTCATGATGGGATTGTCACTTTAATCTAGGGGACATGATACCATTTTTGTGATCATTTATTGACTTACTAACTCATCCACTTCTTATCTTTTTAGGAGAAAAGTTCCGTAGAGAGATTGGGATGCCTCTATGTGCAGAACATAGCTCAACTCTATAGAATTCCATACATGATAGTTTCTAATTGGGACGATCTCTTTGCATCTAGGTTTTGGAGATTGAGGATTAGTATGAGAGGAACCTCCATGGGAAGTCGATTTCTTTAGTGCATGCTCGGTGGCAGCACGAGAATCTCTTGAAAAGAACATGGGAGAAGGGGACTCAGGTTCATGCTCATACCCACATCTATTTGGGTATCCATTTTTTTGGATTTTTTGGAAATAAATCCTTAAGGTGGGGAGAATAAAATGACTTGTAATTTCTCAATGTAATTTTTAGAAATTAATTAGAAAAATTATGAGACCAAGAACTGATACATCGTGTAATTACGAGGCCTGGTGTGCCCAGAATTGTTCAACAAAAATGTTAAGTTTTTAATAGCATGCATCAATGGTTTTCTTGAAAAAGTGTAATAACTCTTAAACGGGTGCCCAGATCAGAAATATTTGGGCACTGTTGAATTTAGGATGACAGTTTTACCCTAGGAATGACTTAACATTAGTTGGCATGGGTCTATAGTGAAAAAATCTGATAAGGATGTAACCATAAAAAAATAATTAAATAAAATTATTTTATTTTAAAATCTTAATAACTCATAAACAGTAACTCAGATTAAAAATCTAATACCACCATTGATCTCATGAATGAGTTCTTTCTTTAGGCAGGGCCTAATCTCAACCGATGCGGGTCGAGGGTGAAAGTATGTTTTTGGACGTGAACTTCATTAAAATATTAAATAAAAAATTTCAATTGGTTGTTATGTGTTGATCGATAGTTTATTTTTTTAATAAGTATCATCAGAGATCTAGGGTTATCATCATAAACCTAGAGTTTCTATGAGTCAATGGGAGGAGTCTCTCACCAATGATAACAGTTTGGAGACCAGAGCTCAATTCGAGTGACACCGAATTGGCGATCGGAATTCAGATAAAAAAACAATGAACGATTATGTGGAGAGAATTCTTCATTAGTGATCGAACTGAATCGAGGTAGGGTGTGTGTTTTAATCTTTTTTCCTTCCCCATTATTTATCCCTATAGTGAACGCGGATTATTTTACCAACCGATTAATGCACGGTTCGTGCGTATTGTGGGTTGGGTTTTACCTTGCGGGGCTTATTGGGGATTTATTATATAATATTGATTATCCTTTATTGTGGATTTTAGTTAACCTTTATTATAGAAATGAACCAATATTTCCATGAACATTGATCAAGGTATGTTCCTATTTGTTTATTCATTCTTTTCTCTCTCCATTCTTCATTCATCGCGAGCATTCTTTGTTTGGCCTGTGAGTCGACAATTCATGATCAATCAATCATTGGTCTCCAGATTCCTGGCATAGTGATATGATATTGAGGATCTAGGATGGAAAATTCATGACAAAGGTTTGACAAATACAGTTGGAAATTATTCAAGGCGGTGCAAAAGATATCACCGCTCGAACAACTTTGCACTGAGATGGATTGTGGCATGCATACGAGCCCATGATAATGAATGTTGTGGCCTGGGAATTGCAATGGTGGCTTTGTGTTGAATAATGGAGTTGCGTTGAGATAATGGCGGCTCGTAGAAGGGCAGCGGACAATGGTGGGGTATGGCAATGCAACCACCCGATAGCAGGCAGTCACTGGCTCAATGGCCGGCGGTGGAGGGGCCAACTGCGGCATGGTCGGGGGTGGCAATGGGATGTTGCGGTCAGGGAGGTCCATGGATTTGTAGACCAATGACACGGCATGGTGCCACATCTTATCGGTGGTCATGTGGTCCTATAGACCGCATGTGGGAGGAGTGGTTGGCCGAGTCGACTACATTAACCCTACGGGGCATGACGGTTGCCACAACTGGATGGACTGAGTCGACCCGCATTCGAGCGAGCTAGTCTAGAGCTAGCAGGTCGGGTCAACAGCGGGCTGGGTAGGGCCAACAAAATGGGACAGATCGGGTCGAGTCTGTTTGACGGTGTTTGACTAGACCAGGACCCCATCATCCCCTTTTTACTAAAAGTATCATAAATTTCAAACTGTAAGTCTGTTTGACATGTAGTCTGTGGAATTGGGACCCTCACAATGAGGTGATACTTTTGAGATTGTTTGGTGGGTTTAATGTTGGACTAGTGGGGGATGTTATCATTCAATTTTTCTTTAATATGAAGGATCCATTTCATATCCTTATCCCATCATAGAGGGTGACATTAGAGATTGAGATCTTACTCTTCGTCTTCTCTATGAAGGATCAATGAAAAATCCCATTCTTATCATAGAGAATGACCCATATTCATAACTGATTTGTCTCAGCCTGGCTTCAATAGTGGCTCAGCAGGCTGGGGCATGTATCACATTGAGAGTCCTGGTCGGTCCTCACTTCTCTTAATGGTACCTTTGGTAGGGTTTGTGGAATATTTCTAACGAATATTTACATTGGAACCTATCCCTTATCTAGGATGATGTTTCCAGTAGGGCTAGGATGTCCCCCCAGTGATCCCTGGGTGTAGGACCCCCTATCTATTTATCAATATCATATTCTTTACTTCATGACATGACCTAACCAATGTTCTTTGAGTAATTCTCAGTGTGTTCTCTTTGGGAGGGGCCCAAATTAGTGGGAACTCTTTGTCAGGGTCTCTGATGAATTCATATCTAGAAGACTGATTTCTCCTAATACGATCATACCATGATCAAAATCCTATGACCAAGGATTGGTTGTGATATCAAGACTCTTTTTCTTAGATAGACCAGATGTCTCTAAGAACATCATGACGTATCGGGACTAGATCTTATCTTGGATGCTTTTGGTACACTTTTTCTATGTGATTTCTATCTGATACATTGAGGAGTGAGATATCTCAAAATTGATCATGCTACGAGAAAAACCATATGGCTAGCAGTGGATGAGACCTTGTGTCTTGGAATCCTTTACGAGTATACCTCGATGTTATTATTATATGTGTTGTTGACATATATCTATGTTGAGATGACAGTTTATTTTCAGTGGTGTTTCCTGTGTGTTCTTTTACTTTGTGTTTCAGGGTTCCCTACTGAGTGTTTTTTTACTCACCTCTACATGAGATTGTTCCACACAGGTCATTTCTTATGAAGACGGTTGAATCATTAATGGTGTTCCAGGAAGACCAGTACCAGGAGGGGCCTTGTGTGATCAGACAGACCAAGGTGTGTTCTGGTGGCTTAAAGATGGCAGTCTAATGTTGTACCTTATAGTTGGACCAGGTGGGGTTTTCTGAGGATGATCTTCAGTACTTGTGTTATAGACTATTTATTTTTGATGTGATTTTATTCAATCTCAATTGTAATTTACTACTTTTCTTTATATCATACACTATTTTTGGGTGGTAGAGGTATACATTCATTTTATTTACTTAGTGTTTTTTTACTTTCCAACATCTTTGGATTGGAGTTGTGTTCATGTATATAGTTTCTTTGGAAAATTCCTTCCATTTGTGGGATATTCCTACTCAACGCTTGTCTCTATCCCCTGGGCTATCGGAGGTGGGCTTAGGGTAGTCATGACATGGGACTTGGGGGACATGTTATGAGAATTTAGTCATCCAATGTATTGGGTACTGTTTTCATCTCATGAGATCCCATGAATGGTGAATTAGAGGTTCTCATAAGCACGTTATGTTATTATATCTTTCTAGTTATCATTTATTTATGATTATGATGTCTTGTTTTATGTCATTTCCGTGTTTCTCTATTTCTTTTATGTTATCATGTTATATCATGACTCATTATTCAAGATTATTATTCTCACCCCTCTTATGATACATTAATAAGCCTATTGGATCACATGTGACAATTTATCTTACTATTTGATTTGTTTATACACTTAATGAACTTTATATCCCACCCTTTTCTTATGTACATCCCTAAGTTATCCCATACAGTTTTAGAAGGCACATTGAATAAAAGAACATGTTATGGAGTTTTAAATAATATTCTAGTATTAATTTAACAAGCGGTGATTCAAGTAAGCTAATTACCCAAAGACACTAGGCCTCACAATCATTTGGGGTTGTATTAATTGTATCATTATATAATAAATCGTGAATTATGGTGTATTAATTATGTGGGTTTCCATTGGAATGTTTCTGACTTCATCCCTAACCATACTAGAATGATAAGGTTCAAGAACTGAGTATCTACCACCTAAATACCCGAAATGAATAACGAGATATTGGATGAGGAACATAGTTCATCACTCTCAAATCATCTTGGAAGTACGGAGATATATATATCTAAAAGTGTATTTATGATGGGACAACATGAAGAGAGATATTTCTAAGTATGTATCTAGGTACCTAGTATGTCAACCTGTTAAGGCTAAGAGAAATGATTCTAATAATATATTATATCTATTACCCATACTATAATGGAAATCAAAAAATATCACCATCATTTTTTTCATGAGGCTGCCCAAAATATCAAAAATTCCATAATTTTATTTGGGTTATAATTGATCACCATAAAAAAGTTTGAGCACTTTATTTCTTTTAGATTACATTTCTCTGTTGATAAATATTCAAGAATATACATTAAGGTGGTGGTAATGTTGCATGGATTACAGTTTTTTTATTTTCTTCGATAGGGATATGAGGTTTACTACATTGTTTTGGAAAATTCTTCAACAATCTCTAGATATAGATTTTAATTTCACCACTACTTATCATCCTCAAATATATGTTCATTATAAGGGGTCCATTAAAACATTAAAATAAATATTTAGAGACTTCCCTATATATTTCAAAGGTGTTTTTGATCTGAAATTTTTTTTTGGAATTTTTTTACAATAATTATTTTCACTCAAGTATTCAGATTTAACCATATATATCCCTTTATTAAATGAAGTGTATAAATACAACATGATAGAATATATCTAGTGTAAGAAACATTTTGGGACCCAATCAAGCTGAGTAAATGGTGGATAAGGTTAGATAAATTTAATAACACACAAGAGCATATTATATTCAAAAAAGAGTTATACAAACAATCATTCATGAGATCAAGAGTTTGTAGTTTTTTAGCATGTATTTCTATGAATTTATCCATGTAATAAGTTTATGATATTTGGAGAGAATGGGAATTTGAGACCTAGATTTTCAATCCCTTTCAAATTATTAATTGCATCAGAATGTTTTCTTTTCAATTATCCAACCCACTAAATATATTATAAGTTATTGATTTTTCTCATGTATCTATCTTGAGAAAGTAAAAACAATATCCTTCAAATGATCTAAACTCAGAGGGTGATCTATTGGATCATGATCTTCCCTATGAAGAAACCTCCACTACAAATCCGGGATCATAAAGATAAAGTGTTATGGAACAAGAATACTCACCAATTTAAAGTTATCTGGAGGAATAAAAAATTAAAAGAAGATAATTGGGAACAAAAGGATGTGTTGAAATAGATGCATACTCATTTTTTAACATAGTTTGGTAATTTTGAGGGAGAAATTTATTTTATGTGGGGTAGTATGTAAGAATCAAAGATTTAATGAAATATTTATCTTTAAAGAATATTTTTGTTAGATTGTGATACATGAAACCCAATGTATAAATGTACCATAATATTATATCCATTATAATTTTAATGTCTCATGATTTTTCATGTATTATTTTTAAATACTATATAGATTATTTTCGATACTATGTGATGAGATGAACTGTGATTCCAAGCCTCGGTGTGCCAGGAATAAATATTTGAAATACATTAAATATATTAAATGGAAATATTACACAATTTTCCTGATAAATTGTAAGAACACTTAACTGGTGTTCTGATTAGAAATCCGAGGGTACCGTTGAGTTCAAAATGGATTTTTTACCTTAGGTGTGACTTAACATTAGTCGGCGTGGGTCATTTGTAGAAAAGTCATCATGGGTGAAGAAAAGAATAAAATAAATAAATAAAATTATTTTATTTAGAATTGTTGATACAACAATTGACCCATATTTATATATATATTTATGGAGAATTTATAAGGTTATACGCATAACTGTAGAACCACTGGAGGAACACTGGATAGATCCCTATGAAATAAACTTAGAAAAACAGTAGCGATATGTCATGAATCAATGATGGATGAACATAAAATACAATGGATCTTTCCAATGATGATGACTATGCATCGTTCTTTGTCAATGATCCAAAAAAATCGAGTTAGGTTTCATGTTTTTATTTTAATATCTTTCTCATTCTTAATTTTTATGATGAATATGAAAAAATCGATGAATGGTTTGATTTATAGATCTATCGCCTTGCAGGATGGGTTTACATGGGGGGTTTTGTTGGGATAATTTATCTTTGTGATTAATTGTTGATTGTTTTTATTTTCATTGTAATGGAAACAAACCAAGATCAATACAAATAACAATCAGGGTGCATTCCTCTTGATTGATTGTTATTTTCTCCCCTCCTTCATCGTTCAACACGAGAATTATTCATTTGGCTCGTGGTTTAATGATTTACCTATCAATTGATTTTTTTCACATGCATTTCATGGTGGAACGATCCAAGATTATAGATTTGGGATTGTTAAAATACAATGGAGGTGTAGCAGCGGTAGCGGAAAACAAATTGGACCGGTTTGGAAACCCCAAAATATTTGTGCGAGATGCGTGGAAGATGTTTCAAACAAATAATTCTATTTTCTTAATAGATTTAGTAGCTGGAACGCGATTCTCATCGACGGAGATGCTCAGTCAGGGTATAACCATGAATCTCGGCAAGATTTGAGCTATATTTCATGGTGAAGGCAGTGTGGGAGCAAGTGGGAGAAAAAACTAGGGTTTTTTCATAGTGTGTAATCTAGGATTATGTGGCATGTGGAGATCCTGAGTAAAAGATATGGTTTTTTATTAGGAGGTGAGTGTCACATGTTGTGTGGCCCAACCTACACAATGTGTGGTTCCTCCTCAGAAACTTAGTGTGTACCTTATATTGTACACATACATGGGGTGGACAAAATAGCCATCCTACGCATTTTGTACTCCCCCACACGACATGGCCTGGATCTGGTACATGGAATAATATGTGTACTTTAATGTGGGTAGATGTGAATAGGATGGAACCATGTACTGAGACACGGGTAGACTAAATGGACATCCTACACGTCGTGTTGTGCTACAGAGGCACAGTTTGATTAAACGAGTCGTTTACCTTCCAGAATGGCCCGAAGGCCTTTAATTTTTATTTATTTTTGATAATACCCCTTTCATGGGATAATGGGGAACCCTTATAAGGCCTTAAAGATTAAGTGATATTACATGACCTGTAGGTCGTAACAAATCAACTCAAACAAGCCAACTTCGAACTACCTCTCCCCAGAAAATATCACAATGTCAGCACTCCACCTTCATATGGATGGTCGACTAGTTATCCTATGAAAAGCTGTAAATTCCCAATAGCATTGGAAGGTCAATACCCTCTCTATATTCCAAGTCTGGTTAGTTATTCTCTAATGAATGCACATCCTCTAAATCCACATCTAGAGTCTTGTTACTTGTAATATATCTAGTACATCTATATATTTAAGTAGCCAGATGGCCTTGAGGTGGCCCAAAATCCTAATTGGATTGAAGGTCTTAGGAGTCTTGAATGCCTTGAAGGACCCAAGGACCAAACCAATGGCCCAAAGACCCAAACAGATGAATAGTTTTGGCAAATACAGTACCGAACAATACCTGTTACAGTAACTTCTATAGTACCTGATATAGTAACCTGGAAATATGTTACTGCCTGGATTTGATCTCAAGTATCGTGGATGCACTTACCGAGTCCTCACCAACTAGGTTGAGGCTCATGTGCTACATGGGCCGTTTACACAGGTAGAACTCGGGGTCAAGGGATATAGTGTGTTTTCCCTACTACACACCCTGTACTCTTTTATACATGGCCTATATTTATTTTCCTTTGTATAATGGAATATTTTTATTAGGTTTTTTTTCTTATCCTTTCCTTGAAGGTAGGTATGATTCATTTCTTACTCCCAATATTATGATCCCTTTAGTGGGAATTCCTAGAGAGAGTCATTGTAATCCCTCTGAGATTCTTGGAGTGAGATTCTCTATTCATCTTCATGCCCTAAGTTGATTTCTTGGCATCGATGTAACCAACAATACCTGAGATCTGATCCTCTAATTAGCAGGGTTAATACAAATTGATTTGTTGGTATCACCCCATAGCCCTAGCAGTGATCCTCATCTTTGTATCATATTCTATTTATATATTTCATAGTGTATTTGTTTATCATCAAGATATCCCACGAGACGTACCTCTCAGATGAACATCATCAGTGCTATCAGACTCAAGAGTGTGTTCTACAAGATGAGTGCTTCGTGGAATCTTCAAGCTAGAATTATATGATGAGAATACTATGGTTATGGACTACGTCTAGACTACTTTCCTTTTTTGATTATATCTGGATATTATTATTATATGTGTTGTAGAAATATACCCATATAGATCTGACTAAAGTTTCCTTTGTTGTATGCTTTTTTGGTTCAACGGTGTCCAACTGATTACTATTCTATTTTCCCCTAAATGGGATTTTCCAACACATGTCATGTCTTGTAGAGGTGATCGACCATTTTGATAGAGTCCTAGGAATACCAGGGCCAAACAGTTCCTAGTGAGACCAGACAGACCAAGATGTCTTCCTATGACTTTTATACAGCCGTTCCAATACCTTTACATTCAAGTTAGACTTATGTTACATGCTCTTTGTGGTGGGATTGTATTTGGAACAATTTGTTTTATTTACATCATGTTGTATTATGGTTGTGGGATATATATGTATGCATGAATTGGTTTTTCAATTGTTTTTATATATCATCATTTTGTGGGATTGGTTGTGTGTGCATGTGTAAAGGAACTTAAGAAATTCCTCCCACGATAGTGATATTCCTACTCGGTAATAGTCACCAGCCCCTAACCTATTTGAGTCTAGATTGGGGTGTTGAGAAATGGGCCCCACATGAGATGGGTCATGAAAAAGTTTTATCAGATGTGGTCAGTTCTACCTTAAGACCTAGAGTCTGTGAAATTGGTTTGGGGAAACAATGCTATGTGTTTCAAGTTCAAATTTTAGGTCATGGACTCTAGTATTGGTGTGGTGACCAACATATCTATACACTATGATATTGATCACCTTATTTTTAACTTGGTACATGAGAACACTGGTTGTAAGGAAAACAATGGAACATGCATCATATAGGAATATGTTGTTTTTTATATCTCCTTCTTGAGTTAGCTCTCCATATATACTAATTACCATGGTACATATTTTTTACATTCATAATGCCTTTGGGATGTATACCAGCTAGGAATCTACATGATATTCACAAGGATAATCCCCTTAGTGGTGAGTTATCAATTTGGGGACTAGTTCCTGAGATTTTACCTCCAGGTGATGCACCACCCATACGACGGGCAGAATAACATGTGGTACCTAAAGTACCCGTCCATGAGGTGTGCAAGATGAGCACACTTAAAGAGTTTCAATGGTAGATACCCCTCAGGTTCAAATGTGATCCCTACCTATAGTTGGTTGATTCCATGAGGTGATGACTTAATTGTTTAGTCTAGTTATGACACCAACAAATCATATGGTGGTCCTAGTAGTGAGACCTATTCTTAGCTCAGTAGGGTGATGGTGGGGTTTAGTTACCCGAATTCACAATGAGGAGACTCTTTCATGGAAAAAGTTTCAGCACCTATTCATAGAGGAGTTCTCACCAGCAACACTACGGACTATACGTATCTAGGAGCTTTTGTAGCTCTATTAAGGTAGCATTACAGTAGCTGAGTATTCATCATAGTTTACCAACCTCTCCAAGTACTTGATGTATATGTTTTGAGATCGGGTTTTCAGGTCTCGGACCTTAAAGATAGATCTAAATAGATACATATGAGCCATAATTATCCCATTGTTCTTTTCTACTTATGTTGGATTGCTAAAGAGTATTTTGGTAGTCAAGATTTTCTTGGATGAGCAGTTAAAATTTGTATTTGTTAGTAGTGGGCATGTAGGAGTAGAAACCTCATCATCAGAAAGATGATTTCAGTCCCAGAGAAATGGATGTGGGACAAATTTTAGAAGGATGTCCCAAGATAGTTAATCTATATTTTAGGTCTCATAAGGTTGGTCCAGTCAGCCTAGATAAATATAGTGATACTCATGTAATGGTAGGGCTATCTCATCTAAGATTGTCTTCCCTTCCGTACTGTTGATAGAGAAGCTATAGATGGGGCATCAAGGTAGAGACAACACAAATAGAAGGATGGTCTATAGGGTAGAGGATGTAGAATAGGATCTTCAAGAGTAGAAATATGTGGTTGATGTTTTAAAATGTTACCACCACCACCCATGGGTGGTCCATTACAAACGTAGGGAGTTAGAGGACAGGGGAGGGGACAACTATAGGAGGTCTAAGATTATGTCCCAGAGGCCCTGGGAATGATTTGACGTATGATATATTTATTTTCTACATTATTTTTATTACTCATAGACATAGGTGCTATCCATTATTTTCTCTTTACATATATTGTTCGATACCTAGAGATTCCATATGAATTATTAACTCAGCCCTTATGTATGAAGACTCTTACTGGAAAATACTCAATGATCATGCTCTTAGGTAGATTGTGTTACCTGACTTTTAAAGGCTAGAGTTTTAGTTGAGATATCTTGGTATCAGCATTGAGGCCTTACGAATTCATTCTTGGTATCGACAAGTTATCTATAGTTCATATTAACATTGAATATTTTAGGTGAAGGGTGTGGTGTTTCCACAATGAAAAAAAAGTTTTCTTTTGTCAGTGAAAAGGAAACCCATGCAATGTAGGATAGACTCGTCAATAGTAGCATACATCCAATTAATAGTCAGTTGTCTATCCTAACCCTTGATGTATTGGATGTTATGAGTTCCAAGTTTCCTATAGTAGTGGATGAGTGTGAGTACATATTTCATGGAGATTTTATAGGTTTAAATCTCCATCAAGAGATATACTTCTGTATTGATCTACACCCCAAGATGAATTTGGTATCTTCACTAGCATTTCTGATGCCTCTTACAGAGATTTTCATGATAAGGATATAGTTGGAGGACTTACATAATTAGGGATTTTTTAGACCCAATGTTTTACCCTCATCATACCTAGTTTTTTTTCTATAAAGGTACATGAGAGATTAAGGATGTCTGTTTACTACAGAAACTTGAATCATGTGATAATGAAGAAAAAGTATCCACTACCAAGGATAGATTAACTCTTTCATTAGTTGAGAGGGGAATGATGGTTCTCAAAGGTTGAACTTAGATCAGGCTATCACGAGCTGTGAGTATGAAAAGATGATATACTGAAGACAACATTTAGATGTTTCTACAATCACTATGAGTACTTGGTGAATCCCTTCATCATGAATAACTCCCCAGTAGTGTTCATGGTACTCATGTACCAAATAATTTTGACTTACTTAGACTAGTTCATGGTGGTCTCCATTGATGATATCCATGTGTACATGGCATCCAAGGAGGATCACATGAGACACTGAAGGATGGTTTTGTATCTACTAAGGGAACACCAACTTTATGGGAAAATATCAATGCCAAAGTTCTGTATTTAGGGGTTGCACTTTCTAGGAAATGTTATCCCGTTGGATGGTAGTGGACCCGGCCAAGGTTGAGGTGGTGTTATCTTGGGAGCCACCTAAGAATGTGATGGAGTTTTTGAGATTCCTTGAGTTAGAAGGCTCTTAACAGAGATTCATACCTAATTTATACAGAATATAATCACCCATGATTGCTTTTAATCAAAAGGTGTAGCCTTTCATGTTGACAAAAATGTGCCAGTGGGATTTTCAGTAGTTGAGGAAGATTTCTAAAGGCACTCCCATCTTGATATTTCTAAGGGAGGGTGTCAGATTCGTAGCGTTTTTTGATGCATCCGTAATTGGGCTTGGTTGTGTTCTAATGTAGAGGAAAGTAGTGATTACCTATGTTACATTCTATTTGAGACCACATGAGTAGAATGATGTGAACCACAATCTTTAGTTAGTAGCAATAGTCTTCACTTTGAAGATGTGACGACACTACCTGATGGGTGAGCTGTTTACCATATAATCTGATCACAAGAGTATCAAGTACATATTCTCTAAGAAGGATCTCAACTTGAGATAGATGTGATGGTGATATTTCTTCCTAGATTCTCATTTTTAAATTTTACATACTCTTTGTCAGGGGAATGTTGTATTAGATTCTCTAAGCATGATATCTGGTTCATAGTCATTGAATGAGGAATCGGAACAATTGACCTCATTGCAATTATCCTTTATAAATACATATGGAGTATCTTACCTCCAGTGAATATTTTTTACCCCTATACTTTTGAATAAATTCAATTAGGAACAGCTTAGGGATACCTATTTTGAGACCCTAATTGATCAGATATCCGTAGTTCATGCTCTTGATATATTTTCGAAAGGTGGAGAGCATGTCTCTCTTTTCAAAGGACGCACAATGGTACCGTGGCATTGTGGGAGGAGATTCTAAGAGAGTTTCACATGTCTCCATTGTTGGTGCATCAAGGTGTGTAAAAGATATATTGGGACCTATGATGTCATTTTTGGTGGCCAGAGATGAAGAAAGGAGTTGCAGAATTCATCTCTCAATGCCTTACATGTCAACAATTGAAGTCTAAGAACTATATTCCATTGAGTTTGACTCAACCCATTGAGGTTCCATAATAGAAGTGGGATGGTATATCTATGGAATTTGTGATGGTATTACCATATATGTTTATGTGACACAATTCTATAGTGGTTATCATAGACTGGCTCACCAAGTCGTCCCACCACAAATCTATCAGAGAGGAGAGTTCAGTACAGAGGTTAGGACGCCTCTACATTCAAGAGATAGTCTGAATCCATGGAGTTCCATTGGGGATTGTTTATCATCATTATTATCTCTTTACATCTCAGTGTATAAGAGATTACAGGAGGAATTTGGGGATCAGTTATGCTTGATAACAACATTTCACCCCCAAACTAACAGCTAGACCGAGCGAACCATTCTGGTTCTGGAGGACATGTTGTGAGATTACATATTGGATTTTAGAAATAGTTGGGAGGATCACCTACCACTGGTGGAGTTTTCATAAAACAAAAGAAACCATTCCACCATCAGTATGGCACCATTATATGATTTTATGGGTGATCCTACAAATCCAAAATTTGTTTGACTAACCCAAGAGAGTCTACACTCATGGTCCCAGAGTTGGTGCGAGATAAAAAATAGAAGGTTCGGATCATATAGGAGAGGATAAAGACTGCATAGAGACATCAAAATTTATATCCTAACAGGTGATGACTACACATGGAGTTCAAGGAAGGAGACGATGGGTTCCTATAGGTTTCACCTTGATGTTGATTGTGGATATTTAGCTGAAGGAAATCTATCTCTGAGTTTCATCGGCCCTTTCCAGGCACTATGTATAGTTTTCAATGTGGCATACCACATAGCTCTAACTCCACTTTTAGATCAGGCACATGATGTATTCCATGTGTCATAGCTGAGGACATACATTCCTGACTGATTGCATGTTATCGACAGAGGAGATCAGGACATCAAGGATAGAGAAACCATTGTTGAGTACCCAATGGAAATCAGGGATCGGAAGGAGAGGATCCTTCATGGTAGATCAATTTATTTGGTGCGCGACCAATGGTAGCACATGAATATTTAGGAGTGCACATGAGATTGGGAGGATCATATTCATTCTCAGTATCCACATTTTTTTTAACCCATGTTTTGGAATTTTGGGAACATAAATCCCCAATATGGGAAGAATGTAATATATTAGATTTTATGTGTATTATTATTTAATATTATATAGATTATTTTTGAGACCATTAACTGAGATGATATTTTATTTCAATAATCAATATGTGTGGTATAAATTTTTGAAAAATATTAAATATATTAAAAAACATGTGCACATAGTTTTCCAGAAAAAGTGGAATAAAACCTAAATGAATGTCTATATCAAAAATATGAGGTCATGTTTGAATTTATAATAGTGGTTTTACCTTAGTCATGACCTAACATAATTCAGTTTAGTTCATTTGTAGAGAAGTCATCATGGGCACAAAAAAAGAATAAATTTATTTAATAAATTTATTTTACTTTGAATTATTGATGAAAAAATTGAAACATCATTAAATTGATGATTATAGAGAATTTTTTGGTTAGCCACAAAACTTTGGATCCTCTAGAGGACCATTTGAGAGAGATCTATGAAATCATCTCATGTAAATAATGGAAATGGATCATGGATCGACAATCATTAAAAATTAGATTCAATGGATCTTGCTAACGATGATGACAACACATCATTCTTAATCAGTGATGAACCCAGTCTAGGTAGGGTGTATGTTTTGATTTGGATTTCTTCCTCATTCTTAATTGTTTTTATGAAAACAAATCAATTGATGAACAAATTTATTTACGGATCAATTTCCTTGCGAGATTGGTTTACTTAAAAGGTTTTTCTAGGAGAATTTAGCTCTATGATTAATTATTGATTATTTTTATTTTTGTTCTAACATCAATGAACCAAGATCGGAAAGAACATAAATCAAGGTTCGTTTTTATTTATTTATTATCCTTTTCTACCCTCATCCATCATTCATCATGGGAGTAATTTTTTGGATTGTGGTTCGATGTGTTACCAATGGATCGATCATTTCACATGTTTTTCTTGGTGTAGTGATCTATGATGTTGATTCAGGATCAGTATAATGCAACGAAGGTGTGACGATGGTAGTGGAAAATAGATTGGGTGGGTTTGGAAACCCCTGATTTTTTATCAAGATCTGTGGAAGATGATTGAAACAAATGATTCCAATTTAAAATCAGGTTCAATAGCCAAAAAATGTTGCTTATTGACGGTGATGATCGACCAAGGTAGATCCACGAATCCTAGAGATATTGGATCTAGATTTCAAGGCAACTGTGGTGTGGGTGTGAGTGGGATAAAGAACAAAGGTTTCTAGAAAATCCTTACACACATGGTGTTTAATATGGGATTACATGACATATGGGGACCCCTGAGTGGTGGTTGGGATTTTATGTAGTATATTAGTATCACACGTCATGAGGCTCGACTTGCACTGAATGTGGTTCCTCCCCGTATACCCGACATGTTCCTTAGGAAGTACACAAACACTGGATGGACTACACAACCATCCTACACTATGTGTATGTTCCCACATGACACAACCTGGTTCTGGTACAAATATTAAGATTTTTACCCATACATCGGAAGATGTACATGGGTTGTACCTATGTACTAAAACACAGGTAGAGTACACGGGAAACATACACATTGTGTAGTGATAAGGCGATCAATGATGAAAGACGCTGGGGAGGGGTAGTTCTAGTGGGATGGGCCTACGGGTCATGTAATGGGCGTGGTTTGCCCCTGGGCCTTCGGGTCATGTATTGCGGGTCATGTTGGGCCTTGTGCCTTGGGCCTACGGGTCATGTATGGGTTCCCCTTCAACCCTTAAAATGTGGATTATCTATAATAAAATAAAAAAGAAGGCCTTCGGTCCATTTGGAGGACATAGACATAGTGTGATGTCATAGAAAAATTACATGAGAAGAACTTGGGGTCAAAGGATAAGGGGTGTTTCCCCTACTACATGATGTGTACACTTTTATACATGTCTTAGATATCTTGTCCCCCATATCTTGAAATTTTTTTTAGGGTTCATTCCCCTAATTCTTTCCCTAAAGGTAGGTATGAATCATTTATTTCTCCTATAATTACAATACCTTCAGTAAAACTTTCTACATAGAGTTGTTGGAATCCCTTTGAGAGGCTCATAGTGAGATCCTCTATATATCATTGTGCCCTAGGTGGAGTTCTTGGAATCAACATGACCAACACTACCCAGACACTGATCCTCTATTTAGAAGTTTTAATCCATATTGAGTTGTTTTTATCACCCCTATAGAACTAGTGGTGATCCTCATATGTGTATCTTATTCTCTTCAAATCATTCAGTGTGTATTTCTTCTCATGAAAAGACCCCATGAGAAGTACATATCAGACGAGTTTCATTAGTTCCATCAGATTCTATAGCGTGTTATCCCAGATGAGGACTTTGTGAAATCTTTGAGTGGGTATCAAAGGAATAGTATACTATGGTTGTGGCTTACCTCTAGATTGTGTGTATTTGTTGAGTATGTCTAGATATTATTGTTATAATTGTTGTATATTTACACCCATTTGGGGACAATTTTACTTTCAATTGATGTTTTATTTGTGGATTTTTTATGTCCTACTAAATATTTTTATACTCACTCTTGAACGGTATTTTCTTACATGTGTCGTTTCTTGTGCATACGATCGACCCTTTTGATAGAGTCCTTGGTATACCAAGACCACACAGTGCTTAGTGAGACCAGACAGACTGAGGTGTGTTCCTACTACTTTTAGACATTAGTGTTAGTACCTTTACTTTCATGTGGGTCTTGTGTTACAGACTCTGTGGTGGGCTTGAATTAGTCCCTATTTACGTTTTTTACATTCTGTCAACTCTTGTTGTTGGATATAGATGTATGTGTACATTGTTTGTTCAATTATATTTAAATATCTTTATTTTTTCTTGTATGTGTGTGTGTGTACGGGTACTTATGAAATGCCTCTCATGTTAGATATATTCCAACTTGGTGCTAGTTACCATCCCATATCCTTTAAGAGGCGGGTTTGGGGAGTCAGGACATGGGCACCACTAAGACGTTTCGTGACAATAACCTAGAAATTAAATGGGTGGGTATGAATATAGATAACTAAATTATATAAAATATATTTATTATATAAAATCATTTACTATAAATTGATTATAAATTGAAATAAAATTTAGTAGAAAGTAAAAGAGTCTTTTTTCAAAAAAAAATATTTTTATGCACGAAACATGTTCTTTTCTAAAAATTAAACTAATAAATATTTGAGAATGAATTTAATTAAGTTTATATTTTACATATTCAGTAAAATTTTATAATATTCATATAATTATTATTTTTTGTCGTGATATTGGAATAAATCATTTTTTATGCTTAAAAATGTATTTTTCTAAAAAAATAGTTTCCATCGCATTTTTCACACAGATTGTGAAATTAATTTATTCCAATTAAATCTATTTTATCTTATAAATTTGATTCCATATTTATAATTAGAAGATAAATATTTGGGAAATATGTCCCTTTTATTTTCATGGCCTTAATAATAGTACCTGTGGTAAAATGTTTCACCTTGGTAACGGGTAAATAGAGTTAATCTAGGTGAAAATAAAGGGTTCAGGTGACCATTTTGGATCAAAATTCCAATTGGATGAATTTAATTCTACCCTCTTAACCTTAGTCTCAAATTTTAATTATTTAATGGAAAAATTTCCATGAAAATTACCAATTTAAAATTAAAAGAAAATAAAAATACATAATTTCACTCTCTATCATTTAAATATATCTTATATATTTAAACTGGGACAAAAGAAAGTGGTGAATGAATATAGATTTTAATTTGAGAATAATAAAACAATTTTTATGTTTTTAATTTTTTTATAATTTTTATATATTATATAATTACATTAAATGCTTACCCAATGATGACACAATATATATTAAATTAATGAAAAAATACATTAAATGATTTTAAAAATACCAAAAGTAAAACTATTTAGGTGATTTATTGTGATACATGAATTTTATTAAATAAATATTACATAATAGGGATATGTTAATGGTTTATATTCTAATTAAAACTTTGACTTAATGTATTTGAAGTCAAATTAAATGAATAGTGTAAAAACAAAAATAATGATATTTTATTAAAATAATATTTTATTAATTCATTTAAAAATTGTTAAAATATTTGAAGAGGAAAAGTTGGATCATATATGGTATTAAATTTCATAAATTTTACATTTATTATCAAATTATTACATTATATGTACAATTATAATCTCTTAAGAGTGAAAAAAAACATTACAACGATTATGGTTAAAATAGGTTAACTGAGGGGTTAAACAAAAATATAAGGTTCAAAATACCACATAAACCTAAAAAATTATTTTTTTAATGATATTAAAACAATATTATATCTTATATTTTAATATATGGCCATTTGAAATCATTTTTATTGGTAATTACTTAGTTTTATTTTTACTATTTTAATAATTCCGACTTTTACATTTCCCTCCCTTATAAAAGGACATAATTCCTTATCTTATTTGCATGACATTTAGCAACCTATATCTGAAAATTCCTAGAAATTTATCTTCTAAAAATCCTTATCCATGTTATATTACTTATATTATACTCAAAATAATAAACCTTCATTCAATAATAATGGATCTAAAGGTGGTCTCCCGAAGAAGAGATAATCATCTTACCTGACCTATTTCAAATTATTTCTTCTTTTAACTTCCATAATTATATGTTATTTATCATTGAATAATAAATTCATTACCATAAATATACTAAAATGTAAATATTATTATTAAACCCCAATAATCATCCCTTTTTCCATCAAATGGAAAGTGAAAGCTTGCTAGTGTGTCCAAACGACTTACCATCTCTATGTAGCGATACAATTCATTTTTCATCACCATATTTTATGGATCGGTGTCATGATGGGTTTAATATTTAAATATTATATTTATTATGTAATTATACTAATTTAATTATATTATAATATCTAACTTCTTACCTTCCAATCTGTTGGAAAATGATAACATTGCCAGTGTGCTCCTACAGACTATGACCTTCACAAAGTAATGTTATCCGTTTTTCATTTCTACTTTATATGGATAATAGTAATCATATATTTAATGAATATATATGATTTATATTTTATAATAATTATTCTATAAAAGTATATTATTATTTAATTTATTTCATTCCATCTATCAGGAAGTGAAAATAACGTTCATGCGTACGTATGGCTTATCGGCTCCATGACCTATATAATTAATTTTTCAATTTATGTATTTTATGGATTAATATAAATAAATATATAATTAATATATAAGATCTATGTATAATTTTTAAAACTATGTATATTACAAAATCGTGATAAAATTAATAGTACTGAAACTACCAAACCAAATAATACATGAAAAATGAAGCAGTTAGGACTCAGAATAGTGATTTTAACAATGAATTATTAATAAATAAATGAAAAAATATTATAAGTAAATAAAATATGGTATTATATATATTATTAGGGATCTAAAATATATTTATAATAAATAAATATTTATTATAAAGGTTTTTTGGACACATGTGAAGTAAGTTAAACCATATGTATTGGTTTATTTCATAATCTCATTGTTTTTATGGACTGTTTATGTTTAAGTCTCGACGAGGAAAATTATTTTGACATTATATCTTAAAACCAATATATTTTATTCACATAATATTATTTCTATAAATTAAAATTTTTCATTTAATTTTCATCTCTTTAATTATTCTAAATATCTTAATAATGTTTTTGAAGAAAACCGACCATGTTTTTCTACATGATCAGGAATAATTATATTACATATCAATTTTTTCCTTAAAATGTATAAAATTATGTTTTAAAAAATAAAAAATGATTTATTCAATATCTTTTAACATTTTTAATTTATAAAAAAATATTTGGAAATGAATCTTCTTCTTATTTTCTGAACAAGGTACTTTTTGAACTTTTTAAAAATGTGTGAAAGGAATGTATTTAAACTAATATGACATGAACATAATTTATTTCCATCATAACTACTCATTTATTTGAATATTCCTTTAAATTTTTAAAATATTCTTTTCAAATAATATTTTTTCCTTAATATTTAGGGATTTGTAATAATTTTAATAAGTGTTTTCAAATTGAAAATTGGTATTTCCCTAAAATAATTTTTCTGTAGGCTTTAAAAAATATTGTCATCTATTTAAAAAAACATTGTTTAATATTGTGATTAACTAAGGTCATAATCTAATGATACCATCCAATATATTTATCTGTATGGATAATAATTAGTTTTATCGAGGAAAGTATTGATATTCCATATTCTAGTTCTTCTAATGTGGATGGTTTTTTATTTGTAAGTAATGTTTATTAAGTTGTATTGTTTATTCATACGATGAATGAATTTGATTTGTAGAGTGAAGGTTGGGGCCAAAAATTACAATGACTAAAAATGCATTGTTAGGTCTAATGATAAAAAATATATTAGGGTCTTGGATGATTTTTTACCTATTAATACATAGGTCTTGGAATAAGTACTTTATGGTATTTTTTGAATTCTAAGCACAAGGCCTCAATGGTATGTTCTGATATCCAGCATTATGCATTCCATCATTATGAAATCAGTTGTTAATGTCCATGATTTTATTTGAATAGTTTTTATATCCATGGATATGTTTCTAACTCATGTTATTATTTATATGGAATTATTTTATCATCATTAATTAATTCCATATTTTGATTCCATTATATTCATCCCCTTACTAGGAATATTAGCTCACCCATTTTAATGTTTCTTTTCCTTGTAATACCAATAAATATTTTATGATCGATATGTAGTAATATAATAGAGGGAATAAATATGATCCCAAAGAAAATAATATGTTGTATTATGTTCTAAAATGTAATGTGGAATTTCTATATATGTCTAATTTACTAGGATTATTAAACTATTCTTTCATTTGGGATGTGATTACTTGTATTTTATACCAATGTAATAATGTATCCACTAGCTCTGGGATATTAGGGTTGAGGTCTTCCCAAAACTACTCTCACAAAAAATCTCATCAAATGAGGATATGGTTTCATGTTCAATGAATATAGAGAAAGATGTATCCAAGTATTATGGATTTAAATTAAATAAAGAGAATAAGTGTTATGAACCACATTGTGAAAATTTAATAAAAACTGGTGAAATTTGATGTCTTTCCTCTTAGGTGTTGTTTGAGGGGAAAATCATAATTTATCTTTTCATGAGATTTTAGATAATTTTTATGACACTCTATTGGTCCTGAAATATAATGTTTACCATTGAATAGGAGTTTGGGGGAATCCAAGATGTTCAAATTTTCATTGAATATTTAATATTTAATTAATTTAATATTATTTATTTATGTGTGTTCTTTTAGAGATATATTTTATTTGGAGGATCGGATTGGAATCTCACATATTCCATTGTGTTTTAAATGGAGGTTTTTCCAAGGAATAACCATGGGTTGGGTTTTGGGGAAAAGTGAGACCCCTTTTATTCTCTCCACTATTTTCCATTATCATCAATTTTTTAGTTTGTTATCTTCATCATTAATTTTTTTTATTTTCAACCTTTTGGATTCATGTGTACACCCCACTATTTTTTATTCCTTCATTTGAGAGATTGGATAAGGAGAGGAGAGGGAGAATATAGGAGAGAGAGAGAGAGAGAGATGGTGGTGGTGTTGAGGTGATCAGGAGGTGCTGAATCGTCGTGTAGTTGTTGCATGTCATGAATCATATTGAAGATTCAATGTTTAATTCCCACAGGTAGTACCTTTTAGTTTTTCACCATAAGTACTCAAATGTTATTTTTCTTTTAATTTAAATCATTTTTCGGGTTGTTAGGGACACATATAGTTTTGATCTGGTGGTTTTAAAGAGAATTAAGGGGTTTCAGGTGGTTCAGAGGGATTTTTATTTGGGAAATCCTGACTGCATGCTGTGTTGTTTGATAAACACATGTAATGTGTTCTTCTTATTTGTGAATGATGATATTTTTAGAAGTACATTTCTTGTGCCTAAAGTACACACTGTCATGACCCGTCTCCTAGGGCCCATGCTGTGACTACCCAAAACCCGCCTTCTATAGGCCAGGGGATGGCGAATAGCATAGAAAGGAATATTCACTAAAATGGGAAGGTGTTTCCTTTAAACCCGTACAAACACACGGTCTAAGAAAACAACAAGAAGCAACTGTGAAGTAAACTGATGTATTAAAAAGGAGTGCTGAATATAAAAGGGTCCATAATACAAGACCAACTGAAAGTATGAGTACAAATTAAAGTAAAAATAAAACTGAAAGGAGAAATACAAATGAAAAATTGAAAACAGCTAATAAGTTTTCCTCTAAGGATCCTACTTGAAGGGTAGGTACAGATTGCCTCCTAAGCACTCCATGTCTGCCTGTCTCCTCCGTGTACTGCCTAGTCCTGGCTCCCTCAAGCCTCAGCCTAGCTGCTTATCATCTGCACAAGGCACAGCAAGGTGCGGGCGAAGCCCATGCAGGGGTGAGTATAAAGATACTTAGTAGTGACCCTGAGACCCCCGAATTTCTCTCATAATTCTATTAGTAAAACCACATGTCTTGATCTAAATCACAAATCATAAAACAAATAGACATAGATCCAATAGATTCTTAGCTAAAACCATGTATACACCTCAAAGAACAGGATATAATGCTAACCCACACTGGGTCTCTATAAATGCTGATAGCCAGCCACAGATTCTCTAGGCCAATGAACAAGTAACATTCACAGTCACAACGTCGTGCACCTCGGCTGCTAGAGAAATCCTCCTCTATCGAGTATGTTGGGCATGTCGTGTCACACATAAGTGCTTCCCACTAACCTTGAACTACTGAGGTACTCCTCCCCATCACATATTGTTGGATTATTGGGTCACACAGAGCCACTCCCCCACCATGAACTACTGAGGTACTACTCCCCATTGTGTACCATGTCTACTCCCCTATGTGTCCTGTTGATGTACACCTCCCCTTCACGTACTGTGGTCCTCGAGTCACTCTGAGTAGAAAAGTCAGCAGCCGTCAGGTCTCAGCCTGTCACAGGGTTCCTTATGTAGCGTGCTTGGGAGAACCATTCCCCAAGAAATTGGTCTTATTTAAACCAGCACAAATTCTCAAAAATAAGTAACCCGATGATCCTTTATGTCAAAAGGGTTCCAACGCAATAGACGACATGTTAATAGGACACCCGGTCTATGCGTTATTGGCATTTCAGTGCCGAGGGCCTGGTTGGATTCGGGTGCGATCCAACCCGGCTGTACTCCAACATTCTCCAAAACTCTCATGGAGTAATTAAAAAGGACCATATCTCTCAAATTATCCCAATGCCATAGATGGTTCATCAAACGGATGTCTGTTTCTCGAGATAAGTCCCTTTAAGTGTTTTTGGGAATGGTTGGGCCGGGGTCCGATCCAACCCAGTCAGACCGACACAGATTGACCCGGTATAGGTTGGGTCGAGGTCTGGCCTAGCCCACAAAAAGGGAAAGCCCACAAGGGTGGCCCGGCCCATAGGCGACGGCCAACTGGAGGGCGGTCCGGCCGAGAACGGCGCGGCCTGTGGTGCTTCCGTTAGGCAGCTCGAGGGAGCCGCTCCCCCGAGAACCCGAATGACTAAAAGACATTTGACCTTTAAAGAGGCAGCACCACGTGGGTGCCGATTGATCTCCGTGGAACCCTTTGGAGGCATGGGTTCCACCTCCCCCACTGCGGCTTTGGTTGTGGTCTCATACTCACTAGAGGTGCGCAACGACACGCCGCCCTTCCCTTCTGTGGTCGGCCGATGAGTCGGTCGCCTTCTCTGTCTTCCACAACTGACGAGCAGCAGCCCCTTTACACATTGACGGCATGCGATGGTGCACCGAACTTTCTCCATGGTCGTCCGGTGACGGCTGCTCCGATGTCCCTTGCGGATTCGTGTTGCATCCTCCTCTGGCAGGGTGTGTCAACACACTATTCCCAACAGAGTCGGTCAGTGTCTCCATGTTGGTGGTCTTCCATGGTAGAGTAATGATAGAAAAAGAGTGGAGGGTTAGGTCCAGGTTCTTTAGGCCCATTCCCTATGCGTTAGCTTGAAAAAATGAGGGGTTAATGGTTTAATAATCAATTGAATTATACAACAATTAAAACCCTAAAAGGATACAATGCAACAACCTCCCACAAAAATGAATGAATCGTGGATTAAACCATTAATCATTTATTCCATGTTCTTCATATTGTTCAAGAATGGGGAATAGAAAAACATTTAGAAATCATAAATGAATAAACCCCCTACCTCGATAACCCGTTGGAGAGCATCCACGCCTGAAGGTGGATCATGTTCTATGTTCCCGAAACCAGTTCCCCACGACGCCACTCATACGTCTCCCTTCGGTTCATGGTTCGATGTCGTTCGTCACCTCCCACTGGGTTCAGCTCAATCCTCTAAGGGTCTGGTGTCATGGTTCTCCTTTAGCACATCTTTGATTGGAGAAGCTTTGCCAATACCCCTCTCCAAGATCCATATATATAAGAGAGGGGGAGGGTAAGTAACGATGTTTGAGTTTAATGGGGCTCATCAATTTGGAAGCTTCTTAATTCCCCAACGACGTCGTTACTCAGGGTTGGAAGATCAAGTCATTTATTGTCTTGAAACATCATTGTCCCCACCCCTTTGCATGTATATTGGAGGATATGAACTAAAATAATAAAATTAATTTTTTTCATTTCTTTTAAAAAGTCACAAAACATTACTTTTTCTCCAGACCTACTATGGTCAAAGTAAATCCTCCCTTAAGAAAATCTCAGCACTGCAGATTCCCCAGTGCCCTTGGATTTTTAATCCAAGAAACGTTTCACAAGTAAGAAAATTATTCTCACACGTTTACTGAAGGTATCCAAAAATAATTTCAATAAATTATTAACGTTCACCCTTCACCCGCACTGGTCAAGGTTAGGCTCTGCCTAAGAAGAACACGCCCCAAATAACTCAACGGTACTCTTAGATTTTTAATCCGAGTTACCATTTAGAAGTTCTGGATTTAAAATAAAATAATTTTCACTTAATTATTTTATTTACAACCAAAAACTAACTTTTACTGGAATCCCACGTCGGCCAATGTTAGTATCAAGATAAGGAATGAATACCCTCATGAGTTCAGCGATGGTCTCAGAATTTCAATCCATGTTACTGTTTGTGAGTTATAATAATTTTGATAAATAAAATAATTTTATTTAATTATTTTATTTATAGTTATGCAATTTTCGAGTTTTCTCATAGAAAACCTGGGAAGAATAAACTTAAGTCGCACCTTGGGTAATCTGCCATCCTGAGCACGAAGGTGCCCTCCGTTTTCTGATTCAAGCAACCTTTTGAGAGTTATTCCACTTTTTTAGGAAAACTACTTATGCGTGCTATTTAAAGTTTAACAAAACATTGACGGATCATTCCAGGAACTCTGGGCCTCAGAATTACATGTTGTCATAGTTCGCAGTCTCAAAATAATTCTATATAATTAAAAATAATTATACAGGAATTCCAAGACATTACATTCTACCCACCTTATGGATCTTCATCCCTAAAAGCCAAAACATAGACTAAGGAAACAAATAGCAGTACAGAGCTTGAATATGAGCCTCCCACTCCCATGTTCTCTCTTGGAGGTTCCCATGATACCAGAAAACATAAACTAGAGGTATCTATTGCACATGAAGTACTCGCTCCTTTCGATCCTCAATCTCTGTTGGAACCTCCGTAAACGTCACCCCATAGTCTAAGTCTAGCTCACCGTGGTCGATGTTGTGATATGGGTTGTGTACGTATCTCTTTAGCTAGGATACGTGGAAGACATCGTGTACCTTCTCGAACTATGGTGTAAGTGAAAAGTGGTATTCAACCTCGTCTATCCTCCAGAATATAAAAAATGTCCTGATAAGCCTCAGTGATAACTTGTCGGCTCGGCCAAATCTCTATAGTCCCCATCGAGGAAAGACTCCAAGAAAATTTGGTCCCCATCCTAGAACTCCAAAGGACTCTGTATCATGTTATAATATGACTTTTTTCTACTCTTTGTAGTCTTCATCCACTTCTGGATGGTCTGCACCTTCTCATTGGTGGCTCGTACCAACTCTCGACCCATAAGTACTAACTCTCCTAGGTCTCTCCAGCATAAAGGTGATCTGCAAGGTCGACTGTATAGGGCCTCGAATGGTTCCATACCGATGGTGGAGTGATAAAAATTACTGTAGGAAAACTCCACAGAAGGAAATTGATCCTCCTAACTATAGCCAAAATCTAAGATACATACACGAAGCATGTCCTCTATCATTTGAATGGTACGCTCCGTCTAACCATCCTTCTGGGGATGAAAGGTGGTGCTCAAATGACGCTGAGTCCCGAATGCCTCCTATAATCCATTCCAAACATGGGATGTAAAATGTGTGTCACAGTTAGAGACGATCGTCAATGTCACCCCATGGAGTCACACAATCTCCTGAACATAGAGGCATCTCAAGCCCTCTACTGATCTCTGCTCTCAGATAGATAGGAAGTGGGATGACTTGGTGAGTTGGTCAATGATCACCCAAATGGAGTCATCTCCCCTGGATGTACATGGAATCCATGTCACAATGTCCATGGATATCTCATCCCACTTCCACTCTGGCACCTCTAACAGCTGAGCTAAGCCTGCTGGAACCTGATGCTCATCCTTCACTTGCTGACAAGTGAGGCATCGATAAACAAACCCTACCACTTCCTTCTTCATCCTTGGCCACCAGTGCTAACACCAGAGGTCCTGGTACATCTTGGACACACCAGGATGTACCGCCAGAGGGGAGGAATGGAAAATCATCAAAACCTCCTCTTGTAGCACCATTGATACCATGGTACGTCCTCTTAAGAGGATGATGTGCTCCCCACCTTCAGAAAACCCATCAGGTGTCTGTCTTAAGGGTATCTGAGCACGTTGAGTCTCGCAGTCAGTGTCCCCAAGCTACACCTCCCTGACTCGCTGAAGGAGTGGGGGAGTGACTCTCAGAGAATAGAGGTATGCATCTCCATATCTATCCATGAATGATATTCACAACACGGCTTGCTGATCTGGTACCCCACTCAGCAGTTGTAGACCAAACCTCATGCTGAGTGCGTCTGCTACCATGTTCTTATTACCAGGAGTATAGAATATTTCAAGGTCATTTTATTTGATGAACTCTACCCATTTTCAATGTCTCAGGTTCAATTCCTTCTGTGATAAGATACACTTGAGAATCTTGTGATCAGTGTAAACAGTAAATCATTCACCCATCAGGTAGTGCCACCACATCTTCAGTGAAAAGACCATTGTTGCAAACTCCATGTCATTGGTAGCATATTTATACTTTTCATTATCTATATCAACTTTTAAAATCTCTTTTGAAACTTTTCTTTCCATGGTAAAGGCTCCCTCGTCTTTGTCAAAGCTGACAAGGGTGCCTCCACTATGGGGAAGTCTGGTTCAAAAATCCAATAGTACCCAGCCAAAGCAGAATTACCTCTCCCTTCGGGGTGGTAACCCTGGAAACATCTTTTGAAATGACGTCCCCACACTCTTCCACTCCTTTTGGAAACTAAAAACCCCAAAATCTCGCTGCCACAAGGGTAAGGCTGGCCGATGCAAGAGTGGTCAACTACACCATCCTATGAATGAGTTTATCCTATGTGGCATGAGATTCCTTTTTCACCGACCATGGAAAACCTCACTCCAGTATTGTAGATAAAACACAACCTTTTTGACTAATATAGTCAATCTGAGTATGAATTGTGGATGTCTAGTCCATAACCAAACTAACTTCGTAAGGCCTCGACGCTGCCACCAAGATGTTCCAACCAAAACTCTCGCCTCAAGGGTCAGATCACACCATCGATGTAAGTGTGATTATCATGTCTCCTCCCAAATTTATCTCCAGATGTGAGGGACAAGTCAATGTTTTAACCGAAAACTCTAGGTCTTGGTCAAATTTGTGGAAGGAAGGAATGATTGGTACCTATGTATATTAAAATGGTAGCTAGTAGTAGACACAGAATGTACCTCGAATCATTCATAGAGCCCTTAGGTCACACTCATTGACCGCATGAAGCTACTCGCTTCCCCTATCCTCCAGCTCCTTGATCCTGGTGGGGACCACAAAGGGGGGTGGTTGTAACATGTCTAAATGTATACCACCTCATGATACTCTCCTAGCTCCACTTCCATGTCTGCTGCCCCGATGATACATATGTCCCTAACACTTCCTCTTCCCAAAACATCTTACACACCCAAGTCTTTGCGACTGGCATCAGTTTCCTGCTTTCCCACTATAAAAAATCACTGGATGCATCCGCTCAGCCAAAGAATATTCAACCACAAAGGTTATCTCTAGAACCCTAACATAAGTAGAAATGAATAGAGGAAAATTTCTGAATTAGATTTCCCTAAAAAAAACCTTTCTCTGAGGTACGAGCCCTAAAGAACTGATCATATTGTATTCATCGAGTACCTGGAATGGTCGGTTGCCTCGATGAATCTCAGCTACCGACATGTCGTCCTGTTGAAGCTGTAGAAGCTCTAGGGAATTCTCATCCACCTCCTCAGGCCAGTACTTAGCCGCCTATCAGTCTGGCTCACCTCAGAACCTGAGGGTTATCTGATTCTGAAACACATGTAGGTCACTAAGACTACATGTGTCCTCTAATGGTATTTTCGGTTGTAATTAAAGACCAACGGGCAGTGATATAGCTGGAACACTACCCAAAAGTACCATCTAGGGAAATGACCCAATTATCAAAGCCTCATTACCCTACGGAGTATCCTCATGGTCATGCACTGAAAGAGACCAGCTGCTAGGATCTTCATCTACTCAACTGGTGTCCCAACTAGGTGGAAAAATCTAGCGAAAGCCTCCAGCCAGTCCTCAGATGCCTGGGAATATATATCGCCTAGAAAACTTGGAGGCCTCTACTGCTGGAACTCGTGCAACACACTCAGTCGTCATGCACTATCCGCTAGTGCAGCTGGTGGTAACTGCTTACCAACGGGTGGTGGTGATTCTAGTACACCACCAAAAGGTTCGAACATATTAAGAGGGCCCTGAACCAGGGCCTCGTCGCTTGGTGGGCCGTCATCATGAACTCTCTCAGAAATCCTAACTAGCTATGTATGCGGAGGTTTCCTCATAAGGAATAGGTGAGTCATGATCATTAAGTTATACCTGGTGATCTAACTCTAATAAATAAAAAAAGAAAAAATTTCCAAAAACAAACAAAATAAGTATTTTCATGCACTGAGTCAAAAATCAGAATTCAGGGTCCTGGTGTATGGAAATGTCATCCACCGCACCATCACTAGATTCCCCAAACTGAAATCCATACTCGTAACACTAAACACTATTGCCACACTGAAAGGTTCATAGTCCTAGTTCTTCGGTAGAACCGACTCCTCTGATAATAATTTTTCATGACCCGTCCCCCAGGGCTCGTGCTGTGACTACCCCAAGCCCACCTTCTATAGGCCAAGGGTTGGAAATTATCACCGAAAGATGTATACCATAAAATGGGAAGGCGGTTCTTTTAAATATTTACAAACACATGGCCCAAGAACACAATAAGAAGCAACTGTGAATTAAAATGCTCTAGTAAAAAGGAGTGTTGAAATTAAAAGGGGTTGGAATACAAGCCCAACTGAAAGTATGATTACAACTGAAAGTACAAGTACAACTAAAAGGAACAATACAACTGATAAAGGGGAAATAGATACTTAGTCATCCTTCGAGGTTCCTACCTGAAGGGTAGATAAAGATCTCCTCCTTAGTACTCCACGTCTGCATGTATCCTATGCATACTGCCTAGTCCTGGCTCCCTCAAGCCTCATCCCAACTACTTGTCATCTGCACAAGACACAACAAGGTGTGGGCGAAGTTTGTGCAGGGGTTAATATAATGATACTCAGTAGGGACCTCGAGACCCCTGAAGGACTCTTAGAATTCCACAAGGAAAGCCACAAGGCTTGATCTCAATCACAAAGAACATATCAATGGACACATCTCAAATATAGTCTCAACTCAAACCAGGTATACAACTCAGAGAAACAAGATATGATGTTGCCCATATAGGATCTCTATGAATTCTGATAGGTAGCCACAAGTTCTCTAGGCCTGGGAACAAGTAACATTCCCAATCACAATGTGAAACACCTCGGTTACTAGATAATTCCTCCTCTATTGAGTACATTGGGCTTTCCTCATCACATAGAGGTGCTTCCCACTAAGCTTGAACTGCTGAGATACTCCTCCTCATCGCGTACAGTGGGTCTTTCGGGTCACACAGAGTCGCTCCCCCACCGTGGACTATTGCAGTACTCATCCCCATCAAGTATTGTGGCCGCTCCCCATCGTATCCTACTATGGTACTCCTCCCCATCGTGTATTGTGGCCGATGAGTCACTCCGAGTTGAAAAGTTCGCAGTTGTCAGGTCTCAGCTTGTCGCAGGGTTCTGTATATAGTGCGCTTGGGAGACCCTCTCCCTAATCCATCAGTTGTATTTCAACTAGCATGATGTCTCACAAAATAGTAACCCAATGACATGTCATATTGCAAGGGTTCCATCACAACAAATGGCATGTCAACCGAATGCCCGGTATGTGCATTATTTGCATTTTAGTGTCGAGGGCCCAGTGAGATTTGGGTGCGATCCAACCCAGTCATACTCCAAGTCTCTCAAAAACTCTCATCGAGTAATTCAAAATGACTGTCTCACTCCAAGTATCCCAATTACATAGATGGTTCATTAAACGGGCCTCTGGTTCTCAATGTAAGGCCATTTAAGTGTTTTTGGGGCCGGTTGGGGCTGGGTACGGTCCGACCCGGTCGGACCCACCCGGCCACACCTGGTCAATGTTGGGTCGTGGTGGAATCAACCCACTGGGCCATGGTCTTGCATGGACCACAAAAATGGGTCACCCACAAGGGTGGCCCGGCCCGCTGGCGGTGGCCCGACCTGCTGGCGGCAACCCGCTGGAGGGCAGTCCAGCCGCGAAGGGCGCAGCCTGCGGTGCTCCTATTGGGATTCTTGAGAGAGTAGCTCCCCCAAGATCCCAAATGGCCAAATTTCGTTCGGCCTTTTAAGCAGCGGCGCCATGTGGGCGCCACCCGGTCTCCGCGGAACCTGTCGGAGGCACGAGTTCTACCTCCTCCACAGTTACTTCGACCGCGGTCTCCTGCTCACTGAAGGTGCATGATGGTGCACCACCCTTCCCTTCTGCATTCGATCAATGAGCCAACCTCCTTATCCATCTATCGTGGCTGACGATCCATAGCCCCTATGCACACCGGAGACACGCAACAGCGCGCCGCACCTTCTCCACAATCGGCCGGTACCGACTGCTCCGATGTCCATCACGGCCTCCTCTAGCGGCGTGCATCAATGTGCTATTTCCTACATAGTCGGTCGATGTCGTCGCGCTAGTGGTCTTCCATGGAGGCACAAGGGAAGAAATATAGTAGAGGGTTTGGGATGGGTTCGTTAGGCCGAATCCCTCTACGTTAGCTTGAAAACATGATGGGGTTTAAGGGTTTAATTATCAATTGAATTAAACAACAATTAAAACCCTCCAAAGATACCCCGCAATAACTTCCCACAAAAATTAATGAATCACAAATCAACCCCTTCATTATTTGGTCCACGTTCTTTGTATTGTTCAAGAACATGGAAGAGGAAAACATTTAAAAACCATAAAATAATAAAACCCCTACCTCAAAAACCTATTGGAAAGCATTAGATCATGAAGGTGGATCATGTTCTATATTCCTTCAACTAGTTCCCCACGTTTCCACTCATACTCCATCCTTCATTTTGTGGTTTGGTGTCGTCTATCACCTCCCGCTCGGATCAACTTTTTCCTCTAAGGATCTGGTGTCGTGGTGCTCCTTCATCACTTCGTTGCTTGGAAAAGTTGTGCCAATACCCCTACCCAAGATTCATATATATAGGAGAGGAGGAGGTTATGAAATGACGTTGGAGTTTAATGGGACTCATCAATTAGGAAGCTTCTTAATTCTCCAATGATGTCGTTAATTAGGGTTGGCAGGTCAAGCCATTTATTGGATTGACACATCACTAGCTCCACCCCTTTTCTAGTCTGTTGGAGGATATGAAATACAATAATAGTATTATTTTATTTAATTTCTTTTAAAAAGTCATAAAACATAACTTTTTCCCCAAATATTTTGCGGTAAAAGTAAAGCCTCCCTTAAGTGAATATTGGTACTGCAGATTCAACGATGCCCACAGATTTTTAATTCGAGAAATGGTTTAAATGTTAGAAAATGTTGCTTGCACGTTTACTGAACGTACCTGAAAAAAAGTTCAACAAATTATTAACATTCACCCTCGACCATATCTACTCAAGGTTAGGCTCCACCTAAAAACAACACGCCCCAAGGAACTCTATGGTACTCTCAGATTTTCAATCTGAGTTACAGTTTAGCAGTTATGGATTTTAAAATGAAATAAGTTTCACTTAATTATTTTATTTACGTCCAAAAAAAAACTTTCACTAGTGGCCCGCACTAGCCAATGTTAGTACAGCCTAAAAAAAGAATACCCTCATGAGTTTAGTAGTGGTCTCAGAATTTCAATCCGAGTTACCGTTCGTGAGTTATAATAATTTGAAAAAAAAATAATTTTATTTAATAATTTTATTTATGGTTATTCCATTTTCAGTTTTTCTCGTAGGAGGCCTACGCTGACTAAACATAAGTCGCACCTAGGGTAACTCGCCATCCTGAGTGCAACGGTTCCCTCAGATTTCTTATCTAGGAAACCATTTAAGATTTATTCCACTTTTTCAGGAAAACTGCTTATGCGCGCTATTTAAAGTTTAAGACAACTTCGAAATAACATTTCGTGCACTTCGATCCTCGGAATCACGCTCCGTCAGAGTTCACGATTTCGAAATAATTCCATATAATTAAAAAAATTATATAGTAATTCTGGGAAATTACACACACATTGTATTATGGATTATCCATGTACCTATCTAAGTGCTCATGTACATGGGTAGTAGGAGTTTGAAAGTGTGTGCGGTGTACCAAGGGTACACCATATATAGTGGTTCTTTTCCATGTATCCATGTACTTGAGTAGATGGACATTTTGAGACTATGCGGCATGTTATGGGATTACATGTTGTGTAGTAAAACATGGCTATGTGGTTAGGATCTTGGGTATACATCTCGTGTAAAGGGTCATGGCTATGAAATAGTATAGGGGTTAATGTTATGATCAAGTTCTAGTAGATTTTAAGAACTCAGGTGTTCTCTGTTTGTGTGGAAGTAAATGGACATGTGAACACCTGAGAGTCCACACCATGTTCTCTAAATAACTCAATGCATACCTTTTTCTGCAAAGGGGTTTCAGGTGTATTTTTTCCCTAGAATTATAATTAGACTTTAAAGTAATCCATTATGAGTATTTTTCAATATCGATCACAATGGTGGAATCCTTTTAGAACTTAGATGTTATATGGGTGGTGTTTTTGACTAATAGAGTTTTTTAGGATGATTGCATTGAGGATGTGGTTCTAGAATCTATCAGGGGGATGGGTTGTGAGTCATGATGCCTGTGTAAGGGTGTGCGCTTATTGACTACCTTGGCTTGAAGATTATAGGTGAGTTTGATTGATATTATTTGGATAGAATACAGAATATGGAAATGGGGATGAGGGTCATGCTCTGAGAAATTCCCATAAGGGATGGGTGATGCTTGAGGTTTCCCTTTTGTGAAATGTGGCTTGAGGTTTCCCTTATGGGAATGGTGTTGGTATATTTTTCCATTATGGGAAAGAATTTACATGAGGATTCCCTTTTGAGCATGGTAATACTTGCACTATGATCTGTGAGACTCATTATTGTTTCTTTTGGAAATATTGGACCAATGTTTGGTTTTTCTATTGGATCCCCTCATAGGGTGTCCATCATGAGATAAGGTTTTTTGGGGTTGTATAGGTTTATAGTGATTTTTTTTTGATGTGTTGGTTAATTTCAGGCTTATCCATTTTAGTCAGAGGGACTTGGTGATATCCTACCCTACTTCTAGATCTTATAGGCTTGGAGGGTTGAGGATTTTCTTATTGATTACTAAAAGAGAGAAGATGCCTTTGGGATATTATTTGATAGGTTTTTGACACTAGGATTGATACTATTTCTTTCCTCAATTAAATGGTTGTTGTGAGGTGGGGATAGGGGATACAGGATAATGTAGATGATTGAAACCAGCCTGGTTTATATTTTCTCACTTGCTAGGGTTCATGGAACATGGAGTCTACAATGATTTCCAGGCCCAGTTTATATGATTTTTGGGCCTGATCATGTATCCTAGAGATGCACTAATATGTTTTCTGTTTCCATCAGGTTCTTCAAGACTTTTGGGCGTGGTATTACACTCTTAAGGTTGAAAAGGTTTCCCTACAGCTAGTTCCGATTGTATCATTGGATTCCAAGTGCCCAGTAGATGCACTTCGGTTTTTAGACACATAGAATGAGATATCAGGGCCAGGAATTCATTTCTGACCTTGCATTGGACTTTTTCACTTCATATTGATTCAGAAAAAATACTTTTTGTTGTGACTACATGAGAAACACTACCTAATTTCTCTAAATTGAAATAGATCATGGGTATTTTTACCCACGAGTGTCAATATAGAACCCAAGGGTTTTTTTTTTCCTTTGTTTAGCCCATTTTTTGTCCTTTGTTTATACTTTATTTTGGTAGTCATGTTTATATTTGTTGGACATGAATGGTTTTTATTAATATGTTATGATAGATGATGTTAATACCACTATTGGGGTGGCCTACTGATACTTGTTTCTCACCTGCTACATTTGCACCTCGGTGTACGCGTAGAGCATATGTCTTCTTTAATGTTTAGTATTGAATGTTGTGGATTAGGAAGAGGCCCAAAGTTTCTTATTGAGAACAATGGATCCTATGGATTTTTATTTAGAAACTCTATTTTTTCATTGTAATTAATTTAAATATAGTAAGCAATATTTTTGGATTCGGGCACTGAGACAACGTGAAATTTTGAGTCCCGATGAGCCCAGAATTAATTTTATAGAAATGTGAGATATATTGTATGTCACATGTACATAGTATTTCAAAGATAATGGAATATATCCCAAATTGATTCTCAAATCAATAACCTAAGACAATGGTTAAATCTGGAGCATGGGTTTTACCCTAGGCATAACCTAAATTTGGTGGGCACTGAACGTTCAGATGAGGTAGCGTTTGGTGGGTATGTTTAGAGAATTAATTAATTAATTAATTTAATTAATTATTTTAATGGATAAAACCTATTTCCCTATATAATTATCCTATAATGGAATTTTTTTTTGTTTAATAACATAACATTGGGATTGTTGAGAGGAGTTTTATTTGTACTTCATTGGTGGATCACGATCTGATGACGATCAGTGGTCAGATTGAGGTGACTTGATAGGAATCAGACAAAGTGGATCAACCTCATCATTATTGAATGAATTTTCTATAAATTATTGATCTAATAACGAGGTAGGTATCATCAATTGTGGTTTCTTCTATTGATTAAAATATTTATCATGTTATTATATTTTATTCTTTTATCTCTAATTAATTTGATCCTTTGTATTATATTTTTTTATCAAATTATATTATTTATTTGATTAATTAATGATTATTCAATGCTTATCACAAAAATTATTATAATTTTACAACTTTTCCCAAAGGTATGGATCTTTCTTTTTTAGTTATGATTCTTTTTTTCTTTCATCTAGATGTTTCATAAGGGGGTAAAGGAGGTCTTGGGGGTGTTTAGGACTTGTTCAGAGCCCAAATATATGAAAATTAAATTGGTATTCTAGGCCGCCTGGATAAAAGAAACCATGCATCCTAGACTGCACGGTTTCCCTAATCCCGGATGTTTTAGACATCGAGGTTCTATGGCCCACACCAGTTTTCTACAATTGTGTGCCTTAGGTACATGACCATGTGGTGCTGCAAAGGTTTAGTACATAGCCCATTTTCATGGTTGGTGCATGGTCAGGCCAACTGTGCACTGCTATTTTTGTGGTTGAAATGCCCAAATTTCCCTTAATGAATGTTTTAAACCCTTTTTACTTCTTACTCATTCTTCTCTAGTGGGTTTTTCTTCCCCCATCATATGTGAAACTCCCACCCCCTCTTCATAGAGTTTATGATAACTCTCTTAATATGACTCTAAATATCTTACCGTTTGATCCTTTGGAAAGCTCTCAATAACATCTATAATCTCATTCCTTCTATTTCATGGTTCTTCCATCCCCTATTTTACTATTTAGGTGTGACCATTTTTTCTCTATTTTCTGGGAGTTGGATGATTTCTTCATTTTCTCTCATTACTGATCAATTAAATCATTAACAACATATGAGTGGAGGGAAACCACATCGAGGTAGGTGGTATAGTTCTTTTCTTCCCATTTTCTCACTTTTTAATTGATGCACTATTGTTCCACATAGAGGATCCTTATAGTGATGCTTCAACTATTTTAAATAAATTAATTCAACGGGTTCCCCATGTTGTTTGTGGCCCTACCTTATAGTGAAAACCATCATTGGGTTCTTTGCCTTGTCATTATCCACCCATTTGGGTGTGTCCACCCCAAATGGACTTTTTTCAATGTTTGGGATGATAACCACCATGTTTGTGTGTGTGTACACTTAATATTAATTCCATAACTAGTGAATTGATTTAAGATAAGTGCATTTACAAGATATTGGCCCCTGATATTGATGCATATTTCATTGCAATTTAATGTTTATACTTGATGCTTCACCTTATATGCCACATGCCTTATATTTCATTACTTATACTAGAGCATTATTCAATGTTGTATAACTTGTACTTGATATAATTCTTAGTCCCTTATGGTTATGTCTTATTTCTTTCTTATATATAATTCCTTGTGCTCATTTCCATTTGTCTTATACCATAGTTTAGTGGATTTAATTGGGTGTTATGCTTGAGAAATATTGTTATCATGTGATATTTCTATGCCTTACTATTCACATGTGAATATAAATTATTTTATTTTTGATATGTTCCTTGGTTGTTATGATTCACATGCTATGGGTTGAGATAGAATATTAGTACCAATTTAATGATTTCATGGATGGACTTGATGTGGTTGTTTGAATCTACTAGATGTGTCGGCAGTGGTACATTGGATTTCCTTGTATGGACTCTCCAAGATGATTATTTATACTCATGAGTGACATGAATTCCCTAGGGGAAACCATGGATTGACTCATTGATAACATGGATACAAAATTCCTCAGGTGATACCTGATCCCCAATATGAGATAATTGGTACAGACTAAGAGTCACCGTGACATGAGTGATATATGGGATACCTTTGTGGGTTTTCTTGGACAGAATCAGTGGCATTGGTTATTTTGGATGTTCCAATACTGACCCTTGGCATTATTTATAGATCGTCTTAGATGGGCTTAGGACTCCATATTTGGATTGACCTATTTGATTTCTTTTGTAATATTTGATGTTTCTTATTTATATTAGTAGCATGATTATATTATTCCATAGATATTTTCCCACCACGAAAAAGCCCCATCTTGGGGTATGCCTACTTTGGTTTATTTATTTAAAATTACCCATACACATACCTTATTACATGTACAAGTACCTTTGTTCAGAAATCTGACTGAGGTCAAAGTATGTGGTATTGATCGGGAATCCCTTTAGGATCTCAGGACAAATTTTTTGGTTATTTTTTTATTACCTCCCTGCATTTATTATACATGGACCACTATTGATTTATTAATTCATTAGACAGATTGATCTGGACAACATTAGTGGTGGCCTACTGAGATTGTGTCTCAAAACTATCTTGGTCTACCTTTAGTACGCAATCAGACTTTGTGATTATAGTTGTTGTTAAATGGAAGTGTGCAGCTTTTGATTCTTGATTTTTCTTCAAGGTTGGAGAATGGGGAAGAGGACTGAGCCTATTATCTAGATTATTATAGTCTTAGTTTTTTGTTTTTTTATATTTTTTTAGAATGTAGTAAATAAATGTATCCCTTAATCCCCATGCCATTTAATTTTTAATAGAATCATAAACATAAACATAAGTTCATATTAAATTATTATTCAAATTTTGTGAGTTTATTAATTATTTTTCATTGTTTATTAATATATTTCTGTTTCTTATTATCCTTCTTATTTATACTTCCTCTATTTATTATCTTTTGTTAGCTACATTTCTCACTCTAATCTGTGAGGGAATTATTACCCTACAGAAAAACCCTAGGTCTTCGTATATAGTCTGAAACCTCTATAATTTGGGGAGGTTCCCTTAAGGTCTTGTATCCACCATATTAGGGAATAGTTCAGTGTTATTCGGGGTGGCACGCTACTAATATCCCCTCTCCTTGATGTCTGGATAAGAATTATTGGACAACAAATGATCCACCTTTGTTTTATTGTATTTACCCCGCCTATTTTTTGAGTTCTTTTCCATTGTCCTATGGATCAAAAATTTCACATTTCCAGCCAAGACCAAGCACCATTGGACCCCTGAATTTTTAGTGTATGTGCACACAATGATCAAATTAGCTATATTTGGATGGATTATGATGGAGTGTGGGTGATACTATGTGGATCTGGGATCCAGAGTGGAAATGGGAGACAAGAAGTGGAGCAGAAAGCATGGAGGATCTATTTTTAATTATCCAAATTATGATTTCCATCCACTAGAGGGCCATAATCAACTGATTAAGGTATTTTCCATGGATTTTGGGTGGTCAATTGATTGATTTAGTGTTTAATGTAGTAGATATTCAAGCCGCATAACATATATAACTTTTTAAAAAAATCCCAACTACATAGCATTTACTAGGATGAAAGCTTGTCATGTAATCCATTCTCTATAGAGGATAATATTTTAGGTGTGGGTTGGTATAACATGCCATGTGGTACCCCCACACAAAATGTGAACCGGTGCTGGTAGCCCCGTATATACTCCGAGAGTACATGGGAATAGACACAACCAGACACATGGGCACAACCTTGCTACACTGGATTGGACATTTCTTGGTACCAAGCCTAGAACATGGACCAGTACATGGTTTCGTACACAAACATAGACCAAAGGACACATGCATGGCTAGGATAACACATCTCGTCTCTAAAAGTACAAGATGTAGTATTTTTTAGCTTACACATTGTGTAATGATACATGGCCAACGAGCAATGTTCTGGAGAAAACATGGCCAGGAGTCTAGGTTCAATCACAGGCTATGGTACCCCCTACATGTTGTGTACTTCTTAATGAAACTTCTATCTCTTACTTCACCTTTGTTTTGACTTGTATTTTTTCCTTTAATAATATTATCCAATGTTTTTTTCCATATAGAATGTGATAGTTCCTTCATATTGGCATTTTATATACATTGCAAGATGTTCCCAATGTGATTCTTCTTTAGGCTTTGCCTGAAGATGACAATTTTCAGAAAGGATTCTTAGAGAGATTTTGGTGTTGGAAATCCCCTTTCATACTAGGGTGTGGGTCCCCCGTACTCCCCGCACTGGTCTGATTGGCATCCCTTTGATAGAATAGTGTGTGTGTCCTCTACCTACAGAGTGGAATCCCCCTAATAGACTAGGGCATGTGTTCTCTACCTATTTATTAGAATCTCCCTAATAGACCAGGGTGTGGGCCCTCTACCTATGTAGTGGAATCCCCATGTGATACAATGGTGTTGTTCCTCTACCTACTGAGTGGCATCACCCTGATAGACTAGGAAAAGGGTCCCCTACCTACTGAGTGGATTCCCCTGATACACTAGGGCATGGGTCCTATATCTATCTACTGAGTGGAATCCCCCTAACACATTAAGGCATGGGTCCTCTACTTTAATATTATTCCCCATCAAATGTATGGAAATGTGGTGAGGTGTGGGTCCTCCACACGGTTACTCCTTCAGATACATAGGATTATGGGAATCGTTGATCATCCCTTAGAGATTTAGGGAGAATCATAATTTTATAATAGGTTATGATATGGATATAACATTTATATATCATCTGGGTTTCTTATATGATGATATATTTATATGTTTTGGATTCATTTCACTCTTGATTTGGGTTAAGATCACTACTTTTATCATGTATTCTATACCTACCTTTTAAATTTTCAAGGAGTCCTACTAGGTATGTATATACTCACCCCTACATAAGATTTGACCACATGTGTCATGTATTATAAATATTATGAATAGTTTGGCATTGATTTCAAAGGATCTTAGGGATACTCAGGTGTATAGTCTACATATGGTGGTTAATCTTGGATATTTGGAGTCGGGAACTCTAATAATTTATATTCCATTTTTTCTCAGGTTGGGAAATATTTTCTATATGGGAATGTATTTTTTCCTTTTTATTTGGTTATACTCTATCATTTCCTCTTTTTTCCCTAGATATTGTTACATGCAAGTTTTTTACTCTAGATGTTATTATCATTTATTATTATTCCTCTTCACTTTTTCATGGAGATGTTTGGATGCGTGTGTAGAGGTACTATAGGTAAAGGCCTCCCATTTTTAATTATGTATTTCGATACTTGTCTCCAACTTCTAGTTTATGATGGTGGACTTGGGCTTGTGGCAGTCCGATCTCTCACTGGCTAGGCAGACCTTGGTGGGTAGGGTCTTTACAAATATGTATCGAAATTTTTTCAACCTTGGAATGGTGTTTGACATATTTTACCCAAATAAGGTTTGGGATGGAATTTAGGGAAATGGTGTCATAGTGTCTCAAGTGTATATTTTAGGCCTTTGAACCTAGTGTTGGTGTAGCATCCAAAATATCCACTTACCAATATTTATATTGATTTCTTGTCAACTCGGCATACCAATACATTGGTCGCAAAAAAAATGGTACATACATCATATAGGATTGAGACATTTTACAGTTCTTCATGAGTCATATACCCATATATATATATATATATATATTCTCATATGAGTATTGTATATCTTGATTTCTTTCAAGATGGCTCTATTAAGACAACTAGCCAGGTTACTGATTAAGTATCGTGAAGACAATGTGTTGTGTGATAGGGCCTAAGTTCAAGGGATACTTCCTAAGATATTTCCTCTAGGATTTCTGATAGACGCACCCCAACCATTAAAGAAGAATATTATACAAGCAAAGAAGGTTGAGGATGTGTGAGGGATTAGCGTGCTCCATTAGTTTTAGTTCTAGATGTTGTTGAGGTTTTGGGGTGAGCCAGATTTTCATGAATTTGACGATTTTCTTGAGTCAATGATCTTACATTTTAGACTTTTGAGGACCCCAAATGATTATATAGTTTGGATGGTAGCTAGTATTTTTCATAGAACAGCCAGAAACTAGTGAATGATAGTCATTTAAATTCATGATGAGTTGAAACTCTCTTGGTATGACTTCCAAAATCCTTTTTCAGTAGTACTACCAATTTTTCATGTTCTTGGTTCATATATAGGAGATATTAGTGTTGTAGAAGGGTGGGATGACAATTGTTGAGTAAGATGTAAGGTTTACCGACTTAAATGTTACTTCATTAACATGATTCAGGATGGTTACATCTAGGAACGGAAGTTTTGTAAGGGTCTTTGTAGAGACATCTATGCTAGTTTGGCACCCTGGTTAATTCCCACATATGTTGGAGTTCTAGAGTAGGAACTAGAGATGGATATATTCCTATGTGATGGACTCCATGTAGTAGGATATAGAAAAGGATTTCATGGGGCTGAGTCATCTAGAATAACTCACATTCATCCTTTAATAGGGTCTTGGCATATAATACCTCCTCATGGATAGACTTAGTAATATATTCATGAGGCATAATGAACAAATAGAGTATCATGGAATCCTAGATAGGGGTGATTATATGCATGTGATGGGTGACGTCACATGGCATGTGATTTTCCAACTTGACGTGTTGAGTAGGGAAGACAATTGGTTGATAGACCAACACTGCAGAGGTAGTTTCGTGATCATAGATCTCCCAGGCAAAGATATTGTGGCCCCTAGGGAGGAAGAAATAATAGAGGAGGGGTGGGTCTCCCTAAGGAGGAGCTACTAATAGTAGATGGAGTTATGATATCCTTCCACCACCACCATCAAGAGTCTTATTTCAGACTCAAGGTGCGGGCATTTGGGGTTGTGGGAAGCTATAGGCATTGAAGTCTTATGACTCTGAATTTCACAAGACGAGTATAGGTGCGATATGTGTTTATTATAATCTTTCTTCAATACTATTAGACTGAAGTGCTCGTCAGTCCTTCATCTCCTTACTCTTGGTGGAATATATAGAGCTCCATTTGAAACTTCAGACCCATATCATTGTCTTGAGGTTCATATTGGGAATTTTTCTTCCATATCTCTTACATACTAGTAGTGAATGGTATAAATTGGTGTAGATAGTTTCTCAAGAAACCTCTTGGTCTTCACGATGTGACCATATGATGCAATCCTGAATATGGACATTTTCTAATTGTATAATCCCAGATTTATTGTCACTGTAGAAAATTTAGATGCCTTTGGATATATGTGAAGATATTTTCCTTTTTGGGTGAGATATATATCATGGAAGAGTCAGTGGGTCTTATTATCAGGAAGCTTCAACCCCTTACAAATCAATTGGTGAGTTTATATAGTAGAACATTGGGATATTCAGGCATTTGGGTTCCTTTAGTCATGAAGGATTATATAGAAATCTTCTAGAAAGACATTATTGGACTACCATTCACGTGGGAGATGGATTTTTTCATTAACTTACACCTCAATACCACTCCAATATATTTTTTATAATATCAGATGGCCCCTACCGAGCTCTGAGATCTTAGGGTGTAGTTATAGGAACATTTAGATAATGGATTTATTATACCCAGTGTATCCCCCTAGGTATATCTATTTTTGTTCAAGAACAAGTTATATGGGATCTTGTGGATTTTTTTTTTCTTATCATCGCCTAAATTAGGCCATGAAAAATTAAAAGAACACATTTTCATGGATTTAAGACCACATTTATTAGTTACGAGGTATGAGATGGTTCTATAAGATAAATCTGAGGATTATATACCACTATTCTAGGGTTCACAAGGATGCCATTAGAAATTTTTAATCCTGATGTTTCTATGGACACTATGAGTTCCTTTTTATTCCATTTGGTGTGACAAATTCCCCCACCGTGTTTATGGATCTGATGAGCAAGATCTTTCTACCAAACATTGACCAATTTGTGGTTGTATTCATTGATGACATACTCAGCTACTATGATTCATATAATGAAAATGTAGATAACTTTATGATGGTCCTAGAATTTCTTTTAGAGCACCATATTTCTGGTAAGATCTCATAGTTACAACTTTGGATCATTAGGATTCACTTTCTATAGAATGTCATTTCTAAGCATGGATTAGTTGTGGACTCAGAAATGATTGATGCACTGCTTTATTTGGAACCACCCAATGATGTTATAGATATTATGAGTTTTTTAGCATGGTGGGGTATTAAAAGAGTTTCATGGTGAAATTATCAAGGATTTAATCCACTTTGACTACCCTGGTGTGAAAAGGGTATGTATTTACCTAGACTATGAATCATCAAAAAGACTTTGAGTAGTTGAGTATGATTTTAACTAGTGATCCTTTTTTAGACTAACATAGGAGGGTGTGGAGTATATAGTTTATTGAAATTCTTCTAAAGTTGGTCTCGGCTATGTGTTGATGCATAGGAAGGGAGTGAACACATGTGGGTTAAGGCATTTGAGACCCCACAAGAAGAACTACGTGACATATTAATTGAAGTTGTAATAAGTGGTCTTATATCGTTGTATGTAGAGACACTATCTTCTACTAGAGATGTTTTCTATTTACTCAGACCATTAGATTATTAGGTATATATTCATGAAGAGGAATTTAAACTAGAGATAATGGTGCTGGTTGGAGTTCTTGCATCACTATGATTTTGAGATGGTCTATAATTTTGGGAAGGGAAATGTAGTGTAAAATTACCTCAGTAAGAAGTAATGTTATCATTTGGTAGAGGAGGTGTTTGAGTAGTTGGATTCCTTACAGCTGACCCTTGTGGAGGAGAAGGGTGAATCTTATCTACAGTCGATTGTATTGACACCTCCACTTATCTGGTGTGTGAGGGAGGCTTAGTTGGGAGACATCAATTATGAGGTTATCCATCACTAAATATCCTCAAGTTATTCACAATATTGGTTTTCTAAAGAAGGGAATCATGTCATCCGTTTCCTGGGATGGATGGTGGTTCTGGTCACTATGAAATAGGATATTTTGAGGTAGTTTCACCATTCTCCTTTGGATATACATCCTATCATAGGGAATATTTAGAGGAACCTTCAGTGGTAGTTTGGATGGGTTTTCATGAGGCCTAGAGTTTTTGAGTTTATCTCTCGATATCTCACATGTCAATAGGATAAGTTTGAGCACTAGTTTCTAGTAGGCTTTTTGTATCCTATTGAAATACTAGAGTGGAAATTGGATAGAATATCCACGTAAATTATGATATGTATTTTGTGGATAGAGAGAATACATGATTCCATATGGGTGATATTTGATAGAATTAACAAGTCAAAACACTTAATGGATAATATGGATTAGATTTTTGTAGAGATTTTTTGGAATTTATGCATGTGGGAGATCAACTTCTTTCATGGTGTGGCCTTGAAAATTATCTTCAACCTTGATGTGATGTTCACATCATGCAGGTGGATGATACATTCGTGACCCAATTGAGGATGAGTACAACTTTTCACAACCATATGGATGGGTAGACCATACACACTATCCAGGTGTTAGAGGATATGATGAGGGATTTACGATTAGAATTTGACCAGATATGGGATGATCACTTACCTTTGGAAGAGTTTTATAATAATAATAGTTATCATTATACTATTAGGATGAGTCATTTCAAGGCCCTATATGGGAGACCCTGCAGGTCACCCATATGCTAGAATGAGATTAGTGAGGCTTCTCTTGTTGGTCCATAGATAGTGTAGGTGACAATATATAAGATCCATGTGATTCTCGATTAGATGTGGACAATCTATAGTAGGAATAAATCTTATGAAGATTGACATAATTGGCACTTAGGGTTTAAGCAGGGAGGTTGTGTTCTCCAAATATTATCCTCATGATTATTTCAGAGATTCTTAAGTAAAGGAAAGCTATACCTGAGCTTTTTCAAGTCATTCTAGATCCTGTAGAGGGTTGGTCAGGTTTTTTACAGCCTAGCCCTACCCCTATAGTAGAATCAGGATTATGAAGTCTTGCATGTGTAGTATTTAAGAGGATATATACATGATCCTTCACAAGTTTTTTACTATGGAGATCTGTACGTCAAGGAAGGATCAACCTTTATATATTACATCGTGGGGATTGAGGATATGAAGGAGACAATCTTGTATGGATATACCATTCCCTTGGCTCATGTTCTTTGGTGGCATGGGAGTATGAAAGAGAGCTCCTTGGAGCGGGAGATTCAGATGCAGACTCAGTATCCCCACCATTTTTCTTAGTTTTTTCTCTTTTGAGATGAAAATAATTAAAGTGGTAATGATGTAGAGACTATTTTTTGGATTTTAATCCTTTGAATAATATTAGGGAATAGTTTTGAATACAGGAACTAAGACAACGTAATATTTCAAGGCTCGGTGAGCCCATAATTAATATTATAAAAATATTAAAAAAATTTATATCTCATACATGGAGTATTTTAAATATAATGGTATATATATCCTAAATGGGGTCTTGAATCAAATATATTAGGCCAAAGTTGAATCTGAAGCATGGAGTTTACCCTAGGCATGACCTAATGTTTGTCGGCACCAGATGTTCGGATAAGGCTACCGTTGGAGGGTATGTTAAGTGAATTAATTTATTTAATTTAATTAATTAATTAATTTAATGCCTAAAACAAATTTCTCTCTATAGGTATCCTATAATGGTAAATTTATAGTGTTATATATATATTCTTGGGTTGTTAAAAGAAGTTTTCTTTATTCTTTAATGGAGGATCGATATCAGCTGACAACCGGTAATTTGATCAAGTTGAATCAATAGGTAATAGACGCAACAGATCATCTAAATTACTCGAAAATTTGTTCTTCACCATCTGTTGATACAATATTGAGTTAGGGGTCATCAATTTTAATTTATTCCCTTTATTTAAAGATTGAGTTTGTTCTTATCTGTTATTCTTCGATTTGTGATTAATTTGATGTTTATTTGATGCTATGCAAGATCATGTTTAACATGTTATATTATTTATTTAATTTAACATTAATTATTCCATTATTATCACCCCAAATATCCTTAATCCTCAATTTTCGGTCAATAAAACTTGTATAATAAATGATAAACCATTGTTCTTGTACCTTTCCCCCACCTTTTCTTCACATTTTTCATCGTTGGGATACGAGGACATGATGAGACTTTGTTGGGTGCATCCAAGCATGACCAGACCCCCATATTCATGGTGAGTGAATGAAAAATGATTGAATTAAGGAATTATAGATGTATAGGGATGAATCTTTGGTGATATTATGAGGATATGAGATCCATAACGATAACAGTCGACACAAGGTAGAGCAGAACGCACAACAGATCTTCATACGATTAACTAGTTTCCAATATCTAACCACTAGAGGGAAGAAATTAATTGAAATTGGTTTTATACCAATATCATGTGTTCAATCAGTAGATTCAATTGTGGGAGTGGTGGATCTAGAATATGCATGATAGATCTAACTTTCTGAAAAAAACTTGGTGGCATGACATATACTGGAATGCAGAAATGCCATGTCTTCCCCTAGCTATATAGGATGGTATTTCTAGGTGGAGATAAGTATCACACACTATGTGGGACCCCACACACCATGTGACTCAATTTTTGAATACCAACATGTACTTTGGAATTATACAGTCATGGGAATATCTAGGTACACAAACATGGCCTAACTACATGATCTTGGACATGTCCATGTATTTAGTATGGGACTTGACCAAGTAGACATCCAGGTACAAAGACATGACCCAAAGGACACAAACATGGCTAAGAGAACATGGTTCTACCCCAAGAGTCTGATACATTACATGTATTAACCTTACATGTTATGTAGTAATATATCACTACTATAAATTTAAACTATACAAATGGTTAAAACCGTTGGTATTGAAAGGGAAAACCATTTGTATACAATATACTAATGGTTTGAAAAACCGTTGTTAAATTCAGCATAAGGATAGATATATACCAAAGGTTTCTAAATAACTGTTGGTATATGATGAAAAAAATCAAAGCTTCCCAATGGTTACCTAGAACCATTGGAAAAAATCTATACGAATGGATTAAAAATGTTTGTTTACAAACCATTCATTGTTTTACCAATGGTTCAAAAACTGTTGTTACAGTTTTTTTCCCAACGGTTGAAAAAAAAACCATTGGTAAAATGTAGAAGACCTTTGATATACCAATGATTTTGTAACCGTTGGTATACATTTCACATTTATATCACCCCTATTCCAATGGTTTATAACCAGTGGTATAGTATTAAAATTTCATTCAGCGTTATACCAATAGTTATAAACAGTTGGTATATCCTTCGCCCAGATTTCATAGAAGCATGCCGAACCCAACACCCAGAAAGTATGCAGAACCCCATACATCTGCAGGAAGCCAATGCACCTAGGCCAATACACTATACAAAATCCAATATCACCTCCACATAAAATCCAATATGCAGAAGCCTCTAATATTGTTTACACTAGACTCCAATACACATGTAGAAAATCAAATACACCTGGAGACACAAGCCAATACACCTGCACATAGAATCCAATATTGCATACACCAGTCTCCATCATTGCATACATTGTGAAAATTATATTCCATATTAACCAGAAGAGAAACCTTTTAGAATAGTCTTCCTAGTACTAGTAGTTACTTTTCAAACCCTCTCTATCCACATTAATAAATACTGAAACCAGGTAATAGCTGAATGTTTCCCCATTAGTCTTCCAACCAGTCTCCAATTCTGAGTCTTGGTAATTTGGTCAACCAATAAACTATAACCAATAATTGATACCACTTTTTGTGCCTAGGTGGAGAATATAAATTTATGGACGTTATATATTACAATTGATAAAACTATAATGATTCAACATTTGAGACTAAGTAGTCGAGGCACAACATCCATCAATCCAATCCACCACTGATTCTAATTTTTCACCTCATTTTTCTTCTAAAAGTGCTTCCATTTGATGAAAAATAAACATGAAAGAAATAATTCAGGATATAAAATCAATAAAAGAACAAAACTGGGAAAAATTTGGTTTTTATTATAGTAATATTTTGTTAGGGAGGGCGTGTGGGCTGTCCGGGGGGGTTATCCAGGGGGTGGGGGGCTGTCCAAGGAGTAGGGGTGTCCAGGGGTTGGGGTGGTATCCAGGGGGTGGGGTATTTCCAAGGGGTAGGGGGTGTTCAAGGGGGTGGGTGGTGTTCTGGGGGGTGGGGGTGTCTGGGGGGTTGGGGCTATCCAGGGGGTTGGGGGTTTTCCAAGGGGGTAGGGGTGTCTAGGGGGTGGTGGTCCAGGGGGTTGGGGGTGTCCAGGGGAGTGGGTGATATCTAGGGGGTTGGGGGCTGTCCACAGGGGTAGGAGTTTCTAGGGGGGTGGGGTCCAGGCAGTGGGGTGGTGTCCAAGAGAGTGGGGGTATCCAGGTGGTGGGGTGGTGTCCAGGGGGTTGGGGGCTGTCCAGGGGGTTGGGGGATGTCCAAGGGGTAGGGGGTGTCTAGGGGTTAGGGGATGTCCAAGGGGGTATGGGGTGTTGTCCAAGGGGGTAGGGGTGTCCAGGGGGTGGGGGTGTCCAGGGGGTAGGGGATGTTCAAGGGTTTTGGGGGGCTATACAGGGGGTAGTGGTGTCCAGGGGGGTAATATTGGGAATTACCTTTTTTAGAAACCTATAACATTATATAAAGATGATATGATAACATAATTTAGTAACTATATTTACACACGTAGGAAGATATTATTCAGGATATTGATTACTATGATTCATATATAGACCTTTCCATTGTTTATATCTTTCATTTCATCGTAACTTTAAACCTGGAAGTGATGATTGTTGTTATTATTAAATATAATAACAAATTTTTATATACCATTTCTCTAAAAATCAAAAAACCAATTTACGAATATAATCCATAGGCATAAACAAACATTATGAAATTAAAAATTAATATATAGATTCATGTATCAATAAATATACCTAAATAAAAATTCCATACATCTACCTTCTAAATATACAGTTGATAGTAGAATATCTAAATTTTATATAAACATCAAAATATCCAATTAAAATATGGATTCTTGTGGGGGTGTCAAGGGGGTTGGGTGTTCAGGGGGTGGGGTGGTGTCCAGGGGGTGGGGCCGTCTTGGGGGTTGGGAGTGCTATCCATGGTGGTAGGGGGCGTCCGGGGTGGTCCAGGTGGTTGGGGCTGTCCAAGGGGGTGGGGTGGTGTCCAAGGGGGTGGAATGGTGTCCAGGGTGTCGGGGGTGTCCAGGGGGTGGGGGTGTCCAGGGGGTGGGGGCTGTCCATAGGAGTGGTGAATCCATCATAGAAAATAATCAAGACATGTTTTATTATTTATAGATAACGAAATAAAGATAATGTGACCTACCTAATCACACATATATTCAAGAACAACTAATCATCAAACATCAAATGTCAATAATATTAGTAAAAAATGTACTGGATCAATCTATCCTCCATCACCATAACTATAATCACTGATATCATCAGCCTCTCCCCTGTCATCATCATCATCACCATCATCATCATCCCCCTCCTCAACACCCTCCTCCCCACCCTAGTACTCCACCTCATCCTCCTCCTCGGCCTCCTCCCCACCCTTTTACTCCTCATTGGCCTCCCGCTCACCCTCCTCCTCCTCTACATCGGCTTCCGTTTTACCATCGTCTCGACCACAACTATAAATCGATCCTAATATACAATATATAGAATGCATTGAAGTCATATATTGATCACAAGATTTGTTGGCCTCTGGTGTAAGTATTGGATGTAAAACTTCCATCAGTTTCATAAATGCATTGTTTTCCCTAGCAGGTTGTTATGCCATCTCTGTGGTCCATTTTCAGCCTGTTTTGTCTGTTCCTTAACCTCCTAGAACTCATTGGCACTAAAACTCATACCTGAGGAGGGCCAATATCTCTTCGATACTATACTCTTCACAGGTCGGCAGTTTACTCTTCCAGGGTGCTCATCTCCCAACACCTAATGTAAGTTATCGTTTGGCCCAAAATTTTCAGGTTCCTAGGAATCAAGGGCCTCTAAAGAAACCTGTTAAAAATGTAAATATATTATTATGTTACAAAATAGATATTAGAATTCGAAATCAATGTAGTAAAATGTACAATATTTCGGTGAGTCAGTTCATTAATGACACTTTCATCTTTCTTCCTTCGACTCGAGCAAAACAGTTTTACTCGAGGCACCCATCCTTAAATATTCAATTGTTCCCTCTATAATGACATTAAATTTAAGAAACCATAATTAAAAATAGGTTACCAATAATTAATTTTATAACTAAAATTATATAACAACTTTAGAAATTAAATAAATTATGGAAGAAATAATAGAAAGTGCAAGTCGTAAAGGAAAATTATAAACAAAAGGCATACATTCTTTCTATTATGATCTAGCATCGTAGTACGCCCCAATGTGTGGAGGTATTTTTTAGCATCAATGTTTTTTTATTTCTCCGGATGATTCCTTAATTAAACTCAGTAATAAAAAAGATATTATTAATGAAAAACATTAAATCTTTCGTTTAAATACCCAAAATTTGGTTAATACATTAAACTGAGTAGACGTCTAATAAGTAAGCATATGTCGATACTATTCTATCTAGCAGTCATTAATGACAGGGACCGCCTCTAACTCTATGTCAACTCTAGAATGCCAACCAATGTACAACTCATCTTTGAGGGTTCACCAGTACTCACATAAATTGTTTAGATGTGCTATTCATGCACCCTCACCATCAGGGAAATTAAAGTGAAGTTGACATCAAAATATTCATTCATATAATTAAAATAAATAATATATTTCATTAAATAAAACAGATTTTTTATCCATATCTCTACCTAAAAATTATCCTTGACATCATTTGGAAATTGTCTCCATGAAAGTGGGATGACATGAATGATGTCAGAGTATTTGGAAAGCATCACCAAAAAACTCTAACATTGTTGACCTATTTTTTCTATCATCTGAATATCTTCATTATAGTCCACCATCAACTACGAGTTGTGTTTTCACACCGCATGAATGCATTTATGCCCATTTCCTCACCTTTTATCAGTATATCTATCTATTATGAGAGAAACAAATATTTTATCAATACATGTTATAATGAAAATATATATCGGTATACAAATTTTTTTGGGTTATATAAATATACCTACGACAGTCTGATCAATGGGCACCACTGGATCATCCGAAACGGAAGGAACACCCTATGTAGGTGGAGGGGGTCCCAATGTATGCTTTGTGGGTACATAATTTTGTGGAGTAGGAGTCGAAGAATATGGAATATAAAAGCTCATAGAGAAGGAAGTAAAAGTAAAAGAAGATGGCACAGATGACTGGTCGAATGATGGATGGGGTGTGGGAATAATTATCGGATATGGTATAGACGGGTGAGGAGACTCAGATTTAAAAGGTGGTGAAAACATGGGAGGCCTAAATACCCAGTGTGACCCTAACGACACACTAGGATCAGAATGTGGGATATATGGTATGTCAGTGGGAGGGGCAGGGTCTAATCAGGTAGGCCGACCAGATCACCTAGCTCTCATACCCCCCCTCATACGAACACCCTGAGTACTGGGACCACTACTAGGCTGCTCATCAAATAATTTTCTCCTAAGAGATGGATCCTCAAAAAAAAATTAAAACAAAATTAATCACATGACATTATATATTATGTAAATATATATATTTGAAATAAAATACTCACTCACTACTGGAAAAGTAGACTATACCAATGGTTTATAAACATTGGTATAGGCTGGAAAACCGTTGGTATAGGGTATACCAACAGTTTTCCAAACCATTGGCCAGTTAGTCGTGAGGAAAGCCCTATACCAACGGTTTCATTTAAACCGTTGGTATAGGTGTTTGAGAATTCTGGGAAGATCTTTACCAACGGTTTTGAACCGTTGGTATAAGTTTTTCCAGAATTCTGGAAAAATCTTTACCAACTGTTCATAACCGTTGGTATAAGTTTTTCCAGATTTCAGGAAAAGGCTTTACCAACGGTTCAGAACCGTTGGTAAAGCTTTTCCCAGAGGTGCTACACAATAGCCCCCAGAATCCCTCCAGAAGCCCTACCATACACCTGCATAAAAAAACAGTTCACAACAGCCCTCCAGTATACCCTCCACTATACACCTGCATAAAAAATATCACAAAAGCCACATACAGACTTCAAACAGTATAACAAACACCTAAAATAGCCCAAAAAACACATATGACAACAATCATCTGGTGGTAATTCACCTCACCCATCAAATTCTAATAGGCAGAATAGTTTGATAAATATCTATTAGAGTTGAATAAGACATTCAAATTGACTCAAATCCCATTTTTTTGTGATACTGGGTTTGGGTATGTAATGATTTGTGATGAATTTTGCATTGAACTTGTATTGTTTATAATATATGGTGAAAAGATATTTTCTTAGGAGTCTCGTCACTTATGACCCCTTGAGTGAAACTACCCAACTCATGAAAAAGAGTTTACGACTATCGTTGATGAGTGTAAATTTCAGTCGTATTCACTTAAAATGATTTCCTTTTGAAATAAAAGAGAGACTTTGAGTGGTGTCATCCACACCGCGCCTCAGATTGAGGCAGAGTTGACTCGTACACGTCACAAATGACCCATGGATACATGTCCTAAAGTATCAACTGTATCCGAATGCCTTTGGTCTTTTTTCCGTATGTCAGTTGTTGTTTTAACTTAAACTGTTGTCCATTTCAAAGAAAATTGACACATTTTGAGTGGTTTCAGCCACACCGCACCTCAGATTGAGGTAGGGTTGACTCGTACAGGTCACAAATGACCCATGGATCATTTTCCTAAAGTTTCAATAGAATCTGAAAGCGTTTGGTCGGTTTTCCGTATGTCATTTTTTTACTTAAAAGCACATCCATTTTAAACAAAATAATGACACTTTGAGTTGTCCCAGCGACAAAGGCCCTCAGATTGAGGCAAGGTTGACTCGTACACGTCACATATGACCCATGGATCGTTGTCCTAAAGTTTCAACAGAATCTGAATGCATTAGGTCGGTTTTCCGTGTGCAAGTTGTTGTTTTCACTTAAAATCATGTTCATTTCAAATAAAAGTTAGACACTTTGAGTGGTGTCGGCCACACTGCGCCTCGGATTGAGGCGAGGTTGACTTTTACACGTTACAAATGACCAATGGATACATGTCCTAAATTATCAATAGTATCCGACTGCGTTTGGTCAGTTTTCTGTATGTGGTTTTTTTTACATAAAAGTGCATCCATTTTAAACAAAAGAAAAACACTTTGAGTGGTCCCGGCCACACCGGCCCTCGGATTGAGGCAGGGTTGACTCGAACACGTCACATATGAAACATGGATACATGTCCTAAATTATCAATAGTATCTGAATACCTTTGGTCCATTTTCCGTAAGTCAGTTGTTTTAACTTAAACCATTGTCCATTTCAAAGAAAAGTGACAAACTTTGAGTGGTCCCGGACACACCGGCCCTCAGATTGAGCCGGGGTTGACTCGTACAAGTCACATATGACCCATGGATCATTTTCATAAAGTTTCAACAGAATCCTAATGTGTTTGGTCGGTTTTCCGTATGCCAGTTGTTGTTTTCACATAAAATCCAGTCCATTTCAAATAAAAGTTAGACACTTTGAGTGGTGTCTGCCACACCGCGCCTCGGATTGAGGTGGGGTTGTCTCTTAAACGTCACAAATGACCCATAAATAATTTTCCAAAAGTTTCAACTGAATCTGAAAGTGTTTGGTCGATTTACCGTATGTCATTTTTTTACTTAAAAGCGCATCCATTTTAAACAAAAGAAAGACACTTTGAGTGGTACCGGCCACACAGGCCCTCGGATTGAGGCGAGGTTGACTCGTACACATCAAATATGACCCATGGATCGTTTTCTTACAGTTTCAACAGAATCCGAATGCGTTTGGTTAGTTTTTTGTATGTCAGTTGTTGTTTTAACTTAAACTGTTGTCCATTTCAAAGAAAAGTTAGACACTTTGAGTGGTACCGGCCACACTGCACCGCGAATTGAGGCGGGGTTGACTCGTACACGTCACATATGACCGATGGATCGTTGTCCTACAGTTTCAACAGAATCCGAATGCGTTTGGTCAGTTTTCCGTATGTCAGTTGTTATTTTAACTTAAATTGTTGTTCATTTCAAAGAAAAGTTAGACACTTTGAGTGGTGCCGGCCACACCGCGCCTCGGATTGAGGTGGGGTTTACTCCTACACGCCATAAATGACCCATGGATACATGTCCTAAATTATCAACAGTATCTGAATGCGTTTGGTCTGTTTTCCGTATGTGGTTTTTTTTACTTAAAAGCGCATCCATTTTAAACAAAAGAAAGACACTTTGAGTGGTACCGGCCACACCGGCCCTCGGATTGAGGCGGGGTTGACTCGTACACATCACATATGACACATGGATCGTTGTTCTATAGTTTAAACAGAATCCGAATGCGTTTGGTCTATTTTCCGTATGCCAGTTGTTGTTTTCACTTAAAATCCTGTCCATTTCAAATAAAAGTTGAACACTTTGAGTGGTTCCGGCCACACCGTGCCTCAGATTGAGGCGGGGTTGACCCCTACACGCCACAAATGACCCATGGATACATGTCCTAAAGTATCAACACTATCTGAATGCGTTTGATCTATTTTCCGTATGTGGTTGTTTTTACTTAAAAGCGCATCCATTTTAAACAAAAGAAAGACACTTTGAGTGGTACCGGCCACACCGGCCCTCGGATTGAGGCGGGGTTGACTCGTACACGTCACATATGACCCATGGATCGTTTTCCTATAGTTTCAACAGAATCTGAATGCGTTTGGTCTATTTTCCGTATGCCAATTGTTGTTTTCACTTAAAATCTTTTCCATTTCAAATAAAAGTTAGACACTTTGAGTGGTGTCGGCCACACCGCACCTCGGATTGAGGCGGGGTTAACTCGTACACATCACATATGACCCATGGATACATGTCCTAAAGTATCAATAGTATCTGAATGCTTTTGATCCGTTTTCCATATGTGGTTTTTTTTACTTAAAAGCGCATCCATTTTAAACAAAAGAAAGACACTTTGAGTGGTACCGGCCACACCAGCCCTCGGATTGAGACGGGGTTGACTCGTACACATCACATATGACCCATGGATCGTTTTCCTATAGTTTCAACAGAATCCGAATTCCTTTGGTCTGTTTTCCGAATTCCAGTTGTTGTTTTCACTTAAAATCCTGTCCATTTAAAATAAAAGTTAGACACTTTGAGTGGTGTCAGCCACTACATCAAAGCACATTTTCCATATGATTTTCCACATGCATAAACATGAAATACATGGATAACTAAGAAAGCTAAGTAAAAAAATAGAAAAATGAGTATCACAGTACCAAGGAATACTAAAGGTCCAGGTAGTAGACTAATCATACAATAAGAATCAAGTGAAAAAAATAGAATCCGAATGCAACGTCCCTATGAAGAAGAGGAAAACCCCAAAGTGGAAAACCATGTTCAAAAATAAAGAGTTATACATATTTCAAAAATGTAATGGATCAATCTGCGTCTGATCGGCATCACCATCACCACTATCATCATCAGCCTCATCCTCGCCGCCATCTCTGTCATCGTCGTCGTCCTCGTCATCGTCCCCATGCTCATCGTCGGCTTCATCCTCATCCTCGGCATCATCCTCGCCCTCAACCCCATCCTCTCCCTTGGCCCCATCCTCGCCCTCGTCCACATCCTCATCCTCGCCCTCTTCCTCTTCAGCATCCTCGTCATCACCAGGAACGTCATCATCTCGATCGCCACTAGAGCTGCTGCCTGGTGGGGGTGGTGTCCAGGGGTGGGGGCTGTCTAGGGGGGTCGGGGTGTTCATGTGGGCGGGCTGTCCTTGGGGGTGGTCAGGTTATCCAATGGGGTCAGGGTGTATAGGTATATTTATATGAAAAGAATACACCCACATTAATCATGCAGCCCTGTCATTAGTCTAAACCCCTAGAACACATAAAAGAAGCTAGTATGGACATATACTAAAATATTTAACACCATACGAATGAAAATACACTCTAAATATAGTTTGAGAGGATATAATGGTGTGTGTGAAAAAAATGATATTAAATCAATTTAAATGAATATGGAACAATTGAGGGTTTATAATACACTAAGAGTACCTCAAACAATCCAAAACCACTATAGCACCACATATTCAACTTCATGAAACAGGACTTGGAAATCTTACCTACGTCTTTACTGATGACCACCTAATTGGAACACTCTATTTATGGTTCTTGAACACAAGGAACAAACAATGTTTGGTCTCTACCAACTCAATCACCCCCTTGTAGATCATAATCTCGTTTCCCCTTATACTAAAATGGTCTCACTGGAAGCTACTATTAATACCGGACATAAACCATTCATTCTCTATAAAACAATGATCAAAGAACCATCGGAGGTATCTCTCATATAACCACAACCATTTTTATCTATGATGTAACTAAATTCACAAGAATAAATTTTATTCAATAACCTTTTGGTATATAATGTGCATCAACAATGGTTCAACTATATGGTTCATCACATTTCAATTTATTAATCACCCATACATGATAAAAATTGAACATTGACTTTCATTTAATTACAACCATCATATTTCATTTAATTCTTAACAAGCATAAAAGCATGGAAATTGGAATCTAATAACTTTAATTAGTCCCCAAAACTTTTTAATAAATTTAATATGAAAAATAAAACACTTTGAAATATAATTAATCACTATGAAGTATAATGAGCTTGGAATTCTATTACACAAGTAAAAACACTCAACGATGGAATATATGAAAAGAATATTAATATAAATTATTAAAACAAGATAATAAAGTAATAATGAATGTCAAAACTAAACATGTGATTGAATTTTATAACATATAATAAAAATATCTTGGTAATGAAACATGAAAGGCACAAAAAAAATTAGACAAAATGGAATGTAAATAAAGAACGGAAACCTAAATTGGGCTGGAACAGAAATTTGGCTGGAATTTGAGAATAGAAATTGGTCTCATCCCACATCAAAATCGAAACTAAAAACTAAGAAAATACCTCGGCCTTGGATGGGATGGGGGAAGAGAACCTGAAACACCTCCAAAATTGCCTCCAAAATCACCCAAGCGCTCCCGTTTAGGGCTCTGGATCGCGAATGGGGGAGAGGATCGGCTATTGCCAATTTGGGGGAAAGTATTCCAAACGGTTTTTAAAAACTGTTGGTATATAACTCCATCCCAAACCTATACCAATGGTTCCATTGAAACCGTTGGTAAATCTCTACTTCAAATGTTCTAAAACAATTTGAAAATACACTTTTAGGGTGTACCAACTGTTGTAAACTGTTGGTATAGTGTTTTTTACCAACGGTTCAAGAGAACCGTTGGTATATATTGAAGATGGAATAATATACCAACGGTTTCAAACCGTTGGTATTGTGTATTTACAGAACCATTGCACAGCACCCCCACCATTGCACCAGCACCCCCACCTGCATAAAATTCACCAGAACTATTGCACAGTATTAAAACAACATAAAAACACCTGTAATAACACAAAAAAAAGCACATAAAACCATCAAACTCTTCCAACCATGTGGTGTACTACAATTCACTATTTCAATATTCATATGAAAATAAAAATATAGTGGAGTTGAATAACAGTTTCAATAACTCAAAATGGGGTATGGAAACTTACCCATGGTTCCATGGTGGTTATGAAACTAAATTTGAAAATGGGGTTGGGAAACTTACCCATGGTTCCTTGGTGCTTACAAAAGGAGTAAAGTATAGAACTCATTATTTGATTTAAAATTTAGGCAGAACTGAAAAGATCACATGTTCAACTTGTGATGGTCTAGAATAATGGAATTGTATGTTTTTTGAACTTAGTTAGAATAATATTAATGTTTTTAAGGCTATGAACACTAAATGGTACAAGTATGGTGTGATGTATTGGTCAAAGTAGGATTCCACCACATCTTCCCTCAGATTGAGGTGGGGTTGACTCATACACGTCACATATAACCCATGTATCCTTTTTCTAAAGTATAAACACAATCCAAATGCGTTTGATCGGTTTTACGTATGTCAGTTGTTTTTTCATTTAAAATTAAGTCCATTTTAAACAAAAGAGGGACACTTTGAGTAGTACCGGCCACACCATGCCTCGGATTGAGGCAGGGTCAACTTGTACACGTCACACATGAGACATGGATCATGGTGATAAATTATCAACACAATCAGAATCTGTTTGGTTGGTTTTCCGTATGTACTTAAGATGTTGTCCATTTTAAACATAAGAGAGACACTTTGGGTGGTTCCAGCCACACCGTGACTCGGATTAAGATGCGGTTGAGTTTTACACATCACATATGACCCATGGATCCTTTTCCAAAAGTTTCAACAGAATATTAATGCATTTGGTTGGTTTTCCGTTTGTCAGTTATTTTTTTTACTTAAAATTAAGTCTATTTTAAACAAAAGAGAGACACTTTGAGTGGTTCCGGCCACACTGTGAATCATATTGAGGCAGGGTTGACTCGTAAACATCATATATGACCCATATATCATTGTGCTATATTTTTAACAGAATCTGAATGCATTTGGTCAGTTTTGTGTATGTCAGTTGTTGTTTTCACTTAAAATTAAGTCCATTTTAAACAAAAGAGAGACACTTTGAGTGGTACCAGCCATACTGTGCCTAGGATTGAGGTGGGGTCAAATCTTACACATCACATATTAGCCAGGGATACTTGTGATAAAGTATCAACACAATAAGAATATGTTTGGTTGGTTTTCCATATGTACTTAAAATGTTGTTCATTTTAAACATAAGAGAGACACTTTGGGTGGTTTTGGCCACACCATGACTCAGATTGGGACGCAGTTGACCTGTACACATCACATATGACCCATGTATCCTTTTCCTAAAGTTTCAACAGATTCTGAATTCGTTTGGTAGGTTTTCTGTATGCCAGTTGTTATTTTCACTTAAAATTAAGTCTATTTTAAACAAAAGAGAGACACTTTGAGTGGTGTCGGCCACACCGTGCCTTGGAATGAGGCGGGGTTGACTCTTACACATCACAAATGAACCATGGATTGTTTTACTAAATTATCAATACAATCCAAATGCGTTTGTTCTGTTTTCCATATGCCAGTAGTTGTTTTCACTTAAAATGTTGAGGCGAGATTAACTCGTACAACCACCAGGACATCCCCCCCGAATTGTGGCGGGATTGACTCATACACATTACATATTACCCATTTATCCTTTTTCTAAAGTATCAACACAATCCTAATGCATTTGATCGGTTTTCCGTATGTCAGTTGTTGTTTTCACTTAAAATTAAGTCCATTTTAAACAAAAGAGAGACACTTTGAGAGGTACCGGCCACACCACGCCTCAGATTGAGGTTGGGTCAACTCGTACACGTCACATATGACCCATGGATCCTTTTCCTACAGTTTAAACAATATATGAATGCGTTTGGTCGGTTTTCCGTAAGTCAGTTGTTGTTTTCACTTAAAATTAATTCTATTTTAAACAAAAGAGAGACACTTTGAGTTATGAAGGCCACACCGTGACTCATATTGAGGTGGGGTTGACTCGTACACGTTATATATGACCCATGGATCGTTTTGCTAAATTTTCAACAGAATCCGAATGCATTTGGTCAGTTTTCCGTATGTCAGTTGTTGTTTTTACTTAAAATTAAATCCATTTTAAACAAAAGAGAGACACCATGAGTGGTACCAGCCACACTGAACCTCATATTGAGGCAGGGTCAACTCTTACACATCACATATGAGCCATGGATCATTGTGATAAAGTATCAACACAATCATAATCCGTTTGGTCAGTTTTCTGTAAGTACTTAAAATGTTGTCCATTTTAAACATAAGAGAGACACTTTTGGTGGTTTCGTCCACACAGTGACTCGGATTGAGGCGTAGTTTACTTTTACACATCGCATATGACCCATTGATCCTTTTCCTAAAGTTTGAACAAATTATGAATGCGTTTGGTCAGTTTTCCGTATGTCAGTTGTTGTTTTCACTTAAAATTAAATCTATTTTAAAAAAAAGAGAGACACTATGAGTGGTGACGGCCACACCGTGACTCAGATTGAGGCGGGGTTGACTTTTACATGTCATATATGACCCTTGCATGGTTTTTCTAAATTTTAAACAGAATCTGAATGCATTTGGTCAGTTTTCTGTATGTCAGTTGTTGTTTTTACTTAAAATTAATCCATTTTAAACAAAAGAGAGACACTTTGAGTGGTACCAGCCACACCGCATCTTAGATTGAGGTGGGGTCAAATCGTACATGTCACATATGAGCCATGGATTATTGTGATAAAGTATCAACACAATAAGAATCTATTTGGTTGGTTTTCTGTATGTACTTAAAATGTTGTCCGTTTTAAACATAAGAGAGACACTTTGGGTGGTTCCGGCCACACCGTGACTCGGATTGAGGCGCGGTTGAGTTTTACACGTCACATATGACCCATGGATCCTTTTCCTAAAGTTTCAATAGATTATGAATGCGTTTGGTCGGTATTTCGTATGTCAGTTATTGTTTTCACTTAAAATTAAGTCAATTTTAAACAAAAGAGACACTTTGAGTGGTGCCGGCCACACCGCGACTCAGATTGAGGAAAGGTTGAATCGTACATGTCATATATGACCCATAGATCATTTTTCTAATGTTTCAATAGAATCTGAATGCATTTGGTCAGTTTTCTGTTTGTTAGTTGTTGTTTTCACTTAAAATTTAGTCCATTTTAAACAAAAGAGAGACACTTTGAGTGGTACCAGCCACACCACAACTCGGATTGAGACTGGGTTAACTCATACATGTCACATATGACCCATGGATCATTGTTCTACAGTTTCAACAGAATCCAAATGCATTTGGTCAGTTTTCTGTATGTCAGTTTTTGTTTTCACTTAAAATTAAGTCCATTTTAAACAAATGTGACTCACTTTGAGTGGTACCGGCCACACTGTGCCTCAGATTGATGTTTTTTTTGACTCTTACACATCAAAAATGACACATTTATCATTTTCCTAATGTATCAACACAATCCCAATGCGTTTGGTCAATTTTCTGTATGCCAGTAGTTTCTTTCACTTAAAATGTTGTTCATTTAAAATAAAAATTAGACACTTTGAGTGGTTACAGCCACACTGTGCCTTGAATTGATGTGGGTTTGACTCCTAAACGTCACAAATGTCCCATAAATTGTTTTAATAAAGTATCAACACAATCCAAATAAGTTTGGTTGGTTTTCCGTATGTCAGTTATTTTTACTTAAAATAGTTTCCATTTTAAACAAAATAGAGACTCTTTGAGTGATTTAGGCCACACCGTGCCTCGTATTGATGTGGGGTTGACTCATATAAGTTAAAATTTTCCGATGGATCATTTTACTAATGTATCAACACAATTATAATGTGTTTCGTCGGTTTTCCATATGCCAGTAGTTGTTTTTACTTAAAATGTTGTGCATTTCAAATAAAAGTTACATGGTTTGAGTGGTTATGGCCACACCACAGATCTAATTGATGCGGGTTTGACTCTTACACGTCAAAAATGTCTCATGGATCATTGTGTTAAAGTATCAACACAATCTGAATACGTTTGGTCGGTTTTCCGTATGCCAGTTAGTTTTACTTAAAACAGTGTTCATTTTAAACAAAAGTGAGACACTTAGAGTGATATCGGCCACACAGTGCCTCAGAATGAGGTGGGGTTGACTTGTACAGATCACAAATGACCAATGGATCATTTTAATAAACCATAAACACAATAAAAATGTGTTTGGTCTATTTTCCGTATGCCAGTAGTTGTTTTCACTTAAAATGTTGAGGCGAGATTAACTTGTACAACCACCTGGACAACCCACCACCCCTCGGATAGCTCCCCACTCACCCCGGACAGCCCCCCATCCCTCGGACAGCCCCCACTCACCCCGTACAGCCCCACCCCTCGGACAACCACCTGGACAACCCCCCCCCCCCCCACCTGGACACCCCATCCCCCCAACACCTGGACATCCCCATGTAGTCATTATTACAACCATTAATAAACAATTATTAAACTACATCATTTGTCAAATATAATCATACTGAACATAAATCAATAATATTATTGGATATATCAAGGAAAATGAAGGCATACTATCTTACATCCTAAATTACCACCCACAGCCATGATTAATTTCCACAGACCTCTCATTTCTACCAAATCAAAAGAGAAAAACAAAAAACATAGTTCCACATCAATAAAACCAAATCTAAAATTGTTATGGATGACTACACATGCCTGCATGGCTAGTGAAAAGCACCCCACCATCATAAAAGTGAGTATTGTCCAAGAAAGAGACATAATATACAATGTAAATTGAGAACCATATTTAATTGACCCTAAATGCTTTATTAGTACAATCATCTTAGGAAGCCAATTATCACTCATGACTAACCATGCCACTATAAACAACCTAGAGTGTATGAGGTTTCTCTCTAATATCAACAACATCATCACACATTCTTACCATGATGTGAATCATGTGTAATATGAATGATATTAACACAAAATTCCCAGAAATACCAAGCCTTCTAAAAACTGAAAATTAATGGATTATATTAACACACAATTAATTTTGAATCGAATTTGATTCACTTTACTACTTATCCCAATAGACCAAACTCATACTATAATCACTATATGTGTGCCACTATCAAAGCACAACACACGCACCCAAATCAAACAGAAAAAAAAAATTCATAAACACCCAAATATAAAGAGAAAACCAAAACAGTAGATGTAGATAATTAAAATAAAAGTATCACTTACAGGAAATGTAGAACTAAGAAATTTTGAAGATGGGTCGGAATGAAGGATTTTCGCAGTTGGGGGAACAGAATCCCAATTCACCTCTTCACCCAATTGAAAACATAAAATCAAAATAGAAGATACATAACATTAACCTGGGGGAGCCCAGGTTCTGTCCATTTCTGGGAAATCTTTCCCAACGGTTTGTAAAAACCGTTGGGAATGAAAACCTTTACCAACGGTTTTAAAAAACCATTGGTAAAGCCCTTCAAAAACTCACTTTTACCAACAGTTTTACTAAACCGTTGGTATATCTTCATCAAAAAAAAAACTTTTACCAACGATTTTGCAAAACCGTTGGTATACCTTCACCTCCACATACCTTTACCAACGGTTTTTGAAAAACCGTTGGTATATGCTTGGTATACTCATATACACCAACAGTTTAAGCAAACCGTTGGTATATATCCGTTGGGAAAACCTATATTTCCAGTAGTGACTATTGGCACTAGTGGTGGAATTACCATATCAACCATGTGACGATTGTTCTCCATCATATTTTTTCTTCACCTCTCTTTAATTGGTTGCATTTCTTGCATTTGAAAACAAATATGGAAATAATTAGAAAAGGATAACTAATTTGTAAGCCAAAAAACAAAATATATGAGAGGGAATAGGGTAATTTATGGATAATTTAACTATCCATTATTTTAGGTGAGATTAAATAGATATATAATGAATTTAATAAATTGTACAAGATGTAATAAAAAATTATTTTTGAGTAGGATGGAGTCTAGGGGTGTAGGGGGTGTCAAGGGGGTGGGTGGGTTGTCCACAGGGGGTGGGGTTTGTCCACAGGGGGGTGTGTTCAGGTGGCTAGGAAGGCTTTCCATGGGGGTAATGGGGATTTCCAGGGGTAGGGTTTCCAGGGGGTGGGCGGGCTGTCCAGTGTGGTGGGCAGGCTGTCCACAAGGGTGGGGGGTGTCCAAGGGGTACGGGGTGCCCAGGGGGTGGGCAGGCTGTCCATGGGGGTGGGGACTATCTAGGGGGTAGGAGTGTCCAGGGGGTGGGTGGGCTGTCCACGGGGGTGGAGGATGTCTAGGGGGTACGAGGTATCCAGGGGGTGGGCGGGTAGTCCTTAGGGGTGGCGGGGCTGTCCAGGGGGTATGGGTGTCCGGGGGGTGGGTGAGCTATCCACGGGGGTGGGGGGATGTCCATGGGGTAGGGGTGTCCAAAGGTGTGGGGGGATGTCCAGGGGGTAGGGGTGACTAGTGGGTGGGCGGGATATCCATGGGGGTGGGGGCTGTCCAGGGGGTTGGGCGGGCTGTCCACGGGAGTGGAGGGGCTGTCCAGGGGGTACAGGGTGTCCAAGGTGGTGGGCGGGATGTGCACGGGTGTGTAGGGGCTATCAAGCTGGGTATGAGGTGTTGAGGGGGTGGAAAAGCTATCCCCGGGGGTGGCGGCACTGTCCAGGGGGTATGGGGTGTCCAGGGGGTGGGCATGCAGTCCACGACGGTGGTGGGGCTATCAGGGGGGTATGGGGTGTCTAGGGGGTGGGAGATCTGTCCACAGGGATGGAGGAGGTGTCCATGGGGGGTTGGGGTGTTGAGAGGGTGGGCGGGATGTCCACAGGGGGGGATGTCTAGGGTGTACAGGGTGTCTAAGGGGTGGGCGGGCTATCCAGGTGGGTGGGAGGGTTGTCCAGGGGTGGGCGGGCTCTCCACGGGGGTAGGGGGTGTCCATGGGTGGGTGGGTGGGATGTCCACTAGTGTGGAGGGGCTGTCCAGGGGGGGTATGGGGTGTCCAAGGTGGTGTGAGAGCTGTCCACAGGGGTGGCAGGGCTGTCTAGGGGTTAAGGGTGTCGAGGGGGTGAGCGGGATATCTACGGGGGTGGCAGCGCTGTCCAGGGGAGTCTAGGGGGTGGGAGGGGATGTCCACGAGGTTGGCGGGGCTTTCCAGGATGGTAGGGGGTGTTCAGGGGGTGGGAGGGCTGTCCACGGGGTGGGAGATGTCCAGGGGTTGGGAGTGTCCACGGGGGTGGGGTGTCCTGGGGGTAGGGGTATCCAAGGGGTGGGGTGGGCTATCCGCAGGGGGTGTCTAGGTTGTCTAGGGGGTACAGGGTGCCCCACGGGATGGGTGGGCTGTCCATGGGGGGTGTTGGGGTTGTCGAGGGTGTACGAGGTGTTTTGGGGTGGTGGGTGTGCTGTCCACAGGGGTGGATGTGCTATCCTTGGGGTACGGGGTGTCCAGGGGGTGGGCGGTCTGTCCACAGGGGTGACAGGGCTATCCAGGGGGGTACGAGGTGTCCATGGGGGTAGGAAATCTATCCATGTGGGTGGTGGGGATGTTCAGGGGGGTAGCGGGTGTTGAGGGGGGTGGGTGGGCTATCTACGGGGGTGGGGGATGAGCAGGGGGGTACAGTGTATCTAGGTGGATGGGATGGCTGTCCAAGGGGGGTGGGGCGGGCTGTCTAGGGGGTGGGAGGGCTCTTCATGTGGGTTGGGGGCTGTCCACAGGGGGGTGGGATGGATGTCCATGAGTGTGGCAGGGCTGTCGAGACGATATAGGGTGTCGAGGTGGTTGGAGAGCTTCCTACGGGGGTGGAGGGGTTGTCCAAGGGTAAGGGATGTCAAGGGGGTGGGTAGGCTATACGTGGGGGGTGGGGGCTATCCAGGGGGTACGTGTGTTCAGGTGGGTAGCTGGGTTGTCCACGGGGGTGGGGGGCTATCTAGGGGTGTGGGTGGGCTATACACGAGGGGTGGAGGGGATGTCTAGGGGTTACGGGGTGACAAGGGTTGGGTTCAAGCTGTCCATGGGGGGTGGAGGGGCTGATCAGGTGGGTAGGGGTGTCCTGCGGTGGGCGGTCGGTCCACAGTTTTGGGGGTTAGGGGGTGTCCACAACGATGGGGGTTGTCCAAGGGGGTAGGGGTGGCCAGGGGGGTGGGCGACTGTCCACAGGGGTGGGGGATGTCCAGGGGGTGGGTGGGATTTCCAAGGGGGTGGCGAGGATGTCCATGGGGGTATGGGGTGTCCAAGGGGTGGGAAAGCTGTCCAGGGGGGTGGCAGGGCTACCCAGGGGGGTACGTGGTGTCCAGGGGTGGGCGCGCTCTCCACAGGGGTGGAAGCACTGTCCAGGGGGTACGGTGTGTCCAATGGGTGGGCGGGCTATCCACGGGGGTGGCGAGGCTTTTTTAGGGGGTGGGCGGGCTGTCCACTAGGGTGGTGGGGCTATCAGTGGGTAGGGGTGTCAAGGGGGTGGGTGGGCTATCCACGGGGTGGGGGTTTTCCAGGGGGTACGGGGTGTCTAGGGGGATGGGAAGGTTGTCCATGGGAGAGGGGCTGTCTAGGGGGGTGGGAGGGCTATCCATGGGGGGTGTCCATGGGGGGTGGTCGGACTATCCACAGGTGTGGCAGGGCTATCAATAGGGTACGAGGTGTACAGGGGTGGGGAGAGCTAGCCACGGGGGTGGCAGGGATGTCCTGGTGGGTAGAGGGTGTCAAGGGGGGTGGGTGGGCTGTCCACACTAGTGGGGGCTGTCCTAGGGGTACGGGGTGTCCAGGGGGTGGGAGGGATCTCCATGGGGGTGGGGGATATCCTGGGGGTGGAAGGCTGTCTACGGGGGTGCTTGATGTCTAGGGGGTAGGGGTGTCTAGGGGTGGGTGGGATGTCTATAGGGGTTGGGGGAGTCCACAGGGGGAGGTTGGGCTATCCACGGTTGTGGTAGGGCTGTCCAGGGGGGGTAAGGGGTGTCCAGGGGGTAGGAGAGCTGTCCACGAGGGTAGAGGGGATGACCAGGGAGGTAGGGGTATCAAGGGGTTGGAGGGCTATCCACGGGGGTGGGGGATGTCCAGGGGTAGGGGGTGTCCAGGGGGTGGATGGGTTGTCCACAAGGGTGGGGGCTATCCAGGGAGGTACGGGGTGTCTAGGGGGTGGGGGGGTTGTCCATAGGGGGGTTTCTAGGGAGAAGGGGTGTTCACAAGGGTGGGTGGTGTTTTCCAGGGGGTAAGGGGTGTCCAGGGGTGTGGGCAAGCTATCAAAAGGGGTGGGGGATTTCCAGGGGTGGGTAGGCAGTCCACGGGGGTCGCGGGGTTGTCCAGGGGGTTACAGGGTGTCCAGGGGGTGGGCAAGCAGTCCATAGATTATTTAACCATCAAATGTTTTAGTTCATATTTAATAGATATATAATTAATTCAATAAATCATAAAATATGTAATAAAGAAATTTAATTTTAGTAGGATGGTTTTGTACAATGTGTCATCAGTCTATTAAAATCATGAAACATTGATTCTTCGGCTTTATTTCACTCAACAACCAAGAGAGAGAAAATCCTGAATTATGCCTCTATAAAAATCAGCAAGGTATATATGGGAATCAAGAGTGAGAGGTCACTCACATTTCAAAGATCCCATGATAGTAAGATTTTCCTTTTTAGCATGTGACTAGAGTTTTCAGTTTTTTATTATGGAAATTGTTTTTTATTATGGAAATTGGTGCATGAGGTGTATGTGTGATATGTGAATTAACAAAATGTGGTTA